>CAWUFW010001843.1:0-1277779 GCA_963921515.1 Calotriton arnoldi | reverse complement strand
ACGTTAAATCTGTGTCATATGCGGACAATAGCAGATGCCATCTCCATGCCCCTTAATATAAAGCTTCATTAATTTGGAGCATGAAAAGGAGGTATGAGTTAAAAATGATGCCTAGGTATTTCACTTTTGGTGCAGACATTTATTTCAGCCACAATATTTAAGTCAGGTCAAAATGGAAAGAATCTTTGTTTGTGCCATCTAGTGCTTTGTATATTTTTGTGTCACTTAAGCCTTGAACTGAGTACTGTCCTCCAAGTGGTGCTCACCCAGTCCTGGACGAATGGAAGTGGTGCTAAACATGCCCAAACTCCCTAAATCCAAATCTTGTATCTCAGAACATTTGCAGCCAAAAAGAGCCTTGAGTATTGAAAGGAGAATGCGACCTACCTACTTGCTGATCCACCCTAGGTGCACCACCAATCGGCTTGACTTCGAGGAAGCTCCTGCTACATTCTTCTCCGCAGAAGCAAATCCAGTTTAGTGGCTTCTCACAGAGGGGTATCTGGCGTTGTGGAGCCCTCTTCGGCTACAGCCTGCAGCTTTGTCCCACTGAAGATTTTCAACTTCCAAAAAAGAGACTAAGTCTGAACGTGGATATCTTCACTGCAACTTCATCTAGCGGCTCCCTGACAATGACGCCCTCTCCTCAGACACCGCCGGCAGCCTTACCCCACCGAACTTTACCTTCTCAGACATTGTTCTTCAAAAAATGTTCTAAGTCTGAAGGTAAGCAGAGGCCAGGCCCAAACCAACTTGTATATCCGAACCGCGCTCCATTGCAGTCAGCCATAAGTTTCGATTTCGAACCGGTCTCGCGCAACTAGATGTCCACGGTTGGTGCTTTGATCTTTTGGGTGCTCGTTTTTTACTAAACATTTTCGAAATTCATAACTCCGGTTCTACTGATTGAGTTTTTTAAATTTGGTGTCAAAAAATTTAATAAATGTTACACTATTTTTCTGAATTGGTGTGGGATTTTTCGTGTGTTCTGTTTTCACTTTATTAATATTTAAGTGCTGCATAAACACTTTATTAATTGCCTCTAAGTTGAACCTGACTGCAATTGGGCAAAGCTACCTTAGGGTTAAGCACAGGTTAATTTAGTGACTTTTTGCGTTTCACAGTGACAGGGATTGGGGTTGTGGCTTGAGGAGGGTTCAACCCCGCTAAAAAAATAAATTCTAACAGTCCTCCTATATCTCACACTAAAACCAATATCGAATTAAAAATTGTGTTGACTATGCATATTAGGGCAAAATTCTGGGTAACCTTCAAAAGCCTTCAGCTCACTGAATGCATGTCACAGCATTGGAATCATGAAACTCTCATATGATCATCCTATCTAGACGCAAACAGTAGAAGCTCAGATGGAAGGTCAAAGTCTCAAGCTCTGCAATGCCTTCAATTCAGAATCGGAGAAGACCCAAACCTCTTAAACTGCAAGAAAACTGTTTGAGCTAATTATACAGCCTTCGCCAGCAGTCTCCAGTAAAGTCATGTTTACCTATTGTTTGCGTAACATATCTGTGCCCCAGTCTTCTAAAGGGGCCAGATGTACATTTGGCATTTCTCTTTAAAACTCCTTTCAGAAATTACAAAAGGAATCATCTATCATCTTTCTTGTTACAGCATTTATCCCTCATGCTCAAAGAATGTTAGCTTTTTTAAATGTTAAATGAAACAATTGCATCCTCTAGTCTTCATTTTTACACAAGCATGCCTCTTTTATCTCAATGTTTCTTTTTAAATTAACTGTAAGGTGTGGCGGATTAAAAGATTTAGGTGAGCTTCTTCGCTAATAGTATGTTATCTTCCTTTCAGTTAAAAAAGGACTAAAAGTACAGATTCGACTAATTGTGGGTAAGTGCTATTGCTATAAATGCTTCTGTCAACTTATTATGCAGATGTTTAAATGTTAGCCAATCACCATAAAACAGTGCAGCAAGGCAAAAACTGATTAGTGATTTGGCCACCATCCACTGCGCTAGCTCAGAAATGTTGTATGTGTTCTTGTCACAATATATAGATGAAAATCTACGATCAACCGTGAAGCTATTCTAGGTATTCCATCCCCAACAGTTTTAACTATGTTCTGGAGATGCCTCCTTTTCATGTGGAGGACCACCTTTACCTTTCCTTTTTAGCTTATTGTAGATAACTTAATAACAATGCACCACCCAAACTGCAGACCTATTGCTCCTTAGGGACTCCTGTGGTGTTCTATATTATCAGGCAGCCCCTTAATTGGTATTCCCCTTTCCATAGTCTCAAGGGGTAGCCCCATAAACCGATTTTTTTTAGGTTCTGGCAGGTGGAAGCATTTCATAGATTTTGAGGTGCAGCTGTTTCCAATAGAAGTGATGCCTACTACCTTGGCCATGTAAATTTCATAAAATGGCAGTTTACAAACTGTGTCGCTCTGTGTTTAATTTTTTTAATTAATGTGGGTGATCACAAATATTATGTGCATAGTTTTTGCAATAATGATGACAAACATCAAAACAGGTGGCAATACGTAGTTCTGAGATGATTGCATTTTACTAGATCTAACCTCAATCTTCATACCACTAACTTTGAGCAAAGCCTAGATGCTCATCCAAGCCACTATGGAATATCAAGAGGGGTCAGATGTCACCTTTCTGTCTTTGATCGAGCACCCATTTCTGGGTTAGTGAGAAGCACCTGCAGTCTCACAAGTGATATTGTTGGACTGTTGATGAAACTGAGGATTAGGGAAAAAGCCTGAAGCACAGTTTAGAGGATTTTAGGAATGGCCCTACCCAATCACTTCCCTTGTTGAGTAAAGAATGATTCTGATAACTGGAGTTAAAATTTAATTCAAACATTCATTTAAAAAAAAATAAAGTTTATGTTTATTTAATGAACCCTGTTTTTATATGTAAAACAATTGAGATCAGGGCCAAAAATACTTTTTTGCACAGTTTGATACAAAATAGTCACCTGCAGCAGCCAAGACTCCAGGTTTCCTGTTCCGAAAACATATTTCTGCCACTAAATCACCCTTTAGTCTTTTCTTTACCAAAAAATATACATTGAAGTCGTTTTATTCTTGTAACAGAACATTAATTCCAAGAAATTTTGTTTTTCCCTTTTTCTAAAGAGGAACTGGATTTACATATTACTCGCCTGCCCCTAACACTTGAAACGAGGCTGAGTCTCTCATTAATGGAACTCTTATATAGACATTTTGAAGTCTGATTCTTATTGGACATTGTCTGGCTTTAAACCACTGAACCGCTCAGTAGCTATCCACTATGGCCATCAAAGGCCCGCTCTAGCGCAAAAGGCCGGATCAGAAGACGAGGGCCTTTAACAAGGGAGCGGGCCTTTAATGGCCAGTAGAGCCTGCTACAGAAGGCTCTAAGGCTATTAGAACATTCCGCCCCTAGAGGGCAGAATGCTCTAGTTTGTAAAACAAAGGCCTCATGGAGCCCGAGGGGATTGAAATGAAGCCTTTTGTTCACAGCAACAGCTGTGAACAAACATTGGAATGTTGGAGCTCTGGGCTTCTACCGACCATTAGAAGCCCAGAGCACTCCATTGTTTTCAAAGGCGCTCCCAACATTCCAGTGTTCTAATATGCATTGTGCTATTATGCATCTGTCCATCAATATCAGGCAAAAACAAAGCAAGTCGTTAGGCTTTTGGGTGTGAACCTGCTGCTGATGAAACATATCAGAGAGATAAATGTCTTACTTAGAACGCAGGCCAACTCACACACTTTGTCTATGTGCAACCAGACATTTTACATGGTCAGAGCAGAGACTGTCAGTGTTGGACTGACCTGTCAGGCAGTATAGCACTGCTAGATGGGCCGACTTGAAACAGCTAGTGGGTGGGCCATTTTTAGGTCTGTTGTTAGCCAAGACCTTTTCATGCTATTAAAGTTATATGTATAATATATTTACTTCAAGAGCCTTTCACTGAGCTCTCTTCATTTATTGATCTGTTGTTGTGTCATTCACATTTTGCTTCTGCCCGCTACAATATACACAATAGGTCAACACTTGCTAACTTTACTGTGAGTAACTGCATTTTGGTCTTTCGCAAAGAGCACAAATACACAGAGTATAGTTCCCTTCAGAACCTGTGGTTTTGATTTTTACTTTATAATTACTTTAGTGTTGCCTCTGTGTTAGAGCCTGATATGATGAGGACACTTTCTACCTGACTGATGTATTGAGGATACTTTCTCCGAGCTCTCCATGTTTTAGATGTGAACACAGGGCTCATTCCAGCTTTATTTGTGCTTGTCTTCTTTTAATGCTGTTGTAAATTACTTTTGACAAGGTCTTTGTTTATCTGGCTGTTGCTATTTTTTTCAGCATACCATAGTGTGTTCATTTGAAGCTAATATTTAGAAAGTTATCATCTTTTCAGAATGCACGCAATGAAGCATATTTATAACTGAGTCGTGTGTGTCATGCTGTTGTGTATTTTAATTGAAGAGTATAGTAATACTTGCAAATCAATTTTGTCTGTATGTCCTGCTTGTATGGTTTTCTATTTTGCTTTCAGTGCTCTTGTATGTTGCTCTCATATAGGCATTTAACTAGCACATACTAATAGAACCTGTACTGTTTATTATATTTATGTATCTTTGCAACTCTGTAAATTATGTTTCTATGCAATCATATATATCTATGCTACTTTATCTCTGTATAGTATGCAGCCATCTAACTACCTGTCTAACTATCTATAAAGAAACTATCTATGCAACACAATCTATCTACACAACCCTCTCTATCTGTCTTTGCATGCATTTAATGTATCTATCTTTTCAACACTATTTGTAAAATAGATTTTCAAAAACATTAATAAATACATAAGGCTATTTTGGGTCTGGTGTTAGCCAAGACCTTTTGAATTTACCAAAATTGTGTGTATAACAGTTACTTATAGGGGATTTTGAGTCAGATTTCATCCATTAGTCTGAGGTTAAGTCATTCACATTTTTCTCACGCCCACTCCACCATATGTATCATGGGTCAAAGGGTCAACCCACTTCAGTCACTAACTGTCTTCACTGTGGTTCACAAAGTGGTTCTCTTCAGTGCCGGAGACTACTGTGGCAATGTACTTTTTTGTTAGTTGTACCATAAAAACCTCTATGTTCCCAACTATTTATATTTTCTACATTTCTGAAATTATTTTTTACACCACAATTTTTTTTTAGATCATACCTACTGACATTTGCAGAAGTCATCTAATCTACAAACATAATACATACATGAGTATTTAACAGTACATAATGAGCTTTAGTTGAGCAATATTGAGTAGGGCTGCGTTGGAGTGTTATTCAAGTGTTTGAGCGGTCCACAGGACAGCATACATAAAGTGGGGAAAAGGTTAGCTCCTTCAGCTGTTGACTTTGTTGTCAGTGATCAAAAAATATTAATTGTAGAGAGTCTGGCAGCCTCCCCGACAATAAAGTCTTGCAAAAACTTTGAAAGAACAATACAAGAACTGCCTAAGCCAAAAGATTGGTGGCCAACACCAGACCTATTTGAGTTTGCCATTGTTTCCTTATTGTCCCCATCACAGGGCACGGTGCCTGACGTCCAATATACCAGTCCAACACTAAAGGCTGCTATTGTTTTGTTCCAGTAACAACTAACTCATTGTATCTTGCAGGAACACTTCTCCATAAACAACATACAGACATTCCAGAGTAAGAAGCAAGGATGCAAGATATGAACTGCTGCAGTCTGTCATGCCGGGGAGTACGCACTTTCCACTCTGTCTGCCCAATGCCCATCTACTCCGGTAGTGCGATTCAATAACTCTGTTCATCATAAAGTTCGTTGCTACATGCCCTCCTCAGTGACTACACTACGGCAACAGAGAAGGTCTGGGATGCAACAAATTAGCTCCATCCTTCCGTCATTGCTCCCAACATGTACTAGATATCGTGAAAGGCCCGTGATTGGTCTGCCTGATGTCCCAGAATACCGTACCTGAAGGTTTACTCATGGCGACTGATATAGCATCATTACCTCCTCGTCAGACCTCCCCGTCACAGTCCGCATGTAAGTGAGCAACAGCTCCTCCCTACAGACATTCCCAAGCTGAAACTTCCCTGCTCCCATCCCTACCCTCCAGGCCACACCCACATCCTGTGGAACCTAACCCCTGAACTTACCCCCAGGACATCCTGTAAAACCAAGCACAAGAAGCCAAACACAGGGAGGGATGGGAACCAGGACTGTGACGGGGAAGTCTACTACCCGGAGTAATGAATATTACCGGTAAGTAACCGGGCATTAATTTAGTCTAAGTAGTAAGTTCCCATCACTCTTGCTGTTATAGTGCCTCCATCGAAACACTCGCAGCCAGTGACAGTCTATATATACACTCTCTGTGCAGCAGCTTTGACAATAAAACATTTACAGTCTCATTTCAAGATACCGATCCGCTCTCCTGCCTTGTGTTTAATTATTTTTGTTTCTCTTTCACTCCTTCGCGGGATTTTTGTCTTGTTTTATGGAAAGGCTCATACTGTGTGCTTTTTACAGCGAGGGTGCCTGTGGACTGAAAAAAGAGATGTGTAATGATATGCTTGGCCTAAAAGCAAATCTCAACTATGTACTTATCAAATTTAAATGTGTTTAAGACTGATACGGTTTGAAAGGGATTTCTGAGCTAACAGCTGCAATAGTTTTAAATGTCAGTTTTAAAAATTATGCGCGAAATAATATACAAAATAAATGCTTCTTCATCTTTGCATTTCAAATAAAACAATTCATTAAATGAGGTGTTGCAGGCTCCAAAGAACATTTTACTACTTTGGAAATATAATTAGTCACAGAATGTTATGAAGCTACATTAAAATATTAGTGTTTTTGTCAACAGTGGGTGCTAATCTTTTGGGAGAATGTAAGTGGTAAAATAGCTATTTTATGTATGGATGTTTTGATGAATTTTTACATGTTCAGTTCTTACTGTTGAGTGAGGCGCGACACAGTACAATCTAATTAGTATATAATATATTTATAGGTGCATTTATATTAATATACAGATAGTGAGGCCAATACCTTATTTAATTATTGCAGGTGGTTGGACGTGGTGGGCACTTGCACTCATTCTGGGGGACTAGGATTTAATTTTCTTTCTCAAATTTTGACCCCGTGCAAGAAAAAGAAAGGCAGAAAAGCAGGGGTGCAGCTTGGTCAGTAAGATTGGGGGGCTGGGTTCAGGGGTGTGAGCTTCAGATTTCCTAACCATCACTCTAGCATATAATGTTAAAATACATTATATGACAAGCAGGGCGCATGAGAGGGGCCTAAAATGCAGTGGAAAGGGAGAAGAATGCAGATTAATAGGAGTAGTAAATGAGAGAAACAATATTTTGTAAAATAATTTTTTTCAGGGCTTTCAAAACAGAGATGAGAGAGAGTGTGTGTGTTTGTCAGTGTGTGTATGCAAAAATCACATGTGAAATCCGACAGACCTCACCATAACCAACAGAAAGCATCTGTACCCAACTATTCATCTGAAAATACATTTATTAGAGGGGTGTAGCACTCCAAACACCCCCCTGAAGCTATACCCCCGCAGAAAAGGAGGAAACCTGAAGTAAGAAAAAGATTGAATAACAGTGACAAAGAAAGAAAACGGGGATTAAAAAGAACCTCCACGGGTGTGATAAAAAGACAGGAATTGTAGGTTCCATAGGTGTAGGAGAAAGAAACATGATGTGGAATCAAGACTGGGTAGCATTGTTATTAGGCAACCCCAGCATAGTGCTGGTGGCGAGCTCTTAAAAACACATTGGGCATCTACATTTATTTATTTTTACAAATTAAGCACTGGGCAGATAGACAAATAGTTTTTAAGCACACCATACTTATGAGTGAAAACTGAGTGACCAGGGTATTTCAGTTTGCGTCTTACAAGAGCAGGTGTTAAGAATTACAGTGTGTGTTGTAATAACCAAGAGAAGATGGTAGAAATGAGGGAATGACTAAATGGAAGTGTAGCAAACTAGGACGCGTTTGTTAAATGTTACCAGCACATGAATAATTTGAGGAAATTGTCTCAGATGAGATGTTCCTTTGTACCTTGATAGGAAGAGCAAGTGTCCCTGAACAAGGTTACTCAACTACGTTTTCTAGCCTCGTTAGCCACCCGGAAGCGCTTGGACGTCGGAACTGGGACGCCGACTTCGGGAGAGATCTCTGTTTCCCTTCAGCCCAAGACGACTGCTTTCAGCACGTATTAGAGTTTGCCGACTCTCTACATCAGAACCTCAGCCCTAATTCTTGCTATCGAAGAAATCGCCTCTGCTTCTCTAAACAGCAAAACGCCCTTGCAAGACAGTGTTGGACGCAGCGTACTTTCCATATAGCTGGACCTAATATAGATTTTGGATCGAACTCGTTCCAGATTGATTTCTACCTAGACCTATTTCTATTTGGTCTTTCCAATGATCGGTTGATTGATTAGCAAATTACCTCACCTTTAGTTCCCTCAGAGAAACTGCCTAACATCCATCTTCTCTTAAGATTCGTACCTGCTTGGAGCTGTTATTTACGAGGAGTGTACGTTGTTACACCCAGATCCATTGAGTTATTATATTGTGTATCTATTATCATCTCCCTTCTCTCTCTCCCTTTTCCCCTTCTATCCCAGCTTTTAACTTAATTCATTGTCTCTGATGTCTTTTTTAATTTTCTAAGTGCCCTGATGAAGGTGATGGCTACTTGTTAGCCTACCACCGAAACGCGCGTCGGCACCGTGCCAGCCAGAAACCCGTTTGGGCGACAAACCCCTGATAATACCATTTTGGTATATTACAGCCCTGTATTCTATCTGGGTTCCTGCCTGTTGTATATATTGTATGTTTATCAAATTGTTTTATGTGGTATATTTGTGAGTGTGCTATGTATGAATGGTGAGATTGATGAAGATGTTTGTTTTTGTTTATGTTTCCTAGGATCTATCCGTGGGGGTAGAGAGAACAATTGTATGTTAGTTTATCACTTATTATTGCTGACAATATATATATTTTTTCTCCTTGTATGTTAAAAAATTGATTCGTTTAGTTTCCTTTATGTATATGTATATGTCCTTTTTTTTGTTTGGTTTATAGTTGAACATATCTATTGAAATACAAACTAATCCTTTTGATATTAGATTCTTTCATATATATAAAAATAATAATAAAATATTGTTTGAACACTTTAACTTATGTGTCTCTCTTTTGAATAGTATCTGTAGTGTTTCCCCTGTTTTTTCTATTAGTGTATGTGTGCATCGATTTGAGACGTTAGTACGCTCTAGTATTATCTTTTGGTAGGTGATATTCTCTTCCCTTGCCCTCGGGGGTTGATTGCTTCTTACAATAACTAAGATGTAAGGTTTTAGGTTGAGAGAAGTGATATGTCTGGGTCTTAATAAGCAATCGAGGATGGTTAATAGATTATAATCAGTGATAATATGTGATGAGGATGAATGGTAAAATCACATGGAAATGGACAAGCCAGAAAATAGTATACTGGTAAAATGGAAAAAGATTGGACGGGAAGATAAGATCAGGATGATTGGTCAAACAGGACTAACCTTAGAGTAGTGATGGACTAATTCTTCATAGTAGAGTGGCATGAGGTTGAAGATAGAAATACATGTTTGGCAGTAATACACTACTGGTTGACTTAGTGAGTGGGATTGGGTTTGGTAGCAGCATGCTCTGAAGTTGAGTTGTAAAGTTTGATGTGGTCTGGATGTGAAGTAAAATAGAATGGGGTTTTATGGTAAAACTGGAAGAGATGATGTGGTTAAATCCAAAAACATTGTATGAAAAAACATTTGATCATACCTTTCTGATTCAGATTTAAAAAAATACCATTCAAGCCCCGGTCATTTCCTGCCCAGATTGTGGTCGTACAATATTCACCAGTATCCCCAACTCCATTACATTTTGGCTTCTCGGCAGAGCCCTGGCACTATATCACTTTACTTGTTAAAAGGAAAAGAAATATGATCACCTAATTGCTGCATTTAGTGACCTTAATTGTTTGTATCTTCAAGCATAAATCATCTTCAAATTATGCTGCATCACATTCAAAGTGGTAATGACTAGCTCACAACTCAACTTGGACAGGAGAATGATCAATGAACACAATAGACTTCAGATCCAGAAAGGAAAAAACAAGCAGAAAAATCTTCTCTAATTGTGTATTCACGATCTGGAATTTCATAACCACAGCTAACATTCTCATCCCTTCACTTCTGTGTTGCAGAAAAGAGCTGACCCAAAATTCTTCAAGGAACTCATCATTTAACACCCACAGAGGACCTCTGATTTCTTCCAGATCTCTGAGCACAGTTGTTTAGACATTATTCATTCCTTTCAATTCTTATGTGTATGATCTTGAGTGATTCTCTATTCTTGTAATATGGTCAAGGTTTCATTGTTTGGGAATGACTTCATAAAGGTAATGAGCAAAACCATTTGTATGGACTGACTGGTAAAAATTAATGATATTGTGTTTGTGATGATGTGTTCTTAAAATGGGATAAAGTTAAGTAGTAAGATGTAAAATATTGGGATTGGGCTGGATTCAAGACTAGTTCAGATTGTGTTGTAGGATGGGAATGAGTAAAGTGAGAATGAGTGGTGGAATTGGATTACATCAATGGGCAAATTTGGAGGAGGGTGATAAATAGGCCGAGGATGGATGGCAAACTAAAATAAGAGATTTTATGTATTTATCAACATTTCCGGTAGCACGACGTATTGAAGAGTATGAAAATATTTTCAAACAAAGTGCACGCTTCACTAGATTGAAATATCATTAGCAATATTTCATGGACAAAGTATAGCAGAAAGTGATGGCATTAGGAGTGATATTAGAGTGTATTAAGCAACTCGGGTATTCTTCACACAACAGGAAGTCCTAAGCAACCATAGACAAAAAGACTCCTCTGTACATTTTTTCTTAAGGTATAGCTGGTTCTCTGTCTGAATTCCTGTTAATATGTTTCAGAGACACTGTGGAAAAAGTCTAACACAAGCAGCTGCCAGGGTCAACTTGCATGCATTTAGGGATTGATATTCTGATAAGGGATCGGACATAAAAGCTTGCGGTCTGTTAAATACAGATCCATTGATTTTGCAAAGGTGATCAACAGGAGTCTCTGACTCAAAGGGGAGTGAGTAATGTCTAATATGATTCTATCTTTAATGTTTCATGCTCCCTTACAAAGAGTACACATATTCAAGATCTTGAACAAATGGAACAGGAAGTTATATTTATGCTATCTGATTGTTAGAGGTGAGATCATCTGAGGATAAGAGGGTCTTTAGAACAGTTGTATTAGGCAAAAGCAGAAATCTGTTATTCCCTTACAGAAATATGGAAATAAAAAGAAGAATGTTTATGTTTCTGTGATTTTAATTCATGAGATTTAGCTTCTGTGAGATCTCAAATGCTGAATGGTCATTAGCTTTTCTTTCAGATGGCAGACGCTTCTTGATAAATGTAATAAAACACAGGCACTCAAATGACATTGGGGAGCAATGAGACACCCAAACTAACCCACATATAAGATGCTGATGAGAACTTCAGAGAAAACCCAGCGAGCACTGTTGATTAGGAAGTCATGATCCCTGTAATTCAAACATACAGAAAAAACAGTAATCTTCTTGGGCTAACTTATTTGGATGACCTGATCACTGTTGTCAAAGTTTATTGAAAGGTCTAATCAAACAAGGCCACTATCAACTCATTACAAATGTGAACTCCTGTGCCATCAAAGAACATAGACTGCTAATTCAGCTATAATTTAATGGGATTATTTTCAATCAGCTCAAGCACTCTTTTTATTTCAATTATATTGCAATTTTAATCAATAATCATATATTTCTATGGGTAATACAAATATTTCTCCTGGTATTGGATATAACATTTGTTTTACATCACATCTGCAAACTTTGTGGTCAAAGACACCATATGTCCTACCCTATTGTAGAAATTTACATTTTGTAATATTGGGTGTAGTACAATTCAACTAGACTTAATACAGCCATAGGCCTTATTAAAAAGGTGTAAACATAAGCATTGTAGATATTTAAGGTGTGGTAAGTGATTAATGGAAATACTAGACCTATGCTTCAGCTTGCATTTCTTAAATAAGGAGCAGAACTGTTTTGTACTTATACACAATTTGGGTGTGTGCCTGTTACCTCTCACTATAAGTCTTTAGAACTTTCTCACTACAAAAAATCAACATGGGTTGGGTGAGAGAATAGGTGCTATCTCCACCAAAACTTTCTACGTTCAGTGGAATTAATTTTTAACAGAAGTAGCTCCTTAATTTACACCCATGTCAAGAAAGGTTTTTAAATTCTTTTAAAAACACATATTCTGTGCCACCTACATTTAGCAAACTTCATTGTAACTATTCAGCAACACGTAAGAAACAAATTACAAATCTTTGTGAAAGATATTGTGGGTGTTCACCTCATTTACAAGGACTACTGTCCTGACACTTCAATACATAAATCCTGACACTACGGAAAATGTGCACAGGCAGAGTTAGAGACTAGGTGCTATTTCACTAGCACCTTTTTCCTTTCAATGGAATACATTTTTCCTCTGAATTATTTTCCTTAATTCTCATCTCTGGTGAAAATAAGGAGTTTTCAATCTTTATCTGCCACTTTTTGTGTTCACCTCATTATATGGACTCCTGTCCCGACACTTTTCTGAGAATACCTGTTAGGTGCCACTGATTAAAAAGTCACTTTTTCATAGTGACATCTCCAGTCCACACACAAATATACACCTGTCCTTACATGGTGAATCAGGTTTGGCTTGTATGTCCAGAATCTTCTTCTACAGCAAAATTGTACTTAGTCACATGAAAGGTTTAAGTTACATGTGCCTATAGCTTTATGAAGTCAAGGATAATTAATATGGCACAACATAAAGTAGTCTTCTTCCAGTGTTCCTCAGATAAGGAAGAACAGTTATATATTTGGAGCATCAACAGGTCAATATGAGAGTGTAAGTGAGAAACAACTATGTAAAAACTTCAAATCCTATTAAGACCGATACAATCTCCCACCACACCCACAGAATATTTAATGTGAACAGTGTGTAGGTGATTATTAGAATAAAGCTTACTTTGCTTATTAAGCACACTCGCTATAATAATTAATTTTAGGTACTAGATAACTAGCAGTGTGCAATGGTTGCTTTCATGATCTTTCCATAATCATTGTGAAAACTTTGATTATGACCCATAATTTGTGAAGCTTCCTGCACCTTGGATTTCATATTAAAATCGGGACATATGCATCCCTTCAAACCTGTTATAAGAATGAACATCTTAGCAAAATCTAACCAATTTCAGTCATGATCTCAAATTCAAATGTAACTCATGATTTGTTTTCAAGATTGTATGTCAAATTATCATATATCAGAATACATATATTGTGTTTCCTAAATATCATTTTTAAAAACACTGCCCCATTGGTTGTTGAGGTTCCATTATTAACTCCGATTGGACAAAAGTTTTGTAGACACTATTTAGGGCTCATATTTTGCCTCTGGCAGTATTCTATTAATGATATTCTTGTACCACACCATTTTCTGCATCAACTAATGTTCATGAGGAAATATTACAACTATGCAGTGTCATAATGTGTGCCAACTATGGGGAGGCCTATAATCAGTACCTATATGAGACTTTTCTCACATAATAAATATTTTTGCACCTTTAATAAGACCATTGGAATATATATATAACTTACTTGGACATAGTGGCTATAGTCTTGCTTTTCGGTTTTTAACTGCACCAGTATTGTTCAGTTAGAAGTTGTCCAGTTGTCTGGTATTCACTCAATTACTAATCGCATTAGTATTTGCACACAAAACAACATATTCCCAAATAAAATGGATAAGAAGTAAGTCATCAACTATCTATGTTCATAGGAAATAAAGGCTCACCTAATTACTAATGCTTTATTATATCGATAATAGTGAAAGAACATGGCGGGAGACTTCAGTTGAGCTGTAGATTTTGACACCGTTACTAAGGCAGGTAACTTGGTTAATTTGTTTTGTCTGGTACTTTTATCATTTTTGATTAACTTGTGGGGTAGTGCTGTTAAAATACTGATTATGAATGTCAATTTAGCTGGTAGGTGTGATGATACATTATAACTAACCTGAAGTCATCAAATTGTCCATTAAAAAGAAGAAAAAAACAATTGCAATAACAATATATGTAGCAGAATGAAATGGCAGCATACTTAGGAACCGGTCTACCAAGGTAGATGCATTTCAATTGGCTCCTCTGTGGCTGATATCTACCAAGGAGATTTACAGGCAGTAACTGAAACAGGCCTCATTACAGTCCTGGCCTGCATATCATTACACCTTCTTCACATACAAGCTGCCTGTGAAGATCACAGCATTCTAATAAATAACTTAGATGTTCACATAGTTCTCACAAGGTCCCTGCATTGAGGAACCAGGAGCAGACAGCTTTAAAATCAGTTACTTTCTTCTGAATACCACAGATTACATACATCAAAATGTTTCTGATCTCTAATGCTATGTTAAAGGAAACTCTGAAGACATGCCTTTCCATATGTTTGTATGTTTGCATAATTTAAGTATTCCGGGTATTTGAAAATCCTTTCATGGGTGGTCACATATCCTCTGGATCCCTGCCCCTCTTTCTGGTAAATCAGTATATAGCTTGAAGCAAGCGCAGATACAGGCTTTTCCTAATCACAGTCAATAGTGCACTCAGTGTTCAATCCTACCCATCTGGCGTTACTGAGCAGGTACGTTCAAGTCCCCTGTTGCCTCTTGCATGCTGGGCTAGTCTTCTGACACATATACTGTGGGGGGTGCACAACCAGCAATATTTTCACTGGGCCACAGGTAGAAGCAGGTACAGACTGAGTCCCCCTGCATGCTGTCCAGTCTTTTGAGTGCTCAGCACCAGCGCAAAACCAGCCACAATGGTCTCTGATGGATGCAATGATGTGGCCCTGCCTGGTCCGAGAAAGCCCCAGCATGGGTTGGAGCAATGGATGTCACAGTAGGTGGAATGCTGATTGGATTAGAGGTAGGTGAGGCCCCGACCAGGCCTACAATGAGCATGGCAGCTGCAGCTCTCGTCCAGGCCTAATAGTTCCACAGTGATTGATACTGGAGTGCCTTTAAATTGAGATCAACATGTTTCACGCCTTTTTTGACCCCTGCGGGATCCGTGGCGTTTCTTCAGGACCAGATTGTAAAATCTATTACTCTACACTCCAGCGGAACAATAGACACTATGCCTATGTGTTTATTGAGTCTGAATCTCTAATCCAACCCATCTAGTATCGTCTTAAGGGCACTTAGATCAAGGCAGCGGACTGCGTACTGGCTGCGGTATTATGTCTGGCATGGCTTAGTGTCCTGGACCTACCCGTTCCGCCCATCACATACAGACGGACCGACCTTAGGCATGGAAACACAGATGTTTTTGACTTTGTCTTGAAAGTAGCTTGTGAACATATTACATCTAGCTTGAGAGGCTTATTGACTTCATACAAGTTTTCACCACGGTAAAAAGTTCTTTTGTTGAGTTAGCTGTGCTTTTAATCTTCACAATTATAAAGGAGACCCTGGTCTTCCTTATGGCACAGTGATCATTTTTTCCTATCCACTTATAGGCTTTTTTACTAATAGTGTCATAATGTTTCCTCCAGCTTCTTTTTATCTTTTTGCATTCCTTTATCAGGATTAAAATCTCTTCTGAGAACCATGGGGCAGGTGCTTGACTGCAACAGCTTTTCTGTACTCTTTTAGGAATTAGCTGATCTTGTGAATTTTCAATTCAATTTTCAAATGTGGAGTACATATCGGATGTCTCTTCTTTTATAACAGGGACCGAGCTGGATAGTGTGGATTCCCAGTTTGCAGCATCCAGTTTCGCCCAGCTTCTACATGGCTTTGACTTCTGGGCACGTGCAAGTTTAATTCCTTCTTTCTTAAGCTGGAAAGGGATCAGGTAGTGGTCAGACCAGCACTGGGGAAGCTGAGGTTTTGGTTTTATTTCAGGTATGTTTGTAAAAATTGGATCTAGTAGGTGCCCTTTTTTGTGTGTAGGCAACGTCAATCTCTCGGTGAGCTGAATGGCCTTGAGGTCCTGAATGAGGTTATTTATAGAGGTGCACATTGTGTTTTTGAAGTATAGATTTAAGTATCCGAATACTAGAAAGTTTGCCTTTTGCATACTTTGTTCCACCACTATGTCGGGTAATGCCTGTAGGAATTGAGAAGATTCTCCTCGTGGATGAAAAATTAATATCCCCGACGGAGTAAATGTAGGGGGGATTAATAGTAAATGCCAGACTTTCACACCCTGGGATGGGAGTGGAGATGAATTTGCCATTAAAATTCACAGCAAGGACTGGAATATGGCCACCCCACAAAACAGCTAATATGATGATGAGCTGCGGACTACTTCAATGCAGTATGAGTACCCCTTGGCCCCGAGTTAGTTCTCTTTTTCTTCTTCCTCTCTCTTATTGGTTAACTACGTACTTACGTACTTACTTATTTGTTTATTTTAGGTTGTTTACTTTCCTTAGAAGCCATAGGAGGATAGAGGATATGTAATGGAGGTGATATACAACTTGCTATATATGATCACAATTGTAACCGTTGTGCATCCCTGATATCGACCAGAAGCAGTCAAGGATTGTAGGGTAACTAATGAAAATGAAGTAGAGCAACAAGGATTTATCCGTCTGATGTGCTTTGTCAACTATGCTTTGTTATTTCTGTCTTCGCAATTGTATCGTCTGTAAGTACCATTACCAAAGTATTATCAGAACAAATACCTTCTATCCTCTCTGATTAGCGATGAGAGCTCTGATATAAGTTATTTCTTTGTTTTGCCTTGTTTTTCTGGTATTGTTTTTGCAAAAATCAAAAAACAATTACTGAATTAAAAAATTATTTTTGAAAATAATAGCCAACCTACCCCCAACTTTGTTTTGCCGGTCAGCATGAACTATTGTATAATCCTGAAGGAGGGTGACCGTGATATCTGGTGTGGAGTATTCTTTCAGCAATGTTTCCGTCAAAAATAACAGATCTGGGTGCTATACCTCAAGGAGAGTGAAAAGTTCTGTATTATGTCTAGGAAGAGATCTACAATTGATTAAGCAAAGGTTCCACAAAGGGGCAGTTTCCTCCTCTAGTGCCTTATCAGCCTTTGTATAATTTTCCTCTACTCTACCCAAGTGCATGTTACAGACTTTACAAATAATATTGCCTGTGAAAACAACTTCATTGGGGTTTATGCTGTGTGTGCAGCCCTCACCTAGGGGCTGTTGCAGCCGATATGTGTTCTCTCAAGTAGGTTGTTAGGGTACAAAATGAATGGCCATGGACAGGTGCAGCCGGGCTTGCCTCAGGCTCGCCAGCAGCGTGCCTGCTGCACATGTCCGCTGTGAGTCGGCGTCATCAGGCTTGTTATATCTTGAGCCAGGAAGAACAACTAGAACGCTAACTCTACTAGCATCTAGTCAACTTCGCCCTTGACCTGGTCAGCGAAAGTGCGAATTTGCAGTGAGTTAAAACTTCAATCAAATCACACAGTTTCAGACACATAAACTTATAATCACATGGTTTTGAAATGCCCCCTTTCTAAAATGCATCCTTTGTCAGCTGAGTTTGAATCACACCGTATAAAAGGCACCCTTCACAATTAAACTAATATTTTTATCCACTGCAAATTCTGAAAGTTTCTTCTCCCTTTTGGTACTTCCTTTAATTTGGTATTGCTGCAATTGAATAAATATTTATGTGGCACTACCAAAATTATTTTGTATAATTTTGAGGTGTATTTACTTTTAATCATGAATTTCTTGAAAAAAACAAGGGTTAGGTCCACACTACATATTTGAGTCAAACATTGATGGTCACCTAAAAGAAGTTTTCTGTATAAAGTATTCATAATAGGTAAGTTACTACTTTGTTGCTGCCCTTGATGCATTAGGTTTAAAGTCCAGCCCAACCCATTGCCTTCATGGAAGACAATTATATGACAGATACACACTTTCAAAATAATTGGGGACAGAAAAAGGGTATTGAAACTGATAGATGGATACTTTTCACCTATGGACATTGTCAAACTAATTTTGATTGGATGTCCTCAGGCATGGTGTTCATATTACAGCTAAGGAGTCAGTGCCCAGAAAATGGCAGCCAGGATCATGCAAAACAGAAGAAGACAAACAACTATTCCTTAATTTGTTGCAAACAGCCATGTGTTCAGAGGCATTCGAGAGGATAGAAATAGAAGTCGCACCCTTCTCTCTAAAGTCAAAGAAAATCTTAGTCAAACAGGCAGGGCTGGACTCGGAACCCAAACCCAGCCCTGGCAGTCTTCTCAGAACAGACCCTGGGGAAGTAGTGCCTGGCTCTGGGAGGCTGGAAACGTTTGCTGCTTTTGTTACTGGGGGCTGATCATGCGGCACCGCTGCAAAACAAGCCCCCAGTAGCAAAATCGGCCCCCAGCACTCCAAAACCGTCTCTCACCCTTCCAGCCTCCCGGGGAAACACCCGATGCCCGCTACGGTCAGTCTAGCCCTGCATACAGGTTACAAAACAGTCCTCCAGCTGCTGGCACCTCTCTAGGCAAACTAGTTGCAGAACGCAGGTAGTTACCTTGATTTCTCATAAACCAATTGAAATAATGACATTGTAACTGCTTTAGGACTTTGCCTTTCTTGGACTAATTCAACTAGCTTTCATTGGAATCACATTTTAAAGTGATATTAAACCTGCAAAGTGATTTGAAATGACTAGCAAGCACCATGAGTGCTACAATACCCTTCTCGCCCATTTTAAAATACTCAAATAAATATATTACCTTGTGCAAATTAGAAAACATTCACATCACTCTAAAGCATGTCTACAACATTTATTTTTCAATTAATTTGCAGGTTGATATTTAGCAAAGTGATCTTTCAGTTTACTGCCCAAATGACAAGGGGCCAGATGTACAAAGTGAATTTTCGGTCGGATTTACAAAATCGGGCAGTTTGCAAATGAATAAGATTTATTTTCCATGTACCAAGCCCTATTTGCGATTCGGTAAGCTATTACAAAATCTTAAATAGGGTTTGCGATTTGCTATTAGGACGGGGTGTGTTTAGAGCGTCCCTTCCTAATACGGACTCGGAGTGCTATGAGTTAATGTTTTGAGACTGAGACGCAGTCACAAAACATTCACATTTTACCACCAAGTTTGCGTTGGCCCATTCGCAAATGTGACGGGGCCCCAAAGGGACCCCTTCCCCTTTGTGAATGTTGGTGAATACATGTTTTACGAGCAGCCAGTGGTCTGTGGGACCACTGCCTACTCTCAAAAAATCAAAAGAAAACTTTTCATTTTTATTTTTGAAGTGCATCCCTTTTTTGTTTGAGGAAAATGGGATGCATTTAAAAAACAAATTGCTTTATTTAAAAGCAATCACTGACATGGTTGTCTGCTAACCCCAGCAGGCCACCATTCCTGTGATTTTAGCGATTCCCAATGGGTCGCAAACCGAGACCTACCTCATTAATATTAATGAGGTAGACCGATTTTCAACCCACTTGGAAACGCAATCTGGGTCAAAGACACATTGGTGCATGGGTGTTTGTGATTACCAAATAGCGAGTGGCAAGAATTCGCTATTTGGTAATCACAAAGCCAAACCTATGTACATCTGGCCCTTAATTTCTAGTGCATCATCTCTGATTCACAGTTTTAAGTTAGCAATTTATTCCCTGTGTTGCAAAATAGGTTACGCCTATTTAGTACATACAGATTTTTTCCATTTTTGATCACCCATGTCTGTACTTTTTATTGTGGGTTAGTCTTACTATATGTGCCCCACCCACTATAATAATATGGCAAATGGACTGTGCGTACTTATCGCCAGTGGCTGCCTTTCAAGAAAAGGCTGCTGTGGCGCAGCTAGGGAAAGGGAAACTTAGCTCATTACATATTTGTGCAGGCTGTGAGTGTAAGACGACATTCACACGCAGCCCGGTAACTGCATGCAGGTAACCTGGTGTAGAGGGTACTCTGTAGGGCTAGATCTTGACCTGGGGTGGGCCTTATTGTATTAGTGGGCACTCGTAGGTAAAGTCAGCATGATTTACTGTTTTGTCTGCAGTGACACTTTATTACATACATAGGGGGCCTACAAATTTCTGTGCGATATGAAAGTGGGCAGGCAAGTATGCACCCAGTTCATATACGCAGATCTCAAGATCATACATGTACACTTTATGGGTTGTCCAGAATTTTCATATTTCTCTGGCTCAGCTTGGAATCAGAGCCCAAGCCTTTTGTCATTCGCTAGTCCAAGCTAATTACATTTCCCCCAGCAGAGGCAACAAAGGCCTCCCACATAAATGGGGTAATTAACAGTGCTTCCCTCAGATCCTGAGGAGCAAGAGGTGGGAAAGAAAAATGTGGTACATTAATTAGTGGGATGGGCGGAATTGGCAGAGTTTCATTACTTGGAATTCTGCAGAATTACATTAAAATTCCATGAGATTCCATGGAATTCTGCAAGGGCCAGAGTGGGCACCACAAAGTGCAGTGCATACCCCTTGGTGCCCTTATGTAAGTATGTAAGGGCACCGAGGAGTAGCCACTCCAGTACATACCACTCAGCACCCATATATACTTATGTAATTGTGCTGAGGGGTATGCCCTGCTGTGCAGTGGTTTAAACAGGGCTGGAAGAGGGAGCAGTCTTTCTATTTAAAAACCATTGCAGATTAACTTTATCTGCAGTGGTTTTTAAACACAGATGGACTGCTCTCTCTTCCAGCCCTGTTAAATTAAAAACAACTACAGATTAATTCTGCCGGCAGAGAAGCAAAATGTAACCAGTAATTCCGCATTAGAAGAGTAACGTGGAATTACCAAATTCAACCAATACCGCTGGCGGAATTAAAATTCCCCCCAGCTCTATTAATTAGCTGTCACACTGTACCAGGGCTAGGGACAGCAAGGCCCACTGATCACAGGAGAAAGCCCAGACAATTGGAGCGAACACCGGTTGGTGCTCCTATTTGACGTTTTGGTGGAAAGTGACCTGGCAGTAATTGAGTGGCTTCTGGATGGTGTCATCTTGGACTGTCCCAGCATGCTGTTCAGGAGGGTTGGGAAAGGGGAGGAGAGGTTATGTGGCATCCAAGCATTGGCCGGGGTGGCTGGCTTCTAGTAACTTCCACCACCTCTTAAAAACTCTTGCACAAGGAAGAGATGGTGCTTTTTGCTGTTGGACTCTGCAGCAGCCATGGACAACTAGAATGACAAACTTCTGATGCCAAAAAGAACCAAGGAATCTGCCCAGTTAACCCCAGTATGAGAGGTTTGCTAATCCCAGACAACATCCAAATGTGAAATACTATTAATTTTCCAAATAACAAAGGCCCAATAGCTGCCAAAGGCTGAACAGGCTGCGTAAACATGAACTTAATCAGCCTCCTCCACCCCACACTGGAAAGAATGATCATCTCCTCTAAGGTTCATTATCCATAAATAGTGGGGAGTATAACAAAAAATCATTAATGCATTTGATATGATGGACCTTAATTCAGGAGATGTTGAGGACACTCTGTGCAAGAAAATTGCTGAGCCTCATATCATCAGTCTCCACTAATGAACCAAGGTGCCTGCTCATTTTGTCTGCTCTTAGCTAGAAGAGATTGGCCCGGTGATCCAATTCCACCGTGAAGATTAGTTTAAAAGCCTGACTGATGTTCCCCTTCTCGGGAGCTCTCATTAAAAAACCCAAAAGGATGTTCTGGGAGCAGCCAATTTCATCTCTGCTAATGCCAGTTATGAAATACTGGATTTGCAGGTACCTAAAAAGCCAATATGGGGAAGAGAGAACCGCTGCCGCATCGTCTCAAAGGGAAGAAATACTTCCCCCTCGAACATTTGTCCTAAAGTAAGCAGTTTAGCCTCCCCGCAACTCTCCCGAAAGCTATGATGGATACAGAGAGGTAAGTTAGGGTAAATCCTAAATACGTATATCGATTAAAGGAAGTGGTATCAGGTAAAACTTTTTGGAGAGAACACCAGATAAGATGAAACACCTTTAAAGTCTCAAACAGGGTCCTTTTGAAATAGACCATATCAACAATGCAAGTGCATGGGGCAATCAAGTTCCCAAGGGTGCATACTCCACAAATACACGTCCTGCATCCATAATCCCCACCCCATGACCAGGCAAAGCTGAGACAGAAACAAAGCAAGATAATAAAACTGCAGAGCCGGGAGGGAAACCCTACCACTTTCCTTTGGCAGCTGCAGGTGCTGTATATTACAGTGGGGTTTATTGTAACACCAGATAAACGTCTGCCAGCATGCCTCGATCTTTTTGAAGAAGGCCATAGTAAGAAAGAGGGGAATACATCAAAAAATATACAGATACCTAGGGAGGATAATCATTTTAATAAAGTTGCATCTGCCAATCAGGCCAAGATGTAAACATTTCCACCAATTGAAAACACCTACTGACTGTTAATAAAGTTCCCCATAATTGTATTGAACGATATCCTCCATCCGTAGTGTCAGTTCTACCCCCAAATAGGTGGCTGAATGTACCCACCTCTTATCCAGGGCAGGAGGCGTAGTATTGGACAGAGCCAATGTTTTATCAAGATTGGGATTCTATCCTGAGACTCTCCCAAATGTCAGTGCTAGTGCTTCTACGGCCTTAATGGCTGTAATCGGAGTAGGAGTTAGAACTGCCACATCGCCTGCATAAGCCAAAACTTTCCCCTCAAATCAATGTATACACAGCAGTTTGATATCCTTGGACATTTTGAGAGTTTCAATATATGGTTCAATATATAATGCAAACAGCTGGGGAGATGGAGACAGTCCTGACTGATGACACATGAGATGGCAATAGGGTCTGAAAGAGATCCCGAGCAACAAATCTTAGCTTTTAGGCCAACATGGAGAAGATGAACTCTAAATAAAAAACAAAGGCCAAATCCCGCAGATTCCAGAATCGGCGATAGGTATGGCTAGGTGACCCGATCAAAGGACCTTCTCTATGTTGAGCATAATCATCCCCGCAGGGCCCCCCATCTGCAGAGGCAGCCTTGAGAGATGTAATAGCCGTGTTACCATGCGAGGTTGTATCACGTCTGGCAATGAATCCATGCTGATTTGGATCTACCAGCCCTGAAATCACTACAGC
Source organism: Calotriton arnoldi (assembly GCA_963921515.1). NCBI lineage: Eukaryota > Metazoa > Chordata > Amphibia > Caudata > Salamandridae > Calotriton > Calotriton arnoldi. Next base: position 1,254,516 of record CAWUFW010001843.1, on the reverse strand, counting down.
TAACCTATTAGTCAAAACATGCATGTACATTTTATAATCAGCATTAATTAGATTAATTGGGCGATACGAGCCTCAGAGGGTAGGATCCTTCTCTTTTTTAAGGAAGATGACAATGTTGGTCTCTCCCCAAGACCCCGGACCGTTGCCTAGCATATTAAAAGAATTAAAAAGATCGCGGAAGACCGGGGCCAGAATATGGGCTAAGACCCTATAGAATTCTAAAGGAATCTGATCAGGACTGGAGGGCTTACCCTTGGCTAAGGAGCTAATAGCGGTTTCTACCTTTGACAGTGTTATAGGCTCTTCTAATTTAGCATGTTGAGCCTTATTCAGCTTACCAGGGAAATACCCCATATAAATTGATGCAAGGTCTTGGTGGAGGCAGAGCAGTCCCTTCAATAGAGATTCTGATAGAATAATTAGAATACCTCCCTGATGCCCGTGGGATCTACCACAAGCTCCCCCTTTCATTTCTAATCTGACGGATTGCATTAGTACTGATACTGTCTTTGACTCTGAAGGAAAGCAATCAGCCCATTTCCTCACTGTTTTCAAAACATATCAGCTGTCTAGCACAGTACCTTTTAATCGGCCAATCCCTTAAACGCTTCCTATAAGATGCCTGCAGAATAGCTAGCTGCTTGGAAAGAAATTATGTGCGCTGACCATCCTTGGCATTTATACTATACCTCAGACTGGCTTCTAGCAAGCTAAAAGTTGAACTGTTTGGGTATTCTTCATAGTAACTACCCTCCACTGATCAGTGGCAAACTTCAATGTGTGTCCCCAGCAGAAGGCCTTGAGTGTGTCCCAAACATCCGTGAGGGAGGCTGATCCTACATTATTCTCCACATACTCCTTCAGAATCATATCCATTGAGCTGATATAGTCATCTTCCAGAAGCAGTCTTCACTCAAATGTCCACCCTCGCAATCCAGGAAACTGAAGAAGCCCTCTCGATTGAATAAACAGGGATAGAGAATTATGATCAGATATAACCCTTGGTTTAACTGCAATCTAGAAGAGCGAAATCAGTGAATGACTAACTAAAACATGTTCAATATGCGAGTGAGATTTGGGGGGGCAGAGTAAACAGTATAGCCAGATTTGATGGCTCTCCCATACATCCACGAGTACATAGAAAGACATAGGCTGCTTCGTTGCACCCCTAAGTCGTTGCTTCCTCCCTTGGGCAAAATTCAAGTTCCCCTGAGCTTGGTTTGTAGAGTTTATTTTAGGGCATAATGTAGCATTGAAATCCCCACAGATAACAAGAGGTGATGACTAGAGCTGAAGCTCAGCAAGCAAAAAGTTGACAATAGTCGGGTCATCATCATTCGGGCCATAAACTATGCAATTAGTAAAGAGCATATTGTCTTTAGAATAGTCGTCATAAGTCACCATCCACCCAAATCAACCTTTTGCCTCACCACCACCCAATTACTATCCTGAACCAGCAGTGCAATACCTCTCTGGGCCGAGGTGAAGCAAGAAGTACAAAAGACTCTATAACCAAGCTCCTTTAACAATGATACTTGTTCAGAGGGAAGATGCACCCCCTGCAAACAGACAACTTGCGGTTTAAGAGCATATAATTCTTCCCTGGCCAACTTGTGCTTATGAGGTGCCTTAAAACCATTAATATTGCAGGAAAGAATATGCAAATACTGGCCAAGACCCTTATCATTACCAGCCATTAACACAGCCAGTCAGAAGCAACACACTTCCCTAAAGACACCGCACCTCTGCCGCCTCTTAACCTGAGACTGAATCCAAAAATTAATTGCTCCAATTTTTACTCGCCACCAAACTCTTCTCCATTGTTTAGCCTTAAACCTCTCAAACCCCTCAGGCACTGAACAAAACCATACAGTCATTCTAACATCCCACGGCTCCCCATCGCCTGCACCCCCTAAAGGTAAGTGGTCCCCCCCGAGCTATGCCCTGAGTAAAGGGCCATCCACCCCACAAACCTAATCATCACGATAGATGGCTCCAATTCCCAAATAGGCACAGAGCCAGGCCCTCTCCAGGTGCATCCCAGACTAAAAAAAAGAGAAAAATAAAAGAACAAAACAACCCTACATCAGTTAACCCTACCCTACAAATTAAGCCACCCTTTGCAAGCATGTATAGTGGCAACAGCTAACCAGACTTGTTTTTTTAAAAAGGGATAGAAACAACAGCCTTAGGAGCCATCCTGCCCAAAACAAGGAAAAGAGAGAAAAGGAAAGAACTAATTTCCCAGGCTTCCACTTGGCCAACAGTTCCAAAACCTTTCGGATGTCGTGGCAGAAATAAGTCTGATCATCAACTTTAATCCACAATGTAGCTGGCTCCATCAGAGAAACTACTGCCCCATTCTTTTGTAAAGCTGGAATATGTTTCTTCAGCTGCCAGCGATGCACCACCGTCTGATGACAAAAGTCAGACCGAACAAAAAATTCAATCTCACAGGCCCTGATAGGTGGCATTGGTTAGGTGGCTCAATTAATCTCCTGTTGCAGTTTAAAGTTCCCAAAATAGATGAAAATTGCTAGAGGATAGCGAGAAGACCTGCCCTTGCTGGTAGACTTGAATGGAAAATGATGTGCCCTCTGTATCATACAATCCATGTCCCAGTCGCTTAATGGAGGGAAAGATTCTCTAAAGAGACCAACAACAAAGCTGTGGGGTCACCTCCTTCCATCTCCTCCAGGATGCCCAGGACTCTCAGATTATTTCTTTGTGTTCTGTTCTCTAGATCTTCCACCTTGGTCGATAGACTAGAGAGCTGAGAATCATGCTGGTGGAAGATTGGTTCTCTCCAACTGTCGTACGAAGAGCGGCATGGGATGTCTCCACCTCAGCGTGGCACTTTGAGTAAATTCCATATTCTTTTACATCTTTCCCAGAACTACCTGAGTCTTTAAGTGGGCTGTTTTCAAAGCAAGAGAGTCTTTCCTGTATTCTTCCCTATGTTGCAGGAAAAGATTATAAATGGCATCCAACATGGTGGCATCGTGGTCAGATGGCATCTATTGCGGGTATTTGCCCATCGCCGCTGAGCCCTTAGAGGCAGACAGATTAATAGCCAAGGGGATGGTCGGGAGGACACAGGCTGGTAGACAAGGACTAGAAGTCTTTAATTCAGTCCCATCAGGATCCCAAAGCAGCTCAACCTCCCCTAGTGAGAAAGTTGGGTCAAGGACCTTGAGTTCAAAAGAAGATGTTACTCTATCAATCAGCTAAACAGACGTCAAGCCCCTGGTACCACTTTGACTATAACCAACATCTGGAGCTGCATTGGAGCCCCAAGCCCTCAAAGTTAGCTAGCAACTCCTCATAAGCTCTGACCCAACAAGTAGATCTTGATTGTCACCATCGGATAGGCTACCAGAGTCTGAAAGAGAATAGGAAGCCTCATGGGTTTCCACCCCTGTGGCGAAAATAACCATAGGGGCTGTTTCCCCTTTAGTTGTTGCTTCCACAGCAAAGAAACTGATAAAGTATGGATCCATGCATTTCCTGTCTCAACTCTTTGATCCTTCCTAGGATCAACATTATCCTTGTCTGCCACCTTCCGCTGGGTCTCAGGAACATCAGTCAAAGGCAAAATACAGGGGGGTTCCCCTGGTCCTAAAGGCAGAGCCTCTGTCGTTACAGCATTAGAATATAGGGGGGAGGTACTGACACTACCAGAGAGCTCCATCTCGTCGGGCCCGGTATGAAGGTTTAAAGGGGCGGCTAAAGTCCTTGATGTATTCTCAGAGATCAGCACTTTATTGCTATTACTCCTCTTAATTACAGGAATAGGGGAGATATAACAGCCCATAGTTTTCTGAGAGCGTATGTCTGCCCCTCCAAGTCCTGTAGCTGCTGAATCAACAATGGGTAATACAATCCCCGAAATGATGAACAAAATTGATTCAGCTCCTTGAGATTTACAGGCCGACCCAAACCGGGTTAGATCTCACCCAGTAGTGCCCAAAGTGCGGGAGGTGGTGATGGCATTCTTCGCACGTATTCTGGGCACCCCAAAGCCATTTACACTATTATTCGCCAAACTGTTTGGCAAGAACCAATTCCTTCCAAGTCTTTGCAGGGTGGGGGAACAGCAACCACCAACAGCCCCCCCATTGCTGCCCACTTAATCGCCATCCCAACCAAGATATAGTAAATCAACAGAAGTAACAAGGCCAGGGGATCAGTAATCTCGTAAAGGTGGAGTTCTAGCCTGAGCAGTGGCGGCTCGCATAGGGCGTGCTGCAGAGCGGTGAGGCGCGGCGTCATATGTCCGAGTTTACTACCCCCCACCCTGCCCCTCCCCCGCCCCACCGCCCCGCAGCGCGCTCTATGCGAGCCACCACTGAGCCTGAGTAAAATATCTGTGAAGTGCTGTAACTAAGTAATAACCCAGATAACAGGCCACCCAGGAACTGCGATTGCGATGAGAGCAATGTAGCCAGTATGTACCAATATTTTTTGACAGTCAGCCACCAGTGTATCCGCAGCTCACTGCCCAGTTCTGAACTTCCCTGCTGCTCTGTCGGCTGAGCCGGCACCGACCACGGAACCAAAGCGCCACCTTCTCTGCTACACTGAGAACCATTGGATGACACCGTCTCCGCTCCCCACCTGCTGCCTGTCATCCTCTCAGCTCTGCAAGCCTTTCAGGATCACATCTGGTGGCCACCCTAAAGTAATGGAGAAATGAGGAAAGGTCCACCCGGCTGCAGCCTCCCCCCCCGATATGGAGCAGGTAGGTGAAAAAGTGTTGGTCTAATGCGCTAAAGCCTAGAATACATCCCAAGAGGGACCGGCAGCCGGACATTACTTGCAGCAAGCCGCCATCTTGCATCTAATCCATGTCACTCTCTGTCCCTAATGTTATAATTTGTCAGACCGAGTACACCCATGTCACGAGTCTTAAACATAGGTGTTTAATATTATTTGGTATGTTGATCTACAACAGGGTACTAGACCCAGGTTGTGCAAGAAAAAGACCATGCCTATTCTGAGATTTCAAAACCCACCTGCTATCCACTCCTTCTGTGCTCCAGGTGCTACAATCCACCTGACAGCAGCCCTTACAATATCTGAGAGTTGCTGGTGCTCCTAAAGCATGTGCGAGCCACAAGGCTGTCATCCTCAAACTCTCCTTCCCCCTCAAGCTCAGACATATATCTGCATCAAGCAAACTGAGTAAGATTGAACTGTGGCCTGTGCAACATGCTCAAAGTTGTGTTTGGCTGGAGATAAACCTAGTAATACTGAATATTTTGCTACCTGCATGTGGATTCAGCTTTAAAACAACAATGTAGAGTATCCAGAATAGCCTTATTCAGTAACATGATTATTGATAAAACATTTTGAATTTACTAAACAGATTTCCTTATTATAAGGTATGTGCTATATTTTCCCTTAAGATTTTCCTAACTTAAAAACACTGCTGCAAATAAATATTTGTTATTGGAGATACATGTTCTTGCTGTTCTTAGTGTTCTGCCCCACACGACCATCCTTGTGTAAGCCTTAACTGCTTAATCTCACTATCCTCAAAAGACAAAACATAAGCAGGAAATTTGTCAATTCGGTGAGCTCACAGCAGATTTTAGGGTTCCATTTTCCAAGGACAGCAGTAATACTTTTCACAAGAATTGCCTTACGGTTCTTTGGTCACACAGGCCCCGGAGAACAGGCCCGACAGCTACAAATATATGAGCCGGGAAATGGTGTCAAAAACTGTGCAATATGGTGTGAACATGCTCATTAATACTAAGTCACTGAGAAGCTAGAATCAAATAAATAATAATTACCACAGAGAACATCATTATACAAATAAGAGATCCATACCAATCATACAGCTGCACCCATTTATTTTGAATAGCTGAATGAATGAATGATTGTAAAACCAAGTAGCAGGATATAACTGTTTGCTTGTTAAATCCTTTGTTGAATGAAACTATCTAGGTTTTAGCATTAAAAATGGCCTACCATATTCACACTCCTGATGCTGCACTACGCTATATGAGAAACAATGGTTCAATGCAAATAAAACAATAGTTAATTCAATAACTTAATGAATGGCAACAAATCCCTACTATTTGCACAACGCTATGTCAAAAGCAAAAATACATTCCAAAGTAAGAGAACACACCCTTTGTCATTTCTGCCTGGTTCCAGATGATTTATAATAGGACAGCTCATGTTGTTTTTACAGTTGTTACTCTACTGTATGTAGCATGGCACTATTTTCATAAATTTGGATTCTGTCCTCCTATATGATATGGTAAGGAGAAATATAACTTATCCCCTCAAATGGCATAGAAAACCACATTTGCTTTACTGGTGCTTCCAAATGTCACAGAACCAAAACCTGAATAAAATATAGGCATAACTGAATGTCACTCCGTATTCTTTCTTGCCTGCTGATGGGAAACACAATGCACAACCAGGGCAGTTGGCCATTGGAATGGGAAGCAAACACATCACACAATCAGTAGCTCATTGGTGAATCAACAAAATGTCCACTAAATTTTTATGCCAATGTATTACTTTTAGAGGTACAAGGATGTGTTCTATTACAGGACAGTAGAATACAGAGTGATCCGTATGTCTGCAAAACTTTGTCCCTCAACATTTTCTAAAAGTTTTCTCCATTCCATTGCCTCTATTATCATTAACACCATAAACGTGATCCTCCTCAATGGATTACTGCAACACACAATATTAACTTCACACTTAATGATACCTTATGCTGATGTCAATTCTGAGCCAGCTTTGGCAAAGAAAGCCCTGGAGAAGAATGTTACAGTGCAACTTCAGAACTCTGTGAAGTAACAAAAGCAACACTGTCCATGGTCTCAAATCAGTCTAATGCAAATGAGAATCTTATTAATACATTTAGGCAGCCTTGAGCCTTACACATTTTTCCACAACCTATGCTATGATAACACACCGCAATATACTACTACAAATATGTTTGTGATTGTATCAGGGACTGGATCCTCACTTTTCCTTCACATCAGATGATCCAATCCTCAATTTTGTCAGGTAAAAGCTACGATGCAGATAGAACATGAGAAGCATTTGTAAATTTGGGCTTTGGGAGTGTCTATCACTTTACTACCTACACAGGCAGAGGACAATACATTGATTTTTCAAAGCATGACAATAGAACAATATATATAAGGTTACCTGTGAGCAATTGAGTACTAAAAAGGCAGCTCTAAAAGAGTATTAACCTTGATATGGAACAACAGCTCTTATAAGAAGAAGCACAATAAAATGTTCCTAAGTATGAAATGCAGAATACTGTATTTATTAGAGTAAGTGTTTGGTCCCAACTGTTCTCCACTCTGTTTATGATGCATCTCACAAAGCAGTCCTCTTTCTCATTCTTCCATTCAATGTTTATCTATTCCCCTCTCGCAATGATTGAAAAATATCTCCTACAACTCCATATGTGTGCTAATGACACCTGGAGCCACATTTGGCTGGATTTTCAAGTGAGGAATTAAGTCAACATCAAAAATAATCTGAGTCTACCATGGCATCTGAAAGAACTTCCTCAGCCTCTGATTTAGAGGAACAGGAAATCCTGGGAGTCAGCTTTTATTCAGAACTCACCTGCTCACCTCTAGCTAATCCTAACCCTAAGCTAGTTCGCCCTAAGTTGGATCACCGCCTTCCTCTCCAACTGAACACAACAAGCCAGACTCTCCACTTTCACCTCTGAACACAAGAAGCTGGTCTGCAGAGTCCCCCAGGGCTCCTCCCTCAGTCCAAACCTGCTCAACATTTACATTGTGCCTCTTGTCTGCATCATAAGAATCCACAACACCCTCACTGACATGAACAACACCACCAGCAACAACTTCACTGCCTGCATGTCCGACATGGCCAACTGGATACAAGAGAACTGCCTCAAACTCAACTCAAACAAAATGGAGATCCTGATCATCTGAAATAGGAACTCCCCCTAGGACTCCTCCTGGTGACCACCTGAACTGGGTCCGACGGCCACCCCCACAGACCACAACAGAAACCTCAGCATCATCCTGGAGAATTATCTCTCTATGAACAAACAGGTCAACGCTGTGATCGCAACCTGCTACTGCATCCTCAAATTGCCGCAAAAAATCTTCAAATGACTCTCCTCGTACAAAAGACCCTCGGTCCACTCAGGCCCTTATCACCAGCAGACTCGGCGACGACAACACACTGTACGTGGGCATCTCCCACCAACTCACGCAAAGACTCCAAACCATCCAGAACACCACTACCAGACTCATCCTAGACGTCCCCAGAAGCACGCACATCATTCCCTACCTCACGGAACTCCACTGGCTACCCATCCAGAAACACTGGAAATTCAAGCTCCTTATTCATGCTTCCAAAGCCCTCCACAAAGCAGCATCAGCCTAGCTCAAAGACGGATTGCAACTCTACCTACCCTCCAGCGAGCTCTGCTCCACATCGCTCTCTGTCGCACTAATACCCCACATCCACAGAAGCAGGACAGGAGGATGTGCATTCTCTACCAAAAGCTGGAACAAACTCCCTCTTCACTTCATCACCATCAATCCACTCCTCAACTTCCGCAAGAAGTTGAAGACCTGACTGTTCAACTAGGAGCATCACCGGACCAATGCTCCTACTCCAGCGCCTGGATACACTCATGGGTAATAAGCTGCGCCATACAAATCAACATAACATAACACAGCATACCATAAAATGACATAAAATAACATAACATAGCATAACTTAACTCATTGATGAAAAGGACCAATTTCCAGCTGGCTCTGCTTCCCCAGCTCCTACGACTGCTCCAAACCAACAATCCCACAGAGCTGATCAAATGACTGTTTATAACTTGATTACAAACCTATCATTTCATATGTGATATCTCCCAAAATGAGACAGACACTCTTCAAAAAGAGCCAAATCAGGTCATAGATAGACCTTTGTTCATGAAAACTGACTCTTTAAGTACCATTTTACCTCTGATGGAAGACCTTTCCATCATGCAAAAGCATTTGGGAACAAGTGACATGCTAATCTCAAAGGTCCACTGCCGCACCATGACACTAGTACTTAGACACACCACAACATCAGTAATAAACTAACATACATATACATAAACATGGGAGTTGGACCCTTGGAAATCGGTGGTCCAGACTCTTAGGGCCTGATTATGAGTATGGCGGTGCGGCGCCGGGTCCTACCAGATTGCCTGCTGGCGCCGCACCGCCAAACCCGTGGTTGGACCCTTACGTTCCCATGACAGTGCCTTCGAAAATGGGCACCGCAAAGGGAACGCCAAAAACTGTTCTTGCACAGCATGGACTGTAAAGTCCATGCCGTGCAGGAACTGGGATGCATGCACACAGGGGGGGGGCACATGTTGTGCCCCCCATGTGCATCCAAATGGCGTGAGGCACGAGGGGGCCCTGGAGGGCCCCTTTGTTTCCTCTCAACCAGGGTTTTCATGGAGGAGGAACCGTGGCGGAGAGGAAACTTGTAATATGATTGGCAGGACCGTGGAGGTCCCGCCAATCATATTACTGCCTCTATACCACCGCACCACCGCCAGTGAATGGTGGCTCCCTGACAAGTGCAATGGGGCATTGGCAGTCCAACCACCCTAGTTGTAATAGAGCGATCAGGAGACAGCCACATCTGCAACACCGTGACGGACCACCAGACTTGTTTCAACTCCTAAGTGACCTAAAGTTCTGGGAAAGGATATGCTCAAACATTCTTTCAGGTAAGATGGGACTGCATGAAAGAGTATGCGAGTAAAACAACTGTGTGGATTCAAACCACAGGAAATTCACCAAGAACTGCTGTCATTGCTACTCACATTTCTATCCCCAATGACCTCCTTATTCCTCTCAGCCCAACAGTCCATTTAATGCCCCGATTGCCCTTTATCAAAGTAACCACATAGTACCATACGTGTCACTGCTCTTGACCTTTGTCACGTGTACTACACAAAGGATGCACAAGAAAGCCTGAGGTCAGGTAAGTCACTGGGCTACAATGCATCTATTACAATTTACAACTTATTACCAGTAATTTAAACAATGTTACATTAGTCAGTTTGTTTTTCCTCTCTTGGTTAATCATCTACATTGTAAACTTGTGTGATCCTACATGCAAGAAGATTTAATGCCCAAAACTTCCCAATTATCTTTCCTCTGACAAAAAAAATTTACTTAAACTTGAGATTTCTTGTTTTGCCGTAACCCTCTTTCATAAAAATGTAATAATGTAGAACTTTTTGAAGTTTCAGAAAAATCGCCGCTCTCTTCATTTTCCCAATTTCAGGGCAGATTGTAGCCCACAAAAATAAAACATTGGCCTAAAGTCATAACTCATGTAACCGCTGCTACTCAAGAGGATCATACAATTTCTTGCCTGTAGTGCAAAATACATCCAAAGTGAAACAATACAGGATAAACAATATTCAAAAACGAAAGCTCATAAAACTAGCAGAACATTGAAGGCTTCATTTGCTTTTCAATACATTTTGGGAATCACAAACAAATTTTAAGAAATCCAAGGTAAACCATCTTTTACCACAGACTCAGACACGGTCTGTATGTGATGGCTGTATGACAGAACAAGGCATGCCTAAACAACATGGTCTCATCCACGGCCGCATCTTTACCATGCATGCCTTTACAAAGAATTTCATTGTAAAGGCATAATTGGTAAAGGCATTTGCATGGTAAAGATCATACCCCAGCCCCCTTGCCCTGAGCCATAAAACCCGGTCCCCGGTCCTGCAAATCACCCCGCCCCAGCCCTAAAAACTACCCCAACCTCCCACCCTGAGACCTAAAACTCAGCTCAAAGCCCTGATAACTACCCCAACTCCAGCTCCCCCGCACTGAGCCCTAAAGCCCGGCCCCAGCCCTAATAACTACCCCAGCCCCCCCACTCTCAGCCCTAAAACCGGCCCCAGCCCTAAAAACTGCCCCTTCCACCCACTCTGAAACCTAAATAAAACTAAAAGACTACTCACCAAGCCGCCCTTCCTTTGAATGTCGTCCACAGGAAGGCTCCAATACCCCCACCCACTCGATCTAATGCTCAACTGCTGACTGCCTTTACCAGGCACATGCGTGGTTAAGGCTAGCATTGTTCTGCTTGCGTTGTAACATCACACATGGTTTAGCCCGCATTATTAATGCCCTTTTCCATTTGGGACAGCTCCAAATTTAAACTCTCTTAATTTTTTGGCTACTCAGGAACATAAATCGGCAACGAGAGTCCTTCATTCGAGATTAACTCTTGGCTTTAGTCACTTTTGAACAAACCTAAACACGATATTTCATTTTCTTAGAAAGAACCTTGACTGTTAACTGAAGGGTACTATGCTTCTGCTAATTTCTCTGGAAAATATGTTCTCTCTGCACTGTCCTCCCTTTCTTTTCTTCCTTACCATATTTTGAATGATTTTTGGTTTCTCTGAGCACAATAAAGTTAACTTTCTAGTAGTGTTTAGGACTATGAAAAAACTATTAAATACATTAACAAACTGAATAAAAATAATATAAGAAACAGATTAAGGTGAGGTATCCTATGGGAAAAGTTATTCTTAGTATGTAAATCATAGGCGCTGGAAGCAGAGGTGCGGGGAAGATGCAGCACCCCCCACACAAATGTTGGAGTTCCGAAGATGAAGGAGCATAAAAAGTGGCTTTATATTTTGTTTTTATCTTGTCACATTTGCTGTGTTTTCAAAGACAGAGGTCAAATGCCAATCTAGTCTTCGGACAAATGTATTCCTTTTACTTTAACATGGAGACTGATATTTACTTTTCTTTCTCTTTCTGCAAAGAGTGAGGAATTTGTACAGTGAACTATGTAACAATCTTGCCGGTGTGAAAGGAAAGGCTGTAGGATGTTGTTGTCTTCTAACACACAAGCAAATGTAAATACCTATAAATGATTGTACAAATATTTCAAAATAAATAAACAGGAAAGCATAAATGAAGCATTTTAAAAAAAAATCTGAAGTGTAATAGAAATAGAGGGGCTTATTTACAAGGAGCTTGTGCCACCATTGCACCAGTTTTTTGACGCACCGGCGGTGCTTTCTTTGCTGCATATGTACAATGTGACGCATCTAGGCAGCTGTGTCACATTCGTCGACCTGCATTGCTTTTCACTCTCTTTGAAATCAGCTGTATCAGGTTATAATTAATATATGCAAGGTAGGAGTTCCCACGTAAAATCCCCTGTAAAACGAACACAGTGGTATTTATGACTTTTTGGAAAAGTGACACATCATTGGGAAGCGGGTCGCGGCGCTTGCACGGTGTCAAAATTCCTACGCATTTAAAACCCAGGTGTAGGAATTACACATTGGCTGTGAATAGGAATCTGACCAGCTGAAGTCACTTCCAAAAATGTAATCTGCAAGGAAATAACATCCCCTCAACAGGTAAGTGCATGCATAAAGTAGGTAAACACATTAAATGTGACATTACACAACATTAATTACTTGTATTCACACACATAGTAGTCTCGCACAATATGTCACACATATGTAGGTATAGTGGTACACAGAAGTACACTTTACCCACTTGTATGCGAGACATACAGGACCAATGTAATAGAGTCCAAGATGAGTTCTTCACCTTATCACACTATTACATTGGTCCCCACATAGTAGGCTACTTGCGTCAGTCAATACTGACACATTGCCTCTGTTTTTTTCATGCATTGTTGTAGTTGCGTCAGTCTTATGACCAACTACAGCACTGCGTCACTTTTGGGCATCATGCCTTGCGGCATCCTTCCCACATATGCATCAGTATTTCTGAAACATCCGTGGGTCTTTGTGGCATGGAGCCCCATATTGTAAATATGTCACATCTATGGCGTCATAGAGATGTTTGCTGCAAGCGCTAGTAATTTTAATGCATCGATGCGTTACCACAGTGATGCATCATTTTTTTTAAATGAGGCCCAACGTTTTTTTAAATTTCAGCAATTTTTATTAAGAAAAATAACAGAAAAATAACAGCAATTTTTTATTAAGAAATAAAATAAGAGGCGATGAGAATGGTACATCGTATCGATACAGTAAACATGGACTTTGATCAGAAGTATTCAATGAGTGTATTTAACATTCTTAGGATATTTTACTATACACCTATCAAACATATATGTCACTGAGTAAAGAAAATAGTACATACTTTGACAGCAAAATTCTTAATTAAGCAGTATATAAAGAGAACTTTAAGGTGAATAATCAAGTGAACACCGATTATTATCTTTAGGAGGATATGGAATGAGATAAGTACTGGGTAAAGTGACAGCACTAGACTTCTGTTAACCCACAGAGCTTAAGGAGGTCTTGTCCATGAAGTCTGTCAGCTCCAATAAAACATTTCAGCTGTGACTTAAGGATATAGAAGAAGTTACTACCTGCATTAAAAAATCCATTTGAACCAGATGGAACTTGAACATTTGTTTTGAACATTTGTGGTTCACAACTGCAACTAGAAAAGATGGACTGGAATCTGAGGAGCTGGTTAACAAGAGATTTTTGCTTTAGGGTAGTAGGATTAACCAAACTAGTGCAAAAGGTTTGGAATTTGTTATAGAACCATTACTTGAGGACTGAGGACACAACCTGCACAACCACATTCATATGCCTGTCAAAAGCATGAAGTATATTTAGATATTTAATATGTTATATGAATTCACTTTATAATGATGCTGAACTCCTTCTGTCAGTTCTTTACTTATAGATATTTTGCTGTTTTCTTTCTAATTTATAATATCTACATCTACTATTTTTTCTTTGTAGCATTTTTCTTGCTTAAGGTTTTCTTACTAACTCCCTTGGATTAGACCTCTTCTTTTTTCTTTATATATTTTACGCTTGACTGGTTAATGCATCTATACCATATAGTTTATTTGTTATGAAGGCTTTGCAGCGTCAGTCAATCTACCTTGAAAGGGCCAGACATTTGTTACAGAAACAAATTTACTTTTGAGTCAGATTGTTTGTGTCTTAAGAGAATTCTGTCATAGCTTACATCACAACTATAGCTTATAACACTCCCAGTCAAATACTCCAATTCCCTACAAACTCCTATCTCAAAGTTTTAGTGAGAAATTAATTTTACGGTGACAACCTGTAAATTATGTTCATATTTGGGTCCAGAATCTGATACATTCTCTGTGAAAGTACTCTTTGTACTGCAGACATCTGATCTTGAAATCTCTGAGTGGGTTTCAAATCCTTTGCTCAGGTGGTTCTATTCTTTGTGTTTCTGAAGGTCTTGAGTCAGAAGGTTATGGCAGCAGGCTGTGTTTTTTTAGAACAGCTTACAGTGAAATACATCTGGTGCTGCACCAGAGCAAGTGTAGTCTTTGTTATTCAGAAGTCAGAATAGACTCAGAAGCATTGATGCAACTTAACTGGGATCAAGAATTCTTCACGGAGCTCAGAGTTTTTTCAGCACTACGAAAGTCGCTGTCTGAGACATAGAGCCAAATGCACCCCTTCTAAGCTCTCTTCACTGGTACTGTCTGGTTCAAACATCTAGAACCTCCTTGAGGAAACTGTTATTGTTTAACGCTCTTGAACCGAATAATTATTTTTGCTCTTTGTCGCAACATCACTTTATGTATCTGGCAAGCTGCACGATTATGCGAAAGGTATGATCTCCAGGAACACCCATCATAAAGATGTATAGATTGAAACCCGATCCTCCCAACAAGATCTGCATTTATTAAGACAACATTGTGTATCACAAACATCGCAAAGTATATTATACTTTTGTATTATATTTTCCAGCCCATACACAATGTTTTCACTGCGAGGAAAATACATATCTTCATTTGTGCTTTGCATTTCAATGCAGAAAAAAATCAGAAAGAGAAAATGAGGCCCAGAATACCGCACAGCACATTAATTTGATTGAAGATAGTCAAAGATGTTGGTACATGAAAATAAAGACCCCTAAGTAATGGATAATTTATTCTTTTAATATTTAATACACAAGGTGAGTTGTATTACACATTTCACATTTGCATGATGCTGAAAGGGTAAAAACAAAAACATTATTGTTTTTACAAATGTAAGATTTATTTAGCCTCTGCAATTTATTGTTGAAATGGAAATTCTTTATAACTCTTATGTTAGTAAACACCAAAATTCATTTTGGTTTAAAGCGTATAATAATTATCTGCATCTATTATTAATTTCACTGAATTTTTATGATTATTTTCTAATCTCATTTGTTAAAGGGAGTTGGAATTAAATATCTTTGGGTGTTCAGTCATCATTAGACAGGTAGTTATTTCCCATAATTTAACACAAAGAAATGATACATAACAACGGGTATCAAGGGATTCTGGAGAAATCATTAACCATGATACCAAAGGTTGAAAGGTTTCCACATGTCACCAGAACCCAAGAATGCCAATAAAGGATCACATAACACATTACCCATTCGGAATTTTTATATTACATGTTTGTATTTAATAATTAGCTTGAAAAAGCTGTTTTCTTCCATGTGAATACGTTGTTGATAGAACAATTGACAATGCTGAGGGCCAGTGGATTTTTGTGATTCTGCGGCTGCAGTGTTTACTTCAATAACTATGGATTTTCTGTATTTGCCACACATGATTTTCATAGTTCAAACAAAAATAAATAAATAAATAAAAAAATAATATATATATATATATATATTTACACAAAAGTTTTACCCAAAGGCTGGCACATACAGGTAAGTAATTGCTTCCTGAAATCCGCGCCAATTTCGAAGAGGACAATCCCCCTCTGTAACATATGTCCAACGCGTTTCAAGCCTGTAGCCCTTAATCATGGACAAAAAGGACTCTGGCAGCAGCTTCGTGATTTACTCACTGCCCCTCTTTTATTTCGATGTTGTGCAAATGCGCGCTCAAGTGAGACCAAATGCATGCTGGGATGAGAAGTACAATCAACCACCAGTGGGTCACACGCCGCCTCAAGTCCTTCACAATCTCTTACTGGGAATCCGGATCATCATTCTCAGCCGCATAAAACATGAAATTAGCACCCCCTGTTCCACCATCACGTCACATCTCAGCGGAGGCAGACCCGCACCAATCTAGCGGTGGTGCCAAGCCGTGGCCGGGTGAGCCACTATTTTATTTACACAAAAGTTTTACCCAAAGGCTGGCACACACAGGTAAGTAATTGCTTCCTGAAATCCGCGGCAATTTTGAAGAGGACAATCCCCCTCTGTAACATAAGTCCAACGCGTTTCAAGCCTGTAGCCCTTAATCATGGACAAAAAGGACTCTGGCAGCAGCTTCGTGATTTACTCATTGCCCCTCTTTTATTTCGATGTTGTGCAAATGCGCGCTCAAATGAGACCAAATGCATGCTGGGATGAGTAGTACAATCAACCCCCAGTGGGTCACACGCCGCCTCAAGTCCTTCACAATATCTTACTGGGAATTCGGATCATCATTCTCAGCCGCATAAAACATGAAAGGAGCACCCCCTGTTCCGCCATCATGTCACATCTCAGCGGAGGCAGACCCGCACCAATCTAGCAGTGGTGCCAAGCCGTGGCCGAGTGAGCCACTATTTTATTTACACAAACGAAATTCGTTTTATTTATTTAATTGTTTACTTACCTCTGTTCATCCATATTCCGGTGTTTACTACCCCCCACCCTGCCCCTCCCCCGCCTCGCCTCACCGCCCCAGGGAACTCCCTCCACGGGCCGCTACTGGTGCTTGTCATTTTGGCAATTGATTGCTCCTGCAGCGTCTTCATCCACAAATCTATGATAACATGAATCCTCTTCAAGAGAAGACAACAAGACTACAAAGAGGTGAAACTCCCACTAAACAAGGGTACTTCCTACTAACTATATGAAGTAAGTGATTGTTTGGTGGAGATGGCCTTGTATTCCCCTGCATCAAGAAGGGTTCACCAAATTCGTGGGAAATGCACTCGGGGGGCCTTTTGGTAAACTGTCCATCAACATGGGAAAGATGGGAAACCTTTGCATACTACTATGGAAAACAGGACGGGGCCAAATGAGCATAGAATGCAGATGATTTTGGGCATTTGCATACTCAGAGTAAGTAAAAGGGATAACCATGGTCTCTGTTTGCTTATGTGTCCATGGGGAGGGGGGCCACATGCCCCCTCTCTGGGCCGGTATTGGCCCCAGGGACCCAATCCCATGGGGCACACCCAAAATTAAATAAGGGAGGGGAACCGTGCAGCCCCCATCCCTGGGTCACTTTCGGCCCCAGGGGACCCCATCCACCAGGGGTAGGCCTTTTCAGGCTGAGTGCCCTGGAGCCCACTCAGGACACCTAGTCTCAAGCGTTGGAGAAACCGCAGGGAACCTTAATTCCCCCATTGTTCCTGAAGGCACCCTGCCTCCAGCTGGAGACGGCATTGATCCCATACATAGGGAGCAGCAAAAAATGCTACTCTCTGTGTGTGGGAGCAATTGGAAAACAGATAAAATGTTCACTACCAGCTTGCGGGAGCAGTTTTCCTGCTACCACCCACTGGAAGTGGACTTACAGTTTGCTCTAGATTGGGGGGAGCTGTCAAAGCTCCCGCCAAGCTAAAGCAAACTACTATGTACTGGGGGTGGGCACCCCGGGCATAGGGAGCTGTCCCTGGGGGTGGCGGTCTCAGGGCCATTAATGGCCCCACGAGGGGGGCCACGGCACCCCTCCTTTCTCTTTGCGTGGGCCAGCACCAGAGAGGTGGTGGTCCCCAGGCCGAAAACATGCCAGGAGGGAGGCAGTGCGGCCCCCTCACACTTTTAATGTAGTCATACTCTGGGGTGGAGGCAGTTCCTGGGGCAATTTTAAATACAGGAGGGAGTCCGCAAAGCCCGCCCACTTATTTCCCTCACAAGCCCCAAGACGTTGGTGGTCCCCAGGGCCTTTTAAGGCCTATAGAGGGCGGTCATGGGCCCCCCTCCTATTACTGTATTAACCCCTGGGGAGTTGGCGGTCCCTGGGGTTCAAACTGGCCTTGGGGAGGGGGTCCGCATGCGTCCCCCTCCACATTTTTTTATAAAATGTATGCCCCAGGAACCTGGCCCATCCCGGGTGCTGTATTAGAAACAAGTGTGGGAGACAGCGCTTGTTTTTGTTTTTATTTTTGTTGCAAATTCGCAAATCCATTGCTATTTTCACTGTGAAAATTTTAAAAATGCTTTTTGGTCCTGGCGTGATCACTGAGGGACCTCAGCACCAGGCCCAGGGAGTCATGGTGCTCCTACCCTGCCCCCTTCTCTTTTTTTATGTTTTTGTTTGAGACTTGGCTGAGTGCAAGTTTCAAGATGCCTGCCAACACTTCCTCGTTGAAGTGTTGGCAGTCAATCAGGTCTCTGCACAAGATCAGGAGGATTCGTGGAGATATACAATTTTTTCTTTCTTCTTTAATATCTCTAAAACTACTGAACGGATTTTCACCAAATAACAAAAAGGGCTCTTTCTGGACCAAGAGCTACATTTCTGCCAAATTTGGTGCAATTCCGTCCAGCGGTTCGGGCTGTAGTTGTGCCTAAAATCTCTATGGGAATTAACATGGGAAGCACACATTTATTTTACCCCCTCCCCCCTTTTTCTCAGCCCTGTTTGATGGATCACTCCGAAATTTCCATGCACAACTAGACAGGGTTTATATATATACTACTACTTTTAAGTGTGGTAGGTGCCACAACTCATTAATGGTGAAGCCTTGAGTGAGCCTTGATGCCCCACCTCAACAATGGTGATAGATACCCATATTACAATCTGCATATCTGTGTATTGATTTATATTCATGGCATTTCTTCATAAGTATTTATTTTAACAAATGTTTTAACCAAAATCAGGATGGAAGGTATTAACTGTGTGCAGCAAGGTAAAATCACACTTGGGCGATATTGTAACTATGGCGCGAGCTGTTTCAATGTGTAAACTAATTGTTACATGCTCTCTGAGAAGCAGTATAAAGTGTTTTTCTCATGTCTGTTTCTCTGTATTGTGGTAATGATCTTGAATATGACCTTTGCCTTGCAGTACTAATATATGAAGGTATGTTATATGTCCAGTACCCAACGATGGATTTATTGGGTTCCTAATAACTTTGGCACTGTTTGGCAAATCATTACAAATATTTTTCCAAAAAAGTGTCATCCACTTCAGCTCCTTTCTGGAACGTTTCTGGGTGACCTGCCAACCGGGGGCTGAAAAAAAGGTGGATCAGACAGAACAAAAGATACAATCTGATTGGTTTCCACCACATCAACAAAGATGTGGCTGAAGCCATTTTAGCACTTGGGGACTTAGTTCATTGTCCAGTAAAAAGAATTTAAAAAACATATGGGGGAAGAGTAGGGATCCCGTACCACCCCAGGCCTGGCGGGGGGGGGGCATAAAATAAAAATGACAGGCTCTTGCCCTTTTCAACAATAAACCCCCTACAATGGGCCAGGGCCCAGGGGGAGATGCAACCAAAATGTTTGGGAGGAAGCAGTAGCCCCCCTCACAGAGCCATTGTACAGCCCCAGGAACACCATTGCCTGGGCCCATTTTCTTTTTAATGGTAGGGGGTGTGCGGCAGCCAACCCCGAGCCATATTTAGGCCCAAGGAACTCGTACCCAGGATTGAGTTCTTTTTTAGGAAAAGGGAACATGTGCCCCCCCGAGCATCAACATGGCGCTAGGTACCCCATCTCCCAGGGCCAATGCATTGTTAAAATGGGGCGGAGGGCCTGGGGCCCCTCTCCTGAGCCATCCTATGGTGCTGAGGACCCCTTCCCCTGGTTTCAAAGCTAATTTCAATTAGAGATGGGGCATGGGGGCCCCTTTCCTGAGCCATTCTGTGGCCCTAGGGACCCCACCCCCTGGGCCCTATTGGCAGTAGTTCCCTGAAATCCATTCACTGGAACACTGCTGTCCCCTACCCAGGAGAGTGTGGGCAGTAAATACCTTGTACTTTTCTGCCAACACTCCCAGGCAGAGAACACAGCTTTGCTCCCGTCCAGCAGGAGTAGAGAAAAAAGCTGTTCCCGCCTGGGTGGGAGCAAAGGAACAGGGCCGGCTACTGCTGCACCCAAGGTGTGTGCTGCTTGGGTAGCTGGCAGGTACCACGGAAGCCCTGCTGCTCCCCCAGCTATCCTCCACATTAAAAAATGGTGTGGGTACACCGGGTGGAACTTTGGGGCTGCCACAGCCCCAAAGTGTGCATTAAATGTGGGTGTCCTAGGTGGGACTGAGACTCCCACAAAATAAGAAAGAAAAAAAAACGAGCATGAGCATAAGGTAACGCTCATTAATTAATCTCTGCTCCAGGAAAAGAGCACCCAATAGTGCCTTGTGAGGCCTTTTAAATTATACTTTTTTGATCATGTTGGTGCCCATAGAAGAGGGAGGGGCACCACCAAACATTTTTTTATGTTGTGGAGAGCTGAAGGGAGCACAGCAGCCCACTTTACCTCAGCAATGTTACAAAAAGCACAGTAAGTCTCCTGGGTCATTGAATCCATGACCCCAGGAGAGCTTACCATTATTTTTACAGCACTCCGAGCTGGAGCTGTATCCTCTACAGCTGGCGTGCCGGGAACCCTTGTGGCTGGTTCTATGGCTACATTTATGGACTGAAAAGTGTTAGAAAAAAACTCCAAGACATGTTTAGCCAGGTCTGGTGGCTTAGTGGACCAATGCGCCCACTGTAGGGGACTGTGCTTGACCTCATGGTCACAGGTTCACATCCCAACGAGTCCACTCAGCCTTTCATCCTTCTGAGGTTGAGAAAATGAGTGCCATTGATTTGGATAACAATAAACATCTGTTGTTCAGTGCCATGATACCCTTGAGGGTGAACGTGTGCTTTACAAATACACATGTAATGTTTATAGTTGTTTTAAAGAAATGTTTTTTCTAAAATAATTTGTGACAAAAAGTATTTTTAAACTTTGCAGAGTGTGCATTTTTTAAATATTTTTTTGACAAATTCAATAGGTTTATTTTATATATGTCGATTTGCTCACTTCCTGATAAAGCCAATAGGCCTGCCTTTTATATTTATATGTTAAAAAAGGGGGTTGGGTACCTGTGGGTGGTTTAGCCCAGGGCCTGGTCGCAGGCCAAGCCCTGTGACCAACCCTACGACATGGAGGTTGGGCGCCTGTGGGTGGATGCACCATGATGGATATCTGACATTAAATTTAAAAAATCACACAAAAAACAATGGTTAAAATGACGTTGTCATTTGGAACTGAAATAATATCTTACTTCACATTAAAAAAAAACATTGGATATTCACTGAAAAAAAATGAAGGTTAAAGGGAGGTTATAGTTGGGTGAAAATATCAGTTAAGACATGCCATTTCAAATTGCTTGGATTCAAGATGCTAGGTCTTTGAGTAATGGGAAAGAAATGGGGTTGATCATGGCAAAATTTTAAAAAAAGGGGCGGCCAATGAAGATGTGCTGCCGAACTTGGAGGTGTCTATAAGGGCCCAAAAAACTAACAAGACACCTGACTAGAATCATTTCCCAGAATGAGCATTAAAGGTGGCCTATTGTATTGCCCCTACCGCAGAGCCCTTGCACCAGCACTTTGCACTTTATCCTCTCTCCCTGCCGTCCACACCGAGGAGGAGTCACGAGCGCAGGAGCCCTACAAGAAGCTTGAGAGAGCCGGTGGAGCGGGTGTCCCTACCGCAGAGCCCTTGCACCAGCACTTTGCACTTTATCCTTTCTCCCTGCCGTCCACACCGAGGAGGAGTCACGAGCGCAGGAGCGCTACAAGAAGCTTGAGAGAGGGACGCAGTTCGGGGCGAAGACCGGGCCAAGACGGGCCCGTCTGAGCCCGTCCGAGGACGATTGAGGCCGGGCTGGGCCCCCTCCCTTGGCTCTGGGTCTGTTGTGCTTGCTAGAGACTGGGAATCGGTAAAGGTAAAGGTAAAGGGGGGTGGGCTGTTCAGTGCCCTCTCCTAACCTGTTAATTAACGAACATTAACGAACAGTGATACTGTGAAAGAGCATGAGAGTGTATGCTGCATAGGTCTTAGTAAAAAAGAGGGGACAAAAATTTGTGAGCGCATGTTAATTATTAAACTTTGGGTCACCGTTTGGAGAATAAATAGTGTGTAACATAGCTCTGTATTAAGAAATGGGGAAGCGGAGAACAGCTGGTACTACAGGTACCTCAGCAAGTTCTGTTGGTACAATAGTTACAATGGACTCATTTTTAAAACGAGCAGCTTCCGTATTAGATAAGGAAATCGAATTAGTAAATAGGCGTCTATCAAGATCACCAACAACCAGTCACATTTTGGAGTCTCCAGCTGTACAAATAATTAATGAAAACCTGTCAAATGTTTTAGAATGTCCCAGGATAGTGGTACAATCTGAACAAGATAGCCTAGAAGGAAATTTAGCTGAGACAATCGTGTCTAGTAATCATTTACCACTTACCTCTACAGTTTCTGTAATAAAGGGAGGAGGTACCGTTGCAGCTATTGAGTTAAACACGGATAAAGGGAATGATATCACACCCCTTAATAGCCCAGTCACTCGTGGTTGTTTGGTTGGGGCGGAGAGTCTCAAACAGGGGATAGGGACCGGGATAGGGATAAAAAGGAAAAGTCACCCTACAGGGGGTAAAGCTAAAAGGCAAAAAGCTGATCATACACCTAGGGTTATATCGACAAATACTAAAATAACGAGTCAGGATGGGAGCCCATTACATGAGCTAATACGGTCAGTCCTAAATGAAGTTATGGATATGAAGCTAAGTCCAATTATTGAGAGACTAACTTCAATTGAGCAAAACATTATTGAATACAACAAATATATTAATAAAGGACCTGAGGGTAGTACCCCTATAATTATGACAGAAAGAAATATGAAGCAGGGACAGGTACCAACAACTAGAAATGGGAAACCATCACTAGAACTCCAGATGGGTTCCCCTCCCCATCCCCATTCCACAAAACAAAAGTCCATATCGAATTTGACTAATTCCCAAGGAAATTCTGCTTCTTTACCTATAAAGCCCTCTGTAAGAGAGCCATATACCATTTTAAGGCAAGAAAATAGTGTGCGTATTAATAATGATGGTGGAAAAGCTCCTCAGCAGATACAGAAACGTCAATCTCACATACCAAATGTAACCGCTGTGCATTCTGGATCTAACTTACCAGATATACATTTACCCCCAGAATCCACTCCTTATGTGGTGATTTTGGGAAATGTCCCGCTCGTTACTAAGGGGAACTTTGAGGACTATTCCCAACTGAAAAATAAGGTATTACACTGGCTGGTAGGCAATACAGATTTGATGATAGGAGTTGACAAATATTTAAATATGGTTCGAAGGGTCAGTTGGGTGGGAAGCCAGAGAAAATCCTTTACTGGAGATTGTGTTATAATTAACTTCAATCAATTCCACTTTGTTGAAAGAATTCTTTTTGCATCAAGAAATCGCACTCATAAGTCAAAAGTGGTGGCACTTCCTCTGGGTTTTTTTTTATAAGCCGTATAACGGAGCAGGAAAATGTCTGGGGAATTCTTTTGATGCTCATGATAGTATATTGTTTAGATCTCCAGGGCACTATGATGCATCTGGATCACAAATCATACCTTTGGCAGAAAAGGATACCCATATGACCCAGGACATTTTTCCGTTTGCCCCCTCAAACCCAGAGTTATCAAATCGTTTTGCCCCACTCACAAATTTGGAAGACTGCGATTGACTCGCACGGAATAATCTTCTACATGAGAAAGCTCATACGAAAAATGTACACTTGGTCTCCTGGAATATTGCTGGTATTAAGGCAAAACTAGATAATAACTTATGGTTGGATTCTTTCACAAAACCGCATATAATATGTGTCCAAGAAACGTGGCTCACAGAATCATTTTATATTGATGGGTTTTCTATAATAGATACAAAAGCAACACCATCAACTAATGGTAGGGCTAAGGGTGGGCTGGCTACCCTTCTTTCCACCACTTCTCCCCTGACTCTATTAAGAAAATGCATTAATTCTCCTTATTTTCAACTGTTACACTTGTCAAGTGATCTAGATTGTTTTGTTATTGTTAATTTTTACAACAATGTTTTTGATAGTACCAAGGACCAAGTCATTACATCATTAGATAATGAGCTTCAAAAATTTTTAAGAGTAATTAAGTCTGAATATACGTTAATTTGGGCAGGGGATTTTAATATTGGGAAATGTAATGATGAAGAAGGGAAGTTCTGTGGATATGGTAATGGTGGGGCAAGTAACTATAGTCATTTTCATCATAATAATTATGGTGAATCAATTAATACATTGATGCATAAATACGAGTTGGTTGACCAGGTAACAGTGGAGGGCAATTTAGTGCTGCCCACTTTTGTTAGACAAGGATCGGCATCCACTATAGACCATATTCTGATTTTAGGACAATGCCAACAACAAGTCGTGAAAATGGAGGTCAAAGAGAGTATTATAAGTGACCACTATCCACTTCTTTTAACCTTTAGACTACATTCTATCACACAGATTGGATTATGTTTAGCCTCCTCAATTGCGACACAGGGAGAAAATGGTATATCAATTAAATGGACCGGAATAAATCCTGATGGCTTTACAGAAAAATTAATGGTTAATTGTAAAATAGATTTTGAAAGATGTACTAATCAGGAGGCAGTAGATAGTGAGGTTTTAATAGCTTTCGATAACATTACCATGGAAATCTCACATGGTTTAAGAAAGAAAAATAGTAAGAAAAATAGACAGAAATCAGTGGGCTGGTTCGATGCTGATTGTACATTGGCAAATAAACTTCTAAGGCAGGCTGTTAATGCCAGTCCAAAAGATAGGGAGCTGGTTCAAAGCCGCAGGCAGACATATAAATATGTTATAACTAAGAGGAGGAGGGAGATCCAATCTGAGGCCTGGGAGAAATTGAAACAGGCAGCAGAAACTAAAGACTCAATTCTTTTTTGGAAAGTTTTAAACCATGCCTATTTTAAAGAATGTGGTAGTGAGAAAATAGAATGTCTAATACAGCCCCAGGACTGGATAAGCTATTTCTCCGAAGTTTTTAATCCTGTAAAGGAATTAGAAAATGATACATTGACTGGTGGTTTAAATTGCCTAAATGACAAAGTTGGTGATGGAAGAACTATAATAATAGAAAACCCTAACATGTTACCCATCAGTAGTGAAGAAGTAAAATTGTCTTTGGAAAAGAGTGCAAATGGGAAAGCACCCGGGGTAGATGGGGTGCCTCTAGATATTTTTAAATTTAAATCAGATATCTGGGTTCCGATTCTCCACAGAATTTTTAACGTTATAATTAAGGGCATGATTCCACGGTCCTGGACGGAAAGCATTATTGTTCCGATATTCAAGAAGGGAGATAGGGGCAATGTGAAATGCTATCGCCCGATCTCACTTCTTGATACTACCTCCAAATTGTTGGGTAGAATATTACTGGAGAGGATGGAATTATGGGTAGGGGAACAAAATGTTCTCACTGAGACACAATATGGGTTCCGTAGAGAAATCAGAACCATTGAACAGTGTATTAATTTACACGTTTTAATTAGTAAATATACTATCGTAAAAAGTGGCCATTTGCATTTATGTTTCCTGGATTTAACGAGTGCATTTGACCTAGTAAATCACTCCAAGTTGTGGCAGACACTATCCCTTATGGGTGCCCCAAAGGATATTGTTATACTCCTTTCACAAATTTACAGACATCTAAGTGCGAAAGTCCGCTATGGTACAGATGGAGAATGCACCGAAAGTTTTAAAGTAACTAGGGGGATTCGTCAGGGTTGCGTGCTGGCCCCGTTGCTTTTTTCGTTATATATAAACGGGGTCGACAC
The DNA here is from genome assembly GCA_963921515.1 of Calotriton arnoldi. Lineage (NCBI taxonomy): Eukaryota > Metazoa > Chordata > Amphibia > Caudata > Salamandridae > Calotriton > Calotriton arnoldi. The sequence goes on along the minus strand of CAWUFW010001843.1, from coordinate 1,228,643 downwards.
GGAACTACAGAAGCTGAAAGCCGATCCCCCTAAAGTGGGAAAGCGTAGTGTACCGATTTTATTATATGCAGATGATGCGGTACTTTTATCAAGAACATCAAATGGTTTACAGCTTTTAATAGAAACATTTGCAGATTTTATGGTTAATAAGGATTTGGTTTTAAATTTTAAAAAAACTTTTACAATGGTGTGCGGTAATAGGAAAGCAAAAACAAAGATGCATTATGTGAAAAATGTCCCCATTAATTCGACAAAATCCTTTGTATATTTAGGGTTAGTTTTTGAGGCAAATGGAAGTTGGGGAGCCCATATTGAGCACTGCAAGAAAAAGCTCATTAAATCAACTGAGGCACTCTTTAGATTCTCAAAAAAAATGGGAAATAAACCGATAAGAGAAATTCTGACCTTATACAGAACTAAATGCATAGGAAGTACCTGTTATGGTTCTGCCTTGTGGGGGGCAGAAATTGTACTAGTATTTTGTCACAGGAAAATGTATTCCTTCGGAGACTATTGGCAGTACCAAGTTCAACACCCACTTATAGTATACACCGAGAATTGGGGGTTGCATATATGGGCGATTCTATTAGTATTGCAGGCCTAAATACTTGGCACGGCATATGGAGCAAGGAGGGTACAAAATTCACACAGGAGGTAATTAGAGACGTAATTGCATTAGACCATGGGAAGAATATTCCCTGGTTAATATACATTAACAATCTATTAAAGGAATGTGGTTTAAATTTTGATTTAGAAGACCCTTTCCAAATACAGTGGTATGGAAAAAGGAAAATTAAGACAGATTTGATTGAATTACGCACACAGCGGCGCGAAGTAGAAGCCATCTCAAAACCACTCACCAGAGAATATTTGGATATAACTATAGGGTCGGGCATTCAATCCTATCTATTACAAGTTACTGATATTACCCATAGATTTTATCTCACTAGAGTGCGCATGGGCTTGGCTCATTTTTTAATAGCTTTCCCGATTGCAGGAAAGTGGAATCGAAATTTGCCAAAATGTCGATGCAATGGCATTATGAAACAATCATCTTTGCATTTTATTCTTTTCTGTGATTTTTATAACCAGCTTAGAAAACAACTTTTACGTCCTCTGTTTCAAAAAGAAAGGCTATACTCTTATAAATCTGCCTTTGAATATATTTGCGCATTGAAGGATGTGAAAGTCTGTAATGCAGTGGCACTTTATATCCAAAAAGCTATAAAAGTACGAAAGAGTATGTCGCACTTAGAGGCCCTTTTATATGAAGAAACTGAATTTTAATGAAAACAGCTTGCTTATGGATAGTAAAATGAAATTTAGTGAAACTTTTTATGTTCTATGTTTTTAAAGGTTCTTCTGACTGTAAACCGATAAACTGTGAAATTTGAATCTGATTTATACAATGCATAACCATTTGTATTATGGAGATTTTTGTAGTTTTGCACATTTATGCATTAATTTTGCACACGTGATATTTTTTGTACATTTTAAAGTAATTTTCGTCTGTATTGATACTAATGAGTGTATGATTAACTTTGCCATTTTTATTAGGAGTATCGATTTTACTGTGTTATAGTATGCTTTTATGGATGTAAATATTACTCCGAATAAAGCTGGTTTTGACTTTGTATTGCAATGTTTTTCTTTTGCTTTCTCAGGCTTCAATTGGCCTGATAAGTTAAATTACATAAACTTCTTTTGAAATTCATGTTACTTTTCCCCTTTGATAGATATTCGCTCATTATGATACGAAGGGCTGCAGGGATAGACTTCGGGATAAATTATATTTTCAGAACCACCACTCTCCAAATTAGCACAGTGAAGGAAACAAAATTCCATTCTGAAAATGAATGCAATGGTGAAACAAATGATTGGTGAATAATACCAGGAAATAAATAAAGCTTTTCTTTTCTTTAGAAACAGCAGATAGACCTGCTAAATACAGTATTTAATATTGGAAATATCCATTTTTGATTGTCCTGTTTTGCTTGTGTGCCACATAGTATTAGGGGAAATGTTTCTCTTTATGATGCGTATTTGAAGAATGTCTAAGGAGTGCACCGCTGCTCTGTATTCAACACTACTAGACAGAAAGTGTAGCTAAAGCAAATACAGATCCAGAGATTTGCCCAGGGCAAGAGAATTTGGTCAAGTGGAAAATCAGAGGGAACTCAGATAACTATTTTCTACAAATGAAAGTTTTAGACGTTCGGCCAACTCGGCTCTTCTGCTACCAAGTGGATACCTGATTCAAACACAAGCAACGCATAAAATCAATTTACTGTTAATGAAATCAATAACTGACTATATGGATTGATAAAGGAAAACATTACAAGTGCACATGTTCCACAAACAACCGCGTTCAACCTGATGATGAGTTTTTGATTCCCGAATTGCAAGGATTTCCCTTATTGGCCTGGGGGTGTGAGCAGGTTGTATCGCAACACACTCTAGAAGCAAGATGACCAATGTCTGGTGTTATCATTTGCAGACAAAGCATGGGACCCAATGAGCTGCTGCGCAATCCATCTCTGTCAACTGCTCTAAGGAAATTACCTGTCAGAAATATCATGACCGAGATTCTGTGATTAAACACAAACTTAGAAAGCGCTCAAGGGCGCCCTGAAGAAAGCTGCTGAAAACTGCTTTCAATTGAGTTTTCTTTACATTAATTTTGTAGCCACGAGCCTTTGAAAACTGTTAGAAGTAATGCAATTTATCACACAGAAATGGAGTCGCCAAAGGAGACAAGTGGAATTTTAAATTTGTCCAAATTCAACAAAATTGTTCTGTACTGCCGAGTGATTCAGTTTGTTCTCATACAAAAAAATATATTTTAGACTTTGAAAAGGTGTTTTTGATGTTGCTGATAGCTTTGTTGCATGCACTTGTATTTTATAGTAGTTTGCATTGCGTTTTTCTCAAAGGCTCTCTTGCTCTGATTGTCTAACAAATTCTTCATTCAAAATGCGACATTATCATTATTTTTCTCTTCTTTGATGCCTTTATTTGTTGAAAAGTTTGCTTCATCACTTTTCTCTTGAACCTGTACTGCACATGTTTTTTTCTCATTATTGTAGTGATGTATCTACTTGTGCACATATGCAAAGAGTGCTTGAGGTGCTTTGAGATTTTGAGAGGATTCCCACACTCCAGTTCAGAATTAGGCGCACATTCACGTATGAGTCTCCAGGAAATGTAACATGTTTTCATATTTTACACCAAAAAAAGTGATCAGTATTAATTTTATTCTTCAGAGAGTGGCAAATCTTATATTGGACTTTCATAATAGTGCCTTATGACAACTATTAGATATCCCTCTAATCAGTGTGGGTACTTGTTCCTAAGTGGAGAGGGTATAGAAAACGTTAAAGAAAAGGTGTGGTTGGAATGTATGGTTCCAGGGGGATCTTCCTTATTTGGGAGTGTTGCCCTCACAACCCCCTTGTGGGTGTCATGCACATACAACACACTCGCTGAGTAGTGGCGTATCATAACCTTGCGCACACTACTTATCTTAGTTTTTAACCTACCAAAGGGTCTCTGAATAACATTTGATCTTCTTTAGGTCATTTTAAGATCACATTCTCCACCTAACACATTATACCCCACACACCTGCATGCACCATCACGGCTGATACAAGAAAAGATCTCAGAGAAAAGAGCCCTCTCGCGGGGTCCATGGGGCATTGCAGCGTCGGCCCCACAAGGAGCAAAACGCCCGATGATGAAGCATGACACCCACAGCCTCTTCAAAAAACTTTTCTATGCGAGGTATGCCTTCACCAAGAAAATTCACGTGAGGTACTGGGCCAAAACCTTTTATGCTGCTTTGCATAATTTTTGATAATTTTCCCGAAATGCTGAGAAAAAAAATTATGTTCATTATGCATGGGCCGTGTCATAATTATCTGGCATATTAACGTTTTTCTTTCTATCCACATAAGTTGTGTCTGTTTATCCACGGGGTATAAGTCATCAAGAAGATATGTCTGGCAGTCTTACTTTTTGCAGCATGTGAGAGTCTGGCGCCCCCCTAGTACCATTAGCGCATCTCTAGCAGGCTGAGAATCTCGTGGATGCTGGAGACACGGTGAGAGGTATTTCTGACCTGACCCTCTCTGGGTAAAGGGCTGGTGCTTACGTTGGGCCATAATGTCTCTCAAGACCCCATCGCCTGACAATAAACCGCATCATGCAGCCTCTAACCATAGCCTGGGTGAAGACATTTTCTTTCTGCGGCAATGCAAAGGTTAAACTCGGTAAATATATAAAGCTAACCTGAAAAATGTGGGACAATATTTCCCATCTTCCTGTTAAAGGTAACGAACGGTTATGAATACACATAGGGGCATATTCTCAAGAATGTGTGATAACCACCGCAAGTTTAGCTTAACGCAACTTTGCACATCACAGTCCATCGCGGGAAAACAACGCTGTGTTAACGTAGCATTCTCAACCTGGCGGCACCATGCGACAGTCCCACGATAACGCGTCAAATGACCGCGTTAAAAATAACGCGCCGCCGAAAAAATGCGAAACACCAACGCGAATAAAGTTGCGATGAGGCCAACCTCGCAAAAAAAACAGCAAGAGGCCTGCAATTCCAACGCGTCTGGCGGGAAAATGCACCACAAAAGCTGAACAAGAAAAACACCCCATAAACAAATCAAACTGCGCAGCAACATGAATGCACCCGGAACGAGTGCCCAGGTCAACGCGAACCCCACAAGCCCCACAGACCACCAGCAAGGAAACTCGGGGTCGGGGAAGGCCAAGGAGAAGAGGAAAACGGGGTACAGTCTGCAGGAAAACACGATCGTCGTCATGGAGGTGACAGACCACCAACAACAACTGACCGTCACCACCACCGTGTCATTGGCAAAACAGACGGAAAAATGGCATCCCATCGTGAATGCAGTCAGAGTGCCGAGGAGGCCAAGATGCGCTGGCACGATGTCAAAAGCCAAACCAAGCAGAAACCCGCTGCCAACAGGAAGGCAGCAACGGCAAATGGAGGTGGGAGTCCTGCGCCACAAGAGGAGCTGGAGCAAATGGTGGCCACAGTCATTACTGTGGAGATGGTGCAAGGAGTCTGGAGTCCGGACCCTGCTCGCCATGACCTGACACAACATCAACAGGGTGAGTAACGAATAGGGACTGGGGGTACGGGCACAGTGGCACACATGCACAACGACGTGTAGCACACCGCACACCCACAACGACCCTTGGTCATGTCCCTGATCCCCGTGGCACACTGCAGCACACATACAAACATCAAGTAGGCCCCCGTACACCATGTGCCCGAAGGGGTCCCACCCCACACAACACCAATTCCACAACACACACATGCACCAGTGTGAAACACAGCAAAGATGCGTATGCGAGAGCCACACTGACAATGCAAGTGACACCACATGACGAGCAGCATGGCCGGAGTACAATCACCATGACACTGTGCACGCCACGAGACTGAGGTGGCTGATTGTGGACCACATCCGGAAGGAGCAGGTCACACTCTGACACATCCACGTGCACAAACAACCACTGACTTCAACAATACATCTGCAGACAAACAATGCACAAGAGTACAAAAACCTTCCAAGAGCACAAATGACCCAAGTCGCCAACATCACAGCACCTCAAAAGCATGAAAGCCAAAGGCACACCGCCTCCAAGGGATAAGGGCAGCAAAATCACAGCTGCAGGTGCGACTCTCACACAATGCAGCACACACACATGGCAATCACAGCACATCCACATGGACGACAATGTGGGACACAGTGCAACACTTACACTGCAGAACAGAGGACACAACTGGGTCCGCCTGTGCATAGAAAATGGCCAACCACATCTGACATAGCAGGAAACGCTGAGATGAAAAAGTACGTGTACAACATCACCCACCTCATGTAGTCCAAATGTCCACTATCACGCATCAAATAGTCTGCCCCTCCCAAACAGTCACAATTTACATTGTCATTCAGTCTGTATGTCAACTCGAACAATGCGTCAACATACATGTCAACACAATGTCAACAAGCATCTCCCCTTCACATTGCAGAGGGCCAAATAACACCTCCAGCAGAGCAGACCTGACAACCCATCAGTGATGCTGAAGCGGACCTCCACACTTCCGACACCGACGCCCCACAACAGTCCATGGACATCCCAGGCAATAGAGCTCCAGGAGCTGGGCAGCACCGCTGCATCAAGGATACACCACAGCTGGATGCACCAACCACCCCGGCTGGCTCCCAGCAGCCCACCTAAGCACACATCCCATTCCAAGGCCAGCTGTCAGGCTGCCAGAAGGGGCTGGTCGAACATGTGCGGGTGGGGTACTACCTCATGGAAGACGAACTAGATCACATACGTGGGTGTCCAAGTCCCATCAGGGACCAGCTACACTCCCCAACGGAGACCCACACTGTGACAGAGACACATGCCTTTGCACATTTCCAGTTCTGAACCACACCCAGAGCCACGGGACAATCACCCACACCCCCATGCCGGACTTGGGTACGCCGGCCAAGTTCACTCCACTTACGTATTGAGTGGGGGACGATAATGCAACATGTGCAATGTCCCACCCTCTGCCTGCGGTGACATGGCTGCGTCCTCTGTACATGGCACAATGTAAGGTTGTGGGGCCGGGGCCCTAATGCATACATCATGAGCACACGGACAAACACAGATAGTTCGTTGAACTGGCCACGGGCACGTGCGCTCGACACCTTTATTGGCATGGTCACATGTACAGTGACGCATGTGCTGGATGTGTGTGGGGTGAGTGTAAGCCTGCCCTCATGGAGTCGTTGGTGCTGGCAACAACTTGAACAGTGATCACAATTGAAGCAGAAACATAAAACACCAGCACAACAGAAACAACTGTGAAGCATCATGGTGGTAGCCGGAGGGAGTACAGTGTTCACCCAACATGCAACCAGAATGTTCCTTGATGTGTGGTGCACTGAGTTAGTGGCACCTGAAGAGCTGAGCAGGGTATCAAGCTGATGATGGCACCCACGACAGGTGTGAGCAACTCTGACAGTCTGGCAGTAAGACACTTCCGACTCTGGCACCTGTCGTTTGGAGTTGGTCCTGGCGGTGGTGACGTGTGCATCCTGCAGTGATGCGACATCCGGGCAGGTCAGGACCCGATTTGATGTGTGAGCCATGGTTGTCGGGGAACTGACTTAGTGGCACCGGAGCTGAAAGGGGATGCTGTCTGCGACAAGGCCAGTACATTGATATCAGGTCTGCCATAAATGAATCATGACTGAGTTCCCAATGTGTGTCCTACTCGACCGATGTGTAGTCCGGAGGCAGCGGCCAGCGCGGGACAACCGCTGTTCAGCAAGCTCCTCCTGGAACACTAACACACGGCGTTGAAATGGCATGTGGGGATGACTCGTGGTTGACCGAGGCAGTAGCGACAGAGCTGAGCGGGTGTGTAGCCAGCGACGATGCCGTGTCCTGCCTGGTACGGACTGGCATGGATTTGTGTGGGGCCTGCAGGACCGCAGTGTAGGCCGAAGGCATAGTCATCAAGGGCCCACAGACACGTGTGGTTGGGATGCTATACACAGAGTTGGTGTCACCACATCGAAGGGAGTATAGTGAGATAAACTCGGCATTGACATGTGTACTCGGCCATTGTGTAATCAAGACTCAGTTCCAAATGTGTGACCTACTTGATCGCAGTGTAGGCCCGAGGCAGCGGTCGGCAGGGGCCCACAGCCACGTGTCGTTGGCCCGCGATGCGCAGGGTTGGTGACACCAGGGCAGTTGTCGGCAGTGTTCGAACACCTCCGTAACGATGGCCCTTTTCTCCTCCGGACTGAACCGTGTCTTCCTCTTACTCGTCTCCCTGCGTACAATGATATGAACTCTGCCATGCAAAAATCACGGATCAGTTCAACATGTGTGATCTACTTGTCCGCACTGTAGTCCGAAGGCGTAGTCATCAGGGGCCCACAGACACGTGTGGTTGGGATGCTATGCACAGAGTTGGTGGCACCACGTCGAAGGGAGTACAGTGATATAAACGCTGCCATAAAGTGTGTACTCTGCCATTGCATAATCAAGACTCAGTTCCAAATGTGTAACCTACTTGAGCATAGTGTAGGACCGAGGCAGCGGTGGAGTACGTCAACGAAAAAGGAGTAAAGCGTGCCTGTGTTGCGGAGGCCGTGATGGTCTGAGGAGGCTGCGAGGGTCGCGGGCCTCGGGCTTGGAGCTTGCGCCGGAACGTGGTGGGTCTCTTTGACACACGCCGGTGTCGGCAGGTGAGCAGTGAAGCCTGGCTGCGCAGGGGCAGGCATGAGGGGTTCGGGGACCAGCGGCCCGGGGTGCAGCAGGTGCACAGGATCCCAGGCCACACCCCTCACGGCATCGGCCTCGTGGCAGGGTGGGAGACGCCTCCCTGGCAGACACCTTGGTCATTCTGGAAGAGAACCACGCCCAGTGCTACGTGCTTTTTATTCACACCCCTACGCTGGCCTGGCGTACGCCAGGCCAGCCCACTCCGCACACGCTTACAGGGGGGGGACGTCACAAGCTACATTTCCGCGATCTTCCCCACTGGCCGGGGTGACATGGTTGCGTCCACTACACTCCAAACACCAGCAGGGCATGTAGACATGGATATGTCTGTGGTCTGCATACTGCAGTCTGTCCAGCACATCTCCGCCACACTTGGCATTGTGTACATACTCATTCATGGGTCACTTGCCTCCTTCGCACATGCCTGGTTCCCACCTCTCCCCACATTCCGGTATTGTGTAGCTGAGGTGCCATGCCGTTGATGGCTCATGTACATGGCTAACCAAGGTTGCCACAGTAAGTTGTGCTGTCGTGTCTGGTTATGGGGCATGTTGTTTAGCATGTTGTATGTGATTTTGTGACGTGTGCAGTGCCAGAGTTGTGAGTTGCATGATTGTGGGGTTGAGGTGTGTGGTGTGTTCATTTGGTACTTGCCAACGAGCAGTGCATTCCCATGGGTGCCATCCTGGAAGCGCTGGTTGCTGTTGGACTGTCGGAAGATGAAGGGATCATGCACACTGCCTGGGTAGTTGGCTACGACATTGGTGAGGAGTCCCCTGTGGTCCACTATTGCCTGCATGTTGATGGGATGCGTGTGCTTTCTGTTGCGGTAATTATGTGCGGTGTTGGCAGGGGGCACAAGTGGGACAAGTGTGCAGTCTATTGCCCCCGACACGTGCGGGGATCCAGCTATGGCGTATAGTCCTTGCTTGGCCTCAAGCTGTTCCTGCGCATTGTAGGGGACGTATGGGTGCTGGGGTCCCTTGCTGGTGAGGGCATCCAGGACAGGTGTGAGGAACTTGGATGGGGCTGGCTGTGAGACTCCTCCAACTCGGGCGGTTGTTGTTTGGGAGGATACCGGAGGCCAACAGGTGCAGCACAGCCAGCAGCTTTGTCTGCGGAGGGATGTTGGTTGTCCGCTGTGTTGGTACCGTCTGCCTGTGGGCAATGATGTTAATGATGCAGAGGATGGTTGTCCTTTTGGGCATGTATTGGGCATTGGCAATGTCTGGTGTTAGGTCTGTGGGGCTGGTGCATTTCCTGGAGGTCCGCTGTCTTTGTCTGCGCTGCCTCTGTGGGGGCCCGGGGGGGGGGTCCATTGGGGGGTGGCGGTGGGTGTTTTTTGCCCTCTCGGGGCTCCAGGGTGCATGGTGTGTGGCTCCATGGCATCTGTTGTTCTTCAGGTGTGGCTGTGGGCTGGGCTCCCTTTTCTTGTGCAGGTTGACGTCCGACTTTGCACCAGGTCAGAGCAGGTGTTAATTTCCTGCTGGTAACGCGCCGTATCGCCTGTTTTGTGTTCCTATCGCCGATGTGGCTGGTCGTTGAGAATGTTGCGTTGTGGTGTTGTCGCGGCTTTTTGCTCGGGAACGCCTACTCTGCATCTCATTAGCGTTAGTTGCCGGGGTCATCTGTGGCGATGTTTTTTGCAACTGCTTTCGCAGAAAAACTGGTGTTATGGGCTGTTAGCACCAGCTTGTGAATGGGGCGATAAATTTAGCGCGACTTTGGATGCTTTAAAGTGCCGATAACTCGGCGTTAGCTCCTTGAGAATATGCCCCCTAGTGTACCGATAGGATTAAAAACTAGAGGTGCGTCATAAATTTGAGTAAAATTGTTCAGTGCTCCGGACAGAGGTACTACTTTGAAAACAATAAAGAAAAGCATACAAATCGCCTACATTAGAAAAAAAAGGCAAGAGCTGCTTTTGCAGTTGTTGATTAGGTCTTCTGACTGCATATATTTGTCTTCGGCTACAGCAATTAATCCAGCAAGTAACTTCTAAGCTGTTCTTCAAAGAGTGAAGATAACATTGTCACTGCGCTTCGGACCGCCTCATCTATCAGGCTGAAAGGAACTACCCAATAAAATCAACAAAGGAATCCGCAGCACGAATCAATACGGTAGTAGAAAGACGCTGTAGACTTCCGACAAACTACTTCCTGTCCTGTCATCATGGAGATGGGTGGCTCGCGGGGGAAGTCCATTGTTCTAAGAGCTTCTGTACGTCTACACTGTGGCGTTAAAAGGGTAAACCACACTTGTTATCAATACATATCACACATAATTTGGCATTCACAATAAAAGAGGCAAACCAGCGAAAGGGAAGAGTGTGCTTTTAAACATGTGTAGGTCTGGATATGTGACGTTACAATGCATGCCATTACATCGCATGCGTTGCAACGCCAAACTTTACCCCGACTTTCTGTCGGGGGAGCGCTGGAAGTTGGTATAAATTAATTTTCTATTCCAACTCCAGTGTGTGCAACAGTAGGGAAGGTGTTGGAGTTAAATCCAACACCTTCTACCCACTGCTGCACACCTTTTTCATTGCAACTGCATGCGATGTAACTGCATGCGTTGTAACGGTTGCGTTGTAAAGGCTGATTCCCGTAGGTCTAGGTGTATTTTCAAGCTTGAATATACAAAATGGGTACATACCAAATATATAGCCTACCTAGCCAGCGGGTGCAAAATGTACATTTTGCCGACTAAAATCATGAAATTCCAGAATATTTTGTTAATATAAACTCACAAAATTCAAATAATTTTTCTCTTTATGCCATTTTGCAAAATTTGTGCCCATGGGAGACTGCTTTGCACAGAAAATGCATTCTTGTGAGACATTTTCTATTCAAACCATTATCCTACTGGTATCTAACCTAACTGATTATGCGTAGTATGCCCTCACTTATCAAAATGCAATTTACAAAATTTCCTCAAAATTTCAAGGAAAAAATTAAGTAATTTTGCACAGCCGTACTAAGTTAATTAATACATGGAAGATCCATATTATCGTAAGAATGTCTACAAAAGAGAATTAGCAACTCTTGAAAATAAATTATGTCAGCTGCTGCCAAAACTTGATTTTGAACCTCGAGCATTCATCAAATCAGGCAGTGTTTCTGCAAACAGAGCAGAATGCTATCAGTGGGTAAAACTGATATATTGACTGTTAGAAATGGGTGTCTCTAGTTGGCAGAGGAAGGTACCTTTGTCCAAATAGGGACCCTTGCTTCTAGTCAGGGGAAGGGGGATATACACTTTAGATAACCCCTGCTCACCCCCTCGGTAGCTTGGCACAAGCAGACAGGTTTATCCCAAAGGCAATGTGTAAAGTATTTGTACCAACACACACAGTAACACAGTGAAAACACCACAAAAGGACACCACACCAGTTTAGAAAAATAAAATATCTTTATCTAAACTCAACAAGACCAAAACAACAAAAATCCAACATACACAGTTAAAAAATATGACTTTCAACAGGTTTCAAGAACTTATACCATAGAAAACTATGGATGCTTGACTTTTACACAAAGTACCTGTAGTTGAGTTAAAATTCACAAGGCCAAACAGCCGCAGAGTCGGAAACAAAGAGATGCATCAACTCCTGAGACCTTGGGGAGGCGATGCAACAGTCCTGCTGTACGCAGAGGAAGGGTTGCGTCGAATCCGGTCTGTATGGGGAGTGATGGGTCGATTCTCCATGACGGTTCTGGTCCGCAGGTGATGCGTCGGGAAAACTTGCCGCACAGGTGTGATGCGTGGAAATCCAGGATGCGTCGGTAATCGATGCTACGGCGTCAAGCGGCGCTGTGTTGGTTTCTTCAGCCGCAATCCCTCGATGCGTCGATTCTTGCAGCGGCGACATGCACTGCGGCGGTTTTTGCAGTGGCACAGCGATGCGTGGAAATTCTTCTCACGCCGTGGAGATGCGTCGGAAAAACAGCCGCAAGAAGAGCGAGGCATCGATTTTTGAAGTTCTTCAAGTTTCTTCTTTCTTCCAGCTACCAAACAGCAACAACAACCTCCAGAGGCCCAAAACTAGCACAGGCACCTCCTGGCAGGTCAGAACTCACAGCAGCAGAGTTCAGGGGAGCTGGGGTTGAAGTCTTTGTGTCCCTGAGACTTCAGACCAGGAGGCCAGCACACACAACCCCTTGGAGATCTCTTTCAAGCAGGGGACACAGCACACAGCAAAGTCCTTCTCCTTTCCTTGGCAGAAACAGCGACTGCAGGCCAATCCCACAAGCAACACAGCAAAGGGGCAGTACTTCTCCTCAGTCTCTCCAGCTCTTCTCCTTGACAAAGGGTCCTCTTGAATTCTAGGAATGATCTAACATTAAGGGGTTTTAGGTCTAATATTATGCCCCAAAATGTCTTTGAAGTCTTTGTGCAAGGGGCTCTGAGCCCAGTCCAAACCAGTTCCGTCCTCACTGGTGTAGCATGACCACAGGGGATGGAGACAGCATTGTGCAAGGGAGACAGGCTCCATTCAGGTGTAAGTCAAATCTCTTCCCACCACTCTATATGCAGCCAGGGTCTATTCAGCTCAGGGCTGAGTCACCCAGGAAGGGCCAGGCACACCTCAACCCCCCCAGAGGCTGTCTACAGGGAATGCACATCCTCTGTCTCTGTCACACCAAAACCAGACAGTCAATCCACAAACAGGCAGAGGCACATAGGATGGTTGAACAAGAAAATAGCCACTTTCTAAAAGTGGTATTTTCAAACACACAATTCAAAAACCATCTTTACTGAAAGATGTGTTATTAAATCCTGAGTTCAGGGATACCAAACTCCATTTTTCTATCTTATCACTATGGGAAGATATGCTTGTAAAATCTCACAAAGCATTCTGCATTCTGTCCTATGGGGCAAGATAGCCTTTCAATAGTGAAAAACGAAATTGGCAGTATTTCACTATCAGGGCATGTTGCACATATCAGTACATGTCCTACCTTTCAAACACACTGCACCCTGCCCAGGGGGGTACCTTGGGCCTACCATTGGGGTTTCCAATATGTAAGAAAAGGGAAGGTTAGGGCTTTGCAAGTGGGTGCACTTGTCAATTCGACATGGCAGTTAACAAACTGCACACAGGCACTGCAGTGGCGGGCCTGAGACATCTTTTTAGGGCTACTCATTTTTTTTTTTTAAATATCTTTATTGAATTTTGTTCATACAAACATGAAACAATACATTGATCTCGTTTGCAATAGGAAAACCACTGTCACTTATAAACTTGCAGAGGTACTTATTCGACTCATTAGGAGGCAGTGTAACAAAAACAATTATATCATATGCGTTATTAAAGCAAGACGAAAATCTGCATCATGCGCCTGCATTTGCTCCTTGTTGCCCCTAGTCACTAACATTGTTTTCGCATTGTGTTCATGCGATTAACAGTTGCAATACCGCTTACCTCTTATATCTAACTGGGAGGTAATGTGACTCTTCAGGTACTATAAATCAATTCTGTTGGACTGTTTGTGTGACAGTGTACTATTGGCAATTCTCAATCCAACAAATATACTTTTTTATAAAAATCATGAACTGATAACAACAACAAAAGAAATAATAATAAATGTCTAAGAAATTAACAAAAAAAAAAAAGGGGAACATTTTACTAATGAAAAAGGGGATGGGTAAACTGCCATCGAGTAGTTACTGTAGTTGGGTTGTAGTGTGCATATAGCTATGAGTGCGCTCAGCGCAATGGGTTGCTTAGTGTGTTGCCAAGGAGGTGAATGCAAAATTATCACAAGAGCTGTACCTGAATGTTGTGCAAGTTAACAGCGGAGAAGACGTACCAGCGTAGGTATGTTAGGCTAGGTTGACAGATGTCATACTTGGTCGGCTATCAGGGGGCAGCTGCTTCATCGCCGCTGGCCGCTAGTGGGGACATATCCTCCCCTTCACCATCTGGATGTACTAAGGTGCGTAGGATTGCATCCCAGGACTGTGCGATAGGGTACTTACGCAGTCCTGCAGTTTCTTCTCTATGCAATGTGGTGCTTTCAGCTTGCGCCCACACCGCTAGGGATTTCACCCAGCTAGTTATTACTGGAGGATCTGTATGCTTCCATCTTTTAGTGATGAGGCGCTTAGCTGCTATTAGGCCCAAATCTTTGAATCTAGTGACAACCTTGTTACGCTTTGTTCGTGCATAGAGTCCTAGTATACAGACCTCCCATGTACACGCTAGTGAGGACTCAGTGCATCTCTCAAGCGTCTCCACAACCGCACACCAATATGCTTGGAGCTGGGCGCAAGACCATAGCATATGTAAAAGACCGGCGTCTGCGAGTTGGCATCTTAGGCAGGCAGAGGTGGTAATATTAAAGTACTGATTTATTTTGTCTGGGGAAAGGTATGCTCTGTGTATTATGTATGTTTGAATTAATTTAAATTTAGAGCTTCGAGGTACGTATGTGGAACCGGCCAGGATACTGTCCCACTCCTTGTCCGTCCACGGCTGCCCCCTATCCTCTGCCCAGCGCGCCCGGAGCGTCGTTGTTGGTTGCAGTGTATGCATGAGGAGGGCTTCTGCTAACCAATGCACTATATGAGAGCCCTCTCCCATGACATGGAGGTATTGTAGAAGCAAATGTGTGGGTAGCTCCGCTGTAATGTCTCCCCACACAGCCGTTAAAGACTATTGCATTGTACAGAAGGAATTGCCCTGCAGGAACACAATTGTCATTCCCTAGAGTTTCAAATGTGAGTAGTGTGCCCTCTGCATATAGGTCCCCCAGCGTGTCCAGCCCCGCCTCACGCCAACATAGTAAGGCCGAATCCGGCACTCTATCCCGGCCTCTGGGCGTCCCCATCAGTGGTAACGATGGAGCATAGGGAGTCGTATGTCGGGTAAGGTATAAACTTCTGCGGTAACATCTGTGTGCGAGTTCAAGGTACATTTGAGGGGGGCGGGGGAGTGATGCCGCAGGGTGAAACAAATGGCAGACTCGTGGTTGAGACCACTGAGGAAGTGTTGTTGCGGTATCTTCTAGGTTTTTACCGCTTAGCCATTTTGTCACCCACTGCAATTGTGATGCTAGATAATATAATTCCATATTTGGAACTGCCAGTCCACCTCCGCTGGTAGGGGCACATAGCTTTCGAAGCGCCACTCTAGGCCTCCCCTTATTCCAGATCAAATCCCGCATCTGGCTTTCTAGGTTCCGAAGTATCTTCACTGGGACATATATTGGAAGGTTCGAGAAATAATATAACAGTCTCGGCAGGATTATCATTTTCGTTAATGCAACGCAACCCATTACACTTAACGGCAAAGTCTTCCAAAATTGCATCTGTGCTTTGACTGCAGAGATGGCTCTTATAAGATTTCCCTCAAGTATATCGGCTGGGGAAATGTATATGTATATGCCTAGGTATCTAAACGTGGTTGTGTACCAGGGCAGATCGGTCTCATTAATAGATATGGTAGTCGAATTTAAGTTTTCGTCGAATGCATATACTCCTGATTTGGTCCAGTTCACTCGAAGGCCGGACATATTCTCGAATTGTTGGTAGATGGCCGCTATAGCGGGGGGAACATTATATAAGTCTCGCACATACAATAGCAGGTTATCTGCATATAAAGAGTCTGTGTGTAGCCCATCTCCTAATGGTATTCCCCATCCTATGCCGCTTTCGCGAAGTAACACAGCTAGGGGCTCCATCGCAAGGGAAAAGAGCAGCGGCGACAGAGGGCACCCCTGTCGTGTCCCGCGTCTGACCCGTATTGTATCGGAGATGAACTTCCCTGTGAGAACTCGAACGGTGGGGCGCTGGTAAAGCAACTGGATCATCTGCATATATCGATCTCCCAAGTCATATTTGCATAAGACCGCTGCAAGGTAGGGCCACTCTAGGGAGTCAAAGGCCTTCTCTAAATCAAGCACTAGACAGCCAGAGCGCGGCCACCTGTCTAAGGCATATTTCTGAATTCTGAAAAGCCGACGGATATTAAGAGATGTGTTCCTAGTGGGAACAAAACCATTCTGGTCAGGATGGATCATTGTTCTCACCAAGGGAGCCAAGAGCTTAGCCAGGAGGGATGCAAATACTTTATAATCAGTGTTTAATAAAGCCAACGGATGATATGAGCCAAGGGATACTGGATCTCTGCCAGGTTTGAGAAGTGATACCAATGTCGCTTCATTTTGCGTGACTGTTAAGGCTGTGTCTTCAATGGCAGCTTCATATGTTTTTATTAATTGTGGTATTAGGACTTGTGAGTTGGCCTTATAAAATTCGGCTGGAAGGCCACCTGGGCCTGGCGATTTGCCGTAAGATAGAGAGAAAATGCTGTCCCTGACTTCCTCAGGCAGTATAGGGTCGTTGAGTTCCTCTCTTTGTCCTGGCGTTAGCTGTGGCAACGTCAGATCAGTGAGGTAGGACTGCAGGTCGTCAGACGTAGTTTGGAGCTGAGACTTATATAGTTGGGCATAGTGAGCCGTGAATGCCACATGTATTTCTCTCTGCGTGTAGACAGTAGTGCCCTGGGAAGTGCATATGGATGTTATCGGCGAAGTCACTGTGTCTTGACGGATCAACCAGGACAGCAATCTGCCAGCCTTGTCCCCTGTTTGATGTGTTCGTGACGAGTGTGCTGCATAATTTAAGCATCGTAACCGTTCTATTAATCTAGCGTGCTCCTCTCGCTTCCGTGCTAAGAGCTCCGTAGAGCCTTCCACGGCTGCACGCTCGCCCAACTCCAGCCCCCTCTCCACGGCAGTGAGTTCAGTCTCTAATTGTGCACGCATCCCAGCTTGTGTCCCTAAACAGTGCCCCCGTATGACCACCTTAAAAGCATCCCATTCTAACTGCGGTGTAGAGGCCGTGCCTGCATTTTCATCGAAGTACTGCGTAATGGTTGTGGCTAGTAAATTACGGAACGGTGCATCAAGCAGAATGTCTGGCTGTAGCCGCCAGAGGGGGATTGGTGGCCTTACATGCTCCCATGCTAGCTCCAGCACATGAGGGTTGTGGTCTGAATGCGTCCGCCCCAGATAGTAAGCCATGGATACGCTCGAGAGTAGGTCTTCAGTCAGCAGAAACCGGTCAAGGCGCACATACAGATCATGCGCTCCTGAATAATAGGAATATTGTTTGTCAGAGGGATTTCTGTGGCGCCATATATCAGTCAAGCGCCATTGTGCCGTCCAATTTGTCAGAGCCTTCATGGCAATATGTGTACTTGTCCCTGTGAGAGGAGGGAACGAGCGATCCAGCGAGACATCTAGAACACTATTATAATCACCTCCCAGTATCATTGGAACATCATGCCAGGGCGCTAAAGCACTTGAAAGATTATCAAAGAAAGCCCCCTGATCGGAGTTGGGCGCGTAGAGCGAGGCAATAACTATTTGTCTGCCATCCAATATGCCATTGACTATGACATATCTACCCTCCACATCTATTAATGATTCTGGTACCTTAAAAGGGACTCCTGGCCTGACCCATATTAGGACCCCTCGAGCAAACGCCGAGTAGCCCGTGGCATAGATTTTTCCCCTCCAACGACGTTGTAGAAGTACTATCTCTGTTTTAGGGAGATGAGTCTCCTGTAGAAGAGCTATTTGTATTCGGTGGCGTTTAAGATAAGAGTAAATGAGGTATCTGTGTGATGGGGTATGTATTCCTCTCACATTCCAGGTACCAATCTTAATCGAAGCCATGTTGTGTGTTCAGTACAGGCACATATGCAACAAGCAAGCTGATGATGAATACATGATAAGCAGTGATAGTGCACCCATATTAGCAATTGCAATGTCGTTTTAGCTGTTTTCTCAGATGGCATGTCCCAACACACAATAAATAACAGCACGAACAAAAACAAAATAATACATAATACCAAGAGGTCGAGCATGCAACAAGCAGCCATCCAAACCATGCCTAGAGGCAACATCCAAATGAGGACTAAAGAGGGTGCGCTATGCACAGCACGATGCGTGTATCAAGTTGCGAAACAATGTCATGGGGTCCCCCATGCTACCAGCTAGTGCTATGTTGGCCAGAGCTGTACCTGCCCTCAATATGACGCAGAAACGTCCGGAGGTGGAGAGTAAGAGAAAGAGGGTGTAGCCAGCAGGAGTGGAGGTTCCCAAATATTCCCCCCTTTTATGTAGGTGTGCGACTTGATAGTTAAGTATACCCCCGTCTCCCTATCTGCCCCCTGGTCCCTCCCCGGACATTTCAAATACTGCATCCTAGTCAGTGTTATCTATTTGCTGACCTTCCAAACAGTTCAAGTACAGACAGGTTATACTTGCGTGCTTCTCAGTGAGTCTGCTGCCACATCTCTCTAGCAGATCTGCATTTTGTCCATTTAAGCTATATCGTCCGAAGTTTGTGGGGTGACTGTAGGCAGTTCGCAAGAGCCCTGTGAGTTCTGAAGGTCGTCCGATAAGTCGTCGTCACTAGCCTGATCCTGCCGGCTGGAGATGGAAGCAGTGTCATCTGTCTGACGTCTACTGATGTCCGCTGCAGCTTGGAGGGGTGCTCGTTGTTCATTGATTGCCTGGTCTGGACCCGGTCCGATGGATTGGGAAAGCTGCGGTAGCTTCTGCCTACGGTTCGTCCGCCGGCGGCGTGACGAGGCACCAGGTATTGGCTTGCTCGCGCCGGAGGCTGCATTCTCAGGTCCCGGTGGGGCTTATGTGTCCATCCATTCTTCTGCTTCCACAGGAGTGTTGAAGAAACGCGCTTTCCCGTTTGCAGCTACCCTTAAGCGCGCTGGGAACAACAGTGAGTATTTGAGGTCGTGTTGTCGCAAGCGCTTCTTCACTGCCATGAATGAGTGCCTTTGCTTCTGCACTTGCAGGGTATAATCAGTGAAAAACATTATCTTGTTATTGTCTATGTGGACATCCTGCATATTTCTGGTTTCCTGCAATATCGCATCCTGGTCTCTATAGTTGAGCAGGCGTATTAGGAACGGTCTGGGGTTAGAGCCCGCCGGTGGGGGTCATGCAGGCACCCTATGCGCGCGCTCAATAACAAAGTGGGGTGAAAGGGCTCCCTCCGGCAACAGGGTTCGGAGCCAGGACTCAGCGTACTCCGTTGGGTGTCCTCCCTCCTTTCCCTCCGGCAGGCCCACCACGCGGACGTTGTTGCGTCGGGCACGACCTTCAGCGTCCTCAACCCTGTCCTCCAGAAACTCCACTCTGTTCAGTAGATTTTGCACATGTTTGTCTGTGGCTGTTACTTGCGGTGTAATATCTGCGATAATATTTTCAACTGTGGTGGTGCGGTCCGCCAGCTTTCGGTGGTCTGCTCGGAGGTGTGTAAGATCAATTGCTACTTTATCTATCTTGCTTTCCAGTGAGGCCCGCGTTTGATTAAGTGTCTCCCCTAAATTTTCTACTGCTGCAAGCACAGCGTCCAGTTTGGTGGATGTAGGGTCAAGTGGGTTCTGTTCAGCCATCTTGACCTGCTTAGCTTTGGATGAGGGGGGCTGCGCAGTCGTGCCACTCGGTCCAGTCTTCGCTCGAGTGCCGTGCGACATTGAGGTGAGGCACGTGTGCTCTGTCTTCGGCGTTCAAAACAGGCTGCGTGAGTATGACTGTGTCCGTATACAGGCCCGTGTATGGACTGTTCAGACTGCAGGCGTAACACGTTCGTAGCACCACTATATGAGGCAGGTAGGTTCTTCTTGGTGTGCTCCTCATTACCCCAGACCGTGTGTCTGATGCTCCCAGGAAGGTTTTTAATGTCTGCTGGAGCGCCCAGGCATGGATTGATGTTCCAGGTCTGCGGTTATTCCGCCGAGTTCTCAGGTAGCGTGTTTGGCCTGCGGTACAGCACTGCCACCTGGCTGCTGGTGCCGTGCCCCTGCGTTCCGGCCACCGCTGCACCTCGTGTTTTAAGTTGGAACTTAGGCGTCACTACTATGGCTCAACAAGGACCTCTACGTAAGCGAAGAGTACGGAGCGATGGGGAGAACTCTCCCCGGGGCACACCTGCGACGTTCACTTTGTGTATGCCCAACCCGATCAGTACCGGGGCTGGGTACTAATTATGCGCGAGCATTGTACAGGGGAGGAATTCTAGGCCCCCTCTTATTCACGTGTCAGCATGCCACTGCTCCGTCTGATCTCAACCCCTCACACCTCTCACCGCTTACTCCTCTGGGTCTCAGGGGTAAGGCCCATGCCTGAGTCCGCTCCTCAGATTGTTTCAAGTTTGGGGCGATCCCGCCAGTTCTAGCAGAGTGCAGATGTCCTTGGCACAGAGAGAGCTGCTCTACACCAGGCGCATAGGTGCTTTACAGGGTCGGTCCAGTGCCGGGTCTTCTGCTGATCGATGCACCTCTGCTGCGCTGGGCGGCCTCCTCGCATGGGTTGGTGGGGCAGTAGCTCCGGGGAACACCGAAAGTAGGGCACAGTTCAATTGTCAGACCCGGAGGCGCCCCAGCCAGGGCCAGCACCCGATATATAGTATTTCGTGTTCCCCGTTTATGAAGGGGCTTATGTGAGGTAACCTCGGGTTCGTGCGTGGGGAGCCAACGGTCCGACAAAGTGCAGGCAGACCCACCACAGGGCCAAGGCGAGGCACAGGCAGTCCTACCCCGCCGGGGGGCCGATAGTAAAACACCCCTGCATGCACCTGGCAGCCCACAGGGCTCGGCCTGCTCCCAGGTCCACCTCTCAATCGACACAGCAGCTGGGGTGCCTTGGTGATCACGCCTGGAGTTTTGTCACCGCTACTTGCAGGAAAGCGGTCGGGCGGCGTCACTCGATGGTCCGGCAGCCAAAGCAAGCGACACTCAAGCGCCTCCCTCCATCGGAACACCGTCTCGGGATCTCCTCGCGGGAAAGCTAGCAGGTAGGCGCTCTGCAGACTCAGCCACAAATGTGTAGCCGCGCAGAGGTGCAGGTCCGCTCTCACTGGTTCCCAACCGAGCCGTGGCAGTCCGGTTGGCGCTGTATACGCGTCGCCATCTTCTGCGGCCCTGTGGGCGGGGCCAATCCTCGGACTATAGTTGCGGGGCTCACCGGCCCCGTGGAAGCCCGTTCGGGGGCCCGCAAAAGCAAATGTCCCGGCGCGGAGCCAGCGGCTCGGTTGCTCCCAGATTTGTGTCGGGGCTTCAGGACCCTAGCAGGTGCAGCTAGAGCAAGTCTCAGCTCCAACAGCGCTGTACTGACGGAGAAATTACGCTGGGATGGGGAGCCCTGGACGGAGCTCTACACAAGCACGTCTGCTCCCATTGTGGCTTAGCCACGCCCCCCCTTTTTAGGGCTACTCATGTGGGTTGCACAAACAGTGCTGCAGGCCCACTAGTAGCATTTGGCTTACAGGCCCTGGCACACTTAGTGCACATTACTAGGGGCTTAGCAGTAAATCAAATATGCCAATCAGGGAGAACCAATCACAATAACAATTTACTTAGGGAGAACTTGCACTTTGACACTGATCAGCAGTGGCAAACTGCCCAAAGCATCTTAGCCAGCAAAAACGAAATCCAGCACAGAATCAAAACACAGAAGGTAGAGGCAAAAAGACAGGGGAAACCACGCTAAGGATGCCAAGTCTAACATTGACTATTCAGTCCACTCGATAAATTGACAGGTACATCCTGTGAGTAAAACGAAAAAACTTGGAAACCGAACCATTGCTGCTAAATGGAACTCAACTCTTAATCTCAGGAACCTAAGTCAAGATACACCTGGGCAGCAGGGTTGGCTTTTTCCGGGAATTGCATCGACTCAGGAATTAAAACCGGGTATGTCTTCCCACCCCTGTATTCGGTTTGTGTTTGGCAAACTTGGACAGCACTATGAAACTGGTACAGTTATTTCCAATATTATTCGTGAAAAAGATTAGATGAAATACATATGCACATTATATGATTCAGTTGGACCTGCGTTACAGTGGCTTCTCTATGGTTTTTATATGGCCTGTATAAATTAGTAGGAGTTAGGTATGATCATTAGTTTGGGGGAAGGGGGTATATGAGTTCATGCAGATGATTTGTAGAGCTAGTGGAGGAGACTAGATATTGTTATTCAAAGAAGGAGCTGTTGTGTTTTTTTAAAATTATGGAACAAAATTAGGGAAATTTGCAGAAATACAGTAGTAAGAACTAAGACAAAAATACATGGGTCTTAAAGTAGGCTGTGCTCACAGAGGGGAGTCGTGCAGAGGATGGAATGTAAAGGGATAATCATTTGAAAGAAAGGAAGAGGGGAGTTTTTTGTGCAGGGTTTTGGGAATAAAGAGAAGGCATTTTAAAATAGCACGCAATTTAGGGCTGCAAAACTGTACAAAGAAAAAACAGGATTTGCATGTGAGATAGTGCTACAGGTAATTTGATAGTCAATAGATAAGACTGTCTATCAGTTGATGGATTTCTGCTAGTCCACTGCTTAAGCAAGGACAGCTAAGCAGCTCAGAGGATGGAAGCATAAAGTAATGGCCAAACGCATTTATAGCAAACTATGTAGAGCTCTAAGGTGCGCATGAAGGAAGTAGTAACCTTATGATCATAGCAACAGGAGAGAAAATACAGGGTATACAATGCAGGCAATGACATTTGATTGGGTAAATGCTGGAACAGACAAGTCCTCTGATGTACACCCTTAAAGTTTGAGTCACAGTATTAAGTAAAATAGCAAAATGAAAATCCTCTTGGATGTTCCTGGTTTAGCACAAAATGGAGTTGAGGACTGTTAGAAATGGGGGTCTCTAGTTGGCAGAGGTAAGTACCTTTGTCCAAGTAGGGACCATTCTTCCTAGTCAGGGATACACTTCTAAAATAACCCCTGCTCACCCCCTTGGTAGATTGGTACGAGCAGACAGGCTTAATCAGAGGCAGTGTGTAAAGCATTTGTGCACACATACAGTAATACAGTGAAAACAATACAATTGGACACCACACCAGTTTACAAAAATAAGTAATCTTTATCTACACCAAACAAGACCCAAAAGGACAGAAATCCACAGTACAGTAATACAAATATGATTTTCAAAAGGTAGAAATAGTTCTGTTCAATGCAAATTGCAGATGCAATACTTTTCACACAAAGTACCTTGGATGCGTCATGCGCATAAACAAAAAGGGTCACAGGGAAGGTGATGAGTCGGTTTCTTACACACAGGGGAGGTGATGTGTCAGTTCCTTACTGCTGCGCATGGGAGGTGATGTGTCGGTTCCTTACCGGAGAGAAGGTTATGCATCGGTTTCTAACTGTGTGGGGAGGTGATGCATCGGTTTCTTATTGCGTCCCCCAGCGATGCGACAGATATGGTGTCTTGATGTGATGGCTGACGATTTCGGGATGATGCTATGGTTCGTGCAGCCGCACAGCAGGGCCTGCAATAGAATCAGTGTGGTGATCTCAGCCTTCGTAGATTGGTGCACTCAATTCGGCAGGCTCTGCATCAGTTTCTTCGGTGATGCGTTGGAAACAAGAGCGGATGCGCCGCGCTTCTCTTAGTTGCATTGCATTTCCAGCTCCACACCCCAGGAACAACCTCCAGAGGCCCAGAACAGCAGCAGGCACCTCCAGGCAGGTCAGAACTCCCAGCAAGGAAGTTCAGGGGAGCTGGGGGTGAAGTCTTTGTATTGCTGAGACTTCAAAAACAGGAGGCAAGCTCCACTACAAGCCTTGGAGATCTTCCTTAAGCAGGGGACAGAGCACACAGCAAAGTCCTTGTCCTTTCCTTGGCAGAAACAGCCACTGCAGGCCAACCCCAGACAGCACACAGCAAAGGGGCAATACTTCTCCTTAGTTTCTCCAGCTCTTCTCCTTGGCAAAGGTTCTTCTTGAATTCCAGAAATGATTTAGAGGTCTGGGCCCCACTCTTTATAGCACAAAATCCTTTGTTCTCTGGTGGCAGAGAAGCTCTTTGCCCAGCCAAAACCAGTTCTATCCTCTATGGTGCAGCTTCCTGGCAGGAGGTTGAGACAGCATTGTCAAAGGCAGACCAGGCCCACATACAGCAAAAACACAGGAGGCAAAGGCAAAAATACAGGGGAAACCCATGCCAATGATGCAGGTCTAAAACGTGTCACCTCCAGCTGAAATGTGGGGAGAACAACCCACCCTCTTGGAGTTCTCTTCACTAAAGCTGAAAAATGTGGACAGGCCATCAGCATTGGCGTGTTCTGTACCAGGGCGGTGTTCCACTGTGAAGTCCATCCCCTGTAGGGAAATGGACCCCCTCAACAACTTTGGGTTCTCACCCGTCATCTGCATCAACCATCTGAGGGGCCTGTGGTTGGCCTGAACCCAGAAGTGAGTCTCAAACAAGTAGGGCCTCAGCTTCTTCAGCGCCCAGACCACAGCAAAAGCCTCACGTTTAATCGCACTCCACCTCTGTTCCCATGGAAGTAACCTCCTACTAATGAAGGCTACAGGTTGGTCTAGGCCCTCCTCATTTAGTTGTGAGAGTACAGCCCCCACACCATGCTCTGAAGCATCTGTCTGCACCACAAATTCCTTTGAGAAGTTGGGCGCCTTGAGCACGGGCACAGTGCACATGGCAGATTTCAGGGCATCAAAATCTTTCTGACAGGCGCCAGTCCAGTTCACCTTCCTGGGCTGCTTCCTGGAAGTTAGCTCAATCAAGGGGGAAACAATGGTGCCATACCCCTTGACAAATCTCCTGTAATATCCAGTGAGGCCTAAAAAGGCTCTCACCTCTGCTGGGTCTTGGGGGGTTCCCAATCCAGAATGGTGTCAATCTTAGGCTGTAGGGGTGCCACCTGGCCACTTCCTACCTGGTGTCCCAGGTACACCACTGATCCCTGCCCGATCTGGCACTTGCTGGCCTTGATCGTGAAGCCTGCCCTGTACAGAGCCTTCAACGCTTCCCAAAGGTGGTGCAGATGCTCCTCCCAAGTGACACTGAACACTGCGATGTCATCCAGGTGGCATCATCCAGGTTGGCTGGACCTCCAGTCCAGCCAACACCTAATTGACCAACCTCTGAAAGGTGGCGGGGGCATTCTTCAACCCAAAGGGCATCACCCAGAATTGGTAGTACCCCTCTGGGGTTGAAAATGCGGACCTCTCCTTGGCCCCATTAGTTAAGGCAATCTGCCAGTACCCTGATGTTAAGTCAAACGTACTAAGGTACTGGGCAGCTCCCAACGGATCTATGAGGTCATCAGCTCTGGGGATGGGGTGTCCGTCAGTCCTGGTGACAGAATTGAGCCCTCGGTAGTCCACACAGAACCGGAGCTCTGGCGCGGCACCGGGTGCGGCAGCCTTCGGGACTAAGACCGCTGAGCTGGCCCAAGGGGTGTTGGAGGGCTCAATCACCCCTAGCGCTAACATCTTTGAGACCTCCTCCTTGATTCAAGCTTTGACCCTGGCAAACACAAAGGGATGATGGACGGAGTGCTGAAACTTTTCAGACACTCACCCCCAGTCACAGATCTGGGTTGAATCCATCATCATTCTTTAGCTCACTTTGCCACCCCAGTTCAGACACAGCTATATGCAAATCAGTCTTGACCCTATGCCTCATGGGAACAGGCCAGACCGAACTGCCAAGCCAGGTCTTCCCTGGACAGGAAACAAGCATCCTGGGACCGGTTTTGGGGTAACACCTCTAATCAGCCAGGCTAGTTTGAATACAGTGGCAAAGTGAGCAAGGGACCCACGTCTGGGCATACCCTGCCAACTCCCCTGTAAATTTTGTGCTTCACAGGAGGACTGTCCCCAGTGTCCACATCATGGACACACCACTGAGTGACACCAGGGGTCAGGGAGAACAGAGCAGCAAACTGTCCCAACAGTTGGCGGCAGTCACCCTGCTGTTCAGGAGTCAGGGCGGGGGAGAGGGTTACACCATCCACTGACCCATCATATTCCTTAGCAGACAGGTGGTCAGGAAGAGGCTCAGTCTCCTCCTCCATTCCAGCATCTGTTGCTAGGAGCATGTCCACTTCAGACCGCTCCAAGTGGGGCTTTAGGCGATTCACAGGCAGGACCCGCAAAGGGTTTCTTGGAGACTGCAAGTCCACCAGATAGGTGACTTTACTCTTGCTCTCCACCACCTCAAATGGCCCAGTCCACTTGTCCTGGAGCGCACAAGGCTCCACTGGGGCCATGACCCACAATTTCTGGCCAGGCTGAAAGTCGATCAGAGTGGCATTCTGATCATACCACCGTTTCATCTCTTCCTGGCTGGCTTCCAGATTCGCCTGAGCGAGTTGTCTGAAGCACTTAGTCTGGTTCCTGAAGGCCAGCATGTAGCTATATACATCCTGGGGAGGTTTACTGGGAGATTTCTCCCAGCCTTCTTTGACCAGACTCAGAGGTCCTCTTACAGGATGCCCATACAGGCGTTCAAATGGAAACCCTAAGGACTTCTGCGGTACCTCCCTGAAGGCAAACAAAAGGCATGGTAAGAGGACTACCCACTTACGCCTCATGGGCTCACCAAGACCCATAATCATGCCCTTCAAGGTCCGGTTGAATCTCTCAACCAGCCCATTACCTTGGGGGTGGTAAAGAGTGGTGAACTTATAGGTAGCACCACACTCCTGCCACAGGGACTTCATATACTTGGATATGAAGTTGGTACCCTGGTCAGACACCACCTCTCTGGGGAATCCCACATGTGAGAAGATCCCCATCAATGCCAGACCCACTTCGGGGGCCGTCACAGTCCAGAGAATGGCGGCCTTGGGGTTCCGGGTGGCATGGTCCACCAAGACCTGGATGAACCTTTTGCCCATGGCTGTCTTGGGATCTAGAGGCCCCACAATGTAAATACCCACCCTCTCAAAGGGGATGCTGACTACAGGGAAAGGTTGGAGAGGAGCCTTGCATTTTCTCCCACTCTTACCACTTACCTGGCAAGTCTGGCAAGACCTAAAATGTGTGTCAGAGTTCTTGCGCATTTGGGGCCAGTAAAAGTGGGTGACAAGCCTTTCAAAGATCTTGTCCTGCCCCAAATGTCCTGCTAAAGGCACATCATGAGCCAGACCCAGTAGGAAGGCTCTGAAGGGCTGGGGTACCACCAGCACACAGGCTGACCCAGGCTCAGCAACCTTAGGCTCACTATACAGGAGACCATTCTCCCAGTAAATCCAGTGTGACCCGGACTGACCACCTTCTGCCTGGTTTGCAGCCTGCTGCCACAAACCAACAAAAGAAGGGCATTCCTGCTGCTCCTCGCCTCCCTGGAGGGGCCCCCTTCTTGCTGTCAATGGGTCAGCTCAGGCAGGTCCCCCAGTTCGGCCACTTGCTCCCCTGTTGGCTCCAGACATCCCCCTCAAGGTTTGCCTCCTCCTGGACCGTGGGAACTTCGGGGTCCGGTTTTCCGTGCCCCCTGCCTCTTCTCTTTCTGGCAGGCACCTGGGCCACTCTTTCATGCTCCAGGTTCTCTTGATTGCCCTTACCAGCTGCAATAGACCGAGTGGTCACACACGCCCACTCAGGCAGACCCAACATCTCCAAATAAGACTTATGCTCCACCTTCTCCCAGGGGGAACTCTCCAAATCGTTGCCTAGCAGACAGTCAACAGGCATGGCTGGCCTCACAACTACTTTCAATGTACCTGAGACCCCCCCACTCAAAGGGAACCTGTGCCACTTTGCAGAGGTGCTCTGAGTTGTCAGCTGCAACTACTGGGTAAAGTACATTGGAGACCACCTGCTCTTCAGACTCTAGCCGACAACTGGCAGCTGTCACACTGGCTCCAGTGTCTCTCAGAGCTTCCACTCTATGGCCATTGATGGTCACCCACTGCCTGTATTTCTTAGTGTTATCAGGGAGATGATCTCTTGGGACCAACTCACTGTCTCCTAGAGAGACCAGTGTCAATTCTGAGGGCTCCCACCCCCCTTGGGAATCCAAATCCTCCCCCAAGGTTACACTAGCCAACTCCCGGGGCAGTGCACCTGTGGGGGCAGGGGTAGTCTTTTTGGGACACCTAGGATCCCCTATGAAGTGGCCCACCTGACCACAACCATAACAAGCTCTGGGACCCTTCTGCGCAGGCTTGCCTGTAGGGACCCAAGGCTTCTTCTCACTGAGGGGCTGGGAACCTTTCCCTTAATTCCCTTGGGAATTACTTTGGGGCCCTTTTTGGAACTCCTTCTGTTTACCCTTGTCCCCCCACTCTTCTGCTGGGGACCCTGCCCACCTTTGGCGGAGTCTCCCACATGACCTTTGTGGACCCTGGTACTGACCCAGCGGTCCACCTCCACAGCAAGCTTCCTGGGGCCAGTCAGCTTACTGTCAATCAAATGCTGGCGTAGCTCTGGAAAACAACTACCAGACAAGTGCTTTCATGCAACCAAATCATAGAGCCCCTGAAAATCACTTACCTGGCTACCGTTCACCCAACCATCAGTACTCTGCAAAAATAGGACACATACTCCACCCAAGTGCTTGACTCCAGCTTCTTACAGGCCCTCAACTTCTTTCTGTAGAGTTCTGGGGTCAAGCCATACCTTCTGATCAAGGCATCCTTCATGTGAAAATAAGACATTTGCTCCTTGCTTGGTAAGGCTAATAAAGGGTCCCTCCTCTCTGTCACAAAGAGGCTCCGCAACCCCGCTCCCCAGTCTCTCTCAGGGACTCTATGGGACCTCATTGCTACCTCATATGCCTTAAACCACTGACCAATATCCTCACTCTTTACAAAATCCTTAACCACTTCTTTGGGGATGTATACCCTCCCTTCTCCAGGCACTGGAAACAAGCTGCCACCATTGGAACAGGACTCCACACACTTGGCTTTTATGTCCAGCTCCCTTAAACCTCTTTCATGCTCTTAGAGCATCCTCTTTTCTTCTAGAGCCTAATTCTGCTTTTCCAACTCTTTATCCTCCTTCCCCAGCATGAGCTTAACAAGCTCCCTTGCATGCAACCTGCTTCTCTCTCTGTCCTCCAGCTCCTCTGGAGACAGCCCGTTTGAAGACACACTGCTGCTCCCCCTGGAAGGTACCCTCCCTCCAGGCAGACCCAATAGCCCATCCTGCTGCCCATCTAAATTCTCTGCCTCCACCATAGGCTCCTCTGTATGCTCACTGGCATTCCTTGATTCCAACCAGGCCCTCAACGCCTTTTGGTATTCCTCCTTTCTGGTGAGGCCTCTTACTGGGATTTTAAATTTATTGCAGACAGCTTTCAATTGTGGCACAGTGTAGGTTTCAACCCTATACTCTTCAAATTTAATATCCACAGATGCAATAGATGCTGGCTTAGTCATGATAAAAATTGGCAGTTCTCAAGTTGCAGAAAATCCAATAAGAAATTTCCACCAATTGTATGTGGTCGCGTAATGGTCTGCACTATACTATTAGTGTACACCAATCACTGTATGTAAGGCACAAATGCAAGTCCAGATCCTCACCGCTGACCACCAATGTTAGAAATGGGGGTCTCTAGTTGGCAGAGGTAGGTTCCTTTGTCGAAGTAGAGACCCTTCTTCCTAGTCAGGGTAAGGGGGATACACTTCTAAAATAACCCCTGCTCACCCCCTTGGTAGCTTGGCACGAGCAGGCAGGCTTATCTCAGAAGCAGTGTGTAAAGCATTTGTGCACACACACAGTAATTCAGTGAAAACACTACAAATGGACACCACACCAGTTTAGACCAATAAGTAATCTTTATCTAAACCAAACAAGACCCAAAATGACAAGAATCCACAATACAGTGATAAAAATATGACTTTCAAAAAGGTAGAAATAGTTCAAAGCAAATTGAAGATGCAACACTTTTCACACAAAGTACCTTGGATGCGTCACACGCATAAACAAAAAGGGTCGCAGGGAAGGTGATGCGTCGGATCCTTAGATACAGGGAAGGTGATGCGTCGGTTCCTCGCTCTGGGGTAGATGATGTGTCGGTTCCTTACCGCTGTGGAGGGGAGGTGGTGCGTCTGTTCCTTACCGGAGAGGAGGTAATGCGTCGGTTTCTTACCGAATGGGGAGGTGATGCATCGGTTTCTTACTGCGTCCCCCAGCGATGCAACAGACCTGGGGCCTCAATGCGATGCGTGATGATTTCGAGACAATTGCTTTGGTCCGTGCAGCCGCACAGCAGGGCCTGTGTCGGAATCGGTGTGGCGATTTTGGCCTTCATAGATCGGTGCACTGGATGCAGCATGCGGCGATTTCTCGAGCTGCGGGCAGGTGCTGCGTCGGTTTCTTCGGCAATGCTTTGGAAACAAAAGCAGATGCATCACACTTCT
This sequence comes from Calotriton arnoldi, assembly GCA_963921515.1. Lineage (NCBI taxonomy): Eukaryota > Metazoa > Chordata > Amphibia > Caudata > Salamandridae > Calotriton > Calotriton arnoldi. Next base: position 1,198,141 of record CAWUFW010001843.1, on the reverse strand, counting down.
CTTAGTTGCGTTGCTTTTCCAGCTCCCCACAACAGGAACAACCTCCAGAGGCCCAGAACAGCAGCAGGCACCTCCTGGCAGGTCAGAACTCCCAGCAAGGAAGTTCAGGGGAGCTGGGGGTGAAGTCTTTGTATCCCTGAGACTTCAAAAACCGGAGGCAAGCTCTACTTCAAGCCCTTGGAGATCTTACTCAAGCAGGGGACACAGCACACAGCAAAGTCTTTGTCCTTTCCTTGGCAGAAACAGCCACTGCAGGCCAACCCCAGACAGCACACAGCAAAGGGGCAGTACTTCCCCTCAGTTTCTCCAGCTCTTCTCCTTGGCAAAGATTCCTCTTGAATTCCAGAAATGATTTAGAGGTCTGGGCAGTAATAGAAATATGGCTTTCAAAAGGTAGAAATAGTTCTGTTCAATGTAAATTGCAGATGCAACACTTTTCACACAAAGTACCTTGGATGCGTCATGCGCATAAACAAAAAGGGTCACAGGGAAGGTGATGCGTCGGTTTCTTACACACAGGGAAGGGAATGTGTCGGTGCCTTGCTCCGGGGGAGGTGATGCGTCGGTTCCTTACTGCTGCGCATGGGAGGTGATGTGTCGGTTCCTTACCGGAGAGGAGGTGATGCGTCAGTTTCTAACTGTGTGGGGAGGTGATGCATCGGTTTCTTACTGCGTCCCTGTTGTGAACCAAATCAGGACACTGCGAAGGATTCCACTCAACAGGAGTTTATTTGTCAGAGAAAAACCCCACACGACAGCTTTGCCAGACACAGCTGAAGCTAACTGTCAACGGTCACCCCCCAGCCCATGACATCACAATGGAACCCTAGGTACATCATAGAGATGTGCAGTTCCAGCCTGGCCAGTAGAGTCTAAGCACAATATAACACATCTCCCCATCTTACTCTAAAACAAAGTGAGAACTCAAATGAAAGGTGAAAAGAGAGAGAAAATAAAAAGGAAGAAAGAAAAGAATAAAGAAGAAAGAAAAACCGAAAGAAGAGTGCATGTACAAATCAAACAACATAGTCACCCAAATATGCCGGAGCTCTTCTTTCCCTGGCCTCCCTCAAGACCCGAGATGAGCCCATCAACTCATCTCCCTCTCTGGCAGCCACAAATTCGCCATCATTCCCAGCACCCTCACCAGATGGCAAACAAACATCAGACTGCCCCCCTGAAAATTCACCATCACTCATCAACAACCACGGTGAACACACACCAGCTTCACTCTCCTGCTCTAAATTCTTTTCAGGATTACAACCCTGCCTCTGATATAATGCAACCCGCCTCAAATTCCATGTTTGGCCATTTACCAACTTGACCCAATTGCCTCCTACAGCCTTGACTTTGAAAGGTCCCTTAAACTTACTTAAAAACTTGCTGTGGCCTCCGGGCCTAACTTTAACCCAATCTCCTACATCAATGAATCGCCTGTCCTGTTTAGTATTAGTACTCTTAGCCAAACCACCCAACACCGAGGTTCCTCGCATCCATGATGGCACCAATTTAGTACCAGCTGCCCTTCCACGCATCAACTCAAATGGACTCTTACCCAAGTTATCATTGGAGGTCGAGCGATAGGCCCAAAGCATTTCACTAACCGCAGCCTGCACAGACAAACCTGCACTATGTGCTAATTGCATCGTGCCTTTCACCATTCTGTTGATTCTCTCAACCAATCCATTTCCCTGCAGGTTATACAATGAGCAACAAGGGTGCTTGACTCCCACAGAATCCAAGAAGCATTTCATTTCACAAGAAGTCAATTGAGTTCCATTATCGGTAAGGAGTACAGATGGAAGGCCTTCCCTCTTGAACACCTCACGCAAGACACCAATGGTGGCGGCAGTGGTAATACTACTCATGAACGCAACCTCAACCCACTTGGACTTGGCATCAACCAACACAACTGCATACCTCTCTTTTTCAGGTAGAAATGCAAATGGCCCAATAAAATCCAAACACACCTTCTCCCAAACCTCCTCCGCTAAGGATACATGCTGAGACTCCTTAGAGGATCCCAGACCAACCCTCAATCGTTTTTCTGATTCCTTACATGCTTCACACCTCTCTACCCAATCCTTGACCTGTCGATCCATGCAAGGCCACCAATAGTTCTCCCTCAATCTCTTTATGGTCATGGTTTGCGCCAAACCAATCAGTCTTGCATGTAAACCAGAAGGTGGTACAAATCTGTCCTGCCGCATGATCATTCCATAATCAATTATAGATAATTCATCCACCACCTTCAAAAACGGTCTCACCCCTTCCGGAAGACTGCTTTCTCTCCTCATACTACCTTTCATCAATCGCACAACACCAGTCAAAGCTGCATCCTCTTCCATTTCCTTGAACCAAGTTTGTCTTGGAATGGCATTGGCAAACCCTTCCATGGCGTCATCAACATTTGCCACCACCTCCTCAGTAGGTAAGTCTGACACAACTGCTGCTTTATCCGGAAGCCTTGACAAACAGTCTGCAACCCTGTTCCTCCACCCAGGGACATATTCGACCTTACAGTCAAACTCTTGCAATCTGACAGCAAGCCTAGCCAGCCTCCCCGAACAGTTTTTAATACCACCCGGGCCCAGTACTTTCAATAGTGGCTTGTGGTCAGTACGCAAGTTAAATCCACTGCCCCACAAAAACACCCTGAAATGATTTGTAGCCCAAGCGGCCGCCAAGGCCTCCCTCTCAATTACGGAGTAGTTACGCTTCGCTTCACTCAAAGAGCGTGAGGCAAATGCAACCGTTTTCTCTTGCTTCCCATGCATCTGCGCTAGGACAGCACCAATGCCAACCGCACTGGCATCAACTGTAACTATGGTATTAACCCCATTTTGAAACGGAGTTAGCACACCTGCGTGTGCAATATCTTCCTTGATCATGTTGAAAGCAGACTGTTGTGATTCATCCCACACAAATCTTTTGCCACGTCTTTGTAACACTCTTAAAGGTTCAGTTTTGTGAGCAAAATCATAAACAAATTTTGAATAATACTCAACAAGACCCATAAAGGATCTCAGAGTGTCTCTATCGTGTGGCACTTGTGCATTCACAATGGCACTAACTAAATTGGCTTTTGGTTTGACACCATCCCTTGTAACAAGATGCCCCAAATACTCCACCTCTTGCGTCATGAATTGCACTTCTCTTTACGCAAGGTCAAACCTGCTTTAGCAATGCGAGTCAAAACTTTATCTAACGTTTGATTGTGCTCACACACATCCTTTCCAAACACAAGGATGTCGTCTTGAAACACAACAGCCTTTTCCACCCCTGAAAGGACAGATGACATTAAGCGCTGAAAAACACTTGCAGCAGAACATAACCCAAAAGGAAGTCTGCTGAACTGAAAAGTGCCTTCACCAGTAATAAAGGAAGTTAGATGTTTGGACTTTGCACTAAGTTTAACTTGGTGATATGCACTTCTCATATCCAATTTCGAGAAAACTTTTGCACCATCCAACATTAATACCATTTCATTAATATTGGGCAAGGGAAATTTGTCCATTATTACATTTCCATTCAAACTTCTCAAGTCCACACAGAACCTGAGGGACCCATCAGCCTTCTTCGTTATCACGACCGGAGATAACCATTCGCTCGCCTCAACAGGTTCTATCACCTTGTCATCCAATAGTTGTTGAATGATCTCTTTCACCTTTGCCCTGGCTGCCATGGGAACCCTTCTTGCCACATGCGTAATCGGAATTGAGTTTTTAAAAGTTTGATTTCATGCTCATAGTTCTTGAATTCACCCAGCCTTGTCTCGAACACGCTATGATGCTCCTCTAACAGTTCCTTCAAATTCAATGTATCTACAACCATGACAGGCACATCAGCCCTGGGATTTACCCTGATATCTAAGTCATATTGGTGTGTCCAACCTAGAATGGGTGGACCTTCCTTGGCCACATATACCTTCCCAACTGTGTGCCTTCCTTCAAATTCTATCTTGGCTGCCATGCACCCCACTACACTGATATTGCCTCCTTGATACCCCTTTAGTAGGACATCTAAACTAGTCAAAATCTCTCCAGGCCAAGTTTTCTCAAATACAATCAAAGGAATAATCGTATAAAGTGATCCAGTATCGACCATTAATGAGACTTGTCGACCATTGATTTCAAAGTCTGCTTTGGGTCGTATCCTTCTCTTGTCGTTCCCTTCCACTTCCGCAATTTCAGCATTATCATCTACAACTACTACTCGGTAGCTTGTCTGTTCATCCTCCACGCAACCCACTTTTTTCTCTTGTTGTTTGCACATGCGTGCCAAATGTCCCCTCTTACCACACTTAAGGCAGTCCTTAGCAACAGCGTAACACTGTTTAGAATCCGCCATGTGGTAGCTGCTACCACACCTGAGGCAATGGCGACCAGCAAACTTGCCTTGTGAGTTGCTTATCCCCTTTTGGTATTTGTTTCTGTTCCCACCGCCTGCCGTAGACTGCACTTTTTTTTTGACAACATTGACTCCCTCAGAGTCGTCATCCAGAAGTGCCACTTCACTCTCTTTATTGCAGCTTGCATTACTCTTCATTTCGCGCATGCACCTCTCCGATTCCTCCACTACCTTTGCGATAGCTATGGCATCTTTAAGAGTGGGGTTGCTTGACGCCCACAACCTCTCTTGAATCTTCTTGCTGCTACACTGCACAATCAATTGGTCTCTTATCATTTCCTCTTGCATGACACCAAATTCACATTTTGCTGAAAGTTCCCTCAATCTTGCAACAAAGTCATCTATGCCCTCATTTGAGCGTTGAGGTTGTGTATAGAATTTATGCCGCCTCATGACCACATTGACCTGCTTGGCAAACCTTATTTGAAGTTTCAGGACAGCCTCCTTATATACATCCTCCGTCTCTCCACCTTGTGCATTCCCTACAGGTGGAAGATACTTGAAAATATGTTGTCCTTCCTTACCTAATGAACCCAATAGCAATGCTTTCTTCCTAATCGCAGGAAACGTTGCGCCATCCAAAGCTAAGAGATAATTCTCAAAGCAATCAATCCAGTCCTCCCACTCTATTTGAGGTTCCCCAGGTGACATAAGGAACGGAGGTGGTGTTACTATTGCAGTGCTTACATCCATGTTGTTTTTCTTTTTTTTTTTTTTTATTATTTTCCTATTTTAACTTTCTCCACAAGATGGCAGCAAACACAAATAAGTCACACTGTCAATATGAAACTCTTCTCTAAACGTATTGCAACCAATGACAGGGCAACACACATCTACGAATGATCTTCCTTGTTTCTGGAGCCCTGCCACACAGCGTATGTGGACTACGAGACTGCTCTGCCACACAAAGTTCTGAATTTCTGCTGCGCACCTTACGCGGTAAAGTACTTGCGCATGCCTTGCCTGTTTGATCCTCCCTGCAGCGCTCTCCTCACTGCACTACTTACAACGGCAGTTCCTTTCCCGCTGCGCCGTCCTCAACACCTCCTCTCTGCCCTGCTTGCCGCCCCCGCCGTTCTCTCCTTACCAGTACGGCTTCTCTCGTTTTTTTTTAATGCGCTGCACTCCGTCTCTTGCCTTACGCGTCTGTCCGCTCTCTTCACTTTGCTTAGGGATGTACACCTCCTCTCTGCCCTGCTTGCTGCCCCGCCGTTCTCTCCTTACCAGTACGGCTTCTCTCAGTTTTTTTTATAAAGCGCTGCACTCCGTCACTTGCCTTACGCCCTCCTCAGTCCCACGGCGTCTCTTACACGCCCGCAGCGCTCTCCTCACTGCGCTACTCACAATGGCAGTTCCTTTCACGCTGCGCTGTCCTTAATGCCTCCTCTCTGCACTGCTTGCTGCCCCACCGTACTCTCCTTACCGCTGCAGCTTCCCTCTGTTTTCAATGCAGTGCACTCCAGGCTCCAAGTCAGTCATGCGTTCCCTCTCTGCACGACTCCTCCATCAGCTTTTCCCCCTCTCACAGCTTGCAGGGTGTTCCGCGTGTCTCCTTCTTCATTCCGGACATCGCGTTTCAACCTTTCCCTGCACGTCGCTTCTCACGTCTGCTGCTTCACTCGACGAGTTGGGTTCTTCGTTGGGGTTTTTGTCTCTCTCTGACACAGCCTTGTGTCTGGCCGATCGTCGCCAAAATTGTTGTGAACCAAATCAGGACACTGCGAAGGATTCCACTCAACAGGAGTTTATTTGTCAGAGAAAAACCTCACACGACAGCTTTGCCAGACACAGCTGAAGCTAACTGTCAACGGTCACCCCCCAGCCCATGACATCACAATGGAACCCTAGGTACATCATAGAGATGTGCAGTTCCAGCCTGGCCAGAAGAGTCTAAGCACAATATAGGTGATACATCGGTTTCTTACTGCGTCCCCCAGCGATGCGACAGACCTGGCGTCGCGATGTGATGCGTGACGATTTTGGGACGATGCGATGGTTCGTGCAGCTGCACAGCAGGGCCTGCAATAGAATCGGTGCGGTGATCTCACCTTCGTGGGTCAGTGCACTCGATTCGGCAGGCGCTGCATCGGTTTCTTTGGTGATGCGTCGGAAACAAGAGTGGTTGCGTTGCGCTTCTCAACAGCAGCAGGCACCTCCAGGCAGGTCAGAACTCCCAGCAAGGAAGTTCAGGGAAGCTGGGGGTGAAGTCTTTGTATCCCTGACTCTTCAAAAACAGGAGGCAAGCTCTGCTTCAAGCCCTTGGAGATCTTACTCAAGCAGGGGACACAACACAGTCTTTGTCCTTTCCTTGGCAGAAACAGCCACTGCAGGCAAACCCCAGACAGCACACAGCAAAGGGGCAGTACTTCTCCTCAGTTTCTCCAGCTCTTCTCCTTGGCCAAGGTTCCTATTGACTTCCTGAAATGATCTAAAAGTCTGTGGTCTGGGCCCCACTCTTTATAGCACAAAATCCTTTGTTCTCTGGTGGCAGAGAAGCACTTTGGCCAGCCAAAGCCAGTTCTGTCCTCTGTTGCAGATTCCTGACAGGAGGTGGAGACAGCATTGTCAAAGGCAGACCAGGCCCATTCAGGTGTGAAAGAAATCACCTCCCTCTACTCTGAATGCAGCCCAGGTCTATTCAGCCCAGCCCTGACTCATCTGGAAAGGCAGGACACACCTCACCCCCCCAAGTGGCTGTCTGAACAGAATGCACATCCCCAACCCCTTTCACTCCAAAGCCAGTCAGTCAATACACAAACCTAGCAGAGGCACACAGGATGGGTAAGCAAGAAAATACCTACTTTCAAAAAGTGGTATTTTCAAACCCAGAATAAAAAAATCGTCCTTACTAAAAGATGCATCTTTATATACATATTCTGAGTTCAGGCATACTAAACTTCATCTTTCTATCTTGTCCCAATGGGAAGTCATATTTATAAAATGTTATAAATAACCTCCCATTCTATTCTATGGGACATATCGCCTTTCAATAGTGAAAAACGAAATTGGCAGTATTTCACTATCAGGACATGCCACACATTTCAGGGCATGCCCTACCTTTCACATACACTGCACCCTGCCCACAGGGGTGCCTTGGGGCTACCTTAAGGTTGACTCACATGTAAGAAAAGGGAGGGTTAGGGCCTAGCAAGTGGGCACACTTGCCAAGTCGGCATGGCAGTACAAAACTGCGCACAGACACAGCAGTGGCAGGCCTGAGTTACATTTACAGGCTGCTTATGTGAATGGCACAATCAGTGCTGCAGGCCTACTAGCAGCATTTGATTTACAGGCCCTGGGAACAGACAGGGCACTCTACTAGGGACTGACTAGTAAATCAAATATGCCAATCGTGGAATCACCAATCCATAACAACAATTTACATGGAGCACTTGCAGTTTGACACTGAACAGCAGTGGCAAAGTGCCCAAAGCATTTAGACCAGCGAAAACGAAGTCCAACACACAGCAAAAACACAAGAGGTAAAGGCAAAAATACATGGGAAACCCACGCCAATGAAGCCAGGTCTAACAAGGACAGTTTCCCAGACAGTGTAAATGCATTGCCTGCATTCCTGTGTCTGGAGGGTGAAGACCGATACACTGAAGTGAGGAGCTTGGAGAAAGGGTCTCCTTTAGATATTCCATGAAGACTTTGTGATCAAGGAACTGATGATCAATCTTCCTGAAGCTCTGTCATTTGATGGACAGCAGAGGTATTGGGTGGGACTGGAGTTCCTGTTTTTAACGATGAAAACGTTTTTTAGTCCTTTGTCTGTCCCTAATTGCAGCTTCAGGAAGACTGATGACAACCAGGTGCAGAGACCTCACATCTCACAGCACTTGTATTTTGGGTGCTTCTGCATGGAAATAGCCCCTGTCTTCCCTGCTGTGAGGGGCATCACTTTACACAAAGGTTGAGTCTGGAGGACAGCATAAGGAGGGTACTTGAAAGAGAACCAAACTAAACTGTTTCTGCAGTTTAGGAGTGAGGATGCACTATAAACAACAAACATGAGGAGTTCTTATACAGACTGTGTATATTCTGTGGCGATACACGTTTTTCAATTCCTAACAAGCGCGTACGCCATTATGAAGCATGAGAATTAAATAATTTGTGGCTAGAAAACCAAATGTTTATATTTGAAATGGAAATTTACTGGTCTGAACCCTGAATCAATGCTCACATTAGCATAAGAACCAATGTTGCAGTTCGCACATGTAAAATGAACAGTAAGCAAATCCAGCTGTTTTGAAATCTTAAACCTTGATGGAACTGTGATGCTGTTTTGACTTGAAAGGTCCGCAACCCAGAGAGCTCCTAGGATCGGAAACACTTGAGAAAATCTCAATCTGAGTCATAAAGAAAAGGACAAATCCAGGGAAATGCCCTGGGCATCTCAGAATATCCTATTCACAGCCCTTTAATTCAGCCCTATCTGGGAACTACTCAGTGGCACAAGAAAAACACTGCACCCATCAGGAAGGGGAGAAGTGACCCTTGTCCAAATGAGAGAAGCTCCTGGGGCCGAGACAGAATCTGGATCTCAATGAGTGGAAGTCTTGTCAGAAAAAGATGTAATGCTCCCTCCGGTGGGGGCAACTCTCACCTTGCCATTCCTATAGGCTGACAAGGTTACCAGATGCTACTCAGGTCTACTGCATGCCAGGATGCTACTCCTCATCTATTGTAGGCAGCATCTGGCCGCAGCAGTCAAAAGAGCTCCAGTACCAACAAAGAGTGTTCTTCATCCGGGCACCAGTAGACTACTGGCTTGGTGCAGTAGCTAATTAATTGTTTGCCCGGTGGTGAAATTTTTGGTGGAAGTGAAATTGTTATTGCTAATGAGAAATCACTAATTTGTAAAGCAACACGTATTTAAACTTGAGTGCAACCATGATCTTTGGGCAACCATGTTCTTTGGGCAACCCTGATTAATGTTGAATTTAGTTTTATTGAGCAGGGCCGGTACAAATTTTCATCATAACTATACCCATGAAGGTCTGATAATTGTTCTTTTGTTTGTAGAGCTACATTACCTCATCGTCCCCTCCCTCGCGTCCCTTCATTACAACATTGAGGCATTCCTGCCCCACCAGACGCCTATACCATGTGATTTATTCACAAGTAAAAACTACCCTCCCCCTCCTTCCTCCTGTTTATTTTTTGTCTCACCAAGACGCATGTTCCATGGCGCCAGACGAGTGCGGTGCTGCAGTCATTTTTCTTTTTCTTTTTTTGGGGCGTTTTCGTATGCTTTTTATTTTTGGATTTATGAAGTTTCTGCTTGGCTGGAGGACGGCGAGGCGTGAGTTTGCAGCTTATCGTGGACTGCGGAGCCGGCCCAATCAGTGTGGTGGTCAAGATGCACTATGTCAGTGGAGACGCGATGCGCTCCTAGCCAGCGCACCTGTTGCAAGCCGAGAAGAAGGTGTTTGCTGGCTCGCGGTGGCTGTGCTTCTGGGTTGGTGGCCAATCAGTGAGGCTGCAGCGATTGGGGGATAGCGCGGCTCCTCTGCTGGCAGATTTCCCCCCTCACAGTAAGGGCTTCGCATGAGGTCGTTTTTACTTACTTTGGCTGCAAATGTGTATGTTGGGGATTGGTTGTTTTTTTCTACAGTCGACCTTATTGCTTAATGGCATGCTGTTATGTTACAATCTTTTGTATTGCTTCCTTGTGGTATTTTCTACCTATTTGAAGGGGGCAGCCTGTTTCTCTATTATTATTTTTATGATGGTGGGGAAGCAAGCATCCAAGAGAAGGATTGTTTTGTCTTCATCTGCGGAGGATGAGCCTATTCCAGCTCGACGGAGCAGCTCCAGTAGCTCAGATGAGCCTTTGACTTTGATCTCTGCCACTGAGGTCCAGGCAATGATTGAGGTGGCAGTGGCCAGGGCATTGGATGACAGAGCTAATCCCAGGCACAAAGGCTTGCGTCGTGATGTGGGTGTCGTGGTTTCCCCATCTGGGGGTTCTTCTGCTTCAGAGACTGACCCTCCATCCACCTCTACGGGTAAGTTTTTGCGTAGAGAAGAGGTCCCAGACATTCTGCAGAACATCTAGTAGAATTTGAGTTTTTCTCCTTTTCTCCTGAGGCGGCGGAAGAAATGTTTCTGCAATATGTCAAACATCCCGTCTTTGCTATGCCATTTCATGGCAGAATTAATGACTTGATTAGTGGAGAATGGTGGATCCTGGACCACTCCTCGGCTACCAGGTTTCTGCAGAAGCTGTATTCACTGGAGGAAGGCGAGGACTGTCTTCCGCACAGCGTTAAAGTGGACGCCATTCTAGCAACTTTGATTGGTCTTACGGCTATAAATCCCGAAGATGGTCCTCTTTCCATTGCTACCAACAAGAAGGTGGAAGGGGCACTTGAGAAGGAATTCTCTGATGAGACTTTGACTATAAAAGCTGGGATTTATTCTGCTTATGCTGCTCAGTCTCTTGTTTTGGACATTGAGAAATTGGCCATGGCAATTCAGGAGGAAACTGATTATTCATTTGGACAGCATGATTACCAAGGCGTTTAAGGATCATAAGCATGCTCTACCATACAAAGGGAAGCCTTATTCCTCTCAGCACTTTTGGGATCAGCCTTCTTCCTCTTATTCCTTTCATTCCTTCAGGAAATCTTCAAGACAATTTTCGGACTGTCGGAGGAAGTTCCAGCCTAAAAGTCAACTGCCTCAGCGGGAGTCAAAGGGCAACAAGGTTCCTCCAAGCGGAGCTCCTGACAACTGTTGCACAATGTCGCTGATTCCAGTGGGTGTCAGGCTTTTGTTTTTCCGGGAGGCCTGGAGACGGGATGTGAAAGATCAATAGGCCTTGAACATTGCCAGGAACGGCTATATTATAGACTTTGTCAGTCAGCTTCCCGGATAGGGCACCATCCGTACTCCTGTCCCTAGGGATCCGGTGAAGAAACAAGCTCTTTTGGAGGGAGTTCAGGTTCTTCTGGAAAAGAGGGCAATAGTTCCAGTTCAGTGGCGGAATACGGAAATGGATGCTATTCAATTCTGTTTTTGGTACTGGAGGTGTCCGGAGGATTCAGGACGGGTCTGGATCTGAAGAGGGTGAATGGGTGGACCAGGACAGTTCATTTCAAGATGGTGACCTTACAGTTCATAATTCCCGTAATCAGCGTCCATGACTTTATGACTTTCTTAGATCTCAAGATGCTTACCTGCATTTTCCCATGGCACAAGATCATCAGAGGTTTCTGCGGTTTCCGATAGGGCATGACCACTTTCAGTTTGCAGTATTGCCATAGGTCTGAAGTCCACCCCAAGGGTCTTTACAAAGTTTTTGGCCCCTTTGGTGGCATTGGCTCATCATCAAAAATTCTTCCTTTATCCTTACCTGGACGATTGGCTGGTTCACACTCCCACAAAACTGTTGGTTCTCAAACACATGGGGTGGTTCTAGCCATTTTGCAGGGGCATGTTTTTCTTCTCAATCCAGAAAAGTCCTGCCTTGTCCGGGAACATGACCGTCAGTTTATTGGGGGAAGGTTTTGTACCGATTTGGATGTGGTCACATTGCCAGATGTGAGAGTGGCAAAGATCCAAGCCCACATTCTGGGTCTTTTGACCCAGCCCACCCAGGTGGTGGTGCATTTGCTCCAGGTTCAGGGGGATCTGGCGGCAGCAGTGTTTCTACTTCCCTGGGCTCGCTTTCATTTGCACAAGCTGATGGCTCACATCCTGGCGCATTGGTCTCACATTTGTCATCCCCTGTCCTCTCAGATTGTACTCTCCCCTCAGATCAGGATGGACCTGGGTTGGTGGCTAGTGAAGAAGCATGTCCTGAAGGGTATACCTCTCTCCCTTCTTGCTCCAAGGATTTCATGACAGATGACAGTCTGTCGGGTTGGGAGGCTTGGATGGGAGTACATCAGATAAGGGGCTCTTAGCCCCGTCTCAGAGTAGGAGGTCTTCGAATTGGAGGGAACTGGAAGCTTTCCACTTGTATCTGAAGGTTTTCTCTCAGTTTCAGAAGGGGGCTGTTGTTCTGGTCAGGACAGACAACGTTACGGCTATGGCTTATGTGAACAGGCAGTGGGGACCAGGTCTCTTTGTCTGGCTCAGGTTGCGGACAAATTGTTTCATTGGGCGGAGTCTCATCTGTTGGCAGTGTCTGCAATCCCCATTCAGGAGGTCTCCAATGCACTGGTGGACAATCTCAGCAGGGCCATTCTGTTGTCAGTCGATTTTTTTCTCCGGTAGGAGCTGTTTATGGAACATATGGATCTGTGGGGGGTCCCAGTGATATATCTGTTTGTGAGTTCTCTCAATGCCAAGGTGCCAATGTTTTGCTCAAGGACCAGAGAGTGGCTGGCTTGGGCTGTGGATGCTCTCTCCTACAGGTGGCCGCAGGGGCATCTTTATGCTTTCCCTCCCTTTCCCCTGATTCTCAGGTTCCTTCTGAGGGTCCGGCAGTTGAGAGTGTCTGTAATTCTCATTACCCCGGCTTGCCCCGCGCCTCATGGTTTCCTCTTCTTGTGGAGATGAGGCAGGAGGAGGAGTGGTTGTTGCCACTGACTCCCTCTCCCCTATTGTTCCCAGGCAACTGTCCAGGATGAGGTTAGCGACCTGGAGGTTGCACGGCTAGGAATGCTGCATAAGGGGATTCTGGCTAGTTTGGCTCCCACTCTGCAGGCTGCTAGGCGCTTGTCTACCAATAAATCTTACTTACGTCACTGGCGTTCCTTCAGTAAGTGGTATCAGGGTAAGTGTTTGGACCCTACGTCGTCTGACTTGTTTGAGGTGATGATGTTCCTGCAGGATGGGGCTTCTTTGGGCTTGAAGGTTGCCTCTTTTAAGCTTCAATGGGCTGCTATTAAAGCTTTTAGGAGTTCTTGAGACAGTCTGTCTGATTCAGATGGTTTGGCGAGGAGTTTATTCAAAGATTTGAAAAATGTTCTTCCTACTCCTTGAAAACACTTCCCTTCATGGGGTCTCTCTTTGGTTTTGGAGGCAATAATGGCTCCTCCTTTTGAGCCCCTGGACTCCGTGGATTTACGATTATTGACTCATAAGACGTTTTTCTGTTGGCTATTTCTTCACCTAGGAATTTGAGTGAGCTGGGCGCTTTGTCTTTTAAGCATCCTTTTTGTAGGTTTTTTGATGACAGGATCATTTTGAGGCCTCTCCTTTCCTTTCGTCCTAAGGTGATTCCCAGTTCCATAGGGACCAGGAGTTGATTTTGCCCTTCTTTATCGAATTTCCTTCTTCTGAGGAGGAAATGCGGCTGCATTGTTTGGATAACAAGAGGGCTCATCTGATTTATTTGAATAGGGATTTCTTCTCTTCGGCTTCCCGATTCACTGAATTTTTGCTTGGTGAATAAGGGGTTGAGGACTTCCACTTCATCATTGAGTCAGTGGCTTCAGGCTTTAATTTCTCTGGCCTACAAGGATTCAGGTTAGATTTCTCCTTTAGGGTTCAAGGTAGATCTACGAGGTCTATGTCTACTTCCTGGGCTGATATCCAAGGGGTTTCCATTGCTGAGATCTGCAGGGCTGCCACCTGGGCATCCCCGTTGACTTTTGCCTTTCATTATTGGATTGTTCAGGAGGTTGAACCATCTGAGGTGTTTGGGTCTAAAGTGTTGTCCACTATGGTGTCAGAATAGTGGTTCATTGCCTTTTTCTTTACTGTTTAATAAACCTGATTTTGTGCATTACCTTTTTGGTTGTCCTGTTTGGCTTTGTACATCTCAATGTTGTAATGAAGGGAAGCGAGGGGGGGTGATGAGGTAATGCTTCAATTACTTACCGGTAATTGCATTACTCTGAGTCCTCTTCCCTCGCTTCTCTTTATTACATCCCCCCCGCCAGGCAGTCCAGACCAACCATTCATTGGTGGTGTGTCGGGTTATGTGGCATTTACAGGAGGAAGGATGGTCAGAGGGTAGTTTTTATTTGTGAATAAATCACCTGGTATGGGTGTCTGGTGAGGCAGGAATGCCTCAATGTTGTAATGAATGGAGCAAGCGAAGACTCAGAGTAATTCAATTACCGGTAAGTAACTGAAGCATTCATTCATTCAAGGAGCGTTTCCGAGTTATACACCATTATCTCCCTGAAAAAAAATCTCCTGGCTAAAAAAAAAGAGAACTAAACAGTGAAGCTCTGGTCACATAAAAACATCGGCGAGCCATCTGAGGAACTATAGTGGTACTTTGTTGGCTGCTAAGATCACAAGCAGCCTTAAAGCATTTAGAGGCAGTTGTCTTACAGTACCACCACGAATGGCCACACAAGGGCGACACATGCAACAACTGTTCTAAAATCTCCTTGTTGCTAAGGAAAACAAAGAAAACAAAAATTTAGCCCTGAGCCCCAAAACATCCTTGAACCATAGATGCTTCCAGGAGGTTACACTATTGTGACACTTATAAAGTCAAATGTTGCAATTATGCCATCAACACATAGTTTACAGGGGTTTCAAGTAAACCACAACCATGCCTGTGTCCCACACTGCTGCATTTGATCTCCAACCTCTCCCAACAATGAACTGCACAAGCATGCACTGCATATGACTTTCCTTCTCTGGAAAGGCCCTCCGAGGCCCATGGTTTTCGATGAATTCGCACTTAATGACAGCTCTGTCAGGACATGACCAAAAAGTGATAAATACAACAAACCTGAGCATTCTATCTACGCACCTGCTGTGGCAGGGGCATCAAACATTCTGCTATTATACAGCCAATGGGGACATGTTTTTATGACCAGTGCTAAATTTAGGCCAATATAGGTGCTTTTGCGCTGGAAATAAATGGCCTTACAAATTCTCCTTGCTAAAGTAGACGGATTGCCCAAACGGTAAAATTTCATTTTGCGACTGGCTCCGAAGATCCTTGCACCAAAGCTTCCAGCTCTTTAATATCATTTTAAACTGCGCATTTGCACCTACATAATTTCTGTGCAGATACACGTCATTTCTTATTAGTTAGTCTCTTGCATTTCAATGTGTACCGATCCTTCACCAGAATTTAAAATCAGAATGGTGAAAACGTCTTTACTGCTGATTGGTTACGACTAAAGGGTCTCTGTAGTGAGAGACACACCTAATGTTGTCCCTTACTATGCGTGAAGGACTATTCATATTTTTAAAAAAGCAATACTGTGTCTGCAACAATCAAGTAAGTGTAAAACTGAGAAGTTTAGTTTCATGAAAATTGCGTGGGATTGTGTGAATCCTTGCCAAACAAAATTGTATCATATATTAAACATAAGAGCACACCTCGCTCACTGAAATATAAGCATGATACCAGCAACGGATCTGACTATAGGAGCAAATGCTTCCAGCAAGACATTAGTTGCTCAAATCAGCTTCCTGTGGAACAAAAGCATGGGAAATATCATGCTTGTGAAAATTGGACAATGTCACAAATTTTGTGAAGGTCGAAATTAACAACATTTGTGAAGGTGCTACAAACTTTGCACAGGGTTAGTAAAGAGGCTTTTACACAAAGGGCTGCTTCACCAATAGACACATCTGGCTGTTTTGTAAGCTATAATATTCAAGTAGCTCCATGGGCATAAATGAATTGAGGCTCTTGTACAGACAACTCACTGAATGCGCTCTTCTGGTACATGAAATGAAATGAAAAAGAAATTTATAAAGCGCAAACCAATTACCCGAGGGTGTCAAGGCGCTAGCTCCTCAGAACAAACAAATGTCGTAAGATCTTGACACATGGTTAGAGGTTAAACAACCATGTCTTCAGCGAACAACCATGTCTTCAGAACATGTCACAGAGCTGTAGTTATGTAGGATCACACTCTATTGGTGAGCTGCATTTTGAGAATAAACCAGCAATGTGTGTGTATCCCCCACGGGTCTACCAATGGCCATCCATCTTGGCTAACATTATGCCTGCTCTTAGAGTGCACGTCTCTTCATCCTGCGTGCAGGCGGACCCATTTGTAGAACGTTTTGGCTGCAGGGTTGGGAATGGGAGGGATCATTTGGGAAATGGCTCCTGTGGTGTGTAATACTTAACAATGACACAAGATCCATTTTGTTCAACCTTCGTCAGTTACCCTGGTGACAATTACTTAGCTGGAGCCCAAGGACTGCAGAGAGCCCTGAACAGGGGCTGCCAATTGTGACAAATAAGGCAGCATTGTGAGTAAAGGAAATCTACACCGAAGACACAGGGATTACAATGCTCATTGTGCTCTGTGCTGGAGGTGGGATTTGAAATGCCAATGTCTGAACAAAGGCCAGTGAGGTGTTTGGCCATTAAGCACAGCAGTCGATCTGAATGAGTAATGAAGCCGCATAAAATTGGCTTTGTCTTTGGTTCTCTTAGGCACTGGGAGAAGGGGTGAGTCCCAGAGGGTTGAAAAGTTTGCTCCATTTGTATCGATGCTAATAATCATTACAGGAACATGAAGAGGGCCAGAGTTTAAAATGAACTAAAAAAAAAAGGGGATCCGAAAGGATATGCAGAACTCATGAGAAAGTAACTTGTGTTAAACGGACTGACACAAATACACAAACACCCTAGTAATGCCCAATGACGAGTGAAAAAATACTAGCTACACTAAGTAAATACATTAGTCAGTTTTAAGGGCTTCTCCAATATGAACATAGATTATTGACAAAAAGCCTCCCCAAGGCTTATTTTATAAATTAGGGGGCCTCTCGGCCCCATGCCCACGGCTTTTGTAAATTTAAATGGGTGGGGGCATGCAGGCCCGCAGCCCCAGGACAATCACCTCCCAGGGCCTAAATCAAGCAATTGAGGGGGACCGCACAGCCCCCCTCATGGAGCCATAGGTGGCCCTGGGGGCCGCCACTCCCCAGGGCCGGCGCCTGCAATGTCCCGGGGTTCCCACCCCAGGGACACTGCAATTTGCTATGGCATGGTGGGAGCACGCTAGCACCAAGCGATAGCAAATGCTGCTCCGCTTCGTTCAAGCTAGAGCAGAGGCCCCAGGAGGATGGGGTCTCCCGGGCCAAAATCCACCTGGGGAGGGGGGCAACACGGCCCCCCATTCTAAAAATGCCTGGCCCCGTGGGATGACATCCCTGGGGCCGAAATCAGCCTAACGAAAGGGGGCTATGCAGTGCCCTTCCCTAAAAATAGAAAAAAAAAGTTTTTCAAAAAAGCCCGGCAATTTGCTGGAGGCCCCGCCCCCTTTCTCTACTACTCTGCAAATGCGCCTCCTGGCATGCTGCTGGTTGGGGGATGTAATACCCTTGCCTCCAGAGACTATTTGTGAGCATACGCTAGGTAATGCAGAAGATACAGAGACTGTTTAATGTGGCTGCAAATGTCATCAGCTTGAATTGATTTTTTTACATTTTTTACATTTTTTACATTACTTACAGATAATGAAATGCTTGTTGAGTGGTGCAAGTTGTGCAAATTTTGATTATCACTGCTATGTCTATTATGATTTAAATTGTCACGTGGGTATAAATGCCCCAAAAAAATCACTTTTCTTTGTTGTGAGCAAGTCTGAGATAAACAGCTGAAGCGCATAAAGCGGCTTTTCTCTAATAAATGAAAGTTGATTTTCAGCTAAACAAGTGTTGGCAGCCTTTTCTTTTGAAGGGGATTGGTGGTATGTAATATGGAGAAGCTGTCTCCATTTGCCCGATACTCCCCCGCAATCAGGTGCTCAATGGTGACGGCGCTACTACAGAATCACTATATATAACACACACATATATAAATATATATACAGACACACAAACACACACACATATATATATATATATATTCAATAAAAAAACAAAGGTTGCAGGGACGTTATAGTTAAGAAGTAGTATTAAACAAAACCTTAGAAATTCCCTGGAAAAAACAAAGGTTACAGGAATGTTTTATTTAGGCTGACATTTCACTTCTACGAAACCAGTAAAATTCAGAAGTTATAATTACCAGAGTTACCTATAACTCACACCCACACAATGCAGTGCTTATGACCTCATATATTAAATCACTCATGACATGGTCAGTGACAACACTGATGACATCTCAAATGACATCACTCATGACATCTGAAATGACATCTGAAATGACATCACTGATCACATCATCCAGTGACTGTGAGTGTTTTCTAAAAGTTAAACATATATACTAAGGTAACTCGCTGTGGAAGTGTCTGTACGGGTAAGTGAATGGGTATGTAAGTGTTGTTTAGAAGACTGACTGGGCATATAAAAGACTGTATATATGAGATAGTGTGTGTGTGAGTTTTAGTATAGGTGAGCGTGTGTGTGTGTCAGTGGGTGTATGAGTAAGTGAGTGGCTGTGTGAGTATCTTTATATGTTGACTGAGTTGGTGTATCAGTGGTGGTAAATGGTGAATGAGAGGGTACATGAGTGGCTGAATGGGTGTTTGACCAGATACATAAGTGTCTGTATGGGCGAGTGACAGAGTACATGAGTGGCTGTCTCAGTGCATCAGTGGGTGTATTAGGAGGTGTATGGGTGAGTGAGCGGGTGTATGAGTTGCTGTATGTGTGAGCGGATGGGTGTTTTAGTGGTTGTATGGGTGAGTAAGTGAGTGTGAAAGAGGTTGTACGGGAGAGTATGTGGTACTCTCAGTTACTGTATAGGCGTGTGAGTATATGTATTAGTATATGTATATGTATAAGTAACTGCGTGCCTGTGTGGGTAATTGTATGGGTGAATTAGTGGTTATGTGAGTGGCTGTGTGAGTAGGTGTATGGTTAACTCATTTACTGTGACAGTAGGTGTATGAGTAGATGTGTAAGTGTGTCTACGTCTCTATGACTGGATCTGTGACTGGCTGTATTGGTAAGTGAGTAGGTGCATGAGTGGCTGTATATGTGAGTTAGTTGTTCTGTTGGTGGCTCTGTGGGTGAGTTGATGTGTTACTGGCTGTATGGATGAGTGACAAGATGTGTGAGTGTTTGTATGGGTTCTGTGAATAAGTTTGTTAGTGATTGTGTGCGAGTGGGCGAGTGACATGTTTTATGGGGGTGTAAGTGGGTGTGTCAGTGTTTCTCTGGATGATGTCAGCAGTGATGTCATTTGAAAAGTCATCAGTGATGTCATTTGAGATGGCATGAAGTGATGACACTGACCATGTCATGAGTGATGTAAAACGTGAGGTCAAAAGCAGTGCATTGTGGGGCGTTCGATAAAGTTAGCTCAGGTAACTATAACTGCTGAATTTCTTGAGTGAATTATCAGCCTAACTATAAAGTCCCTGTAACCTTTGGTTATTTCAGAGAATTTCTAAGGTTTGTATAATTCTATTTCCTAACTATGATGTCCCTGTAACTTTTGTTTTTTTAAGTGAATTTCTAAAGTTTTTTTAATTCTATTTCATAACTAAGACGTCCCTGTAACTTTTGTTTTTTTAAGTGAATTTCTAAAGTTTTTTAATTCTATTTCATAACTATAACGTCCTTGTATTTTTTTCTATATTTAGATATTGAACATAACATCTGCATGGTGCACCACTTATTGTTGCATTTTTTATCTATTTATTTAAAAAGTACATTAATCATCTTATTTCAAGATATTTTTGGTTTTCGCGACGAGGTCCCAATCTTTGCGAAATCGCAAAACAAAAGCAGAATTTAATTCAAATTGCTTTGGAAAATGGCTTGTCTTGTCATGAACAAGATTGCATTAATGCAACCGAAACACATTGACCTTGATTTTCTTTCCTCAATAAAATTGGGGGTATCCTCTGCCTTGAGTGCAGTGTCCTTTCTTAAAGGGAGAAAGGAGTTTTGCTACATTTATGATGCGATCGCTGATGCACCAGTCTCGCTGCACAACCAACGATACGGATGCATGCCCACACCAGCTTCACTGTGGGCCAGTTCCTGGGAGCATTTTGCACATATAGGAGGTGGGGTGCATGCCCCCCCCTCCTGGGGCATACGGATGGTCAGGGGACCACCACCTCCCCAGGTCTTAGAATTGTATAAATGCTGGGGCCTCTTGAACACCCTTCAGCCCTGGGGACTGCCACCTCCCCGGGGCTTTACTTGAAAATAATGTGAGGGCCAGTGCAGCCCCAGGGACCACCACCTCCCGGGGCTTTAATCAAAAGTAATGTGGGGGCTGCATGCCCCCGCTTAGCCCAGGGGACTACAATCTCCCCAGGGCAAATAAAAAGAAAGGAAGGGGCTACACAGCCCACCTTCTGGAGCCATAGATGGCTCTGGGGACCACCCCCCCCGGTCTGGCTTCAGGAATGTCCCGGGGTGCCCACCCGGGAAAATGCAGTTTGCTACTGTGCTCCCGCCAAGCCATAGCAAACGCTGCTCTGCTTTGAGTAAGCGAGAGCATGTAAAATGCTCTTGCTTACTTAAAGCAGACCAGAATTGCTTTTCGACAGAGGGAGCTGCATGTTCAGCAGCTCCCTCTGTCCAAAAAGAAAAGCCGACTACCACAGGAGGTGGGGAGCCAGCAGGGACCGCGGGGGATTTCAGGCTCCCCCTGTGGTCCTCAACATGAGTAACTGGATTCCCTGGGTGGGACCAGGGCAACCACAGTACAGGCCTGGCCCAGGGGGATAGGCCCCCCAGGGCCAAAATTGTCCAGAGAGGAGGGCTACACACCCCCTCCCTGTTTAAAAAAATAAAGGGGGCAGGCCTTGGGGGATGAGGTCCCCAGGGCCTAAATAGGCCTAGGAGAGGGACCAATTGTCCTACCTCCCTTTAATGTAAAAAAAAGTTTAAAAATTGATAGACTGGGCCCCAGGGAATGGGATCCCTGGGCCCAAAATTTGGCCCAGGGAAGGGGGGCTATGGGGTCTGCGTCCCTAAAAAAAAAGGAAAAACAGCCCTGCAACTTGTTGCAGGCCCCACCCCTTTCTCCACCACTCTACAAACAGACCTTCTGGTGGGCTGCTGGTTAGGGGATGAAGTCCCCTTGCCTCTACATAGTCCTTGGGGGCCAGCTACCCCTCCTCATATCTCCAGGAAGACCCACACAGCAGGATTGCTGAGAGGTCATCAGAAGCCTCGCCCCCTTTCTCCACCACACTGCAAACACACCTACTGACACACTACTAGTTGGGAGAAGAAGTCCACTTTACTCCTGAGGGACCGTGGGGGCTAAGAAGCCCTCCTGGCACCTTATGTAAGTCCTGCACAGCGGGATTCCTGAGAGCTCTTAGGAGGTCAGCCCCCTTTCTCCACCACTCTGCAAACATGACTACTACATAAAAAAACATAGAAATTCACTGAAAAAAATCAAAGGTTACACGGACATTATAGTTAGGAATTAGCATTTAAAAAATCCTTAGAAATGCACTAAAAAACCAAAGGTTACAGGGAGATTATAGTTAGGAAAAGGAATACAAAAACGTAGAAATTCACTGAAAAAAACCAGTTTTTTGTTGTTGTTGTTTTTGAGTTTTATATAGCGCAAACTCGACCCGAAGGTATCAGAGTGCTTTATATGAGCACCAGTTGCGTTACAGACGGACACAGTTATTTTGTTAGTTTTTCGAGATGTCATCAGTAATGTCACTGACCATGTCATGAGTGATGTCATATGTGAGGTCATAAGCAGTGCATTGCGGGGATGTGAGTTATAGTTAGCTCAGCTAACTATAACTAATGAATTTCACTGTTTTTATGAGTAAAACCTGAGCCTAACTATAACGTCTCTGTGACCTTTGATTATTTCAGTGCATATATATATATATTTCCACTGAAAAACAAAGGTTAAAGGGACGTTATAGTTAGGTGAAAATATTAGTTAAAAGAATGCTGTTTTAAGCAAACGAAAACACTAAAAAGAACCAGTTATAGTTATCTCAAGTAACTGTAATTCGTGGCCTAAATTAACTCTAACTCACATCATGCACAGTGTTGTCATCAATCATGTCATTTCAAATGTCATTAGGGATGATATTAATGCATTCATTGAACTTGTCATGAGTGATGTATGATGCGAGGGAAGAAGCTGTGAGTGGCGAGGAAGCGAGATATACTTAGTTTAGGGCATGAGTTATAGTTTCTTGAGATATCTATAACTGGTGAGTTTCAGTGGTTTTGTTAATTTAAAATGGTATGTATGTTTTAACTGATATTTACACCTAACTATTATATCCTTTAACCATTGCTTTTTTTTCAATTTAAAACAATATATTATAACAATTCCAAGCTATGGCATCACTTTAACTTTTGTTTTTTTCAATAAATTTCTATGTTTTTTTTAATGTGAAGTGAAATACCCATCACCATTTGCAGCATGGGGCTGGGTGCAGGACCTGACCTGTGGCCAGTGCCCTATCCCATGAGGCGCACATGCCTCGGCCATGTGAAGCATGGGGTTGGATGAAGGGCCTAGCAAAATTCAACCCCTGCTGCACATGGCCTTAAGCCATGCATTGCGTGAGGTTTGGGGACAGGGCCTGTCTCCGATAATTCTCAGACATCTCTTTGCTGCTACCCCAATTTCCTTTAGCAACTCAAATACATATTTTCAAACAGCACACACAAACAAAATTCCCAGATACTACAGTCACAGAGATTTATATCTGATCATCATTCAAGGGAACAATCTGCTGAACGGCCAAAGCTTTGTACATTTTTTAATACTGTGTGAGCTTCGGTGAGTACCAGTAATAAGACATAGTGGCCCAAAGTCTTCTGAGAGCTGATAAAAATGCCTCGAGTCTCATTTGAGACACTGAAACCTTGAGTAAAAGAGGTGATTGTTGATAATGGAGGAATATATTTTTATGTAGGTGTTTAAATTTGGATGAGTGGTTACTTTGCCAGTACCATAAGGACTTGGGAAAGCAGTGGGAAAATTTGAACACGGGAGGTATGTGGTCTAATATTCTAGATTTTATTACAAATAAAGCACAGGCCCCAAGATCCTCATTATGCATTGATCAGAAATAGGGATTTGATCAAAACATGTTTTGCATCCCACACATTTTCACAGGTTTTGAAAGATTTGAATGCTCCAAAGATATTTCTCCTTGCAGATTTCACCAAGTCACACCTGGTGAAATTTGCACAGGGAAGAGATGTCAGAAAAAGGTAGCATTTGTGGAGATTTACTGAGTTAACTTAGGGGCATATTATCAACGGCCAGCGATAATTATCGCTGGCCGTGCTTAGCGATAGATATCTTATCGCTGGCTATCTCCGGAAATTATCGCCCTGGTAGCGCGTTATTAACAACACGCTTCTCCAGGGCGATAAAAATTCCGGAGATAGCGAGGTTATCGCCGTTTTGCAGGGAACATTGCTGGTTTTCCAGCGATGTTCCCTGCAAACGGCGAGTACCTTGCTGATACGACCCTGTGGTCGTATCAGCACAATCCACCCCCTATGTTAGGGATGGCTAAGTCGGGATAATAGCAGACGTTAGATTTTGGCGAAAACGGCCGTTTTCGCCAAAATCTAACGTCTGCTATCATCCTGTGGGCTGCCTTGTAAATATCGCGATGTGAACATCGGCGATATTTACAACGTAGCCCATCTGGGGTACGCCAGTAACGCCACCTTGCATCTCATTAGAGATGCAGGATGGGCGTTATGGGAAAGGGCGATAGGGCAAGGATTCACGCGATAGCGTGACCTTGCTAATACAGCGATAAAATTATCGCCGCTTTTCGTCTGAAAACAGACGCTAAAGCGGCGATAATTTTTTATCGCCGGCTTGTTAATATGCCCCTTAGTTTCCCCAAGTTACCCTTCCATCCGTTCACTTTAACTTGAAATGGGCCATAATTTTGCACCGAGCACAGTAGCGGAGTTTCATCTTAGCCAAACTACTGCACAGTCATTACCCAGACTCAAAAGGATGCTCTAAGTATATGCTGGATGCTGTGGTTTGTTTTGGAAACTCTGTGAAGAGACAATTACAGTATTCCAATTCCCTGGAGACATGGTTGCTGGAAAGGCACTGCATGTCTGGGTGTACCAAGCACAGGCTTTGGGATAGTTTGCCATAAAATGGTGCTGAAACTTGACTCCAGGACTGAGTATCTGTTGCTACTTAAGGAAGAAGACTTATACGTTTGTTGCTAGTCCAGTGCTTAACTTGTAAAACAATAAGTGCTGTGGCTCAAAGAGTTGCTCTGAAGCCCATGGCAGGAGCTATAAATAATGGGCTTGCCAAATATCAAGGCTTCATAGTCCTGATTCTACTTCATGCCTTTATTCAGCCACCACCAAAAACGCCCTGCACAATTATTTCAGGTTTTTTTTCATCCCTCCTTTGTAACAGTTTTCAATCTTTCGCTTCCTCTTTCTTCGCCCAGCTGTGTTTTTTCCATGTTTTCCCTGGGTGAAAGTCTGATAAGGAAAAATAAGTGTGGTCCCCAAAAATACGGAGTCGCAGGCCCCACCTGCAACTGCCAGCTCAAATTAAGCACTGAACACTATGCATTTTGGGTTGAAGTCGTTTTATGTGCTTAAGCGAAAAGGAAAAGGCAACAATATCCCCTTCATAGGCCACTGCACTGGCTAATTCTGAAAATGTATAATGACTGGGGATGTAATTTTTAATTACCAAAATAAGTAAAGGTTCATTACAAAACTTTGTGAAATTATGTGTATCATGCAAATCATAATAAGCCAGTATCTTTCTAGGAAATTAAACGTGAGGTCATGCATTACATACAAAAGCCATGCAACATATCAGCAGGAGAGTAATTCAAGCAAAAAATGTCTTACAGTCATGGTGCCATTTTGATTCATAAACTTTTTCTATTTTTATAAGTCAGAATGAGATTTTTATTGTGTTTTGTTTTTAACCTAACTGGATACTTTTAAATGATTTACAAATTGTCTTTAAGTTAAGCCTGTCTGCTCTGTGCCATACATACTAGAGGTTAAGCTTAGGTTTAAATCATGGAAACTTTCCCTGTACCTAATAGGATAGTGACTTTACTACTTGTAGTGGACATAAGTCCACCCCAACTAATGCACTAATTTCTCACAACGCAAAAGAAAATTATGCAAATTTTACACACCCCTAAGTAATATTTGTTGTTCTGTACCACGGATTGAGTGATAAAGCCAATTGAGTCACCTGCAACAGAGGCAAGACAAATATTAAAAATATTGCATCAGAATCAACGATCGTTTGCATACTTTGCAATAATGATTATATTTCTACTGTATCTCAGCATCGTCATCATGGCTACTCCACTGAATGCACTGTGCTTTTGAAAATGTCTGGTGACTCATATTTGCAGCACATCATGAATTACAAATTTCTGTTGCCTTCATGCTAGTGAATTATGGATTCCTTTGACTAGCCATTAGGGTTTCCACAGCCACTGGCCTTGCAATATTATTCAGTTTCACTGAGCAGTAGATTAGAATTAACAAACACAGCACGCGTTGATTGATCTGCAATCCAGAGACCCTGCACAGACATACATAGCCCAGCGTTCCATTTCCCAGCACATGGCTTCTGGCAGTGCATGGAGGTATCAAGTTACTTGATAGAGATAAATATAGGATCAGTTAAATGAAAGAGATGTCTGATTTCAGGGTTACTGATCTGCGGCTACAGTTAGGAGACCAAGTACCATGGCTGCATCAACCACTAGGCTCTTTTATACCATGCATATATATATTCATTCACTGTTCTTAGGCATGGCTCTCTTCCCTCTGTGCCCCATGCCCCCACCACAACATCGGTAATATGTAGGTGTGCACATTAGAATACATTTGCCCTTGTTGTGAGTGGCCCTTAATTCCAGATGGGGGCGGACACGCAAACCACAAGTTGGCAGTATTATGGCACCCGGTCTTCCTGGCTGTAATACTGCATGTTTTACCTGGGACCAATGCTCTAAGTTAGAGCCGTCCTGATAAATAAAATGGGATCATACATTTACATGTGGAAATCAGTGTGGTAGTACCAATTTCTACTTACTACTCCCCACAGTGTAGGACTTTATCAGGGATCAATGTGTGATTCCTGGTAATATCTGAACCTGGTACAGCTGTTCCCTCGAGGTGTAGTATTATCAGCAACTTTTTAGAGCTGCTTATAATGAGGGCCTGTTGCTTGCACATCCAATTTATAATCTACTTACACCACCAAAAACATGTCTTCCAACACATGAGTTTCAGTGGAGGGCCAATAAATTTGTCAGTTTTGAGAAGGTGGATACAAATTACAGGTGGCCAACATAGGAACTTGTGCATCACGTCTGCATAACATAGACATGTACAACATAAATTAATGGCCTAGCAAACTCTGTCTCCTTCTAAATATTTCTTTTTATTTTGCTTATAAAGCGCACACTGCAAAACTTAATTTCTTATGAGCGCTATTCTCAGGAGGCCACTGCAGCTTGCACCACCCATTGCCCCAGCCAGCTCTGCCAATGACAGTAACAGCACAACTACTAACATTGCACTCTTACAAGTTTGACAACTTACACTATTCCAGGCCACCCAAAGCTGTAAGAATGACATGGGTGGTGGGTAGTATTCATTTTAATGTATATTACATTAGTAAACACTGTGGTTGTGCTCATCTCAAAATTAGACAGACAGCGCCACCATGTGGTGGGCTGTCATTAGTGCCGGTGTTGGGAATTAGGTGCCGGTGCCAAGCACTGGAAACCACCGGCTCAAATTAAGCACTGCAAGTTACACATCGTATATTATATACTTACTGAGTTAAATAGATAGGGTTGAATAGTACATAGATGTTCTAGTTGGAATATATATAGGGGATAAAGGTACCATATCAACACGATCAAGGGTACGGAGACAAAGATCAGTAGCATAAGTGAGGCTTACTTGACACATACCGTAGAGGCATAATTCAAAGTTATATTTTTCTTACAAAACATAAACTTCAAAATGAAATTTTTGTAACTTCATATGGATAGAGATCAAATGCCTAGCACAAGGATAATGGTTACAGTAAGTTAGTTTTTCATTTACAGGAGAGAAGGAAATGTATGTTACATAAATGAGGGTCAAGTTGCAAATATTTATTTTCCTAAGTTATATTCATATGATTGAACAATTCATAGTTTCTTAGTGCTTACATGTATTGGGTATATAGAAGACATGGCTGGGAGGTAGATGACATTCAGTCCAAGAACAGAGATGAAACGTGAGCCTTAATTGACACATCACAGACATGCAGATTTGGAAAGGGAAAAATACTATACAGAATACAAGAAAGGCCAATTAGACAGCAAACATGCAGAAGGAGAAGGAGGGAGAACTGTTTGAAGAAGGACAGTTGTGAATTATTAAAAAACAAAGTACAGGAACCCAAACTTTTTTTTAGGCGTCTGCACTGGTGCAGCCAAATACCCTGGCTGCACCAGTGCAGATGCCTAAGAAAATGTTTGCTGAACACCAGATCCACCCACTTGTCATTCCATTTCAAGCCTCTTTCTTCCACCACCCTACACTTTCAGATTCTTTTTCATCACTTCTTTTTTTCTTTGTTACTATTTTCCTTTCTTTCTCTGCCTCTTTCTTTTCCATTTTCTGTCTTTCTCTTTGGTGCCAACATCAATTTAGTGTCAGTGCTCACCAACTGCAATCAAAGGCACACATAAGGGGTAAAGTAAAATCCTATGTCACATTACCATCAGAGAGTGGTACCACCATTACCAAGACATTCCAGGTAAAACCCGTAGAATTGAGAACTACTGTTTGGGAATATATGGAATTTCAAGAATGCTAGGATTGAAAAAACGTTCCCAGCAGACGGGTGCATTTAGCTTTAAAACTACGAAGTTTTTCTTCCGAATCTCAAATAAATTATAGTGATCTCCTCCAATGAAATCTTCTCCAAACAATATAAGTGAAATTTCTTTTGTGTTTGCTTTTATTCACTCACAACAATGATTTTTATTATTCAAAATCCTTCATTGTATATATCACAATATACTGTGATTGTCGTAAAAACCCAATACATTTCGGGTCTTCCCATACCCTTCATCAGGGGTCTCTTAATGCAGTCTGCAAATGAAACAGAGGATAGCTCTATTCAGGCCACAGTAGCCAAAAACTAATGTATAAACAATTCAAAATGCCATATTAAACCGCCGACCATGCGTGTTTTAAACTGTGATGATTGGAATGATGAAGTTATTTCCACCAAAAAAGGCATGCCCGCTCATACATGAAAGGTGCACAACTCCCCGAAAACATACGGATCCACAGGGAGTGGCCTGAATAGAGCTATCCTCTGTTTCATTTGCAGACTGCATTAAGATACCCCAGATGAAGGGTCTGGGAAGACCCGAAATGCATCGGGTTTATACCACAATCGCAGTATATTGTGATATATACAATGAAGGATTTTGAATGATTTTGAATAGTAAAAATCATCGTTGTGAGTGAATAAAAGCAAACACAAAAGAAATTTCACTTATATTGTTTGGAGGCGATTTCATCGGAGGAGATCACTATAATTTATTTGAGATTCGGAAGAAAAACTTTGTAGTTTTAAAGCTAAGTGCGCCCGTCTGCTGGGAACGGTTTTTCAATCCTAGCATTCTTGAATTATCTAGTATTACAGCGCTTGCAGACATGCGCTAACGACAGGGTCGCACAGTGATAACATTCATTAAAAAGAAGACTACATTGAAAAACAGAGTGCACCTTGGTACCATTTTGTGTGAATATATGGAATTTGCCATTCCCTTGACTTTTACTGAATACATTTGACACCTGATCTGAGTAGGTGATAAACATATGTGTGAGTGTTTGGTCTGTGGAGTGGAGGGTAATGGTTAGTGGTAAGTGGAAAGTATCTTCTGCAGAGGGTGAACATTGTATGCCTTTCCGACTAGTTACAAGCCCCAAAAAAACGGGTGTGAAAGACCCTAACTCCTCGAAATCAAGCACAGCGGAATATCATGGAGTAGTTCCAGCTAGGCTGACTCATAATAAGGCACTATGTACTGAACAAAAACGAATTAAAAGCAAAAATGGAGGTTGGTGACCCAGAGAATGCTTGATTAAAGGGAATTAAACCAGTTATGTTTTGAGTTTCGATCTGGACCGCATCAGTTACTGAGAGTGGTAGGTTTGTTGGTGCAAGTAGTGGTGGCTCCTCCGCTATGGTCGAGGAGCATTGCCCCACTACTTTTACAGCCTGCGTGGAGAAATTGCCCAGGCCCCCATTCCCTGGCTGAGCGTCACACCGGGATGCTCAGACCAATCACAATGCTACATTGCAGTGTTGTGATTGGTCATGGAAGCCTGGCTGTGCTTCCTGTTCCTCAAGTCAAGCTGAGGAGAGCAGGAGAAGAGACGTGGGAGCCGGCGGCAAGGTAAGTGTTATTTTTATTTTTTTGTTCACAACCCTCCCCCCGTGCCCCCTCCAACCCACCACCATCGAGCCATTCCAACCGCCACTGGGTGCAAGGCAAAACATTGTAATTGTAATTGTAATTTATATTTATAGAGCGCATTATCACCAGCAGGTCTCTAAGCGCTGCCAGAGGGAGTACCTATCCATGTTAGTAGGGAGATAGCAGCTGTTAAATGATGCCCCAAGCTTCTGAGAAAAGTACTGTCTTCAGCTTCTTCCTAAAGGGGAGGAGGTTCGCTTCCTTGCGTTGATTTGCCGGGAGACTATTCCAAATCTGAGGGATTGATGTTGAAAAGGCTCTTCCTCCCACGGAAGACAGGTTGAAACGGGGGCAGACCAGTAGGCTGGCCTCTGCTGACCGGAGCACCCTGCTAGGGGCGTAGTTGGCTAGGCGGTCTTTGATATATCTTGGGGCTTGGCCATACATGGTTTTATGAGCAATGCAGAGACCTTTAAACTTGATTCTCTGCCTGACCGGGAGCCAATGTAGTTCGCGTAGCAAAGAAGTGGCGTGTGCTCGTCTCGGCATTCTGAAAATTAGTCTGGCTGCGTCATTCATAACAACCTGTAGTCTGGCCAACAGTAGTCGCGGGAGGCCAATATACAGGGAGTTGCCATAGTCCAGACGCGACAGTATCATTGCTGAGACCGCCAGTCTTTTACATTTGCACCTAATTCTAATTTTAATAAATGTCCAACTCACACAGCTTTACACTATGTGTCTCTGCTGGAATTTGGACTAAGGGTAGCGCCAGGATGGAGAGCCCCAGAGACAGGTGCAGGCCAGATCGGACCGGCTGAAGGCTGCGGCCAACGGTGGCCGATGTGTGTTTTAATTTTCACGTGCATCCTGCGATGCCAGCCATTGGCTGGCAGGAACGTGATGGGGTAACCTGGGCGGGCAGCAGGGGCAGCCAGGTGGGTTAAAAGGAGGGGGCACCCCCTGCTCTCTGCTACCTGTTTATCGCCTGGCTGCCCCTATCAACAGCCAACGCTCCTGACACCTGGGACCGCTCTTATCTGCCTTCGGACCAACAAGAAGACTCTTTTTCCCAACCACCCATCCCTGTAGATAGCCTCTTGGTGAGGGGGGAGTCCTGGCAGGGAAGGAGTCATGTTTGGACACAAAGTAGGTGGACAACCTTGGCATCAGGAATAGAAGTGCAAGCGAATTCAGGATGTAATTGGAAGCCTTTGGCTCAAACCGGGGCTGGGGTACCAGGGTATATAGAGAACGGCTCAGGATGCCCGCAACAGTGATTGTCCAAAGCTTCCCACAGCACCCCATTACATTGCCCTGCGGATGTTGGTGGATGATGACTGCGCCAGGAGACCAAGGTATTGCCCGGTTGCCCAGGCCCATTTCCTATTGGGTTCCAGGGGGGATTCCTTCTTTGGGTAGGCTCTGGAATTATTGTTTTGGTGTCCCGATTTCATACTGGACCACGCTCCCTCTCTCTTGAAGGAGCAGGTGAATTTGCCTTGTGATGTGCAACTTGTTGGGTTATCACGTTCCCAAGAAGATTGGAATAGTCGATGCCATAGATGCCTGGGGTGCCTTCGAGAGCTATTGTTAGGAGATTGCATGTATTAGTTATTCCAATGAAGTGCTGTGCATATTGTAAATAATATGCAGGAATGCAAATGTTATGTTTATGGATTGTAATAAATACGGCCAGAGAATCGTTATACTCTCTAACGCAATAACGTTGTTAGCTTGCCTCTGTTATTTCGGGGGAAGATTCTCACTTCAGATGGTGGGGTGGGGTGAGGCCTCGGTGGGTGGATTGGAATGGGTCTCAGTACAGCCTGTGATTCCCTTTATACGCAATCACTTAGGTAAAAATCATTTCTGTGTATAAAAAAGAATATCATGGGTTGTTTTGTTTGCTTTTGAAAAGTTTTATAAACTACACACTACTCCATATTATTTAATGTAGAAATCCCTCAGAAAATGCATTCAGCTCACTCCAAAGGTAGCATTCTCTGTACTAGTGATAACAGCTTCTATTGCTGAGAATTCATGTCAAGCATCTTAAGGTTACAAATAAATGTGGGTTGGCATTCACACTTGTTGCAAACAAGTAGCACCATTTTGTGGGATGATCCCATACTTCCAATCTTAAGACACTACAAATGGCTCAATTAAGTGATAATTTTATCTCTAATGCTTGGTGAACAATATTCCAGTACTGTGATCATCAAAATACCACACACCTTTATATAACCTTTTATTAAAAAATTGTACCCGAGAACGAAAATACATACAACAGGTGGGACCAGGTAATTTTTCATGGGGACGTACCCAGCTCTTGTTTATAAAGACTGCACAGATAAGGTTAGTTAGTTAGTAACCTGCCAAGTGAAGACATGTCCCATAGACGATCAACGATCACAGACACCTTGGTCCCTGCCTGGGACTTGTCATCAGTGCAATGGAGTGAGAATGATATTCAAGAAACATAGCAGAGGGGTAGCCAATGCCTGACTTATAGTTCGCATTCAACAGACAGTTGATAAGCACAGTCAGGTAATCAAATAGAATGTAATAGTCACTCATTTAAGCAAAAATGTGTGCCCACCGAAAAAGCTGAACACACCAATGTGGGGAATTTTTAAGCTAAAGAAAAATGTCTGATTGCCCATAAGGCACTAAATGACCATAAGTACAATAGTGCTTAGGGGCCCCTTACACATAAGAGGCACATTGTGAATGAGCTGGAACAGATCATGGTATTCCCCACAAACAGTGGCATATCCCTAGGAGGGGGTGACACCCTGTAATAGCCTGTGTTCACAAGTTTGTCCCTGAGCCTCTCCTGAGAAAGAGGGAACTACTACAGGAATCAGGACTATGCCCCCCACCTGGCTATTCCTAATTTTTCTGTTGTCTTTCGCCTGCCTTCTGCAATGGAAGTGTCCGTGTAAAACTCTTCTGGCCCACTGTGTTCCTATCTGACTTGCCAAAGGGGCAAGTATCTCCTGTGACCTGCCCCACTGGAGAAAATAGGAGACTCGTGATGAGAGCTTAAGGAGAGCATTTGGCCTTGCAGGATAATGAATATTCTGCTGAGGCTGGGGCCTTAAAATTGTGATTCTTTGACTCCTGTAGACAGAATAAACCTTTGATTGAGAATTTCTCCCAGATTCAGTGCCCTCAGAGCCCTGCAAGTGGCGCTGGCACTGAGTGAGAGGTTATGTATAGCCTTGGGACAGTATCTGCATTGGCTGGCAAAGGACACCTTAATGCTGGTAGGGTCTAATGGCTTGGAGTGTTTAACCTGATTTTGACTTTAAAGAAGACACTGAGTGCAGAGGAAGTAAACAGTTCTCTTTATCCACCCATACACTTCTAAACAGGCAGCTACCATTGCTAGATTACAATGTTTTATTGTTATATGATTTCACTGTGGGTTCTGAGCCCTATTGTGACATCAGTCACTTGACAGCACCTTTAAATATACCAAACAGCTCATACATAATTCATTCAATTAATTTTTTTGTATGAACCTCAGAACATGCTGAGATATGGCCTGGAAGATGATTCTTTAGGATCAATTTTAGATATGGTTACATCTGACATCCTTTGCATGGTTTTCTCCCCCACATGGTTTGCCTTCACTCCTCCTGTTTTGCTGAATTCGGTTTTGTTGGCCGTAGAATTTTGCACTCTTTACCACTGCTAGCCAGTGCTAAAGTGCTCACTCCTGTAAACCTGGGAAAATTGTTCACACCCAATTGGCATACTTAATTTACTTGTCAGTTACTAGTATAGGTTTATACCATTTACCTAGGGTCAGTAAATTAAATGCTACTGGTGGGCCTGCAGCACTTATTGTGCCACCCACTTAAGTAGCCATTTAAACGTCTCAGGTCTGCCATTGCAGTCTGTTGTGCAGTGTTAATCTGCCATTTCGAACTGGCAAAAGAAACCTTTTGCCAGGTCTTAAACCTTCCTTTTTATTGCATTTAAGTGACCCCTAGGGTAGGTCCTAAACAGCCCATAAGGCAGGGTTCAAGGCAGTTAAATAGTTGAACATGTACTTTTAAGTCTTACATGTCCTGGTAGTGAAAAACTCTCAAATGTATTTTTTTTTACAATTGGAAGGCCTCCCTCTCCCATAGGATGACATTGGGCTACTTTGTCCCATTTAATAAGTGATAAGTCTTCTTTGGGAGCAGATTGGAATGTCATCTTTGTTGTCTGAAAAATTGTAATTTAAAGCCATCTTTAATGGTAAAGTCGGATTTGAAGTCACAATTAGGAAAATGCTACTTTTAGAAAGTTTATCAACACAAAGGAGTTAGGCCCAAGTGGACAAAGTGCAGGTAGGGCCATATAATAGGAAAAAAAGGGGGTTTTACCTGGACCTTGTATCATTAAATGCACTTATGATTTACCGTGGAGGTCAAAGATAATTATTTTATTTGACCAAGTTTTTTACTTATCAAAATTCATTTTGAATTTTGATAAGTAAAAAACTTCGTCAAATAAAATAATTATCTTTGACCTCCACGGTAAATCATAAGTGCATTTAATGATACAAGGTCCAGGTAAAACCCCCTTTTTTGCTTACTTTTAGAAAGTTGGCATTTTCTTGTCCTAACAATTTGGTGCCTGCAGCCTGTTTCCTGGGTCGCATACTATGTGTACTTGGCAGTTAGTCTTTGAATATTTCTCCCAGACAGCCACACAATAGAGGGGCTGGGTGTTGGCATGATGGGCCATCCTGACTTGATGAAAGAGACGGGGCTGTCACCTGTCACACTTGCACTTCAAAGACCCTGCCTCAGCTCACACACAAAGGATTTAATGCTGGTTTATTGTGCCTGCAGACAGACTGGGACTTTTCTTGCTTAATCAACTGCCAGTGATGACTGGCAACATGAGATCTTCACTCTGTGCAACAGCATCGACAGGTAAAGGTGACCACCAACGGAAGCTCCAGCAACGACCGTCCACATCGCCCGACAGAATCTTTGTACTACAGCTCTGACTGTCAGCGACACCCAGACTACTCTTCGCACTACAGCGCCGACCATCCACGACACCCTCCATGCTCCTCACGGCCACCTCCACTGTGACCTCGACTCTTTGTGCTGGACTTTAGAAGGAAATTTTTTCGACAGGACTAACTTGGTCCCTGTACCTCCATCGCAGCCGGCCTGAGCTTATGACTTTCACCTGGTCTCGCATGACCAGATAACCGTGAGTGGCGATTTATGATTTAGATGTTACACTTACCGTGAATCTTTAAAATTGCATAGCTCCGGTTCTACTGATTGGATTTTTGGTGTCAAATAATGTATTTAAATTTGTTCTATTTTTCTAAATTTGTGTGGTTTTTTTCTTGCATTGTGTTTTCACTTTATTATTGTCTGTGTACTGCATAAATACTTTACACATTGTCTCTAAAATAAGCATGACTCCTTTTGTGCTAATTGTGTGCATGCTATTTGGAGACGTATTACGCTATGTGGTGCATTTTACTTGTTTGTGCCGGGAGCACCTTTCAAAAGGTGCACTCTGTGCAAACAAGGGGATTAAGCCCTATTATACTGAATGCTCTGCCCCCAGGGCAGCCGCGAAGTTGTGCTGCCCTGGGTGCAGCGCATTCAAGTGAAATGCGGAGCGGCTTTGATGCGACCAACTGCCTGCACTTTTATGAGGGGTGAGAATTCCCCTTGCAGATGGGTGCATTGAGTGACTGCACCCGCCTTCAAGGAGATGTCCAGGGGTCTTCACTCCCTGCAGAGGGCTGCCATCAGGGGGCGTACTGACAGTGCTGCACCTTTTAGATTGTGCACTGTCAGCGCGCCTCCTGACAGCTTTTTTGCTTCTGCACCCATATTTATAATACGGCGCAGAGGCAAAGAGATTCCCTCATTTGCATTGGGCCATGCCACCATGCAAATGAGGGCACACCCTCTGATGATAGCACTAGTGTTCTATGTGCGCCAGCACTATCTGTATTACAGAAGGGGCCACACAGGTGTCTGCAGCCCCTTTGTAATACCAAAGCGCCCCGGGGCGCACAAAGCGAGCGCAAATGGCCGTTGTGCCCCAGGGGCACTTTGTATAACACAGCCCTAGAGAGTTAATTAAGCAAAGGTTAATTTAGTGACTTGTGGTTCACCCTGACGAGGATTGTGGCTGTTGCTTGAGGAGGGCTCATAGCCCCCTCAACCAACAACCCAATTTCTCACAGATACCATTAAGGTATTAACTGAATGTTCCATATTATGGCAAAAGCCGAACTCACTTTCCCACAGTGCATCATTTCACTCTAAGGCAAAACCAGAGCAAAAATTATCATTTGGGATGGCAGGACAAACATTGAAATCAGAGCAAATGGTGCAAATCTGCCACTGCTCAAAGTACACCGAATTATAATAAACAAATAAATAGTAAAAAAAAAATGCAGATTCCTCTACAAATGTTCATTAGCAAAAGATAGATAAAATAAGCTCGATAATTTTGCACACAGAACGAATCCGGTATGCAGAAAATAAATGATTACTGCAGAATGAGAAAAACTCACACTTCCTTAAAAGTATGCCTGACAGAAATGATCCGCCGATTGCAAATCCAGAAGAAAGGAAATGGAAAAGATACTAGAAATAATGGGTTTTGACAATCTTGTTTTGTGCGGGAACCTGCGAGTACATTTTTTGCTGATTTATTCAGAAAAGCCGGGGCCTCACCACATTTACGGCTCCGACTGCATCAACAAAACTGAAATCATATACACAAAACATTTTTGAACTGAGGACATTAATTATGTATCGGATGAAAGAAAGAGTCATAAAAAAAATAAAAGCAGGCCTATGCTCCATGTGGCAGTTTTATTATTTAGTTTATCACCCACCATATGCACTGCCAAAGAAAATTATAATAAGCTACCACTGCAAACAATAAAGGCTCGCAGCGGAGACTGCGAATTGTTATTTATTGTGCTGTGAGCTGAATTAGTAAACATAACGGAACTGGGTCATGACAGGAAGTAGAATCGTGGCATTAGTATTCTAGCCTCTCACAGGCCTATTTGGGCTATAATAGGACGGCATGGCGTTCAGGTAACATTTTAGCATCTAGAAAGTATCTTTCCACCGGAAGACGATATGAAGTCAGGTTACGTCATTAGTATGCTATCAAACCTGTTGTGCCTTTCAATTAGGCGATGAAAGGCAATGGGCCAGATGTATGACCGTTTTTTGGGGGTTGCAAACGGGAATTCAGCTCGTTTGCGACTGCAAAATTGGTCTGCCCCATGCGCAAACCATATTTTGCGAATGGGTAACCTATTACCGACTCGCAAAATATGGTTTGCGACTCGCTATTAGGAAGGGGTGTGCCAAGGGCGTCCCTTCCTAATAGCGAGTCTAATAGTAATGTATGATTGTTTATGCGGTCGCAAAACACTCGCAGTTTATCACCTACTTCAAGTAGGTGGTAAGCCACTCGCAAACGGAACTGGGTCCCCAGGGGACCCCCTTCCCCTTTGTGAATGGGTGCGAAAATATTTTTTAAGAGCAGGCAGTGGTCCCAGGGACCACTGCCCTGGGACCACTGCCTGCCCTTAAAAATGAAACTGAACAATTTCATTTTTCTTTTTTAAATGCATCCCATTTTCCTTTAAGGAAAATGGGCAGCATTTAAAAAAAAAAAAACTGCTTTATTAAAAAACCAAGCGATACCAAAGGGGACGATGGACGGAGCGTTTGAGCAAATCAAACACTCACCACCAGTCAACTGATCTGGGTTTAATCCATCATCATTCTTTAGCTCACTCCACCACCCCAGTTCAGACATGGCCATATGCAAATCAGTCTGACCCTGTGCCTCATGGGAACAGTCCAGCCCGAACTGCCAAGCCATGTCTTCCCTGGACCGGAAACAAGCATCCTGGGACCGGTTTCTGGCCATTCAGCCGTCATCAGCCAGGCTAGCTTGAATCCAGTGGCAAAGTGAGCAAGGGACCCACGTCTGGGCATACCCTGCCAACTTAGGGCGAACAAAGCGATACCAAAGGGGACGATGGACGGAGCGTTTGAGCAAATCAAACACTCGCCCCCAGTCAACTGATCTGGGTTTAATCCATCATCATTCTTTAGCTCACTCCACCACCCCAGTTCAGACATGGCCATATGCAAATCAGTCTGACCCTGTGCCTCATGGGAACAGTCCAGCCCGAACTGCCAAGCCATGTCTTCCCTGGACCGGAAACAAGCATCCTGGGACCGGTTTCTGGCCAATCAGCCGTCATCAGCCAGGCTAGCTTGAATCCAGTGGCAAAGTGAGCAAGGGACCCACGTCTGGGCATACCCTGCCAACTTAGGGCGAACAAAGCGATACCAAAGGGGACGATGGACGGAGCGTTTGAGCAAATCAAACACTCACCCCCAGTCAACTGATCTGGGTTTAATCCATCATCATTCTTTAGCTCACTCCACCACCCCAGTTCAGACATGGCCATATGCAAATCAGTCTGACCCTGTGCCTCATGGGAACAGTCCAGCCCGAACTGCCAAGCCATGTCTTCCCTGGACCGGAAACAAGAATCCTGGGACCGGTTTCTGGCCATTCAGCCGTCATCAGCCAGGCTAACTTGAATCCAGTGGCAAAGTGAGCAAGGGACCCACGTCTGGGCATACCCTGCCAACTTAGGGCGAACAAAGCGATACCAAAGGGGACGATGGACGGAGCGTTTGAGCAAATCAAACACTCACCCCCAGTCAACTGATCTGGGTTTAATCCATCATCATTCTTTAGCTCACTCCACCACCCCAGTTCAGACATGGCCATATGCAAATCAGTCTGACCCTGTGCCTCATGGGAACAGTCCAGCCCGAACTGCCAAGCCATGTCTTCCCTGGACCGGAAACAAGCATCCTGGGACCGGTTTCTGGCCATTCAGCCGTCATCAGCCAGGCTAGCTTGAATCCAGTGGCAAAGTGAGCAAGGGACCCACGTCTGGGCATACCCTGCCAACTTAGGGCGAACAAAGCGATACCAAAGGGGACGATGACGGAGCGTTTGAGCAAATCAAACACTCACCCCCAGTCAACTGATCTGGGTTTAATCCATCATCATTCTTTAGCTCACTCCACCACCCCAGTTCAGACATGGCCATATGGAAATCAGTCTGACCCTGTGCCTCATGGGAACAGTCCAGCCCGAACTGCCAAGCCATGTCTTCCCTGGACCGGAAACAAGCATCCTGGGACCGGTTTCTGGCCATTCAGCCGTCATCAGCCAGGCTAGCTTAAATCCAGTGGCAAAGTGAGCAAGGGACCCACGTCGGGGCATACCCTGCCAACTTAGGGCGAACAAAGCGATACCAAAGGGGACGATGGACGGAGCGTTTGAGCAAATCAAACACTCACCACCAGTCAACTGATCTGGGTTTAATCCATCATCATTCTTTAGCTCACTCCACCACCCCAGTTCAGACATGGCCATATGCAAATCAGTCTGACCCTGTGCCTCATGGGAACAGTCCAGCCCGAACTGCCAAGCCATGTCTTCCCTGGACCGGAAACAAGCATCCTGGGACCAGTTTCTGGCCATTCAGCCGTCATCAGCCAGGCTAGCTTGAATCCAGTGGCAAAGTGAGCAAGGGACCCACGTCTGGGCATACCCTGCCAACTTAGGGCGAACAAAGCGATACCAAAGGGGACGATGGACTGAGCGTTTGAGCAAATCAAACACTCACCCCCAGTCAACTGATCTGGGTTTAATCCATCATCATTCTTTAGCTCACTCCACCACCCCAGTTCAGACATGGCCATATGCAAATCAGTCTGACCCTGTGCCTCATGGGAACAGTCCAGCCCGAACTGCCAAGCCATGTCTTCCCTGGACTGGAAACAAGCATCCTGGGACGGGTTTCTGGCCATTCAGCCGTCATCAGCCAGGCTAGCTTGAATCCAGTGGCAAAGTGAGCAAGGGACCCACGTCTGGGCATACCCTGCCAACTTAGGGCGAACAAAGCGATACCAAAGGGGACGATGGACGGAGCGTTTGAGCAAATCAAACACTCACCCCCAGTCAACTGATCTGGGTTTAATCCATCATCATTCTTTAGCTCACTCCACCACCCCAGTTCAGACATGGCCATATGCAAATCAGTCTGACCCTGTGCCTCATGGGAACAGTCCAGCCCGAACTGCCAAGCCATGTCTTCCCTGGACCGGAAACAAGCATCCTGGGACCGGTTATTAAAAAACCAGTCACAGACATGGTGGTCTGCTGACCCCAGCAGGCCACCATCCCTGGGAGTGCTAGCCATTTCCAATGGGGTCGCAAATTAGACCTGCCTCATGAATATTAATGAGACATGCAATTTGCGACCCCATTAGGAATCGCAAACAGTGACACTGTTGTACATTCCATTTTGCGAGTCGCAAATTGCAAGTCGCAATTCAACACAATTTGTGACTCGCAAAATGGAATGGTCATACATCTGGCCCTTAGTGTGCTAGTCAGATCTACCACACCCTGTGAATTGTTTCATGAACGCAAGTCAAGCTGTGCCATAACAATGCT
The DNA here is from genome assembly GCA_963921515.1 of Calotriton arnoldi. Taxonomy (NCBI): domain Eukaryota; kingdom Metazoa; phylum Chordata; class Amphibia; order Caudata; family Salamandridae; genus Calotriton; species Calotriton arnoldi. Next base: position 1,157,891 of record CAWUFW010001843.1, on the reverse strand, counting down.
AGACCCCACACCTATTGTGCAGTTTGAACTGGGTCAGAAAAGAAGACACTTTTTGACATTTGTGTTCTAGCTCCCCTCAGACCTATCATGTCGTGTGCAAAGGGTCATGAGAGGTGAATAATACTCCACTACTCACCATTAAATTTGAAACCTGAATTCTATGTCCATTGTGGTGTTTTGTGCGTTTTCTGCCTCAAAAACAATAGCATGACTGTTATCTTTCCCAAAACGAGCAGAGAATAAATACATTACTTACCAGTAATCTTCATTACCTGAAACCTTAGACCTCCCCGTCCTTACCATGCGAGGAGGCCATCCTCATGTGGTATGGACTGGGATGGGAGGGACGGGTTTTGGGGTAATGAGTCACATTATTTCTAAGGATTCTATTTCACATGTTAGAAGAAACACATGCTAAAGATTGAAAACGTGTTTGTACACGTATTGATTTCGTGTGAATTTTTGTACATAAACGACATGCTAAGTGGATGTCTGAACTGAAAATCAATTTTTGTATAACAAACTTTATTGAGGTTTTAGTAAACACAGAGATGAGGTCCATTGTGCAGCATATATCTACTTCACTGCCTTGTAAGGCCACTGGGCTATTTCTGTCTTGCTGCACCCTTTTTGTGAAATAGAAGGAATGAAAAACATAATAACATAACTCAACCCTATCCCTCTTCCTCTCACACAACACTGAGAAATTGTGTATTTGAATTTCGTAACATTCAAGGGAAGGGGTCCCTTACTCGTCATTCTCAAAAGACTCCCCCCCCCTGTTCGTATCAGTCAGATTCGTGGTTGGCTCCCAGCCCCGTTGGTTGACCATATCATGTGATGGATCGCCTCATTGGTAAGGTGGTGAAGGAGACCGACAGAGAGGGACCACATTTTGTCAAATTTCCTGCTGTTGTCCAATAGGTTATATGATAGCTTTTCCAGGGCCATTATTTGCCACAGGCTACGGATCCATAGCTCTATTGCAGGAGCCACTGTTTTTTCCCCACTATAATGTAATCAGTCTCTTTGCCGCTCCCAGCAGTATTCTACCTCCACGCCCCCCTCCCCCCAACACATGATCACCTTTCATGTTTGAAAATTAATTTTACAAACATAGGTGCACCTGACTTTGTATGTGCACCTGCCTTTGCAAAATTCCTTCGTGAAATATACATAGCCCATATGATGAGTCTGAAAAGTTTTTCTCATCCATTAAAGAGGTTTTGCAGCCCACACCGAATCACAATTTGTAGGCGGTATAAAAGAGAAATTAATTCTAATTTGCAATGCAGTATATTACTTGTCAATGGTTTGCAACTGTAACTTCAGCTGCAAACGATTGACCAGTTACAGATGCCTCAAAGTAGGTGGCAACTGATTTGCAAAGGGGGAGGATTTCTTTTGGGACCACTTCCACTTAGGCAATCATGATGGTAGTCTCAGACGGAGTAGGGAGTGGCCCAGGAGACCACTTACTGCTGCCCTTGATGTTTTCCCCAGTTGAAGGAAGTAACATGGAATGCTTTAAAAAGATATTGTATTTGAAAATGCAAACACAGGGCTGGTGGTCGGCTGTCCCTTGCAGGCCACCATCCCTGTGTTTGTAGCCAATCGCAGGGGGTCACATATTGAAACCATCATAATGAATATTTAGTAAGGTGACCATTTTCGCACCCCTGCAAATGGTGATTTTGCAAATCAACCTACTAGTACATAGGTCAGTTCGCATAATCAAATACTGGTTAGTGCACAATATATGAGACCTCTTTTTGTGACCAGTATATTAGAACATCTAGCCCCAAGACAGACTGCATCAACAAATTCAACCCTATCAAGGTGATATTTCTTCTTGAGGATGTATTTAATTGAGTCTACTGACAAAGTAGACCATCGCATGCCTGAGACCCCAACAAGAAGTGAGGGTTTGGCTTTGGAAAAGAAGAGTGTGATCTCACTGAGTCATCCATACTGCAAGCCAAAACCCCAGTCTACTGCCATAGTCTCATCCACCTAAGATATTTTGCAGTTAAACGCTGGTACTGTTAGAATATCAAAAACTTGCCACAAAATACCTTACTGTGGGAAACTGGGTTGTTGGTTGAGGGGGGTGGGATACCTTCCCCGGCAATAGCCATAATCCCTACATGTGTGAACCATCAAAGTCACTAAATTAACCCATGTTTATATATACAAATGATTTTGCTTAGATTTGTAAGACCCACAATCATGGATTTTCTATTTTTTCTTTGAATACTCTCCTTTATTTTTTTAGTCACATTTGCACCCAAACATAGCAACGCAGACAACAGCTTTCATCTCCTAATTTCCATAGCGTTAATGCTCGTAAGAAAGCTATTGGTGCACCAGCCCCCTGCACAGTTTCATAGGGTATTGGTATGAGCAGTGGGTAGCATGAAGGATGAATGTTTTCATCAGCATCTAAAATACAACATGATTTTAGGTTGCTTTTCATAGCAACCTGTGCAGCAGATATCTTATTCGTACTTTCTAAAACATCAGGCCTTCAATGTTCTCAATTTAAGATGCTGCAAAGGATATGAAATCAAGCTGTGAGTATTTATCTCAGAAACTTTGAAACCACCTCACCTGCCTTGATGAATCTCAATTGGTTTCTGATATGATACAGGATAACTTTTATGATATCATACAACAGGCTCAATGACCTACATGAATCTGAACCCAAATAAGTTAATTTTCTGGCCTCACCATGCCATCCAATAAGGAATCTAAGATCAGCAAACATATTACACCTCATTCAGAACATACCTAAGTTACTCAGACGTGCAGGAAATTCATTAAAATTCCTTGGTCCCTCTCTTTGAAATAACTTGCCACTCTCCATGAAAAATCGAGTTGAGTATTATCCAATTTTGGAAACACTTTAAAATCGTCCAGTTCTCTGATGCATTCAAGCAACTCTGAGCTATAAACCCACCTTTTAAAATTAGTTTCTCCCCTTACACCTTAATTCTAAATGTTCAACTAGCCTAACAAAATTGAACTATATTTTTTCCTTATGCCAATTGTTTATCCTTTCCAGGATCAATCCAAGGCACATTCCTGTTCCTTTTGCCTTGTTATTTCTGTTTTTCCTTTATATTTCTGTTTCCTTAGCGGATCTGCGAAGGGTCTGCGGAGGATTCTGTGGTAGCGGTAAAAAAGGCTTTGAGTAAGGGAAAGCCGATTCCCCCCACCCCCCCTCCCCCAGCCGATGTTATTTTTAGTGCGAAGGGATATGTGGCTCCCTTCTCCAAGCCATTTTTAGGCACCGGGGACCCCATCCAGAGTTGATTTTCTTTTTTAGGTAAGGGGTCATGTGCCCCCCCAAACCATTTTCAGCCCTGGTTCCCCAGAGGCAGATGCAATTTCTTTTATTTGGCAAGGGAGGCTCCCCTCCCCGAGCCACAGTATGCCCCTGGGGACCCAATTCTCCGGGCCACAGCTATTTTTAAATAGGAAAGGCGACATAGGCTACCCCTCCCCAAGCAATCCTTTGGCCCTGGGGACCTCATCCCCCAGGGCCTGATGGCTGCAATGTCTTGGGGACTCTATCCCCAAGACACTCCTGGAGCCTTCCTAAGAGGGTATAGGCAGAGAATACTAATTAAGTTCCATGCCAGCACTCTCCCAGGCAGGGAACGCAGCTTTACTCCCATCCGGCAGGAGAAGAGAAAAAAACCTGCTCTGTCTGTTCGGGAGCAAAGCACCAGAGCCCATGGTTAAAAAGAAAAATGGCTGGCTCCCGCAAGGGTGCTGGGTCTGAGGAGCCTGTGGGGACCTTGGGGCTCTCCCCACAGCCCCAACATGTAAAAAAGGTGTGAGTGCCCCATGTGGGCACCAAGGCACCGACTGTAAAAACAATGTGGCCGTCTCCCCCCCACTCAGCACCGAGTATTGGTGCTGGCTTGGAAGCCAGCAGGGACTGCCGAGACCTTGGGGCTCCCCTGCAGCCCTAAAGTTAATATAAAGTGTGGGTGTCCCGGGTGGAAAATACTTCAAAGGAATGCATGATGGTAAATTCTGTGTCACCATTTATGGTTTTAGTAAGTAGGCAGCAATAGTTCATGCTGGGATCATGTTATACTCTCAGGAAGATGAGTACCAGCCATTGAAAGAGAAACATGACTAAAGCTTGGATTCCATTACGCTTAAAATGAGCATAACTAAGCAAGGGAGTAGTGAAGTACCTATTATACCAGCTTGAGTGGTGTGTCATTTAACAGATGAAATAACTTTCAACTATAACTCTCATGTCACAAGCCAGAAGCAGAAACTAATAAAGAACAAAAAGAAGATAGCATGACACAATTGTAAGGTGGGGCCAAGGGGTGGCAAAAGACAAAACATGGTTACAGAGAGAAAGAATGATCACAATGAAAAAGAGAGAGGCAAATGAAGTGAGTACAAAAAAGATGGGAGGAAATAGGAATGCAAAGAAGGAAAGAAATATTGAAGGAAAAAGGAAAGCAGGTTGTAAGGAATGAAAGACAAATTGAAAGAAGGAAAGAAAATGGACAGGAGAAAAGAGAAGAAAAGGAGGGAGGAAAGAACCTTTCCTTGGAGGCACAATTCCTGGGGACCTTTCTTGAAAGGGTCAGGATTGCACACTTCCATCACTTATTCAATGGTCAAAGTGGGGGTATTTAATGTTCTGGCTACTCTCTTGCTCATAAGCCCAATTTCAAAGGGGCATATAGAACGAATACCCTGAGAAAGCAAAGGGAAATGGTCAAAGATCTTCAAGTCTGTATTCTCTGCAACTTATAGAAATTATAAAAATGGAGCAGAGAATGGAGATGCAGTTGATAAGGTGCCTTGTTCATTGCCTCTTGCCCGGCACTTTAAATTATTTTCAGAATTCCCTTTTGTCACAGAAATAGGGATGGCATGGGCAAAAATACAAAGGGACACATATTTTACTTTGCAGTACTAATATTTATTAGTTTTATATGTATATTTATATTATATTTATATGAACAAACATAACTAAATCGTCCATATAATAAGATGGAATACAGTGCTGATGGAAGTATTACATTTGTTCATTTAGGGTTTACAAAATATCTGTTTTGCTCTATTTATAAAATATTTCTTTGAGGTACCCAGAAAAGCCTAAAAGATTAGAAAAATTGAGGATTCATGTCTAATAACGTCATCAAACACTAAGGGGCCGATTCCGATTCGGGCTGGAAATCTCTCCGACCGAGCCGGACTCGGAGAGATTTCCGACCGAATCGGACTTTGGCAGCCCGACCGAACGAGTACGATGCGCACGTATGCCATCAGACTCGAGTCGGTCGGACTCCCATTGAAGTCAATGGGAGCCGGTCGTACAACGCGTACGCGGGCTCCCATTGACTCAATGGGTGCGAGGCGGACAAGGGCACCCCCTACAGTGTGTACGCGGCGAAGCGATTCGCGCCGTACACGCACAGGTAGGGGGGATCCATGGGTCCCCCCTGTGTGTGACTCGCGCGGCTACGCGTACAGGGGGGTCTGACATGGACCCCCAAAGTACGGCTCCGACTGCTCTTTCGAGCCGGAGTGCGCGGCTCGGTCGGACTGCTCGCGGCGCGCATCGTACTTACCCGGCCGGGGAACGTCTCCATTGCGCGGTGCGAGTCGAGTCCGAGTGAGTCGGTCGGTGCGGTTCGAGCCGGGAACAAGTCGGTCGGAGTGGTCGGGACGCCCGGACGAGTCGGTCGGCGAATTCGCATCGTACTCGCTCGCCCGGACGTGCGTACGAATCGGTCGGGAAATAGGGCTCCGAATCGGATCCGGTTAAGCCAAATCCGGTTCGGAGCCCTACCGGCCGAGATCGGAATTGGCCCCTAACTGTCCATGTGGCATGATTTTCATTTTAGAAATTGAATTTGGCGGTATTTGGGCAATCTGTGAAATAATCGGCCACACTGCTTATTAGTGTGATTTGTGGTAGTCATTATATTTATTTGAATGCAATTTGAGTTTATTGTCATTACACATTTTATGATTTTTTATTGAATGTAGTGCTATTATAAATTTATGGAAGAACTTCTTTCAGACGAAACCAAATTAAAAAGCAGTTAGTCCTGTGCTTGAAAATTGTGATTTACAACAGATCTTCAAAACGTTGAACTTTTGAGACTTCCTTAAGAATAATTTTGTCTTACAGACTACTGTGAATTGGAAGTGGTTGCCTCTGTGTCCTTAGAGATAGACACAATAATTTGTGTGTCATCAGCATAGGACAGCATGGGGTGGGAATATTGCCACAGGGAAATGCCAATCCTCACAGTAACAATATTTATCCAAGGAGCAGTTTCTAGCTGGTAAACCTGTCAAATGCAAACTGCAATTTTATTTGCTTTCCCTCACATTTGCTTGAACCCCTTCAAAATCCCTTCCCCAACTTGCTTTCCTTACTTGTTTGTGCAAACAAACGTGGGTTGTCTTTTGCATTTTTTTACCTGAACTTTCTGATTGAATGTCCTCGGGAAGCTGGGGAACCGGGTTCGAGTCTCGGCAAGGACGCTCAACATCCTGTGATTCTGGATAAAGCACTTAATCTCCCCGTGCCTAAAAATGAATGTGTTTAACTGTAACGAAACTGGTGCTCATGTAAAGCGCTCTGATACCTGATGTCCTCGGGTCTAGTCGCTATATAACACTCTAAAAAAAAAAATGTATTTCAGTTATAAATCTGTGTAGATTGCAGCACATATCATGCTTGCCTCACAAACCATCCTAGTGAATCAGTACTCTTTGCGTTGACCTATGAAAATCGTTGAATTGACTTTGTGAAATGAAGAAGTGCTTTTCTGGAAGTTTAGGATATGCCAAACTTTTTATTGGGCCCAATAGGTGTGTACATATTTTTAAAGAACAGTGGTCAAGGTGAGGCCAGAATGGTCCTCGGGTAGCCAGAGCTACTATTTAGTCGAGATAATGCTTTCGTCTGAGCTCTCGTGTTACAAGAGAGGAGGAAGAGAAAAACAGCGTATGGCGGGACACAAGGTTGTAGGGATGACAAGACATTTATTACATCATAAACGCTATATCATCCACACGATTTTTAGGATCTAGTCCTGGTGCTCACACATCGAGTGAAGTTGCGTGAAAAGGTGAAAAAGTGCTGGTGACTTAAAATTACATCACATTGACAACATAATCAAAACTCAAATGAATTTTTACAGTTGAAGTTTTGGTTGTAATAGGTCGACGGCGTTTCGATCTCTATAATTTAGAGACCATCATCAGGACGAGCAACCGTGTGAGCAAGTAGAATCTGAAGGGCGGTGAACCGCTACGTTCGGATGAATACTTTAAGGGTTCCGGGCAGTGTGTCCCGTAAGCTGGTAGGTAATTTGATTAAGGGCAGAATACCGGGTCTCCTCCGGTGATTCCGAGTAGGCGGCAAGGCACTGCAATGAAGGCCTGCTGGATCAGTCAACTGTAAAAATTCATTTGAGTTTTGATTATGTTGTCAATGTGATGTAATTTTAAGTCACCAGCACTTTTTCACCTTTTCACGCAACTTCACTCGATGTGTGAGCACCAGGACTAGATCCAAAAAATCGTGTGGATGATATAGCGTTTATGATGTAATAAATGTCTTGTCATCCCTACAACCTTGTGTCCCGCCATACGCTGTTTTTCTCTTCCTCCTCTCTTGTAACACGAGAGCTCAGACGAAAGCATTATCTCGACTAAATAGTAGCTCTGGCTACCCGAGGACCATTCTGGCCTCACCTTGACCACTGTTCTTTAAAAATACGTATACCACCCCAGGTCGTACCGTTGGGGTTCCCTTGTTCGCTAAAAATACAATAGGTGTGTACAGCACATTTTTGTCACTTCCATGGGCTGTAGTTTACAGAATGTGAGGATGTGTAGAATTTTTTTTTTTTATTTGTGTCTTTACCACTGTTATTTGATCATGTTTGTTATTTCTTCCTTCTTGGCGATGAACGTTTACGAAACAGCTCTCGCTGCATGTGCATCCCTTAGAACCAAGCAATTGTTTTGGACAAACTAATTGACATATTTAACTTTCCTCAAAGTCCTCTGTAAAACGCACAGAAGCTGCGCAGGTGATGCCCACGTCAAATAACCCATCTGAGCCTCAGCAAGGATTAACCACTCACATTTGAGGCTGAACAAAATAATACCCAGGGATCTGTTAGACGACCTGAATGTAAGCTAACTGATGTCTAATTAACATTTATTCTTAAATTTGGCTTTTGCTGAAGATCCTGATGTGAGTTATTCCCATAATGACAACTTAATAATTATCTGTAGATATATCCCAGAGGCAAACAACTAATGCGATTGATGCCATGCTATGACCAATTGCCTATATTACCCGTAGCGTCCCAATTCTCCTAGCAGAGTGTGCTTATTTGAATAACCAGCTATTTTGAAGCTCTGCCTTCTAGCAGACTATCCTAAAAAAAAATATCAACTTTATTGAAGGCTGCAGTGAAGTCCCCAAATGCACATAGTAGTGGTGCAGAACATATCATGTTAGATTGTGATTCTAGCAGCCTAAAAGCTGCTGCATTGTGCATCATAGATATCTATTTTCTAGGGTAATAAAAAATATGAGGTTAAGTAAAATATCTTCTGCCCATCAAACATTTTCTCTACAGTGGAATGGCATAGATTTTTGCGATAAGTGGCACTGTGGAGATCCCGCCAAGCATATTCTGGTCTCTGACCGCTGCACCACCTCCAGGGAACTGCGGTTCCCAGCTGGTGATGGCGGTCCCAGGGCAGTCTGACCACCCAACTCGTAATGGGGCGGTAGGACCAACAGTACGGCTGTGGCTGGACTGCCACTGCTGCTCCCATGCAAGTCTAGCAGTCCTCGGACGGCCAAACTCGTAATTGGGCCCTTAGATGCAATGGTGGTTGTTGAATAACTGAACGGTATTGTGTGCGACAAACTAGTACTAATGAAAAGATATATAACAGCGACCCATTTCTTGTTTTGCTCCCTGGCTAGATAATAAGCAGAATGCGCACACTACTTTATATGTTCTTTGTCCATTACATTTCGAATTTTTTCTGATGGGAAATCTGATTTCCTCATCTGTATTCATCATAACGATGCCTATTATTTCCTTGAATATTGACAACAATAAAAAGTGCACATTGATATTTATTCCCAGGTAACATATTAGAACCCTGTGCACTGGGTGTCAAATGCAGAAGTGCCAAGTATGCCAATTAATGGTAGCCAAGGCTAGCAACTGCTACCCCGTTGGCACTGTCCTTGCAATCTTCGGTATGTGTGCTTCTGATAGCAGTGCCTAAGACAGTAAGTAAATAAGGGTCTGAAATGCTTATATACTTTTTTTTGCCATTCCTCCAACACCTTTGCAGCAAGCAGAGATTACTGAGGAGCTATGGTGGACAATGGGGGTGAAACATGTAAATTCATCATGCATCAGAGTGCTTCCTGCCACTTCTCCTATCCCTGGCATTTTCGTGAACAAGCTGTCACTATCAAACAAAGTTGTTGGGAAACTTCAGTCTACCAAAAAAGGCACTAATTATTTTTTAGTTGAGGATAGATGCTCATATAATACCTGAGACCCACTAAAGCAGAACTTCAGTAGAATAAATTATGGACACACATCTTTCTGCCTAAGGTCAGTGATATTTAGAGTATTGTTTGTAAATCCAAGGGGTAAAACAGGATTGCATTTTACTTGCAAAAAAGACTTGCAACCAAAGAGGTGAAACAGATATGCATTTATAACTACAGGAACTTATATAACCTAACAGGCCACTGCTGAGGGCTATACTGGTGGTTAAAGCTCTGGCACCCGAATTGCAAGGGAGAGAGCCTTTAGCATCTGGAATAGCCCGATGCAGAAGGGCAATACAGCTGTTAGAGCATTCTATCCACTAAGCGTAGAATGTTCTAAATTAAACAGAGAGAACCAAACATTGGATTGTTGGACCAGAAGGCCTATACCACCAAATATTGGCCCTGAGCTACTCCATTGTCGTCAATAGAACTCTCAACATTCCAATATTCTAATATAGCCTGTTGCAGAAGGCTAAACCAGTTGTTAAAGGCCCTGAGCCCACTTTATAAGCCCGAGCCGCAAACAAGGGCCTATAACAAAAGAGAGAGCCTTTACCAAACAGCATAGCCCAAGGCAGAAGGGTTATAAGTTTATTAGTACATTCCAATCACTGAGCGTAGAATATTCGAAATTAAAAAGAAAGAGAAAGACACACATTGGAATGTTGGTGCAGAAGCCTCACATAGGTCATCATAGCCCTGAGCCACTTCATTGTCTTCAATGGAGTGCCAAACGTTTGAATGTTCTAATACTGCTTAGAATATTTGCAGTACAGAATACATGGAAATATTGGCCACAAGCTAACAGCTTTATTGCAACCTGGAAAATCGAGAACCCAATATTGAAAGAAAACCTAATTGCTCTCAATTTTGTCTGCATTTGGGAATTCCATCAGATTACACTTCATACGGATTATGAATAGGGTGACATACCACTTGTGTTAAACATGTAAAGGATTTTTGCTCCTTATTTAAGTATACACAATTTCACAGTCTCTGCCGTCCACTGTTTTCATCTCACACAGATCCAATCGTTGCACTCAAATGCCATTAGGGACATCAGAATAAAATAAAGCACATATGAGTTTATGAATGATCGAATTTATGACACAAATGTACGCGTCGCCATGATGAGCATAAAAGGTGTAAATATCGTTGGCATCACCCTCATTACTCGAAGCTCTCAAACACAGGTCAGAAATCCCAGAATCTTCCCCAATAGCAACGTCATCAGGCCCTACATATATTCACCCATTTAGCACATTCTGATTTTTCTCCCTTGTAACTGACCCAAATTACAACCTACGCACCATGATAAACAAATCGTCCATGTGTACGGATGATGCTACTATTAATTTGCAACTTGACTTTAGTGATGATCTGTATTAGATGAGAGCTGGGAATTGTGGAGCTGGAACAATATTTTGTGCCCAATCTCTTAGGTGCCAGACAATTCCATACGTCTAAGGTAAAAACTGAGCACAGGGGACACATTTAGGTTGTATGTTAAGGACACCCACTCAAAAGTCTGCTATTCCTAGATGTAAAAAGCCTGCAGTAAATATGTGTTTTACTTGTATCTCAATTTGAAAGATGAACACACAGTGGTATAAAAGACGACATGCATCTCCTATGCCTATTGACCTCAATTCAACCTTTAATCTAATCCCTAATCCTAACTATAGTTTTAACATTAATCCTAACTCTCCAACCCTAAACCCAACCCTTATCCTGCTCCTAACACTCATCATACCCCCAACCACAACCTTAACAACATACCTTACATCAACCCTAGTCCCACTCCAAAACCTAACATAGCCCTAATTATTTAAAAATAATTACAATGATTTTATTTTTTATATATTCAAACTCCTATTTTAAAATCAAATACAAGCGTGAATATTTTTAAACGACTATCTTTAAAAACATTTTTTGTAGTATTCTACAGTAAAAGCACAACATTTAAGTACTAAGAATTTATTTGGACTATATTTTATTGCAAATCCAAATCTATGTCACTATACTTGAAATATAGAACTATATGAGAAAAGGGTGCTTTTTGCTTAGGTTCCACTTTGGAGCACTAGGAGGTCTAAAAGGATATGAGCAATGACCTAAAATGTCGAGAAAAACATGGAAAAGCCTGATCTGGTTAAATTTAAGTAAATCACTGAAAAAATGGGGTGAAGTGACACCCCAATCCAGGCGCACTGCTTTCCATCGTGTGTAACAAATATGCCACAATTGTTCCAGTTAAACCAAAGTTTTTATGTAAATGTCATTAACATTTTGTTCAATATTTTCCATAATCGTCCTGTCACATGAAAGACGCTCTATATTTCCATTAATTCCTTAATGCAGTAGACATGCCGATGCGGGCCATATTCTAGAGCACGGTGTGTTACATAGGTATTCCTCAAATGATAATTTTCATCACCCAATGCATTTCGGGCCCATTCTTGGCCCTTCGTCAGGGGTATTCTGCAATTTTAAAACATTGCTGTTAGACTATATCATGATAACTCACATTAAGGGGTCGATTCCGATTCGGGCCGGAAAAAGCACCGACCGACTCGGATCCGGAAAAAATACCGACCGACACGTACCTGTGGCGCCCGACACGCCAAGTACGATGCAAGCCGCGATAAATCCGACCGACACGTCAGGAAACCAAGCCGACCGACCGAGCCGCTCGGAAAATAGCAATCCGGCCGGAAAAACACGCAAATCCAACCGACCGACACGCACCCGGAACAAATCCGACCGAATCGTACCCGCCAACTCCAACCCGCAAAGTACGATGCAAGGCGCGAAAAACACGACCGAGTCGGACGGAGGACAAGCCGTACGACCGACACGCATACAAAACCGAGCCGAAGCAACACAATACACCGCGACCGACGCGTACGCAGCATACAAAACTGCACAAACACAGCGTGAACGAAACGGAAAACACCGTACGAGACCAATGCAGGGTCCGACTCGGTCACAAGAACGTTTCCAACATACACAAACAGCACAAAGGAAAAATCAACCAAAAAAAGGCCAAACAAGCAATTACCAAGCCAATAAATACTGGGGGGGTGGGGACAGAGAACAAAGACACACCCACAACTCCACCTATATAAAGGACACAAATCACTACCATGAGCCTTTGCAAATGCCATTTCACTGCCAGCACCCAAGAGAAAGCAACCACACACCCACAGCTCACCCCTCACACAAGCCACACACCATCAGCACACCAACAAATACCTACCTCACATACACCCAGCAAAACACACACTCACACACCCTCACCTGCACACCAACACACACATCACTCACCATCACCACCCATCACCATGCCCCCCAAGAAGAATCCCAAGTTCCTAGATTGTGAATTGGAAGTCCTGGTAGACGAGATCCTCAGGGTGGAGCCACAGCTGTTTGGCACTCTGGTCCAACAGACCCCCATGTCGCAGAAAACCAAGATGTGGGAGAGGATCATCAACAGGGTGAACGCCCAATCATCATGTCGGCGCACAAAGACGGACATCCAGAACAGGTGGTATGACGTGCGCAGGAGGGTACGGGACCTGCTGAAGATAGACTACATCAACAGCCAACATACCGGCAGTGGCCCTCCTGCCAAGCCAATATACCTCAGGCCCTGGGAGGAGAAGGTGCGGGCCATCCTTCCGCCAGTGAGCGTATATGGACTAGAGAACATCCCAGAGCCTGGTGAGTACACAACAAATGTACACAATAAACTGCCACAAAACACACACATCACTGTCAAGGGGAGAGTCAAACCATGCACACATAGCAATTACACAGCAACTAGAACAGAATCATCCCAAAATGTGTATGTCAGTCAGATAAACACAACACATGCCATCAAAAAAGTCACATCCAACTGTGCCAACACATGTACAACCACAACTACAGCTAGGCAGTGGCACAAATAGAACTAACACACACATCCACACATGTAGCCACCACAACAACACCAACACACAGTGAAGACCACTCAAAGGAAGGAATTCTGTGTATGCTGGCCAAGTCAGTGTAGCCAATAGCATCATGGGAGTCGCAGTCACACATATTGCCCCCTCACAACTGTCCCATCAACACCACCCTGAACCATGCTCACATCACAGGGAGTGGAGAAGGACTCACAAGATGGCTGACACTGGCCACTGCTGTGGGGAGCACAAGGCCCTGCTGCCAACTGTGCACCAACAAACAGCAGGACACCACTGACTGACATCCTGAGAGACAACTTACACTCCCTGCAATGCAAGCACGTTCCATGGTGGGATATCTGGCTGGCTGGGTGGGAAGGGGGACTTGCAGCACTGACCATAGTCACCAGCACCTCCCCTCACACCCCCCCAACACAAACTCCACAGTACCCACCTGGTAGAATGCAATGCCCTCCATCCTAACACAAGATCCCACAAAGCACCACCACCCTGGCTTATGTTGTGTGAAGCACAGGGACACTCTTGGGACTCTTAGCCAAACAACTGCCAGGACAACACTCCCAGCCATCCTGTCAGCACAGCCAGCCCACCCCACAGGGAAGCAGAGTCAAAAGGAAGGAAGCATGGGCATGCTGGGAAGGGGGTGGAGGCAATAGCATGATGGGAGTCGTAGTCACAGACATTGCTCAGCCTCACAACTGGCCCATCAACACCACCCTGAACCATGCTCACATCACAGGGAGTGGAGAAGGACTCACAAGATGGCTGACACTGGCTACTGCTGTGGGGAGCACAAGGGCATGCTGGGAACTGCACACCAACCAACAGCAGGACACCACTGTCAGCCATCTTGCCATTGCCCTCACACCCACACACACTGAACTCCCCACAAAAGCAAGTAAGTATGGGAATGCTGGGAAGTGGGGTGGAGGCAATAGCATGATGGGAGTCACAGTCACAGACATAGCTCACCCCCACAACTGTCCCATCAACACCACCCTGAACCATGCTCACATCACAGGGAGTGGAGAAGGACTCACAAGATGGCTGACACTGGCTACTGCTGTGGGGAGCACAAGGCCCTGCTGCCAACTGTGCACCAACAAACAGCAGGACACCACTGACTGACATCCTGAGAGACAACTTACACTCCCTGCAATGCAAGCACGTTCCATGGTGGGATAACTGACTGGGTGGGTGGGTGGGTGGGAAGGAGGTCTGGCTGTCAACCAAACACAATCAATGCAGACCATGTTCACACCCCAGAGAATACATAGAAATGCCCAAATAATGCAGGACAATGTGCCACACCAATATCAACCCCTGACTGTGACGACTTAGGACAATACAATGTACAGGCCCGCACCCCGAGGCACAGTCACAACTGTCAGGTGTGTCAACCACTGATGCCTGCAGAAACATGACATACATTGTTTGTGTCTCCCAAAAACAGGTGATGATAGGGACACAGCAGCAGACGCTGAGGAGTCCCAGTCCCAGGCTCAAGAGGATGCCGAGCTCACTGGCGTCGTACAGCCTCTGTCCTCCTCGGACGATGAAGAACAACCTGGCACATCCGGTGCAAGTCAACATGCTGCACCAGCAGGACCACCAGCTGCAGCACCAGCAGGTCCACCAGCTGCACCCCCTGCACCCACCCCTCCAACGACTGTCACCACGAATACCATCCCTGCCGACATGGACAGAATAAGGAACAACACCAGCGCAGTGACCCTGGACCAACCTGGGGCCATGGACACCACCACCACCACCAACCCCCAAGGTGGACCAGGGTTATCTGTGCGTGCAACTGCACACACTGCACATGTCAGCAGGGGTGGTGGGAGGGGTGGGAGACAGAGGTCGCTGCTTGCAGACGTTGCTGGTGTGCATGAAGACCCACAACTGGTACGCATAGCTGATGCGTACCAGTCCAGCACCGGAGAGCTCAGCCAGGTAGTGGGGCTCCTCAGAGACATCAAACAGCAGCAGGCTGCCCATCATGCCCGCTTGGACTCCCACATGTCCCAAGTGGAGTCACACATGTCACGTGTGGACTCCCACATGTCACGTGTGGACTCCCACATGACCCGCGTGGAGTCCAAGTGGGATGTACTACATGAGATGACGGCGGTGCACAGGGACATTTTACAATGCCTCCGCCAGATGAACAGCAACCAGTCCACACCTCCCTGTGTGCCAACAACATCTGGCACCGAACAAACTGCAACTGCCACAGGGAGGGAGGAGGACTCTGGCGGAGAGTCCCCTGCACCGCAGCAGCCTGCACTTGAGGGCCCCCCAAGAAGAGGGGTCGTCCGAGGAGGGGAAAGTGAGAGGCTGATGGCCAAGCGCAACTCCCAGGAAGCCTGAACCTGTTCTGGATTTTCGCCTTTGTGCACAGACTGTTCACCCTGTTGATGGCAACACTACTCCCACACATTGCATGGGGAGTACAAGTTGGAACAATGTGTCAGACAACTGTGGCCCCGATACTGGGGATCCTGTCTACCTGGACTTTCTATTCATCTAGGAACTTGGGATTGCAAGATTCATGTACAGCACAATCCATCCTATGCACTATTATCACAATAAACACACTAATACACCATACTTGCCTCTGTCGTGATTCCAACGTGGGTGCTGTTATGGGGATGATGAACTGCAAAATTACACAGTGTATGCGAACTGCAACAGCAAGGACAACACAGGCATGTGAGTACAGGCAACGTGACACATATGAGGGAGACACACCACCAGGGCTACACAACACATACACACCTAGGCCATCTGACTCATTGCCTACACTGATGTTGCCAGGGAAGACGGTGCAATGCACAGACACCACACCCATTCCCAGTTGTAGTCAAGTAGCCCACAGGTGAAGTAAGCAAATGGCAGTCAAATGTGTGACCACAGACAACGCACATCACTAAGTGAAGCACAGGTTTATTACACAGTAGCAACATGCCGTAACCACTACAGATGCAAGGTAACCCCACCTGGTAGCGGGCACACAGTCAACAACTGTAGACAGAAGGAAGTCCATGGGTGTGGCGCACATCACCTGTAGGGACACAACAGCTACCAGCCTGGATGTGCAATCACGTCGTCGGTGGACACAGTTCACCAAACGAATCTGAAAGTACCCTGTGAAGGACAGAAATGACACACAGTCAAAAGCAATGCAGTACAGGACAGAACAGCAAAACTCATGCACAATACATGTTACAAGATACCCACCCAGAACCAAGTTAGCATGTCAACACTGTTGGGGAGTACAGCCCACCTGTCACCACACATCGCAACACACATCCTGTCAAGTAGCCCATGGACACACTCCAACAGCACCAGAGCACCACCCACACATCATGCCAACTCACATCATTCACATGACACCTCAGGATACTCACATTCAGCTAAAGAAGTTGGTGATGAGCTGTGTGCGGACATCACCATCACCATCATCATCATCATCGTCACTGGCATCGTGGTCCAGGCCAGGATCCTCCACAGGTGGCGGATGTTGGTCATCGTCATCCTGGATGAGAGGCAACTCCTTCCGCACTGCCAGGTTGTGGAGCATGCAGCAGACGATGATAATCTTGCACACTTTCGCAGGGGCATATGGGAGGGACCCTCCGGTCTTGTCCAGGCAGCGGAAGCGGCTCTTCAGGAGACCAAAGGTCCGCTCAATCACTCTCCTGGTCCGACCATGTGCCTCATTGTAGCGCATCTGGGCAGGTGTCACAGGGTTCCTGAGGGGTGTCAGCAACCACGGCATGTTGGGGTATCCCGAGTCACCTACGGACAGACAAGTGCACATCAGCTGACTTGGAAAAGTGGGCGGAATACTACAGATCAGATCACACACAATGGCACAAAGTCAGTACACACCGACAAGCCAGGCACGCTGGTTCTGCATTTGTGCCATCAACCTGGGGATGCGACTACTCCTCATCACAAAGGCATCGTGTGCTGAACCAGGGAAACGGGCACACACGTGTGTGATGGTCATGTCTGCAAGACACACCACCAGTGCATTGACCGAGTGGTAGTGCTTGCGGTTCCTGTAGGCCTGCTCCTGGGCCTGTGGTGGTACCAAAGCCACATGTGTCCCATCAATGGAGCCAATGACATGCGGCATCCTCCCCAGGGCATAAAAGTCACTCTTCACGTCAGTGAGTCGTCGCAGTCTAGGGAAATAGATGTACCGGTTCAGGAAGAGCAACATTGCCGCCAAGAAATCGCGGAGCACACGGCTGAACATGGTCTGTGACATCCCACCAGCAGACGCCACAGTATGTTGGAAGGTACCGGTGGCAAAGAAGTGTAGGGCTGCCATCACCTTCACCTTGGGGGTCAGCGCTGTAGGATACGGCCGGCCAGGCTGCAAATGTGGGGACAACTGCACTGCAAAATCCTCAATCAGCTGCCTGGTGAAGCGGTACCGTCGGATGCTGTCCCGTTCCACCATCGTTGCCAGGTCTGGGAATGGCCGATGGACAGCAGGAGCCCTGCAGTGCAGAGGAGAAGTAAGCAAGATCGTCAGTCACCCCACATATGCGGCATTGAACACACTCAAGATCCCAACATACATCATCATGAGGCACAACTACATGAAGTGTGCAGTACCGGAACGACATGTATGGTACATACATGGCCAACATCTGTCAACACGGTCCTACAGGTGGCATCAATTTGTCCCAGGTTGGCCCATTGGATATCATGATGCTGTGTCACAGTCACCCCCCAGTGACATGTGAGGACAGATGTGCCCCAGGCACCACAGCTCAACGACAGGCACATTCCCAGGGACCCTGTAATGCCACATGGACACTGGCATCACCTGGAGTATCATGTGTACACCACAACAAAACAAACATGACCCCCACAGGTAGTGGCCACACTTGCCATGGCAGGAGAGCCATGGACGTCTGTGACACACACGCACAACATCAGAGTCCATGCACACACAACGTGGATGTGGAGACTGTCTCCCATTGTGCACATGAAATCAGAGACATTGTAAACACTACATGCACAAAGACTGTGGAGGGCCATCACTATTGTGCCACTGGGATACCCTGGCTCAAACATACCGTCCCACATGGGACTCACGGGGTATGTGACATGACATACACAAACACCACTGTGAAATGTGACCATGGCACATGCACAGATATGAACAGTTGCACATCACAGTGGTCACGTACACGTAACACCCAGGATCCTGTCCCCATGAACACGTGCACAGCCTGGGGGTGGCTGCCCACAGGTGACACCCACAGGACAACATGTACACCAACATACACACAATAGGAAATGCAGCCTTACATGCCTTATGATAAGGTTTGGACAGGCTGTCGTGATGTAGGTGTGCCCCTCACTCCCTGGGAGCTATCTGTGGCTGGCATATGTCCATCTGAGACAGGCATGCTGACATATGCCAGTCACATGTACAGTGATGCGTTGTACTGCAATGGACCGATCGGTGCCTCCGGCCGGCCCATTGCATTCAATGTGTGCGGGTACGCGTTGTACCCCTGTGCGCGTTGAACAGCAATGGACCGATCGGTGCCTCTGGCCGGCCCATTGCATTCAATGTGTGCGAGTACGCGTTGTACCCCTGTGCGCGTTGTACTGCAATGGACCGATCGGTGCCTCCGGCCGGCCCATTGCTTTCAATGTGTGCGGGTACGCGTTGTACCCCTGTGCGCGTTGAACAGCAATGGACCGATCGGTGCCTCCGGCCGGCCCATTGCATTCAATGTGTGCGGGTACGCGTTGTACCCCTGTGCGCGTTGAACAGCAATGGACCGATCGGTGCCTCCGGCCGGCCCATTGCATTCAATGTGTGCGGGTACGCGTTGTACCCCTGTGCGCGTTGTACTGCAATGGACCGATCGGTGCCTCCGGCCGGCCCATTGCATTCAATGTGTGCGGGTACGCGTTGTACCCCTGTGCGCGTTGAACAGCAATGGACCGATCGGTGCCTCCGGCCGGCCCATTGCATTCAATGTGTGCGGGTACGCGTTGTACCCCTGTGCGCGTTGTACTGCAATGGACCGATCGGTGCCTCCGGCCGGCCCATTGCATTCAATGTGTGCGGGTACGCGTTGTACCCCTGTGCGCGTTGAACAGCAATGGACCGATCGGTGCCTCCGGCCGGCCCATTGCATTCAATGTGTGCGGGTACGCGTTGTACCCCTGTGCGCGTTGTACTGCAATGGACCGATCGGTGCCTCCGGCCGGCCCATTGCTTTCAATGTGTGCGGGTACGCGTTGTACCCCTGTGTGCGTTGTACCTCAATGGACCGATCGGTGCGCACCCATTGACAATGGGCTTGCCTGGCAACGGACGCGTTTTCGAATATTCGAACGAGTCGGTTGCTGGAAAATCAGTTGGTCACCCACAACAATGTTGCAAAATCATGTATGTCATGAAGTTGAAGATTTGAAGGATGCTGTGGGCGTGTTTTGGTGCTGCTATTCCATGGATTGGCCATATTCAGAAGATGCAAACGACTTGGACCTATCACTTTGGACACAAGGGACAGTATCTGCCTCTCCAGCACATATATATTGCTGCATGTTCCCCTGAGAGCCCACTTGCCTGCACTACATGCTCCAGGACGACATCTGCCACTGCACTGCTGCTGTCTCTGCCCCTCTGGACCCTGCAATGGCACGTACTGTGGAGAGAGCCCCAGCCTTCAGCCTTGAAGAGAACCAGGCCCTGCTGGACAGCCTACTTCCACAGTACAGCAAGCTGTATGGGACACCAGGGGAGCAGGTGAGTGTTCTGTGCACTGCCTTTCTGAATGTGCATTTTGTCTGACTAGCAAGGCTGAGAGTCAGCACACCACTGGCTAGCAGGCTCACTGAGTAGTTGTCACCCCCCATAGTGTGTAGTGACTTGCACTGGACAGGTATGGTGCAGTGACAGTGCTTCTGAACAGGGTTTTACTCCCCATGCTATGATACCATGTAGTGACTTCTGGAAAACTGTCCATGGGCAGCCGTGCACTGCCTGGGTACACCATGTGCCCCTGTGATTGCGACATGTATATGCAACTGTGTCATGCACGGATATGTTGCATGTGTAGTAATGTCCTTATCACTTTGTCATCCTGACAGGCTTCTGCCCATCGGAAGCATGAGATCTGGAAGGACATCGTCCGGGCTGTCCGGTCCGTGGGGGTCTACAAGCGCCGGATCCGCAACTGCCAAAAGAGGTGGCAGGACCTTCGGGGCTGGACCCGGAGGATTGCACGGGTCCAGCTGAAGCTGTCGCCTCCTCGCAGGAGGGGCGGAACACGGACCCTGACCCCCACATGCTCAGGATCCTGGCGGTGGTCTTTCCAGACCTGGATGGGCAGCTGAAGGCCAGAGAGCAGCAAGGAGGGGGTGAGTCAAAGACTGCACTGTGTACTCTGTCTAACATGTTATGTGCCCTCCTCGGGCCAGGTTGAACTGCCACAGTACAGCAGTCATGTTGTCCAGGAGCCATGTCCCTCTATTGTGCACTGCCCACTCCTCATCTGATACCCAGGTGTGGCCCTTACATGCAGGGAATTCTGTCACTTAGGACTGTGTCCTTGCAGTTTGCTTGACTCAAGGTGGGAGACAGCATCTGTTTCCCTGACTCTGTGGTGGGCATCATGGGTGGGTCCATTGCTTACACAATGCCTGTATTCTGACATGTATTCAGCGTGTTACTTTGATCTGTGGTCCAATTGCTGAGCTGATCCACCACATGTGGCTGGGGTACCTGGCACACACCCATGCTGCGGGTGGGAACAATGTTTGGGCCCCAGGAGTATGTATATGACGTGTGTCACACATACTTAGCCAGCTGCCTACAGTCCAGGGCTCATCCCTCATTCATGTGGGGCTGGACAGTCATGCCTACTCCAGGCCATACAATACACTCTGTACTCCCACTCCCGTGTATCAGAGGACACATTGTGCACAGTGATTTGCCCCTCAGGTGTCTGCCTCTGTGTCAGTGTGCTGTGGATTAGTCGCCAGGACTGCTGTGGTGTTTCTTGGTAGGGGCTCAGCATGCCACTGGAGATGTGACCATAGGAGACGATACTTGTGTGACACATAGGTGTCTGATCAGCTGCCCATGCAGACTGGGGCATGTAAATGTGAAGTTCAGGCAGCTGTTCCCCATGCACAGCAGAGTGTGAGGGGCTCAGGTTCAGAGGGTAGTGTCACAGGTCTCCCATATGTCCAATAGGTATGACCTGGACAGATGAGGGTTAAGAGGATGTGTTGTGGGGGGATGTACATGTGCACTTGTGCAGCTCCAGGACTTGCATTCCCCATGACCTACTATTGTGACACAGTGCAGAGTGTTGTTGTCTGGCTGCAAAGTCATACATCACTGAGACAGTGATGTATGACTTTGCAGTCATGCCTCCGCCATGGCATGTGTCTACTGATTGGTGATCCTGCAGGGGAGTGACATGTGCTACATGCACACCATAGTGGCGCTGGCTATCAGGACATGGGTGCATCATGGTGTCTGTCGCTGGTATGCATCACATGCATTTCCTATTTGACTCTGGGCATCCCTTACATCCGTAAACCTGTACTGACTCAGTGGCAAGAGCTGTGATGTGTCCACACCGTGTCCTCTGCACTGTCCAACTACTGTGTACTTGGTGCATGTGTCAACACTGGGGTGTTGCAATCCAACAGACACCAGACAGATGGGTGCAAGGCCATGTGGGATGTGAGTGCCATGCTTGGCATCAGACTGACAATTGACTTCTCCTGTTCAATTAGTGCACTTTTAGCAATGTACAACTAATGATGCCAGGGCTTGCTCTGTGATGTGCTGTGCTCACAGTGGTGTGTGCGTTATGTGCAGGTGACTGATGTCTGTCTGTTTCCCCATTGTTTGCAGATACATCCACGGCCACGGAAGGGGACAGCTCCACGGACCAGGAGGAGCCGGAGAGCCAGACTGGGTCAGCAGCCGAGGAGTGGTCGGAGGGACCCAGTGGCACGGAGGGCGAGGGGAGCCACACCGAGGAGTCCTCAGCAGCATCCACCTCAGCTGAGGACCAGAGCAACTCGGAGGATGACTCCCTTGTGGAGGCGGGTGTCAGCAGCCACCACACCCCAGCTAGTGTTGCTGTCCCCGCCACCACCAGCACCACCACCGCCCTCCCATCGGCTCCCATTCCCCAGGTCCGTGGAGGCTCCCATGTCCGGGAGCGTGTCTCCTTTGGGCCAGGCACCGCACCCCTGCCCCTGTGTCCCCTGCTGCCCTGAGTGAGGAGTCTGTGTACCTCCTTCGCCAGCTCCATGTAGGGCAGACAGCCATGCTGAGTGTCCTCCATGCGCACACCGCGCTGTTGACTCAGCTGGTGTCGTTCATGGAGGGCATCTCATCGGGCATGTCTGACCTACAGAGGGGCAATAGGTCCATGGACTCCTCCCTGACGGCAGCAGTGTCCCTCCTCAAACGGTCCCTCACCCCTCCTGCCTCTGCTCCATCCACACTCCCCAGCACCTTACCCATCCCAGGCACACACACACTGGCACACACCAGCACACACACATCCAGCACACTGACACACACGCCAATGACAAAACGCACACGCACGCACATTCAGGGGACTGAAGCCAGACTCACAGGGGATGGGGCCCTGGAACACACACACGCATCCACATGCACTGCGCAGTCCTCAGTTCCCTCTCCCTCCAAAGCACCCTCCCTTGCCTCACCTGCAACCCCAAAGTCACAGCAGCTCTTCCTCTGTGACCTCGGCCTCTTCCCCACCGATGAAGCTGCTCCAGCATCCCGGGGGAAGAGGAAGCCCACCCACACGGAGCAGAGTGCCCCTCGCCCCCGGACACCCTCCCCCAGGCGCAGACGGACTGAGGCCCCCACCCGCAAGTCCCCCGGAGTGCTAAGAGCAAGACCCCGCCACCGCCCTGCAGCTCAGGCACAAGGTCTCCGTCCTCCATCCCTCAGGCCCCCACTGCACAGGTGCCCCCACCACACCCTGCTCCAGGTTCCCCCACCCACAGATATACCATCCCCAAGATGCTCCGGCCTTCTCCCCTGCCACTTGCTCTCCCAGCACCACACCCCCGCTGCGCTTGTCTGTGCCACTGATGTGGTGAGGGTGTCCCCCCCTCTGTCCAACCCACCTTGCCTGTTCCCCATTCTCCTCCCCTGGAGGTAGGCACTGCAGTGGAGTCCACTACCGCCCTGTCTGACTTGGGCACTGCAGTGGCGGACCTGTCCACCCCATCTGCAGGGTCCACTGCAGTTGTGCCGGCACCCACGACATCTGTGTCATGCCCCCAGTTGTGCCGGCACACACCATGTCAGACACCTCCACTGCAGTTGTCAGTGGCTCTCCAGCACCCACCACCCCTTCTCTGACTCCCCCTGGTGAGCCCTGATCCTGTCCCTGCGGTGCCTGGCCTGCCCCCCGGTTGCCCCTCCTAGTGGATTGTCCCTGGTATTGTGCAGGCATGCGTAGGGTGACATCTGCCAGTGTCACCCTGTTTGAACTTTGACAATGGACTGGCCATTGGCCTTTGCTCTTTTTCAGGACTTCGTTTGGCCTCAACACATATGCTGAATAAAGCAACTTTCTTTTCTCTAGTGCTCATGCTTCAGATGTACATGTTGTTGGTGCAGCTAACCATGCCCTTGCTGCAGTGATGGTGATATCTGGTCTCATGATTATGAAGTGTTACTGTGCAGGAACCCATGTGGTCCAGGGGGAATGTGTCCTATCATGTGGTGTATCCATGTCATCAATAGCAGCATCTGAGGGTGTCATGTGTTCAGTATTTGGCAATGGGTTTCCTACTTACATTGGCAATTTCATATCTGTGGCTTCCACCCCTGCACATCTGTTGTGCCTGCCATCGTTGCATTTGTCTACTTCCCTGACCGTGTTGCCATCTCCAGTGGACATGCAGGTTTGGGCATCAATGGGGAGGGACTCATCCGTGTAGTCAGTGCAACATTGCCATACAAGTGTGTTGGATCTGTGCTGATGATTCCGTTGGCACATCCATGACCAGGCTGATGTGATGGGAGCCCTCATTTGGTGCTAATTGTTGATTGTGTGACCAAGTGCTCAGCTGACATGATGGGGCCCTACTGAGGCAACATATGGCACAGCTTTCCTCACACAGGAGTGGAGTCCCCTCATGGCAGTGTGTACACGTGTGACATTGCCTGCGCCCAAGGTGTGTGTTGTATGTGCATGTCTGTGTGTTCACTTCCATTCATCTGCGCATGCTGTGATCCCTAGTGTTGTACCTGTTTGTGATGCTTGCTGACTTGAGCTATGTTCCCCCAAAGTCTTCTCCCTGTGTTCTCTGTGATGTGGGTGCATGGCACATTACTGGTCATCAGGGTGTCACCCATAGGTGTGTTTGCTGTCAGGGCAGAGTTTGTGTGCTGACGCAGATGGGTCACAGTCAGGTTTCCCTTTGGCACTTGTTGTTTGCCCCTGTCATGTGATTTCCAGTTTGTGTTATCTTTCAGTGATTGTGACACGTTGTGTGTGTGACTGCTGGCACTCCTTAGGGTCCGGGCTGCAATGTTGGTTGTTGTCTATGTGTGTTCTTTGTGGGTGACCTTGGCTTCTTCATTGGTGTGTGACTGTGGCTGGGATCCCATTGGTCGGTGTGGTATTGCCGTCATGTCCATGTACAGCGTAGTGTGCAGTGTGTCAGACATTCAGGAGTCTTGTTGAGTGTCCATGTGTGATGTGTTTCTACACCTTGGTTCCCACCCACCACCCTGGAATAGTAATGGGTGCATGTGCAATGTCACCAGTGCATGTGTACTTCACTGCTGCACATTGTTGGAGGTCGAGGGGTGTGGTGTTGAGTGTGTGCAGATGAGAGTTGTTGCCCGGCTAGTCCCCTGCCTCCATGTTGGCCTTGGCTTACTGGCCATGCTGATTGATTTGTGCTTGTGTAGGTGTGATGGTAGTTAGTTGCTCAGGACACCTGACTGTGGTTCACAGTGTGAACGACATTTAGCTTTGTCATCACAGTGGTATTTTTCTTCAGCCCAGGGTCACCACATTGTGGGGGCCCTGGGGGTGGTGCTGTGGTGTGTCTGTGACTTGCTGTGTCAGTTGTTGTTCCTACGTGCCTGTGTGACATGTGTGTTTTGTGCTCCCTCTCACCTGTCAATGCCTGCTTGCCCACATAGGGGATTTGGATCCATGAGTTACCTTAGTGTGGCAGTGTATGCACATCTGTATGATTGGTATTCAGCTCTCCTCATGTGTTGTGTTGTTGCCTGGGGACAATGGCACCCCCACCCCTCACCTGCTGTGTATGATGACAGTGTTGGTCTGCCTGTTTGTGTTTGTGCATCTGCACCACTGCATTGGCATATCTTGGGTGTGCCATTGGCTGTATGTTGTTTGGTGTGTTTCCCCTGCTGTCCCTGGGACTCCTAGGTCATCGGTCAGCACAGTGATCATGGTTTGTGTGTCCCATTGCTGCCATGGTATGGTATCTGTTCACCTCACATCTGCTGTCTCCACAGGGTATCTGCATTTGTGTGCCCATTGGTGCAAATATGTGGTTCTGCATTCTGATGGTCACTTCTGTCATTGTGTCATTGATGACTGTTGACGGTCTCAGCCCCCATGGGTGTTGTTTGTCTGCACATGGCCAAAGGAATGTTTCATTTGCACTGCAGTATTTGGCTCCCCCAATTTATGTTGCAATGGGACACATACACTACTTTGCCACAGATGAGTTTTTGGTTCTGTGACCAGGAATGATCCATGCAGTTTGGCAGTTGCAGCTCTTTCTTTGTCAACAATTACCTTTTGGTCACTGTGATGATGAGGGTGTAGACCCCATTGCCACAATGGTCAAAATGTGCTTCAGCTATGGACCCCACACTTGCCTTTTGGTCACTGTGATGATGGGGGTTTAGACCCCATTGCCACAATGGTCAAACTGTGCTTCAGCTATGGACCCCACACTTACCTTTTGGTCACTGTGATGATGGGGGTTTAGACCCCATTGCCACAATGGTCAAAATGTGCTTCAGCTATGGACCCCACACTTGCCTTTTGGTCACTGTGATGATGGGGGTTTAGACCCCATTGCCACAATGGTCAAAATGTGCTTCAGCTATGGACCCCACACTTGCCTTTTGGTCACTGTGATGATGGGGGTTTAGGCCCCATTGCCACAATGGTCATGGGCTGCTTGCATTGTGGGTGCCACACACATATATGTGTGGCACATGTGCTAGGGGGTCACATTGTATGTTCAATGTCATGTTCGGTGTTGTAGGCATTTGACACAGCCTGCTCACACGCTTGTCATGGTGGTGGGGGATGTCTTAATCTTGCATTCCCTAGGTTGTGGTGTGCTTGTTGTGTCATGCATTGTCCATCCTATGAGTGGGGGTGGTAGTAGTGGTAGGCATCCTGCCCCCTGGCTAAGGGTGGTAGTAGTGGTGGGCATCCTGCCCCCTGGGTGAGGGTGGTAGTAGTGGTGGGCATCCTGCCCCCTGGCTAAGGGTGGTAGTAGTGGTGGGCATCCTGCCCCCCTGGGTGAGGGTGGTAGTAGTGGTGGGCATCCTGCCCCCTGGCTAAGGGTGGTAGTAGTGGTGGGCATCCTGCCCCCCTGGGTGAGGGTGGTAGTAGTGGTAGGCATCCTGCCCCCTGGCTAAGGGTGGTAGTAGTGGTGGGCATCCTGCCCCCTGGGTGAGGGTGGTAGTAGTGGTGGGCATCCTGCCCCCCTGGCTAAGGGTGGTAGTAGTGGTGGGCATCCTGCCCCCCTGGGTGAGGGTGGTAGTAGTGGTGGGCATCCTGCCCCCTGGGTGGGGGTGGTAGTAGTGGTAGGCATCCAGCCCCCCTGGCTAAGGGTGGTGGTAGGCATCCAGCCCCCCTGGCTAAGGGTGGTAGTAGTGGTGGGCATCCTGCCCCCCTGGGTGAGGGTGGTAGTAGTGGTAGGCATCCTGCCCCCCTGGTTGAGGGTGGTAGTAGTGGTAGGCATCCAGCCCCCCTGGCTAAGGGTGGTAGTAGTGGTAGGCATCCAGCCCCCTGGCTAAGGGTGGTAGTAGTGGTGGGCATCCTGCCCCCTGGGTGAGGGTGGTAGTAGTGGTGGGCATCCTGCCCCCTGGGTGAGGGTGGTAGTAGTGGTAGGCATCCTGCCCCCTGGGTGGGGGTGGTAGTAGTGGTAGGCATCCAGCCCCCTGGCTAAGGGTGGTGGTAGGCATCCAGCCCCCTGGCTAAGGGTGGTAGTAGTGGTGGGCATCCTGCCCCCTGGGTGAGGTGGTAGTAGTGGTAGGCATCCTGCCCCCTGGGTGGGGGTGGTAGTAGTGGTGGGCATCCTGCCCCCCTGGCTAAGGGTGGTAGTAGTGGTGGGCATCCTGCCCCCCTGGGTGAGGGTGGTAGTAGTGGTAGGCATCCTGCCCCCTGGTTGAGGGTGGTAGTAGTGGTAGGCATCCAGCCCCCTGGCTAAGGGTGGTGGTAGGCATCCAGCCCGCCCTGGGTGAGGGTGGTAGTAGTGGTAGGCATCCAGCCCCCTGGCTAAGGGTGGTAGTGGTGGTGGGCATCTGGCACCCCCTGGCTAAGGGTGGTAGTAGTGGTGGGCATCCTGCCCCCCTGGGTGAGGGTGGTAGTAGTGGTAGGCATCCTGCCCCCTGGGTGAGGGTGGTAGTAGTGGTGGGCATCCTGCCCCCTGGCTAAGGGTGGTAGTAGTGGTGGGCATCCTGCCCCCCTGGGTGAGGGTGGTAGTAGTGGTAGGCATCCTGCCCCCCTGGTTGAGGGTGGTAGTAGTGGTAGGCATCCAGCCCCCTGGCTAAGGGGTGGTGGTAGGCATCCAGCCCGCCCTGGGTGAGGGTGGTAGTAGTGGTAGGCATCCAGCCCCCTGGCTAAGGGTGGTAGTGGTGGTGGGCATCTGGCACCCCCTGGCTAAGGGTGGTAGTAGTGGTGGGCATCCTGCCCCCCTGGGTGAGGGTGGTAGTAGTGGTGGGCATCCTGCCCCCTGGGTGAGGGTGGTAGTAGTGGTAGGCATCCAGCCCCCCTGGTTGAGGGTGGTAGTAGTGGTAGGCATCCAGCCCCCTGGCTAAGGGTGGTAGTAGTGGTAGGCATCCAGCCCCCTGGCTAAGGGTGGTAGTAGTGGTGGGCATCCTGCCCCCTGGGTGAGGGTGGTAGTAGTGGTGGGCATCCTGCCCCCCTGGCTAAGGGTGGTAGTAGTGGTAGGCATCCTGCCCCCTGGGTGGGGGTGGTAGTAGTGGTGGGCATCCTGCCCCCTGGCTAAGGGTGGTAGTAGTGGTGGGCATCCTGCCCCCCTGGGTGAGGGTGGTAGTAGTGGTAGGCATCCTGCCCCCCTGGTTGAGGGTGGTAGTAGTGGTAGGCATCCAGCTCCCCTGGCTAAGGGTGGTAGTAGTGGTAGGCATCCAGCCCCCTGGCTAAGGGTGGTAGTAGTGGTGGGCATCCTGCCCCCTGGCTAAGGGTGGTAGTAGTGGTGGGCATCCTGCCCCCCTGGGTGAGGGTGGTAGTAGTGGTAGGCATCCAGCCCGCCCTGGGTGAGGGTGGTAGTAGTGGTAGGCATCCAGCCCCCTGGCTAAGGGTGGTAGTGGTGGTGGGCATCTGGCACCCCTGGCTAAGGGTGGTTGTGGTGGTTGGCATCCAGCCCCCCTGGGTTGGGGTGGTG
Source organism: Calotriton arnoldi (assembly GCA_963921515.1). Classification (NCBI taxonomy): domain Eukaryota; kingdom Metazoa; phylum Chordata; class Amphibia; order Caudata; family Salamandridae; genus Calotriton; species Calotriton arnoldi. Next base: position 1,128,629 of record CAWUFW010001843.1, on the reverse strand, counting down.
GCGCGCATTCAGGCCCCTGTGTGCATATGTGGCATTGGTGATGGGCATCCCGCCCCTATGGTGCTGCTGTTGCTGGTGTAAGTATATTCAGATTCCCAGTGTATGTGTGTGATGTGTCGTGTACGTGTTGTATGTGTTTTGTGGTTGGTGTCTGACTTACCTTCTGCGCCGTACGCGTCCGTGCCTGTTCCGGTAGTAGATGTAGAATATTGGTATGATCGGGACGAAGGGATTCATGGTTGGTTCGTGTCGTTCGTCCTTCTCGTTGCTTCGCGTCGTCCTCGTCGCTTGGCTTCGTCCTCGTCGCTTCGCGTCGTCCTCGTCGGTGCTGTGTTCGTCTCGTAGCCGTGGATCGTGTTGTGGCGCGATTCGGAGCTTATGTGCGCCTCTCCCGGATGCTTTGACGTGCCGTGCGTAGCGACGGGTTCGGCGCGTACGGAAAGCGCATCGTACTTGTCCGGCCGGACGGGGCTGCATTTTCCCTTCCGTGCGACTCGATTCGGCGTTTCCGGATTCGCCTCGGTCGGAGAACAGGACCTGGTTTGGGTGAGTACGGCTCGGCCGGGATTTTTGCTGTTGTGCGCATCGTACTTGCTCGTTCGGTGTGCTGTACGGATCGGTCGGGAAACTGGCTTTCGCATGGCTTTTTTCCCGACCGAATGCTATTGGGTGCGCCTCCGACCGAGATCGGAATCGGCCCCATAGTGTGTAAACCATAGTCATGGTCTGATCTCTGCAGGCCTCCCACATTCCCCGCCAAATAACCGATTCAAGAGCGGTTGGCTCACAATGCAATGTGCGCAGACTGCGTAACAGCGCATTGAAGGAAAAAGTAAGTACCTTTTAAAAATACACCCTTTCCTCAGCTCTAATATCAGTACTTAAAAGATTATGTGAGAGCTTTCATGACATTTAAACTGTATTTGGATATCATTGCACTTTGAAGTTCTTTAAATGTATTAACCGACTTTTCATCCTTATTGTAACCCGCTACTTCGCTCCCCTAAATTTCAAAATTAACGACTGTATTAAATTTTCCACCATCAATAATCCTATTCCCAACCCCACCGATACCGCAGCTCAACACCAGGGCATACTCATTCCTACCTATTGTGACATCAGTGGCCACACCCTGCTTTCCTCCTGTGACACCAGTGCTTACACCACCTTTCTCTTCTGACATCAGCCATCTTCATAAATTATGCAAAATCATTGTGTCATAGCAGGTTTTGTTATTAATACAAAACAGGTAAACACTCACATGATCCCCTGTCTGTGGGGTTGTATGTCAGAATGTCGAGTTCCCAAATATATACCAACGAAAATATTGGCTGCACATTATTGACTATTACTATGACTTCGAGGTAAGTCTAAATAAATACGTTTAGGCTTACTATTCTTAAGGCCACATTTATTTACGTCACGTGGATGTGGAGTTAAGAATAGTAAATCTAAACTTAGCTTCTGGATATAGTTATGGTTGATATTCTGAAGTCAGTATTTGTGTTGGTCGCCATTGAAAACTGGATGGTCTGGATTACTCTGGATAGTCACAGGATTTGTGCAGGAATTTTCAGCGCTTGAGGCAAATGTTTGCCTTCTGGAGCTCGACCCTTACACTGAAAAAGACCACTTTTGACTTAATATCCTGTTTCTTTCTTAGATCAGGCTTTGTGATAATTGTTCTTACATCATGAGTTTTAATTGTGCCCCACCGTAACCGTGGAAGATGTTTTGAGATTTGATACGTTTTGTAATGTTTATTTTACCTGATCTCACTTATGAATCATACCTGGTGTTTACACATTGCAACAATTGAATATTCAGTCATCTCTCTTAAGGACAGATGCAGTGTACCTCACTCCTTTACTGGGAAGGGACAGGTATACTGGTGCAGGCAACACTTACAGGGGGAAATGCAATGGAAGATCATTTTCATGGCAACATTTCAGACCCAGTCTGGGATCATATTACATACACCACCCACATGTTTGAGTTCACAGATATTGCGGACTCTCCGTACCTACTTCCCATGCTAAAAAGATCATTGTAGTTGTGCACAGAGCCAATGAAAACAAGTAAATACACAATTGGTTTGGTTAAGACCAGTTTTCTATGCTGTAATTCATAGTGTCTAAACGATAGTCATGGTCTGATCTTTGCAGGGCTCCCGCATTCCCCGCCCAATAACCGATTCAAGAGCGGTTGGCTCACAATGCAATGTGCGCAGACTGCGTAACAGCGCATTGAAGGAAAAAGTAAGTACCTTTTAAAAATACACCATTTCCTCAGCTCTAATATCAGTACTTAAAAGATTATGTGAGAGCTTTCATGACATTTAAACTGTATTTGGATATCATTGCACTTTGAAGTTCTTTAAATGTATTAACCAACTTTTCATCCTTATTGTAACCCGCTACTTCACTCGCCTAAATTTCAAAATTAATGACTGTATTAAATTTTCCACCATCAATGATCCTATTCCCAACCCCACCGATACCGCAGCTCAACACCAGGGCATACTCATTCCTACCTATTGTGACGTCAGTGGCCACACCCTGCTTTTCTCCTGTGACACCAGTGCTTACACCACCTTTCTCTTGACATCAGCCATCTTCCTAAATTATGCAAAATCATTGTGTAACAGCAGGATTTGTTATTAGTACAAAACCGGTAAACTCAAATGGCACCCTCTCAGTGGGCTTGTATGTCACAATACCAAGTTCCCAAATATATACCTACAAAACTATTGGCTGCACTATATTGACTACCACTACATCGTTGAGGTAAATGTAGATAGGGAGGTTCAGGCTTACTGCTGTTAAGGCAACATTTATTTACGTTACGTGGATGTGAAGTTAAGAATGGTAAATCTAAACTTGCCTTCTGGATATAGTTATGGTTGATATTCTGAAGTCAGTATTTGTGTTGGTCGCCATTGAAAACTGGATGGTCTGGATTACTCTGGATAGTCACAGGATTTGTGCAGGAAATTTCAGCGCTCGAGGCAAATTAGTATTTTGCATTCTGGCGCACGACCCTTACACTGAAAAAGACCACTTTTGTCTTCATATCCTGCTTGTTTCTTAGATCATGCTTTTTAATAATCGTGCCCCACCATAACCGAGGAAGATGGTTTGTGCTTTGGTAACTTTTGAAATGTTTTTTTTTTGCCCTGATATCACCTATGAATCATACCTGGTGTTTACACAGTGCAAGAACTGAATAGTAAATCATCCCTCTTCAGAGCAGACGCACTGTACCTCACTCCTTTACTGGAAAGGGACAGGTATGCAGGTGCAGGCAACACTTACTGGGGGAAATGCAATGAAAGATAATTTTCATGGGAGAATTCCAGACACAGTCTGGGATCACATTTCATACACCACCCATATGTTTGAGTTCACAGATGTTCCTGACTCTAGGTACTTGTTTGCCATGCTCAAAGGATCATTCTAGTTGGGCGCAGAGCTGTGGTTAACTTGAGCCAGTTGTTTCCAGTGCTCGGCACTGGCACTTAATTGTCGACACCGGCAGGTATGATAGTCTGCCACATGGTGGCGCTGTTTGACTAATTTAGAGACATGCACAACAACAGTTGTTTGTTAATTCAATATTTCTTAAAACTTACTAATACCTGCCTCCCAAGTCATTCCTATAGCTTTGGCAGGGCCGGCTCTAGGGCTGTGCGATCTGTGCCACTGCACCGGGTGCTGACTTTGGGGGGGCACCGTGTTTTTAAGTACAATATGGTTTTAAAAGCACCTGCTGTTGCATTCCTTGCCTCTAGCAATTTTCAGGCAACTATAAAAATGTCAAGATAACTCTGGTGATTTATGGACCTGCAGCAGATGTGTCAGAGTTTTGTCTACTGGAAGTTTTGACTCATCATAAAGTAGCGCAGGAGGTGGAAATGCCTGCTGCAAAGCACATGTACAATGCAGGCCACAAAGTGCATATAATGTAAATAGGTCAATGCGTTACTGCTTCTGTCAGAGACACCCTTTTATTATTTGCAGTTTATAAGTTTAAATCCTAATATAGAACAGTAAGCTATTAACGATAATCAAAGAGCTGCATGCAAACTTCATGGTATAGATTAGAGCATTATGATTTTTTGCCCCAGTTTTTTTATCCTAATGTTGCAAAAAGGGTTCACTTGGGTAGAAATCAATTCTTATTAGTAAAGCCAACCCCTAACCATGGTGTTACATTTTAAATTCTGAGTTTGTGCTCTTCCAGACCAAGCTCTCAAACTATACTGCCTACCAGTATGGATGACATGTGACTCCTACACGTTGTAGTCCTCTGTCTTATGTAACATTTCCTATACACTGATTTACACACTTATGATTCATTGTCTCTCTAATGTGTCTGTGATGTAAAGTGATCTGACATTTTACACTGGTACGAATGGCGCTATGAAACAAAAGAATTGCTTGAGAGAGTGGTTACGGAGACTTGAGGGACACTGTTAAAGCATGGTAGTGAGGGAATCCATGGAGAAGGATGTCATTGGGTGCGCCAACAAACATTGTTGCACCCAGCACCACCAGCGCTAAAGCCTGCCCTGAACCTGTGGAGCCTGGAATAGTGTGACTAGTCACACTTGCAGGAGTGCAACGGTTAGTCTTTGTGTTGGTAATGACTTTGGCAGTGCTGGCAGTAGCAATGGATGGGGCAAGCTGCAGTGACCTTCGGACAAGGGCCAGTACTTATTTTTCACAAATTAAGCACTGGCACAGAGCCCATGAGCTCCCGCATTCCCCGCCCAATAACAAATTCAAGAGCGAATAGCTCACCATCTAATCTGGCAGATTGAGTAACAACATCGCACCAAAGGAAAAAGTAAGTACATTTTAAAAGTACACAATTTCCTCAGCTGTGATATATGTACTAAAGAGATTATGTGAGAGCTTTCATGACATTTAAAATGCAATTGGTTATCATTGCACTTTGAAACTCTTTAAATGTATTAACCTACTTTTCGACCTTATTGAAACCTGCTACTTCACCTAAATTCCAAAATCAATGATCCTATTCCCAACCCCACCTATACGGCAGCTCAACACCAGGGCATACTCATGCCTACCTACCTCTTGTGACATCAGTGGCCACACCCTGTTTTCCTCCTGTGACACCAGTGCTTACACCACCTTTCTCTTTTGACATCAGCTATCTTCCTAAATTATGCAAAATCATTGTGTAACAGCAGGTTTTGTTATTAATACAAAACAGGTAAACTCACATGGCCCCCTGTCAGTGAGCTTGTATGTCACAAAACCGAGTTCCCACATATATACCTACAAAACTATTGGCTGCACAATACTGACTACCACTATATCGTCGAGGTAGGTGTATTTAGGCACGTTTAGGCTTACTGTTGTTAAGGCAACATTTATTTACATCACGTGGATGTGGAGTTAAGAATAGTAAATCTAAACTTTCCTTCTGGATATAGTTATGGTTGCTATTCTGGAGTCAATATTTGTGTTGGTCGACATTGAAAACTGGATAGTCTGAATTACTCTGGATAGTCACAGGATTTGTGCAGGAATTTTCAATGCTCGGGGCAAATTAGTATTTTGCCTTCTGGAGCCACGACCCTTACACTGAAAAAGACAATTTTTCTCTTAATATCCTGTTTCTTTCTTAGATCAGGCTTTGTGATAATTGTGCTTACATAATGCTTTTAAATGATTATGCCCCACTGTAAACTTGGAAGATACCTGAACAGCCGACACAAATTCCACGCACCCCAAGGACCCTACGATCAGCCCAGCTCTCCTACGCCGTGGTCCCCTGCACCAGAAAGACCAGATCGGGAGGCCGCTCCTTCTCCTTCCTCGCGGCCAAAGCATGGAATGCCCTTCCGCTCCACCTCAGACAGACAACATCGCTCCCCATCTTCGCAAGAAACCTCAAAACCTGGCTCTTCGACAGACCCCCTCCTTGATGGATGGAACCTGCACCCCCCCCCCCTAGTGCCTTGAGACCCTTACGGGTGAGTAGTCGCGCTTTAACAAACCCCTGATTGATTGACTGATATTTTGGGCCATATTTATTTCCAAAGCACGCAGTGCAGCGTAGCAAATCACCTTGCTGTGCTGCACTGCGTGACAAGGAAAGGGCAGGAGTGCGCCGTATTTAAGGCAATATGGCACATTCCTGCCCTTTCCCCTGCACTGGCGCCCTTTTGGCTACCTAGCAACAACGCAAGCACCCTTGCTTCATGGTGGAAGGATGCCTGCATTGTAAGGAGGGTTGTTTTTGTGCAGGGCGGGGCTTCTTCCTGAACATAAACAATCCCCTGAGACTTTTTCCTCTTTCTATGTGTGGCAAAATGCAGCACACATAGAAAGAGGCTAAAACGAGAAGAAATAAAAATTTCTCCTCGTTATGCCTCATCTGGGGAGGCGTAGATTTTTTGGCACATACCCAGGTCTATCACTTCTGGTAAATCTGGGAATGCATCAAAAGCGACGGATGTTGCATGAGAACACCCACTCAATGCCCATGGGAACACCCCCCCCCCCGGTGCAGATTAATGCAACACAGCGATTTGCGATGCATTGCATTACTTGAGATTTATGAAGCCACTCACGGCCATGCAAGGTGGCCTTGCGTGGCTTCTAAATTAAATTTTTAATTTGCGTCAATCGCAAGAGCAACGCAAAGGGGCTCGTAAATATGCCCCTTTGTGCATTGGTAACTTTTCGAAATGTTTTTTTACCTGATATCACTTATGAATCATACCTGGGGCCATATTACACATGCAGCGAATCTTCCTGGATTGCGCTGGGCTCACCTTTCAGAAGGTGCACCCAGAGCAATCCAGGAAAATGCGCTGCATTATGGTCAATGCGCTGCCCCCAGGGCAGCTGCCAACTCACGCTGCCCGGAAGGCAGCGCATTCATGTGAAAAACGGAGCATCTGCACTTTTAAAGGGGATTAGAGATCCCCTTGCAGGCGGGTGCAGTCAGTGACTGCACCTGTCTGCAAGGGGAAGTCTGGGCGGGGTCAATGGGACCCCCTTTCACCCCTCCAGAGGGCTGCCATCAGGGTGCGCACTGACAGTGCGCCACCTATAAGGTCTTTTAGGTCTGTATGTAATACGGCGCGGACGCAGAGGCAGAGATTTCTTCATTTGCATGGGACACGCATCCATGCAAATGAGGGAACGCCCTCTGAAGATAGCGCTGGCGCATTATGTGTGCCAGCGCTATTGTTATTACAGAAGGGGCTGCACAAGCGTCTGCGGCACCTTCTGTAATACAAAATGCCCGGGGGGTGCAAAGCGGGCACAAATTCTCGTTGTGCTCCTGGGGCACCTTACGTAATACGGCCCCTGGTTTTTACTGACTACAAGAACTGAATATTCAATCATCGCCCTTAAAGAAAGACTCACTGTACCACACTCTTTTACTGGGAAGGGACAGGTATGTCGGTGCAGGCAACACTTACCATGGAAATTGTAATGGAAGGGCATTTTCATGGCAGAATTTGAGACACAGTCTGGGATCTCATTACATACACCACCCGCATGTTTGAGTTCACAGATGTTCCTGAATCTACGTACCTACTTCCCATGCTCTAAGAATCATTGAAATCGTGCACAGAGCCCATGAAAACAAATAAATACTAATTGTATCTGTTAAGACCAATTTTCTATGTTGTGTTCATAGTGTGTAAACCATAGTCATGGTCTGATCTCTGCAGGGCTCCCGCATTCCCTGCCCAATAACCGATTCAAGAGCGGTTGGCTCACAATGCAATGTGCGCAGACTGCGTAACAGCGCATTGAAGGAAAAAGTAAGTACCTTTTAAAAATACACCATTTCCTCAGCTCTAATATCAGTACTTAAAAGATTATGTGAGAGCTTTCATGACATTTAAACTGTATTTGGATATCATTGCACTTTGAAGTTCTTTAAATGTATTAACCGACTTTTCATCCTTATTGTAACCCGCTACTTCGCTCGCCTAAATTTCAAAATTAACGACTGTATTAAATTTTCCACCATCAATGATCCTATTCCCAACCCCTCCGAAACCGCAGCTCAACACCAGGGCATACTCATTCCTACCTATTGTGACATCAGTGGCCACACCCTGCTTTCCTCCTGTGACACCAGTGCTTACACCACCTTTCTCTTCTGACATCAGCCATCTTCATAAATTATGCAAAATCATTGTGTCATAGCAGGTTTTGTTATTAATACAAAACAGGTAAACTCACATGGCACCCTCTCAGTGGGGTTGTATGTCAGAATGTCGAGTTCCCAAATATATACCAACGAAAATATTAACTGCACAATACTGACTACCACTATATCGTCGGGCAAGTGTATATAGGTACATTTAGGCTTACTATTGTTAAGGCAACATTTATTTACGTTATGCGGATGTGGAGTTAAGAATAGTAAATCTAAACTTAGCTTCTGGATATAGTTATGGTTGATATTCTGAAGTCAGTATTTGTGTTGGTCGACATTGAAAACTGGATGGTCTGGATTACTCTGGATAGTCACAGGATTTGTGCAGGAATTTGCAGCTCTTGAGGCAAATGTTTGCATTCTGGAGCACGACCCTTACAATTTTCTCTTTATATCCTGTTTCTTTCTTAGATCAGGCTTTGTGATAATTGTTCTTACATCATGAGTTTTAATTGTACCCCACCGTAACCGTGGAATATGTTTTGTGCTTTGGTAACTCTTGTAATGTTTATTTTACCTGATCTCACTTATGAATCATACCTGGTGTTTACGAACTGCAAGAACTGAATATTCAGCCATCACTCTTAAGGACAGATGCAGTGTACCTCACTCCTTTACTCAGTGCTTTAAATGGGAAAAAATAAGTGCAGGTACTCATTAAAATGAGCTAGAGGTGTAGTGAGGGGGCGGTGCTAAGGGCAAGACATGATACTTAACAACTTCTATATTAGTTGCAGCACATACCAAAACACATGAGAAATGTGTTTATATAAACAAAGCAGGTTAACTCATTACACAATATGAAAGAGAAATGCAATAATATTTTAACATTTCCTTTTTTTGCAATAGTTGCACCTTCTTAATGTCATACTGTTAATTGCTGTTTGGCACAATACTATATATTTTTGAGCACGCGAGTAGAAAGAAACTGAAAATACCCCCACATCGCACCAAGGCTCTTATGGCACCAAGCACATGAAGCAACTCATCATGACCCTCCCCAGAAGATATCTCTTGTCTCTTCCATCAATCTATCCATTCATCCTTTCATCCTACCATTTACCTGCTGATGTTCACCATTTAACCTTTACATTCTATCGTCTATTCAGTCTTTCATCAATCATTCAGTTTTTCACCATTCCGTCTATCCACCCTTCATATCCAAACCTATCCATCTCCAAACCTATCCATTCATCCTTTCACTCATCCATCTCTTTATCCACCCTTTCCCTCATCCATCAATCCTTTCGCTCATCCATCCATCAACCCTTTCACTCCTTTATTCCATCCACCCTTTCACTCAATCCCTCCTTTCACTCATCAATCATCCACCCTTTCATCCATCCTCCCTACCTTTCATTCATCCATCCAATCTTTCACTTATCCACCCATCATCCGCCCTTTTATCCAATCATCCACCCTCTTTCACCCATGCATGCTTTCACTCATCCATCCATCTATTCATCCATCCATCCACCCTTGCTCACTCATCCATCCACTCACTCATCCACTCACTCACCCACCCACCCACCAACCCACCAGCCCTCCCTTTTACGTTATTTATGAATCTTTGTCGCCGAGCAGACATGTCCAAACAAAGTGCCACACATTTTCTTTAAAATACCTCCTGAGAGTGTTTTGATTCTCTCTCTCTTTCTTTCATTTCTTTCTTACAAAAACAGGCATACACACAAACATAGCAGACACACAAAAGACTCAGGTATGATAAAAGCCATCTTTTCTCTTCACCTACCATGGCTTTTTTAATTGCCACCAGGGCCGGACTGGCCGTAGCCTGATTGCCACTGCCAGGGAACTGACATGATGACTGTGCTTGCAGGAACGCACATGATAGTGTGAATGTGATTGACAGCACATGGCCTGAATGGACCCTGCTCTGTCAAGCACAGCGTGATGGTGAGCACCCGGACATTATTCAAATCAGCCCTGCTGAATAGCTCAGCTGGGGCTCAGATCGGGGCTACAGAAGCGGCGCCTTAGCTGCCAGAGACACGTTCCACTCCTGCTCACCAGCACAGCCAATGAGCCTACCTTTTCATGAGTACCGGTACTCTCCAGGGCAGTAGAGAAGTGCAGGTACTAAGAAGTGCCGGTACTCAGTACCGGTGAGTACCGGCCCATTTAAAGCACTGCCTTTACTGGGAAGGGACAGGGTTGTGGGTGCAGGCAACACTTACAGGGGAAAATCCACAGGAATATCACTTTCATGGCAGTGAGGGTGCATGCAGACTTACTGACCCAGTCTGTGATCAAATTACATTCACCAGTCATATTGTTGAGATCACACATGTTCCTGACTCTACGCATGCACAAGGGGACAGTAGCAGAATCAGCGACACACCAGCTGTAAACCAAAATCAGCCATGACTAAAGTTTTCAAATGGGCCCACACTTCAGGAGGTCGCAAGTACAGTGGGGCCACGGGAGCTTTAATGGTTGGGCCATGGCAGTACGTCTATATCTGATATCAGCTTTCATGTTTGCAACCCACCGGGAAAATGCCAGGGTGGCTGAATGGCCAATCCGGCAGCTACCCTAATCTGAGTCATCTCCGTGGTCTGGGAGAACCGAAGAGCGTGGTTGTGGGTAAATAGTGCAGGACTTGTGGGTCTAAAACGAGGAAGTAATCCTCCCATTCTATCCTCAGGGAAGTCGTGGAGGACTGGGCTGCGGATATTCGTAAACCAGGTTCCTATCTCCACATGTCATCTGGCAGTGGGCAGGTGCTACAGTGGCCTTAGACAGGTCAAGTGCTTAGAACCCCTACACCTTTGGTGACTCTGTAGGCTTTTTAATTTACTGCTCTCGCCCCAAATGTCAAATCCCCGTGCTGACAATAGGCTCATGCCCAGCTCTATACCTGGTAGTAGTTTGGCCATGCCAGGGAATGCTATCTAATGACTCCTATTAGAGTTTCCATCCCTAGTGGAGAGTGGCCACTGGCATGTTTAAGTTAAACATTCATAGGCTCTTATATTTAAATTTATTTTGGTCAATATTTCATCCCAAAATATGGTGATCTTAACGATAATCAGGATTCATGATGGTCTTTTTTCAGGTGTTAGAAAATTGACAAAATATTTACCAACTTGGCAGTTTTATTCAGTGTCATCTTTGAGCTGAGGGAGATGGAGACTTCCTAGGTTTCCTCTCCTCTTCCTGAGCAGCGTTACAGGCCTTTAAAGTGCTTAAGTGCTTTCAGGGCTGCCTGGTCATGAAGATCAAGAGTAGTTCCCGTTGAGACTAGCTGCTCCTGCTAGAGTCGAAACAGCAGATCTCAAGATTCAACATACCTGAGCTGGAGAACCATGCACGCCTATACTGATGAAGTACTCCAGGCTGGGGAAGGCGTACGTACAGCAACACAAAGCCTTGAGAGACAGCTCTTGCCTAAATCTGGAGATGCCTCCAGTCACAACATTATGTGATGTGAATGGGGTGCAACTCTCTTTGAGTACCAAACCAATCAGACAGGCCAATCTCTGGCCAACACTTATACCATGCTGTTCGTGGAGGGTCCCAGTGATGCAAAACTGGGCGGTAAGATGGGTGAGGAAATGCTCAGATATTGTGTATTGTAGTTGCTGTTTTGAAGTAGCTCTTGTTCTGATTTGAACTTGCTGATGTTTCTTGACCTCAATATATAAATTGCGGCTCTTTGTGTGTCATGCTCTGATTTAAGGTGGTTAAATTGACTATGCAACCATCCTACCCTTAGTTAAAACATTTGTTATCAGAAGCAAAGTTTACAGGACAAGGAATACTATTATTGCTTTTTACCCTCATAAATGTGAGTGTCTACACACATAGGGGCCTATTTACCAAACAATTTTTGAGAACGTAAAGTGTGTTCAGACCCCGTTGCGGCATCAGTTGCTACTTTACCCCCTTGTAGGGGTTAAGGTTGTTTGCCACTGATGGCCTGGGGCCTGTACTACTATTGCTCTGCAAATTGGGCCAAATAGAACCCTTTTTGCACTTTCCTCTCAGGGTAGTGAGGTTGAGCAGTCAAAGGCTTCTCAGCACTCAGCCATCAACCATCAAGCAACAGCAACAATAATTTTAATGTCTGCCCAGTGTTTGTCTTTACAAGAAAGTACTTTAAACACAGTTGCACTATTGCACTAAATACTGCACAATTTTCAAAGATGATAATAGTGTCTTTAAGAGCGATTCCCCTGTAGGCGCTTGCTCTCCTAGCTGTGGGTTAATTTTCTGGTGAGTTCACGAGTAGCATGAATCAGGCTCAAGTGCATTTTTTATGTGCCCATAGACAAATGTGCTCAGTTTATTGTGGTCTTACCTCTCCAAGCAACTTATGAGTCATTCATAGCATCTTTGCACTGGGGGCGAACCTCATGAGCACCTGGTCAGGGTCATGTTGAACCAGCAAGTCCTGTCAGGGTTGGATTGGGATAAAAAATCGGCCGGGCACACCAAAAAAAAGTGGCCCACATTTGCGTATTGCCTTTCCGCAAAACACTGCTTCAGCGAAGTTTTATCAGAAGAAAGGGGGTGCGGGGCATGTTTTATTAGCTTCACTTAGATAAAAAAAAATTGCACAGATTAGTTCACACTGCTGAGCTACACATGAATGCAAGTGAGACCACTTCTGCTCAGGCCCCCTGCCCCAGCTCAATCGGCATACATTAATGGGCCAGCCCAGCGAGAGAAAGGGAGTAATACCTTCGCCCATCTGCCTCTAGAAAGGTCACTCAGGCACCCACTGGGCCGCTGGCAGCCCACAGCTAGAACTCGGCTACTGGCCCTTCGGCCATTTCCAGAGTGCCCGCGTTACCAATCGGACCCTGAGTCCTGTTGGAGAATCCAAGCCCAGGACTCGCAGTGTCAATCAGATCAGAGAGCGTACCTGCCCAGCTTTGATGGATGGTGTGTGACCAGGCCTGGTGTGGTTGTAAATGTTGCTGTTTTCTGTATATGCAGTGATGCGGCCCTGCCTAGGCCAAAACTGATAAGGCTCACAGACAGGGTGGAAAGAGTCTGAACGGATTGTGCAGCCCTGTGTTGGCCAATGGCAACTGCACAGTTGTAGCCGTCATTTGGGCTGACGTCAGTCACGCTGATGTAACCCTCGTCTAAGCCTAATGCAAACAGGTAATCAAAACTCTTATCCAGGACTTCAGCAAGCATGAAGTTGTTGCCCTTGTCAGGGCATTGTGTAATAGATTTCTGTAGCCCTCTTCCAGGACTGCAGTAACCACACAGTTGCAGCCCCCACTGGGTGATGGCAGGCATGTAGTTGAAGCCCTGACTGGTCTGACGAGGAGAACAGTGTGATACCAAACCAAGATGTGAGGCTGACATGGGGAAACCACAGACACCAAGGTCCTCCCTAGTTCGCTCTTCCTGGATGTTCCACAGCCACCATGGATGCACTGCGCATCACTCTTCCTAGACAGACCTTCCTCCTGCAGTTCAGCAGGTAGACAAGTTTCCAGACTTTAGGCGATGTGTCCTCCCCTCTGGGAGACTGAATGTGTGGCAGAGACCCACCCTGGTTGCACTGCAGAGTACTCTGCAGAGCATTCTGTTTGTTGGTCATGAAGGACTCACACCCTTTGTGCAGAATGATGATTGTCTCAGCAGGTGGCACTATGGCTGTCTCCATCCTGGAGCACCCAAAACAGAGCCGCAAAGAGGAGTAAGGTTTCTGCACTTGAATGTCATCAGCCCAACTAAAGGAGTAATAAGGGACTGACAAAATGGCAGGCCTTTCCTAGAGACTTCCTCACCTTTCACAACAGTCTGAAGTCCAACCCTTCACCCCTACTATCTACCAAATGGCATTGCTCAGGAAGCATCATCAGCAGCTCCTTGCTAGCAAGAATGACTCATTGAATTTCTAAAGGCAGTCTTGTCTCCACTCTGCTAACATAAGTGTCTGGTTCTCCTCCCTCCTGCTACAGGAATGCAGGCAATAAGCTTCTACTGGCTTGGAACACACCCTTACCTTCCATCTTGAGCTAAGCAAGGCCAGAGATATCAAAAATGTATTCCACTAGCCTGCATTACTCTGGCGCATTCACACACCATGCATGTAATACACTTGCTCTCCATACACACACACAAATGCTTATCATGCATTCGAGAAGTTAGCCCAAGGCCCTGGGTATAAGTACAGAAACAGACCGTTAAGCAGGTGGGCCAATTGGCCAAAATTCCTGGGATACAGAAAAAAAGGTCTAGTCACACTATTGATTTAGTTTAAGAACGGTATGCTGACATCACAGCTGTATGCGCAACAGCTATGACAGAGTCAGTAGTCTACTGTCAGCAATGAGGGCAATGCATCCCTCCAATTCACAAGGGAAGTCCAGGATATCATGTACTCAGAGACATGCCTAGGCCTCTGCCACCAAGGCCAAAATATAGGACATGGCGCCACCTGATGTTTTGATCATATGGGTTTGAAGGTTTCCAGTACTCCCAAAAACTTGAGTGTAAGATTATTGTAGACTACTATGTGCTGCACAACATGCGCATGAGCCTCACTTAATCGTAGAGCTTGTGCTGAGGCAACAAATGATAGACGGAATGCAGAATAAACCAAGCATTCACCCCCAGTCAACAGACCTGGGTCACATCCATCATTCTGTTGCTCATTTCGCCACCCCAGTTTGGACCCAGACATATGCAAATCAGTCTTGACCCCGCTCCTCATGGGAACAGCCCAGCCTGAACTGCCAAGCCAGGCCCTCCCTGTACAGGAAACAGGCATCCTGGGACCAGTTTAGGAGTATCACTCCTCATCAGCCATACTAGGTTGAATCCAGTGGAACAGCGAGCAAGGGTCCCACGTCTGGGCATGCACATCCCACTTAGGGCGAAAAGTCCTGTGGCAAAAAATAATGGACGGAATGCTGAATAAATAAAGCATTCACCCCAAGTCAAGAGATTTGGGTTAAATCCATCTTTTTTTTGCTCACTGCGTCTCCCGAGTCAGCCATATGCAAATCAGTCTTGACCCTGATTCTCATGGGAACAGTCCAGCCCAAACTGCCAAGTCAGGTCCTCCATGGACTGGAAAGAGGCATCCTGGGACC
The DNA here is from genome assembly GCA_963921515.1 of Calotriton arnoldi. Classification (NCBI taxonomy): domain Eukaryota; kingdom Metazoa; phylum Chordata; class Amphibia; order Caudata; family Salamandridae; genus Calotriton; species Calotriton arnoldi. The sequence continues at coordinate 1,113,327 of CAWUFW010001843.1, read as the reverse complement.
GGTTTCTGGGTATCACCCCTTATCACCCATGCTAGCTTGAATCCAGTGGTACAGCGAGCAAGGGACCCACGTCTGGGCATACCCATCCCACTTAGGGCGAAATGTGCTGCAGGAACAAATGATGCACGGAATACTGAATAAATCAAGCATTTACCTTACCCCAGTCCTGAGATCTGGGTTAAATCCATCATTCTTTTGCTCACTGCCCACCCCAGTTTGGACCCAGCCATATGCAAATCAGCCTTGACCCAGCTCCTCAGGGGAACAGTCCTGCCCAGACTGCCAAGCCAGGACCTGCCTGGACTGGAAACAAGCATCCTGGGATTGGTTTCGGGGATTCGCCCCTCATCACCCAAGCTAGCTTGAATACAGTGGAGCAGTGAGGAAGAGACCCACATCTGGGCATACCCATCCCACATACGGCAAAAAGTACTGGGGCAACAAATGATGGACAGAATGCTGAATAAATCAAGCATTCACCCCCAGTCAAGAGATCTTTTTTAACTCCATCGTTCTTTTGCTCAATACGCCACCCCAGTTTGGACACAGCCATACGCAAATTAGTCTTGACCCTGCTCCTCATGGGAAGAGGCCAGCCCAAATTGCCAAGCCAGGTCCTCCCTGGACCAGAAACAAGAATCCTGGGCCCAGTTTCAGGGTATCACCCCTCATCAGCCAGGCTAACTGGAATCCAGTGGCACAGCGAGCAAGGAACCAACGTCTGGGCATACCCATCCCACATATGGCAAAAATTGCTGCGGCAACAAATGATGGACAGAATGCTGAATAAATCAAGCATTTACACCCAGTCAAAAGATCTGTTTTAAATCCATCGTTCTTTTGCTCACTACGTCACCCCATTTTGGACTCAGCCATATGCAAATCAGTCATGACCCTGCTCCTCATGGGAACAGTCCAGCCCGAATTACCAAGCCAGGAACTCCCTGGGCTGGAAACAAGCATCCTGGGACCTGTTTCGGGGAATCACCCCTCATCATCCAGGCTAGCTTGAATCCAGTGGCACAGCGAGCAAGGGTCCCACGTCCTGGAATACCCATCACACCTAGGGCGAAAAGTGCTGCAGCAACAAACAATGGACGGAATGCTGAATAAATCAAGCATTTACCCAGTCCTAAAATCTGGGTTGAATCCATAATTATTTTGCTAACTTTGCCTCCCCAGTTTGCACCCAGCCATATGCAAATCATTCTTGACCCTGCACCTCATGGGAACAGTCCAGCCCGAACTGCCAAGCCAGGTCCTCCCGGGACTGGAAACAAGCATCCTGGGAACAGTTTTGGGGTTTCACCCCTCATCACCCAAGTTAACTTGATTCCAGCGGCAAGGGACCCAGGTCTGGGCATACCCATCCCACTTAGGGTGAAAAGTACTGCAGAAACAAATGATGGATGGAATGCTAAATAAATCAAGCATTCCCACCCAGTCAAGAGATCTGTTTTAAATTCATTGTTCTTTTGCTCACTACGCCACCCCAGTTTGGACCCAGCCATAAGCAAATCAGTCTTGACTGTGCTCCTCATGGGAACAGTCCAGCCCAAACTGCCAAGCCAGGTCCTCCCCAGAGCACAAACAAGCATCCTGGGACAGGTTTTGGGGCATCCCCCTTCATCAGCCAGGCTAGCTTGAATCCAGTGGCACAGTGTGAAAGGGACCCCCTTCTTGGCATATCCATCCCACATAGGGCGAAAATCCCTGTCGCATCAAATGATGGGTGGAATGCTGAATAAATCAAGCATTTACCCCCAGTCAAGAGATCAGGGTTAAATCTATCATTTTTGTGCTCACTTCGCCACCCCAGCTTGGACACAGCCATGAGTAAATCAGTCTTCACCCCGCTCCTTATGGTAACAATCCAGCCGAACTGACAAGCCAAGTCCTCCCTGGACCGGAAACCAGCATCCTGGGACAGGTTTCGAGGCATCACGCTTCATCAGCCAGGCTAGCTTGAATCCATTGGCACACCGTGCAAGGGACCCCCCGTCTGGGCATACCCATCCCACATACGGCAAAAAGTGCTGCGGCAACAAATGATGGACCAAATGCTGAATAAATCAAGCATTTACCCCCAATCCAGAGATCTGGGTTAAATCCATTATTCTTTTGCTCACTTCACCACCCCAGTTTGGACCCAGCCATATGCAAATCAGTCTTGACCCCGCTCCTCATGGGAACAATCCAGCCGAACTGCCAAGCCAAGTCCTCCCTGGACCGGAAACAAGCATCCTGGGACAGGTTTCGGGGCATCACCCTTCATCAGCCAGGCTAGCTTAAATCCAGTGGCACACTGTGCAAGGGACCCCCCCAGTCTGGGCATACCCATCCCACATAGGGTGGAAATTGCTGCATCATCAAATGATGGACGGAATGCTGAATAAATCAAGCCTTCACCCCAGTCAAGAGATCTGGGTTAAGTCTATTATTTTTTTGCTCACTACGCCACCCCATTTTGGACCCAGCCATATGGAAATCAGTCTTGACCCTGCTCCACATGGGAACAGTCCAGCCCGAATTGCCAAGTGAAGTCCTCCCTGGACTGGCAACAAGTATCCTGGGACCGGTTTCAGGGTGTCACCCCTCATCAGCCAGGCTAGCTTGAATCCAGTGGCACAGCGAGCAAGGTACCCATGTCTGGGCATACCCATCCCACTTAGGCCGAAAAGTGCTGCAGCAACAAATGATGGATTTAATGCTGAATAAATCAAGCAATCACCCCCAGTCAAGAGATCTGTTTTAAATCCATTGTTCTTTTGCTTACTATGCCACCCCAGTTTGGACCCAGCCATATGCAAATCAGTCTTGACCCTGCTCTTCATGTGAAAAGTCCAGCCCGAATTGCCAAGCCATGTCCTCCCAGGACTGGAGACAAGCATCCTGGGACCGGTTTCGGTATCGCTCCTCATTAGCCAGGCTAGCTTGAATCCAGTGGCACAGCGAGCAAGGGACCAACGTGTGGGCATACCCATCCCACTTAGGCCGAAAAGTGCTGCGGCAACAAATGTTAGATGGAATGCAGAATAAATCAAGCATTTACCCCCAGCCAAAAGATCTGGGTTATATCTATCATTCTTTTGCTCACTTCGCTACCCCAGTTTGGACCCAGCCATATGCAAATCAGTCTTGACCCGGCACTTCATGGGAACAGTCCAGCCCAAACTGCCAAGCCAAGTCCTCCCTGGGACCGGTTTCGGGGTTTCAACCCTCACCACCCAAGCTAGCCTGAATCCAGTAGCACAGTGAGCAAGGAACCCAGGTCTGGGCATACCCATCACACTTAGGGCGAAAAGTACTGCAGCAACAAATGATGGACGGAATGCAGAATAAATCAAGCATTCCCACCCAGTCAAGAGATCTCTTTTAAATCCATCGTTCTTTTGCTCACTACGCCACCCCAGTTTGGACCCAGCCATGTGCAAATCAGTCTTGACCCTGCTCCTCATGGTAACAGTCCAGTCTGAAGTGCCAAACCAAGTCCACCCTGGATAGGAAACAAGCATCCTGGGACCGGTTTCGGGGTATCATCCCTCATCAGCCATGCTAGCTTGAATTCAGTGGTACAGAGAGCAAGGGACCCACGTCTGGGCATACCCATCCCACTTAGGGCGAAAAGTGCTGCGGCAACAAATGATGGACTGAATGCTGAATAAATCAAGCATTTACCCCCAGTCCAGAGATCTTAGTTAAATCCATCATACTTTTGCTCACTTCGCCACCCCAGTTTGGACGCAGCCATATGCAAATCAGTCTTGACCAGCTCCTCATGGGAGCAATCTAGCCCAAACTGCCAAGCCAAGTCCTCCCTGGACCGGAAACAAGCATCCTGGGACAGGTTTTGGGGCATCACTCTTCATCAGCCATGCTAGTTTACATCCAGTGGCACAGTGTGCAAGGGACCCCCCATCTAGACATACCCATCCCACATAGGGCGAAAAGTGCTGTGGCCACAAATGATGGATGGAATGCTGAATAAATCAAGCATTCACCCCCAGTCAAGAATTCTGTTTTAAATCCATCATTCTTTTGCTCACTACGCCACCCCAGTTTGGACCCAGCCATATACAAATCAGTCTTGAACCCTGCTCCTCATGGGAACAGTCTAGCCTGAACTGCCAAGTCAGGTCCTCCCTGGACGGGAAACAAGCACCCTAGGACCGGTTTCTGGGTATCACCCCTTATCTGCCACTGTAGCTTGAATCCAGTGGCACAGCGAGACAGGGACTCATGTCTGGGCATACCCATCCCATTTACGGCGAAATGTTCTGCGGCAACAAATGATGGACGGAATGCTGAATAAATCAAGCATTCATCCCCAGTCAAGGAATCTGGGTTAAATCTATTGTTCTTTTGCTCACTATGCCATCCTACTTTGGACCCAGCCATATACAATTCAGTCTTGATCCTGCTCTTCATAGGAACAGTCCCGCACAAACTGCAAAGCCAGGTCCTCCCTGGACTGGAAACAGGTATCCTGGAACCGGTTTTGGGGTATCACCCTTCATCAGCCAGGCTAGCTTGAATCCAGTGGCACAGAGAGCAAGGGCCCTCATCTGGGCATACCCATCCCACTTAGGGCAAAAATTGCTGCAGCAACATATTATGGACGGAATGCTGAATAAATCAAGCACTCACCCCCAGCCAAGAGATCTGGGTTAAATCCATCATTCTTTTGCTCACAATGCCACCCCCGTTTGGACCTAGCCATATGCAAATCAGCCTTGACCCTGCTCCTCATGGGAATAGTCCAGCCCAAACTGCCAAGCCAGGTCCTCCTTGGACCAAAAACAAGCATCCTGGGACCGGTTTTGGGCTATCAATCCTCATCCATCAGGCTAGCTTGAATCCAGTGGCACAACGAGCAAGGGTCCCACGTCTGGGCATACCCATCGCACTTAGGGAAAAAAGTGCTGCGGAAACAAATGATGGACGGAATGCTGAATAAATCAAGCATTAACCCCAGTCAAGAGATCTGGGTTAAAGCCATAGTTTTTGTTGCCCACTACGCTACGCTAGTTTAGACTCAGCCATATGGAAATCAGTCTTGACCCTTCTCATGCGAACAGTCCAGTCCGAACTGCCCAGCCATGTCCTCCCTGGACCGGAAACAAGCATCCTGGGACAGGTTTCGGAGTATCACCCCTCATCAGCCAGGCGAGCTTGAATCCTGTGACACAGCGAGCAAGGGACGTGGAGAGCAGGTTCAAGATTTATTTCATATGGCTTGGTTTAAACTGGGATGGCATGGTTAGCAAAAAAACTATGGATTTAGACCCAGATCTCTGCCCTGGGGTGAATGTTTGACATTGTTCAGCGTTCCGTTCATAAATTGTTCTTTTTGCATTTGTCACCCTGTGTGGGACGGGTATGCCCAGACATGGGTCCAGTGCTCCCCATGACACTCGATTCAAGCTAGCCTGGCTGATGAGGGTTGATAACCCGAAACCGGTCCTCGGATGCTTGTTTCCGGCCCCAGGATGCTTGTTTCCAGTCTAGGGAGGACCTGGCCTGGCAGTTCGGGTTGGACTGTTGCCATGGGGAGCAGAGTCAAGACTGATTTGCATACGGCTGGGTTTAAACTGGAATGGCGTGGTGAGCAAGAAAACGATGGATTTAGGTCCAGATCTCTGTACTGGGGTTAATGTTTGACATTGTTTAGCATTCCATCCATCAATTGCATCAACCAACACATCACTCTGTCATTCATATATGACATGTTTGACAACATGTATCATTTATATATATTAAAATTTGCTTCCTACAGTCTATTACCACTCGTATAGTTTGTTTCAAGTCAAATGTAGATGATTTACCCACCCATGGTTTCATTAGCACTTTCATGTTTTTCTAACAGTCCTAAAAATATTGCGCTTAAGTAATTTTTCATCAAATAATCATGTTCTCTTTGTTTGTACAGTCATGTCTTTCCCTTTTTATTTAGTTTTATATTATTATATTTCGCGTCCATGCTGGATTTCTCCGCCTCTGTTTGAATGACACAGGATCTCGGCTGGGGGTCTGACTTTAATTTATTATTGGTCTTTGATTGAACTTTAATTTAGGATTTTTTGAATATTATTTGGTCCATTCGACTTTTATTCTATATTCCCTTTGAACTTTTTAAATCAACTTCTCCTTTTGGCTTGTCTGGGAATACAGTCCTTACCCTTCATCGTGTGCTGGGCCAGGCCAGAGGTATCCAAAATGGAGTCCACTTGCCTGCATTACTCTGGCTCACTCACTCTCCTTGTATCTAATGCACTTGCTATACACACACACATTATTCAATCTGGATGTTAGCCCAAGTGTCTGGGTATATGCACAGAAGCAGAACTTTAGATAGGTGGGCCAGTGGGCCTAAGTCCCAGGGATGCATACATAATTCATATATAATAAATAAGCACTTCCTACAGTTTAACACCACTTGTGTAGTGTGTATGTGTCAAGTCTTCCTACAGTCTAACACCACTTGTGCGTATGTGTCAAGTCAAATGTACATGATTTACATACCCAGGGTTTCAGTAACACTTTCATGTTCTTAAAAAAATTGCATTTATGTACTTTTTCATTCAATAATCATGTTGTTTTTGTTCTTTTTGTTTGTACAGCCATGAACACCCAACCCACACCCATCCACCTCATTTTTGGCCATGCGCAGTTGGAGTTTGCTGCAGGACTTGGCCGTAGGTCATGCCCTTCCTGCAGCCAACCCATCCATGTGTGGTCAATCCCTGCTGTATAAGACCATTGCAAGTTGGGTTAGTCACAGACCTTGGACTATATGGCTAGGCCCTACAGCAAACCGCCCTTTGGTGGTCAACCCCTGCTGCTCACACCTTTGTCTGTGTGCAGCAGGGGATGTCCGTAGGGGCAAGGCTGCACAAAAGTCTCCTCAGGAGACCTACCCTTCCTAGATAAGCTCTTTGGCTGTGCACAGGATCTTTTTTCCCAATACATTTTTTAAAGGATTTTTCCATATTTAAATTTTTTAGTTAAGAATCATATTTTTCACAAAAATTGCAATGTTCTACTCAATATGGTGGCTTTTTTCCTTATCATAAAATTTACAGGAGTCCTTATTTTCAGAATTACAATTTTAAATGTGCATGATATATGAAAATGATACATTTTAGAGCCCACCCAGCACCTTTTTTAAACCTTCATGTCTCCAAAACTACTTAACAGATTTACACAAAACCAACGAAAGCACGCTTTCTGAGTATATTCTGCTTTCATGTCAAGCTTGGTGTAGATCCATTCAGCATTTTTTTATGTAGGCCTAAGCAATATTTCCTATGGAGCTATGGGAAAACACACCTTTTTTAAATTTCTTTTTAACTATTTTCCCCTTTATGGAACTGTAGGAATTTTGGCATGCCGGATATCAGGTGACTCAACTAAGCAATTTCTAAATTTCATGCAGATTCATCAACAGGGGTTTGAATCTATAGCCAAATCGAAAAATGCCTTTTCAATGGAAATGACAGCTGAACCATAATTACACTGTGGCGACTGCCGTTGTGTGACTGTGAGTGTGTGTGCATTTTTTTTTAGGACTACATGAGTGTTAGACCTGGCATCTTTGGCGTGTTTTTCCCCTGTCTTTTTTTACTTATGATCTCCTCCTTTTGACTGTGTGCTGCATTTCGTTTTTGCTGGTTTTAGAACTCTGGGCACTTTACCACTGCTGATCAGTGCTAAAGTGCAAGTGCTCCCTGTGTAAATTGTGATTATGATTGGTTATCCATGATTGCCATATTTGGTTTACAGGTAAGACCCTAGTAAAGTTCACTATGTGTGCCCAGGGCCTGTAATTCAAATACTACTAGTGGGCTTGCACCACTGGCTGTGCCACCCACATAAGTAGCCCTGTAACTATGTCTCAGACCTGCCACTGCAGTGTCTGTGTGGGCAGTTTTAAACTGCCATGTCGACAAGTGCACCCAATTGTCAGGCCCAAACCTTCCCTTTTTCTACATGTAAGGCGCCCCAAGTAGGCCCAAGGTAGCCCCGTGGGCAGGGTGCAGTGTATGTGAAATGTAGGACATGTACAGGAGTGTTTTACATGTCCTGATAATGAAATACTGCTAATTTCGTTTTTCACTATTGCAAGGACTATCTCTCCCATAGGTTATCATTGGAGCTGCCTCGTAACATCTTACAAGTGTAAATTCCAATTGGGAACAGATAGAGAACTGGAGTTTGCGGTCCCTGAACTCACAATTTAAAAATACACCTTTTAGTGTAGTTGGTTTTGAAATTGAGTGTTTGAAAATGCAACTTTTAGAAAGTGGGCATTTTCTTGCTTTACCTTTCTGTGCCTCTGCCTGCCTGTGGAATCCACGTCTGGTTTAGACTGACAGTTAGGCTGTTTGTGCATTCACTCTAGACAGTCACACAAAGGGAGCTGAGGTGTGCCCTGAATATCCTGATGGCCCATCACCAGTCTGATGGGTCTTTCTGGGCTAGAGTGGTAGGAGGAGTTGTCACTGACACCTGAATAGGGCTGTGCCTGCCCTCACACAAAGCTGTCTCCACACCCCTGTAGTGTGTCTGGAGCCAGGTCAGGGAAAGGCAGGGGCTTGGGCACTACAAAGACATTCCTTTGAAGTGTGCCTACTTCAAAGACAGAAACTGGTATAAGTACTGGAGCTGTGACACCATAACTTTGTAACACCTCTGGATCAAGAGGAGATTCTGCCAAGAAGAAGAGCTGGAGAAGCTGTAGAAGGGGAACTGCGCTCTTCTTGTTGCTGTGTTGTGCTGGTCTGCTGCTTGCTGCTTCTGTCTTGAACAGTGAAAGAACTGGACTTTGCTTTTACATCCTGCTTGCCAAGGTTCTCCAAAGGCTTGTGTGTGCTTGTCTCCTGTTTAGAAGTGTCAGGACCGTCAAAGACTTTATCTACAGCCCCTGCATTCCTCTGCTGGGAGTTCTGACCTGCCAAGTGGTGCCAATTCCAGTTCTGGGAGGTAGCTTTCCTGCACAGAAGAGAAGGAAATCCACTCATAGCACTTCATCGACTGTTGTTCCTGATGCAGCACTCCCGTGCAGAAGAAAAATCCACGCATCGCTGCGGTGCGGCCGAAGAATCAAGGCAGCGCCTGCCGTGCGGCTGAAAGAAGAGGAGTCCTGAGCACCATGTCTCCAACGTCTGAGGCAACCGCTCCGACTCCGACGCAGGTCCTGCTGTGAGGCTGAAGAAATTGACACATCTCCTGCCATGCGGCTGGAAAATAGATGCAGTGCCTGTTTCGCCGCTGCCGCATCGACCCAGCGTGCCTGGATTTTCAATGTATCGCACTTGTGCGCCAAGTTCTTCATCGACGTTGCCCAGCAGTAAGTAACCGAGGCCACGTGTCTGTAGTTTGATGCATCACCTCCCCTCGCAGTAAGGAATCGATGCATCCTCTACCCTGACAGCAAGGAATTGACGCATCACCTCCTCTGCACCACAGCAAGGAATCAATGCATCCTCCTCTGGCAGTACGGAATCGACACATCACTTCCCCTGCAAGTAAGGAATCGACTCATCGCTTTGTTTTCCGGCACCTCATCTCCCCTGCGCCTATTTTTGTCTTTGATTTTGACTCATCCCAGGTACTTTGCCATTAAAGAGATGCATCCATAGTTTCCTATGGACTAAACTGTTTTAAACCTTTTAAAAGTGATATATTTGCTTGCGTATGTTGGATTTTTGTTGTTTTGGTCTTGTTTTATTCAGATAAAGATTGGTTACTTTTCTAAACAGGTGTGGTGTACATTTGTAGTGCTTTTACTGTGTTACTGTGCGTGTTTTTTACAAATGCTTTACACTGACTGCTCGTGCCAAGCTACTAAGGGGGTGAGCAGGGGCTATCTTAGCTGTGTAATCCCCTTACCCTGATTAGAATAAAGGTCCCTACTTGGACAGGGTGCAAGCCACTGCCAACTAGAGACCCCCATTTCTAACAATGAGGATGGTGAGAGTCTCTAGGTCTCAGACCCCAAAAAGACATCATAAGTACTCTAGAGTGCCAGACACCAGTGCAATTGTGCCGAAAAATGCACAAAACCTCATTGGTGGTCCAATCTATTGCACCATTTTAGCTGTGGTTCAGTGTATCCCATTCCATGAGGGAATAAAAATGCATGTCTTCCCCCTTTTGTGTATTGGAGTAGGGGCATTATTGCCCCTTGTCCCTCTCTGGACACCTTTGCAGTCTACTTTTACCTCCACCATAAGGGCTATATCTCTTATCCTGACAACATAGGGCCAAATTTAGAATTTGGTGGACAGAATATGCCTTCATAAATGTGGCGGAGTGCCCTGTCCTCCAAACTTGTGGTCCACCTGTTCAATTTAGAGTCAGGGAAGCTGCTATATTTTCACCTGCATCACCAGGAGCTTTCGACCTAACTGACATTTGTCTATTGGCCAAAGTACCTCAGACAATCCACCCTATGTACAGCAGACCTTCCGACATGGTTTTTTTTCGTCCACAAGACCGGCCCAGCCTACCTCAACAGACGGCTCTCCTTCTACATCCCCAACTGCCAGCTACGCTCCGCCGACCTCTCACTCGCCACAGTCCCGCGCATCCGAAGAACAACCACCGGCGGGAGATCCTTCTCCCACCTCGCCGCCAAGACATGGAACACCCTCCCACTGAGCCTACGACAGACCCAAGACCTGCTCAAGACCTGCTGACCTTCAGGAGGATGCTCAAGACCTGGATGTTCGATCAGTAGCGGCCCCCCCCCCCCAGTGCCTTGAGACCCTCGCGGGTATGTAGTGCGCTTTACAAATGACTGATTGATTGATTGATTGATTGATTGATTGATTGCTTGGGACCACCAAAGAAAAACCTGGAGGTCCCAAACAAGAAAACAAATAAATGACTTTCAAATACTGGCAGAAAACTCAGCCTGTCGTTGACATTTATTTTTTTGTCTTTAAAAAAAAACCTCTTATTTAGGCTTATACAGAATTAATATACATAAATACAAGCTGAAGGTGGATTAAACCACCTTGATTCCACTGGTTGTATCAGCCACATTTAATACCATGTCTCATGCTGTTCTAATAAGACTGCAAGAGACATGTCTTGACTTAACAGGTTTCTACTGTTCTAAAGGAGACAAAACATGCAGTTTCACTTCCTCCTTTCCAAACAAAATTTCCAAACATCACCTGAGGTGCTACTCCTCAGGAATCTTCCCTAAGTCCTAGTCTTTTAAACAATAATATAATCCCCTTGGGTAAGGTTTTCTGAGCATTTAGACTGGAGTTTATGTCCTAAGCAGACAATACCAAAATTATCCTCAACATGGATGTGCACCCGATTGAGACCAAATCTAACTTCCTCAATCGTTGGATTGGATGGATGCTACCTGCTTTAAATTAAACACTGACAAAACAGAGGTAGTTATTATCAGCGGCACTCCATCTGTTTGGTCCTGCTGCTGGTCACCTGCTGACTTTGGCGCCTGTCCCCAGCCTGCGGCGTCAGCCTGCAATATAGGCTCCATTGTTGAGCAGGGCCTATCCTGTGTACAAGGGTCTGAAGTTACTTCAACATGATTTTATAATGGGAGATCACTCTAGAAAATGATTCCTCTTTACAACTTTTGAAAATCGTTATGCGGTCTCCATGCTATGATAGGATTGTGACACAATTCCAGGAACGGCCTGTGCATGGGCCTTCCTAAATACTGATTGCAGCACCTTCACCTCGTCCAAAAAATGTCCGCATGGTTACGGTTATGTTTTTTCTGGCCGGATTCCTGTTCCAAACACCTTGCTAAGCTCCATTGGCTTCCTAAAGCCAAATGGTTAATTTTAAAGAGGCTCTGCATTTGTAATGAGGTTGTGCTTTGCAACCAGGGGGCGGGCATCTTAAAGATCTTGGGGGCCCTGGGCCAAACGTATTTTGGGGGCCCATGTTTGGAACAGGTATGAATTTATGATCCAGTTTCAGCTCTTTCATACCCTTTTTAGCCAGGCCAATTATAGTGCAGAGGCAGACTGGTCCAAATTCTAACTGTGTTTACAACTAATATTCAGGGATAGTGATGTGTGGTTTCAATATTGTAACACAGCAGCAGCTCACTAATATTACTGCTAATAATCTCCGTGACACCCTCCCATTTCTCATATGTGAGGTCCTGTTTTGAGCTAAAATTAACTTTTTTTATGGATAATGCGTGAAAGGTAAACACAACATTTCTCCGCAAAATGTCTGTAATAGACTCTCACACGTCACCCACATTTAAAAAAAATCAGAAGAAAAGGTTTTTTAAACAATGTGTTAAAGAATTATTCAATGTTATCGGGGCAAAACTACCTGCAGTACAGAGCTGGCACTATCAGGGCCCTCCTGAAAGTCTGGGGCCCTGGGCCAGAGCCCATTTTGCCTATGCCTTAAAACGTCTCTGTTTGCAACAACACTAAATGTATCAATTGCTTTGGTACATGCTACCATCCTCCACAGACTTCTCCTTCATTTTCTGTCTGTTTGATTAGGATTCCAAAATACCACAAATTTCACCAAGATGGCCGCTCTTTTTTTTCTTGGTTGCCAAGTCTTGCAATTCTCTGCCCCTCGAAGTTAGAGCCACCACTAACTATGTTGCTTTTACAAAACTTCTGAGAATGTGTTTATTTGCCCATTTGCTCTTATGCCTATCTACAAGGCAACTTAATCGGTGATGTGTAGGAGCAAAGGATTCTACGTCTTGATGTTGCATGTTACCAGGAAATTGCATGGTGGGCAACGGGAGAAGAAAGTCTATGCTGGGGCACTGCTGCGCCCTCCTTCTGGTGGCCTCCAAAGTAGGACAAAGGTGAGCAGGGATAAAGAGAGAGAAGTTTTATTGTGAGGCTCCTCTTTCTTTGCTCCTGGTCTAGAAGTGCAGGAAGATGAGCATATCAGTGTGCCTCCTTTCCCGTAGTGTTCTGCCCAGAGTGCTGAAGGAGGCAATTCCATGAAGGAGACATTGCATTCTCTTTCATGCAATACCAGAAAAGCTCCTCAAACAAATGCTGCTACATTTTTCATTGCTGCCCTTACTGCTTAAGTGTCTCTCTGCTCACGAGAGCATCTTCCAATGGCCAGCAACAATCTTCACCCAGCTTGTTTTCTACCCATCAAACAGAATAGGGCATTACTTCCTAATTTACAGCATGGAGGGTATAAAGGCTTAACATCTCCCTTTTCAATGGTGATGTTTATTCTTCTACTGTTGCCTTGCTGGATTTTTTGTTACATTTCTATTTATGAATTGGCTAAAACATCTGTGCTTACCTTGGCTGCTTATACCATGCACAACTGGTTTAAACCAGCCCCTGGAATGCTGCAAGCATGTTTGGCTACTGACCCACAAAAAGCCACTTTCTGCCATTCTGCACTACAACACATCTGAGCGGATGGAGAAAGTATCCCCTGCCTATGTCCCAAGAAGGGACTAGTATCAAAGGAGACCTAAGATTTCGTACCAGGGCGGAATATGTCTCAACTGGGTAAGAGCCTTTCAGTTCCACACACTTTCAGTGACCCATCAATGCTTAGCAGTACCGGTCAGAGGTTGTGACCCACCGTAACAAGCCTCTCCCGTGATGAGTTGAGTCCTCAGACACCGTAATTCTGAGTACCTCCAGCAAGTCAAAATACCTGGTGGTTCTGATGTGCTGCTTGATCTTTTCTAGCCTGACATGCTGCCGAAGGTGTCACCGAGGTGTGGTCCTGCCTCAAAATTCAACGCAAAAGGATTAAACCACTCACTGATAGTTCAGATATCAAATGCCTAAACCCCAGGGTGTGAGGGCTCAGGCCAAATCTCTTTAATGAGAGTTTCAGGCAATTTTCCTCTATGGTTCCAATATTTGTCTTTGTTACCATCTTTTAAGAAAACATCCCACCCTCTGTCCACATAATATGTTTCACACCAAGGTGGAGAGTTAGGTTTCACAAATGAAATGGGTAAGCACACCTGTACTGCAACCAGTCTTGAAAGTTCATTGTTCTGCACACAAACACAAAATTACAAGTAGACAGAAAAAAGTGCAAATAATTCCCAGGTCCCAAACTGGTACTACATAATTCTTCCTTGGGTGTCAATCAGAAATTGCCACTGAGCTTCTCATTTGTATCCTGACCTTAGGTGTTTTCTTGCTCTGACTCCATAAATATTTCAGATTCAGGTGGAATTTCTTTCTGCTACTATTTTCTCCTTACCATCTTTAGTTATGTCTGATGGCGGCTTAAGGCGACGCACTCACTCTGACATGTTTTCTCTGCATGTTGCACGACGAACTGGTTGAAAGCAAGGGGGCGCGAGCAGTCATGGTCTCTAGCCGCTCTGTGATGCAAAGCACTTGAACGCGTACTAACCTGAACATTTCAAGTACTCACTTAAATGTGTTCCAGTTGATCTTATTTTTCATCTGTCAACTTTGTGAACTCAACGAATAAAAAGATGCTTATTTTGAATGCAATTAGTGCATTTATGTGCTTTGGTGAACAGGAGATCCTGTTCTGCATGGTTGCAGTGAGTTTCCTGTCAGAGCTGTGCTACATTGAAATAGCTCAATGATGTCCAATTAAAAATTGAAAATTAGCCGGAGCTCAAATTGGAAGTGAGTACAACTGTGTCCATTGGATGTTCCACCTCAATTCAGCTTGGCTGAGTCAAACAATCTAAGCATCTGATGGTGTTGGTGGATAAAGAACTTCGAAATCTATGCCTGTGCTTTGGGGATTGAGAATGACAAATGTTTAATCTCTTTGCTGATGTACTATGATGGCCCTGGCTAGCGGGACATCATTCTTCAGTTTGATGAGGATGAGGCTGACACGCTTGAGAAGCTGAAGATTTGTTTCTTGTTGTGCTTTATCTGAGGGGATCCAAATGTCTTATATCACAAGGGTAAAAGAATGGTCCAACTTTGTGACTTTGATAAGTACTCTTGAGAAGAGGTGTTGAGTCCCAAATCATAGCTGGATGCAATTCCTGTCTTTCACTACAAATTGATACAAATATTAGAAGACATCCTTGTTATGGCCAGAGCTTCTCACACAGCAGAGTTTCAAGCCAAAGGCTTGACCAGACATTCACTCCGCACTGAGGTGAATGAACCTTCATATCTTGTCAAATATAACTTATCTGACAGTCAGTCAGTTAAACGCGTAGTACCAGTGCATTTACCATGTCGCTCATTCTAATGCATGCCTTGTGACTGACAGCAAGTGCCTTGGAAGGGAAAAATGCGTAGAAAACATGGAAAGTCGTAGTGTTTACAGAACACCTTGATCATCATGTCTTCACTCTGAATAATGCAAACATATAACCAGATTGAGACATTGAGTCTATGAGGTGACTGTGAGATCCAGTTTGTCAATAAGATGACCTTCCTATGACAGAGAACAATTGAGAAACATTTATATCCATGACATTGTTCTTACGGTGGATCATGATGAATTCACAGAGCTCACGCGACACTGGTGTGAACACAGATTCCACTTTACTGAATACAATAGTACTATCAATGTTAATACTGGCATTGAATTCATTTGTTTGCAGTGCACTCATGACCCTGCTGCTTGTGTGCGTGTGCATTTCTGCCTTTATGAGGAATCCCCTTGAGTGTCTAGGATATTTTCATCCAGTTCATTTGCAAAACGCTTGTTTGTCAGAATTTGGTCCCAGATATACTAAGCTCCTTGCGTTGTCTGTGCGACATGCAAGGCGACGCAAGGCAACGCAATAGGTTGAGGCAGATTTCCAAAGCCACGCAAGGGCCGATGTGCAGCGCCATGCGTGACTTTGTGAAGAAACATAAGACAATGCAGCTGCTTGTGTTGATTGTTTTACATTTCGCAGTGGGACACTTTCCAGGGTTGGGGCATGGGTGTTTCCATGCATCCACCCATGGAATCTGACACAGTCCCAGATGTACTGAAATCAGTAAACATGGGATTGCCTCAAAATAGTACGCCGCGCTAACCATTATGTGATGAGGAGAAATATGTTTATTTCTCCTGGTTTCTTCCTCTTTCTATGCATGATGCATTCTGCATCACGCACACAGAGAGGAAGCTACCTCTTTGCATTGTACTTATGTGGAAAGGTATCCCTTCCTGCACACAAACTATCCAGCCCATAACACAGGGGTGGTGCAAGGGTGCCTGCACTGGCGCTAGGCAGCCTCAAGTGCGCCAGCGGAGGCAGAGAGCTGAAGAGTGTCATAACTTAGCAGATATGGTGCTGTTCAGCTCTCTCCTGTTCACGCAGTGCAGCGCAGCAACCCTGCTTGCTGCTCTAAGGTGTGTGAACCTTTAGTAAATATTCCTCTTGATGTTTTTGCTGTGGAGGCCGCCACTGTCACTGGCTGGTTATTGAGTTTCAGATTGAAAGGTAAGATGGGCCTCCTACAAGTTCTTTGTCAATTTATAGCCACAGTGGATGCTTCACAGGACATTGATTTTGAGAAACTATTCTCTGGCGTCTTTCAGGGTATTAGCAAACGCAGGGACTGGCAAATTACTTATTGATGAGTCAATGAAGCCTTGCATTCAGCCCTGCTAAGGCATACCGTTCAAGATTTAAAAACGGGTGGAAATAGAAATAAATAATTTCATACAATATATCATTGAGCCAGTGAAAGGGCTCACATCATAGTTTTCACCCATAGTTTAAGTGCCCAAATGCCAGTCCGGATGGAAACTCTGCATAGATATTGGCATGCACCAGTCTAATCTTGCCATTTTGAAAGAAATAAAACCTTGCTGCACACATACAAGACATAAGCCATCAGTTGAATGGAGCAACATTTTATGAACAATGATTAGAGCAAAGACTTCCACCAGCTTGAAATAAAAGAAAATTCTTGATACATTCCCTCATTTGCATTTCTACTAGACCCACTGGTCTAAATGCCTTGATAGAAGTAGAGGGCATACACAACTGTTTAAAGTACAGTGACAATATCCTAGTATCTGGAAACATTTTGGCGGAACACAATACTAGTCAAAGTCTGCCGGGCCCTACAGGATGCAAATCTGACACTCAATAAACCCAAATGCAACTTTGGAAAAACCTCTCTCAAATTCCAGTGCTTTGAAATCCACACGGGTGAGTAGTTGCGCTTTACCAACCCTGATTGATTGACTGATAGTTATGTATTTCCCAAGAACGTATGTGTCCTGATACAGACAAGATACCGCCTCAGACCTCCGTCCCAGCTCCTGATAATGTCGCAAGTTTGTGATCATCCTCGGAACATCCAGGACTGGACTTTGCTTCTTTCAGCACACCCCTGCAAAATCTAACAAAAAAGGGCAGGTGTGTCACTGGTCCTAGATATATCAGTTGGTGTTTGAGGTCACTCAATCTCAAATTGCAAATGCTGAAAAATTAGCCTACCTCGATCCTTCATCCCACATGGAAATCACAGTAGATGCCAACTCAGTGAGACTTGATGCCATCTTGGCGCAATATGATCCTGTACCTGAATCTCCATGCATGATAATTGCCTCCCTCAGTCACAATATAATGGTCCATGCAAAAGCCTACTGCCAGACAGAAAAGGATAGTCTGGTTTTAGAGCGGACCTGTCAACATTGCCATCTGATTGTCTGTGGAAAACCATTTACCGTCCTTACCAATCACCAGGTACTCTTTTGAATATTTTGCCTCTCGAAAGCAAAGATGCCTCCACATATAGAGAGATGGGATTTAAGTCAGCAAAACTACTATTTAAACACTGAGCAGGAAAAAGACCAACATCTCTCAGATTTTTTTTCTCAGTTTCCCCTTATTTTGAGTGACACAAAGCTGTTATTTGCAGAAGAATATTTGTGATACATCATCAGAGAGGCTCACCTAGCAGTGCTGCTAAAGAGGGTGTCATTAAGGCCACCACATTGATCAAACGCTCAGAGCAGTTTCAGATCTCCGAAAATCTCTCAAGATGGAAGAATGTGGAACAAATTAAAAAACACACAAATGCACCAGCCTTAGAGATTTGCAAGGTTTCAGAGATGTGTATGGGGAGCTTGCATGTCTCAAGAGAACAGTGATTGTGAGAGCCATTGGCTTGGTCATTCATGTCAAACTCCACAAACATGAGGAAGCTTGCCCGTGAAGTCCACCATTTGATTGCTTCGACTAAGCAATTCCTCAGGCAATTTTTAGATGAAAATGTGGAAAAGATACTTAGAGCCTGCCACGTTTGTCTGAGTTTTAGCAAGGACACTCCCCAGAACTTCTGAAGGCATCTAAACTACCCTCTGGTGTATGAGTAGTATCTTTACGACTGCCTATCTGTTTATGTGTGCCACGAGTGCAGAAATTCTGAAGTCGTAAAGATACTTGTCATAAAATTCCTTTGTGAATTTGAAAAAATCATAAACTTACACAAAAGTGTAAGTTTAACTTTGTGATTCAGTCCCTATGTTTGTTTCTTAATTACCCTAGTCCTGAGTTGCGTCATTACCCATAAAAGCCTATCCATGCACAGACGCTACAAGCATCTCCTGGAGCAGCTGGAGCAGCTTTGTCCGGGTGTAAAAGCAGATCAAACAAAAAAAGACAGAGACAACGAGCAAAATGACTTGGTTACTTACCGGTAATCTTCATTACTCTGAGTCATAGTGTTCTTCGTCACCCTTGAGCACTATGTGTTCAGGGCACAGCCTTCACTCATTGAAAAAAATTCCCCTCCCAACATGGTGATCTGACAGAAAGTACATGTCACCTGACCTATAAGGGTGGGGCAAACCCATTCCACATCCTGTAATACCCAATAGATCATAAAGACCAACAAACAGACAAATAAAATGAGAAAAAACAAAAGAGATCCATCAACATGCCCAGTGACTTGAATGGGCCACAATGTTATTGCTTTTGTTTGTTCCTCAACTCCCAAGGGTGGGAGTGAGGGATACACGACTGTGACGAGAAAGACTATGACTCGGAGTAATGAAGATTACCGGTAACTAACCAAGTCATTGCCTTCCTCCTCCGTCTTCCTTGTCACAGTCGCCACTGAGCATATATCAAAGCACAAATTCAAAAAAGAAAGCCCAACACCCACAGAGATGCCAAGAAAACGAACTTTATTCTTGGTTGAGTACAAATCACTGAACTGCAGTAAGAACAGTTGCACCAAAATCTTCAGAACCCCCCCCTCTCAATTTATAATGGGAAATGAAGGGGGTATGAGGGGATGACCATGTTGCTGCCGCACAAACGTCCCTGAATGAGGCGCCCTTAAAGGGCGCTCATGAGGAAGCAACACCCCTGTTTGAACGCCCCTGAATCACAGGAGGAAGAGAAATCCCTGAATGAAGATAGGCAAAGGAAATGGCAGACCTAACCCAATGAAAAATAGTCGCTGTCGTAAGGCGATGACTCTGCCTGGCTACCCCAAAATTAACAAAAATGAAAATCCACCTGGCGAATAGAGGCAGTTCTCTTCAGATAAATAACAAGAGTCCTTGTTAAATCAACAGAATGCAGCAGAACTTCCTCTTCTGTAGAGATTGGGAAGGAAATAAGCAGGAAGAACAATTTCTTGGGCCTAATGGAAAGGAGAGGTAACCTTGGGAAGGAAAGTCGGGTCTGGGCGAAGGACCACCTTGTCTGGAAAAAACCTGAAGTAAGGAGGGTGAGAAAGCAATGCTCCTATCTCCCCCCAATGCCTCTCTGAGGTTATCGCCACCAGGAAACACACCTTAAGAGTCAGAAACTCCAGGAATACTGAAGGCAGTGGCTCAAACAGGGACTTCTCTAAAGCATTAATGACCTGTGGGAGATACCACGGGGGAACAGGAGAGGAAACTACCGGTCTCTTAAGGTAGAATCTCCGACGAATGCGAGAGGCCAAGGACTCAAAGGGGAGAAGAGAGGTACCCCTGATAGCATTGATGGTATCCCACTGGCTATGGAGAGTAGATACATGTAGCTCCATCAAGAACGCATCCCATAGGAACTCTAGGATAGAACCACGCTCACAAGAGTCTGGTACAAACCCCCTCGAAGAACACTAGACAGAGAAATTCTTCTAGTTTCTTTCATAAACACGAAAGGTGCTGACCTTTCTAGAATCCTGAACTGAAAGAGACACCTCTGAAGAGCAACCTAGAGTGACTAGCCTCCTCCTTTCAATTTCCTAATCTCCAATGCCAGCTGCCTGATTGAATTGTGTGACAGATGAGGAAACCTGAATGGAGAAGGGGAATTTGGAAACTACCATGGAGGAGCAATTGCCAAACTGTGCAGTAGGGGGTACCATGGTTGACGACTCCAAAATAAGACTACCAACAGCACCACCACCCTTTCCCTCTTGATTTTTGTCAAAACCCTGCTGAGAAGGGGAAAGGGGGGGAAGGCAAAGAGAAGACCTCATGGCCAGGGGAAACTCAGGGCATCCACCCACGAAGCCTCCCCGCAAGGGAGCAGGGTGCAAAACCTCAGTAGAAGAGCATCCTGCAGGGAGGTAAAAAGATCCAGCCATGGTCTCCCGAACGTCTCTGATATCTCCTGGAAAATCAAAGGTGACAGGGACAAATACACTGAGGAAGGGAGTTGGTGACTCAGCTGATCCGCACACCCATTCTCCCTCCTCTGAATATAAATCGCATTCAGACCCAACAGATTGGCCTTTGCCCAGCCGCCAGGAGAGCCAAAACAGGAGAACGAGTCCCCCCCAAGTGACTTAAATAGGCTTGAACCACTTGATTGCCCATCCTGATCTGAACAAATCTTTCTTTGAGAAGAGGGGCAAAGTGCAGAAGAGCTTTAAAACTGCAGCCAGCTCTTTCCAATTTGAAGTCATCCATCTCTCCACGGTTGACCAAAGTCCCTTAGAAGTAAGTCTCCCGAGGGTAGCCCTTTAACCCCAAGAGCTCACATCAGTTTTCAGGGAACAAGGCACAGGTGAGTCCAAGGCATCCCCTTTGTCAGGTTTTTGGGCTGCAGCCACCACTGCAGCTGCCAAGAAATGTGGCCGACACTGGCACCAAGGCGCCATAATCCTGGGAGCTCAGGTTCAAGTGTGCTAGCAGGTAATACACCAGATGGAAGAGATCCCTGCAAGCCCAAGGAACAAGAAAAAGGGAGGCAGACATGCACTGCCAAGAAATGTGGCCGACACTGGCACCAAGGCGCCATAATCCTGGGAGCTCAGGTTCAAGTGTGCTAGCAGGTAATACACCAGATGGAAGAGATCCCTGCAAGCCCAAGGCACAAGAAAAAGGGAGGCAGACATGTCTCCTTGAACCTCCACCCAGTCCATTGCAGAAGAAGACTGAGTAGATAGGAGAAACCCCAGACGAGACTTGAGTCGTTGTTGTACCGGTGTAAGAAAAACTTTTCCTAACTTCGTGTTGAAGATGTCCCTATGAACAGGAGCTCGTGAGATGGGTTTTGCAGATATTCACAATGAACCCATGGTTCTCCAGGCAGTCCCACACCCACTCCACTTCCTCTTGGGCCTTAGAAGAAATTAGCCAATCATCTAGGTAAGGAAACAGAAGCACCCCCAGGCATGTAACAGACCCACCAGAAGAGCCAGTGTTTTTGTGAACACCCTAGCGGCTGAGGCCAAGTCAAACGAAAGGACACATAACTGGAAATGATGTCCCAGGGCAAAGAACCTCAAATACCTCTATGAAAGAGGATGCATTAGGATATGGAAATAGGCATCCATAAGGGCCAATGAAGCCAGAAATAACCCAGAAGAAATAAGGGGTAAGATCTTCTGTAAACTCACAATCTTGAATTTTTGGTAGGGAACACAGGAGTTCACAGTCGAGATCCAAGACTGGGTGGTAACCCCCTGATGCCTTCTGGACCAGGCACATCAGAGAATAACATCCCTGACCCATCTCTGACTCGGGGATTGGAACAATGGCTCCCTTCTGGAGTAGGTCGAAAATCCCCTTCTGTAGACCCTGGAACTTCAGAGGATTCCAAGGAGTTGGCAGGAAAAGATCTGGAGGCCAGAAAGAGAAGTCTGTAGAATAGCCTTCTTCCACTAAATGAAGAACCCAGGCATCGGTGACGTCTCTTGTCCAAACTGATGAAAATCTTCTGATTCAACCTCCCACCCTTTGACAGTCATGCTTTTGGAGTAGAACTGGCAAGGGCAGCGCCCTCAGGTTGTTGCCAGGACTTATCAGAGGAGGGAGTACCACGGCTTTTCCCCTCCCATGAAAGTGTGCCCTCTCCCCGCTGAGGAGGAATTTCCAAAATGCCTGCCTGTAATAAAACCCACAACCTCTTGCCACAGGTCTCAGAGGTGTCAGGAGCTTACGGTCCTCCACAGACTTCAATAGTATCCCTAGCTGAGGACCAAACAACTTTGCACCACCAAAAGGCAGGCGTGAAAGGAGTGTCTTCTGGGATGCCTCCGCCTTCCATTAACTCATCCATATGTGGCACATAGCCGAGACAATGGATCAGAAATTGCTGCTGCAGCTGACAGAGAATCAATAGTAATGTCTGACAGGAAGCAGACCTGTTGCTCAATAATAGGCAGCCTTGAATTAGCGTCATCCCCTTGCTCAAGCTCCTCCGACAAGGCCTGAAAGTCATGCAGAAGAGATTGAACAACATACGTGGTATAAGCCCCTGCCCTGATTGAAAAGTTTGAGGGTGAATAGGCCTGCTTAGCGGCACTGTCCACCTTCTTGCCATCCTGGTCACTTGGAGAGGCATCTTCAGAGATGTTGGAGCCACTGGAAGCCAGGCCTGCCATAAGAGAATCCACCTTCTCCTGAGGAGTGAAATCATTCTGGAAATAGCTAAGTGCTTACTTTTTAGCAAGGACCGAAGGGAATCCTGATTTCTCAACATCAGAACATTCCCTTGACAAAGTGGACTTTTGTCAAGGGAATGGTCTGATGTTCATGGATGGGCAGAGCCTCAGGCTCCTTCCGATGGTACTGTGAGAAAAAATCCTCCTCCTAATCTGGAGGAAGCATCGCAGAAAAGGCCAAATGTCCTTCAAGTGGGTCATAACTTCCTTCAACTCAGCTCTCTTCACAAAGAAAGATGGTTCCTCATCTGAACCATTAAAGTCAGGGTCAGGCTTGGAGGAAAGCCTAGGTATCTTAGGCACTGGACCCTCTCGTGCCGCAAAAGCTGTTTATCATAGCCTGAAGGACATCTAGATCCATTCCAACAAACTGATGCGAGGAAGCTGACACTGATAACACTCCCAACTCAGAGCCAGAAGAATCATGCCTCCGCTTGCCCTTAGTTTAACCTTCATGCCTGCAATCACCAAACAACTGCCGACATGGAGGGAGAAGCCGTACTATCTTATATACTTCCATGTAGCACTGTTGCTCAGCAACAGGCATGAAATTCATGACGCGGAGTGCTGCTGATGGCTTTCAGCGTCTATATTATACCTAACAACTGCCTCGCAAGAACTCGCAGACTCCTGAGGAACAAGACTGCCGCTCCATTATCGGGAGCATGCCTTGTCCATCCCACCTCACACCTCTTTCTTTCACCATCCTACATTTCCTGTCTCTAGATCTCACTTTTGCTTGTCCTTTTCAACCCTGTTTCTTCCCTTTTTCACAGACCTCCCATCTTTTTCTTTACCCACCCTTTTCACTTTTATGCCTTTCTCTCTTCTGCTCTGGGTCAAAATCCGATTATGAAAAATAAGAACTCATTGATTTTGCTCAGGAAGAAGATTGGTGACAAAGCGTTTAATAAAAATTAACCATGAATGCAAAAAAACTGGATTCAGAAGAATTGTCAGACAACGACTTGGAAGCTGTGTTTTTGACATTTACTGCACAGCGCAATGGTAATTTTTAAATCAAAATCTGAAGATTGAAGCCCTAAAAGGACATAGTGCATGCAGATTTTTACTGACAAATTGGATCTGGAAAACACACAGTTTGCCCTATAATTCTGCAATTTTTCAGAGAGGAGAGTCCTGTAAACTCCTTCTTGGGAGGGTCGTGCTCGCCAGCTTCACCTGCATGGCACACTGTCTACCATATGTATTGTAACCGGCGTTCCCACTTAAAAACGTGGGACACCCCTGTTCTAAAGAACCGCTGTCTAGCCAATTTATTTACTCAGCTAGTTAATTAGTTATGTAATTATATCCTAATGTCATGTTTGGGCAACAGTTAAAAAAACATACAGTTATTCAAAAATATGAAATATTAAATTATTTTGCGACAGCAAACAGATGTTGCGGCAGACTCGAACATGATTTTTCGTATCTTAACTCTGTGCCTTGAGTACTACCGAACCCTCATCTATAGCTAAGTACTCTTTCAGTATCTTTGATCCTTCAAAGGTAGCCTTGCCATTTTGCCAAGCAGTCGAGGTTTTAATCTATGAGGTGGCTGCAGGTTTGGAATTCAGATAAATGTGGTACAACTATCTAACGATAAAATCATTGATGTAAAGTAGGTAAAGGAAAGGTAATTGAAAGTAGCCACACAAAAAGGATCTGATACACCCTTAGTGGTATTCAAGCACTTATAGGTGTCGGTCCAGAATATTGAATAGGGGTATATATAGGCCTACCTTCATATGGTAGCCAAAATATCGAGAACCAAAAGTTGACAGTTAAGTATGTATAGAATTGTATACCTCTAACACCACATATATTTACTTTGGCGATATATATATATATATATATACCTTGTAGACACCTAT
This sequence comes from Calotriton arnoldi, assembly GCA_963921515.1. NCBI lineage: Eukaryota > Metazoa > Chordata > Amphibia > Caudata > Salamandridae > Calotriton > Calotriton arnoldi. The sequence continues at coordinate 1,088,639 of CAWUFW010001843.1, read as the reverse complement.
ATCTGTACGGCATGTAGATGTGGAATTAAGAATAGAAAATCCATACTTCTCTTTATGCACTTACCTTTCTATATTTTGGTCCTCGATATATTGGCTACGATATTAGGGTATCACAATTTTCCCTAGTCGATATTTCACACTTCCCACCTAGGCAGGTAATCCTATGCTGCAGCTAGCATGAGATTCTGTGGGCTACTACAGATTTCAGGACGACGCTATTAAATAAGCCATTCCATGGCTGCTCTCCTCATCAAAAAGGGAAAGAAGGCAGTAAAAATAAGGAACAACAGAAATAGCACAACTTAGAAGGGTTTGGAATATTCTGTGGCAGGAATACAACCCCCAAACAAAATTGCAGTTCTTATACTGCGAGATGTTTTATTTGGGGTGAATAAAAGTCCTCTTTATGGTTTGGAAAAGCTACACCTCACTACCCAGCATTGACAAGACCCTCGTGCTGATAACTTAAATATTATCGGGACTTTGGACAAAACCCTTTTCATTCTTGTAGGGGAGTATTCTTAACAGGAACAGAATCTTTGCTGGTGGCTGTTCTCCTTTAGTGCTGGGACTGATCTCTCCTGAATGTTGGAAGAACTCTTGCTTGCCAAAGAGAAGGGGCCTATTCCCATTATGCTTTTCTCATTCTTGTAAACGCTACTGGTTGCCTCACAAACGCATTTTAAAACAAGCAATGGCAAAGCCAATAGGTCCCGCCTATAAAAGAGCTATTGGCTTTGCCAATGTGTTTTAGCCATGTTGTACACCAGCGTGGCTGCTGTTCAGCATGGCTAAAAGTTAGTGAGGTAAAGGAGAGTGGTGTGGAGTGGAGTGTCATAAAGTGAAGTACAGTGGAGTGTTATGGAGTGGTGTTGAGTAGAGTTGAGTGGTGTGGCGTGGAGTGTCGTGGAGGGAGTAGAGTGTCATGGAGGGAGTAGAGTGTCATAGAGTGTTATAGAGTGTCATAGAGTGTAAGGGTTTAGAATGGAGTAGAGTGTCGTAGAGTGAAATAGCATAGAGTGTAATGGAGTTATGTAGAGCAAAGTGGAGTGGCATAGAGGGTGCTGCATAGAGTGGAGCAGAGTGTTGTAGAGTAGAGTGGCGTAGAGTGGAATAGCATGTCGTAGAGTAGAGTGGCATAGAGTGGAGTAGTGTAGGAGAATGGAATGGCCTGGAGTTGGGTAGAGTGTTGTAGAGTTGAGTGTAACAGAGTGGGGTGGCACAGAGTGCCATAGAGTGGAGTGAAGTGGCGCAGAGTGGAGTAGTTTGTTGTAGAATATAGTGGAGTAAAATGGCTTGGAGTAGCATAGAGAGTGGCAAAGAGCGTCGTAGAGTGGAGTAGAATTGTAGAGTGAATAGAGTGGAGTAAAGTGCTGTAGAGTGGAGTGGCACAATGTGTCTCTGAGCATTCGGATGATCACTGTGTTGAGCAAGGATTGCCCTCAGCCCCACCAGCCTCGCATCCATTGTGAGCTCAGTATGTAACTTGGGGTCAAAATAGGCCATCTCGGTCGCATTCTCAATTGCATGTTTTATTCTTTTTAAGCTTTGATCACATTCAGCAGACCATTGGAAAGGGACATTTCATTTTGTCAAGTATTTTCATGGGGCACAGTTGCAAAGTCATGAATGTACCTTGAGCAATAAGTGGCCATGCCTAAGAAGGATCGCAGCATGGTAACATCTTGTGGGTGGCAAGTGCTTGCACTTTATCTGGATCAGGAGTCATTCCCCAATCAGAGAGTATGTGCCCAAAGAATTTGAATTTGGTCTTGTGAAACTCACACTTTGCTTCATTCAGAGTGAGACCTGCATCAGCAAGTAACTGGTATACTTGTGTAAGAGCCTTGTCATGCTCCTTTTGCATTACCCCAAATACCAGTATGTCATTACTGTAATTAAAACATGCGTGACAGGTTGAATTATTCGACGTATGTGACATTCTGACATATTTCTGCATCTGATGACACTCCAAAACTCAACCTTTTTTATCTGAACAAACCAAAGTGAGTCGAAAAAGTATTGATGTATCTGCAGTTCTCTTCCTACTTGAGTTGCTGATATCCCTTGCTCAGGTCAAGACGGGAGAAGACTTTGGCACCATTCAGTTGCATGATCATGTTGTGTAGTTCCCACTAATCTATAGGTTTGGTTCCTGAAATTTATTTAGTTCCTGTAAAACGGCCAAACATTCATTGATGTCAAATGGTGTGTCTGCCGCCACTGTCATTATCGAGGTCTGGGACCCACATTCTCACTACAAACAGGATTTCATATGGAGTACGACCACCCAGGGATTTGCTTGGCATGTTATTGAGTGCCCTCTGAACTCCATATAGGTGATGGACCCAACTGCAACCTTGCTGTTAAGGATTGCTTTAAGTCCTGGTTTTTCCTCTCAACTACCGAATTTCCTTCAGGATGATGGGGGCGAGGAGTACCGCAAGGTCACACCCAAACTTCCCTTGGCTTCTTTGTAAGTAACAGAGCTAAATGCCGGACCCTGGTCGGAATGTAGTGTGCCAATTGAAGACGTCCCGATAAAGACTTGCAGATCCTTGATAACAGTTCGGGCATCAGCCGATCGCTGTGGCCATACCCACAGGAATCTGGAGCATGAATCTACTGCCACCAGAGTCGGTTGTTAGTAGACGTTTAATAGTTAGCATATGTTTTATTGGTACATCTCCATTTCCTTTCTCCTGTTTCTTTTGCGAAACCCCTCTGATAGGGTATTGCTGCATTTGTATATTGATCTCCATTATGTCTACAGACGACATATACACTGTATGTCATCGCACTGTTTAGGAGACCTCATGCTAGTGTATAGGACCAGTGATTTCATTTGCGAGCTGGCAACAATAGTGCGGAAATGTGGGCAGGCAATCATAGCGTGGCATGGTTTACTGCTTGTTGATACTATTTGTGAGCACTATGACATATCCAGATTATGCTCCTGTAATGTACAGTGTTGAACTGCATCGTGCTCTAATGAGGTTGTATAACACAGGTTTATGTGTTGCTTTTGATTAATCTGCATTGTCATGCAAAATGTAAGCAGAAGCAATAGACAGAAATTTAAGAAAAAAACAATAAAGATATTTAAAAAAAAAAAAAATGAATCTACTGCCACCAAGATGTACTTGTAAGCCCCATCAGACTGCAAGGGGCCGCAGTGGTCCAAATAGACACAAGCCAAAGGCTTATTTGAGATAAAAAGAGGTGTCTGTGGTGGATATGCTATGGTGGAGCCCTTCATCTGCTGGCAGATGTCTCATTTGAGGACAAAGCCCTTGGTCTGTTTAGTAAGACATGGCCACCAATAGCGCTGCTTCAGTAATGAAACTGTAGCAGTAATCCCTGTATGTGCTGAACCCAGTCCTTCATGCGCAGCTAGTATTAACCCCAATCTGCGATCAGGGTTTGGTATAACTCTATGTAAATATGTTTGGGTAGAAGTGGTGTATACCGTCACATAGCACTTTACGCGTATTTGCACTATTTCAAAGCCTAGGATTTGTAAGAAATATATCATATAGGCACTAAATCATAGTCAAGGATTTGCAAGAAATATGGGCTACCAGTTGTTATATATGAAAATATCATAACTTATAGATATGTGCTGATTAATACAGAACTTTTAAATAGGCACAGTTTAAACTCAAATATTTTAATAGAGTAAAGAATAATATCAAATGATTTTTAACTTTTAATGAAGTAAATCTGTCTCCGGAAAAAAATGAATATCAATTTAATTAAACATGTATATACGCATTGGTTTTATTTGATAATCCAGATGAATTTGGAAAAATACTTTTATGATCGAAATAAAGTCTGTGATGATGATGATAACTCTATCCCCCACTCCTGGAATCTGAGCATACAGAATGTTTTGTGCATTTAACTTGTAGGAGTACTTGAGTGGAAAGCCTTTAAGCAGGTGTGTGTCGTTGTGAGCAGCATTGACAGCCACCACGATGTTTCTGTCTAATCTCGTACTAGAACGAGTGATTGCAGCAGCAGTGCGAACTGTTGCCTTAGCGGCTTCATCAGCCATGGAATTTCCTGCAACGTGAACGCCAACACGATGATGACTCAATGTGTGAATAACATGAGCCTGTGGCAAGCATTCTTTCAGCTTTGCCACCTGTTCCCAAAGCATCTTGTGCGTGATTGTGCAACCCTTGGAATCTCTAAATCCATTCTGGCCCCAATAGTGAAGGTATTAATTATATGACTGGACACAGTAATAGGAATCACACACTATAAGTGTGGGGAATCCATGATCCGTATTTTGTAGTGCCAGTATCAGGGCTTTTAGTTCTGCCAGCTGCGCTTTACAGTCCCCTACGGACTGCATGTATGTTTTTTCAGGACGAAATTTGCCATCGTGCAGGCCCCCCTTTACGATTGCGCATGTCGCGGAATATTGGTGTCTTGTCCCTACTGCAGGCTGAGCAGACCCATCAGTATAGATAATGTAATCATATCGATCTAGAGGCATTATTTCATTCAGCAAAGGATATTCTTGTTCATATTGCAAATGCTTGTGTGTGTAATGTAGAATCAAATCTGTATCCTATATCTGTTGTAGTGAGCGAGTTAGCCCATTGTATCCATAGTGGATGTAAAACTTTGGCATTTGGAACGCTCGCTTTGGTAATGGCCTCTAAGGTCGGTACCGGGGTTACTACAATTATGCATTTTCCCTGAGCTATTGGTCTCTCTTTCACTACAGCAGTCTGTATTGTGAGAATTTTCTCAGTAGGTGCAAAATGCATTTCAGCGTTTGTGTACAAATGTGATTTGTATGCAATGGGTACTGGATCACCTTCGTTGAACGTGATATATGTATACTCGGTTGGTCCAGCAACTACGCGGATCACCAGGTTTTTCTTGTTCACACATGTGTGTAAATGTTTGGAAGCTATCATGTCAGCTTGTACGGAACGTAAAATGTATGTATGTTTCTGTGTCCAATGTGTTATTGAAAAGTCAGGTCTAATCAGCTCATACAATGGTTTTACCCGTTCTGCGTAATCCAAATTGTATGTTCTGCCAAAATTTAAAAATACTAAAATAGATTGTAGTCTTTTCAGAGTTGTTGGAGGTTGGAGCAATGCTCATTTTTCTAAAACATGTGCCGCCAGGCTTTTGCCTTCACATGACATCTCATATACTAAAAATAGGACATTAATATGGGCTATCTTTGATTTTTTGAATTAAATTTGTAGCCTAAGTGAGCAAACCCTAGAATTTTATGGTCTACTCTGTCCAAGTATTCCATGAATTCATCGTCCGTTATATAGATATCATCTACATAGGACAATGTCACCTCTGAAAACAGCCCAGGTCTATACTTATACCCTTGAAATAAATGGCAAAATTGCCTCTGTGAACCTAGCACTGAAAATCCTGTCAAATATCTGCTTTCAGGCACTATATTTTGGCAGAAAAATCTATTTGAGATATCTAGTGTTGTTTTGTATTTCTTCTTGCGGCACTGTGTGCATTTTGTACCGCGAAGGTGCGAGTAGATGTGTTTAAATGTCTGTAGTCTAATACTAGACTGTATGAATAGTCTGGTTTCATTACAGGAAACAAGGGATTATTTATCGATGAGGTGCAATTTTCTATCACACCCTGGTATTCAAGTTGTTAAAGGATTTCCCTAACTCGTTTTTTAGCTTCATGTTTTATTGGGTATTGCCTCTGGGGTTGAGGAGTTGATTTTAATGGGATCTCATGATGAGGTAACTCATCATCCCACCAACATGATTGCGGTGTAGTACAGGAGCTAGCATTAACGCCCACTCCTTGACGTAAGAATGCTTAATTGATTCCGGAACAAGGTCGGAGATAGCTGGTAAAATTATGTTTCCCCCTTTGGGCATTCCATTACAAACTCAGGTGGCCAGTCTTTTTCAGCCAAAAGAATATCGTAACCATACGTCAAGTTCTCACGAAACAGCGCCTTGATGTTTCTGGGTAAATCCTGCTCCAATTGGAGTGTTATTTCGTATAAACAATGGGGAACACTTACTCTTGTATCAGGTGTTTCCACCGTGATATGCTCACTCAGCGCTACTGCTGCCAGATAATCCATCAGGTTCCGTCAAGCTATTGTGATTTCTGCTGTGCTGTCCAGCATCGTCACTGCCCATTCCCCATTCAGAAACAGAGTCCTCAGCAGCCTGGATATGCCCTATTTTAATCCCAGCTACTTTCTTCTTTTTGAATTGAGGGTTAGTATTCTTTGATTTGTCTTCTTTTTTAATGATGTAGTCTGATGAGCGCTGTGATTCCTTCTTCGGTTTCACTTACTCTTGCGCTCTGATCGTCCACCTCTTTACGAATGTGTATCGGATGACTCCTAAAAGGAACAAGAGGAACGTCTTTCAGTATCCTGATACCTGTCAGGCTTTCTAATGTTATCACGGTTCCTAAAATTGTATTTCTTTTTAGTAGTCTCCTGTTGAGGAGACCCACCCCCTGATAGTGTTTTGTTTACTGTCCAATTTCTTCTTTGAAGAACTGGGTGCTTGCTTAGAGTTTTCCTTTTCAGCATTACTCTTAACTTGTGGTTTCTGAGGTCTGGCTCCCAAATTATCTCTACCTAGCGTAGCAAAGGTTTCTTCGATAGTTTTACGTAATTCCTGCTCCTGCTGTGCAGGAGTGAATTCCCTCAGGCGCTGGTGTATAGCTAATTCTGCTGCCTCCCCCTTTATGTTCCTTAACATAATAGCTGATAGTGTCGCAAAATTGCCCATCAGTTTCATTTCCAAGTCCAGCGCAGGTGGTGCCCCGTACTTGTTCTGTACCTGTTTCAGTACTTCAGGCAAGACAGTCAGTGAGGGGGAACCATGTGTTCTGGTTTAAATGACAGCGAAGACTGTACCCTAAGTTGTGGAGTCTTCCACTGGGGAAGCCATCCCCATTGGCAAGCAAATAGTCAGTATTCTATGTTCCTCCTGCGGGCCTGTATGGGGAAAATCTGCTTCAAGCTGACTTGATTTTTGTGCTATCCAGAACGGAATTTGCTCCTGACTGGTGGGAATCTTTCCCATAACAGCATTTAGTGCTTGTGGGCTGATACTGGTTGTTAGAAGGTGGTTCTGACCATCTGAGCCGCCCGGATTTTTCGCTTTGTGAACACCAAATTGTTGAGCTTTTACTGTGGGAGAGCCTCATAAGTTGGGACTCACCCACAGTGAACTCATGATGAAAGAGACTGCATGTGGATTTTACCGGTGTCCCCCTGGTGAGAGTAGGCCGCTGCGCTACAGCCGGTGTAAGGGGCACCGGGCTGGTTACATGCAGACACGTGTGTACATGCGTGTGCACACGTGTAGGGGCTGCGAAGGGGAGATTCCTGGCATGCGCAGCCCAGGAGCAGGTACAGACAGAATGGTGTGGCAGGAATTATGCAGAGCTGGGTAGTGACATGGAATAGGCTTTATACTATGGGAAGAAACATGTAAGGGAAAGTCAGTGTGCTTTACTGTTTTCACTGAAGGACCACTCCATTATTCTCCTATGAGGATGGGGATCACAGGGGGTAGTTTCACTTTCCTGGGGCCTACAAATTCCAGACATGCACTAAAGTCCACTGTAACTTATGTGAGAAGAAGTATTCTGCTGAGTCTAACACCATATCTGTACTGCTTTTGGGTCATCCAGAAATGTCATATTCCTCTGACTCAGCTCATAACCAGAGCCTGGCTGGGTGTGACCCTGCCAGGCTAGATTAATGACCTTCCTCCCCAAGCTGTAGCATCAGAGACCTGGCCCTCCATGGCAAGCATTCCAAGGGGCGAAGGTCTCCTCTCCAAGAGGGAGAGAAGGTGGGTGTAGCTACAGGTTATCCATCAGCAGCTGTCACCTGGTGCCAGGCACCAAGCTGATCTGGAGAGAAGACTGCAAGGGGGGAAGGGGCTTTTCAGAGACCATGTGGCATGAGACCCCTGGACGATGCCATTTTTAACTATTCCAGAGGCCTGGGCAGGAAGGAGGGAGCAGGGGCAGAGAGGTGATGTGTCGTTGCCCGATAGGGCAAGCAGACCCTTCCTGCCAGCCCCTCCAAATTCTTTCAAAAGGTCTTGCACAGGAAGAGGAGCTCTCTCTGGGGTGTGGTCTGCTGAGGAAGACTGGTGCTGGAGCCTGGCGCCATGGGCAGTTGGAAGGAAGAACCACCTGAATGTCCCAGGACCCTGAATTGCGCCAGGAGGGGAGTCCAGGACCAGGGAGCCGAAGCCTGGGCCTTTGCGCAAGGAGAAGAGAGGCCCAGGAGGAGAGCAAGGTGAAAGACTGGCGCAGGGAGCCATTGAAGACAGCTCCCTGCTGAGTTCACCCTCCTTGAGACCAGGAGGGCGAAGGAAAGTGCTCCCAGTGGCTGGGACGGGCCACCAGGAGCAAAAGGAGGCCAAAATGGTGACGATCGGCTGCCTGGGGGCCGAGAGACGCCCCCAAGAAGGTAGGCAACCTTTGACCCCTGAAGAGGACCGACGACGAAGCGCATGGGGCTCCGCCGCCCGTCCCAGATGGGCCCCCGGGGTTGGTCAGGTCCCGGGGGCTGCCCCCCAAGAAGTTAAGTCGGGGAGCGCCGTCGCGCTCCCCGTGAAAATTGCCCCAACTGTGGTGCCAGGAGCCCACCCTGGACCCCAAAGACACTGGAGGAAGGGGAGGGCCGTCGCGCCCCCCCTAGAAGAGGTAGTTGAGCAATCTACGGTCGACGAACCTGTGGGAGTGGTAAATCAAGGTTACATGAAGGCTCCAATTGAGACAATTATTAGTCAGGTGCCACACTCGTTTTTTACCGCAGATGAACAAACTACAGTTGACGAATCAGTGGGTTTGGTTAACCAGGGTCACACATGTATTTCATGGAACACAGCAGGAATTCGTTCCAAAATGACTGATGAGGTGTGGCTAAATTATATTAGAGGCTTTGATGTTGTTTGCCTACAGGAGACGTGGTATAAGGAAGACATAGTGCTGAATGGTTATTGTTCTTACATGGTTCATGCAACACCTTCCTTTGCAGGAAGAGCTAAAGGAGGGTTAGTTCTTTTGATTGCAGTTAAATACGAGGCCATAAACATCACGCCTGATGTTACATCTCCTTGGTGCCAATTGATTCTAATTGTTAATATGCTACAGGTCAAGCTTTTAATCGTGAACTGGTACTACAATATTTTTAACCAAAACAACTGTCAGGTAATTGAGGCCCTGCGGGCAGAAATTAACAAAACCTCTGAGAAATGGCAACCATTATGCATTCTTTGGGTAGGTGATTTTAATTGTTCTTTCTGCCCACATAGTTCCAACTTTGCTTGTGGGTTGCTAAACACAGAGGGGCAGCCCCTCCCGCACTTTATTCATACCCCCTAGGGTGAGGACCTAAACTCTTTTATTATGGAAAACGATTTGAGCCCTGTTAACGAGTTAACTAGTAATTGCCTAATACAGTGTCCCACCTTTGTTGGAGGGGGTAAGGAAAGCTTTATTGATTTTATGTTTATTTCACTGAAGTTCTTAGCGTTCGTTGATGATTTCGAGGTGGAGCCAAATAATGCCAGCGATCACAATCCCCTGATCGCTACTTTTAGTATAATAGCTCAGTCTGGGAAAGTTGATGACTGCCTTATACATTTTAATCCTAATAAAGGGGTAAGACTCAACTGAAACAAAGTAAATCCATCTGAATTAGAGGCAAAAACCGTTATAGCCAATTATGACTCAATCATGAGGTGTCTCCACCATGGTTTGTCCCCAGCTGAGATCATTCATGACTTTGAACTGATATGTTCAGATATAGCAAAAAACCTGACCAAATCGATTAAGGCCAGTTCTCTCCCTGAGACAAGGTGGTTTAATGCTGCTTGCTCAAAAGCTCAAAAAATACTAAAATCGGCTCTCCACGCTAATCCTCGTGACTGGGCACAAATTAAAAACGCCAGGAAGCTTTATAAAACCACAGTTAAGCAGAGGAAGGAAGAACTAAGGTCATTAGCCTGGGATGACTTGGAGAGAGCTAGCTCCCTCAAAGACTCTAAAAGCTTCTGGGAGGTTATAAATCGTCATTTTTTCACAGAAGAGGTGAGGAGGATAGATTCCTTGATCCCAGGGGAGGCTTGGGAAACTCATTTCTTGGCCATATTTAATCCTTATGGCCGCCATCCAGAGGCCTCAAGTGGGGATTTGCCCTTAAACCTAACCTCGGCTTCCAAGTTAAGTTCATCTATCTCAGTGGCAGAGGTTGAGGAAGCCCTAGCTAAAGAAGTTTGCATGAAAGCGCCAGGCCCTGATGGAGTCCCTTTAGGTCTTTTTAAAAGTAATCCCCAGCTATGGGCTCCATTGTTGACCAATGTTTTTAAGGCAGTGGTTACTGGCCCAATACCGGTATCCTGGAGAGAGGCCGTCGTTGTCTCCGTATTCAAGAAAGGTAATCGAAGTGACCCCGCCTGCTACAGGCCAATCTCCCTTATTGACGCCACGGCAAAGTTGCTGGGGAAGGTCGTCCTTGCCCAACTTGAAACATGGGCGATAGACAATAGAGTGAAGGCAAGAACGCAGTATGGCTTCAGGAGAGGGATGGGCACCACGGAACAGTGCCTTAATTTGTCACTGGTTATGGGCAAGTACATGAGGGCCAGGAAGGGTTCTATCCACCTGGCCTTCATGGACTTGTCCAGTGCTTTTGACACTGTAAATCGGGAGAAGTTGTGGGCTCTCATGGGGAAGATGGGAGTGGAGGAGGCTTTGATTTCTCTTCTCCGCAAGCTCCATGCATCGACCTCAGTCGTTATAAGATATGGCCCCCAAGGGGAAAAGAACTAGGCCCATAGCCTCCACGGAAGGTGTACGGCAGGATGTATTTTAGCCCCCTTTCTTTTTTTAATTTACACCAATGGATTAGAGGCCTTTTTAATAGATAAAGAAATTGATTGTCAGCGTATTGGTGGCACACAGATCCCTCTACTCTCCTACGCGGATGATACTGTGTTAATGGCCCTGACAGCACTTGGCCTCCAAAAACTGCTTAACGCATTCACAGATTTTATGCTGGCTCTTGATCTAAAAGTGAATTTTATAAAATCGTATATCATGGTGTGTGGCCCTAAAATGACCTAAAATGACCAAAACAAGGAAATATATGGTGGGAGACAAGAGAATTGATAAATTGAACAATTTTAATTATTTAGGGAATGTTTTTAATAATAGGCTGAGTTGGGTCCCGCTCGTCATAGTGAGGGTGCAACAAGCAGGCAGGATAGTTGAGGGGCTTTTCCGCTTTGCCAGAAAGCTGGGCCATAAGCCAGTGACCAAGCTGGTTACACTTTATAAAACCAAATGCTTGCCGGTTGTAACATATGGGGCAGGAGTGTGGGGATACCAAAACAGCCGACAGCTACAAGTTATGGAAAACAAATTTATTAAAAGATTATTGACGACTCCAAACAGTGCTCCCACAATCTTCTGTCACCAAGAGCTGGGGCTTGATTTCGTAGGGGATCGCATAGAAATTGCCCCCCTGTTATTATGGGCTAAAATCTGGCTGTCCGAAGAGTTAGTATTCTCCAGAGAGGTTATTAAAGATTGTATTAATCTTGATGGAGCACTTTCTATCCCTTGGCTCCGATTTGTAAAGGACAGTTTTTATAAGTTAGGCCTGGGACATTATTTTGACTGTCCAGACAGCATCCCTGAAAATGCTAAAAATATTATAAAAGAGGTACATTTTACAGGGGCGAAGATATCCCGTTCTCACCCTGATGTAACAGGCCGCCTCTGTTTATCCCTGAATCAAAATTTTATTTAACATTTACGATAAATGTACAGACCCGATTTTATTTAACTAGATTACGCTTACTTACCCTGCACTTTTTGGTGGCTTTCCCAAAACAATCGGGGTGGGAAGATAAACTGGAGCCTTGCCCCTGTGATAATTTGGCAGCTCAGAGCACTGCACTTTATGCTATGTTGCCCCCTCTACAAAGAACCAAGAGGAAGATTTTTAGTTCCGATTTTATGGTTTAAATCTTTTATTAATTTTCAACATTGAGAGACAAAAGACCCCCAGCTCCTGAGAACGGTGCACTGGAGACACACAGTGTCGCAGAAAGCAGCATTACAAAAGTAAAATGCAAGGAGCGGGTCTACGGGGAACGACAATATGTAGGGATAGGGAACAAACAGTAAACCACCCCCCCCCCTCCCTCCCCCCCCCCCTCGTCCACAGCTGGGTAATAAGAAAAAAGGGAAAGTTGCGTGCTCGTGCGATCAGCGGGTCCGCTTGGGCTTGCGCGTCGAGCTTGCCTGCGGGATTTGTGTGTCAGCGAGACGAAGCAGTCTGAGATAGCGGGGACAAGTCAGTTCACGGAATTCAGCTGTGAGCAATGCCCAGAAAGGGCGCCACAATTCTGGGAATTCGGCCCCTCTGCCAGTCAGAGTGAGGGTAAGCTTTTCCATACCTAGTACTTGCCAGAGCCGCTGTAGCCATCCAGAGTGTGTCAGTGGCTGGATGGAGCGCCAGTGTGCGAGAATATTTTGGGTAGCTGCCCCCAGTGCGATCGCTATCAGTCGACCCCTCCTAGACTTTAGGGGATATGAAATAGGATTGGGTAGCCCCAAGAGTACATAAGCGGGGAACCGTGGGATCTGTGTGTCAAAGTGCCTGTCTACCTCATCTAAAATGTGAGCCCAATATGCTTGGATGTGGTCACAACTCCATAACAAATGTCTGAGGGTGCCTATTTCCCCACAACCTCTCCAACACAGGGCACTCTGTTGTGTATCGAAGCAGTGGAGGCGTTCCGGTATGTAGTACCAGTAAGTGGCTACCTTCGTCAGTGTCTCTGTGAGCCCCATATGGTACGCTGAGTGTCGTGCCCTGTGATAAATGCCCTCCCACTCTTTATGGCTGAGGGTGCAACCCAACTCCCGCTCCCAGCGTATGCGGCCGGCGTTGTATGTAAGTGTAGAAGTCGATAATAACTGCTTGTAGAGGTCAGAAATAAGCTTCTTGTCTGAGGTGCGGGTGACGAGCCATTTTTCGTAGGTGGTGAGTAGGCGTTGGGCACCTGGTTTGATAGACGGGTGGAGCGCCCAGTGCCTAAGTTGGAGGTAGGGAAGGCGTTCCGATTCAGGTATGCCATAGTGCGTCTTCAGTTGAGGAAATGGAATAACCCCTTCTAAATCAAAAAGATGGCCATGGGACCGGCACTCGGTGGGGCGCCATGCCGCAAAGGCCTTTGCTTCAGTACCGGGGTGAAATTCTGGGTTGTTAAAGAGGGGTGTTAGGGGGGGATGGGAAGGAAGTCAGACCGTGTGCCAAATTAGTTCGATCCCAAACCTCCATAAGCGTGCCTGTGATATATGACGCATATAGGTTGGGTGGCCTATCCGATTTACGAAGAAAGGGGATGCCCTGTAGGGGCATAGCAGCCACCGCCTGGTCTTGGAAGAGCCAGTGTTTCTCCGACTCGAGGCGATGCCATTCTACCAGGTAACGAAGTTGTGAAGCATGAAAGTAGAGTTGTAGGTCCGGGACCCCGACTCCCCCTTTTTCGGGCGGGAGGATAGCGACCGCGTGCTTAAACCGAGGTTTGCGACCCTGCCAAATGAAGTTCGCCAGGTCGGCTTGGGTTTGTTGGATCCAGCCCAGGGGGTCGGAGGGGAGGGTCTGGAAGAGATACAGGATCTGAGGGAGGATAGTCATTTTTGTAGCTGCAATTCTCCCCAACCATGATAGTGTGTGGTGCTTCCATTGCCCCAGCTCCTTGCGGATGTGTGTGCGGAGGTTGGCGTAGTTAATGGCGGTGGTAGCCGGTATGGTGGGGCCAAGCTGAATTCCCAGATAAGGAATCGAAGAGGTCGACCATTGGAGAGGGTGTTCCTCTTGCAAATGAGCTAATGTGGCGGGAGAGAGAGAGATGTCTAGGGCGATGGATTTCTCGATGTTGACTTTAAAGCCGGATGCCTGCGCAAAGCAATACAGTTCAGTGAAAAGAGCTTGCATCGCGGGGATCGGGCTTGAAAGAGAGAGCAGGACATCATCCGCGTATAGGCTGATGGTGTGAACGTCCCCTCCAAATTTGATGCCCGTTATAAGGGGGTGGTTACGAATCCGCAGAGCTAGCGGCTCCATGTAGAGTGCAAATAGGAGGGGTGAAAGCGGACACCCCTGCCTAGTGCCCCTACCTATGGGGAAACACGAGGATGTCTGGCCATTCACCCGTACCGTCGCTTTAGGTAGGCGATAACAGTTGAGGATCCGGGTACGCAGTTTATCACCAAAGCCGAACCGAAGCAAGACCTGCTCCAGGTAGGGCCAATGTACCCGATCGAATGCTTTTTCGGCATCGATCGCCAGCAACATGTACTCTCCTGATGTGCGGGACGCCTTTTCTATTAGGTGGAGTATCCTCTTGGTGTTGTCACTCGTCTGCCGTTGTGGGATAAAGCCGGCCTGGTCAGGCTCTATTAATTGGGCCATGTAGGGTGCTAGACGAGTGGCGAGGATGCTGGTATATAACTTAATATCTACGTTCAGTAGGGATATCGGCCTATAAGCGCTGCATTGCGTTTTGTCCTTCCCGGGTTTCGGGATAACCACTAGCGATGCTTCTAGCATCTCCTCTGGGATGGCCCCGTCTTGTGCAAAGGTGCTGAAGAGGTCGCGCAATATGGGAGCTATTTGGGCGCAGAAGGTTTTATAAAAGGCCGCCGTGTAGCCGTCCGGCCCAGGTGATTTGCCCAGCTTAAGGCGGGAAATCGCTGCTATAACCTCCTCAGTGCCAATGTCTCTGTCTAGGTATTCGGCCTGCGCCCCGCTGAGAGCTGGCATTGCCGCCTTCTCTAAAAAGTCAGTGTAGTGGTTCTAAGGAGTCGCTGGCATATAGCTTCGCATAAAAGTCCCTGAAAGTTTCCGCAATCGCCACATCGTCTGTGGTAAGATCCCCCCCGGCAGTGTGGATAGTCTGCACTCCCTGTCGCTGCCTAGTTTCGCGTAGCTTATGAGCCAAAAGGCGACCACACCTATCGCCCCCTGTGTAGTAGGAGTGTCGGAGACGGAGAGCTGCATACTCGGCCCGGTCCTGGTCAAGTGCTGCAAGCTGTTTCCGCTCTGTGCAAAGTTGGCGCCAGGCCCTGGCTGCCCCAGTACGCTGATGCATCTGCTCAAGTTCAGCCACCCGCTTAGTCAGCTCAGCTCGCTTGCGGCTGCGCTCTGCATTTTTAGCTGTGGATATGGCTATCAATTCCCCTCGCAGCACTGCCTTAAGGGCCGTCCATTGTGTCGCCAATGAGGAGTCTGAGGTGCTATTATGCGCAAGGTAATCCGTGATAGCAGACTTAATTTGATCGACGGTGGAGGTCCGGTGCAGCAGTGTATCGCGAAGTCGCCAGTGTCTCAGCGGTTGTCGTGCACGGGGGAATTGGAAGGAGGCAATGACTGGAGAGTGGTCCGAAAGGGACGCCGTCAGAATCTCAGAGTCAATAGCCAGTTCCTGGAGTGAGGTGGAGCTGAGGAGATGGTCTAGTCTAGCGTACGTTTTATGTGCTCCCGAGTAGAAAGTGTAGGCTCGGCTATGGGGGTGGAAGTGTCGCCATAGGTCAACTATACCCAACTCTTGGAGACGCTCCAACCCAGCCGGAGAAAGAGCGCCAACCTGGCTCGTGCGCTGACATGAGCGGTCGTGAATGTTGTCGAATACCATATTCAGGTCCCGCCCAAGTAGTAGGTGTCTCTCCGAGTTTGCGGTTGCCTCAGTAAGTGCCCTGTGAAAGAATGTGTCCTGGCCTTCATTGGGAGCATCGATGGATCCCACTATGAAGAAAACTCCGGCGACTTGGAGCTGATACGTGAGTAAGCGACCCCTGATCGCCTCCTCCTTATGGAGCACTTTACCTTGGAAGGAGCGGGAGACGAGGATGGCGACCCCAGCGGATTTAGTAAGGTTGGAAGAAAATAGCTGTGTGGGGAAGGCACGTGATTTCAGCCTGTGGTGATCTTTAGGGATAAGGTGTGTCTCCTGTAGGAGGCAAATGTCAGCTTTGGATTGCTTCAAATAGTGGAGGACCGCCCTGCGCTTGATGGGGTTATTCAAGCCGCGTACGTTTAGAGTGAGAATTCTAGTAGGTGTGTGTGGCATCGGGGTTAATAGGAAAAGCAAGCTGAAGCATAGAACAGCCTATACTATCTGACAGGTGGACGAGGGGACCCAACCCAAAAAAAAAAGCCCCTAAACATAAGCCCCAAAACAACATCCATGAGGGGACAGTTCGAGTAGTTGTAATCAATGAACAGTGTCCGTCATCCCGAGATGACCGGTCAAAAAAGTGAGGGGGTTCCGTGTTGTGACCAAGGGGGAGGGTGGCACTCCACCCGCCGCCCTCCTAGGCCCAAAGAGGGAATAAGCAACAGTACCAAAATGGCATCCAGAGTCCCCAAGTGTCATTTAGTGCTGGGGCCCTCTCCTGCGAGGGCCTCCGATACAGCTGTGAGAGCTGCCTGTTGGTTCTTGGCTATTTCAGCTTTGTGCGGTTTCCGGGTGCGTCTTCGCCTGCCTTGTCGCTGCCATCCGGATGGGGAAACCTCAGGGCCAGTCTCATCATCGCGATCATCTTCATCCTCGCTCGGCAGGGTGAGGCCCAGCAGCCGGCACGTATCTATTAATGAGCGAAGTTGCTGAAGCCTACCATTGTATCTGAAGATTAAGCGAAAGGGGTGTCCCCATGAGCACGGGATCCCCTGCTGTCTCAGATGTTCCGTCACCGGGCAGAACTGTCGACGTCGTTGCAGGGTGATCAAAGCTAAGTCCTGGTACAGCACCGGTGAGTGGCCTTGGAAGGAGATAGGGTGCTGAGATCTCGCCTTTGCCAAAAAGGTTTCTTTCACCGTAAAGTCTTGCACACACACCAAAATGTCCGCCGGGGGGGGGCATTGGGAGCCCGGGGTGGCCCCACTCTGTGTGCTCTGTCGAGGACAATGTCGGAGTCATGGGAGTCGCCCAATATATGTCGGAAGAGACTATTGGAAAAAGCAAACAGGTCTTTGGTATCCTCCGTTGTTTTCACCCCCCGGATTCTAATGTTATGTCTGCGGGACCTGTTTTCCAAGTCCTCTAGATGCGATTGAATGTCCACGTGCTGATCCTGCATCCTAATGACCTCCTGCTGGAGCGTTGTCATCTCTGCCGCCACCGTATCACTCTTTTCCTCCAGAATGGCTACTTGCTCTCCCACAGCGTCCACATCCCTCCGCAGCTCTTTGACCTCCGCCGCAAATTGTGTTTTGACTGATTGTATGTCCTCTCGGAGGGTGAGAAACAGTGACTCTAGGAAGGCCTTAGTTATTGGCTCGTCCCCGGCCGACGCGGAAGGTTTAGGCGTTTCCTTCCCAGGGTCGGCAGTCGCCATGTTAGGGTTGGACAGCGAGCGGCCAAAGATATCTTTGAGAGGTTTCCCCTTCCTTGTTCGCGAAGTGGACATGCCCCTCTGACGCCCCCCGACCCGGGGTCTGGAGAGGTGGAAGTTAGGGGAGCCCTAACGTGGTCCGCCGATCAGTTAGTGGAGAGCCAACTTGTTGAGCGTCTGCAAATCGTGATTGTCTCTCTGGCTACCTCCAGGCCCCTGTCGCCGTTGCGGGAGCTCCGCTCTGGAATGGGGGGAGAAAACGCTACATCCAGGGACTCTCCCTGCCACCCACGGGGCGCTGCGCCGCCGTCCCCAGAGGAAGTGGCCAGACCACGACAGTGGAATGCGAGCTCAGATGCCCCGGTGGGCGAGGCAGGTCAAAGGAGGCGGCAGAACCAGCGCAGGCTGGGCAGGCAGGACCCCTCCAACAGTCCCCGACCCACACAGATCTCCTCACCAAGTGCGTCCCGAGTTTCGGCTGGCTGGAAGAATCACTCCAGTGCAGGCTATAGGGCTGCCTGCACCCCGACCACCAACTTAGGCCCCCGAGGCGGCGGGCCAGACAGGCTCCATGGTGTGTGTGGCAGGCGGTAGGTGTCCGCGTCGCCCCAGGGGTCAGCTTCCCTCCACCAGGCCAATCCCCACGTCGGTTGGCAGGAAAGTATCGAGGCCTCAGCCCGGGCCTCCGCAGCTGTTGTGAGGGTCGGGGGCAGAGAGCCTCGGGGGGCCGCCGGCGGCGGGACCCCGTCAGTGGTGCTGTCTTTGCCCGTGTCTGGGCGAATATGTGATGTTACAACGCGATCAAAATGATCGCGGTATGTAACATCGCAGTTTTTACAACGCAAGTCGTTACAACGACTTGTGCTGGAGGGTGCTGGACTTAGGAGTAGTAAGATTTACTATTCCAACACCAGTCTACGTACAGTAGGGAAGGTGTTGGAATAGTAAATCTTACTATTCCTTAGGTTATAGCGCCCTCCAGTGCAAGTCGATGTAACGCTTGCGTTGTAATGGCAGCGTTCTAAAAGCATCACGGTGTAATCACCGCGATGTAAAGGATGTTTCCCGTCTGGGCCTATCGGGTAGTCGTGGGTCAGCTCCTGCGGCGCCCGGTTCCCCCGCAAGCAACCAGGGGAGCGCTCCGGGGTCATAGTTCTAGGCGGTAACGTCGTGGGCCCAACGCGCTGCCTCCCCCGGCGCGTCCTCACTCACCGCTCCAATGCAGCGCTTCTGGGCGGGTGTGCGGCCCCCGCGGCCTCCCTTTCTCGGGGCTCGCGTCGCCGCTCTCCACCGCTCCTCGACCACCAATATCGCGCAGGCCTCGGGGGGCGGCCCGGTGGGAGCCGAAAGCAGCTGGTCCAGTGTTGCTCCCCCCGGCTCGCGAGGCTCCAGCAGTCTCTACTGCACCTCTGTGGGCCCCGGCTGTCTCACTCAGGGCGCCCCGGTCTTCCGACTCGCCCAGGGCCTGCGGCCCACCTCACCCGGAGCCCCGCCTCCACCTCGGGCGGGACGATACCAGATGCCGGGGATCCCAAGGCCCAGAGGGCCGCGCGTTGATCTTCGCTGGAACTCTCCTCAGTCGGTCGGCGGGAGCACCGGTGCGTGGCTGGGGTACTCCGGCGCAGCCTGGATCAGCCCTGTAGTCCCTGGACGCCTTCACGGGCACGCTGGTCTCTCGGGCGGAGCCCGCCGCACTTCCTCAGGCCCGGCGCCCCCAGGGGTCGCCGCTCCCAGGGCCCGGCCGTGCAGCTGCGCCCGCCACACGCGCACCTCCCGGATCGTCGGAGGGACGGCTGCTCAATAAGATGCTGGCCCCGATGGTCGGAAACTCCAATCCACCGCCTTGTCGTGGCCGTCCTCCGCCGGGCCCTAGAGGAACGCCGCTATGCCCACACGTGGCCCCGCCGGGCTCGCCGCTCTCTGCGTCTTCTGCGGGGCTTCAAAGGCTGAGCAGGAAGGTCCCGGTCTGGGAGACCCTCCGACGAGACCTTAGGTGGAATTTACACCCCGTAAAGGACCGGTAATGCTATTTTCGGCGGGCGGCAGGTAGGAGCTCTGAATCGTGCGTCCTACTTTGCCGCCATCTTGGCCACGCCCCCTTAGTTCCGATTTTAAAAGAAATTAGGCCGTGTTCTTATATTGAAGGTTTTTATTATTTATCTTCACTGGCCACTTATGATATATGCACTAGGGTTTCCAACTACATTAAAGTAGCTATGGCGATTTGGAAACGGTATTAGGCATTGCTACTGAACCCGATTAGAGTAACTCTACCACACAACTCTAAGTATTGATGTATTCTTATGGAGGGAGCCGCATGCCGTAATTGTGATAAGTGCCTTGTAATATAGATTGTAATTTTTATTAGAAGATTGTTTTAAGGTGTATACTTCTTTCGCATTTTATATAATGAATTGATGTGTATGAACTGCTTACTGTGCTGGTTGTATATAGATTACTGAAATAATAATTTGTTATGATGATTTTCTGAACTTTTATGGTCTTCGTTTGAAACCGAATAAAGTTACTTTGACTGACTGATAATGGTTGTGTGGCAACTGTTGACTTTTATTGTAATCTTGGGGCAGTGTCCAAATGAATTCAGTTGTTTTGTTTGGCGGTTTGCCTTTGTCCTTTGTTCTTCCTTACAAGCAGCCAAACTGACTATTAGAAATTGGGTCTCTAGTTGGCAGTGGTTTGCACCCTGTCCAAGTAGTTACCACAACCATAATCAGGGAAGTCAGATACTCAACCTAAATTACCTGTGCTCAACCTCTGGTAGCTTGGCACAGAGCAGTCAGGCTTAACTTAAGAGGCAATGTGTAAAGTATTTGTCCTACACTTTAATTACAGTAACACTGTGAAAGCACCACAAAAAGACTCCACAGTTTAGAAAAATAAAGAATATTTTTATGAGTAAAACAAGATCAAACAACTAAAGTCCAATAAGTAGAACTTGAGATATGAATTTTTAAAGAATAAACTGCAATATAGTGCTTAAAAGAAAATAACACTTAGGGTTTACTTGGACCAGGGTAAATCCAAAATTCAGGCCAACCACGATGGAAGAAAGTTTTCTTTGGGGAAAATGTAAATGAAATTTTGTTTTTATATGATCTTGGTTTTGCCAACGATTTATGTTTCCAGTCAGTCCCACTCAGTTATACTTTTAATGGCAGAGGCAAGTGTTCGACCATCGATTATATCCTGCTCTCAAATAGACACTCTAGCCGGCTGAATAACTTTGTGACCCACAAAAACGTGATGAGTGATCATTTTCCTATAAGTATCCCCTTTGAACTTCCAAGTAATGTGATAAATACTAAGGGTTACTCAGCTCATATTGCACAGAACATAGCTTTGAATAAAACTAACGGTTATTCATTACGCTGGCCAAAGGTGGAACCGATTGGCTTCACAAGGTCCCTTTTAATTAATTGCAAACCCGCCTTTTCAGCTTGTCTTGATGAAACCACCACCCACGTTGAAAATGTAAAATCCTTTGCGCAGGTCACCAAGGAGATTAAAGGCGCCCTATTTGTGGAGAGCAAAAAATCTCATGATAAGAAACAGGGTTGGTTTAACGCCAAATGCACTAAGGCTTGTAGTGATTTGAAAAACGTTTTACATAATCATATTAGAAACCCGGCTGAAATTAAAATTGCCAGAGGGGCTTATAAACGTGCTCTTAAAGAACGCAAAGGTGAGATAAGAGACGAATTATGGTTGGCATTGTATCAAGCAACTGCTTCTAGAGATAATACGTGATTCTGGAAGGCAGTAAACGCCCCATTCTTAGCCCCTTGAAATACATCATCCATAGAGATAACCATTGCAGAAGATCAATGGGTGGATTATTATTCATCAATGTATAACGATGATGCACAGAAGATACCAACGGCTACGCCCAAACAATTACAAGAGTTAATACCATCCAACCACCACCCAATAGAGGTATATTTTAACTTGGAAGAAGTCAACAGTGCTATTAATGCAAGCCTGGGTAGTAAAGCTCCCGGCCCGATGGAGTGCCTGTAGACCTCTTTAAGTCAAACCTGTCGCTCTGTGGCCCTTTATTAGCACAAGTATTAGCAGCATGTTGCTCTTCTGGATTTATTCCATCATGGTCGGAATCAATCTTGGTCCCAATTTTTAAGAAGGGAGATCGCCATAATCCTATTTGTTATCGACCAATATCATTGTTCGATTCTCTAGTTAAGGTGGCCGGCCGCATGGTATTGAATAGACTACAGGTTTGGACCGAAGACGCTGGCATCATAACTGAACTACAATATGGTTTCCGACAGGGCTTAGGTACAATTGAACAGGGACTAAATGTAAACATCATCTTGGGAAAGTACATGAGGGCCAAGTAGGGGCATTTGTAGATCTAAGTGCAGCCTTTGATTGTGTTATACACGATAAACTGTGGAGGATCTTAGAAGATCTGGGTGTGGAAACTCCTCTTATTGACTTCATGAGGCAGTTATATAGTGACGCTAAAGCCAGGGTACGGTACGGAATTAATGGTGAGTGCACAGCCACGTTTGCTATATGGAAAGGGGTTAGACAAGGTTGCGTTTTAGCCCCTTTTTTATTCACATTGTACATTAACGGATTAGGTCAAGCTCTAGTGAATCAGTGCCAGGACTTGCCACAGATTGACAGGCGTTCGATACCTGCTTTACTGTATGCGGACAACGCCGTTTTAATGTCACAAACTCAACTTGGGCTTCAGAGAGCAGTGTCTAATTTCGCAACATTTATGCACAACCTGGGCCTTCGAGTGAACACCTCCAAAACTTTTATTATAAAATGTGGAAAAGACAGTGCAAAATTCAGAGACATATTCATTGATAATAATAAGATTGCATTCATTAAAAGTTTTTCATATTTAGGCATTCTTTTTGATTGCAGGGGGACCTGGTGCCAGGCCGTTCGAGCAAGAAAATGATTATTTTCGAAAGCCACCGCCGCACTAGCTAATTTTGCTAGAAAATTGGGTAGACGACCGGTCGTCGAATTATTACAGATTTATAAAGCAAAATGTGTTTCCATTGCCATGTATGGCGCTGGCATCTGGGGCTATGCTGATCCCCAGCAATTGCAGCTAGTTGAGAATGCCTTTGTCAGATATTTGCTGGCAGTCCCAAGTAGTACAGCCAC
Source organism: Calotriton arnoldi (assembly GCA_963921515.1). Taxonomy (NCBI): domain Eukaryota; kingdom Metazoa; phylum Chordata; class Amphibia; order Caudata; family Salamandridae; genus Calotriton; species Calotriton arnoldi. The sequence goes on along the minus strand of CAWUFW010001843.1, from coordinate 1,066,055 downwards.
ATATGTATGTCATTCTGAATTAGGGATGACGTATATATCCGACCTTATAAAAATACAACCCATTTTATTGTGGCACAAAATTTGGTCTACAACATATACGAGTTTTAATCAGGATATTTTAAGTGACAGTTTAAAACTACACCGGGCGTCTAGTATCCCTTGGTTAAAATATGTTAAAAATGTCATGGAAGACCTCGGACATCCTGAATATTTTGACGACCAAGGCAGTATAATTACAATCTTGAGAAAAAAATTGAAAAGTAGCTACTTGACGCTTCTGGAGACAAACCGGTTATCAACCAAAATTCTAAAGCCAGCAGTACAGGAGAACCAGAAGCTACTAATTACTTACAACATACAGCTGTATCTTAAATTTGTCACTGGCGCTTATGAAAGGATGATGTTGACACGTTTCCGACTGGGGATTTTTCATAGGTTAACTAGCTTCCCAGTCATGAACGATTGGTCTAGAAACATGAGTACGTGTCCCTGCGATGATAAGTCCTTCCAATCCACGATGCATGTTCTCTTATTCTGTAAATTTTATTCTGTATCAAGAAAGAGGTGGATTTTACCTATTTTAAGGTTATTAGGTCTTAGACAATGTCGCCCCGCGTTTTTAATATTACAATTTTTAGAGCATGAAGTGTACACAAGATCTATTGCCTTGTACTTGAAAAGCATAATTAGATGTAGGAAAACTATCGGCATATGAACTTGGCTTTTTTATCTATGTCATTATCAGCATTTTAATGTTTGTTTGTTTTTAATGTTGCCTTGAGTATAATATTATGTGATATTTTGTGCTCTTATGATTTATATTCTTTTAAATCGAATAAAGCTTTTTTGAATTTAATTGGATGTGTGTGTGGATGGGAGGTCCACTGCAAAAGGGGTGGGGATGCTCAGGAGATCTTGGTACTGTATGAGGAGGAACATATTAAAGCAAAGGCTTGCAATATACAAGGAGAGCATTCAAAGAGGTACAGTCCAGAGCAAAGATTGGAAGGAACATATTGGTGGCAGTGCAGAGAGAGGAGGGGCACACAGCCAACGTAGCGTGTGTATTATACACTGAGTGGTAATATGTATGGACAGAGTACTGAGAGGTGCACTGGCAACGGAAACATAGGGAAGAATCATGACCAGGGACTATAAGAAGGTAAATGTATGGAGGAGTATAGAACACAGTGAGGAGAAACAATATACTGGGAGAGACAGGTAACAGCGTAGGGTGGGGACACAGGGATTGAGTGGGTACAGGGTAAAATAAGGTAAAAACCTCAGAGATGCACGCTCAAACATTTCCTAGTACTACCCAATGGAATCTTAGCAAGTGACTTGTTTACACAACAAAGTCTTTTACAAGAGATAACTTTCAAAACCACCACTTACAAAAATAAAATTGAACATCTGCTATAATTCATATAAGCCAACATGCATGTCAGCGATATTCTCTGCTGCAGAGATCTAGCAGGTTATCTTTGATCTAAAAAAGAGAACGAGGAGCTGCTCATACTTCGGTATTAATGTCTGCACAATACAGTATGCTCCATGAAGAACCCGCACAAATACCAGCTAATACAAGCACCCATAACAGTGCAAAACTATGCTTGAAACCTCTCAAAAGAAGCAAGAAAGTGTAAGGCAAAGCTTGAAGGTTTACTGTGTTCAAAGACAATTATAGAAAGTTGCGTTTCATTGGGCATATTTAAATGACTGCTTCTATTGCCTAGTAAAGCACAGGTCGAAAAGGCAAATAAATAATTTTGTCAACCTCTCAACACGAAGAATGCGGCTGCCCGCGACCCCGCAGGGGGCCACCCTAAAAGGGCAGCCCCGTTAGTGTCATTTGGGCACTTCCCCACCACCCCCTTCTAAGGAGGGACCCGAGGAGGAGTCCCCATGCCAGGCGCACTAGGCGCGTCAGTTCCGGCGCGCCGTGGGGTGGGGAGGGTATTTAAGCCTCCCCCCTCCATTTTGTGTCCTCTTTGTCGCCTGGCATGCCGTCTGTTGTCTTACGTCGTGGGGCCCGATTCGACCAAATCGGGAGTCGTGTTTCCTTCCGCGCCGGGCGGCGTGGTCCGGGTTCCCAGCGGATTGTGAGGTTAGTGTTGTGACATGAGGGCGGCTTACGGGGACAGAGCAATGCTCCACCTGGTCGGGCAGCCAGTTTCTCGAGCCCGTGTGGGGAGTCGTTTGGAGATGCCTTGGGTGTGCGAGCATGTGCGGGGGCCGTCTCAGCCATCTGGTCTTGTATCCCCGTAATTGGTGGCCGGCCTCGTCGGCGTTGTTGCGGTCTCCTTTGTTCCCCGCGGGACACGCTGTGTCCACATCGCGCCTTTGCTGCTGATCCGTTGGCTGGCGGCGCGTGGATGTACATGCAGGGTTGAACGGTCAAGCCTGGGGCATTATCAGCTCTCCCCCCCCTCCAAGTTTTTCCCCGTCCGTCTCGTCGCTCCGACCTCCCGGTCGGCCCGGCCCGTGATTTGTGAGCCGGGCTGGGTTTGTGCATTGGGGACGGTGAGTCTGTTTCGCTCTCCGCTGCCCCTCTCATTGAATGGTGGGGCGGGGGTGCAGCTGACTCTGACGGCAGTCTCATTAGTGTTGGCGGTCTGGGTTTTTTTTGAGGCAGCCTGGGTTCCCGGGTCTGTTGTGTACGGATGTTGTGGCCGGCGGCTGTGACGCCGGAGTGCCTGACTGTTTTCCTGGCCTGTGAGGGGCAAGGGGGCTGCAAGTTGCAGGAGGCCGCGGGCAGCTTCGAATTGCCCTGTGGGCCAGTTCATAGACAAGCGCTGCATGGGTGCAGGCGCGAGCGCCTGCAGCACTTTGGCTGGTGCCAGACAGCTCATGGCGCTGGGCCGCTCCCAGTGATTCCGTGGGGCGAACAGGGAGTGCTTGACCGCGCAAGGCTTTCTTCGACAACGCCTGGGGTGGTGTAGGAGGAGCTGCTGTCAGCGTTGCCGTGGGTGGGGGTCCCTGCGGCAGGGGGCCTCGACTTGACGATCGGTGTGGGCGGGGCGCGCGCCAATGGGTTTGGCGCATAGCCATAGTTCTTATATTCCGATTGTCAAAGCTATAGGCTAACCCTATGTAGCTGCCGCCATATCTTGATTGCATTAGGATGCCGCGGGTGGGTGCGCCATGGGGAACCCATTCTGCTCGGCACGCTTGTCACGTTTGGGAGACGAAATGGGCACTTGCTGCCACATGTGGGGATAGCGCTGTGTGCCGGGCCATTGCGGGTCGGTCCTTGCGTATGAAGTACCAAGGTGTTACGAGGGGCAACTTCGTTGACAGTGTGCAAATTCTTTTTAACAAAGAGCTGCGTTTACTATTTCTTCCCCCGCCCTTTCTGGTCTGGCGTCGGCGGTGTGCTGGTTACATCCCCGGTCTCGTGGTCCGCTTCTTTGGTTGCAGTGAGTCGTGCCCCGACCCTCCCGGGGTGCGGTCCTCAGGTGGATTTGTGAAAGGGGTTGCGAAACGATGTGGCGTAAGGGCCAAGAGCTGCCGAATTTGGGCTCCGCACTTCCGGGAAGTTTAACAGTGTGCGAGCAAGCAGCTATGCGTAATGTTAACCCGGGCACCGCGGGCTCATATAGCCACATGCTCGTGTTTCGCCTATGCTTTCAAGGTATCGCAGGGCGGCGATGTTTCAGGTGCTGCTTTAATTATAAAGAATTCGCGGACCAGTTTGCGGTCAATGCCTTAACATGTACATGCTGTCTTTTGCCCCCTCAGAGAGAGGGCCTGCTGTTTTGTGACGACGATGTGGTATCACGTTGCCTCCCGGTACACCAAAATCTTGGGGAGAGGGCAGATGGGTGTGCGGGGATATAGACTTGCCTGGTTATTAGGCGGCACGTGCACAGGATGTAACTGGTGGGCCTTTGGCGGTGCAACGTAGGGCCTGCTGTTCGTTGTAGACGGTGTGTGGTCCTGAGTTGTTCCCCGTTACACACAGCTATCTTGGGGCGGAGTTGTATATGTTTGTGCCTGTCCCCGAAGGGGAAGAACACTTGAGGTATTATGTTGACTACTTCTCCATTCAGCAACAGATTAGTATAGGGAGATACAGTTGTTAATGAACACGGCTGGGGGAGGGACGCTACCATTGTCACCCCGGCCAACATAATTCTCAGTGATCACACTGTTCTTAGTAGAACTTGCACACAGCTATCTTGGGGTGGTGTTGTATATGTTTGTGCCTGTCCCTGAAGGGGAAGAACACTGGAGGTATTTTGTTGACTATTTCTCCATTCAGCTACAGATTAGTATAGGGAGATACAGTTGTTAATGAACACGGCTGGGGGAGGGACGCTACCATTGTCACCCCGGCCAACATAAGCCTCAGTGATCACACTTTTCTTAGTAGAACTTGGCATTATAACTTTGCCTCGTTTTGTCTATTCACAATGTGTGAAAGCTTCCAGGGACTTGCATATGTGCTAGCGGCGGCTGTGCTACAGCCGTGGACATGTGCTCAGCGTTCTTACAACCGGACCGTGTCCTCTAATCAAAGGACTAGCAAGCCTTTGCCTTTTCTGGGCCACCAATGCCATAGTACAGCTTCAAGTTACCATGTGCTTTACTTGCCCCGGGTGCGCGGTACCGTCACCTAGCGGTAAAAACCCGCTTTTGTGACAGTCTGCCACTAGTTGGCGCTGGCTGCCCAATTTTGAGTTCACCAAACCAACAGGCTTTGATCTACGTAATACACTTTCTTTTTCCATGCCTGTGACCCAAGCCATTCTTTAGCTTTGGGGGCCGGGAATAGCCTGTATTGCCGCACTTGTGACAGGGTTAGTAGCGGTGTTACCAAGTTTGGCAGCTCAGCAGGGGCTAGGGGTCCTGCAAACTGATTTGGCCGCCTGACAGGTGCTCTGGCATATAGTTACTCATTGTGTCGGGTCAGTAGTGCGATGTTACATGATTGGCAGCACGGCAGGAGCATTGGGTGGTGCTATCTGAAGTGGCCGCCCTTCGCCAGCAGGCCAGATATTTTCTTTGTGCAAATTAAGCATGCTCATGGGTAATCTGTGAGGTCTTTGGGCACGGCAGGCCGCTGTTAGGTCTAAGATATTTGGGCGTGCCCTCTCCTGCTCGCCATACAACGCAAAACAACAATGCGTCACGTTGGAATTTCAGCTAGTGGTATCCATAGGTATCATAGCTGAGTCGAATGGTTGACAGGAGTTCATTCAGTCATTAGCTCATTCTTTTATTTTAAGAAGACGAGTTATATGTGTATTGTGGGGTTATCGTATTAGCGGTGCTCTGCGACGCTATCCGGGCAGGCATACCAGGGTCGTTAGTCGGAGCACTGCGGGTGCGGCACGGCGTTTGGCATGGTGCAACCACGTTGCATGTGCTCTGCCTCCCTGCCCTCGTCGCGGGTTCGCGCGTTTAATTTGAGCCGGTGGTAACGGACACTGGCGCTTATGACTGTATATATAATTATTGCAACTGTGCCCGATCATGAGCGCCAACAGTCCTGTGTTAGCTAAATCTGTGGCTTGAGGCAGTACTCCGCTAGGGGGGAGTTCGGGATGGCAATTAAAGGTGCCTTGCTGCCCAAATGTTCACACTTTAAAGTGTGTTGCCTCTAGTACATTATAAAAGTCAGCAGTCATAGGCTTGGCAATGACGCAAATGGTAGGCCATCGGGTGGCTCAGCAGCTATGTTTTACCACTACGAGGCACAAAAGATTCGGAAATAGGGGGACATGTTAGGGCATGCTAGGGAACTATGTCCTGTGTCGGGTGCTCCGCTGGTTGACTAACGGTAGGCCACGGATGAGCAGAAGAGACCATTGCCATTCATGGCTTCGGCCATCCATTGCTCTTGCTCCACCAACGCAATATTATGATGCCCGAGGTAAACTAAGGAGATGGATGCTTGCAGCGGTTTCAATATCCGAGCGGCAAAGCAACTACCTACATTGGGCGTCACACAAGGTTGAAGCACTGCACGCAAGACCATTCCCTGCTTTAGGGATACAAAGCATTAGTTCCCGGTATTGAATGCAGACATGGGGCGTGTGCCTAGCCGACGAGGGCACCCGCTGCAAGGGTCCGTGCTTGATCTCAGGGCCCAGTTTTATACCCCGGCAGATCCGCCCAGCCTTTCACCCTGCCAAAGTCGATAAAATGAGTACCTGCTATTCTGAAGGAGTGTGTGGCGATGCTATGCTATGTTCTATATGTTTTGGGTATCCCTGGGTTACAGCACATGGGCTGCAATTCACTGGTCATGGGGCAGGCCTCCAATTAAAGAAAGGGTAGGTGAGGTACTTTTGTTCGCACCATCCCAGGAGCTTCACGAAAGGTGTGCCGTCTTTCAACGGTCTGGGAAGATGTGGTTGGAGCACAAATGCCGACAATTACCAGTACAGTTGGCATTTTATTTCAGAAAGGGCAGGTATAGTTGCTCATGTTTTACTCCCTGTCCTCAGATCCAGATACAGTGGCTAACCTTTTGGCACGCTGGGATACCTTAGTAAGTGGTTATGGGATACATATGCTGGGTGAGGGACGCCAGCATGGCAGCACATCATCCGTCAGTGCAGTTGACCGGATGGGTCTGCAGGCAAGAAGGACGCGGTGATCCAACCTTGTCTTGGTTTAGGCGAGGTGGCGCACCGAGCGGCCTGGTAGGGCATGAGACAGCGTAAAATCGCTACATGTCTACAGGTTTATTGGCCGGCGCAGCACTTGGCCATCAGGCTGTACCCTCGTACTGGGGATCATCCAGGGAAGGGGGCACATTAGGGCTTAGTCACCCCGAAACGATATGCACAAACTGGCACACGGTGCGGTAGGGTTTGCATCACATAGAACTGGGGGTGTCTTATTGGGCACACTGCCTGTGCATTGTGCTTTGGCCGATTTGTTTTTCTTTGCATAGGGAGGAGATATGTGGGGTACCTAATTGCTCACAGCATGGCACATTAAGGTGGGCGCAAACCACAAAAAGGCGCAAATAAATGCTTTGGGGCAGCAGGGAGGGATGCTCCTGAGGGCTTAGGACTTAAGGGTCAGTAGCACTCCCCTCCCCCAGGCCCACAGGGCTTTCTGCAGAATAGCCACATGCTCGCGCAGGTCAAATGGGTACTTCTGCGCAGTGCGTGTAAAATGTCACGTACCGTTAAGGCTAGCAGAAGCTTGGGAGGGCTACTCGCAGCTGGATAGCAGGTACGGTGCATCTGTGACCGGACAGCAGCTAAGCAAGCCTGGTGAGCTGCGTAGTTGTCACTCCACGAAGGGGTGAGGTGCCTCCAATAGTGGGCACAATACATATATTGTTTCAAACCAGATTTGACACCATTATTCGTATGCACAGTATTAATTTAAATAATCGCTGTATTGACTAGTGCGGCCAGCGGACGTTCACGCACCAAGGCATTTGGCAGCAGTGATTGTTGCCATGCTGTAAGGATAGAAAGGTTAAATACGACTGCTAGGTCCCGCTGGGGTGTCAGCAATTGGCCACTTACGAGTTTAAAGGCGAGTTCAAAGGGCACAGGAGGGGTCATGGCAAAGAAAAACCTGGATCGGGTAAGCTTTGGGGTCTGGTGGTGGTTTGACCTCATGGTCTTGGGATCTAACCCCCGCTGGGTTCAATCAACCTTCCTTCCTTCTGTGGTTAAAACGAACATCAGTAAGCAGGGTAAGAAATATCTCGGATCCAGCGGCACCATGCCTACGGGAACACTGGCACTTCAAAAATACACAAGCGTGTTATGCTCCAACAAGCGCCATACCCCAGATAACTGGGAAAGGAAGTAAGGTGGGCCTGATAACTCTTACTCTACCTGCACTGGCACATCTTGGCAGGAGTGATTGTCAAAGGTATGACACTTCAGCCAGGCAATGTTAACACCCATCGACACCAAGCCGATGGTTTAAGGTCATCTTGGGCCGCGTATACACAGCCCAGTTACAGGCCCCTGTGTTTGTCAGTGTCGTGAATTACTAAATTCCTCTGAACAGGAGGCGTGACCGTGGTTTACACTAGCAGAAGTTTGCGAGTGCAAGACTCCACCCAGGGGGGTGGCTGGCTGAGTTTGATGGACTAGTCCAAAATGTTTCACAGCAACTGCACGTGGGAAAGTGTCAATTACCTGTGCATAGTTCATTCAGACACACAGTATCATATTAATTTAAGTAATCACTGGGGTTGCAAGTTGCAAGCGTAAGATTCCCTCAAGGTCAGCAACTGCTCATATGGCCAGCAATAAAAGCTGCTGGGGAAGTCGGGTGCAGTCACCACAGATTAAACTGAACAGGCAACAGGCTGGCAGGAAAGGAGGGATGTTGAATTGATTGCCCACTTAGCAGTATGACTATTGCACAGGAGGATGGAGGGTGATTCAAGGGACACAGGTGGTGTGACGGCAACACTAGACTGTCAGCTTATGCTGGGTAGGAGGTTCCGATCACCAACCAGAAAGGTGCCAAGTGGCAAAACCAGTAAATATGTTAAGATATGTGTGTCTCTGGCCTTACGGCGGTGTAGAGCCATTCTCATTTAAGAGGTACGCCCAGGTGAAAATTGTGTGCTTCTTAAGGTTCTCATGAACAATGTGGTTTGTGGTATCTTTTCAAGGGGAAGAGATTAAGTTAGGCACGTAATTGCTTACAACGTAGCACTTTCAGGCGGGCGTTTTATGGCAAGTTACAACTGGGAGATTCCCTCAGTACGTCAGCAGCTGCGCCATGGCCAGCAGTACGCAGCCTGGGAAGTCTCGGGCGAATACCACAGATTAAACTGTAAAGGCAAAATTACTGTACGAAAGGAGGGATAAATGGCAAGTACACGAAGGCTCCCTTGCTTAATGTCACATATTCCATGGCGGGATAGTCACCAATTGACACTGGGAACCTTAGATTCTAATAGTATCATTGGTAATATACATAAAACTCCCTGGTCAGGTGGGGTACGTATGTCCCATCCTGAAATTTAAGGTGACTTGAGGGTAAGCCGATTGTGGAGTTGAATTGGTGGAGGGCAATCATTCCAGGGATAACAGAGTGAGCTAGGTCTCTAGCTGGATTGAGCTCCAAGGGCCACGTGATCGAGCTTTAGTTAAGCAAGCCTGGCAGACGGAGGAAGTGTCACTCCAAACAGGGTGCTGTGACTGCATTGGGGTGCGCAATACGAGCATTCCTGGTCACCATGGTTTAACAATCAAAAAGGTCCGGTGCAAATGTCTGGTCAACTGCAACGGAGTATGTGCATGCTCTATGGGCAGGTTCGGGTTGCTTCAGTTAAGCACAATATTCCTTGCCCTGATATCCTCAGTGGATAGGCTGGGTGGAAGCGGTCAACTAACAAGGGTACTGCTGCCCCATAAGATAGCTATGTCAAGAGTAGAGCTCCCTCCTGGGAGGCCATCAATTACTACAGATAATGTGAGGCAGTTGCACCTCCCGAAGAAGGATAAATTGCTCCATGCGGTTTCCCAGATGCAGTTTGTCTGGATGGGGTTCCCGGAACGAGATGGAGCAGCTTCGTACAGATCGGAGCAGAGACTGGCTGGGGGGGAAGGTTTCCCTAACATCTTGGTGAGCCACTTAGGAGGCACCGACCTCACTGCCATGGGGCAATGGGAGCTATGGTTGTCTGAAATCGCCCCGCGCAGAGTTGGCACGGGGCCAAGTCATGTGAGGCAGTGGAACATTCCTGCAGGAGGGTGAATAGTTTAATGCACAAGTTCACAGACCAAAGGGGCTTGGTTTTCATCAGACGCAAGCTGATCCACTTAAGAGGCACCAACCTCACTGCCATGGGTAGGGGGGCATTGTTGCAAGCAATGACGGCTGACTTAGGTGAGATCAGCAAATACATGGGTCAATGTGAGCCCTGGTGGGCTGTGATTATCCCCCGCAGAGTGTGGCACGGGGCTAAGTCAGAGGAGGCCGTTGAACATTCCTGAAAGAGAGTGAACAGTTCAAGGCGTAAGTTCGCAGATCAGAATGGTCTGGGATTCAGCAGACACGAACTGTGTCAGGCCAATGTTAAAGGCCGCTTGGACAAAGATGGGGTCCACTGGCCACCTGTCCTTGGATTTACAGGAGGCCTTGGTCTGAAATAGTGTCGCACAAGGTTTGGCGCGGGGCCAAGTCAAGTGAGGCGGTGGAACATTCACGCAAAAGGGTGAATAGTGCAATGCGCAAGTTCACAGACCAAAGGGGCTTTGGTTTTATCAGACATGAGCTGATCCAAATGAAGGTCAAGGGCTATTTTGATACAGATGGGGTTCCCTTGTCACAGGTTGGAATGGATCTGTTCCTCTTGGACATGCAGGAGGCCCTGGAAATAGCAGGTTACAGGTGAGAAAGTAGCTGTTTTGGTGGAGGGCTCTTTAGGCGACGGTGGCTGCCTCCAGAGCTGTGGCGGAGTTACAGGGCGATCTGGAAGCATATGGGTACAGAAGGGTACCTCTGCAAGAGCACAAGAAGGGTGCCAGAGCCAAATCCCAGGAGCCTCATGGGAGGGTCCGGGAACAATTACGTTGGCGCCCCGTTAGTCCTTCGGGCGGTTGTGGGCCTGGACAACCGGGGGCTTGCCGTGCTATGCTCCGCCCCTGAAAGGTAGTATGGAAAAACAAGGGTACCCCGTTAGGAGAACGTGGGGTTAACATATGTTTTAGGGAAAACAGCGGTTCAGTTTGGCCCAATCGGGTCCTGTGCAACCAAGTGGATTCCTCGAGGACACAAGGTAAAATGTTTTGGGGGTAGACAATTAATCATTGACTGTCGCTAACCATGTTTGTGTAAAATAAAATGTTTATTTTACACGCCATATGCTCCCCTACTAATTTCGTGCTCCCTCAATGATTAATTGTCTACCCCCAAAAATTTTTACCTTGTGTCCTTCTCGAGGAATCCACTTGGTTGCACAGGACCCGATTGGGCCAAACTGTACCGCCCCTGAAAGGGGCGTGAGTAATAAGGGACCAATGTGTCACGTGATCCAGTAAGGGGATCACCCCCATAAGGGTAGCGCTGATTGGATGCTCCACAGTGCTTGGCTCACCAGGCGGGCAAGGCAGCATAGGTTGGTACACCCCTTGGATCGCCCGTGAGATAACCCGCCATGTTGCATACTTTTGTATGGAATAAACCTGCAGCAATTTTTCCCAAACAAAAGTTGTGTTGTGTATTTATTTATGCATACATACTCTGTTGTGGTGTGGGTGGGGTGTGTTGCCAATAATGGGACTATGGACATGTTACCCTCCACTTGATTTGCCAGCTCCAAAGTTACCAAGCCACGCAACTTAAAATCACAGCAATTATTTGGCAAGTAAGCATCCATCATCACCCAAATGTTGATCTTTATTACCAGTAACTAAACAGCTAAACTGACGTCGCAAATCAAACAGAAGTTAAAGTCACACTGGTTATATAGTGAAATCGTTCAGAAACATTGGGTTTGAAAGACGGAGGGGTGTTAAAGAAACGTGTGTCGTTCCTAAGAGATGTGTAGGGTTTTTAGGGCGGAGAAGTTACGCTCTAGGCTGGCAAGAGAAATTACTTGTTTCAATGGACCTCGGCATCCCATCTGTGTGCCAAGTTGTTTGCAGATGATATGTTTACGCGAGGAACTATGGTCAAAATAGGTCTTCAGATCTTAACATTTTCGGGTGTTAATGGGGAAACGAAAAACACCATAGATAATGCACTGACGCAGATAACCCTCCAGTCAAGTTATTGTGAAACAAAGTAGTGAAACCTGGAAAAACACCTGCTTCCCGGTGTGTTTTACATACGAGATAGGGGCCCGGCCTTTTTAGTGGAACTATATACTTCAGTGAATTAACGTAATGTTTTCGCACAATCTTCTTGACCTAGTCACACTTACCACTTCACCATTTTTATGACAGCAGTTCCCAAAAGGTCAAAGTTATGAACTTATTTTGCACGGCCACTAGTCTATTACTTAATTTTCACATCACTGAATCAGAGCAACACATCACCTTACAATGGACGACAGTATACATGTTTCAAAAACATGCCCCAAGCACACTATGGCTACACTGCCAAACAATGACCTTTCAAACACAGGGTTTGCTTTTATAAAGTTGCTCAGCAGATTACAGCTTTTAATAGACAAAAACCATACAAAAACTATATATTCGATAATATAACGGCAATACAGAAAAGCAGCAGCTTGCAAAACATCAGTAACGTCAACCTGGACCGGCAAAAGAATAACAGATGTGCCCAAAATTCAGCAAATACTTGTAAGTTGTGTCTAATCATGCCAAAGCAGTTAGAGACCAAAAACAACCAGTGTTATAACAGTAAATTTGTGAAGGAATGATGTTGCGTGTCAGAACAGTGACCTGTCATTCTATCACAGACGCGAGAGGACACTGCAATGTCTGGGTGGTTTAAAGATGCAGGTAGTATTTGGCAGATGGAGGATGAATCAAAACGTATTGAACAAAAGATGGTGACTGCAGAGGACGGTGATGACATACCAAGTCCTGCCAAGTATCACGCATCAGACGTGACACTAACGCATTTCAGTGTGGTGCTCCGCATCACCGCACTGAAATGCATTGTCACGCATAATGCATAGTAGCAGTCTCAGGTGTATGTACATTTTCTGATGGCTGCAAACATGAGTGTGGCAGCTGGCTGCAGGCACTGCCTGTGGTCTGCCTGTGCCGGCGCGCTGCTTCCGTGGTCTTCTTGAGGCAGTGATCCCAGCTAAGCGCCTGCCAGTCCCGGGCTCTCTGCTACAATGTATCGGCCGCGGTGCCGCACGGCTCTGTGTCAGCCTGCCTGACGTCACGTTATGTTATTGGTATTTCTAAAGCGCAAACGGTTACCCAAGGGTGTCCTGGCGCTAACTGCTTTCCTCTGGCATTAAGATATAAACACAAGTTATAGATTAAAAAGCCATGTTTTCAGTTGCTTCCTAAAAAGTAGCAGATCAGTGGAGTTTCTCAAGTAGAAGGGAAGATCATTCCAGGCCCTTGCTGCACACGCTATAAAGCTTCTTCCACCCCATGAAGCTTTTTTTATGGCTGGTACTGATACCAACTTTGCCCCACGTCCGTTGCCCAAGCTAGGGCTCCGCAGGGTTGTCACATCCTGCTGGCTCCGAGAGCAGGGAGTTTATTCTTTAGTAAGGCGCCCGCAAATAATTATGGGGCAGCGCCGTTGCTTGCACGTGATGGCCCGGCCACACTCTGCTGTAGGCCATTATAATCAAGGCCGCCGCAGCATTCAGTTACAATTTCGGAGCCGGCAGAGAGAATTAGTGCAGTGGACGAATAAGGACAGTCATGACTGACCGTGTCAGTTTACAACGCCGGCTGCCAGGTCTCCGTGAGGACAGCAGCAGCCTGGACCGAAGTCTAAGGCATATTGCCGTGGGGGTAGCTCACTCGTGGCATGAGCTCCCAGCAGCCTTGTTGCAGTGCGAATCACCGACGTGCCAATCACGCTTCCGGCTGAAAATGATCACAGTAAGTAGATAGATCGTTGTTTCAGCCACTTGCCACCCTGTTTGTCAGTGTTACCACAATTATACTGTGTCAGTGTAACACAATTGTCAATATGGTGCAGCTGGGAAGGGCAGGATCTGTAGTATGAGGCCCTCGAGCTGGGTCCCTAGCCCTCAACTTGGCTTTCAGTAATGTTTGTGCTGGTTGCCCGGGCTTTCAGCGCTGAGCGGAAGCGTCATTATCAGCAGAGCCTGTCTGTAGCTCTGTGACAGCCTGCCTGCGGCTGGTGTGAGCTGGTGCCTGCTGCAGGGCTGCGCTTAGCGGCTCCACTTGCCGCCTTAGGCAGACCTCTCAGCTTGGGGTAATGATTATTAGGGCAGTTCTGAAAAGCAGCCGAGACAGGTCTCTATCGGGCTCTCCATTTTTGCCCTTACCGTCACCATGAAAAAAAATCTTAATTCTACAGCAATAACACCCTTCACTGACATTGATGTAACTTCAAAGATACTCGTTATGTTTCTTTCACAGTCTCACCATGTCACAACGGAAGCATTTTCAATGTTATTTACAACGAAGCTATAGTTGTTGCTTATTTATCTTATGCAACTAATAAGCATTGACAAAGCTAAATAGTCCTGACTTGTTGTAGCAGTAATGTTACTTGTATCATATATCTGGATGCAATGACAGAGCAGCAAAATACCAGTCGGGCGGCACAATATGCCAACACAGTCTTTCTCATTGCGTGTTTTTAACCTACACCCTTAATTATATCGGCCACAACCCTTTGAGAGACACCCGCCCCTCAGTTTTTTCATCCCACTTAAACCCCTGGGATTGAGGCTGCTAAACTAGTATTACATAATAAAACACAGCCTGGCTGTTACCTATGCGTGCCTCAGCCTCACTCTCCGGTGTAATTGCTAATATTTACATGTTTCCCTCGTCTTCACTGCTTCATTTTGCTTGTGAGAAAGTGTCACTCATAGTCTTTGAAATGTCACTCATAATTACACTGAAATTATGAAAATGTCACACATGGCAATCTGAAACCTTGGCAGCTATGCATACCAGCGACAGGAACAAGTGGTCATCAGATGCAGTGATTGAGAAGCCAAGTAGGTGCGGCTAGATAAATAAAAGAGTGAATAAAGCAGGGCAAGGCGATACCAGAATGGTTGCATGTTATTACGAGGAATACAAGCGACTCAGTGGTCTAAACTGTGACCCTCGAAAGTACCCACATGAACAAATCAAAAATGTTAACAAACCATTCCAGGAGTGGAATGGCACAGTTCTAAACATGAAGCCATTCCTGAAAGGGAAGTCTTCGTTCAGCTGCAGTTGAAAAACATAACGACCACCTTGCTACAAAAAGCGAAATGGAGCCTTTTTACACAAATGCGTTCGCTTGTAGCATATTTCATAATTAACTAGATTCTTGCAAAGACAATACAGCGCAAGTCTATTTGAAGGTGGTATACAGGATAGCTACACGGGACAAGGCATCATTGAATGCCTAACAACACTCGAACATTGGAGGGGGGCAAATATCATCTGGGAATTAACATCAACCTCCGAATCGAAACCTTGCATTCGCATAGCAGTTCAAGTAGAAAGCGGACAAGAAAAAAGTGTAAACGCGGGGGCCATTTTGATATTAGTATTTTACCTGACCATGCCTAGTGTTTTTTTAAAACGTTACTATTTTATTGCTTTTTATTGTGTTGTTGATGTATTTAGTCGCCGTTTGTGTCATGTGTTTTAATGTGGTTTTGGGGGCTTAGGTGATCTGGTAACTATTCGTGATCTACAATGTAGTGATATTAAGGAAAACTTGTTTGCATAATGTCAGCTCTGAATTTGTGAAAGTCGAATAGGGTCAGAATAAAATCAGCGCGTCTTGTACCAGACTTTTAAAGTTTATCTAACCGATTTTTTTTTAAAGATTAGCATTCGTATAATTGTGCTTTATCTTTATACATTCAGGAGGACTTCTGCTAGTAGCATTAACCTTCCGGCCTCGGTCCAGTCATTACCCACCTCCCACATGAGAAGAAAAAAATAGAAGGTAAAAAATAACAGCCTTGCCACCATACAGACATTTAATGCCATACCTAGCAGGGGAACCCCTGCAAGTAAACCCTCGAATTAAGTGTCGCATTTTGCGCCGTCTTACCAGCAGCGACCTGTGAGGGGTAGTGGGGGCGGGCAAACAGTGTTGTGGGAGGGGATTTCAGAGGCCGGTGAAGGCAAAGCAAAACAAGCTTCCACGAGCAGGAAACTGTGAAAATAGTGCCTAAAAATGACCTGTTAAGTGGCTAATTGTAAGGCCACATGTAATAGGGAATGTTCCCTGGTAGTAAACAAAAGGCAAAAAGGCGGGACAGTGAGGGAGTATTAACCACTAGTAAGGAAGCATTTTTAAAGGACAATGAAGCAACCAATCAAAAGCGATAGGCAAGCTTACAGCCCAAACTATGCCCTGCCTAGGCTTGACCTAAAAAGGATCCTCTTCCTTATGGGGAGCCATTAAATATTGGGAAACATTTGTTCTTAAAGGCAGACCGAGAAGTGTCCGGGCTGCTGTGTTTTAGACCACTTTTAATTTACTAATCAGGAAGTCAGGCTGACCCAAGTACAGTGCATTACCATAGTCAGGTGTAGATGTTATTAAGGCCTGAACTATCTGTTTCCTTGTTGAAAAAGAGAGAAAGTGCAGGAACTTCCTTAACACACACAGCAGACCAAAACAAGTCCCAATCACAGCATTAACCTGAGGCAGAAAGGATATCTCGCCATCAAAATTAATGCTTACATTCTTCACCGTACTAGCCTGGCATAGTGGGGGAGTAGCATCCACCAGCTAAAAGGACTGCCAGGGCTCTTGTGCCCTTACACCAAAGAAGAGTATCTCTGTTTTTTCCGTATTACATTTGAGCTGATGGTGTGTCAGCCATTGAAAGACCACTGTTGAGCAGATTCTGATTTTATCACCCGGAAACACCTCATCCCTGCCCCACGAAAATAGTAGCTGGGTGTCATTAGCATAGGAAATTTTTGATCCCAGGGCCTCCACCAGATGAGCGGGGGGGGTGAGATAGATAATGAAGAGAGTCGGGCTCAGAGGTCTGTGAATAGCTGAGATGACAGTCTTCTAATGATGTTTTAGTATTTTTCTTAATTATATATCAAATAAATATTTTGCTACTTTGAATATAAAATAAATCCGATCTAGACAATGTTTGTATTATATTGATCATTGATGTACTCCTCGATTAAGTTACCAGTGTATTGTTATTTGCCTGTAATTTAAGTGCATACTTTCTTACTCAAGATATATTTCTAAGCTTTATTGCTCTCTACCTGCTCTTGGCACGCTACCCATATGCAGGGGACCCCTTTGTTTTAAAAAAAACCACCAGCACTAAAGCCAGACCTGGATGTGATCAGCCGCAGCCCGTCCGTATGGGCTGAGGGGCGATGCCCCTCACCTTTTTCCAGACAAGGAGAGTGTCAGGCTGATCAAATGCCAGACTAAAATATTCTCTTCTTATTCAGCTCTGGGAGCCTCCCACCCTCTTCACTGCCAAACTTACCGGTCGCCCTGGTTGTGATGTATCAGACACTGTGATCTGGTGTTATCTGGAATGCGATGTTGGACATTTGAAGTGATGTTGGATGTGATGTTATAATGACAACAGGCTGGCCTTTGAGGGGAGAAGCTGCCAGAGGTGCCATCTCACTTAGTGAGGGAGAGTGCTGCACAAAGCAGCCAATGCCTCCTTAAAATGAAACACAGTTTGGCAGCCACCAGTGACCTAAGGGCATCAGACGTCCTAAAACTTCACTTTGCATTTAAAACAATTTCAACTATGGTTAGCCCAGCTGCATACCTCTAGCACTGCATGTATCTGTTTTGAGACAGTGCTGCTCTGGTGACCAGGGAGGGGTTTCAATTCGGCCTAGAACCATTACAACAGACAACACAGTTACCTAAAATTGCCCAAAGCTACATGCTTGGCAAATTCGTGTTTGTTCTACAAATACATTTTTTAGCAGGTTCTGAGGATCTAAAAAGCATAGGCCCAGTAAAGGAGCCTTGGCTCCCCCCACTTGTGACTGCCTTGTATGCTTCTATGTTTGTTGTCTGTGTTTGTGTGGTTGACTCTGCGTACATCCATAAGGAGGGTCAGGTTTGCTTGTCACACCATGAAATCAATGAAAGCTGCAACTATTTAGCACATTTATTTGAACATTGTGCTGTTTAATGACCTATTTAGCAAATATTTTCAAGCATTTTAAGGAGAGAAGCTACTTACGTGCAGTGGGTCTGGCATGAACACTGCACACTCTCACTTTGTCAATTCGGAGATGTATTTATGTCCTACTCATGCTGGTTAAAGCTCAATTTCATATGAATAGGAAATACATAGCATTGTTGTAAATGACTACTTGGGCCTTATGCTGTAAAAGGAAACCTCAATGGTGATGTGTTATGTTATCTTTATAGGATTCCCATACTCCCCAGAGAGGGACAACTGTTCTATCTACAGTTCATGGTGCAGACCACACTTTTTCAAGTACCAGAGACTTCAGCAATAATTCAGTTTCAGTTGAAAAGGTAAATATACCAAAAAGAGCAATTTATTACTAGAAAACGGACCTCTTTCTTTCAGATTGTTGAAAGATGTAAATGCTTACATTAAATTGTGTTTCTTGACCTTCAAAATTAGATTATGATGCCTTACGTGCTCCTAAATGCTTGTAAATCTTTGTTGCCTCAGGATATGAACATTTTGCCATGAAAAAGCAACAGTCCTCAGTCACCATTCTGCTCATACTAAACTCCATGCATGCTATATTGTAGTGTAGCTCCTATTTCCCTAATAGGCTCTGCACATTGGAATAATATACCCTATAGGTTTGACATAGGACTAAGGTCAGTATGTCCCTATCGAGTATATTAAACTTAATTACTTGTGCCAGCTAGCTCAGAGGCCACTAGAAACTCCTTGACAAACAAGAAGGGAGTAGTTTCTGGCAGCCGCAAAACATGACAACTTTGTTTCCCTTTTAGAATCAGAACGTGTCCCAGAGTCGTGGAAACAATAGATAACTATTTCACTCAGCTCACTCGTGCATACTTTGTTTTCCTCAAAGTTACACAGAAAGAATAGACGGGCGTTTCAATAAAAGGTTTATTGAACAGTCTTATTTCTTGTGTAAGTAATATGTGCTGTTACGATCACAAGACAGTATGCAAGATAAATAATGTACAGCGTAAGCAGTAGAAATAAATAATACTGCGCTAGCATGATCTTTAGTAGATATTCATTTACATAAATAACACAGACTATAAAATGCGATTACTCATACGATGCGTTTCTAAGCTAGTTCTACCCCAATGTACCTAACCTAACCTAGGTGTAGGGAGAGGTATGAAGTAGGTGAAGTATTCCTTACTATGGTATACTAAGAGTATGTTAAGCCTAGTATGCCTAGTATGCCAAGAGTCCCTCTAGGTTCTAGTCAGCTCCATACCTTAAGAATGAGAGCGGTAGGAATCTCTTGCCAGACTCGAACTCCAACACCCCGCGAGGGAAGTCAGATCACTGGAAGCTGAACTCTCTGCGTGCAGGGATGACAGCGTCTTCTCAGTGCGTCAGGCCGGGAAACGGGCTCCTCTGAAGTCGAGGTCTCCTCTGATTTACAGGGGCTAGGGAAGGTATATTTATACCTGAGTAGTACCTCAGAATGTTAGCATTGACGTGAATCGGACAGCGGAAGATGTCATGAATGAACCCCTAAGGTATAACGGTTCATGCATAATAGATGAGTCCTTGAAGAAATCAATAGTCCTGTGCTAGGGAAACTCCCGAAGCCTAAGGGTCTGTTCTTCAAGAACTCGTTGTGACGTTAGGGTGGACGGATGTCGGGGACCATGCCTGTATTTGGAGTGCACGGTTTAATGCCTAAATAAGGACAGGGATTTTATGCCTATATAAGGGCAGGGCGAATTGTGCCTATATAAGGACATGATACAGGAAAACCTATATACGGACACCCTAAGAGGAATACAACACCCACTCCACTTTCGTGTGTACGATAATACTAAAATGCTAAACATTTAAAAATGCTAAACATTAAATGGAGTACCGCATATTGCTAAAATATTTCTTAAAACCATTTAAAAGGCATTTAAAAACCTATTAGAATGCAAAAGGTACTGTACATTTTAAGCATTGCTTTTCATTTCAGGCATATATTTTAAAATAAAGTGCAATTTGAATTAAATAAGCAGTAATATTTACAAAAAAAAATGATCGATAAGTTTGTTCAAAATCAAAGTCATTTCATGTCATGGAAATTAATGAACTTTTTAGCAACAAGATGACTAAGTGTCTGTGGAAGTACCGCGAAGTCTGTACTATAAGGCTAGTTCTACTTCAAGCAGATTGAATTGCCATTTTAGTTCGAAAAATGGGAAAAAGTTCAATATGGGAAGAGTTCCAAGTTTTTGAAGTATGAAGGCCAAATTGTTACTGCATCTCTGGAATACTGTGGGCTGAATCAGAGTCAGTTTACGGGTCTGGTGTAAACATGAGATCATCTATTTCTGTAGACAAAATATCGTCCACTGAAGTTGGTGTCAGTTGGAACACCTCGTGTAGTAGATTAATTGCACAGAGATGTGAAGCATCGCTTTCAGCATAGGATGCCGCAGCAATGTTCGCGTCCGTTGTTACCTGTGTGCCTGTAGATCTTTCTCGTACCTCAGCAGCAGCCGGAAGCATCTGTGAGATCTCAATGAATGCTGTCATCAGGATTGGTAGCCTCTGGGGACAACACAGAGCATGGGCCGTTATCGGGTCCAGCAGAGTATCGATATCCGTTGGCGTTGCTGATGGAAATGTTAGACAGGTGTCTAACATGCATTCTTCACCGCATAGCAGGCATCGTAGAACAGGTAAAATGCAATCTTGCCATATTGGTCTGAATGACAGGAACCACGTGGTATTCAGGTCCCGTAGACGAGTCATGCCCAAAAGCTGTACTATTCGCTCACGGCACTTTCGTTCAAGGAGAGCTTTCTCCATTTCGCTCGGAGTGATGTCTGCGAATAGGCTGGCCATAGCGTAATAGCAGGAAGAGAAATAGAATTCCGGCAACAAGTGCTAGAAGTAATGGTATGCCACCAAACACCGAATGTGCAAAGTTCGGGATGATTCCGAGTATTGCCTGGAAAGGTGCTAGCAGACCGGAACAGATGCTCTTAAATACATGTACAATTCCGCTTGTATCTGACATGTTAAAGATACGTCCTATCATTTCCACGAAATGTATAGGGCAGTTTGTACGTATTAAAGTCTGTATCTCAGCCGAAGTCCTTGCTACTTGTAGATCATAGGTTTCTTTGGCCGAGGTCAAAGGCACTGTTTGCTGTAAAAGCATGGCTTTCATTCTGCTCAAAGTATCAAATCTTATAAAAGAGACGTTCAGCGAAGGCCACAAAGGCGACTCCTGACTGTGTCTATTGGGGCAAACAATACTTGCATAGAGCAAGTGACCCTGGAGTTGACCGTTACTAGATATGGGATGCCTGGCAACATGCAGCAGCAACTCTGATCATTCAACATGAGGTAACTCCCATTCGAAAGTTGTCCAAACGTTGGATTAATCACAGCAGCTGGTGTACCCTGCTGGTGGCAAGACAAATTTGCCACAGAACCATTGCAAGCCCCGTGTAAAGAAATGTCCTGACATATAAGTGAACCGCTCAGTGCACTTTTACAGTGTGTACCGCTCAAAAACCCTTCACGATCCCCACTCCAACATCTATATGTATATGGTAAATCCCAAGATGTCTTAATGTATTCCTTACCCAACCTTTCATATTTGCCTGCTTGCATTTGTCTGAGGCAATACTGAAACTGAAAAGTAGTCACAGGTAATGTAATTTTGCCATGAATGAGCCATTCTGTAGCTGGTTTTTCTGCCACTGTGAATGGTAAGCTTTCCAGTTTTTCAATGCTCAACACTGTATACCTTGCTCCTCTTTGTGCCAGTTCGATCTGTTTATCAGTTAGATTGTATTCTGCAAACAGAGCCGACGTGTTGATGAAACGCCAAGGCACATAGCCCGCACGCAAAGATTGCAGCGTCCAGCTTAATAACACAATAGAACGTAATTGAGATTGGCCTTGCTGTAACATCGCCAAATCTTGTTCTAGTATGTCGATAGCAGAGGATACAATGTTGTCCAATGAATATATTCTGGAGGACAAAGTTGTTAACCCATTGTCGACCACAGTGAGTGTTTTCTCTAAATTAATACGATCAAGTTCACGTATTCGTTCTGCGGCCTCCATCTGTGACACTTTCCATGCTGGCATTATAAGCAGCGTAAATGCCGGCATATATGAAACGTTTTTGACGCGGTTTTCTTGGTCCAAGCAAGAATTCCCTAAGGTCTGCGTCTTCTGTAAGTAAGGATAAGTGTTGTTTCACATCCTGTAGTGTACCTTTCTGCAGCCACTCGAGGCATAATTTACCTACACTGTATGTTGTTACTACCCCCGGATGCTGTCTTTGGACGTATCTTGGGTCTGGCCTATGAATAGTAAATCCCTGAGTTTTATTCAAGAATCTTTCCTGACAGTTGTTCGTGTCTATGGGCCAGATCAACCATTTTCTCCAATCAGGATTAGATCTGTTGAGTTGTAGTATTTGGTCAACTGTAACCGCTGCCTGTGTTTTGTTATCACTTGCAGGTGTTGGTACAGAAGGTGTTTTCATCTCTTTTATCTTGGCTAGTCCAAGACAAGATGTTTGTTGGACAGTTTCATTCAAAAACATTATTTGTTCAGGGATGACACAGGCTCTAAATAAAGCTTCTATCCCCTGCACTTGCCAATCTTTAGTACCCCAGACAGTTTTTGTGTCTTTCCATAAGTCGAAACCCTGTCTAGACAGTTGGGCAATAAATGTTGCAGAGTAAATCTGTTTCGTATTAGTTAACATAATTTTCAGTCCTGTTTTGTTTACATTTTTATAGTAAAACGTTTCTGGATCAGATGTATTGTACCCTGAAAAATATGGAAACTTGTTAGCAAATGTTTTTGAACTACCTTGTGGTGGTGTAGGACAATGCTCCCATTGGTTAAACATAAACACATTTCTAGGGTATGCAGATTTATGCAAATAATGATGACCATAGTGGTTATAACAATACAGTTGTTCATAGTCTGATGAACCCTCTAAATATTCATTTTTAGAAAATTCAGCAGATTTTTCTAGGTCAAACATTATGTCATTAACAGTCACAAAGTCCCAATCATCAGAATAGGTACTGGACGAAAACAGATCACTTAGTGAAATTTTAAACAAATGTGGAATGTTCAATTGTTCCGTCGGGCCAAAGATATCAAAATCTGTTTTGTCCCACACTATACCATTGTGTATAGGAACGGCTGTGATGTTCACTGTTGACAAGTCTCTTGCTTCACGATGGGAAGATTTATGAGGTTTCAAAAGTACGTTCACGTCTTTTCCTTCAGTATTCACATGGATGTATCTGCCACTTATAAGCACGCTCACAGTTGTAACCAAAGCTAGCCAGAGCAGGAAAACAAATAGTCCAGATATAATCCAGAGCTCAATCCATGGTGAAACCAAATAAGTCTTTTTCAGAAAGTGAAGAAAGTCTTGTACTTGCTGCTTGAATTTCAATGATGCTGGCGTCGTTTCAGGTTCACTCGGATCTTCTGAGAACGTATCAAAGTTAATGAAATAGCCAGAATCAGTTCTGTCAATTGTTGGAATTGCATCAGGATTTGTAGAAATCGCTGGAACCAGTTGATCATTTGCTACATTGGTGTAGACAGGTGTATTTGGACGAACTGTTACTTGATTTTCAAGAGGGATGAGTTCCATAGCATTGTTGCTTAGTCCTTCATCTGTTACTGCTGAATTCTCGATGGTAATCAGTCTTTCAGTCTGAACCGCTTGGATAGTAGCAAGAGGAGTGCGTCTGCTACTAGGTCGGAGTCCACGAGGCCTACTACTTAGTATTGGCCACATACTGTGGTTTGATGAGGTCGATGGACACAAATCTTTTCTCCTTTCTTCCAGCAAGGGGCGGCAGAAGTACTGTTCTTGTTCCTTGAACTGCTAGGACAGGACAGGTACTGGTTGTCTGTAAGAAGGTCCAAATTCCTTCTTGTCCGCAATCTTTTCTCTGACTAGATCCCCAACTTTTGGAATCCAGACAGGCCTTGCTGGGACCGCCGGTTTTTCCCCAGTGGTGGTTGGCTGCAGGAATACGTTGCTTTGTTTCGATCTTAGTTCATTCAGTTCCTGTAAAACAGCCAAACTATCTTTGATATCAAACGTTTTATTTTCCACCACTGTGCCTGCGTCATCGAGATCTGGTACCCACATTCTTGTCCCAAATAGGACCTCATATGGAGTGACCCCCCCCTAGAGAACGTCTTGGCAGATTGTTTAATGAGCGTTGGACCCCATAAAGATGTTTCACCCACCCATCACCCGAACCTAATACCCTAGCTGTTATAGACTGCTTTATGTCCCGGTTTTTCCTTTCCACAACCGAATTTCCCTCAGGATGGAATGGAGAGGAGTACCGCAATGCAACGCCCAGACTGGCCATGGCTTCTTTGTAAGCCCGAGAGCTAAATGCAGGGCCCTGGTCAGAATGTAGCATGCCTATTGCGTATGTGCCGATAAAGACTCGCAAATCTTTTATAACAGTTCGAGCGTCAGCCGAGCGCTGAGGCCATATCCATAGGAACCTTGATTCAGTATTTGTAGGATTGCATTTGTCCAGAAGGACGCATGCGCGTAGATAGTCTAATGCTGTCTAACAGTGGTGTCTGAACTGGGCAGCTACATTTGTAGCATGGTGTCTGGTGGCTTTCTCGCTGTAATTTACAGTCTATGCAGTTATTGATGAAGATGTGGATTTATGTATTCATCCCAGGCCACCAGTACATCTCTTTTAATGTCAAAATTGTTTTAGAGATCCCTTGATGTGACAGACCCTCCCCCAAATGAGCTTCATAAATCAAAGCTGCTCTACGTTCCATGTTTGGAATTACCCTATCCCCCACTCCAGGGATTCGAGCAAAAGGAACGCTGTTCGCATCGATTACATAAGAGTACTTGAGTGGAAACTTTTTTGGTAACGCTGCACTGCTGCCCTTGCTTGAAGCATTGACAGCCAACATTATCTCACCGTCTATTTTCGTTTTTGAACGAGTGATCGCAGCTACGGAAGCCGTCCGAACAGCCCCCTTTGCGGCTTCGTCAGCCAATGAATTCCCTGCATCGTGAACGCCATCACGTTGATGACTCAGTGTGTGGATCACGTGAGCCTCTGGTAGTTCGTTTTTCAACTGAACTACTTGTTCCCAAAGCATTTTGTGCTTTATTGTGCCACCTTTCGCATCTTTGAAACCATTTTCAAGCCAGTTTTGTATATATTCATTATACGACTGAACACAGTAAAAGGAATCACACACTATCAGTGTGGGGAATTCTCGATCTGTACTTTCAAGTGCCAGTTTGAATGCTTGTAGTTCAGCTCGCTGAGCTGTACAATCTCCTAGAGACTGGGTTTTTGTGACCATAGGTCTGAAGATGCCATCTCGCATGCGACCTTTAATGATTGCACACGCTGCACTGTAAGCTTGCTTACTCCCTGTTGCGGGCTGTGCGGATCCGTCAGTGTAAATTATGAATTCGTACTGATCGAGAGGCAGAATTTCAGTGGGCAGAGGACATTCTTGTTCATATTGCAGGAATGCTTGTGTTTTTAAATCAGGATCAAAAACATATTCAACATTTGTTGCAGCAAGAGAATTAACCCATTGTATCCATCTTGGATGTAATGCTTTAGCATTTGGAATGCTTGCTTTTGTGACCGCTTCTAAAGCCGGTACTGGGGTTACGACAATAATGCGTTTCCCTTGGGCTAAGGCTCTTTCTTTTGCTACAGCGGTTTGAACTGCTGTCAGAATTTTTTCAGTTGAAGTGAAGCGCATTTCCGCTTGTGTATACAAATGAGATTTGTATGCGATTGGTATTTTTCACCCTCATTAAATGTTAAGTAGGTGAATCCGCATTGACCCGAAATTATTCGGATCACCAGGTTGCGTTGACTTACGCGTGTTTGTAAGTGATTTGTTGCTAACATGTTAGCCTGGAGTGAACGCAAGATTTCTGTGTGTTCTTGTGTCCAGTTCTTGTTTGAAAAATCAGGTTTGATTAATGCGTAGAGAGGTTTAACCCTTTCTGCGTAATTTAGAATGTATGTTCTTCCAAAATTTAGGAAACCCAGGATGGATTGTAAGTTTTTAGCGTTTTTGGAGGTTGGAGCAGCGCACATTTCTCTAGAAAGTTAGCTGCCAAGCTCTTGCCTTCACTTGAAAGCTCATATCCTAGAAATAGGACATTGAGATGGGCAATTCTGGACTTTTTAAAGTTGAATTTGTAGCCCTCAGAGGCGAAGCCCAGTATAATGGTGCTCACCCTGTTCAAGTGTTTATCCAGGTCATCGTCTGTCAGATAGATGTCATCGACATAGGACAATGCCTCATTGTCATAAATTTGTAGTAACTCCGTTACCCTCGCTGAGAATAAACCTGGGCTGTTCTTGAACCCTTGTGGGAGTCGACAAAATTGACGCTGGGTCCCCATTATGGAGACTGCTGTTAAGTACCTGCTTTCAGGTGCTATGTTTTGACAAAAGAAACCATTTGCGATATCTAATGTGGTTTTATATTTTTTACGCACAATGTTATTCATTAATGCTGGGCTATGTGCATTTTGCACTGCAAAAGTTTTAGAACAAGTGTTTAAGTGTCTGTAATCCAAAACTAGACGATAGGTGTTGTCTAGTTTGGAGACAGGAAACAAAGGATTGTTCATTGAGGTGCAGTCTTCCAGTTGTGGTGTGATCCCCATTGGTAAACTGATTGTTAGGATTCTGTGTTTCTCATACGGGCTAGTATTTGGAAATACTGCTTCGATTTGAGTAATTTTTTGAGCTATCCAGAATGGAATTTGCTCACGTTTTGTGGGCATTTTACCCATGACTGCGTATAGAGTCTGTGGTGTAATTTTTAGTGTATTCCCCTGTTGAGGAGTTTGATTTGGAAGTGTCAATGGTGGTTGGACTGTGAAAGTCTGCATGACATATTGGACCAATTGTCTGTAGATTTTTATTAATTCTTGTAGTTGAACAAGTAGTTCCTCATCTGACATTATATCCAGGTCAGGATGAGGTGTGTAGCCGGCTAGAATCGGCCATGTTGCTCCTGGTCTACCTAGTGGACCGAGCCTGGTAATGTTTCTGTGATGTTTTAGGGCGCCTTTAAACCAGAGCTGATGCTCCTGGTATGTTAATGGAATTTCAATATCCTCGAAAGGAATGTATTCCTCTGGTGGATCATCTTCTTTGTAGAAGTGAAACAGTTTAGTTACTGAATTTGATTCAGGAAATATTACCCATGAATAGAATACCTCTGTCTGAAAGGATTCGTGTGCCTCTATCACGAAAACTGCTCTACCGCCTCTCGGTGGTAGGCCGTGTTTTATGAGTTTTAGAGTGATGGCTCTTCTTAAGTTTGGATGGATGTCTATAACACCCTCCTCGGTTTCATTTAAACCGGTGAAGTTAAAAACTGCTGCTTGGGCTGGATCAGCCACAGCTCCACCGTTTCCAGTGGCTTCGTCCCCTGTTATGGACATTTTGTTATTTTTTTTTTGAAAAATGTAGAACAAGTTTCAAGGAAACAAAGATAAGGTGCACAATATTTTGGAACACTGTATCCTTCAACGTTGAGCAAACCAAACAGCTAATATATAGGGTGTTTCCATATGTAGCCGTGGTGGATACTTAACCCTGCCCACTCCAGACGTCTTTTGGAGTATATGGGTAGGGGTCTCTGAGAGAAAAAGCACGGCTGAGTTACTCAGTATCTAACATTAAATTACCGCCTTACCAAACCGTTGGGCGCCATGTAGTGTAGCTCCTATTTCCCTACTAGCTGGATACAAAGTCGTTAGGCACGATAGACCTATAAAAAAAGGTGGTGGACTTGCAATAATTCACAAAAGTGAATTTATAACACATTGCTCTACACTTCCCTCTCCAGACTGTGAGGCCCTTTTGTTTAAAATTAGTGTCTCTGAACAGGAAACCTTTAAAGGACTTTTAATCTATCGCCCACCTGGCTCTAAAACCAATTTTTTAACAAATTTATCATCTTTGCTAGAACTGGGTATTCAATCCAGATGTTTTACCATGTTAGGTGATCTGAACTTTCATTTGGAAAATCTAACCGATAAGGAAACACAGGAACTCTTAGATATTACATCGGATGTAGGTCTTCAACAATTAGTTGAAGGCCCTACACACCAAGTGGGTCATACCTTGGATGGGGTGTTTACAAATAATGCAGCCCTATCCATTACATCTATTCTCCCTCTTACCTGGTCCGATCACCACGCTGTTCTATTTCATTGGGATCTGCCTGGCTCCATAACTAACAATATGTCTAACACCAAATTCACTAGGAGAGCCTGGCACAACATTGACTCAGGTGTATTAGAAACCCAGCTTTTACAAAGCATTCCGGTTTCAGAGTTGGATGTGGAGGGATTAGCTAGAAGTTATACTTTCTGGCTAGACTCTAGTTTTGCCAAACTAGCCCCTGTTACGGAGGCAATTAGAAATAGAAAAACTCCATCTGCTCCTTGGTTCTCTGAAGCCCTAAGACTAGACAAACAAGCTTGTAGGAGGCAAGAGAGAACATGGCGGAAAAACTATAATGTAGCTGAAAAAGCACAATATAAGCTTATGTTAGCAAACTATAAGAAAAAAATAATTATTGAGAAGAGCCAATATTTTACGCTGAAAATAGAGATGGCGGGCAACTCAAGTAAAGAACTTTTTCAGTTATAAGTAATCTGACAACTGCGGAAAAGGAAGTTACAGTAAATCACACCCAAGATTTTTGTAACACATTGGCCCAGGCGTTTAAAGTAAAGGTTGATCAAATCTATGATCAATTTGCCTCACACATTCCTCATAATGTTGGCATTGATCAGGAAGTTAAGGCCATAATACCTTTTTTAAATTTTACCTCTATCTCCCCAGAGCAGATTGCCACTCTTCTCACTAAGATTAAGTCTGGGTCCCCGGATGATCCCTGTCCTCCGAGGATTCTGCATAATATTAGTCACATTATCAGTCATCTTGTATTTTTAATCAAATGCTCTTACAAGGATCTTTTCCAACATTGTGGAAACAGGCCTGTATACTACCACTATTAAAAAAGCCTAATTTAGATGTCACGGACCCGGCCAATTATAGACCAATTGCTAGACTTCCGTTGCCTGCAAAAATAATTGAGAAAATTGTTAACACGGAACTTTCTACATTTATTTTAGATAATAATGTCTTAGACCACAGCCAATTTGGCTTTCGATCATGCCACAGCACTGAGACAGCTTTAATTAAAACTACGGAGGAAATTCGTACCGCACTAGATGGTGGCGGATCTGCAGCTCTGATCCTCCTCGACCTGTCCGCGGCATTTGATACCGTGGACCACAACTTACTGATAGAACGGCTGAAAACCATTGGTCTAGGAGGAAAAGCCCTGCTGTTTTTAACATCTTTTTTAGCAGGTAGAGTGCAGACAGTGCAATTGGGCGATTTTAAATCTACACCTTTTGTTTTGCCTTGTGGGGTGCCACAGGGCTCTTCCTTGAGCCCCACTCTTTTTAACATATACGTGTCCGAATTGGCCCCTTTGATTAGAAGCTTTGATCTAATTCCGACCTCATATGCTGACGACACCCAATTGGTTATTTCTACCATAGACAAGGATGTTGATTTTTCTAATAAACTACATGATTGTATGGTCTCCCTGAGCTTGTGGATGAGCAGGCACTGTCTGAAGCTCAATTCGAGCAAAACCGAGGTGGTGCTTTTGGAAACCTTGCTCCCCTTTGGTCACCAATTTGGTGGCCAAATACACTGGGCCCCCTTCCTACACCAGTAGCTAAAGCTAAAAATCTGGGGGTCATAATAGACGAGAAGTTGAATTTTAAATCGCAGGTCTCTAAGGTGGTATCTTCTGCCTTCTTCACCATTAGAACCGTGCGTAAGATTCTTCCTTTCATTCCGATAAACACGAGGAAAATTGTTTTAACTTCCTTGGTCTTATCCAAACTGGATTACTGTAATGCCCTATACATAAATTTACAGTCTAATCAACTTAGAAGATTACAAGCGGCACAGAATGCTGCTGCCAGACTGGTGCTAGATGTCCCTAAGCATCAGTCAATTAGGGCCGGGATACAGAAGTTGCATTGGCTACCAGTTGCCCAGCGCGTGAAATTCAAGACACTCTGTATAGTGCATAAGGCACTTTATAGAGTTGGTCCACGATTTTTATGGCATGCCTTTAGTTGGTATTTCCCCAGCAGACAACTACGATCAGCGAATGCTTTCCTGATGCTTACTTCCAGAGTCAGGACTATGAAATGGGGAGGGAGGAGTTTCAGACATGGTGCTATTAGGCTGTGGAACTCCCTCCCGCTCGCGCTTAGGAAGATATCTTCTTTGATTGAGTTTAGGAAGAATCTTAAGACATGGCTTTTTAAAAACTGACTCTCCCTACAGTACGCGGTCCCTAAGCGCCTAGACACCTATGGGTATTAGTGCGCTATAAAAGTTGCTGTAACATAACATAACATAACATACTAGGCTCTGCGCATTGGAATAATATACCCTATAGGTTTGACATGGGACTAAGGTCAGTATGTCCCTATCGAGTATATTAAACTTAATTACTTGTGCCAGCTAGCTCAGAGGCCACTAGAAACTCCTTGACAAACAAGAAGGGAGTAGTTTCTGGCAGCCGCAAAACATGACAACTTTGTTTCCCTTTTAGAATCAGAACGTGTCCCAGAGTCGTGGAAACAATAGATAACTATTTCACTCAGCTCACTCGTGCATACTTAGTTTTCCTCAAAGTTACACAGAAAGAATAGACGGGCGTTTCAATAAAAGGTTTATTGAACAGTCTTATTTCTTGTGTAAGTAATATGTGCTGTTACGATCACAAGACAGTATGCAAGATAAATAATGTACAGCATAAGCAGTAGAAATAAATAACACTGCGCTAGCATGATCTTTAGTAGATATTCATTTTAATAAATAACACAGACTAAAAAATGCGAGTACTCATACGATGCGTTTCTAAGCTAGTTCTACCCCAATGTACCTAACCTAACCTAGGTGTAGGGAGAGGTATGAAGTAGGTGAAGTATTCCTTACTATGGTATACTAAGAGTATGTTAAGCCTAGTATGCCTAGTATGCCAAGAGTCCCTCTAGGTTCTAGTCAGCTCCATACCTTAAGAATGAGAGAGGTAGGAATCTCTTGCCAGACTCGAACTCCAACACCCCGCGAGGGAAGTCAGATCACTGGAAGCTGGACTCTCTGCGTGCAGGGATGACAGCGTCTTCTCAGTGCGTCAGGCCGGGAAACGGGCTCCTCTGAAGTCGAGGTCTCCTCTGATTTACAGGTGCTAGGGAAGGTATATTTATACCTGAGCGGTACCTCAGAATGTTAGCATTGACATGAATCGGACAGCGGAAGACGTCATGAATGAACCCCTAAGGTATAACGGTTCATGCATAATAGATGAGTCCTTGAAGAAATCAATAGTCCTGTGCTAGGGAAACTCCCGAAGCCTAAGGGTCTGTTCTTCAAGAACTCGTTGTGACGTTAGGGTGGACGGATGTCGGGGACCATGTCTGTATTTGGAGTGCACGGTTTAATGCCTAAATAAGGACAGGGATTTTATGCCTATATAAGGGCAGGGCGAATTGTGCCTGTATAAGGACATGATACAGGAAAACCTATATACGGACACCCTAAGAGGAATACAACAATATTATCCATTTTATTAGTGGCAAACCTAATCTTACTACCTAATAAGTGTTCTAATTCATTCAGCTTCTCACTCACATTGTTTCACCGGTAGTTAGGTAGTAGCTCTTTATGAGATGCCATGGTGCCAGTGACATCAGTTTCTTTTTCCATTCCTCAAAAGATGTGGAAACCAAAGACACAGAGTTTAAATATTTTTAAATATTTTGTTTTTACTTTTTTGATAGATTTTTTGTGGGAACATATCATGCCACACAAGATCATTGTAAGCACAAGAGTTTTTTTTATCTCCATTCAATATATAGAAGAGAAGCAGACTTTCTAGAAAACGATAAGACTCTTCCTTGGAACCCGTGCTTGTCGTTGGAGAGCTTGGTTGTGCACGCCTGTTTGGCAATTCACTATCCCAATAGTGGCATGTGCTAGCGCATCATTGAAGCTGGATACATCTGGGCAAAATTTGTCAGGAGTTCTAGCACTAAGGGTAATTCTTTGTTTGCCAAATACTTCACATGTTACGAGAAATGGCTGCTCTTGTGATTCTTGATTTACCTTAGCAAATGAGAGACTGTGCTGTTGGTGCTGGATGCTATGGATGCCGTAGAGCAGTTCAGACTGGGCTAGAAATGGTAGACACATGGCTAAATCTATGTGCACTGATGCTTAGCTCGGAAAGTCCACTAGGATGATGCTCATCAGATCTTCGGGGCCATGCAAGCACAGTTGCTGCACATGCTCCTCGATGCATAAGGCTGTTCGAGAGAAAAGCAGACTTCTCACTTGAAAACCCCAAGGAGAGTATCAGAGTAGTGACACTTTTAGGGACCTAGGGCTGACCTAACCCATTAAAATGTTTCACCAAAAATGCTGGAATTTCAAGAGACTATAACCATCAGTTTATTAGCCCATGTTAGCAAACTCAGCCACAGATGAAATAGTTTCTTTTTGCTCGAGATAGAGAATTGGCGAGAGGTATACAACTGTACCCCCCTTCCTTATCATCTTCAATCCCCATGAATGCAAAACTGCTATGGTCACTTCATCTTCTAGAATTTCAGTGCCCCGGTGTTAGACCAGTCAGCCTTTGGGTGGTCTTCCCCCAAACATTTTGTCTTCATTCCTCCTATTTTTGCTGATCTCGTTTATGCTGGCCTTAGGACTCTGCACATTTTACCACTGCTAACCAGTGCTAAGGTGCTTGCGCTCTCTCCTTTAAACATGGTTGAATTACTTACTCACAATTGGTATATTTAATTTACTTGAAAGTCCCCAGTAAAGTGGTGCTACATCTACCCAGTGCCTGTAAATTAAAGGCTAGTAGTGGGCCTGCAACACTGATTGTGCCACCCACTCAAGTAGCTCTTTACACATGTCTCAGGCTTGCCATTGCAGCTTGGTGTGTAGTTTTAAACTGCCATTTGGACCTGGCAAAATAAACCTTTTTACCACTCCCAGACCTTCCTTTTTAATACATATGAGCCACCCCTGAGTCAGGCCCTGAACAGAGTAGAAGGCAGGGTGCAAAGTGTTTAAAAAGTAGGATATGCACGTATACGTTTTACATGTCTTGGTAGTGAAAAATATTTGTTTTTCACTACTGCAAGGCCTGCTTCTCCCATGGGATAACATTGGAGTTACCTTTGAAGAAGCGGTAACGTCCAAATTGGAAAAATTAACCAGTTTAGGTTTTGTGTCTTTGGAACAGTAATGAAGAACCCTCTCTTATTGTGAAGGCGGATTTTTGGTTACTGTTATGAAAATACCACTTTTAGAAAGCTGGTATTTTCCTGCTGTAGCTATTTAGTGCCTGTAGCCTGTTCTAGGTCACATGACTAGGTGTAGCTGACAGCTGAGATTTGTCTATTCCTCCTAGACAGCCACACACAATAGAGAGCTTATGTGTGCCTGGATGGGCCATCTGTGGTAGGATGGGAGGGCGGAGCT
This sequence comes from Calotriton arnoldi, assembly GCA_963921515.1. Lineage (NCBI taxonomy): Eukaryota > Metazoa > Chordata > Amphibia > Caudata > Salamandridae > Calotriton > Calotriton arnoldi. The sequence continues at coordinate 1,032,653 of CAWUFW010001843.1, read as the reverse complement.
GGGCACAACCCTACTTACACATGAATCGACTGTGTCCTGCCTCCACACGAAGGGCCGCATACCCTCTCTAGTTAATCTGGAGCCAGGGCAGGGGGGCAGGAAGCCTGTGCACTTCAAAGGGTAACCACTAGAAGCTTCTCCCTCTTCAAAAGAGGCACCTGGTATAAATATTGGACCTCAGACATCAACTCTTCAGTACACTTGTGGACCTGTGGACTCTGCCAGGAAGAAGGACTGTGGTGCTGCTAAAAGGACTGCAATCTGCTGGACTGCTGCTCTGAAGAACTGCTGCCCTGCTGTGCTCACCTGCTGCCCTCTTGCCTTGGTGAGATGGAATGGACCTGCATCTGTTGAACCCAGCCCCAGAGTGACTCCAAGGGCTAGATGGCTGGCCTCCTGACTAGAGCCTCAGGGACAGAAGCCTTCAACAACCTTGAACCCAGCACCTGAACTATGTCATCTGATAGTCGTACCCCGCCACCCCAGTCCTGGCCCCTTAGAAGTGGGCCTGAAGGTGCCCTGCCAGCCCATCTGTGGATTCAGCAGAACCAACGCATCATTCTGCTGAGCGTTGCAGTCCCAAGCAGAACCGATGCATCGCCTTTGCTGCAACGATTTCTCCAGCACAAGAACTCAGCATTGGCCTGCCAGCCCGCATTGGTACCGCCATTGTGCGATGCCTCCTGGATGTGGGACGTTGCATCCCAAATCTCTCGTCAATGGGTGCCTCGACGACGACGCAGGTTCTCGCATCACAGCCTCACAGCTCCTCGGTACAGACTCATTGCCCCGGCTGCGTGACGCATCCTCAATGCTGAACTTCGCATCACAAGCCCTTGTCGACAGCATTCTCGACGATGACGCAGGACCTCACATCACAGCTATGCACTTCCTCAGAACCGGTGCATCGCTTTGGCTGCACGCGTTTTCATTTTATTACTGTTCGAAGTGTTGCACAAATACTTTGCACATTCCCTGTAAGCTACTAATTATCACCCGTTTTAAAGAAGCCAACACATGCCGCCAAAAATTCCTTTCCCCACACAAACATTTTGGTGAAGAAGATCTGCTATATTTAATCGGATTAGTGATAAGGTCCGAAATGACAATCGCTGTTATCCTTCTGTTTCTGAGTACGAAGGAAGGCTTTTGCCCTAATTTGTACATATAATATCTCATCAAATTTCTGAAGAAAGAAAAGTGAATAATGTAGGTTTTGAGCAGGTTCTTCAGATCCTGCAGTCCAAGGATTTTTATGATGCTGGAACCTTTAAGGCATAAACTTTCTGTATACCGATCTTCCAAAATTACAGGAAATAGCTCCTGGCTTGATGCAAATGTCCTTCTGCAAGACTTGGCATTTTCTGTGAAGCAATAGAAATCTTCCCTTGTCTTGCTCTCAATGTCTGTCATTTATGCCCTAGATGACCTGTGATCATTTCTATCAGTACAGAGGCTTAAGGCTATTTCAGCTTGGATCTCCTCTCCAGATTAGGGTTTCTGTTTAGATCACCAGAGTTTTCCAGTAGTTTCCAAATTCCTGAAAGGACTTATGAACAACCTCCAACCTGCTCCATTCTGAGTACCGCAATGAGATCTTGGCCTTTACATTCCTCAAGGGTACATCTTGATAACACATGCCATCATGTCTTCACTTAAATATCTCACAGGAACCCATTTCTATGTCTGTTTCTGATTCTATTTCTATATCTTTTGGTGGTTCACTGCTTCGGTGACAGGAGATGGGATGCTAAAATCATTGTCAACTTCCCCTCCCTTTCCCACCATTTCTGTAAATGAGTTGTTATGAGGGTGAAATCTTCTTTTTTTTCTTGGAGTCACACTTGGCGCACAGGATTCTTTCCTCTACGTCACTCCTCCTCCTGCAAAAAGGAATAGAGATTCTTCTGTGATGTGCGTCACTCCTGAACATACATACGTTAGCTTTTACAACAATGTTTCTTAGGCGCTCTCATGAACTCGTTTTTTAATAGCATTTTCTCACTATTTTTTCACATTCTTTTCTATTCTTGAAGACCTTTCTTCACTAACTTTACACTTAGGGTTGTTCGGTTTGTATCATTTCAATAACATACACTATAATAGTTGTAGCTGTTTTCAAAAGCATAGCTTAGTTGGAGCATTTTCAGAATTTATAGTCGTTATGACGAGAGGTATAGTAAGGTACGCACTCGAGTTGAGTTTAACTAAAACACCGTCAATATGGCGGTCATTGGTTCCTCGGAGCGTCTGATTGGAAAGCCAGTCCTATTTTTATTGTTATATGCGGAAGACACTGACTTAATGCAGCGGATAGATATAACGCAGTTAGAGATCGGCAGAGTTCTCTTTGATAGAATGGAGCAGTTGACTACTGAGTTAGATCGCTTTTCAGTAAGGAAATAATTTATTTTCTATAGCTAAATATCGGGAGACTTTTTTCCTACTGATAGTACGAGCACGCTAACAGGCTTTCTGAATTTTTTTGTCTCAGCACTTATTACATCTGCCTCTGAAACAACACTTAGATGTTGCTGCAGCACGTATTCATTACTGCATTCATTGCAGGTATATGGAAAAAAGCGATACAAAAGGGGATGATGGACGGAACGTTTGAGCCAATCAAACACTCACCCCAGTCAACTGATCTGGGTTTAATCCATCATCATTCTTTAGCTCACTCCACCACCCCAGTTCAGACATGGCCATATGCAAATCAGTCTGACCCTGTGCCTCATGGGAACAGTCCAGCCCGAACTGCCAAGCCATGTCTTCCCTGGACCGGAAACAAGCATCCTAGGACCGGTTTCTGGCATTCCAGCCGTCATCAGCCAGGCTTGCTTGAATCCAGTGGCAAAGTGAGCAAGGGACCCACGTCTGGGCATACCCCGCCAACTTAGGGCGAACAAAGCGATACAAAGGGGATGATGGACGGAGCGTTTGAGCCAATCAAACACTCACCCCCAGTCAACTGATCTGGGTTTAATCCATCATCATTCTTTAGCTCACTCCACCACCCCAGTTCAGACATGGCCATATGCAAATCAGTCTGACCCTGTGCCTCATGGGAACAGTCCAGCCCGAACTGCCAAGCCATGTCTTCCCTGGACCGGAAACAAGCATCCTAGGACCGGTTTCTGGCATTCCAGCCATCATCAGCCAGGCTTGCTTGAATCCAGTGGCAAAGTGAGCAAGGGACCCACGTCTGGGCATACCCCTGCCAACTTAGGGCGAACAAAGCGATACAAAAGGGGATGATAGACAGAACGTTTGAGCCAATCAAACACTCACCCCCAGTCAACTGATCTGGGTTTAATCCATCATCATTCTTTAGCTCACTCCACCACCCCAGTTCAGACATGGCCATATGCAAATCAGTCTGACCCTGTGCCTCATGGGAACAGTCCAGCCCGAACTGCCAAGCCATGTCTTCCCTGGACCGGAAACAAGCATCCTAGGACCGGTTTCTGGCATTCCAGCCGTCATCAGCCAGGCTTGCTTGAATCCAGTGGCAAAGTGAGCAAGGGACCCACGTCTGGGCATACCCCCGCCAATGTTTCCAGTCCAGGGAGGACCTGGCTTGGCAGTTCGGGCTGGACTGTTCCCATGAGGCACAGGGTCAAGACTGATTTGCGTATGGCTGGGTTCAAACTGGAATGGCATGGTGAGCAAAAAAACGATGGATTTAGGCCCAGATCTCTGTACTGGGGTGAATGTATGACATTGTTCTGCATACTGTCCATCAACTGTTGTTTTTGCATTTGTCACCCCGAGTGGGACGGGTATGCCCAGACGTGGGTCCCGTGCTCTCCATGCCACTGGAATCAAGCTATCCTGGCTGAAGAGGGGTGAAACCCTGAAACCGGTCCTAGGATGCTTGTTTCCAGTCCAGGGAGGACCTGGCTTGGCAGTTCGGGCTGGACTGTTCCCATGAGACACAGGGTCAAGACTGATTTGCGTATGGCTGGGTTCAAACTGGAATGGCATGGTGAGCAAAAAACGATGGATTTAGGCCCAGATCTCTGTACTGGGGTGAATGTATGACATTGTTCTGCATTCTGTCCATCAACTGTTGTTTTTGCATTTGTCACCCCGAGTGGGACGGGTATGCCCAGGCGTGGGTCCCGTGCTCTCCATGCCACTGGAATCAAGCTATCCTGGCTGAAGAGGGGTGAAACCCTGAAACCGGTCCTAGGATGCTTGTTTCCAGTCCAGGGAGGACCTGGCTTGGCAGTTCGGGCTGGACTGTTCCCATGAGGCACAGGGTCAAGACTGATTTGCGTATGGCTGGGTTCAAACTGGAATGGCATGGTGAGCAAAAACGATGGATTTAGGCCCAGATCTCTGTACTGGGGTGAATGTATGACATTGTTCTGCATTCTGTCCATCAACTGTTGTTTTGCATTTGTCACCCCGAGTGGGACGGGTATGCCCAGACGTGGGTCCCGTGCTCTCCATGCCACTGGAATCAAGCTATCCTGGCTGAAGAGGGTGAAACCCTGAAACCGGTCCTAGGATGCTTGTTTCCAGTCCAGGGAGGACCTGGCTTGGCAGTTCGGGCTGGACTGTTCCCATGAGGCACAGGGTCAAGACTGATTTGCGTATGGCTGGGTTCAAACTGGAATCGCATGGTGAGCAAAAACGATGGATTTAGGCCCAGATCTCCGTACTGGGGTGAATGTATGACATTGTTCTGCATTCTGTCCATCAACTGTTGTTTTTGCATTTGTCACCCCGAGTGGGACGGGTATGCCCAGACGTGGGTCCCGTGCTCTCCATGCCACTGGAATCAAGCTATCCTGGCTGAAGAGGGGTGAAACCCTGAAACCGGTCCTAGGATGCTTGTTTCCAGTCCAGGGAGGACCTGGCTTGGCAGTTCGGGCTGGACTGTTCCCATGAGGCACAGGGTCAAGACTGATTTGCGTATGGCTGGGTTCAAACTGGAATGGCATGGTGAGCAAAAAAACGATGGATTTAGGCCCAGATCTCTGTACTGGGGTGAATGTATTACATTGTTCTGCACTCTGTCCATCAACTGTTGTTTTGGTATATGGAAAAAGACATCATATTTTAACCGCCGTACCGAAAGCGAGAAGGAAGTCACGAGACAGGCGTGCCCCCTGTATCCCCACCAGAGATTGCCATTGTATGACAAGAGAAGAGAGAGCTAACAGGACTTGAATCGGAGGATTTAAGGCAACAACGGCGCTACCAGGAACTCTCGGTAAGCAGGGCAAGTTGTGGGAAGCGGGTGCTATGAGCGAAGCAACTAGCTCTATGAATTAGAGGAGAGAGAATTAGAAGCGGAGCGGCAAGGAGGCTCATCGGCATACACATATACTGATAACAATGAGTGAAGATGAATGCGCAGCGAGGGAGCAGGAAGCATTAAAATTATTTACGGAATCGACTTCCTCTGAAGGGACAAACAATGAAAGTGGAACAGCCACCCAGTCCATCAGCAATGATATTGGCAGAAACCTACAGCAGTTAGAGAAACTAAAGAAAAGGGAAATTTCACGTTGGTGGGAAATTGCCTCCCTCAAACAATACATCCAGGTGGGGCGAATACCCGGAGGCTTGCAGATTATGATAACTCCGACCTATGAAAACCCTAACCCAGGACTCTTGAAGGAATGGGCGGAAAATAGTGCGGAAAGTTCCATGAATATGCTAAAAATTTTAATCAAGTATGCGGAAATTGAAAGGAGCGAAGTAATAGAAAAAATAAAGGAATTGACACAAATACTGGATAAGGAAGGCGATCAAAATAGAATCATCAAATTTAAGAGTGATTTGAAAAACCGATTGGAGAAATATGAGAAAAGGATTATGGACAGAAAAGTTACCAAATTCTTGCGAGATAGATAGATTATGAAAATGGTCAAATATATACCTTTGCAAAACGATTTGACACAATAAGGAGACAAAAGGTGCAAAGTAGCAACGCAATCCAACAGGAGAACTCACAAAGCGAAATGAGCTCAGATACGGGCTCAGAATTCGAACAGGAAGAGACCTCAAGAAAAAGAGCAGTCACCACAAGGCTGACGGTTACAGATGAGTTGCGTTTTTTACATTTAGACCAGAGAACAGACCACTGAACCACGAGAAGACGAGGAAGACCAAGAGGAAAAGGAAACAGAGGATAGGGGGACAAGGACGCAGAAGGAATACAAGGAGAAACAAGGGAGATAGATGCTTTCCAACACAAGACAAAAAGTCAAACAGTAACAGAAAATAATACGATCAATTTGAGCCCAATAAATCTATCCAGCAAAGATAAGGAGACCTTGGAATTAGGCCTATTGTATTGCCATAAAAATGAATTCAACTATGCCAATAGCAGGATGGACTTGTATAGATTTGTGAGAAAGATGAAATTGATGAAAATGCATAAAATGAGGAATACAACACAGAATAGACAAGAAAGAGAAGAAATACCTCTCCCACTGGTCCCAATAAACCTCACAGTATCAGATCTAACAATTTTAGAGGACCTGTGGTCATTACAGAATGACAATGAGAATGAGGATACAACATCATATGACCATATAAGGAGCGCTACAAGTACAGCATTGCAAGCAGGTGATTATACCTCTTTTCGTCCCCGGTCAAGATACATACCACAGATGACAAAGGATAATCTAGATATCTGTTCTGAAAGTGTCACACGGGATTTGAGACAACTTTACCAAGAGGTAGCAAATCAAAAACGTTATACAGATCCAGAAGAATTTAAAATTTTCCGCACCATCAATAAAATCAAGAAAGATCCTGGAATTATAGTGAAACCCTCCAACAAGGGAGGTAATGTAGTTTTGTGGGGGAACGATCTCTATATGAAGGAAGCCCTGAACCAACTTAATAACAAGGATTATTACAAAAGGATTACAACGATGGATTATGAGGGGGTGAAAGAGAAATTCTTTGAAAAGTTGAATACATGGAGAGAACAGGAATTATTGAGCTGGAACGAATATCAGTTTTTAAAACAAGAGCATCCAGTCATTCCTGTGTTCTATATGATCCCCAAAGTCCACAAAGACATACATAACCCACCCGGGAGGCCAATAATATCGGACCAGGGGAGTCTTTTTGAAAATGTCTCCAAGTACATCAACTACTTTTTTAATCCAATTGTAAGAACACTTCCATCATATTTGAAAGACTCAGCGGACTTCCTTAAAAGAATATATGGTGTAAAATGGGAACAAAACATGGTGCTTATGACTCTGGATATCTCCACTCTCTACACTAGCATCAGACATGGAATGGATTGAGAGCAACTGAACATTTCCTTAGAATGAAGCTCATGAGATTCTCAGACCCTAATCGGATGCTGCTTGAAATGATGGAACATTTTCCTATTTGAGAATGAACTGTTCCAACAGAAACAAGGGATGGCTATGGGCACCTGCTTTGCCCCCAGCTATACGAATTTACATCTTGGATGGTGGGAGGAGCAGGTGCTCGGGGGCCAGAACTTTGAACAGTGGGCAGAAAAGATATTATTGTGGTTGAGATTCATAGATGACGTCTTCGTGCTGTGGCAGGGCACGGAGACGGAAGTAGATCAATTCATCTGTGATTTGAATAGGAATGAATTGAATTAAAATGTTGTGGGACATAAAAGTAAACCATCAATAGAATTTTTGGATATTAAGGTATGTGTAAAAGGGGACAAACTGGAAACTACAATTTTTAGGAAGCCAACAGCGGGAAACACAATTGTACATGCCAGTAGTTCACACCCAAAACCCTCATAAAAAGCATCCCTTTGGTGAATTCTATAGAGCGAGGAGAGCATGCAGTACCTTAGAAGAATATGACAAAATTGAAAAAGAAATGATATGTCGTTTTATTCAAAGGGGGTATCTGATGTCAGTTTTGAACACAGCCTCAGAGAAAGCAAGGAAATTAAATCGAGAGTGTGTTGTTTGAACCATCAAAAACAGAGGGTAAAAAGAATAATAGGAGACAGAACAGTACACACAGATTTATAACAACATATAACATGGAACATAAGAAATTAAGACAGATTTTAAAAAAGCACTGGCACTTTATCAAGGAAGACCCTATAATAGGACAATAGGTAAAGAAAAATTCTGAAATAACATACAGGAAATCTATATCTTTAAGGGACTACCTGGTTAGGAGTGACTGTTTGAGGGACACACCACAGCAGACATGGCTCCCACAGAGAGAGGGCTTCCGAAAATGCTTGAAGTGCAAAGCTTGCCAACACTGGATAATATTTCATCTCTCCAGACAGTGTTTGATAAAACTGTGAAAGTACGAGGGTTTTTAACTTGTAAAACAAGTTTTGTTGTGTACATTTTAAAGTGCCCTTGTAAGAAATTATATGTTGGAAGTACTATACTACCAGCACATAAAAGGATACTGCAGCATAGGAGAGCCATAATCAATAGAGACTGTAGTTACCCTGTGGCTAGGCACTTTGAGAAGGAACATCAGAGTGATCCATCTTTAATGAAATATAGCTGCATAGCACAAGTACCAAGGAAAATAAGGGGTGGAGATAGAGAAAGGGAGTTGAGGAAGCTAGAAACATATTTCATCCTGGAACTTGACAGTAAAGAACCTAATGGTTTTAATATGGATGAGGAATTGTTTACTTGCCTGTACTAAATTCTGCACCTAGATTTGCACATTCATCAGTAGAGCTAAGAGGGAGATGAGAGAGTAAAAAATATTTTTAAAGCGGTCAAGACAGTAAAGCACTAGCACTTTATAATTAGCATTGTAATTCACATAGAGGACAGTTTTTAACTATCTATGAAAAAACCAACTTTTTACCAATTTACAGAGAACAGGTATTTTAACCTAATCTAAAAATGAGAGAGTTAAGGGAGTAGGAGATCAGATTTTTTTTCTATTTTGATATCCAATTTTATTGGCATTTTGTATAACAAAGTAAAACAAGGTAACCATTGTATCACTGTGACATGTAAGACATTTGATTACGGTTGCAAGTATTATCCCCCCATCTGGTTGGTACAAAAAAAAAGGCAAGCCCCTTGCGCTATGAGTAATCAGTCCAGTGGACCAGCCCATTTGCCCCATATTCGTTCATGTTTGGTCGGGCACCCTTTTGCTTCATATACCGCGTTTTCCTGGATGGCACACCAGTCCACTTCCCTGTGCCATTTTGAAATAGAGGGAGATGTTGAGTCTTTCCAGGCCGCTGCAATGTCTCTTTTAGCAATCAAAATGGCTATTCCTAGAAACAACTTATCGGCTCAGGAGCCGTCCATCCCCTCCATCACCCCAGGAGAAGAGTAAGGGGGTTAAGAGGGACCTCCCACCCCAGTATGCCACTCAATTCAGATACGTTTGATGTCCAGTATTTGGATAGGACGGTGCAAGACCAGACCATATGGAAGAAGTCGGCTGGTTCTCCCTCACAGCGTGGACATTGCGGGGTTGGGAGAAATCCCGCTTTGTTCAGCCGCGCCGGTGTAAGATATGCGCAGTGAAGATAATATATCTGAATGAGGCGGAGCTTGGCAGATATAGTGAGTGTTCCGGGAGCCATAAGAGCGTCTTGCCAGTCCTCGTCCTCCAGAGGGCCTACCCATCGTTCTCATCGGGTTCTAAGAGGGTCTAGTGTGGATGGGGTATTGTTTATCAGGGATCAATATATTTGGGATATTCCTCCCTTCCCAGGTTTCCCATGAGAATCTTGGCCTCCAGTGGGCTGAACTCCGGAAATGCCACACGGTTAGGAATGTGAATGGCCAGGGCGTGACGTAGTTGGAGATACCTGAAGAATTGTGTCGAAAGTAAGGAGTATGCCTGCTGTAGATCTTTAAAGGAGGACAAGTGTTCTCCCTTCCATACATCCCCCAGGCAGGTGATGCCTTTTAGATCCCACGCCTGAAAGCCCGTCAAGGTCTCAACCTCCCGCAGCCAAGTGCTGTGCCACAACAGCGTTTGCAATGTGAGTCTAGTGTCCCAGTGGATGTGTGGCAATGCAGATCGCCATGCTAGGAGAGCTGTACGGGTGACTACTGGCAGGGCCTGAGGGATTGGGGCTCCGTAAAGCATAGCTTGGGCCTGAGAGAATCCGAGACGCCCCAGTTTTAACCGATATGCTGAGTCTGACCATCCACCGTTAAACCAATCATGAATTACCAAAAGGTGAGTGGCGAGATAATATAAGAAGGGATTCGTCATCCCCATTCCTCCCTCATATGTGGCTCGTTGGCAAGTCATGAGAGCCAGATGCACTCTTGAACCCCCCCAAAGGAAGTTGGTGATCACTCCATCTAGATCGCGAAACCAGCTGCGAAAGAGATGGATCCGGAGGTTTTGGAGGACATACAAGAGGCGGGGGAGAACCATCATTTTGAAGAGAGCAAGAGAGGAAGTTTTTGCCATCGACATAGGTCGTCTTTTGTACGCCTGAGAAGTGGGCCGACATTGAGGGACCAAGTCAGTTCCGGGAGAAGCACCACCCAGATACCAAGGTATTTAAATGAGAGTCTTCGTATGGGCATGGTTGTCTGCCAGTCAAAACATTCTCTAGAGGCATGGAGGGGCACCACCGTGGATTTGACTGGGTTAAGGCGTAGGCCAGACGCTCTCCCAAAAAATTGAAGGATCTGCAGGCATCTAGGCCCGGATCGGGTCGGGTCAGCCAGGTACAGGAGGACATCATCAGCGTACAAGGCGATTCGGTCCTCGTGAGAATCCTGCCAGCGCCAACCCTGTACCCGGCCATCCGTCCGGATGCGGCAGGCCAAAGGCTCGATCGCGAGGGCGAAGAGGAGAGGGGCGAGTGGACATCCCTGCCGGGTCCCCCTCGCGATCGGGAAGTCCTCGGACAAAGCTCCGTTTATAAGGACCCTGGATGACGGGTTAGAGTAAAGAACTCCCACCATCTTCTTATAGTGGGAACCGAAGCCCGCCCGCCCTCCCCAACACGTCCCTCATGTAGCGCCAGTCGACCGTATCAAAGGCCTTCTCAAAAATCGAGTAGAACTAAGGCCAGATATGGTGAGAGGAGGTCACGGTGGGCGAGGGCCACATGCAGGCGTTGAAGGCAATGACGCGTGCTGCGGTGTGGCATGAAGCCGCATTGGTCAGGGTTTATGAGGGTGTGGAGCACTCTTTTCATAAGGGTGGCAAGAATCATGGCATATATTTTGATTTTGGTATTGATGAGGGAGATTGGGCGATACTGAGCGCAAGAAAGCGGGGGAGGGTTTGTCTTGGGTATGACCACGATGGTTGCTGTGTCTGTAATAGAGGAGAATGAACCATCCTCTATGGCCTCTTCAAACAGGGCATGGAGTCGTGGGATCAGAGTTTCGCGGAATGCTGCATAGTACTCCGCGGGGAGCCCATCCGGGCCCGGGGTTTTGTGGGTGGCAGGTGCGGAGATTGCCTCACCAACTTCCTCAATTGTGATAGGCTCGTCCATGGTTTTCCGTTCTATCTCCGAGAGCCCTGGGAGAGGGATATTTTATAAGAAGGAGGAGCTATCATACGGTGTGTGTGTGGGATCCACTGAGTACAGTGCCTTGTAGTAGTTCACGAAGGTCTGCGCAACTGTTGCGGGCGTACGGGAGATTTGTCCCTGTGTGTCACGAATTTCGGGGACTATTCGATTAGCCATGGGGTGGGTAGCGAGCCAATGTAGCAGCTTGCCATTCTTGTCCCCCCCAAACCGTAAATTCTGGCTACCGAGGAACTCCAAATCATTTTGGATGATTCAATGGAGACACTCTTGATTTCTTCACGTATTAGTTGCAATTGTCGGCATTCTGCTTCCCCCTCAGCCGTTGCTGCCGCAATTTCCAGATGGAGCACCCTGGCTTCAAATTGAGAGAGCTGGTGGTCGCGGGTCTGACGCCTGCGCTTGAGGAATCCATTTGTAGAAATAAAAACCTTTTTAGGGGTTCACTGATACACCTGGTCCTTAAAACCAACAAAGAAGAATATTATACTCCAAGTGACACTTAACACAATGTGTGCCGTTCAAGTTTTCAAAGTTAGAGAAAAATCTCCTCATTACCTGCCTTCATTTGCTGCAGCAAACAAACAAACAAACAAGAATCTTGGCCAAGTCATTCCAAACAAAAGTGTTGCTATAGCAACCCTACCAAACCAAAGTCTCCAGTTTCCAACTGCCAAGTTCTGAATGACCTAACGGTCGTTTTTTAGAATACTCACACCAAAGAAGTTCTCAGTCGGGAGCGGCAAACACTTGGAGGATCAGATCAGGAAGACCAGAAATATACTGGGCTGGAAAGACAAACAATCTCCGTGCGCAGGGTACCTCCTCAGTAGAGTCCTGTCCTGTACTCCTCAGTAGATTCCTGTCTCCCTTCAAGACCACTCCTTGGATAGCCGCTTCACCAATGAGCCCCACGGTTGGGCGCCAATTTGTAGAAATAAAAACCTTTTAGGGGTTCACTGATACACCTGGTCCTTAAAACCAACAAAGAAGAGATTGGCACGGAAGCTGTAATATAAAAAACGTTTTTATTAACCTCATATGAGGAGACTGTGTCAAATACAATACCCTCAGGCCACTGTATGAGACAGTCTAAGGAGTACAGAGAACAGGGTCCTTATATATGCATTTGTTACATAGTCGGCATAAAATCAAGGGAGGTCCTGGCACATACAAGCATGCTTATTGACTAATATGGGTATACAAAATTTGCTTGCTCAACAAAGTGGGAGGGAGACTAAACTGCTTACATCAGTAAGAATAGCCTGACAGTTCTATACTAGGAGCAGGTGCATTCTACCAGCTAGGCCCTTCAGAGCATGTGCAAGACTCTGGAAGAGGGAGAAAGCACATGGCGAGCACATGGCTAACTAAAATGGCTGCCAAGAACAAAATGGCTTTCAGCTCATGCTAACAGCGATTCCTGCAATCTTTAACACTTTGGCATATCCCCGAATTGTGGCCTTGCCCGCTTCCCAAAGCGTACCCTGACGCTGCACTGTGCCTTCATTAATACGAAAGTAGCTAGTGAGTTCTTCCCCGATGTTCGTCTTGTAGTCTTGGTCCTGGAGGAACCAAGCATTTAATCGCCATATGGGTCTTAGAGCATTTGTGGGGCCCCTCACTTGTTAAAGGAGCGGAGAGTGGTCTGACACTCAGCGCGCCAGGATCTGGATTTCGGAGACGGTCTGGCAATCCGGGGCGGGCATAAACATGAGGTCTATACGGAAGTGAGTGTGGTGCGCCACAGAGGTTTGTGTGTATTGTTGTGCTTAAGGGTGCCAGGTGCGCCAGCCATCACAGAGACCAAGTGTGGAGGCCCAGTCCCCAAGACGCTTGGCTCCTAATTTCCTATGAGAAGATATGGGACCCGTGGCATCCTCTGTGGGCTCAGGGACAGCATTACAATCACCCCCAACTACAGTCAGGCCCTGAGGGAGAGTGGATATTATCTTCAGCGCAGTTTGAAGAGTGGGCACTAAATTTGCCGGAGGGGCATATAGTGATATTAGATTAATGGTGGAATCCCTAGGATACCAAAGAGAGGGCAGTGAATCGGCCTAAAGGATCGTTAATCACTTGGGTCATCATGAAGGGAAGGGAGCGATGTAAGAGGATTGCCGTTCCCCGAGTTATTTGGAGAACCCGGAGTGCCATATCCTGTTGAATCCCTGACGCGCCAGGAAGGGACAGCGATTCCCCACTAGGTGTGTCTCTTGTAATAATAAGACATCTGGGTTACTCCTTCGAGCATATTTTAAAATCTCAGTTTGTTTGATTTTATCTAAGAGGCCATTAACATTCCATGAGAGGATTCTCATGGGCTCACCCCCATTGTATGGATCTGGCATTGTGGTAAAGTGGCGATGTTTGGGGCTGACGATTTGGAGGTCTCCAATGGGTCAGATAGTTGGGTCCTAAAGGAAGCTGTGTGTACTCCAAGTCGCTGTTTGGGCCGCTCGAGGGAGAATCCTGGGTGTGGTGCACAGTGTTACCATAGAACAAAATAACATAACCAATGTCTGGGAGAACATTCCCAGTTGAAAACCCCAACCATCCCCCCACCCCATACTTCCCCAAATAAAGCATCTGTCGCCCAGTCAACAAAGGCTTAGAGTGTAAACAAGTTAGTTATGGGTCGTGGTAAATGGCTATTTGGTGAGCCCCTCTGAGCTCAAGGATTTTAGTTCCTCCGGTTCTGACTTTCTGCAGTGGCAGTACTTAGATTCATATGTGGGGGCTGCGTGACAGATCAGTGTCTTCCGAGCTAGGTCTGGGAGAGCCACTGGGATTTGCCTCAGCCGGTTGGTTGAGGTCATTTGCGGTTTCTCTAGTTTCAGGCGATCCATTTCTCCCCTGGGTGGAGCCAGCAGGCAACGCGGACGCTGTTCCCCGGGTCCCGCGCCCTCTACAGGATCCTGCATGTCGCCCAAGGGAGACCACAGAGTCTTTCCCAGGTGGTCCTTTTGGGGGGATCACCACTAGGGCGTTCTTCTGTGGGCAGAGTAGGCATTCCTCGGTAGCCCAGGTCCAAGCTGCCTCTGGTGTATCAAAGAAATAAGATTTGTTTTGGAATATCACTTTGAGGTGGGCCGGGAAGAGGAGTCTATAAGGTAGGTTTAGGTCCCGCAACCTCTGTTTAACCTGGATGTAGGATCTTCTGTGAGCCTGTACTTCCTTAGTGTAGTCAGGAAAGATCATGACTTTGGACCCTTTATAGAGACGTTCTGTTCGAGAACGGGCCTCTTGCAAAATGGTGTTGTGGTCTCTGAAGTTGACTATCCTGACAATTATTGGTCGGTGTGGAGCCCCCGGCGGAGGTCGAGGGGCGAGGGAGCAGTGAGCTCTCTCCACAACAAACCAGGGTGCGACCCAAACCAGGGCGTCTGCGGGCATCCATTATCTGAACCAGTTTTCAACAAAGGTGTTGACTTGGGTGGGTTCCGTGCGTTCAGGAAGGCCGACCAAGCGGAGATTATTCCGGCGGGAGCGGTTTTCATCGTCTTCAGCCCGTTTATGAAGATACGATGAACGGGATAGAAGTTGCTTCATTTGTGTTTTAAGTGTGGCGACGTCAACTTTCACATCAGACAAGCGGGATTCCGCAGCTGTTACACGGACCATCGCATTGCGGAGGTCCTGGCGGATGAGAGCCATATCTACGCGGACTTCACCTATTTTGGTCTCCATTGATTCTTGCCATGTCTTTATGGCTTGCAATATGGTGGTCAGGTCTCCCTCAGGCCGGCCGGTCGTGGAGGGCACCGGTCCATCTTGGGTGGGGCCATTAAGAGTGTATTGTTCCATTCGAGTTTGAGTCGGGCAGGCCTTCGCTCCTTTGTCTTTCCCCATGATGGGAAGGACTCCCAAGAGGGGTTTCCACTTGATTGCACGTCTCACGCTGGGGATATAGGTTGTCGGCGCGCTGGCTGATTCAGCCCGACAGGACGGCAAAGAGGCCTGCACAGTCTGGCACGATCTCAGGGGTCAGATTCTGGAGTTTGCGTAGGCGGTCCAATGGTCCGCGGACGGACGGGGCGCGGGTCAGCGAGGGTAACGCGGGTTCCCGGCCAGCGATTTCAGGCACAAGCGAGTACCCGTCCCATTGTTTTCTTCCAATGAATGTCGGTTAGGCAGTGGGGCCCTGATGTCTGCCAGGCCTCTCGTTGCAGCTGTACCCTCTCTCAGGCAGATCTGCGACCCATACTTCACTCCATGGACCAATGTTTCACCCCCTCACTCTCATTTAGCAGTAAGTTGCAGCGAGTAGTCTGCCAGGTGTCCCGGACGATGTCTGTTCGCCCTGAGAGACAGAAGCAGGCTTATGTGGCCCCACGTTCTCATCACAGGTCAAGGCCCAACAGGCCCTCATGAGGTGTCCTGTAGGTCACAGGTCGGGGGCCCTCCCTATCAGTTTGCAGCCGGTTCCAGATCACCCGTCAGGGCTGCCAACAACACAGGAGATTGAATGATGGCCTCACTGCTGATTGCAATCCCCTCGTCTCACCTTAAGTGTCAGCGAGGGCCACCCCGCTCATTTCGGATGCCGCAGGTGTTGCAGGACAGCGGGTGGCTTCGGTGGCTTCCACCCAGAAGTATGGGATCTGGGTTTTTCATAGGTGGTGTCAGTCGGGCGGCGGGGAGCTCCAGGAACACCTCCGCCGCCACTCAGTCGGTCACTTAGGCACAGGTTCGGCGGGCGTGGCCGCGCCATAGGCTCAGGCCCCCACGGGTGGCCTACAGGGAGATCCACTGGTCCCTACAGGGCGCTCATTGTTTCTAGATCCCTTGAGACCGCCCCACCGGCAATCGCTGGTGCACAGGGCCTCTCCTTTCAGGGGGGATGACTTTGTTACTCTCAGGGGCCTGGTCATCACCATCCACCATCGGCGGCGGGATGCTCCGCTACCCAGATCCGACGAACTTCACCCCCGCAGCCCAGGGCCTAGGAGACGGGGCCTGCCCACCCCCAGGCCGAGCTTTGGTCACCGAAGGCCGCGCGCTTTAATCCTGGGCCGATTCCCCGTCAGCCCTTCACGGGGGCATCCTGCCGGTCGCAGGCCGAGTGCCCTTAGCAGCAGCCCACAGTCAGTCTCAAACCGCCCGTCAGAGCCTATCTCCACCACAGGGGACAACACGGCGGCCTCGCTGCCAGCTACAGCGCCCCCTCCTCACCTCAGAAGTTTGCGAGGGGGACCTCGCCCGCCCCAGGCGCCGCAGGAGTTTTTGGGGCGGTGGGTGGCTCCAGCGCTCCCCCAGTCGTTAGCACGGGGTTAAGGTCTTCTTCTGGTGGCTTCAACCGGGTGGCAGGGAGCCCCAGGAACGTCCCCACCACCACTCAGCCCGCACCGTCCCACAAGGCCTCTCCTTTCAGGGGGGGATGACCTCATCAGCCCCAGGGGCCAGGTCGTCACCATCCGCTGCCGGTGGCAAGATGCTCTGCTGTTTTGCGCTGCTGAAATTCACCCCCGTGGCCCAGGGCCTAGGAGGCGGGCCCGCCCACCTCCAGGATGAGTCTTGGTCGGTGAAGGTCGCGCGCTCCAATCTCGGGCCGCGGCACCCCCGGGTCTTCATGGGGGTGTCCTGCCGGTCGCAGGCCGAGTGCCCTCAGCGGCAGCCCGCAGCCGGTCCCAAGCCACCCGCCAGGGGCTATCGCCACCACAGGAGACGGCACGGCGGCCCGCTATGAATTACCGTTCCTCCACCTCACCTCAAGAATCTGCGAGGGCCGCCTCGCCCGCCCCGGGCGCCGCAGGAGTTTCGGGACAGCAGGTGGCTCTGGCGCCCACCCGCTCGCCGGCACGGGATCAAGTTCTTCTTTAGTTGCTTTCCGTCGGGCGGCGGGGAGCCCCAGGAGCGCCTCTGTCTCGTTCCAGTCGGCCCCCAGGTCCAGGTCAGGTAGGCGCATTTTGACCCGGGTTCGGGAATTTCGTGGGTGTACGTTCGGCGCCTTTACTGCCCTGTTGAGCCTTCGTTCAGGGTGTCAAGACTGTCGTCATTATGGTCATGTAGGAAATAGCGTTTTTCCCTTGGGTGATGAAAGTCAGAGGATCAGGATGTCGGCGGATTACAGAGGGGTCTGGAGCACTCTTAGAGTGCGACCGCCATCTTGGCTTGCCAAGCCACGCCCCATCCAGATTTTATTTAAATACTCCATAATAAGCTGGTTCTTATGAATGTCCCTGACAAACAAGGGTGAGGGACTTTCATGAATTTAAATATGGGTATAATATCTAAATGGTTAGAACTGTTATGCACTTTAGGAATTATTACAGCACTCATTAGGCACTTGCACTTTAGAAAGGTAGACACGGAGTAAGTTTTGCACATATTGATAAACAGTACTGAAAGATCTAAGAAGGCAGCTATGGAATATAAGCACTTATGCACTTTAAAATCTTGTGGTTAAATATAGAGTCCACTCATAGGAACTGTTCTTTTATTATTTTCTGGAACTGTCCAGTAATATATTACAATATTTTGAATGTGTAGAATTTAAGGAAAGGTCCAATTGAAATTGTTATCAAACGAAAGGTTTGCAATTTTGTGATCAAATTACCACAAGATAATTTGTTTTTTAAATTGAGGCATAAAATGCATGTTCCAACATGGCGGTGACACTTACTGCAATAATGGTGCTCGAGTATTGTAGAGCTTTGTCCTCTTTCAATGGTTATTTCCTGGAAAGCAACAGTGTATTTAACCAAAAAATGTAATTGGCTCATCATCGTGAACAAGGCTATGACCAGCAGCCGGAACGCGTGGATGAAATAACTCGAAAAATAAAAAGCCCGTTTGGAAAACCCTCGGAGTGCTGGTGCCGTCTTTTTTCTGGATTTAAAGGCGTTTGAATGATATATATATATATATATATATATATATATATCTTCCGCCAATATGAATCATGCATAATCATGCATAGCATAAACAAGGTCCCCCTCCGAAACCCCGCGTAGCTAGCGCTGTACGGGTTTAGTCCTTCTGCTGTGGTAATGCTCTGAAGAACCATCTAATGAGCTTTCCCCATGTCCCCACTGTATGGTGGAGTTGAAAAACTTTGTGTGTGGACAGCAGCGCATGCTTGTATGTGAAACAACTGATCAAAAAATCGCTCAATGCATTTATACATTAAAAATTGCCCTGGTGGGAGGTCATACTCGGACACTAAGGTGGGGAAGGTCATCAGTTCTCCATTGTGGAAGTGATCACCCACCGTAGAAATGCCAGCCACATGCCAAGCTTGCAGCTGCCCCTGTTGTAACCAACCTGTTGTTGTTGGGAGACCCACTAGGAGAATAGTCGGGTGTGTTCTTCTGTTATTTTCCCGCTCTAGCCAAACATGCCTTGCCCACACGGAATAAGACCGTAGATGAGAAAGAAGCTCGTGTGGAAGGGTATAGAGCATAATGTTACAGCCCCTTTCAGAGGTCACTCTTGATCTGCCCCGTTTTATGAAGAGAGCCAGCGGGCCACCCATTCTAAAGCTGCCACTTAGTAATAACGTTAAAAATTATGGAGAGCCAGCCACCCCATCTCTACAGGGAGTTTCAGTGAGGCAAGCACAACTCAGCAGTGACTAGTAATCCAGAGCAGATTCACCAGATAAGTGTCAAGTTTTCGAAAAAAGGAGCACGGTATAAAAAAGGGAGATTGGCAAAGTATTAAAGGAGGTGAGGGAGGAACTCTATCTTTTCCAAGGCCACCCTCCCAATCACCAATAGAATTAGGGACTCCTAGAAAGCCATCTGGGACCGGAGAGTTAGAGTGGCTTTGCCCAAATTATCATCAAGCAGATCCTCCAACAAGTGATATATTTGGATCACAAGGTATCAAAACGTTTCAAATGACAAGTGGGGGCGAGTGGTGGCAATAAAGGACTCTGACAAGATTGCTGCAGCCGGAAATGCCAGCAAAGCCCCAAAGAATATGAGCTATGGAGGATAAGTCGATGGAGACTTCCCAAACATATAACAGTAGGTCGTCAGCATATAACAAGATTATATGCATCAGGCCACTGACCGTAATTCCCCACCCTGCTCTGCGCCGGCAGGCACATGCTGCCAAAGGCTCCATAGCCATGGTAATCAAAAACAGAGACAACTGAAAACCCTGTTTGTTTCCCCTAGTTATTGGCTATGTAGTGGAGATGCCCTGACCTGTTTTTTGTTAGAGCTGTCAGAGCAGCGTAGAGTGGTCAGGGCTGCCGACTCTGGAGCTGGGGATCCGGGTTCGTGTCTCGGCCTCGGCTCAACATCCTGTGATTCTGGGCAAATCACTTAATCTCCCCGTGCCCATGGACAGCACCTGAATACTCTCACGGGTGATAAGCTGTGCTATATAAATCTACAAATGATTATAAATTATTAATGTACACCACCTAGGTCCTATCCCAAACCACTGCAACACGCTATGCATATAGTCCCAATGAAGAGAGTCTAAAACCTTCTCCAGGTCAAGAGAAGTACACACCGTGTTAGGAAAGGAAGAGGCAGACTCCCTTAATATGCCACAAGCAAGGGAGATTATGTGAGGTAGTATGACCTGGAATAAAGCCTGCCTGGTTGCAATGTATGAGATGAGGTAGTTGCGGAAGTAACCAACAGCAAGTGTCTCGGTAAGTATCTTATAATCATTGTTAAAGATGGAGAGTGACGATAGGAGCACAGATCTGTCGGATCCTTATGATCTTTCCACAACGTGGTGATGAGCGCAGTGTTGAGGGAAGGGGGGAGACAGCCAGAATCTTAATTGTCTTGAAACAAAAATTGTAGCTTGGGTGCTAGAGTTTGGGTAAATTGGACAAAAAAATTGGTGGGCGAGCCATACACCCCAGCACCTATACATGTGGTAATTCCTTCAGGCAGGAGCCAATCTCCTGGCTTGTGATTGGCACATCCAAAGCCAGCTGAGCTTCGGGAGAGACGGCGAAGAGGAATCTCAGATAATAAGTCCTTAAGAGCGACAGGGGAGACCAATGACGGGGGTGCAAAGAGCAATCTGTTGTAGTCATGGAAAGCTGTATTGATAGAGTGTTGAGTATGGGCAATTTCCCCGGACCGTAGATGGATAATTAAATGGAGTAGGATCACGGTAGCGAGGTGAAAACAGCTAGGCTAGTAAGCGACCGGATTTGTCGCTTTCATTATGGGTTCTCGCAATTCATGCGACATTCTCATGTCAGCGCAGCAGCTCGAGTTTAACATGGAGATCAGGGTGCGCCGCTTAAAAGCATCCAGTGTCCACGGGTCTGCAACCACCGCCCATTAAGCCCCTGATAAGGTATTCCCGGCCTCCTGAACATCCCTTGCAGAACCATGCACACCCCAACCGTGGTCCTGATACAAATCCATCTGGTAGACACTTTAAATGCTTCCCTTTCGATCAACAAAGAGAAAGTAGTCCCTGTGTTATCCCTGAAAAAGGAATCAATATGTTGAGTAGTGTCTGTCGGAAGACTGCGTCCTCCATCGTAACCAAGAGCAGCCATGTAGGGATTCGAGGGGGGGCACCCCAATCCAACTCCATAACTAAAGGATTATGGTCAGAGAGCAGTTGGGAATGGTAAATTATGGAGGGTACCGCCATGTGTATAGATGCTGAACAAACAAAGCAATCTAGGCGAGAATGCAATTTATGAACCGGAGAGTAGAAAGAAAATTCATAGCATGTCGGATGTTTAATATGCCAAGTGTCAGCCAGGGACCAATGAGTTAGCCAGCTGTGAAAATGAACAGCATTCAACAGCACAGGAGATTGAGGGAGTGGTGTCGGCGATCGATCTAAAGATACATCGTACTAAAGTCCCCCACAATGACTCAAGGCACATCCGGCCAGTCAAGCATAGCAGAGATAACCCAGGATCAAAAGAATAAATTATCTGAGTGTGGCGCATAAACCACTCCGAGGTTTAGTGGACGCCCATTAAGTGCCCCTCCCACGAGCAGGAACTGCCCGTCAGTGTCCACATATGCTCTGTCTACCCTAAATGGCAACCCTGCCCTAATCCTGACCGCCACTCCCTGGTAGTAGGCCAAGTTACCCGCACCAAGCACCTGAACCATCCATTTGGACTGCAGTTTAGCCACCTCGACACCCACCAAGTGCGTCTCCCGGAGAAGAGTGACATGCACCCCCCAGCGGAGCAAGGCAGCATGGACTTTAAAATGCTTACGCACAAAGTTCATTCCCAATATACTCCAAGTGATGAAACTATAGGTGTTAACAGGCATGGTGTGAGAAGGAATAGAGAGATGTTGGTGCCTGCCAGAAGACAGGCTCAACTTAAAATATGAGCGATTCCGGGGTAGAGGAAAAACCTGACGGGCAGAAAGGTGAATGATCTAATGGGAACCATCTAAAGCCAAAGTCGATGTGAAAAGCATGAATAGGACTGCTAACTTTTCAGCCGTCCATCAACATATCAAATAAAGGAAAGAAAAGCAAAAGGGCACCAACATGGGCATGGGGGAGGGAAAGAGCACAAAAACCATCATAACTCCCCAGCTAGCATGCTAACGGAGCAGGTAGAGGGATGCAGCAGCAGTACCAGGGTACCCCCGGCCCCACAGACGAGGCCATAGGATAAGACATAGTGAGACTAAAGATCCCATCAATGATCAATAGTTCAGAGAGGGGCATAACACTGAGTACAATTGTAAATTCAACAGTACAGATGGCAGCTTGCGGCTTTTATTGAGTCCAATGGGCTACTGCATGACTCCCAGTCCGGCTTTCGCCCTAGCTTCAGTACTGAATCCGCGTTGATTGAGATGGCTGATTCCATTCGCTGGGCGGTGGATGGAGGGTCCGCGGCCATGCTGGTGCTCCTCGACCTGTCAGCGGCGTTTGACACGGTGTCCCATCCCATCTTACTGGATCGCCTTAAACAGATTGGCATCCAGGGGACGGCACTGGACTGGGTCGCGTCCTACCTTCATGGCCGAGAACAACAGATCTCTCTCCACCCTTTCTCCTTCCCGCTAATTCCTGTAGCCAGCTAGATTTCCCTGTCAGGACACCGACTGATTGGAGGGATGGAAACCAATTTGGGTGTATTTCTAAGCTTGACTGCCAGGATTGACTGGGGATAGGAAGAGGCAAGCCAGCAACTAAGGTAGAGCAGCTTACCTGTAACTATTTAGTGGCCCCAATGCAAGGTGAACCATTATTGTCTATAGAAAAGCCTGTAGAGACTCCAGGGGGTGCCCCAAATGATAGTAGTAAGATGGGTAATGACAACTGTAATACACAGTGGTGAAGATTCTCTCATGGAACATTGCAGGCTTTAAGAAAAAGTTGACCTACCCGACTGGCATAAGATGATCTCCTGTTTCCATCTTATTTGTTTACAGGACACATGGGAGAGTGCGGAAATGGCCATAGATGGCTATAGGTATTCCATTCCCCTGCTCAACCATCTTCTGCTGGTAGGGCAAAGGGGAGGTTTATCCACCTAGATGTTGAATTAATTCCTCAGGAGAGTAGTGAAATTCATCAGCGATTCTTCTTTTCCCATTTTTTGGTTTGTGAGGTGGGTGGGACATGGAACCTACTCATAATTAAATTTTATAACAACCGCTTTGACAGTCAGAAAACACAGGTGGTTACTGACCTGGACCTAGCCATCTAGACTGCTATTTCTGCTCACTTCAACCTCTTGAGAATTCATTTGGGTAGGAGATTTTAATGTGCACTACTGCCCTTTTCATGCTAGACCAAACTGCGGGATATTGGATTCTCGGGCGGAACACCCAGCCCACTTTAATCTCGACGATTAAGGCTGTACCTTGAATACCCTAATGATTACGTTTAGCCTTAGGATATTGAAAGAGCATGGGGATGACGAGGGGGACTTAACACCCATGTTCATGAGAAATGCCTAGACCTCAACTAATGATTATATTTTGTTCTCAGAGGTTTTATTTACCTCCTTGAAGGGCTTCGAGACGTATTTCTCGGGGTACAGTGATCATGCAGCCCTAATGGGTGGGGTGCGCTTAGAGGGTAAGGCTAAAATCCTGCATAAAACAGGTTTCAAGCAACTTCTGGCCACAAAAAACTCCATTAAATGGGAGAAGGTGGACCAAGCAACTTTTCTCCCTTCTGTCCTTCGTCAGACTGTGGCAGAGGTGAAAGTCTGCTTAAACCCTTTGGAAGAAGCGCCGCAGATTATTACGGCTTATTCTGTTATTGCCACTCATATTAAGCATGAGTGTAACACCCGGGCATCCAGTACACATACAAGGGGCTGGTTTGGTTCCAATTGCACTAAAGTTAGGGCTCAGTTGCACAAAGCTTTGAAGAAGAGGCCCAGAGAGATCAGACTAATTAAGAATGCAGTTGCTGAGTTTAAGCAGGTCCTCGCGGACTGGGAGAAAGCCATCAAAGAGGCGGCTTGGGAGACACTAGTTCGGGCTAGTGCTCTAAAACACAGTAGGTCTTTCTGGAGTGTGATCAATGACTCTTATTTTCGAGAATGCACTGACCTCTCGACAGATGGATTGATTATTTCTCTGCTATATATGCAAACCAGACTATGTCCTGTGCACAGACTGGCCCTGAGGTTCTTAACTTCCAGAATAACCCTCTATCATTCCAACTAGGCAAAGTGGAAAGGGCACTGGCAGAAAGTAGTAAAGGAAAGGCTCTAGGCCCAGATGGGGTCCCTGTTGATCTGTTCTGAGATCAGTGAGAACTATGGGCCCCGCTACTCACTAATGTTTTTAATGCAATTGCTAGGAGCCGTCGTGGAAAAGTTCAGTTATAATTCCAATTTTTAAAAAAGGTGACAAAGCTCTACCAAAAAACCGTAGGCCCATCTCACTTTTGGACTCCACCGTAAAAGTTATGGGGCGCAATTTACTGCAAAAACTGACAAATGCAAATAATGTACTGCCAGATACCCAATATGGTTTAAATATGGCACAGTCGATGAATGTTTGAATTTGAGTTTACTAACTGGGAAATACTCAGTGGCAAAAAAGGGTGTAATTTTTCTCTCATTTATGGACCTGTCTGCATTGTTCGATTGAATTTTGCACTCAAAACTTTGGTCAACCATGGAGGAGTTAGGTATAGAGGATGGTATTATTGCCTCCATTATACAGTTTTATAGTGTCTCCAATGCCTGTGTCCAATTTGGCAGAGACGGTAAATGCACAGATAGTTTAAAGATTAAAACAGGGGTTAGGCAGGGGTGCGTTTTAGCCCCATTTTATTTTCTTTGTACACTAATTTTGTGAAACATTTTTAAAGATGCGAATGAGAGATACAGCATTCATTGGTGCGCGCCCTTTTCAAATTCTACTTTATGCTGATGATGGGATCTTGAAGGCTCGAACCGGGAGAGGGCTGCAAGGACTCATTGACGATTATATTTTATTTATGTCTGATTTGAATTTGAAAGTCAATGAGACTAAGACATACACCATGACCTGTGGGGCTTGGACATGGAGAAAACCTGCTTTCTTTATTAACAGATCCGAACTAACCAAAGCTCCTTCGTTCTCCTATCTGTGGGTCCTATTAGTTAGTAACTATACCTGGAAGGCCATGCTGTCAAATAGGGAATTGTTGATGGAGAAGTGGATTAATGGCATTTTGTGGAAAAATTGGACACTGAACCATTGAGGGACCTGTTAACAATTTATACTAGTAAATGTGTCGCGGTGGCAACCTATGGTGCAGGGGTTTGGTTCATGATTAACACTCAAAACATTCAATGGGTGGAAAACGCATTTATGAAGAATTTATTAGCGGTCTCCCCAAGCTGGTCTATATTTGGCATTCTGAATTGGGTGCCCCATACATCATGGATAAGATTAGGTTGGCCCCGATTTTACTCTGGCACTCCATTTGGTCACGAGATAAAACAGTTTTAAAAAACTGATACTAAGGGATTGTTTGATCTTAGACTATGCCGAAGAGATTCCTTGGTTGGGCTATGTAAAATCATGTTGTGAAGAGAGCGGCCTCCCAGACGTCTTCAAGTTACTAGAAACCTGCTGCATGATCATTAAGGGCAAGCTTAAACATCTTTGCCTGTTGAAGGCTCAGAGAAATAGATGGGAGCAGGAGAGAGTTAAGTCATCTGTTGTGGCTTACACAACGGTTACTATCCAGGAGGGCCCCCAATTTTATTTATCCCTGGTTCAGAACATACAGCATTGGTTTATGTTAACCAGATTTCAGGTTAATTTGTTACTATTAATGGTGGGCTATCCCGACACCTGTTATTCATTGGCAGGTGTGTCCCTGTGTCTCTGCGATGGTGTCTCCCCTCAATCGAATTTACACATTGTATTCTTCTGTCCTTTTTATAATTTACCCAGAAGAAATTTCGTTCTCCCCCTTTTAAAAATGTTTAATTTTAGACAATGTAGTTTAGCCCTAGTGTTTCTGCAACAATTGAATAACCCCTTGGTTTGCTGTGCAATGGCTTCCTTTATCTGGCAGATTAAAAAAATTCGGAAAGGTGCTAGATTAGGTTAACACTTGTGTCCAATAGATTTCTGACCAAGAGTTTTATTGATTAGTGCTTTTCAATTCTGTAAGAGTTTTGATCTAATGTCAAGTTTTTCTTTTAGTGTTGTGTTTATGTTTATATTTATGACTGTTTTATTATGTGCTTTTATGTTGCTGAAGAGTAACAAATAAAGCTTTATTGATTGATTGAATATGCCACTATTCGAAAGTTGGCATTTTCCTGCCCATAGGTTCTGGGGTCTTTGTAGTAGTTTCCAACTGCCTGGGCATGTTAATGATTCTTGTGTCCAGACAGTCAATAGTGGGATCTTGGTGTAGCTGAGCGAGAGGGTCTTCCAGGCAGGATGCCTGGGGAGTAGCTGTACCCTGCCCTGATTAAATTTCAAAGAACCTTGCCTGCTGCACATACAAAGGAGCCATACACCATGCATGTCCTGCCTTTTGTCTCCTTAGAGAGTTTGAAGCCAGGACCAGGAATAGATGGCACTTATGTGTGACATTTCATTGGTTTCAAACGGAGTATGATTGACATTCTGCTGCCAAATGTGTGACATGTCGAGAAACAATTTCTCACATGTAAAACTTTAGCAATAAAGTCCATATAAAGAAACATATCAGAAATGACCACTTTTTTAACAATGAAAAACTGGAAAAGGGTCTTAAAACTGCTGCAAAAGATGTGAAATTAAAAGTCACTAACCTATTGTAACAGTTCATACTGTAGGGGTTTCTAGAGATTCTCATCTCTGCGAGATTACTGCCATGAATACCACCTGATTCCTTTAGGGAGATTTATTAAGACACTTCTTCTGCATTTACTATAGTGTACGAGACAAACCTCCCGGCAGGTACAAATAAAGAGAGAGAGCAACAGATGCACCAACCATTCTCGAAGGTTGTCACCTGATCTGTATTTTCAAGTAATTACAGGTCATATAATGGGGAAAGCTATCAAATTCAATATTTTTGTACCTCTTGAAGTATAAACCTGCAGCCACAAGTAGAAGGCACTATAATCGCTACAATGGTTCAGGGAGAAACTCGGTTAAAGAAATGTATCTAATCACCCTACATAAAAAGGTCATAACATTAGTGTTGTCCAATGCCACAATCTTTCAGAAAACCTTTTGTTATTGAAATAACTTTTTTTTTTATAAAGCATAAAGTGTATCAAAGAAAAAAGCAATACAAACATGTATATATGGTGCTCATAAAGTTGCACATAACGAACATATACAGATAACAATGTAAACAAAAAAGAAACACAAATGGCAGAGAAAAAAATATACAAAATGTTTTTTTTGTCCAATATGTAGCAGGATTGCAATTTTGATGTAACTGGTGATTATGTCACAGATGGTTTCTTATGGTTGCTCCAAAAATTACTTCTTGTCCTGATGATGGCCTAATAATTTGATAAGGTTGAAATGCCATTGACGTTCCCTTTGGCAAACTAAGAGGATGCATTTATTGCATCATTGATCCTGCTACATATTGGACAAAAAAATGTTTTTGTATAATTTTTCCTCTGCCATTGTGTTTGTTTTTTGTTTACACGGTTATCTGTATTATTATATGTACGTTATGTGTAACTTTATGAGCACCATATATATGTTTGTATTACTTTTTTCTTTGATACACTTTATGCTTTATAAAAAAGTTATTTCAATAACAAAAAGTTTTTTGAAAAAAATGTATTGTGGGTACCTCTTTATAGTTCTTATTTGTATTTTTCTCTTTCTCACTAGCACACAAATTATTATTTTTTTGTTTTGTTTGCAAATTGCTACATTGGGAAGGTGTTCCATGGGTGTGGAACTAAGATGGCGGTCGGCTAGGTGACCGCTGCAGCTTGTAGCACCATGACTCGGCGAGACCCGATATAGATTAAAAAGCGGCTGAGAGAAAGAAAATGCTGCTACCCCTACAAGCCTTACTTGAAGCCCTGCAGAAGGCACTGGCAGAGTGGACAGATAGTTGCCAGACAAAGTGTGAGATAACCACAGGACAACAGGAGCTGCTTTCTGCCTGCTGCAAACTGCGAACTGCCCTCGATTCCACCGACAGTCCTGGATGGCACTTACCAGGAAAAATGAAGCCAAAAGCCGCTCCTCCTAAAGCCCATGGTCAAGGATCAGCGACCCCAGCAACTGGAGGCAGCCCCGTGACGGACCCCGCCACCACGGCGATGAGCCACTCTAACCGTGAGCCAAATGCCGGAACAGCGCGGCAGCCTGGACGATGTGCCCAGGGACTGACCCGGAATGAGAATATCCCGGAGGGGAAGGGGAAAGGCGGAGCTGTGCTCCAGCAGCGCCTACCCGGCCACACAGTAGCGGACCTGCTGAGGGGAGCGAAGAGTCGCGCCGGACCCAGCAACTCAGGTACGATCCTAGATGCTGCCACACCCGGCGTAAACATGGAGACAACCGGCGGGAGAAAGGAACTGTGTGACACCCCCCAGGATGCGCCCCCGGGCTGTGTAAGGACTGAGAACTTGGATACTGATATCCGGCAGCACCAGAAGATCTCTGGAGCGGCGCTAATGACTGGTAATGATGGAGTGAGGGCTGTGGCAATTTTGCAGGTGACAGATGCTGCTGTGGGAGGGGATGGAAATGATGAGGGGAAGGGCAGTCCGATAAATAATAACCCTCCTCAATCTGATTATCCAAAGCACAGGAATGGAAACGAGGGGGAACAAGAGGTATCGGGGAACCCCCCAAAAGAGGCACAAGAACATGCACAAACCCTGCAATGTGATTATGACTCCTTAGATGGGCTAGGGCAGCAGGCAGAACAGCGCAGAAAAGAAAATTGGGGGTGGGGAGGGAATGTCTCAGAAGTCGCAGAGTGTTTCTATTCTTTATCGGATGGTACCCGCTCGGCAGATGAGACAATATCACTTACAGACTCCAGTGAAAGCGGAAGTCTAATGGACACTAGCAGGGTGGACTCCGCTGCAACTCTACGTAAAGCTCACAGACGATCAAGGCAAGCAGAGAATGCGGCAAGCAAAAAAAAAAGGAGGGCAAGAAGATCTAAAATGGGATTACTCTTTGGCTACTCAACTGTTGGGCACTGCTGCAGGAAAACTAGCTAAGGAATCTGAAGATAATGCCGTCTCAACGCTGGATGTCATCTTACAATCCATCATGTCACACCGTAAAGAGACAAGGTAAGACAGTCGGCATTCACAATCTGCTCTTTGTAAGATGCAAGGCACAGTGCGCAAATACGCTAAAGTATGCAACAACACCAGTGAGCGTCTAACCGAGCTAGAGAAACGAACCAGAGCCCTGGAGGAGGACATAGCAGGCGCCCTGACACTAACAGAATCGCATGAGGCCAGATTGGTGGATATCCAATGGAAATTAGAGGAACAGGAAAATCGACAGCGTCGTAACAACCTGCGTTTTCTGGGTATCCCTGAGGGCAGAGAAGGCACAGACGTACGCCCGTATATGATAGAACTGCTTGGGAGGGCATTTCCTGACCTGGAAGGCTGGAACTGGCCACAAGAAATTCAGCATGCCCATCGAGTTCCCTTCAATCTGAAAAAAACAGCTGGGCCCGACACTAAACCTAGGGCTATTCTGGTATATTTCGGAAACTATCTACTTCGACAAAATATCTGGGAGAAGGCTAGACCAGAAAGCAAGCGGAAGGTAGATGATGTTGCCTTTTTTGCAAGGCCTGATTTTTGTCATATCTCAGTCGAAAGACGCTGGAGGCTGAGACAAATGATCACTCCATTCCAGGCCAATGGCGCCCAGGCATATCTGATGAACCCTGCCAAATTGAAAATAGTAATAGGTGATCGTACTCACTTTTATACCTCAGAGATTAAAGCGAAGGAGGCTCTGGCGGAACTTAGGGGATAGGGGAGGCGAGGACTTGCTGCAAGGCAATATGACTGCAATATAGCAATATGCCCTAAATGAAATTGTTGCGCCACAATAGAGGCTGGCAAGCGGGGGTGGTGGTAAGCTGAATTTAAGCAACTATGATTGTAAGGAAGTAATAGGGTCAACATGTGATACAGAACATCTCAGCCAAATCTACTTTGTTTTTCATTATACTGTTTCTTTATGATTTTCAGCTTTCTCACTTTTTCTCTTTGTGTCATTTAGGATATTAACGGGGGTCTCACTGATCATGGTGCTACGCTGCTCCATCTCACACAGACCTACGGTCTGGAAGCTTCCACGGCGGGGGGAGAGCTAGGGGATCGGGGGCTCGGGATGGGTGGAGAGGGGAGCTGGGGCTGAGGGTTGGGGGGAGAGGGGGTTGGGTCAGGAGGGGTGGGAGTAGGTGCGCAGAAAAAAAAGAAAAAAAAAAGTCAGGAATAGGCAGCAAAAAAGAAAAAAAAATATTTGGAAATTTCAGCATGCTATGGTCTAGAAGGTTAAGCTCTGTAGACCAACATGGATAGACTAAAGATTTGCACAGTTAACGTGGGGGGGCTGAATGATAAGAACAAGAGAGATAAAGTGTATGAAATACTAAAAACTATTAACCCTGATGTAATTTGTCTACAGGAAATGCATATTCCCTGGAGCAACAAGGTCGTTCTTGGTATAAGGGGCTATGTCCTGGTGGTATGCTCTACTCAGACCTCCATGGTCAGAGGGGTAGCTATATACACTAAGCACTGCGTCGGAATAGTTAAGCGGACATTGGCTGATAAATGGGGGCGCTGGGCGATAGTCTCACTAGCCACGGGGTTGATGGTGGGGACCATATGGGTCAAACCAGGATGATCCCAAGATCTGGGAAGAATTGGAAGTAGAGCTTGCCTCCTGGCCTGAACCTTTGATAGTCTGTGGAGACCTAAACCTACATCTAGAAAGTACTAAAGTTCAGGCCCAGAAATATAGCGGGAGGAAACCCCAAGTATTTTGGGCACTGACTACCTTTAGAGATAGCCATGGGCTGATAGATGTTTGGGCAGAAAAAAAACACGAGTGATCCCGGGTATACCTATTTTTCTCATCCCCATAGGAAGTATGTGCGTCTGGATTACTTTCTCACCTCAAGTAAACTACTGGATGAGGTCGAGATTAAAAAATGACCACAACTTTTTTCGGACCGTAATCCGCTTCTGCTTGAGGTTACAGGGCACGGGGGAGCTAAGAAGCAGAGCGGCTGGTCGTTTGATAGAAACTGCTTGCAAACGAAGAGTTCCTTGCACACATGAAACACTGGGCCACAGAATGTTTTGATGTAAATAGATATAGTGCCTCACGTAGGATAGTATGGGATGCTTTTAAACCTAGTCTGAGAGGTGAGGTTATCAGCTACGTGGGACAACATCGGAGGCATCAGAAGGATGAGTTCAACTCACTAACAGAAAGATTAGCTGAACTAGAGGCAGAACATATAAAGCTGATCAGCAAAGGGGGGCAGGATGACCTAATAAAGGACCACATGGTGAAACTAGCTATAATAAAGGCGGCGATCAATAGATACTTTCAGGAAAGGGTGGCCCAAGTCTAAGTATGGCGAGACTGCAGGAAGACTACTAGCGCTACGTACGAGACAGAAAAGTGCCAGGAACAATATTGCTAAAATCAAGAGTAGCAGTGGTCAATATGTGACAGGGCCTGCAAAGATTATCGATCTCTTTGAACAGTTTTACAGCAAGCTGTATGAAGCTGACGCTTTAGAAACGAACCCGACAACCGAAGGTGCTAGGTGGCCAGCATTAACAGAAATAGATGAAACAACATCTCAGGAGCTGGAAGAAGAATTTACACTGGAAGAGGTTCAGGAGGCTATTGGATCTCTCCCCATGGGGAAAGCAGCCAGCCCGGATAAGATCCCGCTAGAACTTTATAAAATACTCGCAAACGAGATTGTTCCGATTATGCATGATTTGTTTCTGGGTGTGCCGCATAGTGGGATCCCGCCCTCATCATGGCAGGGAACGGACGTGGTGATATTTCCTAAGAAAGGTAAACCACCAGAACTCCCAGCCTCTTATCGCCCTATCTCGCTTATGAACTCCGATGCCAAAGTCTATTAGAAAATTATAGCTAATCGGCTATAAGGGATCATAGCGACACTGGTATCACCATGGCAACATGGCTTTGTTCCCGGCAGGTGGACCACAGACCACATAAGGCGGGTCATCGCAATACTCGATATAGCGGAAGTAGAAACTAGTGAGGTGGCTGTGGTCCTCCTGGATGCCGAAAAAGCCTTCGACCGGGTATCATGGTAATACCTCTGGGGGGCTCTGTCAGAGAGGGGGCTGGGCCCACGGCTAGTGACAGCTATTCGGGCCATGTATTACAAACCGTATGCCCAATTGCAGGTAATGGGCAACACATCAGGGAGGATTGAGATAGCTAGAGGGACGCGACAGGGGTGCCCCTGCTCCCCAATCTTATTTACCATATATCTAGACCCCTTTATCAATCAAATTATGCATAATCCCGCAATCAAACCAGTAATTAGCAAAGGATATGACACCAAGATTTTAGCATACGCAGATGACATTGCAATAGTCACCACAGAACAGGATATGGCAATTAGGGAAGTAGAAAACATGGCTGAGGAATTCGGAAAGAAATCTGGGTAACTCTTGAATAAGGGGAAAACTCAAATAATCTGCTCCCCCCAGTGCCACACACAAGATATCCGTAAAATCGATGCGGCCACGTATTTAGGGGTGAATATAACATCCAATATAGATACTTTGTGGGCGATCAACATTGATCCAGTGCTGGAGAAAATAAATTTGGAACTCAGACGTTTAGATAAGCTACATCTTACAATAATAGGAAGAACTAATGTATTAAAAATGAAAATTTTCCCTAAAATATTATACCTACTCCGCTCAATCCCATTGGAACTAGCAGAAGCAAATATAAATAAAATGAATGCTATGGTCTCCAACTTCATTTGGGGTTACCAGAAGACACGACGTGCATTGAAAACTATGACGCTCCCTCGTGAACGAGGCGGACGGGGAGTCCCGAATATTTTATGTTATTACTGGACCACCACACTACAGCAGATGGGCACTCTCCTCTTACCGGGCCAGACAAGAAAAGAGGACGCTTGCTTACCCTCAATATATCATATATCTATAGGGAAAGAGGTGGAAGGGCTCTTCCTCCGACAACTTGAACCAAGTTACTACAAAAAAACACGGTTCAAGTGTGTTAAGGCGGCCTGAAGATCTGGAAAAAGGTCAGCAGATTATTGAAGATTCCCAGGTATAACAGGTATACCCCCATATGGTGCTCTTCTCTATTTCCAGAGGCACTGTATGATGGTATGGCTAGGAGCTGGGAGCAGGCAGGCATAGATAGGATTGCAAGTCTGTATTGCAACACTGAGTACATTCCATTTGCAGGGCTCGTACAAAGGTACAGAGTTAATAACACTACACAGTTTAAGTATCTGCAGATTCAGGGGTGTTTAAAAAGCCTCCCCAGAGGTTCTCTTTATCTGGATAAAATCTCAGTTTTGGAAACTGTAAATCGCCAAGATAGCAGGATTAGAGATTACTATCAAGATCTAATCAAGACCCTCCCAGACGATATGGAGAAAACTGAAACGAAATGGGCAGAAAAACTGGACGATGGGGAGGTTGACTTGGACATGTCAATCGAACTGGGGATAAAGATTTTCCTATCAGCTAATTTAAAGGCCCAGCACTACAAAACAGTGTTTAACCTTTATTACACGCCGGTCAAGCTCTATGGGTGGGGGAAGAGGGAGAACGATAAATGCCCCAGATGTCAAACAGGTCTGGCAGACAGCATACATATGTTTTATTCCTGCACTAAACTCTCAACGCTGAAAGGAGGTATAGAGGTCTTTTGGCTCCAGACAATTAACAAGGAAATTACTATTAGCCCAGCCCTGATGCTTCTAGGATATGACTGTCAGGTTACTCTAGATCCATCCCAAAGGGAATTTGTATTTATGACAGTAGCTATAGCTCGGCTGTTGATCGCTACAGCATGGAGAGATGTAGATCCACCTACATACCAGCTATAGCTTCATAGGCTATTAAATATCTGCTCGCAGGAAATTGTACTGTATAAATGCAAGGGCCAGGAAGAAGGGTATGAAGATATGGGAACCTTTGATGGTATGGCGTAACAACAGAGGAGCGCGGGGCGAAAATTAAGACAGGAGCTTGAGGACATAATGCAGTTGATAATTGTAGGCAAATTTTACTAAAAAAAAAATTACAATTTTTATGTAACTAACGATGAATTTTAATGCAACTACTTATGGAACTTTGTTAGGAAATTGTAATATGAAGTGTCTAATGTATTGTATTGCAGCTTCTCCTTTATATACAGTGTAAACAGTGTGTTTCTATTTTTGTACCTACCTGACTTTTGATAAAAAATAAAAAAAATAAAAATATTGTGGTATTGAACAACACTAATGTTATGACCTTTTTATGTAGGGTGATTAGATACATTTCTTTTTGAACCATTGTAGCGATTATATTGTTTATTGGCCCCAGGTTCTGGGGAGTAGGGCTGCCCCTGTTGCGTGTAACTACAAATACAAGGCAAACACATCAAAAGCCTAATTTGTTCTGAGTTTTAAAGTGAACCAACTTAGCAAAATTGGTATATTAAAAATGGATACTGATGAATTTACCCAAACTATGTTATTTAATCTCATAACGGGTACAATGGCTGTTATGCTTATCTAAGAAAGATAGCAATAAGTCATCGCTGCATGCCAGAAATACTTCAGGCAGGTGTATGTTTCTCTCTGGGGGATAGGTGGGCTGGACTGTCCCAACAGTCAGTGATGCTATACTCTCTAGTCAGCAGAAGTGGTTGAGCCTACAAATTAGGAGGTACTGCCGAGCCAGAGCTGAGCCAAGGTTTGGCTCTGCCTCTAAGTGCCTTTGTATGAGCTGAGCCTTGAAAATATTTGGCAAGTAAATCATGCCACAAATATCATATAAAGATTGATAAAGTGTCTTCAAAATCCCTAAAAAGGTACTTCTTTTACATGCTGATTGGTTTCACCTCTGTACAGAGTATATCAGACATCACAGATTATATCACAGTATTGGGAAGGATTTATTACAAGTGAGTTTTTTATTTGAACTGAGAAACATTTCCGCCCTCACCATGATGCCAATGCTATAAGTGAACTAAGAAGCAAGTAGGTTGTCATGCTTACCCTAAGGTTGGACTAAAATTGGATTAGAAATGAAGCACTATTATAGGCTACAAAATCAAATACAAGAGAGGTATTTGTACAGTGCACATGCTGAACTCACATATTTGAATGTGTTCTAATATGTGATAATGAACAAAAAGGTAGCTCAGTCAAATATTTGGTCAAGCAGGGAAGCCAGGGATGATCCCTGGTTGCTGGTTTCACGCTGTGCAAATCAACCAATAGATGTGTGTCACCATCTCACATCAAAAGTTAATGTTTTGTCTTTATTAATATTGGCGTTTATAATTTGCCCTTGGTTGACAGGCAGAATCCACATTTTTGTGGCAGTACAGTATTATAGAGCGCAAAACATACAGCGAGACAAAAGAGTGCTTCACAACTGCCACAGACTACATTACACGTTTTTTTTCCAGTAGTTTTTATTAAAAAAAATTAGTGGATTATTATTTTCAAATGTCAGATACTAAAAACTAATTAAACAATAGCAAAATCTGGGTTTTACCCCAGGCATGTTTTTTGGGCAGAGATAAAGGTCAATTTCCCGTCTGGGGCAGGAATAATATTTCTATTCATGAGGAGGATTTCCATTTTCCATCCTACTGCCAAGTGCCACACACACTTCTGGAATTCTGCCAAAAAGCCCACCTTTAAAGTTAATATAGCCAAGCAAACAAAACTAAGGGTGGTGTAAGTATTAGAATGACACAAAAATAAACATGATATTGTATATTAGTTGGACCATTATGTAGACAACCAGAAATCAAAACCCTTAATTTAAATACAAGTTACAAGAGAGCACACAATAAAATGGCTTGTTTTTGAACATTTTGTTACATTTTACATTGGTTCCATTTGTTTTTGTTTTTGTAATTTTTAAAGCTTCAATATGGTATTTTTGTGTTTCACTTTTTATTTCTCACACCAGATTTGAGAGATTCTAAGCATGTGCTGCTGGGTACTAATCTTCGTTACACCATCATTGAGCTCATCCAAACTATTCAACTGTCCACAGATCAGGGGCCCCAATCCACTTTTTAGGGTTTGAAAGGCATGGGAGCGGGTAGGAGATGCAGGCAGAGCAGGCAGGGGTCGCGAGGCATGCTGGGGGAGTCTTTGCAACGCCAGCAGTGACGCACACTGAAATTATTGGAGGAGTGACTGCCACTCACTTGAGCTTCCTCCACTTCTAATGCTGAAGCTGCTAGTGACGCACTTTCGCTCCACAACTCACATCTTCAGTGACCATAAGGCCAGTGACCACTGTTGTGCCAGGTGAGTGTCCTGATGTGGCCTTGCCCGTGTTCACTATCCTGATGCACTCTCTGCACGTGGCAGCCTCTCTGACTGGTTACATCTGCAGCTGGAACACAAAAGGACACCACCCCTGACTAGCTTGACATCTGGTTCAGCAGTGCCGTAGGCATATCTGTTCTAGCACTGCATAACTTCCACAGACCACATTGTATGTTTCTTTTTAGCAGTTTAAATAGCATAAAGCTTTCCCAGGAACAAAAGCACATTTCTTTTTCAGGGATTCACCCATGTCAACATGTGAGAGAGCTCATCTAACCAGGCAGAGCGTTGATCGCCACTGGGAGCCTCGAAGTCCTCAATGCTGGTTGTGGTGTTCTGAACCTTCTTGTCAGCCACAGCTTCCAGGTTCTGGAATGTGGTGAAGGTTGCCAGGCACTAGTTTGAACTGTTTGGGCAGTTATCCTCAGCCTGCTGCTGGATGGGGTCTCTATACTCTTATGGTCCTGAATAAACCTGTTAATCAACCCTACTTCCCCACAGCTGTTCTTCTCAAGAGTCGCACTTCCACATTTTGGCGACGAATTAATCCACGTTCTACATCTGACCATAAGAGACCTCAACAGCCACAATTTTGGAAGAATAAGTGAAGCCTACAGTACCACTTTCTACGACCATGACCTTCGTTGTAAAACTCTTGCCTTTCTGCTGATGAGGCTCTGTTGTGTGTCTCCTCATCCAACGCTTTCCTCCGTTGCCAGCGGAGTGGTCCCTGGAATGTACTGCAGACTGTTGGGATTGGCAAACGGTAGGGCACGATTCCATTTACTTTCCACCTCTCCCTCGTGATCGCCGCAAGTCTCCTTTTGTCACTAGACTTCCCTGTGAGGTGCGTGCGCGGTTCTTTCTCATTGGGCCTTCGCCTCGTCAAGCACCTCCCATGACTGCCTGACGTTGCCTGACCTCTGATGCGTGTTGCCTGACGTTGCCTGGAGCCTGCATCAACACGCTTGGATATACGTCTAGTTGCTGTTGCCCTGGTGTTGCATCATCAAGCCAACGTGAAGCCGCCATTTTATCACCTCTAACTTACGTGACGTCGCGGCCATTTTCTTTTACCACCTGACCC
Source organism: Calotriton arnoldi (assembly GCA_963921515.1). NCBI lineage: Eukaryota > Metazoa > Chordata > Amphibia > Caudata > Salamandridae > Calotriton > Calotriton arnoldi. Next base: position 995,127 of record CAWUFW010001843.1, on the reverse strand, counting down.
TGCCTGGCTTGCTGCCTTTCACCGGCGGACACCATTTCTTTTACGCGCTGACGCGCACAGCTGTTCTACATTTATTTACATTATCTGATTGTCCGCATGTTATGCACTGATGCGCACAGCTATACTTTCCTGTGTTCTTTTTACACGCTGATGTGCACAGCTTCCCTCCACATAATTTTATATTTCCATCTCGTCAGCTTCTTCAGCGCTGATGCGCACAGCTGTACTTTCTTCAGGATTTCCTGGTGAGCTGCAAAGTGCATACCTACAAGGAAGAGGTAATCTTTACTCATACTGACAACAGCTTCTTTTCTGTCATACGTGTGTGTCGTTCACGCTGATACGCACAGCTCACTATTGTGTGTGCAGTTTCTTCGCTGATGCACAAAGCTTACTGTGTTTTCCACTTGAATTCAATATACCTGCATTTTTACTCCAGTTTTACTACGTTTACTGATGCACGCGGCTGTACTTATGTTATAGTGATAGTCTAACGAATTTCTTTAGCACGCTCATTTTAAAATTTATTTTTCTTACTTTGTGTTCTCTTTTCACACATACATCATGCAAAATGTCACAGTGCCTCCGTTTTTTTTAACCTCCCCAGTTGATCCTCCTCTTCCCTGGCAAAAGTGGAAAAAGGTATTTGCACATTACGCTTGAGTTTGTGGTACCTCTTTGAGCGCAGAGAGGAAAACCTCTCTCCTCATGCATTGTTTGGGGTCCGAGGGTCAGGAGGTATTTGAACATCTCCCTGAACTCTTTGATAGTGACTCTGCTACTTTCAATGAATATGAAATTTGCATAAAAAAGCTGGACTTGCACTATCTTCCTAAAGTAAGCACGGCTCTTGAGCGTTATCATTTTGGAAGAAAGATGCAGCGGCAAGAGGAGTCGGTTCAGCAGTACATCACAGTCTTGTGCAAATTGGCCTCTACTTGTAACTTTGGTGCTACTTTGGAAGAACGCTTGAGGGATCAATTTATGTTAGGATGTGTACAAGACAAAACGAGGGATGCTTTATGCAAAAAGACACTCCCACTCTTCAAGAGGTTATAACCATCGCCAAGAGTCATGAACATTCCAAAGCATGTGTCGATATTATAAAGAAGGACTCTTCAGGTGACAAGAAAGAAAATTCTGAGGTGAAAGTGGTGGTAGATAAGAGTGTTAAAACCAAAATTAGCTTATCTCAAAAATTGCCCTCTCAGAAGAGCTTTCAAGGCGAGTGTTACAGGTGTGGTGACTCAGGTCATATGACCAATTTTAAGGACTGTCCAGGCTGGAAAGTCATATGCAAAACTTGTGGGAAAAAGGGTCACGTCTCCAAGTGTTGTAGGTCAGGAAAGGATAACAAGAAAGTCAGGGAAGTTGATCTTTTTGAGGAGGATGTAGAGGAAGTTATCAATTGTCAAGTTATAGGGAATACTTGCGATGGGCCTCATGAAATTGTACTGGTTAATGACGCCCCTGTCAAAATGCTGTTTGACTCTGGGGCCAAGATTACGCTGGTTCCAAAAGTTTTTTATGAGTGCAATTCGTTAGGTAAAGTCACTCTTTTAAAACCTGACATCAGACCTAAAGGGTATGGTGGGGTGACCATAGAGTTACTAGGTTACTTTTGGGGCACAATTGATTTTAAAGGAAGAGTCATCCCTGGATCCCTGGGAAGATCTATGTCTCAATGAAAGGTGACTCACTTATAAGTTGGCTTCATCAAAGGGATCTGCATGTGTTTCTTGACCCCAATGAGAATCCTCCCGTTTGTCTAAAAGAGTTACCACCTGTGAGGGTGGTTGACGATTCCATTCAAAATTGGATCAAGGATTTCCCTCTAGTTTTTGCCAGTGACCTAGGTTGTTTTAAAAACTATGTGCATCGCATAAGGGTTAAGCAGAATGTAGTTCCAAAAGTTGCCAAGATTAGGAATGTGCCCCTGTTGGTAAGAGAGAGCATGAAATCTGAGCTGGATAAGCTCCTTGCCAAAGGTATTATTCAAGAAGTTGAGGCAACAGAGTGGGTCTCTCCGGTGGTGATGGCCCGTAAGGCCAACGGTGAGGCCCGGCGCTGTGTGGACTTGAGAGAGCTTAACAGATCGGTGATCGTTGACCACAACCCTTTACCCAACATAACTGAAATGTTGTGCTCCCTTGAAGGGGCAAGGCATTTTTCCTCCTTAGATTTAACCTCCGCTTACACCAGGTTAAGCTTCATTGTTCTTCTCAGGACCTCACAGCCTTCAAGTTTCTGAGGATGCCCTTTAGGCTCATTTCTGCTGCCTCTGTTTTTCAGAGGGTGATGGAGAGCATTCTTGGAGGTCTTCAGGGTGTCAAAGTGTATCAAGACGATGTGCTCATTTTTAGCATCGATCTGGACCAACATGATATGAGGCTGAGGTCTGTGTTAAAGAAGTTGCAAGATGCTGGTCTCACCCTTAGGGCTGACAAATGCAAATTTAATGTCAAGGAGATAGAATACCTTGGGCATTTTGTGTCAGCTGCAGGTATCAAACCAAAGGCGGCGCTTGTGAGTTCAATTCTTAATTTACGTTCACCATCGAGCAAGAATGAGTTAGTAAAGTTCTTGGGTATGGCTGAATTTGACCACAAATTTGTTCCAAATTTGCAGGAAAGACTTTATGTCTAAGGTCTTTATTAAAGAAAGGGAGTGAATTTGTGTGATCCAAGGATTGTGAGGAGGAATTTGTTTGTATCAAGAAACATCTCAGTGATGCACCGTGTCTAAGTAGCTTTGACCCTGCGAAGATGTCATATCTTATGACTGATGCCAGCTCGACCGGTCTGGGGGCTGTCTTGTTGCAAAAGGTTGATGGTGAGGAGAAAACAGTCCTGTTCATCTCCAGGCCCTTGAGGGGTGCTGAATGTAATTATTCAGTTGTAGAAAAGGAGGCTCTGGGAGTGTTCTGGGCTGTATGCAAATTGAGAAAATGTTTGTGGGGAAAAAGGTTCAAAATTCTTTCTGACCACAAACCTCTTAAGGAGGTTTTCTCTAAGAAGGGCATAGATTTTGTTTCCCACCGCATACGCAAATGGGTGGTTGCTCTGCAGGAGTTTGATTTTGACTTGTCTTACTTTCCAGGTTCTAACAATGTTCTTTCTGACTGTCTTTTGAGACTTGGGTGTGGAGATGATGAGACGGTGGATTATGCTGAGTGGTTTGGTGGGGAGGAGTTAGAGGAAGAAGTCAATGTGTGTTTGATCAGTGAAGGTGTGATTTCCAAAAGCGAATGGAGGGAACATCTTGTGGGTGATGAGGTTTTACAAAAAGTCATTGCCATGGTGAAAGGAGTTTGGTGTGAGAAGAAAGACTGTGATGAGGTGCTCAGAGGGTTTTGGCATGTCAAGGAGGATTTGGCTGTGGTGGAAGAACTTCTCATGCGTGGTAGTAAACTTATTCCGCCACTTGCTTTGAGGGAAAAGTTAGTCAAAAGCACTCATGCCTCACACACGGGCATTGCCAAGACCAAGGAAAGGATCAGGGAGGCGTACTGGTGGCCTACCATGGATGTTTATGTTGAAAGGCTTGTTCGGCAGTGTGCTGAGTGTGCAGGTTGTGACAGGATACTCAAATGTAGGACTCAACCCATGGTCATTAGGGATCAGGCTGCTGGTCCCTGGTCTGATATTTCAATAGACATTTTGGGTCCGGTGAAGCTGAGATCTCAAGATCGTTACGTTATTGTATGCAAGGACTTGTTTTCTCGGTGGCCTGAGATAAAAGTGGTGAATTCTGTGGAGTCTGCTGTTGTGATTGAATTTTTAGAAGAACTATTTGAACGTGAAGGTTTCCCACAAACTCTCTTGTCTGATAATGGCGTTCAATTCACCTCAGCAGTCATAGAAGATTTTCTGACCTCAAGGGGGATCAAGCACAAGAAGGCTGCACTGTACCATCCCCAAAGCAATGGTGTTGTGGAAAGGTTCATCAAAGTACTTAAGGAGGCAATGCAACAAGCCAGGTCCTGTGGTGGTTGTTGGGAGGTAGCTGTGAGGAGAAAGGTCAGGGAGTATCGTTTCACTCCTCATTCTTCTACTGGTCTTGCTCCTTTTTGCTTGTTCAAGGGTAGGATGGCGAATGTTGAAGTGGCTCCCTCTTGGGTATGTGCCAAGAGAGCGTTGATGGATGACAAGGTGGGTAGCACAGAAGGTTGGAGAGAGAGAGAGAGAAATATAGTGAATGAGAGAAAGGTCCGGTATGATGTAAGAAAGGCAGTGAAGAATACAGTAATTGATGTTTGTGACTGGGTCAAGATTAAATCTCCCAGGCAAATTTGTGGAGGTTCTAAATTCAGTCAGCCATTTCAGGTTATCAAGGTGTTCAAAAATGCCATAAAGACAAGTGATCATAGGATTTGGAATCTTGGCAGGGTGGTGAAATATCGCCTTTCGTCACCTTTTGATTCTGCTGCGGTCACAAGTCAAACCTCTACGTGTTTAGAGGATAAAGAGCCTGTGACATCTGAAAGAGGATCTAGACCTTGCCGTTCAAAGCGCATTTCTCTCCGCTTACAGGATTGTGTTTCTTGAATCATCTTTATGTGCATTGTTTTGTGTATAATATGCTTAGTTTCTTTCAGGTCTTCAATGTTCCTTTGTTTTACCTGTTTTGCATAAGTTATTAGCTGCTGTTTGGGTTGCAAGGGGGGAGGTGATGTGGTGTTCTGACCCTTCTTGTCAGCCACAGCTTCCAGGTTCTGGAATGTGGTGAAGGTTGCCAGGCACTAGCTTGAACTGTTTGGGCAGTTATACTCAGCCTGCTGCTGGATGGGGTCTCTATACTCTTATGGTCCTGAATAAACCTATTAATCATCTCTACTTCGCCTCAGCTGTTCTTGTCAAGAGACGCACTTCCACACTGGTCCAATTGGCACTGCCAGTAGAGTCATGGAGCAGGACGGGGCCAGTTCTGGAACCAACGAGTGGACCAACCTGGGGCTGTGCAGTACCACCACCTTGTCCAGGTAATGAAGGAGGGAAATGACCATGCTTTAACAACACTGCGCTGTGCAGCCTAACAACTGCAAAGAATGCCACGTCGAATGTTATGCCACGTGTTGTGAGCGGAAGCTGTGAGCCAGACAAAGTAAACAAGCCGGGCTCAGGCTGAAAGGACTGTGTATCGATGACACCTACAGTCATCTCTCTTTGACCCTGGACCTGCCTCATGCTCTTGCTGCCTAGAGCACATACAGCAGAACTATTCGGAGTTGGGCTGCACAGACACTAGAGCTGCAGCACCTTTGAGCAATGGTAGTAATGCATAACATTTCATGCCAGTGCGGTTATGTGGGGATAGGCATTAAAACGCCTTAGCATAACCCACGATACATGGTACTTGACAGGACTGTCAATCAGAAAAAGGGGGAGGAGGAGGATTGGGCTAGGTTCACCCTCCTGTGAGATCAGAATACATCAACATTTCTTTTCTTGTGAGGGGACACAAGAAAAGAGAAAAGACATTTTTCTTTTCAACCAGTAGAGGTGGCCTTCACCCCAATTGGTGAACCCGCCCTTGTTTCTTGGCTAGGTTCTTTTGATCCGTCACCTACGGATTCTTTTTGATGTACTTGACAGGACTGACCAGGGGGAAGAACTGACCAGAAACAGTTTTGGGGGTATGTCCGAGAATTACCCACACAAAGGCTGGTGCCAGGTATCACCCTTAAAGCCACTCATCAGAACACTCTTGAACCTGTGGAAGATTCAGAAGAAGGACTGACCTTCTGCCTTGCTGTATGAAGAAGGAAGATTAGACCTGCTTGCCTTGATCCGAGGCCACCCAGAGTGACTCTAAGGGTCAGTTGGCTGACCTCCTGCATTAGCTACAGGGACACAACAAGCTTGCAGAGGCCTTCCTGCAACTGCCCAGCTGCAACTGGACTGGCCAGGACCTGCCTGATCCCTGCTGCTGTCCTCTGCTGGAGTGAGTCCTGATCCCATAGAGGTACCCTCCAGGTGCCAGACCATTGGCTGGTATCAGTGCGAGCTCCTGAATTAAAAGATAAAGATCTAGAAGTTTGGGCACCTTGCGAGCGCAAACAGGCCCGTTCATGCCAAGACTGTGCCGCACAAAACGCCAACCAATGCGAAGCTCCGGTGAGACCTGCACTTCATGCAGTCCACAATGACTGGCAATGCGAGACCTACACTTTGTGCTACAGCAACGACAGACCACAGCAACCACCAGTGTAATGCTCCAGGGCTGACCGGCACTTCGCGCTACAGCAACAAACGTCACCAACTCTTGACTAGCTCTTCATGCCAGAAGCCTCATCCAATGTGAATGGTACTCTTTGCGCTGGACTTGGGAAGGTAACTCTTCAGCTGGACTAACCCGGTCCCTGTATCTGACCCACGCTCCATTGCAGTTGGCCTGAACTTGCGACTTTACTCCAGTGCAGTGCAAGCAGATAACTGTGAGTGGGTTTTTTTTACTTCTTGTTGCTATTTTTTACTGAAAATTTTAAAAATCAATCTCTCTCCGGTTCTACTGATTGGATTTTGTTTGTGGGATTTTGTTTGTTTTGGTGTCATTTTATTTAGTTAAATGTACTCTATTTTTCTAAATTGGTTTGAGATTTTTCGTGCGTTGTGGTTTCTCTTTATTACTGTTTGTGTGCTGCATAAATACTTTACAGATTGCCTCTATTTTAAGCTTGACTGCTTTTTGCCAAGCTACCAGAGGGTTAAGCAGAGACTAATAGAGTGACTTTTGTGGATCATCTTGACTGGGATTGTGGTTGTTACCTGAGTGGGGCTTCTAACCCTTTCAACCAATAACTCAATTTCTTGCAATATTTTATTCTTCTGTGAAGCGTATAAGAGACCTAGATCTAGATGGCCCAAACTGCTCTATTTAGTATTGGGAATAAGGCTTTATCGGGATACAATAAGAATGTGTGAATCAGACACTAGTACTCGTGTGGCATTTGAAATCTCAACAGTTTTGCAAGTAGCCTAAAAAGTATAGTAAAGTAAAGGTAATGTACCACATTGGGACAGAATAACACTTAGTACCTTGACTTCTTCAACTTCTGCTGACATCCACAGGGGGCTGGAAGAAAACCGAAATGGAGAGACCGGTGCTGTGGACAAAAGTGTTCACAAAATGTTGCCACAACCATATTGACATGAGTTGTGCACTGCTGAGCTCTGTGGTTCCCAGTTGCTTAGGGAGGGAGGGAGGGAGATGAAGATTAATTCTGAACAAGGTCTGAGGTGCCTCGAGTTGAGTTACAGTGATGTGGGGGACAAGGACAAGCCAAAGTGTAACAGGCATGTGCAGGGGGAGCACAAAGATGCTTCTGAATCAAGGTGTGTTTCTTAATGGCTGCATCTAGACTACTGGAGGGATGAAATAGCAGAGGCGAGGATAAGGGGATGCAGTGGCAGCGGGCCGCTATAGCATAGTACCTTGGGGCAACTGTGGTGATGGGGGTGAGAGTGCGACCAGCAAGTACTGAGACCTGGCTCCAAGAGTGAAGCCCACCCAAATGCCACCTATGGTACCAGAAACAAAACTAATATTGACAACAGAGTTCCGCCTTCCTGTTGGGATCTCTAAGGACTCAGGTTTCAAGATCTTAGTGAAAGTATAAAAGTAAGCAGGATGTGGTTTTTTGGGAGAGGGCTACTTTCCATAGGGGTTCATGATGGCTTTACACAAAATGAAAAGATCTGACTGGTGGGACCATTTGCACACCCCATGAGTTGCGTGCTCCAGCTTGGGCGGAAAATTTGCCTGGTGCAACAGCGGCATTGCTGATAATGCCTGTTTCATCAACAGATTTAAAATTTTGACAGACGGTGGTTCCCTCTCATGAATGAAGACTCTAGTAATGATACGTGGTATGTACTAGTACTGAAGGCTCAGAGCTTGAGATTGTCACGTCTGCATGTTTCATCACTGAAAGCCCATGTACCTTTGGATCTAGGAGCATTTTGGTATCTATGCATGAGACATTGAACTTGTGGTCAGCAGTGGCCTTAAATTGATGACTTGGATGGCATTCTATCTCGCGATCTTTAACTCTACTCAGAAAAATTGCTCCATAAGCAGACTCTGTATTCTTTCTTACCTTCTGTATGTTTTCAAAAGAACATGGTTGTTCTGAGGACACTTCCTTTGTTTTCACCATTTCAACCTTCCTTTTTCTTCCATTTCTTTATAAGTTTCAAAAACATGAAACATGTTTCAATCACAGCATACAATCCGGTACCCAAACCAGATCCCAGAACAAACACAGTGGAGGTACACAATTGAAGTTGATTGCCGTAATCTAGTAACCGAAGAGCCAAAAGCAACAGTATTATACAGTTTAGTATCACAACACCAGAAAGTGTCATCCACATTACCAGATCCCCTGCCTCTCCATATTCAGCAGGGGAGGATCTCCAGCCCACTCCCCCTCAAGCCACCATACACCACTCGATTTGAAAAGGACCGAGGCCCATTGCCACAGGACAAGGGCGTGCAGCCACCTCAATGGAAGTCCTGGTGGGCAAGATCTCCGGGCAAGCCGCAGCTCCAGACTCACCACTCATGCACAACAGGTCAGGGAAAGCCTGTCCTGAGCCCTTCCAGCCCACCACTGCCCAAACTGGGGCCAACCCTGTAGCCCAGTACCCCAGCCTCATAAGGTACCCGCACACCAAGCGGACACGGAGCAGGAGACAGAAATCGGGTTGTTCATGGGGCGCAAGTCATCCCTTGCTTCCAGGTTTCAGATATACATGTTCCAAATCAAACCCCAGTCCCGTTACCACCCTGTCTACGGGTCTCCATGAGGATATTTGCCTCAGTTTGCGCCCATTTCAATAAGCACAACACCTCAGGGACGTCTTGTTCGAATGCCAGGTACACAAATCTGTGCAAATATTTATCCCCTTTGGACCTAGGGTGTATATTCTGGAGGTAGAATTCAGGTGTAGAAGGGTCCGGAGGTAATCCTCACAATCTCCGCCCAAGTCCTTTCCAGCACCTAGCACTCCCACACCATATGGAGGAAGCCTGCATCTGGCAGTCCACATCTAGGGCACGCCAGCCATTTCACACCCTTCCTTCTTTATGGAGCATCGTATGATGAGGGGGCCCTTTGCATAATCTAAATGCAAGCAGGCATCTTGAATAATTCTACTTGCATGAAGGCCTTTTTTTCCTTATATGGGCTTTTTGTCAGCCCCTGTCCTGGTAAGCAAGGATCCTGAGCTTCCATTGCTTTAATGAGAGATGTTATGCATCTTAGACTGTTATAATAAAGCTGTGATCTCTTCTGCTGATGTTAGTTGCATTAATACAGTCAGGATTAGGGTGGTTGTGGCAGATTTCTTGTAATACTTTCTGTTTGATGTTGTTTGTAGGGAAGACTTGTGAGCTACTTCTCACACATTTTTTAAGATTAGGCAGCACTGCCTGCCTTGTGCATATTTATGTGAGCTTTGTTTTTTTTTTCTTGCATTTTTTTCTTGTTTTATTAACAATGTAGGGACAGCAAACAAATCTTCCGTCTCGTAGTCCCCACCCGGGCTGGCAATACTACATACACATTACAATGCCATGAGTCTCCGTTACAGGCCAGCACCATAACATATGAAGATGTTGTGGTTTCCTTGCTTGGCCCCTGACCTTACTATGGACATTACCACCTCACATCTATGTCATCTCTAGCCTCTGTTCTGCATTCTTCGAGTACCCATCTGACACACTGACCGTCAAACTTTGGTACATCTTTCTCCAACGTTGAGGTTCTTCCCTCACTCTGTCGTCCATTCAGACAATTTTCATACCTAATTCTTCAGCAAATATCCACTTAGTCAAATCCCTGCACCACCCCTCGAAAGACAGACCAGCAGTTTGTACCCAGATTGGCTATATGACTTGCAAGAAGTAGGGATAATGCTATCATTCTGAAATCCCAGGATACAAAGTTTAATCATTGGGACAACCCACCCTTCCCCATCTCCATACCATATATATGTAATCAGCTTTATCTGACAAGCGTCTGGAGCAGCTATCCATTCGAGTAGAGTAGATTCTGTGTAGTAAAGCTGGGGGTAGTAAATTCTGTGTAAAAATGTATAGTAAGTGTATCAAAAGCAGCTATTGCTTGTCAATCCCTAGTGTATGACAGTACTCCACTCTGTCATTTGCTCGGCAATATCCTGCTCCCACCTCTCCCCAACGTTTAGTGCATACACCGTTTGAGTGCCCTGCAGTGTGTGGTTATAGGCCTCCTTTCAATCAGTGGCATAATGAAAATTGAGGCCCCTCCTGCAAAGTACATGGAAGGGGGCTTCCACACTCCAGATCTAGTCAGGGAGCTCTCAGACCAGGGGCCCGTGCACAGTGCCGGAGGGGGCCTCCTGGAACTCGGCAGGGGCTATTGTTATGCCACTGCCTACAATGTATACAATCCCTTAAATGTGAATGGTTCTTAAGGCCTACCAAGGAAGCCACTTTGTGTCAATCTTGCTGCTCCCACCAAATGGACAGGTATCGAGACCTGCCCTGGGAGAACCTCAAACCTGTTTTTGCCTCCTCAAATGTCAGAACCTCTCCTTACTATTCTGGTCACCCATTCTTCTGAATCCGCCCATAATCCTCTCCTTGACGGATCTTTGCCTTTTTGAAAACCACAAATTTGGGGAACCTCCAGAGTGCCACATCTTTGTAAAATGACATATAATTCTTTCACAAACTTTGACCATTATCATTATCAAATTCAAATCTGTCCCTTGCAAAATGGCATAACTGACATTGCCAGGTGTCCATAACTCTGACAGCCTGCCAACAATATATTTTTCATTATTGCGTTCCATGTTTAGCCAGCGCGGCAAATGCTGTATCTGAGCTGATTCGAAATAGCACCTGTCCACCCTGTCTGTAAGCCACTTTGAACGTTGTCTAGGTCTTGAGCTAGTCATACCAATAATGTGATCAAGCTATTCAGCTCAGTGAACAATAAACCGGGTACTAAGTACATCACCCTCTGCAGTGCGTAAAGACAGCCAGGCAGTATGACCATCTTGATCATTGCCACTTGGCCTACTAGAGACAATGGCAACATGTTCCAACCAACTATAAATCTTTGTATACCTTCAATACCTCTATCACTGTGCCAATGTTACAGTAATATTACAGTAATGTTGGCATGATGCTTGTGTCTGATATGGGGACGCGCATATCGGGCAATTTGAGGCCCGCAACGTTCATCTGCTGACTGCCCTGTGGTTTGTTTCTGCGTCCCTGCCGAGGTGGGACTCTGTCTCCCAGCATCCATCCCAGTCAAAGAAGGAGGGGCCAGGCGCTGACGCCACTTAAGCGCCAAGGGGCACCTGCAGCGCGGTAAACGCATATCGGGTGGTTTGAGGCCCACAACGCTCACCTGCTGCCTGCCCGGTCCTCCTGCGGCCCTGCTGGAGTGGGACTTGGTCCCCCAGCATCCATCCCGGTAAAAGAAGGAGGGGCTAGGTGCTGATGCTACTTAAGGGCCAAGGGGCTCCCACAGCGCGGGATGCACGCGGGCTAGCCCGGGGAAAGCACGGGCTAAGGGCAGGCCCGTCTGCGCCCATCAGCAGCCGGAGGAGGCTGGGCCACCCCTTTTGGACTGTAAGGTAACGGAGACCAGCATTTAGTGCATTAGTATACACACGGATTCCAACGGTTCCAATAGGTAAAAGGAAGCTAAGTACAGGCAGCCCTTGTGGAGACACAATTACCACCATTGACGCCTTTCTGGTGAAGGCGGCGAGTGTTATGACGAAGGAAATTAAATTGACCGAAAGTACAGTTTCCCTGGAAACCTTTAGAAGCGACCATGGTCTGACCCTCCCGAGATTACATTGTGGTGAAGGATAGCCAGTTGCCTGGGTCAATATCATTGCCTTCTGATACACACTTAGTGGTCATTGAGGACCGCCCTGATGTAGATAATAAACCCCCTGTAGAACCTCCGGTTAAAAAGAAGAGGGGGGGTGGGGGTAAGAGAGCGAAGTCAAGCCCAAAGGGGGCGGCTGCTACTTTGGATACGGGTGATGATCCTAAAGTTGAACTGGCCTTAAACATGATGTTACCTAATCTTGAGGCACCTCTATGTTTGCGTCTTGAGGGGATTGAGGCTAAGTTATTTAAGCATTTCTACCCGAGCTCTGGTGCTGCTAAGGGGTCACTCATGATAAGGATCTATCTGCTGTATCTAAGGGGCCCGATAGTTCTGCTGTTGATGTTTGTGCTGATGGTGCTGTTTTCCTGGGCGTAACGGGCCCTCTGCCCGCAGGTTCATGGAAGTGCCAGAAGGGCCCAGCCATATTGCGCCTGGGGCGCAACATGTTCTGCTATCACTGCAAGGGATTGGGGCTGGAACCCACTGTGCAGCCCATGTTAAAAGAGTAAATGGGCAGGAGGTTACCCAGCAGTGCAGGGGTAAAGAAAATAACATATCTGTTCTTAATAGGTCACCTAAATCACGGGTGGCCTATGCCACTCTATTACATCTCCTCCCCGAATCCGCACCATTAGTTGGCGCCTCTCATTAAACAAGGTGTGAGGGAAACAACGGCAGACCTCATGTGCAAGGTAAAAAATTGCTATGGTAAGACCTTAGTGAATGGCCACCTCTTCTCCCCTCACATTATCATGGTGAGAAGAGCTAGCTAAGTAGAACGTAAGGGAAAGAACATTGAGGGGGATTGTATTATAATGAATTTAAGGCATCCCAGATTTGCGAAAGACCTTGTTCAGAGCAGCTTTACTATGCAGGACAAGGCCACAGGGATCAGGGTCTTTCTCCTGCAGTATTCTTATCCTCCCCTCCATTCCCACGCAGTTGGTAAAGGCCGGCCTGCTCCAAGATCTCAAGTCATGGCACGGGGAGAGGCTCCAAGAATGGAAATACCACTCAAAAATCGGTTTGTGCCTTTGTGTGGACTGTATGATAGTGATTGACTGAGTCCGCAACAAGTTGGACCCTCTAGCCCCAAGTCCCAGGGCATGCTGGGTGAATATACTGCCCTTATCAAGCCCATGTGTAAACAGATTTCCCCATTAAAAGTTATGACCTGGAATATTGCTGGGTTAAAATCCAAAAGGGATGATGCAAGGTGGCTGCAAATGTTTTGCCGAAATCACATTGTGGTTATGCAGGAAACATGGGACATTGAATATTCCTTTTATATAGATGGCTTTTCCTCCTACTTTAAAGCTGCGTACCCCTCGCCCGCGGGGCTTGCAAAGGGTGGCCTTCTTGTCTTACGCTCCCTCAAGATTCCCTGTACTCCTGCATTGTTGGTAACACATTTTCCCAATCTGCTGGCAGTAGATTTGGTATTCAAGAGCAATCCATCCTTGTTGTGATGAATTTTTATAATTCTTTTCACAGGAGTGTATCATTAGAACACATCTCTGCTTTAAAGTGTTTTCTGGAAAGTTATGGGGAGAAACGGCCGTAGTACTATCAGGTAATAATTCATGGTGAGGTTGTGTCTTAGCAAAAGGGCCGTTTGATGTAAGCCCCGTGGTAATACACTTTGAACACTCAGAGCAAGGTCACATTTTTGGAGGATATTTTGGCAGGCAGTAACCTGTACTGTATGGGGCAGACATGGGAAGGCAAAGTCATTCCCTCATTCACTGGAAGGGGTTGTCATTCCCCTATTTTATTTGATTTTTATATCTGCACCCCTGGTTTCCCTAGTCAAGTCTCGTAAGGGCATCCTGGAATAATTTCAGTGATCATAATGCCATAGTGTTGGAACTGGACTGAGTATTAGACGTGGATGATAATGCAAGAAATGGTCTCCTTAATAGTGACATTAGCACCAAGGATGAGGCACAGAGATTGAAGTGGGACAAGGTGAGCCCTGAGGTATTCCTAGAAAACCTTTATACAATGAATGCAGTGGACATTGCCCTTTAGAAAGTGGCATGCAGGATGAGGTGCTCCTTAATGCCTTTAATGGATTATGTGAGCATAGTCTCTAGGGCTGGGTGGTAAACTCCACTCCACCGGCGGAGTTCACAGAGTTTTTAGCACTCCGCGCTCTGCTTGGAGCGTGGAGTTCAGCAAAATCTCAGCGCTCTGCCACGTGGCGGAGTTTAACGGCGCTCAGCTCACCTGCTTTAGAAATTAGGAGCTGGACTACGAGTCGCTAACTTAACAGGCATGCAACGGACCAATCACAACCATATCAGGCCGCATCTCAGGCCAATCACAAGTGACCTTGTTCCAGGGTTCGAAGATGGCGGCGATGGGGTTGCTGTTCCTTTTGCTTGGAGACAGCAGGCATTGTCCCAGAACTCCCCGGAGGAGAGCGGGCTCAGAAGGATGAGGGCGGGCAGCAGTGAAGTCATCCTAGAGCCACGGAAAGTTGTTGGGGTGCCAGCGTGACACCAATACAAGCAGCCTCTGCATGGCGTCAGCATGGCTAAGTCAGGGGCGTAAGTTTAATTTCACGCCAACGGTTTAGTCAGAGCAGCCTTTCTGTCCACGTATACAAAATGGATGATAATTTCTGGTGACTATTTAATAAAACCTACTCTGGTGCGTGGGCGCATGCCCTGGCTGGTAGCTCAAGCGCACGTGTAGTGTACCAGCTTAGAGCCCGAGAGGAGCGCAAACTATCAGAGAGCCGGAGCAGCACTTACAGCAGAGGCAGCACTGCAGAAGCAGTGAGAGGCAGCGTGCGGGAAACTCTTCAGCAGCACCGCTGATGGCATCCAGGGGGAGCCATTCTAGTCCTACTGACAGCAGGAGAAGCACATTCTCCTGCCCCACAGCCCAGGTTCTGCACAGCCCCCGGAGCCTTCAGCCACAGTTTGGCCAGACCATGCTCACCCGAAGTGGCCAGGGAAGATGCCACTAGAGACAGCTTCTTCCACTGCCCCAGCAGCCAGCATCGAGGATGCGAGCAGAGAGAGGCGAGATTCCCAGGTGAGCTATTGCACCAATTTACCTTCTGTGCACAGGCCCCCAGTGTTTGCTTGGTAGTGTAGTCAAACATGCTGTCAAGCACTATGTTCACTATAAGAGTAGTGAGCAGCTGCACTACTGCTGTTTGGGGAAGGTGGAGAGCCTGACGCTCACGCTACTGCACTGTGTCGATGAGCGGTCGGCGGAGTTGCGCGTGGATACCAGGAACATAAAAGCAGTGGATGCGACAAGTTAGTATCCACGCTCATTAGTAGGCCTTGTACAGATGCTGCATGTAATTTTAGCCACAAAAATAACAAACTGAGCTCATATTCTTAGCTGATTATTGTTCTGCCTCTTTTTTATTGGACCTCCATTCTTGTAAACTGTGGACCACGATGGGGTGAGCTGGAGTGCGTTAGATCATCTGGAGCTAAGCCAGGTCTGGAAGGGGATGTCTCTGGGACACCCCGTTAAGCAGATTACATTTATTCCTGGAGTTCTCAGTGGCGCGGGCATCCCCTTTCCCTGCCCCTGCATGGGAAAGGCCTAACAGGACCTCACAAGCATTATACTTGGACTGGAGCCGGTAACTTCGCCTTCTCACGGAACTCCATGGAATTTGGTGTACTGTTTGGTAACTCTGTGAAATTCCGCATAGTGAAACTCTCCGAGCTCCGCCCAGGTCTAATAGTAACAGGAAGGATGACAAGCGGTTTGACTAACTATTTCAGGACACACTGGAATCTGATGGTTGCCCTGAAGCAAAGGCGCAGGGACAAGGATAATATAAATTGGTGACTTTCTTGCGGAAAAAAGAAATCAAGGAGCAAGCCTGGCAGACATTATTGCAGCCCAGTGTTTTAGCTAATAGTGCCAAATTCTGGTATATTGTAAACAGACAATTTTTCTTGGGCTCTGGAAACTCAAGGGTGGACTTCAACATTGCTCCTGATAGGTGTGTCATTCATTTCGAGGGAATGAATAGCAGGGGAGGTGAGAAGGATTGTGATACCCCATGGGAGCCAGGGGGTGACATCTCACCCCTGACGTTTGGTGTAGAAGAAGCGTATAATGCTATCTCTGCCACGGCTGGGGGCAAAGTGCCCGGCCTTTATAAAGCTGATCCCCAAACCTGGACAAAGTTACTTATTCGCGTTTTTAATGCGGCTTGTAAATGTGGCTTCCCTCTTCTTGTCCAAATCAATTATCTTACACATCTTTAAAAAAGGGGCAAGGGATGATCCGTAATGTTATCGCCCCATTTCCCTCTTAGATTTGGCTGCAAAAATCATGGGGAGGGTTGTCCTGGAGCGACTAATCTCTTTGTTAGATAAAATTAGTGCAATATCTGAGTTACAATATGACTTCAGGGCAGTGGAGGGGTGCTGGACCAGTGTATTAACCTGCAGCTGATTGTGGTTAAATACACAATAGCTAAGGGGGGCTGCCTACATACGGCTTTTATGGATCTTACCTCAGCCTTCGACCAGGTAAACAGATCCAAGCTTTGGCCCCTTCTCATGAATCTGGGCATAGATGCCGAGTTAGTAGCCTTCCTATATAGTCTGCATTCCAACCTCTCTGCCTCAGTGAGGTATCATGATGGCGGTAGCTTGTCTGTCTCCTGGGAGGTATTGTATTTTTTACATATATTTATTAACAAATTTGGTTTTAATGACTTGTCGACTTTATATGATTTTGAATTAACGAATGAAGTATTATTGACTGACTGACTGGCTTTTCTCTGCTGTAGCATACCTAACTTTAGGAGTGTCATGTCATCCACTCAAGACAAGGACTTCAAAAGGAACAAACATGTGGACCAGTTTCCCAAACTCATCCAGTTTCACCAGTAATCTCGGAATAGACAGAGGCAGCTCTGCCAGACAGCCCAATGTGTCACTGACATATCAGGACACCTCATGGGTGATGTCGCCCATCCAGATACCCAACTCAAGCATTTTGTTCCTCACTGTACTCAACCAGGGCTTATAACCAGCGCAAACAGAAGTGGCAACAAGGGATTGTTGTGTGCCTTGCAAGAGACTCCAGCTCTAAGAGACTGCCCCTGTTTTTCACACTTCCTGAAATGTGCGTACAGCAGTTTAACTCATTCAAAGAAGTGAGGGCTGAAGTTATATTGTTCCCCCACTTCAACCAGGAAATCACATCTGATTGAATCACACGCTTTCTCTAAGTCACTGTGGAACAATTGTGCCATGACCATTGCTAGCCTTCTCACTATCGCCTTGCAGATAATCTTTAGATCTGAATTGATTATGGACAGAAGCCTGTAGGAGTTGCGATCCCTGCATCTGTGCCAAGTTTCAACACCAGTACTATAAGTTGCTCATGCATGGTGGGTGGGAGTGTCCTCTTTGCAGAGGCTGTGCCCAGGCTTCCAGCTGTTTGTTGAACAGTATGTCAGAGGTGGACCTGTAAAACTCAGTTGGTTGTCTATCCAAGCTCTGTGTCTTACCACTTTTCGTGCATTCCAATGTACTGTTCAGATTATCTTTCATCACTGGTGCCTCAAGCTCCTCCCTTGCCTCAGCTTTAAAACCTATAGACAATTTAGCCATGCGTGCATAACCCACTATCTGGGTATGTTGTTTCTTACGTTCCTGCCCTTAGAGTGTGTTTAAATAATCTCGGAACACCCCATTAATGGATCCCTGTGTAGGCATTGCATGAAGTTTACATAGGGGTATCTAATACTTATCTGTTCTGTTATTTCATGTACCTAGATCACATTTTGTATCAGCAATGTCTGGGATTGAGTGACTCTTTGGATCCCAATTTGTTTGTCTGGATTATCTCTTTTTCAAATACATCCATTTCTGCCTTCAGCTGTGCACTCACGCCTAACACTTTAATCAAAACACTTCTCTTATCACCACTTTATGCGAACTTTGTTGAGGATTTGCCATTTTCTTAGAAGAATTGTTGTTTATTTATGTGCCAAGGCCAGGTTTCTGAGCTTTCTATCTCTCTTTTCCCTCCTTCTATTTCTCCCTATTGCTTTCTGTGTTTTTCTGTCTCCCTTCCTCCTCAACGTCATTCTGCAACATGAACATTTTGGGATTCCTTTCTCTTTGGGATTCAATGATGTGCCACCTTGTCATTGGGCTATGCCGTGGCCGTTTGAGGGCTCCACTTATAATACGCATTATTTATTGCACACGTTTAATTACCATTCCTTAATTACCATTGCTGGGGTATCCGTTTTTTACAGATGTGATAAAGAGCACACCACTCTCGATATAGAGGCCGTAGAATATTCAATGGTTGTTGAACAGTGCAACCTGGGACTGGCTTCTGCCATTCCTGGGTGGACTCTACATTGTGCATCCTGGCTTTCAACAGTGCTTTTAAGGACTGTGCTTATGTTGTTCTAGGTTGCTTTAATACTGACCATACAACATGTTTTACTGTGTAACAGTAAGTATAATCTCCTCACCACAGCCTCATGTCCTGGCAGTCACTAGATGCTCATTAGTCAAACGAGCAGGCTTACCATCAATCCACTCTGCCTTCATTGCTTTGGTATGGAAGAAAAGAAAGAATACTGTGATGAGGGGAGCAAAGGGTTGGGGGGGAAGGGGGTAGGTAAAGGAAATTAAGTTTGTAAAGCAGGTTCCAGCACTCTACTCAGCAGCGAGGACATCCTGTGAGTCCAGAGAAATGGAGCTCTAGACAACCTCGCAACAGCGACTTGATGTATTGCTTGTACTTATACATATTGGCCAAAACTAAAAAGCCCTACAAAGCTGCACTGTGGGAGCCTTGTGTTGATTATAATGGTAGGATTATGTGATAAAGAACATCCCAGTTGAAAGGAAAGTCCACCTTGTTGTGTGCATTATACAGCCCTGTATCTTTCAACTATTTCATAAGCTGGTTAAATGCCTTTTACTATCATAGATTACTTGCATCTATATTAACTTCTTTTGCATTGTTCCCCCATCCTAAAATGTAAATACATGAAAGATGCTAATGCTGGAGAACCAGAGTTACAAGTAAGTAATTATTTTCCTTCTTTAGTATCTCCTGCTTTGCTACTCAGTCACAGACACCTAGTACTGAAAGTGTGGTTTTATTGCCTGCAAATAACTGTCTTTTTCTACAATTTTTTCCACCAGCCATATATATCGAAGAAAGCAACATTATAAGTAATAAATATGTCACTTAAGTGGCATCCGATGTGATCGATGTTTTATGTCCAGCAGCTGCAATGTATGAAAAACAGATAATGAAAAAGGATGATGCATTATGCAATCCACAGCTGCTGAAATTCAGAAGTGATATCTCAAAGCGGAGTACCAACTTCACAGCAAAGTCAATTCAAAATGCTGATTCTGTAAGCCCGCAAGACCATGATGATGTTTCCCACAGAAAAAAAATCACAGAAATCTTGCCATAAGAACAGAAAATCTAATTTGAACGTCCAGCTCCCAACCAGACCCAACAGTGCTGCAGAAATTGTATTCTCACCTAAAGAAGAGCCAGCAATATGCAAAATGCTAGGTATAGCTAATGAATTTGGTAATGAATACTGTAGCCGCCATTCACTTGAAAATTGTGCAAATAAAGGGAAGAAGAAATCAAAAAAGGTTTTGGAGAAAATATTTCAAAAGCAAAAATACTGTGCAAACATAATAGAAGATGTTTTATTTAAACTTATTCAGAGAATAATTACAGATTTGGGACGTTTGCCTTGTTCAATGCCCTATTTTGTTGCAGGTTACAAGCACTATTTCCCTCATGCTCCCAGTTCTGAGCTTAACGTTATGTCATGCATTCAAATACTAAAATATGAATCAAAATCAGAAATTAGACACATAGCAGAAATAACTGTTAACAATATACTTTCAAAAAGTACACTCTGTCATGATACCAGAAATACAAGAGAAGGAGTCTTCTGTAGGAAGACATAGCAGTGATAGTAAAAGACATCACAGTGAAACATGCTCCTCACAAATTTCCAGCATTCTTGACTTTTATGAAAATTATGTTCAGTTAATTTCAGTGGTCAGCCCCGATTCCAAGAATGTGAACCTAAAGGACAAGACAAGAACTGCCACCGCATTGACAGGCCATCCTTTCCAGAACACAAATGTGCGTTCAATTTCAGCAGCAGAGGAACTTATTCAACTGGTTCTTGGTAAATTCAAGCTGTCTGTTTCCTCTAGACTAGAACTAGTGGCAGCACCAAGGTCAAGCACCGTGCACAAATGTGAATCATCTGCCAGCTGTAACAGAAGTATTGTGCACAGGAGACCTATTATCATTTGGCCTAAGTCAAAACCAATTCGGCACCATGCCAGCAGTAAAAGAGAAAATTCTATCTAAAATAAACTTCACTAACCCATTGCTAGTTTTTCCTATTTTTTTTTTGTAGCAAACAATTTAGGAAAATTGTGGAAACGTATACATGTTTGCACATCCGTTCTGGAGCTGTATTCAAAATCTGCATTAAATGCCATCTTGAATGTCACTGAGAAGGAGCTCCAAAAAGAGGATGTTGTAAATGTTCCAGGAGATGATGCTTCAGTTGAAATAATTAGTTACCTCATAGAAGGTTTGCATTATGAAAATAAAGGAGGTTTCTGTTCTAATAAAGAATTCAAACCAATGGACCTCTTCAATTTTTTACCAAGATGTCATTCTTACCTTGGATCATTGAGTTCCGCAGTGGCTAAAATGAAGACAGCCACTGAGTTACACCCAACACATAAAAGATAGATGACCTGGGGAATTCTCCTTTAGTCACAGATCAGCTAAGCTTTTGTGCCATAAATGCGAACAATAAAATGCAGTCACACACCTATGACCATTTGGCCCAGTTAAAGTACTACAAGAACACATTTTCCCCTCAGCAAACAACATTATGAATGCTTGTGCTGTCAAAAACGAGTGCATTAGAGGAGGAATGAACAACCTTTTTGAAAGCAAAAAGGATAAACCTCAAGTTACAAATAGTCACTCAAAATGTGAAGTTTGTTATAACAAGGCATTTGATGATAGACGAGTACCTGCTGATAACATTGTGAATTCTAATATAGCAGGTGTCTCCCATGCTAACACCATCAATGGAATGGGAAATATAAATGAGAGAGTAGTAAAAGCAATGATGCAGATGCCTTATGAAGCAGGTACAGATTTGAGACCTGGATGCAAATCAAATGCTTTAAATAGAAGTGCAGGGGAGAAATCAACACCTGAACAAATTCTTGCTTTTCCCCAACAAAACAATGTACAAAATGATTCTAAAAAGAAATCAGTGGTGGAATTTGATCATATGAAAAAGAGCAAAAGTGGGCTGACCGTTACCAGTGACAATAATAGCAATGCAATTCCATCTGAATTTGGAGACAGCAGAGCGACAGATTCTATAGAGAAATCTTTTGGACTTCAAGCTCAGGGTGTAAGGGCAGAGCACGGCACAAGAGAGAACACTCCCATGGCTAACTTTGACAGTAATTTAGGTCAAGCGCTGGACACATTGGTGAACTTTGCACACCACAAGCCATTAGCTACCATATCAAATGGGAGTTTGAATGTGTCTAAGAAGAGACCATCAGAACTGGTGACTTGGAAAGGAACTGATCAAAACACACAATTTCTCCCTGAGGAAAACCATTTGTTAGGCTTACCCATGATTGTTACAAGGAAAAATGAAGACAAACTCCTTAAATATATGGTCTCTGATCAATTCTGAACATCTTGTTGAGCTGAAATTAGCAACAGAGCAATATTCTATGAACAATGGAAGCACCAAACCTGTCAGAGACTTCGATTCAAGCCAGTCGACAAATGCTATTTTGGCTGCTGAAGACCCCTCTTTCGGCAATAACAAAAGTGCAATTTCTTATCATTCACCAGCAAATGACATGGATGTATTAAATGAAAACATTGAAAATGATTTGTTTGAACAAATATTTCACATTATTTCAGAATGTGCCGAAGAATCACAAGGTGATGCAATGTATTCAATTCGATCCAAACAATTGCCCAACACCTGTCACCCCAATTCATCTCAGTTCATACATGAACAAGCAGAAGCTCTACCATGCAATGCTTTAGGAAATAAGCTGGGAAAAGCTAGAACCTCCAAATATCTTTCAGATACAGTTTCTGCAAAATTAACAGCAAAACATTTAGAAACATGTTTATCAACAATGAAGCTTGAATCAAATGTGTCTTCTGTTGGTAAAGAAATTTCTGAGAGCCTTATCAAGTCATTGAATGATGTGTTCCAGTATGTAAAGGAGACAAAACTTACTCCTCCTACACCTGCTAGTAATTCAGATTCTACTTTATCCGAGCAATCTGCATCACAATGGTGTACAGCTCCTAATTCCTCCAATTCAAGAAATACAGAAGGCACATTGAAATCAACACCACTTGTAGACATGGTGAAGGCAACACAGATGGTACTACAAGACAAAAGCAACCATGCAGAAAAAGAAAAATCAAATCAGATCAAGCAGAAAAATATATGCTATTCTGGTTTTCCTTTGCAGAGAGAGGGTTATGGCACCAGAAAGGATATAGTCATGTGGGATCAAATGAAACCAAACATTTTGCCAGAGGCAGTTATAAAACTGGCACTTGTTGAGGTAAAAAAATAAATATTTGACAAGTATAAAGATAAAAAAACATTTTTCAAAAGAACTTTGAGTTTTCCAACTCCTTTTAGGATCAATATTTGAAGATGCTGTAAAATGTGTGTTTCACGATGCTAGCAATCATATGAATAATGAAAAATCCAAAATGTGCACAAATAAGAAAAATGAGGAACATCTATTGAAAGGAGATATTTATAACAACACTTCAGGACCCTATCAATTAATATGAATAATATAACTTCTGGTTCACTATTACTGTCCATGAATAAAAAAAAAATCATGACATTCACCTTTCTGTTATGAAGCTTCTGTCAGAGAAAGCAGTTGACATCCTAAAAGACCAGCAGAATAAATTAGACTAGAAATAGCTCTCTGGAGAAATTGTTGGCATTGCCATTGAAACACTAACGACAGGTTTATGCAGAGATGTTTCACTTCCATCTACATTACCCCTATGTTTCAAAGAAGCTGGCTCAAGTAAATCATGTCAAAAATACAAGCACTCGCCTGTGTGTGGGGCCCCGTACAGTTGTTAAAGAGTGTCATTCAGAAGAGAGCAATGTAACAACCGTGAACTGCTTTGCTTCAACAACACTAAAGACAAACACACCTGTTCCTCCACCAACAGCAGAGGTTGAATCAACAAAGGAGGATGATAACAGTCAAGGGACTTTTGAAGGTGATGCAAATGACCCAAAGTGGGATAATGAATCTAGTGCCAACTCAGTGGATCAGGGCCAAACCACTTTTCTTGATTATGAAAAAGTCAGTGGAACCAAACTAGGTGATATTGTTATTCAACTTGTGAATATTATCTTTCCTTCAAGACCTAGCAGTTCCCAAAATACAGGTGAAAAGGTGATGAAGATGGAAAGAAATGCAGTACTGCTGGTAGACCAACTACTCAGGGAATTAAAAGAAGAATATTGGGATTCAATAGATAAAACATTTGAGCAGTTTGTATATTCAAGAGCAGAAGTCCAAAATGTGGTGCAATCAGTGTACAACAAAAATTACAAAGAAGTGGAGTTCCCACATGCATTACAAAATGAATTAAAACAGATAATTCACTTATTGTTCATAACCTTGCCAATTCAATTATATTAGAATTGATTTATGAACGTCCAGGGTCAGTTGTTTCTTTGGAGTCATTATCTTGCTCGGAGGATATTTCCTTTTCCGAAGAGTTTTGTGAAGAAGAATTGAAAAGTGCCCCTCTGTGTGGAACTGATTAATCTTATAAGGTTTACTCTGCATCTCTCCTGGAAAATATTCTTTGCAATCTTTTAATTAGGATACTAACAATGTCTGATGTCCCTACTTATGTCAGGAATAATAACCTAAAGAAAGACAAATGTCGGGAGATGATGGCAAAATTATTTTTTTCTATAGAGTTATACCTTAAAAGACACCTTTCTGTGATGAACCTTCTGTCAGAGAAAGCAGTTGACATCCTAAAAGACCAGCAGAATAAATTAGACTTGAAATGGCTCTCTGGAGAAATTGTTGGCATTGCCATTGAAACACTAACAACAGGTTTATGCAGAGATGTTTCACTTCCATCTACATTACCCCTATGTTTCAAAGAAGCTGGCTCAAGTAAATCATGTCAAAAATACAAGCACTAGCCTGTGTGTGGGCCCTTACAGTTGTTAAAGAGTGTCATTCAGAAGAGAGCAATGTAACAACCGTGAACTGCTTTCCTTCAACAACACTAAAGACAAACACACCTGTTCCTCCACCAACAGCAGAGGTTGAATCAACAAAGGAGGATGATAACAGTCAAGGGTCTTTTGAATGTGATGCAAATGACCCAAAGTGGGATAATGAATCTAGTGACAACTCAATGGATCAGGGCCAAACCACTTTTCTTGATTATGAAAAAGTCAGTGGAACCAAACTAGATGATATTGTTATTCAACTTGTGAATATTATCTTTCCTTCAAGACCTAGCAGTTCCCAAAATACAGGTGAAAAGGTGATGAAGATCGAAAGAAATGCAGTACTGCTGGTAGACCAACTACTCAGGGAATTAAAAGAAGAATATTGGGATTCAATAGATAAAACATTTGAGCAGTTTGTGTATTCAAGAGCAGAAGTCCAAAATGTGGTGCAATCAGTGTACAACAAAAATTACAAAGAAGTGGAGTTCCCACATGCATTACAAAATGAATTAAAACAGATAATTCACTTATTGTTCATAACCTTGCCAATTCAATTATATTAGAATTGATTTATGTACGTCCAGGGTCAGTTGTTTCTTTGGAGTCATTATCTTGCTCTGAGGATATTTCCTTTTCCGAAGAGTTTTGTGAAGAAGAATTGAAAAGTGCCCCCCTGTGTGGAACTGATTAATCTGATAAGGTTTACTCTGCATCTCTCCTGGAAAATATTCTTTGCAATCTTTTAATTAGGATACTAACAATGTCTGATGTCCCTACTTATGTCAGGAATATTAACCTAAAGGAAGACAAATGCCGGGAGATGATGGCAAAATTATTTCTTTCTATAGAGTTATACCTTAAAAGGCAACACCTTTCTGTGATGAAGCTTCTGTCAGAGAAAGCAGTTGACATCCTAAAAGACCAGCAGAATAAATTAGACTTGAAATGGCTCTCTGGAGAAAATGTTGGCATTACCATTGAAACACTAACGACAGGTTTATGCAGAGATGTTTCACTTCCATCTACATTACCCCTATGTTTCAAAGAAGCTGGCTCAAGTAAATCATGTCAAAAATACAAGCACTAGCCTGTGTGTGGGGCCCCTTACAGTTGTTAAAGAGTGTCATACAGAAGAGAGCAATGTAACAACCGTGAACTGCTTTCCTTCAACAACACTAAAGACAAACACACCTGTTCCTACACCAACAGCAGAGGTTGAATCAACGAAGGAGGATGATAACAGTCAAGGGACTTTTGAAGGTGATGCAAATGACCCAGTGTGAGATAATGAATCTAGTGACAACTCAATGGATCAGGGCCAAACCACTTTTCTTGATTATGAAAAAGTCAGTGGAACCAAACTAGGTGATATTGTTATTCAACTTGTGAATATTATCTTTCCTTCAAGACCTAGCAGTTCCCAAAATACAGGTGAAAAGGTGATGAAGATGGAAAGAAATGCAGTACTGCTGGTAGACCAACTACTCAGGGAATTAAAAGAAGAATATTGGGATTCAATAGATAAAACATTTGAGCAGTTTGTATATTCAAGAGCAGAAGTCCAAAATGTGGTGCAATCAGTGTACAACAAAAATTACAAAGAAGTGGAGTTCCCACATGCATTACAAAATGAATTAAAAACAGAGGATTCACTTATTGTTCATAATCTTGCCAATTCAATGATATTAGAATTGATTTTAAAATGTCCAGGGTCAGTTGTTTCTTTGGAGTCATTATCTTGCTCTGAGGATATTTCCTTTTCCGAAGAGTTTTGTGAAGAAGAATTGAAAAGTGCCCCCCTGTGTGGAACTGATTAATCTGATAAGGTTTACTCTGCATCTCTCCTGGAAAATATTCTTTGCAATCTTTTAATTAGGATACTAACAATGTCTGATGTCCCTACTTATGTCAGGAATAATAACCTAAAGGAAGACAAATGTCGGGAGATGATGGCAAAATTATTGTTTTCTATAGAGTTATACCTTAAAAGGCAACAAGTAATTATTGTAAAAATTACTGATAAAATGGCATTCCCAACAATAGGGGACAATGTCATTGAAAATATAGCCAACTCTGTTTACCATCGTATGTTTCAAGAATATGGATCTCACAGGGAGGTTTATGTAAACATAAGTGAGGGCTACCAGTTGTTTGCTGACTTAATAACCTATTTTATTCTTCAAGAAATGTCCAAACTTGATTTGGAATGCGATATTTTTGAAGACGTGGCACAAATCTCTCAAACAACAATAAATACTTCTTTCGTTATGCAAGACATTTTAAATAACATAAGCAAAGTCAAAAAACACAACCAGACTTTATTGAAGTCATATCTTGCTATGCTGTTAAACCTCATTCTCAAACAAATAGCCTCTCAGATTGGCCTTCGATTTCACAGCCCCAGCATACATTCGGAAAGCCTAAGTAATTAATTAGAAGTTATTGTTCAAATGAGTGAAGACATTTGAAACAAAGTAATTAGCAGCATCGGAAACAAAACATCATGGAACAATTTTAATTCAAATTACTTCCATTGCATATTTGACGGTGATTATCTTGTTACAATTGCTTCCATATTGGCTGCGAACATCATGCAGTTATATAATGCACAAAGAGTACAGAAAGAAGCATATTGTGCCAGAAGTCAACAATATTTGGAAGTAGTCGGCGATCTGATAATTTCTCAATTAAGCCGTCATCTCCAGCTCATGGTTTCTGGCCAGGTAGGTTTTTACATCTGAAGGTGTGAAAAGAAATTCAATTATGAGCTAGCAATGTAATTTATTTTAAGATCACATTCATTTTAGTTGTATTCACTTTTGCAAAATTTGAAGACTTGTATGTTTTGTTTTTCTTGCATCTTAAAAGGCTGTCATGCTGTCTGAATATCTAACAGCTGCCCTAAGAACATAGTTATATTTGCATTAATTTATTTTCACAAAGAGCAGTTTTGTTTGATAACTGGGAAGTTACTTTCCTGGTAAAATTCCTGGTGCAATTTATTTCTACAGTCCCTTGATTGATCGTGAAAACCCGATTTACAGATGGATCTTCTAACACCAGATATTAAACCGTAAGGATCAAGTCTAGCAAAACAAATCTCGTCAGTGCTTGTCTGTTTTATTTGTCTGCCTCATCTATTCACACTGAACAAATGCTTGCAAAAGCTTACTCTTAAAATTTACATCATGTCTATTCACCCATGACACCATTAAGAGATCTTTCATGTATTTTCAATGTACAAGTAACCATACTTAACATCTCGATGCTTCTATCACACTTTCAAAATGAAAGCATTTGTCTCTGATTCTTTATAATATTTCTATAAATAGCAAATGCATACATTGATGCTTAATTTAAATTGCATTTATACAGCTCTTACTACTCCAGATGAAGTGTTGAAACACTTTATGATGAGTAGCATGCTACTCTGCAACCCAAGATCTAGAGTTAGTGGTTACTGTTGCTAATTTGGATCAGTCATGTACTCTCAGGAAACCATTACTTGTATATACTCTCATTTCTTTGTGGTAGATTAAATGATTTAGGAGTTATATCTGATCGTTAGTGGGACCTATGTGGGTTCGTGCAAATGGTAAACTTGGGAAGGTTAGGTATTTTTAGATTGAAGGGATAGGGTTTAAAGAGAGAGAACTTGTGATGAATGAAATAAAGTGTGAGCCATTTGCAGAAATACAACAACAGAGGTTAAGGCAGCCAGGCATGTAACTGAAAGAACACCACATTAAGAAACAAGTAGCATGCACAGTATGGAATGTAAGGAGAGGGTAACTCTGTAGAATTTAAAATAGAGGAATCAATGGAGCATTGTAAGACAAGGTCAACTTTTCAAGCAGGGGGTTTATTAGGAGTATATTTAGATATCATGCAGTCTGTGGGTGGGAAGATGTGGAAAGAAAGAACATTAAGTTGTGTTCTATGTAAAGGGAAGATTTCTTAAGTCTGCAAGTGCAACTGTGCAGACCATTTAAACATTAGGAGCCCAAGCCTTTTGTACGCCAAGCCTAGGGCAGCCCTTTTAACACAATGGGGAGTATTGCAACCTGGTACAGGGTCAGTATACTGCACATGGGGAGGTGGGGCAGACTCCTTCTTTAAGGAGAAGTCTCCTGCGCACCCATCAAACCCAACAAGCAAAGTAGATCAAACAAGCAGGCCAGCTGATACACAGAAGACCTTCAAGACACCAAACTACACTGTAAACAACTAGAAAGGAAATGGATAGCCAGTCACAACACTGCCAACAGAACCACCTACAATGCTGCACTCAGATGCTATCACCAGAAAATAAGACACACCAACAAAAAAAAAGTACTAGTGGACCGCATCAACGGAAGCTCAGACAGCTGCAAGGAGATTTTCTCAATCGTCAAGGACTTCACTTCGCCCTCTGCTGCCATCAATAGAATCACTTCCACCCAAGATCTCTGTGACAACCTATCCAACTTCTTCCACAGCAAAAATTGGAAATGCCTATAGCAACGTTGCATACCAACCCAACCCCAGAGAACTCATCCCCAACCTACCCACCACTAGCCAAGATGGCAACCTGACAGAATGAACTACCCTCACCAGAAACAAAACAGTAGCAATCATGCAGACCATTCACTCAGGGGCCCTAATGGACTCAACTGAGCAACTTCCATCCCATCTCTCTGCTGTCTTCTCTAACCCTGGGCAGTGAACTCCGCTCCGCTTGCGGAGTTTGCGGAGTTTTCCGCACTCCGCGTTACGCGGAGCTCGCGGAGTTCCGGAAAACTCCGTTTTTTTACCTCGCTCGCGTTCGTCAAAGTCAAGTTGGCGACCGCAAGCGAGGAAAATCAACCTCCCGGCGAGATTTCTCAACGCGCGGGGGGTGGGGGGGGTCAGGTTTCTCATTGCGAGTGGTCGCGTATGCTCGCGACCGCTCGCGTTGAGAAACAGCCCGTTCGCGTTGAAATCTACTCGTGCGGCAGAAAAGGAAAGCAGGGACCGCTTGCGCTGTGCATGGTGACGTTCGCGATGATTGCACAGTGCGGACAAGCATCCGACACTGTGCAATCACAGCGAATGGCATTTTTCTATCGTACTCCGCCGCTTGCGGAGCTTTGCGTAGCGGAGGTTTTTTTGCAGTTCGCGGAGTTCCGCGTAGTGCAACTCTGCGAACTCCGCCCAGGGTTAGTCTTATCCAGCCAAAGTGATTGAGAACACCATCAACAAGCAGCTCACAAACTACCTTAAGCTCCACCAGCTTCTACACAACACGGAATCAGGATTTTGAAAGAACCACAGCACTGAAAGAGCACTCATCACAGTCATCGACAACATTCAAACCATCCTAGACTGAAGAGAAACAGCGGTCACCATCCTGCTTCACGTCTCTGCGGCCTTCGACACTGTCTCCCACAATTCCTTCATAGGAAGACTCCAAGAGATTGGCATACAAGGATCAGCACTGAAATGGATCTGCTTCTTAGTCACAGGAAGAACCCAAAGAGTTAGATTGCCACCTTTCACATCAGAGATCAAGAACCTTATATGCAAAGTCCCACAGGGATCGTCCCTCAGCCCCACCCTCTTCAACATATACATGACATTGCTCGGCAACATCATCCAATCACAAGACATCACCATCATCTCCTACGCCCATGAAACATAACTCATCCTCTCTCTGATGGACAAGACAACCAACACCAGAACCAACTTCAACAACTGCATGACCATGGTAGCAGACTGGATGTGAACCAACTACCTGAAGCTCAACTCTGACAAAATGGAAGTACTGGCATTCGGCAACAAGACCTCCCCATTGGACTTCATCTGGTGGCCGATGGAGCTAGGACCAAATCCCACAGACCACGCAAGAAATCTAAGGATCATCCTAGATGACAAGCTTAACATGATGGCACAAGTCAATGCAGTGAGCACCTCCTGCTTTCACATCCTACGTATGCAGCAAAAGATCTTAAAATGGTTGCCACAGAACACCATACAGACCATCACACAAGCAGTCTTCACCAGCAGGCTAGACTACGGCAACACTCTCTATGCTGGAATCTCCAAACAACTCCTACACAGACTCCAGACCATCCAGAGCACCACCGCAAGACTCATACTCAAACTCCCATGCTGCACCCACATCATACTGCACCTCAAGAAGCTTCACTTGCTCCCCATTCACAAGTGCAGCCAATTCAAACATCTCACACACATATACAAAGCCAGACGCAACATAGAACCAGAATACTTAACAGCCACATACACCTATGCTGTGCCTCACTCTCACTCACACACACTCCTGCATCTGCAAAAGCAGAGCAAGAGGTCGCTCTTACTTCTACATTGCACACAAAACTAGGAATGGCCTCCCACAATGCATCAGAGCCTCCTGCTCTTTTCTTGAGTTCTGCAAGAAGCTGAAGACCGGGCTCTTCAATTAAACACCGAGGGGACAACACCCCTGCCCAATTGCCTGGATACCCTCATGGGTGATTAGTGCACTATACAAATCGACATAACATCTAATGATCTTCCCTTGCTATTCTAGCATCACTGGAGTAAAAGGTTGTTTCACTCACTGAAAATGAGTTATTTGACACTGGCTGAGAGTATCTTGCGAACCTGCACTGAGATTTATACTCCATGTCACCTAATCCCAATCTAGGTCATTTCTACAGCAGAGGATCTGCAAACACGAAAGGTACCTATTGCTAGTGTTTGTTGTATGAATTTTTTGTATATGGCCTGTGTAGTACTCACATTGTGCGTATGAGTTACCCAGAGTAATGTTTGACTGTGTGTTCCATTTGAAAACCCCTGTCATGTTCTTGCACAACATGGTGGTGAGGTTGTTTTCCCAGACATCGGAAGTGTATTGTTGACATCCCCCAAGCTGGATTGAGGAGAACCAGACACTGAAGGGGGGACAGAGAAGGCAGGTCTCCTTGAAAAATTCAAATAAACTGTTGGAAAATGGCCCTCTCTGAAGGGTCACCCCAAACCATTTGCTTTCCTCCTTTTACCTTGTTTTTGTTGGCTGTAGGCTCTGAGCACTTTACCACTGCTAACCAGTGCTAAAGTGCATGGGCTCTCTTCTCAAAACATGGTGTAATTGGTTTACACCTGTTTGGTATATTTCATTTACTTGTAAGGGATTATAAAGTGGTATACCATATACCCAGGCCCTGTGAATTAAATGCTACCAGTGGGTCTGCAGCACTGATTGTGCCACCCACACAAATAGCCTTTCAAACCTGTCCCAGGGCTGCCATTGCAGGGCCTGTGTGTGCAGTTTACTGCCACTTCGACTTGACATTTAAAACGACTTCCCAAACCTTAAACTCCTCTTTTATTACACATACGTCACCCCTAAGGTAGATCCTAGGTAGCCATATGAACAGGGTGCTGTGTAACTAAAAGGTAGGACATGTACGTTTTAGTTTTACATGTCCTGGTAGCGACAAACAGCTAAATTAATTTTTCAATACTGTGAGGCCTACTCCTCTCATAGGCTAGCTTTGGAAATTCCTTAAAACACTCTAAAGCTGTAATCTCTGATTAGAAAGGGGTAGCTGTATCATGTTTCATATCTTTGGAATGGTAATGATAAATTCTCTTATTGCAATTATCATCAAAAACAACAACTCAATGACGAGGAAAGAGTAGAACCTTATATATTGCAGTCATCCACTCTCCAAACTGCCAACGGTCATCGATGAACATTCTAAGGTAAACTCCTAATGGGAACTTCTAAAGGCAGGGGAAGGGGGGAACGGGTAAACCCAAATATAAAGACTGTAAGGAGTGTATCCAACTCGATAAAAGAATACACCCAAATATAGGTAGATTACAACACCTCTTTACTATCAATGTTAGATTTAACATTACTGTTTTAGAAATGCCACTTTTAGAAAGTGGACATTTCTCTGCACGTATTGCTCTGTGTGCCTGACAGCCGGTTTTCAATACATGTCTGGGGTGGGTGACAGCTACACTTTGTACATTCCCTTTAGACAGCCACAACACAGGAAGGATAGGTGTGTCTGAGTACCCATCTACATACATCTGCACTCGGATGACCTTGCCCTGGGCAGGAAGGAAGGGAGGGGCTAACACTTCACTTGAATACGCTGTGTCTTGTCCTTACACAAAGGACTGATTACCCCACCCCCCCCCTCCAGGTAGCTTGGCAGACAGGACTGGGTTGAAAGGTACTCTTGTGCACTTCAAAGAGCGGCTTTGGAGTCACCCCCACATCAAAGACAGTTTTGGGTATAAGTACTGGGTCCCTGATCCCCTAACATCAGACACTACTGGACTTGTAACTGAAGCTCTGCCAGAAGAACTGCTGTGCTGCTTAAAGGGTTCAATTGGACTGCTGATCTGGAAGGCCTGATTTTTCGTTTCCTGCCCTGTTGCCTGCTGCTCTCTGACTCTGCTGAAGGAGAGCTGTACTCTGCCTTCACTCCATGTGATATCTCTAAGGGCTTGCTGGCTTGCCTCCTGTTGCTTGATACTCAGGGATATTAAAGTCTCTACCCCTGCTCCTGTGCCTGGCTCACTGGAAGTGGCCCAGATGCTTGCAACACGGATTTCAGCCGATCTCCAGTCTGCATGTGGCAGAACCGGCGTATCAACCCAGTTGCGGGAGTAAAATCGGTGCATCGCCTCGGAAGCAGTATTTTGCCTCCAGAGATCGACGCATCGGCCAGCGTATCGCCTCCGCTGAATCTTGATGAGATCAATGCACCCTATTGACTGTGCGGCAGAATCCGGCATATCGTTCGACACCTCTCAACTCCGGGACCCGTCTTCGGAACTGACTCATCACCTTCACTGCATGGGGAGGATCGAAGCATCCTGCGTATGCAGGACGCAACATCGACACATCTCATTGTTTGCAACCAGAAAAAGGACTTTTTTGTTCACCGGGGCCAGTTTGGCTCCTCTAGCCGGCCGGCACTCCATCGCGGTCGGCCTGAACTTTGACTTTGCCCCGGTCCAGCATGACCTAAAGTAACCTTTTAGTGCTACTTGCTTGTAAGCGCTTTACTGCTTGTAAAATTCAATATCTCAGCTTCTTAAATTGGACTTTTGTTGTTTTGGTCTTGATTTGTTTATAATTCATAAACCCGTGGGGAGTCTTTTTGTGGTGTATTCATTGTGTTACTGTGTGTGTGTGTGTTGCACAACTACTTTACACATTGCCTCTTTAGATAAGCTCTGTGCCAAGCTACCAGAAGGTAAGAACAGTTTATCTTTTGGTGTTTTTCTAGCTTACCCTGACTAGAGGGGTGGTTCCTGCCTGGCCTGGGTTCATACTTCAGCCTAACATTTCTAAAATAGACCTTTTGCAGAGATGATCTACTGATAAGCCTTCCTGAAGTACAGTCAGTTGGTAGATGGAGGGAGTGAAGGGTGGGACTTTAGTTCCTGATGTCAGAGTGTGATGGGTCCTTTAAGAGGGGATCAGTCTTTCTTCTTTACCAGATCACTGTCAGAGTATCTATTGATCCAGGTGCAGATTGCTTGCACCTCTTTCTGCCCCTGTTGTGGGTGTTCCATGCTAGAAAATACTAGTATGTGAGGAGCATTATGCTACACAAAAGCTATGTTTCGAGAACACCCTAGATAGGACAAATGAAAGAACCACCCCAAACAGTTCTGTGTATCTAAATAATAATCATGTTTATCTATGCACTTACTGTTTAAATTATACATTTTTCTAACATATAAATGAATGTTTATAACCACACATGCTCTCAGAAGTCACACCATTGTGCTAAATTTGGAACAGACTTGCCGTGCTTCACGCAGGACAACAAAATATGACAACTTGCACAGAATAGACTACCAAAGCTACCAAACTGGTGCTAAGAACGACAAGTTTAAGCATTACCCAGCAAAGATTTCAACAACCCATTTTTACTCTGCAGTGAACACCCTTAATTTTACAAAACAGACTTTCCATTCTGTAAAATGTGTGGCATTCCGGTGACCCTCACCTCTGAATCCAGGGTCACAGGGGCGTGGTAGCATGGTGGAGGCAGGAACGGAATCTTCCCCTTTCCGAGAATACCCTCATAGCTGCAGAGCTGCTTATGGGTGGCATCCAATTGTACTACAGTTTTGCCAGGCATACCTGGGTTAGTAATTCTATGGAGTCACTAGCAATGCACTAGTGTATTGTAAAGACACCAGACGAGTGTCTATCCTGTCATGACAATGACCTCATACTGGCAGACTCCTTGGGAGTGGGTGGGTACCAGTGCTCCTTGCAGAGGAAGGGAGCCATGGTTCACTGTATGCATGTATTTATTTATGTATGTATGTATGTAAGTATGTGGAATATGTGTAGCACAAACATAGCCAAAGGCAGCAGAGCATTATACAGGTTCAAACTCAAGGATACAATCAACAAGTAATTTGAGGGGTAGTTGATTAGTGCACTGGTCCTATATCATCATGGTGTGTTCTTTAAAGAGGCATATCTTCAATTATTTCCTGAACCTGGTGCAAGGGTGAGGCAGTCCCAACAAATACAGGATGTTGATCCAGATCATGGGTGCATAGATGGAAAAGGCTTTTTGCTTTTCTTTTTTACACTGCTTTGTCTCCAGTCTGATGGTGTATTAGCTGCAAGAACATTGCGCCCTACACAGGGATCAATCCCGATCTCTCTATTAGTGAATTCCCATGATAGAGTTGTATTCATGTTGAGCATTGCCAAAGATCCAAAATTATTATTGCCCTCTTGTCAGGGTAAAATTATTTGCTCCCCTAGTTCTTCAGAAATCCTTGGGACAGCCCTTTTAAAGTCCTTCTTTGATTTTTTATGGACTGTATTAATTTGATGTGAGCCTGCTATCTCCAGCTGAACTTAATTGATGTAATCCCAAACTAATGAATATGCACGAACATGCAGATACCAAGCTCCTTGTGATGCGCTGAGTGTATCTGCAGCCCATAAATGGGCTGCTCTGACACTTTCCCCAACACACAGTTCTCCCTTGTTGCTAAGTGTACAAGAGTAGCACAGATTTATGTTGCACACATATGCCCTATTCTTTAAGAATTATACTAGGTGTAACTGTATGACCGATAAACAAAATGCTTCTTTCATCCTGTCACAGTTTGGGCAGTTTTATGATGTGTACGAAATCAGTTGTTGAGGATTTCAGCATAGTAATCTCTCTCATCAATAGGAGTATACTTTTTATGGCCATTCAGTATCCCCTGGAGCACATTGTTAAAATATTCTGACTTCACATCCTGTTATTGAAGCCTCACTAAATGTTAAGCATCAGCTGCAACACATCATTGTACTTTGTGAATACTGTATTATGAGTCATTCACAGTGGCAAACCAGGCTATTAATTTGGGCACTCAGCAAAGGTCATTTTGCTTCATATAGGTGCCTCAGGTTTTAACAATTGTGGATCGGGGTGGGAAAGCCAGGTCTTCAAGCTGTATCTGTAGCTAAGATTGCCCTTCCTCTCAGTGAATTTGACTAGTAATAAAACATTCTGTCTTCAAGCGGCACACACATTGCTCATCTACTCTGTAATAAGCTAATGGCTTAAAGAGACCGTAGTAAAAATATAGCAGTAGATGGGTTGAAGGATTCTTAACCTATTTGCATCTTTGAATTGTGGCCTTATTAAGTCTAGATGAGATCATTGCAGAAGTCCATACATGAAATTAAAGTGTTGACAACTGTCATCTATGACACAGAAAAGAAAGAATTTCCTACAGGGTATAGACAGAAAATACGAAGCTCTTGATAACTTCAGTAATGTGGAGGGAAATTAAAATTCTGGGATCAGTGAATATTCAAAGGTTGTGGTTCTAGTCACAGTGGAGAGGCATGTGCAAACCAAATCAAGTAAAGATTAGGTCAACAATATATTTAAGGGAGATTGTAGAACATCTCAAGTTTAGGTGTGTTGTGCTTAAGTATGTTCAATTTTTTTCTAGAAGACAATTGTAATCTTAAATGTCTTGAAACTGGGAGCCACCTCCTTCCTTCTATATGGGAAAACACATGAACCTCTGATCAGTTCTGCTAACTAAGTTGGCACACACAAAAATTTGTTGGGCATGGAGAAACTGGGATACACTTAAAAAGTAAGGTCTTTAGCAAAAGACTTCAAGGAAGTCAACGTCACTTTCTTGACTGCAGTCAATCAGAAAACATTCATTAATAAATAAAGAAATGACTAAAAAAACACTTCCAATCCTACTTCCCGACAGAAAGAGCAACCCACAAAAAGTGGTATTTTTAATAAAATGTTTTATAGTTTATCATAATAGACACTAACACGTTATAATGTAAAATATTCCTAAGCACAAATAAAAAAAAATATTAACTATACTGTTTATCAAAATGACCAACTATTCACAGTTCACCAAAACATGCTAAATAATTGACGTACTTATTAAACCAATTAAAAATAATGAATCCATGAACAGATGAAAAGACACATTTTAGAACACTCAAACCCTACTAGCCTACAAACCCAACAATTTACTAAAGAAAAATAATTTTAATATTTCAGGATACATAAAATGCACAATTACACTGAAAAATACTCATTAACTAAAACTATATATTTAATAAATTAACAAATGAACAAATATTGAAAACTTTACATATAAAAAATTAATGAATTCATTTATATCATTTATACTCTAAATGTTTTCATATTAACTTTAGAATGCAGAATAGAACCAGTGACATCTTTCGACATAGATCCAATTATATACAACATAAGTATTTAGCATAAATGAAAAAAAATTACACTTAGTTTACCCATCAATATCTTTTGGAAATTGTCCAGTCCTTGGGTTGTTTCTCATAATTATAGATGTCTAGTAACTCTAGAACTCATAAGTTAATATCAGGTTGAATAGAGTCTTCCAATGTCGAGCAAGCATTAAACATGCTACAAAGATAGCTAAAAATATAAAAGATACTTCAGTGTCTTTGCTGAAGCTTATTTATTTACTGGGGTATTGTAAATCAAACGGAGACCAGGTGGCAATATAAGTATAAAAAGTCCTGTCCTAGTAGGTTTGAATGTTAGGACTGGCAGCAAACATATGTACAAGGTGCACCTCTAGAATTCTAAATCTAGGGCAACTCGGTCTTCAATGACTGACCCATTTGGCTATGTTGGCCAGTATGACATAAAAATCAAAGAAGTTACAATAATAATTGAGTCTGAATCTGGCTGAGTTAATAACAGAGTAGCTCATGGAGACTGATTGGGAGATTGTTTTTGGTGTAATATCTTCTCACAGCCAATTACACCACTTTACTGTCCACTTGGTAAAATGGTCGTCTGCTGATTCATTCAATATATGATAGTACATTGAAATTTTCTGTGGCTCTTCCTCTAGTAACAAGGAACATATTTTCGTCAACTCATCTGGGGCTGATAATTGACTGATTTCATTTAGCAATGATCTAATTTGCCGATTTTGAAAAAACGTTGTTCACATTTAATTTATCCTTTAATTGGATAAAGGCTTTGAGGTTACCCTTGGGAAATATCTGGCCACAGAACTGTATATTTGCATACAATGATGTATTTAAATGGGGGTAGGTAGCAGAGTGTTAATCCAGATGGGTGTATATCTGTGATATTTAGGTAAATATTTAAAGCACCTAGAGATACCCGACCAAGCTTTAATAAGTGCTACTAATACCTTAAACTGGATGTGTTTGGGGTGATATTCGGGATTGGCAAACGGAATAATGGCAAAGCTAGTGGCATTTCCAGTACAGTTTCAATGAATTGTGATGTGTTAGTCTGGTCTTTGATAAGCTTCTTTAATCAGTTACACAGTGCTGCATGTAGTGGAACTGAAAGTTAGGAAGGTCTGATCCTCCTCTAAATGCAAGTAATTGTAAGAATTTTAGCATGTGTGTAGGTCTTTTGTGTCCTGATATAAAGGATGTAATCACAGCATCAACATTCCTAAAGACTGACATTGGCTGGTAAATTAGAAGAACTCTGAACATATACATTAGACTGGTAAATATAACAATTTTAATTAAATGTTACCGACCTAAATGGATATGAGGAGTCTTTCCCACTTATAGAGCAAATGCAGTAATTCTTTAAGAATTAATTTATAGTTAGAAGACTCAATTAAATCGTATTCCTCTGTAAGCCAAACTCAGAAATATTTTAGTCAGGGGAACCAAGTACTGCTTATATGCATTGAGATGGCCTATATTTAGAATCTCTGTTTTGTCTCAATTTAATGTATACCCAGAAATTACTCCAAATGAGGAAGCTTCTCGCCTGTAGAGCTCTTCCTGGGCCAAGGTCAACTATTAAGGCATCATCAGCATAGGCTAAGAGCTTGACTTCTATTGCAGGACATCAGATAGGTAATACATTAGGATGGATAAGTAGAAGCCTCAAAAAAGGTTCTGCTTATAGAGTGAACAGACATGGAGAGGATAGCCTTGCCCCATACCTCGGCTAATTTTAAAGGAATTTAAGCACAGACATTGGTAGTAATAATATCTACTAGATCTTGATATATATTGTGAGTCTACTTAATAATAAACTCAGAAAACCCAAAGGGTTGCATGGCTTACCCAAAAGATGCCATTTGACCCGATCAAATGACTTCACAGCATCAAAGTCCATAAACAAGATGGGTAGGTAGCTATAGTGTTTTGCTCCAACCAAATAAAATGGCTGCTAAATTACAATAAGTAGTGTTTTGCCTGCTTGGAATAAATCCATGATGCCAATGTGTATCTACATCATCACTATCCTGATTATATCTATGTTCAATAATTGGGTATCAGTTTTATAATATGATCATAGAATAGATATAGGTCAGCATGATTCTATGCTTGAAGGAGACTTAGGGCCTGATTTAGATTTTGGCGGACAGGTTACTCCGTCACAATGGTGACGGATATCCCATCTGCAGAAATATAAATCCAAAAGGATATTATGGGATTTATATTTCAGCGGATAGGATATCTGTCACCGTTGTGACGGAGTAACCCGCCTGCTGAAATCTAAATCATACCCTTACTCTTTTCACAAAAATCATCATGCAAGCATTCTTCCAGGTTTCTGAGGATGGGCCACCA
This sequence comes from Calotriton arnoldi, assembly GCA_963921515.1. NCBI lineage: Eukaryota > Metazoa > Chordata > Amphibia > Caudata > Salamandridae > Calotriton > Calotriton arnoldi. The sequence goes on along the minus strand of CAWUFW010001843.1, from coordinate 955,779 downwards.
GACCTTATTTCTAGATGCGTGTTGAGGAAATTAGGTCCAATTTCTGATAGTAGGATTTTGTATAGCTCACTAGGTAATACATCTTTGCCTAGAGGGATTGCATGTGGACTATCTCTAATGTTCTTGAAAAGTTGCTGCATGAATAATGTTGTTGTGTTAACTGAAACAAGTTTCTTTGCTGTATGAAGGTAACAATTGCATTGTGAATTATATAATTACTATTGAATTAGTGTAAAGCTCAGAATAAAATTGGGGCAAAAGCAGACACTATCCCAGCAAGATTCCTGGGGACTTTTTTCGGGACGAGCCAAACATTTGGGGACCTTACTTGTGTGTAATTTTTAATGCCATTTTGAGGGGTATGAAGGTGCCGGACTGTTGGCTTGGGGCTGAAATTTTTCCTGTCTATAAGAAGGGCTCTCCCCTCTTGCCGATTAATTATAGACCAATCAGCCTGATAGACGTTACCCAGAAATTATTTGCCAGAATACTCCTTGAACGCCTCCATGTTTGGATGGTGGAATACTGAGCACGTATCAGGCCGGTTTTCGGAAAAATATGTCGACCATTGATCAAATCCTTAGGCTCCAGTTGTTATATTGGAAGACGGTGTCAGTGGAGGGTGGCAGTCTCTATCTGATATTCGTTGATCTGAAATCGGCTTTTGATCTGGTCCCCCGTGCAAAACTTTGGGAGGTCCTCGAACAACTAGGAATCCCCCCCCATACCTATTGTCTTTGATCATCCGCCTCCACACAGGTAACTTTGCCCAAGTTAGGCATGGGAAGCATGGGGAATTGACCCCTCGTTTCCCAGTTGATAGAGGTGTAAGACAGGGGTGCGTGCTGGCCCCAACCCTGTTTTGCCTCTTTGTTAATGCACTGGTAGCCCAACTTAATGAGGTAGTGGATAACGATGCCCCTAAGTTGGTGCATGGTAAGGTCCCAACAATGATGTTTGCTGATGACACTTTGTTGTTATCGAAGTCCCCTATGGGCATACAGCGGATACTAGACAGCTTTGCATCATTCTGTAAAAACAGGGGGCTGGAGATCAACACAGCTAAAACTAAATTCATGGTATTTAATCCAGCAAAAACATTGCGCCCAAACCCCTCTTTAAACGGCACCCTACTAGAGAGGGTGTCAGTTTTTGATTATCTTGGCGTCACGCTGTCCGAATCATTTGAATGGGGACCCCAATTAGCCAAGGCAGGTCTCAGGCTTGCCCAGACGGTGGGGGGACTTATAAAATCCTATAGGAACTCCTCTCATGTACCGCCTAGTCCTGTGGTTGAGATTTACCAAGTACAAGTCAGGAGTGCCATAATGTATGGGGCAGAACTTTGGGGTCATCGTCCCACTGCTGGTTTGTCAAGGATAGAGAACAGATTTATGAGACAGTTGTTGGGCTTACCGTTGAGTTCACCCCTGATACCATTACATCTAGATTTGGGCATTAGACCTATTGCAGACGAGGTCGGGTTGAGGCCACTAACTTTTTGACGTAGATTGTGGGTGACCCCGGAGCTAGCAGATTACCAGTCAGAGCTGAAGGGGATAATGGGTCTCCAGGGGGTAGCTAACCTACCATGGTTTTTATACATAAAAAACGTATCACTTAGGATTGGTATCCCCGATCTGTGGAGCAATCCCGAGGTGGCGGGTTTGACAATCTCACGTTTAGGATTGGTAAGAGCCTACCGATCTGCTAAGCTTGCTGACATCCAGGGGAATCCCAATCTTGGTCACTTAACGGTTGATTTTTTGAATTTTAAAACTGACTATTTTATAGAGCCATTTTTAGATGTCATTCAACCCAACTTGGCAAGGAAGCTGTATATTCAGTTTAGAACAGGAACCTTGCCACTGCATGCTTTCACTAATAAATGGCACAAAGTGCCTCCTCTTGGATGCCCCGCTTGTACTTGTTTAGATGAGACGGCTATCCATGTTTTATTTTTTTGCCCAGGCTATACTAAGGCTAGACAGCGTTGGCTCGTACCGCTTTGTAGAAATCTAGGGTGTAACCAATGTTTAGAGGCATTCAGAATTTTAAGAACTGATACACACTCACCTATTGTGTTTGCAGTGTCCCGTTTTTTTAATTCAATGTGGCAGAGTCGAAGGGGATTTTTAAGCTTATCATTGTAGGTAGTAATCTCCTCCATTGAGCATTGATTCGTATTTTATTATTATTATTTTTTTTTAAAAAGCTCTTTTTAATGTTTTTAGCTGTTCTTACTGTTTTAAATTAATAACAATCTATCATTGTATTATTCCTTTTCTACTGGTGGTATAGACAGTTAATTGATATAATTCAAAAAAAATGTTTAAAATTGTCTTTTTTATTACTTGTATTGTTTACTTTTATGGTCTGTAATGACCGAAATAAAGTTTTTGGAATTGGAAATTGGTAAAGCTCAGAATAAAATTGGGGCAAAAGCAGACACTATCCCAGCAGAGGTAGTTAGATATTCCCGTCTCTAGCACTCATTTCTAAGTTAGTTCATGATGTGATATGTTGCAGTGTTTGAGCAGCAGAGAATGATTCAATTTTCTCTCCTTGTTCAAATTGCAGATATCTTGTGTTCTGCAGTCGCTAATACATAGTGCTTTAATCTTTGATATTATATATAGAATTTCAAGCCATATTCCAACATGTAGAGGAGTGTTTAGCAATGATTAACTGAGCATGGGTATATTCCATTTCCGTTAGCCTAGCCCATAACTGTATATCCACCCACTGAGAAAGCTTGGCGTCCTTGTAGAATATTTATTAGTGAAGCCACAGATACTGGCTTTCATAGTATTCCATACAATACTAGCTCTGGCTCTATCCAAATTTATGGTTAGAAATTCTTAGGCAAACAATCTTAGTTCTTGAATTTATAGCTTATCCTGCAATTAAGCTTTGGGGAAGGCCCATCCTAGTTTTTGCATGTGATTGTCATTTACCTTTATGATCATGGGGGGCTAATATTATACCCATAATGAATTACAATTATCTGTCACACATGCAGCCAATGTTCTACTAACCAGAAAATAGACATTTCTAAAGTACTGAGAGAGTGCATAGGAAAATACGGTATGTGCTCTAACTTCTGACTTTTTCCATCTCTATGGATCAAACGTACAAATGTTATAATGAAAAGTAGATAGTTTGTTTTGCTCTGGTCATTCGAGAGCATCCTGTTGTGTTTATCCTTTCTTTAATGGGACAGAGAATGCAGTTAAAATCGTTTACTATTATAAATTTATCTGAGAGCGTTTGTAGTATATCCTTGATTTCCATAAGGATTGCTGGTTTACCTTCATTATGACCAGGTACTGAAGAAATATGCAGTAAATTAGGTTCTATTTTACACTCAACTATAACACATCACCGAATGGGCTTTTTGTAAATAATTTGATAACAGCATTATATATGAGAATATTGGTACCTTTAGGAGAAGTGATGAGCTGTCAAAAAATATCCTTGCATAAATTCTTGCATACGTTTCCCTGTTCTTCACTGCCACCCATCTTTCTTGGAGACATACTATATTGGGCTTGAGAGTACCTAATATCCATTTAATCCTACTTTGTTTAAGCTGTGAATAATTCCCTTAATAGTCACAAAAGTAATTTGTATTGGACATATACAATGAACAGTGGTTTTGTCTGTGTTACCGGGTTCTATTATCTTTTGCCTATTTTCCTATTCCTTTCTATCCTGCCTCGCCACCATCTCTTGCATAGTTCCCCTTTCCGTGGTCACCTAACATGCTTTTGGATCTCTGCAATATCTCATCTCTCCCTCTCTTGGGCCTCTCCCAGACGGTTGAGGAGCCACACCTTCCTTCTTCCCTTTGGATGCATTTGGGAGTATCCTTTGAAGCCATTCTCAAGACCTCTCCCCACCAAATTTTAACACGTGGAAGTCCTGAATCAATTATTCTTTTCCATTCTAAGACAGTTGCACTCAGGATTGCATAATTACCTTCTCCCAATATCAGTACACTTATGGAATTCTAGAATCCAGATACGTAAGTCCCACTGGCATTTAGCCATCTCCCATGCCAGATCTGGAAATAAAGAAAAGGCAAATCATTTTTTGGCAGTAAACCGTCTTCTCTGCATTGAAATAATAAGAATTACTTCTTTGATTTTATAATCCTGAAAGTAGGTGGAGATAGTTCTGGACTTGCCCCCAGGTTATGGTATCATTGTGGGTATCCTGTGAGCTTTAGCTATGAATAGATCCATATTGGACAACTATAAAGAACGCTTTCTACTCGGCTTTCGTCTAACAAATCCCTGACCATTATGTCATTTGTTACTCGTTCAAGTCCTTCAGGTACTCTAATTATCCTCAAGTTGGATCATCGAGATTATTTCCTAGGTCCTCGCATTTTCGAGGAAATGTTTTAACCTGTATTGCATACTTGATTTCCACTGTGTTGACGCACTCTTCCAACTTGTATACTCTGAAAACAGTATCCAGACGAACCTGTGTGAAACACCCCAATCTGTCATCTAAAACATCTGATTTTTTGCTTAGCGCTTCCATCTTAGAGTCTTGTTTAATTTGAGTTTCACTGTTTATCTTTGTTTCCCTTAATCTGTTTTTGATTATGGCCTGAGTGGTGTGTGCAGATGAAAGGGATGTCTGGAAGCACCATGAGTCATCCAAGTCTTCACAGTCTGTCTAAACTGTCTAAAAAGTGCAAAAGAGGCCATTATTATGCGTGTTTTATATAGCGCATAATAATGCTAGAGAGATTAATTAAAGTGACAAGGATGGGGCTCAGGATACGATAAAAGGAACCAAGAGATAATACAGCTGAAGTTCAAATGCCTTCCTATATTGATGTTATGACGCTAAAACACTACACACTCGAACACCTCTTTTCAGTACCCCCCTCTTCTAGGCTCCTATAGAGAAACTTCTGGGGCACTGAGGTAATTTGTTCAGCACTTGAATATAAGGGACGCTCTTGCACTGCGCTGGAAGAGGTTAATGTCAATTCCAGGTCCTAAAGACTTTCTAGTTGGGGAGGGCCTCTATTGAGGTCAGATGCTAAGTTCGTAGGGAGTTTAAATTTTAGTTTGGGCTCCAGGGGGATTACTGCCTCCCTCTTGCAGCCCCTTCTGAGGCCCTACTAATTGTTCAAAAAGGTCCTCAATTTATTGGACCCTTTTTTGGCTTTTGGCTATCATCATTCAGAAAAAAGGTTGTGCCTCTGAAGGCTTAGCAGTTGGGAGCTTCTAAGAAATGTATAAATTATGAAAAAGTATCCTTTTTATCTGTCCTAGCGACTCAGCAGATAGCTCCCTGATTGATGATCAGACTGGTGATACAAGTGTGTGCCCCTGCTTGTTCATTCCTCAATGCTTCCAGTCACCACTAATTGGTTCCTGAGCTTTTTTCTGCCTTCAGAGATAACCACTTCTGGGTGCAACACCCTGTTTGTTTGTTCTAATATTTAGGGTGCTGGCTTGGGGTGTGTAGTTCACAAACTGGTTTTAACAGTGTGATTAAGTTACATAACGCAGTCTGCAAACCTTTGGTTTGTGTATGCTAAGCTATGTTACTTTCTGAGCCCTATTAGTGTAACATTGGAAGAGGGCGGCCTCAAGCAGCTGGGATGTAACAATGTACTAACGGATTCTAGTGCAATATATTTACATGCAACAAAGTAGAGAGAAGAGAAAGCTTACTGGAACTTAGTCGGTGCGGACGGTGATAGATTATTACCACACAACGCAATCAAAGTTACTTGCTCGTGTTGCCAGCACAAGTACACTGAGGGAAAAAAGTAATAAGCTAATTAACCAACTAATAAATAAATTAATCTAAAAAATATATATTTTAAAACACTTCGCACCCTACTCCCCTACAAACTCAGCAACCCGCCAAAAAATTTACAAAATAATTAAAATACAATGCTTTAAATATATTACCAAAAAGAACAAATGACGGGTGGAATGCTGAAGAAATCACACATTCACAGATCTGGGTTCAATCCATTGTTTTTTATGCTCACCACGCAACCCCAGTTTGGACCCAGCCATATACAAACAGTCATGACCCTACTCCCCATAGTAACAGTCCAGCCCAAACTGCCACGCCAGGTCCTCCCTGGACCAGAAACAGGCATCCTGGAACACGTTTTGTGGTATCACCTCTCGTCTGCCAGGCTAGCTTGAACCCAATGGCACAGTGACCATGGGACCAACTGCTGGGCATACCGTTCTCACTCAGGGTGACAAAATAAAAAAGAACAAATGATGGACGAAATGCTGAACAAATCAAACATTCACTCCAGTCACAGATCTGGATTAAATCCATCGGTTTTTTTGTTCGCCACGCCACCCAGTTTGGTCCCAGCCATATGCAAATCCGTTCTGACCCTGCTCCTGATGGGAACATTTCAGCCCGAACTGCCAGGCCAGGTCCTCCCTGGACCGGAAACAAGCGTCCTGCGACTGATTTGTATATGGCTTGGCCTAAACTGGAATGGCATGGCGAGCGAAAAAACTATGGATTTAACCTGCATTCAAACTAGCCTGACTGATGAGGGGTGATACCCGGAAACCGGTCCCGGGATGCTTGTTTTTGGTCCAAGGAGGACCTGGCTTGGCAGTTCGGGCTGAACTGTTCCCATGGGAAGCAGGGTGAAGAATGATTAGCATATGGCTGGGTCTGAACTGGAATGGCATGAGAAGCAAAAAAAATGATGGATTGAACCCAGATCTGTGACTGGGGGTGTTTGATTTTTTCAACATTTCGTCCATCATCTGTTCTTTTTCCATTAAATATATTACCAAGCAAAAAAATTAAATTGGCTAAAAATCAATGTCAAATATTTAAAAAGAAAATATTCATATCATACAGAACACTACAAAGAAGCACAAATAGATATTATATTAAAAAATATTAAACAAAACGATATTAAATATATTGCTGTTTTTAAAATGGAAAACCATATTCTTGCATTCAATATTATGTCCCATGATATTCTGGATATCACAGTAACGAGAGGAGCACTTTCAATGTCATACAGATCTTTTGATATAAAGAAATCGACTTAGGGGTCTACCCACACTGAGAAAGAAAGCATTGCTTTGTATATGCCCCAAGCATTTGTGACGTCAGCTACACACATTCCTCATTAACTGTTTTGAGAAACACTTTCTGGTACAACTTCTGGGTGTGAGGATAGGCACAGGTTGGCAATAGGAAAATATAGTGGTGTTGGAATACATCAGGATCTACAAATATGCTTTATTTGTGACTACCATGCTGAAAAGAAGAGTTTTACAGTCAAAAGGATACCTACAAGACCAAATTGAGGCATATCAATTGATGGTGTAAACCTGAGTACTAGGGCTAATACCAGTAGCCTATGCCTGATTGTAGTAAATTTCTATATTGAACTGCATTCTTTGATCTCGGGTTTTCTATGTTTGAATCCATCTATTTACCCTTTCATAGCACTACTTTTTCTCTTTATGCCACTTGTCTCCTATTCCCCTAGCATTTCTTAATGTTTGTTTCCATTAATCCGTTCATCCATCCATTCAAGTTCTCTATCTCTATTTAATCACCATCTCTGCCTTACTTATATCTCTAATTCATTTCTGCATAATTATCATCCTTTTACTTTTGACTTAAAATTCACAGGTCTATCCTCCTACTGTCTGCCCATTTTATTCTTCTTCAGTCTTTATCTTCCACTTAGGTTTTTTTTATCTTTCTTTCAATTTCTGCTTTATGATTGCTGTCTCTATTTCATTCTAGGGCATTTCCCTGGTTTCTTTCTGCTATATTTCCCTGCTTATTGCACATAACATTTCCCTTTTGTTTCCTTTCTTTCATCTCTCTTAATAACACTTTTATACTTATATTTCCCAAATATCAATGTTCTTACACACATTCTCTATATCTGTCTTGCTGTGTGCTTCCTCTATTGATGGTAAAGAAAACCTGTAGTGCAGTTATTCACTTTATGTTTTCAGTCATTCTCTATTCTATTTCCACCCTTCCTCTGGTTAAACCTCCATAATGTTTTTCACTCAATATTTTTTTATGATCTCTCTGTGCCACCTGGCGGAAGGGTACTCCATCTCAGTGGTGATGGAGTACCCTCTACAACAAACTGAAGGTTCGCCATGTGACCTACAGATGAGAGGTCCTTAAATTTGCTAGTGACAGACTACTCTGTCTTCGTCACTGACATACTCCTCTGACGGCTGACATAGTAAGGGCTATTAGAGGTTAGGCCATTTGACCATGCGCCCAATTTAGATTAGGCAGTCAAATGGCCATTTTTCACTGTCCATCACTGCTGGGTAAAACTTGATGGTAAGTGGCAATGAAAACTGCAAAATGACCACAAAACCCTGGGAGACAACTCTCATGGTGTGGAGGTCATTTGTTTTTATATCTCAAAAACAAAATTTCGCTTTGAGATTTTATTTTTGAAAATACAAAAACATGTTAAAAGTATCATCATGTTGTAGGAGGCGTATGTCACACTTTTAATATATTGACAGGAACCACCATGATAGCTCTTCTTGCAAATGTGAAGAGATGCCCCCTGGGCATGGTGGACATCTTTAAGTTTGGCATGTGGATGTTCCTCAGTATTGTGGGAGTAAAGTACTCCACCATACCAATGGTTTATCCTAAATCTGAATAACTCTAAATTAGGTCCTATGTCTCCTCTGTATGGGCCTGATTTAAAGTTTTGTGGATGAAAGTTAAACATTCAGTATGGTGGAGTACTTTACTCCCACCATACCGAGGATCCTTCAACTGCTAGATTTAGAGATGTCCACCGCCCCAGCGGACATCTCTTAACATTGACAGAAATCGTCGTCACGTCAATCGGGAAGACCTTCCCTTGTGGCGGAGTAGCCTCTCCGCCAAATTCTAAATCAAGCACTTTGTTTATTACCATTCCCTTTCATTTATCCCTCATTTGTTTCCTGAAAATCATGGAGTCACTACTTCCCTAGGCAAGCTTGATACTTCTTATTGTGCATGTGGCTGGCATGTTACTCTATCAAGCAATTGTTTCTGTAGCTGGGACAAGAGTAAAGAAGTACTGATACTGTCACCATTGTCTGATTATTGTGGATTCTGCAATGACTCTTTGTGATCGAAATGCAACAGCTAGGCATTAATGATTATTGTAATTTGAGTCTGAGAGGGTTGGGGTTTTTCATTGATAAATTGAGCAACATCTCCAGCCGGACCCCTTTATTCCACTGACATTATCATGGCCAGCTGTTTATGCTACACACACATTTTTACCAAGCTTAAACACGGTGTTGCAAATAATCTGCAGTCACATGGAAGTTCAGTCATTAGATGGCAGTGACACCTCTAAATTCACCTGAGCCATAAGGACATCACGTTTATTAATATTTTTTCCATAGGTGCAAATTCCAGAACTGAACCGGCCAAGGGGCTCGACCCTGGTTAAGCCCCACATTAAGTCTTTAAAGGAAGATACACACCGGTATAAAACAGCCTGGAGAAAATTCTGGAGAAATCAGAGACTTCTCCTTAGACATCATCGAGAAGCAGTAAAGACTGGAGTAACTAAGGTAGGAATGGTTTAGTTTTCATTGAGTTGCGTTTCAGTCCTCCATTAAATATGAACCTTAATCAAGATTCAGGGATGATCCCACAATCCACTTCTTCACTCCCATCGAGAACATAGTTGACTTCCTGGGTACATTAATCATATTTATGTTTTTTGATAACACATTGCATCTGTTAAACTGATAGCTGTAATTTCTATGGGGTTATTGACAACATTATGAAATAGCCCAAGAAAAAATCTACGTCAAAGATGGTGTCCTGGATGGTCCCTTAAATATTTATTTTTACGTACATACACTTTTGGTGGTTGACAATAGAAAGTGTTATGGAAGGAGGAAGTCCAAGTGTGTGAGAAGGGGTAGGTATTGCATGAGGTCACACTCTACCAAATATTTAGTTTTTTAGGAATATTTTAGATTAATGACTTTAAAGATTTTTGGAGGTGTCAGAATCAGAAACGATATAGTCATTTTTGGAGGTGAACTGGACACAAAGAACTTTGAGAAATCATGTATAACAGCCATTACACCTTGAGAGACTCGATAGATTAGGAAAAAATTATATTTTCCTTTCACCGAATGATTGGTATTGGCTTGCTATTCTATTCCCTGCTTGTGATTATTAATGGCTATCCCCTGAAGAAGTAGGAAACATTTCTTGCATAAACAACCCTTCCTCCTCCATGATGGAAGAAATCTGAGATTTTTTGCATTTAGGCAGGTCCTATGTCACTGCTAAAAAGAACTGTAGCAACCAACACTGTCAGGCATGATAGCATATTGGAGGAGTCAGGAGTGTGCATCCTCAAAGCAGAAGAGTCCGTTTTCCAGCCTTTGTAGGGACAGCATATCTAGCTGCATTGTCTTGCTTTTCTCTCACTTTTCCTTTAAAAAAGATTTCTGAAAGAGTTTTTATTATTTTCTCAATCTAGGGACTAAATCACAATTGGCCCATACAGGCTGCAGTAGGCTGTCAAATGTCTTTCTGTTCTATTTAAAAAAAAAAAAAAAAAGTCTCATATTCATATTTTGTGAAAAATGCCTCAAGCAGGTTGGACAATTATCTTACAAGAAAAAACTTCGGAAAAAAGAAAATGAATCTTCATTGGAGAGACTTTATTTAGCTTAAATCTCCAACCTGCAAAGGACCATGGCCTTGTCTTACCAAGATGGATTATAGATGTCACTAAGAGGTATAATTTCCTTCTTATGTAAGTAATGTAATGTAATGTAAATGATTCTTATATAGCGCATACTGTCACCCTACGGGTATCCTGGCGCTGTGACTGGCAAAATCAACATTGGAGCCTGTGAGCATCTTACCCAGGAAAACATTTTTGGGGGTCATACCCTACCTGGGAAACAGCCAGGTTTTTAGCTGCTTTCTAAATAGGGGCAAAGATTGAGTTTGCCTAATATCTAAGGGAAGTTCATTCCACAGCCGAGCGGCTGCTACACCGAATGCTCTACCCCCCGTCAGTCAGACCATCAAGCACATCACTACCTAATCGATATTTTTAACTGTAAGATTCATAAACTGTTAGGTAGCCCCTATGCTCATTATTTTAGCATAATATTGTGCTTTTTCAAGCTTTATTTGTAGGTCAATGTTTAAAACAAAATCTCAATTGTGGTTCTAAAACAAATTAAGAACATTTTGCTTACATAGTTTCTACACGTGGATCTGGTTTCACATGTAAAGTGCACTCAGTCATTTTTTGTGTTGCTGTTTGTTTATACATGATGTACTAGTTCTTATTTTGAACTTCCATAACAAATCTTTGTGATGCATGCACGAACAGAATGGGGGATGTCAAGTAAAACAAGCCCCAGCAGATCTTTATAAACATTAGAGGTTCCAGGACCTTATTTGTGAAAGAGGCATGCTTTATCAAATTTAAACTGAAAAGATGGCAAGGGCAGGCATTGGGGAATAACAATAAATCACCTGCTCTTTGAATCTGTAGTCTGTTACCTGTGTAGTTTGTTACAGTATTGATGCTACTTAGAATGTATCAATTAACGTTTATGGGGATTTTTTTTTTTACAAACAAAAAAGTTACTTTACTGTAATGAAGTCTACAATTATAGTCATATATCAATCAATCAATCACTCCATTAATAACTTTATTTGATTATTAATTAATAATGAATGTATATTTACAAACAAATATAATTAAACATATCACAATCCTTAACACAAGATAGAAATAGAGATAGAAATCAATATGGTAATTAGCCAAGCACTGACCTTTGAAACTCAGAACCGTGAAAACATTAAAGACTTACGATGGCAAAGAGGCAATTAAAAAAAAAAGAGACTTTGCTGGTGGGTGCAAGGAGCCTGGACTTCAGGGCCCATTGTGCAGCTGGGGACTGTTTGATGGTGGAGGAGTCATGCTGTGCTACAAAGCACGTGGATTCCTCCTGAGGCATGGGATAAACACAAGGAGGGGCTTATTTCCAAGCCCCCCTGCGCTCCCAGTGCATCTCCTTTAATATGGGAAAAAGTGACATAGCTGCGGCACAAAGGCAGGGACATCTTAAGGATGTCGGGGGCCCTGGGCCAACTTATTTTGGGGGACACTGTTGGTAACAGTTTTGAATTTCTGAAACAATTTCAACTCTTTCATGCCCTGTTTGGCCAGGTCACTGACAGTGTACAAGCACACTCGTTCAAATTTGAAATGTGTTTACATCTAATATTCAGAGATAGTGATGTGTGATTTGATTATCATAATACAGCAGCTTCTCACTAATATTATTGCAAATAATGTTTGTGATCCCCTGCCATTTCTCATATGTGAGGTCCTGTTTTGATTTAAATTAAACTGTTTTTGATGGTTGTTGCAAGGTGGTGAAAACAAACATTTCTGTGCCAAATGCCTGTACTGGACTTCAAAACATCACCCACATTAAAAATAAAGGAAAAAGGTATGTAAAAAAAATCTGTTAAGAATTATTCAAGGTCTTCAGGGCAAGAGCAGAGCTGGCTCTATCTGGGGGCCCCTAAAATGCTGGGGGCCAGGGCCCACTTTGCACATGCCTTAAAACGCCTCTGCGCAAAGGGCTTGTAAATAAGCCCCTGAGACTTTACTGGAGGGCACAAGGAGTCTGTCTGGACTTAAGGGTCCATAGTGCAGTCGGGAGCCAACTGGTGAGGGAGGAGCCCCATTGTGCTATAAAAAGCACCAATACTCCCGCTTCTTCAGCACCCAAAATGCAGCCAGGTGCAGTTTGGTGGAGTAGGAGCCCTGCTGTGCTAAAAAGTGTGTAAATTCCTCCTGCAGCGCGTGATAAACACTTGAGACTTTGCAGAGAAGGATACAAGGAGTCTTAACTTCAGGGTCCACAATGCACCTAGGGGCCATTTGTAGGAGTAGGAGAACCGCTGTGCTACAAAGCGTGCCAATTCATCCCACAGTGCAGGATAAACGCTGAGACCTTGCAGAGAAGGATGCAAGGAGTCTTAACTTCAGGGTGCACAATGCACCTAGGGGCCATTTGCTACAAAGCGTGCCAATTTATCACACAGTGCAGGATAAACACTGAGACCTTGCTGGAGGGCTCGAGGATCCTGGACATCAGCGTTCATAGTACAGTTAGGGGCCTTTTGGAGGAGGAGTAGCCCCACTGCACTACAAAGTGTACAAAATCCTCCAGCAGCATGGGACGTGCCTGGGCTCCGCCATGGCAGTGCCAGGGCAAAGACCGGATAATGACAGGCTGGTGTTCGCCCATCGTCGCCCAGAAGAGGGTGCGCTGAGCCATCCCTTTTGGCTCTAAACTAAACAATAGGATTTTATCATTCAAGTCTACAATTAAAGATATTTGAATCCATTACCACTCTTTATCTACCTAATACATGTAAATAAAAGACAGTTATTTTTATTATCTATCTACACCACCAGGAGCTTTTTGGGCTCCTAGATCAACATGGGGAAGAGAAAAAGACTGAGGTAAAAGGCTGTGACTGAACCCAAAAGCTCTATAATAGATACGTTTCTGGTGAGGGCAGTTAGAGTGCTTGGCAAAGAAGTTGATCTAGCTGAAAGGCACTTGTCCTTAGATACCTATGATGTACCATCAAACTCAGCTGTAGATACACGCCCCACTGAGTTACAGGAAAATATGGAAAATGGTGATGCTATTATTACTTGTTTGTTGTCAGAATCTTCACCACTAGAATAATCACATAATAGAGGGCCATCATCAAAATGAAAGAGGAAGACGAAATGCCCTACCCAACATAAAGAACATCCTTCTAAGAACTGTACAACGTACAACTTTGGTTGGTAGCACCAATATCTTACCCCAGACCTTTATCGGGATCATTAACAATATCAGCTGGGACCCCTTAGTGTATAAAATTACAACTGTGTTCAAAATATGTATTACACCACTGATTAGAAAATAGACTTACTGGAAATTTAACTGGCTAAACTACTTCGCTATTGCCATGTATCCCACACCACAATGTCACCTGAGGTGCCACTCTCTGCAGTGCTGGCCACAGACCGGCAAGTGGTGCCAGAGTTAAATATATAAATCCGGTAGCTAGGGCAGGATTTACTAATACTGGAAAAATACCGCCAGCCAAAGCCGTGCCAGGAGCTTATGTACACTGTACAACCGACAGAAACAACAGTAGGAACGACCATACTTCCTACTAAGTCGGCTCTCCTGTAAACACAGAGCCCTAAATCTGCCTTACCCTGGTTGCATCTCCCCCCTCCCAAAAGCAGCCTGAAAGTAGCTGTCATGGCGAACGTTCCATCGCTATCATTGTCTGCAACTTGAGTTAAAAAATAGGGTCTGCCATTTGCTTGTAAAATATATCGACGTCGCAATTTCAGGCAATGATAACGTCCATAGATTAGATTGGATTGGACAACCTTATAAGTTATATTGGGGAGATTGTGTGCTCATTAATTTTTAGATCCCGGAATCATCACAGAGCTTAATCCCTAACAATTCACAGAGCACTTGCAAAGAGGGCTGGATCAGGCTATTATATTACCTTTGGGGTTTTATTTACTAGGCATCTGCAATCTTGCCCTGTACCCTCTAATTCTGCTACTTTGCATAAGCAACCCAAGGCTAACAGAACCAGTATTTGTTTAACAACAGGCCCATGGAATAAATAAGGGAGCCGACCAATGGACAAAGAACAACAAATGCCTGGACAAATCAGTCTCTTCAGGGGTTGCAGGCAGTAGGTTATCTGTAGAGTTAGCCTGTTGGAACATCCCAGGCATTATGACCAATCAGGGGAAGGAGGACTGGCTTGCATAAAGTGTGATTTCATTATTTTCCAAGAAACTTGGTCTATTGATAACAATATCTTAGCAGAGATTTTATGTCCCGGCAATTCAGTCCACTTCTGGTACAGCTACAGGTGCCCTTATAACTTTGCTTTGAGTATCTTGGGAGTATGTAACCATACCAATACTCATCGCAGACTCAAGAATCCAGATCCTATGGGTAGTCTTCTCTGATAATTTCTTTTTTATTGTTAACTTTTATAATGCAGGTAGTCCAAATAATAAATATTATAACATTGATACTCTGTTTCTAGTTTTGCAATGTCTTTTTAATAGGTCGCTTTCTGTACTTAAGTGTTTTAATGTTATTGTTGGGGAGCTGCTCAATCCCTTCCAAATTAACCAAAAGGAACTTGTTTTTCACAAGGCTGACCATAGGGGGAAAAGGCTGTATACATATTAATTAAAATTTGGCATAGATAACACTGCCAAAGTAGTGGGTGACATCAATGACCAACTCCCAACCTTCATGGGTTGGTGCAGGGGTACCATCATCGACTATGTTTTTATTTCACAGTCTATCTGTGAATTTGATTTGTTCTGGGGCACCACAGAATATTATTATATTGATCATAACCCAATCAGGCTGACTCATGGCTTCCCAGCTAAAGTGAAAAGTCCATTATGCAAAGGAACTATTGTTCTAAGCACAGCCGATGGAGGGTTAAGGCTCAGGTGGAATTGATTAAGGAATACCTATTATCAAGTAATCACTTAAGTCCCTAGTTGTTGACGCCTTTGATATCTTAAACCACCAAATAAAAACCTTACTATTGAGCCCTACCAGAAAAGATACCAATTCTCATCGGGATAATTCAACAAACATTGTAGGGAGGCTAATCAGCGACTGTGGGTGGCTTTTAATTGTTCTAATGAGGTTCAAATACAAATTAGCAATTAAAATCAGGACAGCAGCAACTGAAGAGGATACATGGGAAACATGGGTAATTCCACCGTATTTAAAGATACCAGGGGCTTTTGGAAAATCGTTAATGGGCTTAAATTGATTGATTGTCAGACGGATGGTTTGGGGACAAACTTAACCATCGATCCGTGGGTCGAAAACTTTAAAACCATCTACTCCTTCACTGGGGGAGGGGTAACTTATCTGTCTGAAGATCACCCAGCCTTCCTTTTAGACATTAGGTTTGGGCTTCATAAGGTCTGCGAGGCAGTTAAAGAGAGCCCTGCGCAAGGCCCCCAATCCAGATGGGGTTCCTATGGAGCTATATAAAAAAATACATTAAGTTCTGGGTGCCTGTTATTACTAATGTTCTAAATTGTACTGTAAATGCTAAGGGCCATATGTATCAAAGGGCATGTATGTGCGCCACATTGCACTTTAAAAATGCAAAAAATGCATTTTTCTAAGAAATCGCATATTACCACCAACTTGAAGTTGGTGGTAATTTGCGATTCCTTAAGGCCAAATTGCACTTTTTTGGTGCTTCTTACATTGCATTTAAGGAATCGCAATTTGCAATTCCTTAAATGCATTCGCAAAATAGGGAATCGCAAATTTTGCGATTCCTTATTTTGGGAGGCAGTTTTTCCTTCATACATACCACTATACATACCACTATACATACCACTATACATACCACTACCACTATACATACCACTAAGCCTAATTGCGATCGCAAACGCTGAAATTCTGCGAATTTCAGCGTTTGCGATCGCAATTTTGTTTGATACATATGGCCCTAAGTTTCCTAGCTCCTGGTATACTGCAGTCATACTTCCCATCTACAAAAAAATAGTAGCACACAGGATCACCGGCGTTATAGGCAGATTTTGCTGCTTGACTATGTCAAAATGGTAGGGGTGCATTGTTTTACATAGGATTTAAGAGTAGGCAGAACAGACAAAGGTCATATCTCCAGTCCAATACAGCTTTACAGAGAGGCTAAATACTCAGGAGCAGTGCCTCAACCTACACCACATTACTAGTAAATATACTGTGGCTAAAGGAGGTAGCTTAGCTCTCTTTTTATCCTTCATGGGACTGAGTAGCGCTTTTGATAGGGTCAGATGGCCAAATTATGGAATATTCTTACCCAAATAGGTCTGCTCAGGAACTGGTTTATTTCTAAGAGCTTTGCATTGTGGGGGTAAATGATTCAGTAAGGTATCGGACCGAGGGGGAATGCACACATAATTTTAATTTCGCACAAGGTGTACCCAGTTTCTTCAAAATCAGAAATAAGAACTTTCTTGAAAAGACATCATAAAAGTTGCAAAAGAATGTAAAATGCAATAAAGTCTGAGAAGAATGTTTGTAGCACTGGCAGTTACAGATTGAGCAGGAGTCCTATTGGTTCAGAGGGAAGATTAACAGTCACCTGATGGATCCAAATCTAAATCTGTTAAGGAGCTGTCATTCACATCAGTTTGTTACCAGATCTAGGTATGGCTCCAAACCTGGAATAGTTTTAATCAACACATAATCTCTATTAGATGGCCTGGTATGCTGTTCTGCAGTTCTTTCCCTTATCCTTTCTTCCAGAAACATTTGTATCTGATAGAGACTTCTAGCTGCAGATTCCTAACCTTAGAATTTCCCAGGCTTCAGGTTGGATCCGGACACTTTTGCTCGAGCAACACCCCTTGCGAGCGCTGTCGGGTGGCTCCATTCGACTCCCTGGGACATCGTTGGTGTCGTTAGCGTCGATTATGATGTCGCGGTCACCCATATAGGCAGCACCCTGAGGCACGGACGTCAGTTCTTTTCTTTCCGTTCCAGTTAAGCACCGATCTGGGAAGAGCTACCCCTCTGTCGCTTTTTGACAGTTTTAAAAAAAAAAACTTTTTGTCGACTTCAACAATTTTTCCATCATGTGTTGAGGGATGTCTTCGAGGAAGACAGGTTTTAAACTGTGTGGCGCCTGTCACCGTGCCATGTCAGTTACCAATCCCCACCTCTTCTGCCTTTGGTGTCTTGAGCACTACCACGACTCGAAGTCGTGCTAGGACTGTCGGGCCATGGCTCAGAAGGCCTTGTGGGAGCAGGCTATGAAGGTCCGAAGGGCCGGCAGTCAACACCATCCAGCGAGACTCAGCGCAGATCCTGTTCCAGATCAAAGTAGAGGAGGTCGCGGGACCGCTCCAGGAGCCCCAAGTCCTCTTCCTCCCACTCGAGATCCTCAGGACACTGGCGGGGAAGAGGCACAAGAAGAAGAAGAAGTCTAAGCGGACTTCATCTTCACCTCGGCTGTCACCCGTCGACGAGAGAGGTAAGGATCACCGATGTTCTAGGAACGGTTCTGCAGAGCCGGAACCAGGGTCGACTTCGTGCCTCACCCCCTTTCCAGGAGTCAGAGCAACCACCGCTCAAATGAAAGAGTTTTACGAGGCCATGCGGCACGTATTTGAGCCTTCGGCCCCCACGGGGTTGGGAGGGGGTCTCATGATTCGACGTCGTTGTCTCTGGCCACAGTGCCAATTGGGCCTAGGGGATCCAGTTTTGGATCTGGGACGGTGCCGGTGGGACCTTCCCTGGCATCGGACCCAAAGTCGGTGCCTACGGAGCTGCCGGGGCCCACCGGCGGCTCCAGCCCCATCTTTTTCCCCCCGACTACACGGTGTCTGATTGGTGTTGCTCAACACCGATTCCGGTAGAACCCCGGGGTTCTATGTTGTCACCGGAGCATTTTCATGATGTTTCAGACACGGGAGAGGACTGGGAGGGGTCTATGGACCCTTTGGAATACCAGGATATGTCTTCAGAGCTGATGGACTGATATGAGAAACTTGGGGAGGCCAGTGGACTGGACACATCCCCAGATACTGGCATGCTCTCTCCGCCAACTGTGGCTATGGAGGAAGGGGTTTCTTTTGCCATGGTGGTAATGAGAGCAGCTGAAGTCCTTGGACTGGTGCTGCCCTCTGTGCAGGTCAGGACAAATCTCCTGACCAAAGTGCTTCAGCCTGGGGCTTCCACCTCTGAAAGGCTATTGCTCCTCAATGTGGCACTTACTGATGTCCTACTAGGCACATGGTCCAAGCCTAGCACAGGGGCTACTGTTAATAGGACAATTGCACACCGCCATTGCCCGGCCCCTGGCGACCCAAAGTTCCTCAGCCAACACCCCACCCCTGAAAGCTTGGTGGTGCAGTCTTCTACCTCCCAGGGCGTATTTCCTTCCGCCCCTCCGGACAAGGAATCCAAGAGGTTGGAATCACTTGGGAAGAAGATGTTTTCTTCCTTCAGCCTGGTATTGCAGTCGGTAAATACTGCATGCTTATTGGGCCGTTTCTCCCATTCCCTTTGGGTGACGGTTGCGCAAGTCCTGCCACAAGTCCCGGACTAGGCCAGGGCTGTGCTCTCACAGGCAGTTAAGGATGGGAGAGATGCAGCAAAATTCACCATCAGGTGTGGACTTCACACAATCAATTCGCTGGGCAGAGCGATTTCATTGACGGTGGCCATGCGGCGCCACGCCTGGCTTAGAACGTCTGGCTTCTCAGGTGATGTCCAGGCTAATTTGATGGACGTGCCCTATGATGGTTCCCATCTGTTTGGTGAAAAGGCAGACTCGGCCATGGAACGGTTGAAGGATTCTCGTGCTACGGCCAGATCCTTGGGCCTTTCTACAACAGCTTGTGGCCAGTCTAGCTTTCGCCCCTTTCGTGGCCACGGAAGGGGGTTCCAGCAGCGCCAGCCCGATCCCATCTACTGTCCTGTCCAGACTTCCCAAGTTGTGCAGGGACATGGACGCGGCTCATTCTGTCCTAGGAATGGAAGGCAGAAGTCGTCATCCACCCTGCCATCGGCAGCCGCAGCCTCCAAACACTCCTGGCCTGACTCTGCAAGGCCACGCCACTCCAGTGGGAGGGAGAATCCATCATCATCTCCCCCACTGGAGGTCCATAACATCGGACAAGCAGGGTCATGCAGATCATTCAGGAGGGCCAGTCTCAGCCTTTCCTTTCTTTTCCTCCTCCTATTCTCCCAATTCAAGATCGGCTGGCGGAGGATCATTTAAAATTGCTCCAAGAGGAAGTTACAGCTCTCCTGGCCAAGGGGTCTATAGAGAGGGTCCCGGTTTCAGAAGTAGGCAGTGGCTGTTATTCCTGCTACTTTTTGATTCGGAAGAACAAGGAGTTGCGACCCATTTTAGATCTTCAGACAATCAATCTCTTCCTCAAGAAGAAGTTCAAGATGCTTACTTTAGCTCAGGTCTTGTCTCCCCTAGACCAAGAACACTCGATGGTAGAGTTGGACCTGTAGGATGCGTATTTTCACATCCCCATCCTGCCGGGCCACAGGCGTTGCCTGCTGGTCAAGGTAGGCCACAAGCAATTTCAGTTTACCGTGCTCCCCTTCAGCCTTACAAGTGCCCTCGGGTGCTCACCAAGGTGATGGCAGTGGTCGCAGCTCATCTGCGCAGTTTAGGGGTGTCAGTCTTCCCCAACCTCGACGACGGACTGTTGAAGGCGTCCTTGCCCCAGGCTGTCGTCTCCCACCTTTAGACTACGACTGACCTCCTGCATTCGCTGGGGTTCTCTATAAAAGTGCCAAAGTCACACCTGACTCCTTCTCAGACGCTCCCTTTCATCGGAGCCGTTCTGGACACAGTGCTGTTTCGGGTCTACCATCCCGAGCAGTGAGCAGCAAGTCCAGGATATTCAGGTTATGATTCTGATGTTTCAGCCTCTATCCTGGATTTCGGTGATACTGACTCTGGGGCTGTTGGGCCTCATGGCTTCCTGCATTCTGTTGGTAGAGTATGCCAGGAGGCGTATGAAGGCTCTGCAGTGGGACCTAAAGTTCCAGTGGGAACAGCATTGGGGAAATCTCACCGACATGGTCCAGATTTCAGAGGGAACTGAAAGAGATCTGCAGTGGTGGTTGATGAACCTCGATAGGGTCGAAAGCAGACCCCTCTCCCTTCCTCAACCAGATAACATAGTGGTGACAGATGCGTCACTTCTGCGATGGGGAGGCCATCTGGGAGAGGTGGAGATCAGGGGACACTGGTCTCCAGAGGAGTCGGGGCTCCACATCAATTTATTGGAGCTTCGAGCAATTCGGTTGGCATTAAAAACATTTCTTCCCTCTGTCAAGGGGAAGTTAGTGAAGGTGTTCACAGACAACACCACCGACATGTGGTACTGCAACAAACAGGGCAGGGTGGAGTCGTGGACCCTTTGTAAAGAGGCCCTGAATCGCTGGACATGGCTGGGACAGCAGGGCATAACCCTGGTGGTTCAACACCTAGCAGGTTCTCTGAACGCGAGGGCGGACAACTCAGCCGTTGATGCCTAGCTTATCATGAATGGCGTCTCCATTTGGAGGTGGCGCATTGTCTCTTTCAGCAGTGGGGAGAGGCTTGGTTGGACCTGTTCGCCTCCGAAGAAAACGTGCAACGTCAGCAGTTTTGCGCACTGGAGTTTCCAAGGCGGCTACCGATCTGCAACGCTTTTCGCCACACGTGGAGCTCAGGCCTGTTGTACGCCTTTCCGCCCAAACCATTTCTGCCCAGAGGTCTGTAGAAGATCAAGAACGACAGGGCCCAAGTCATTCTTGTGGCTCCAGACGGGGCAAGGAGAGTCTGGTATTCAGAGCTTCGGAAATGAGCATTGACCCTGTGATTAGGCTGCCACTTCGGGAGGATCATCTGTCGCCGCAGCCGAGGAGGATTCTCCACCCGAACCTGTCAACTCTCCGCCTCCATGTGTGAAGATTGAGCAGCGGCAGTTGATGGCTTTTGACCTTTCTACCGAAGAATGCAACATTATTTTGGCAGCCAGGCGGTCCTCCACTAAGACGGTATACGCCTGCTGTTGACAAAAGTTTGTATCATATTGTACAGAAAGGTCTATTGACCCTCTTTCTACTGTTCTTCTTTTTATTCTTACCCTTGCCCAGCAGGGCTCTGCTTTGGGTACTTTTAAGGGTTATCTTTCTGCTCTATCCGCTTTTTTGCGGCTGCCAGCCTAACCCTCTTTCTGTAAGTCTCCTGTTGTAAATAGGTTCTTGAAAGGGCTGGGTCACTTGTTTCCATCCACGCCCTTTGTCATGCCACAGTGGGACCTTAATTTGGTCCTCACTTTTCTTTGCACAACTGTCCCCTCCGGCTGCTTACCATCAAGACAGCCTTTCTGGTGGAAATAACATCTGCCTGGAGGGTGAATGAGTTGCCTGCGCTATCATATAAGCTCCCCTACATGATGACTTTTGCAGATAAAGTGGTGCTTTGCACCCGTGCTTCTTTTCTTTCAAATTTGGTGACCCTATTCCATCTGGGTCAATCTATCATGCTGCTCACCTTTTTTGCTCCCTTGCATCCCTCTAAGGAAGAGGAGCGTCTCCACCATCTGGACCCAAAAAGAGCGTTGTCGTTCTACCTTGACCGCACAAAAGAGTTCCAGGTGGATGACCAACTCTTTGTGGGGTGCGTGGGAGCTAAGAAAGGTCGGGCAATGCAGGAAAAGACCATTTCTTACTGGGTCGTTCTCTGCATAAAGATCTGTTACGCTTTGACTAAGAAGCTGCCTCCTGAGGGATTAAGAGCCCATTTCACCAGGGTAAAGGCTGCGACTAAGGCCTTGACTTGGGGTGTCCCAGTCCTGGACATCTGTCAGGCAGCAACGTGGGCGTCTTTTCACAAGTTTACTAAGCACTACTGACTGGACAGTCAGGTCCACAGGGACAGGCATTTTGCCCGTTCGGTCCTGCAGGACTTTCTAGTGTGAGGAATTTGTCCGCAGCCCACCGCCAGGAGGTTATGGCTTGGGTATCTATTCTAAGGTAATGAGTTTGCAGCTAGATGTCTCTATCAGATGAACAAGTTACTTACCTTCGGTAATGCATTATCTAGTAGAAACATTATATAGCTGCAGATTCCTTACAGACCCGCCCATGCCTTCCCGCTCTGCAGACTTATTTGTTAGGGCTAAGGTTATTCCCTTTCTCAGGGCCCTAGTTTTGGCACACACTTACGTAAGTCACTTCATGGCTCTGTGCTTCTGGCATGGAAAAGTGAAAAGTACTAACGTCCGCGCCCCTAGGTGGCACCTATATAGGTGACCGCGTGTCATAATCAATGCTAACGACGCTGATGACGTCACACGGAGCCGAATGGAGCCACCCGACGGCACGCGCAAGGGGTTTTGCTCGAGCAAACGTTTCCGGATCTAGCCGGATGCCTGGAAAATTCTACGGTAAGGAATCTGCAGCTAGATATTGTCTCTACCAGATAATTTGTTACCAAGGGTAAGTAACTTGTTCTTTAGGCTGATGGTAGCATTAATCAATATTTTGTTTGGATTAGTGAAAATGGAGGTCTGACGAACTGTTTGGTTCTGGTTATTATGCATGTAATCCACAAGATTCTCAAACCATGCTGACAGTCCTATATAATGCCCTTGTTCACAGAAGTATGTTGGTTTACCCACATGAAGTACCATAATAAAAGAGGTCCCAATTTAATTTGATGTAAACTGCACGAGTTCCTCATGGGTAGCAAAAATTCAACTGCTGTGGGGGAGACCCATAAGACGCTGAAAAACACGATTTTCTCGTAACTGAAGGCAATTCACTTCCGAATATCCCCCAATACTGCCACTGTAAGTCAGCACAGGGATGATCTTACTAATGTAAATTGCCTTCATGGGAATAATCGGTTTATGGCCTGTGTTGCCCACCAAGTTAAAAAGAAAGCCTATTGATTTTGTAAAATGTTGCTTCTTATTTGTGCAGTGATTTCCTCATGCATTTATCAACTTCGTAAGATCAAGAAAATCATGAAATATTTTACCTCGGAAGCCATTCTTCAGATAATAATGGCACTAGTGATGTCTTGCATTGACTATGCAAACTCCCTTTACTTAGGACTACCAAAAGGACTGAAGCAGAGGCTACAGACAGTACAGAACCAGACAGCTAGGCTGGCCTGGTGTTAGCCAAGACATTGCCATACTAAGCCCCTGATGAGAAACTTGCACTAGCTCCCAGTTACCCAGCGAACCATTTTTGAAACTGGCTGTGTTATTTTTAAATCACTCTATGAAAAAAAGCCCAACTTGTGTCTTCCAGAGTTCAAAGCTACATTCCAAAACACAAAGTCAGATCAGCCTTCCACAACCTGTTAGCTGCTCCTAAGTTTAAAAGGAAGAGATTGGGTGGCACCAGATTTGCCATGAACACCCCACATCTTTGGAACTCTTTTCCTTCTGACATAAGAACTACAACTGTTTATCCCAGATTTAGGACCCTTCTAAAAAACTGGCTCTTCAAACAAGCTTATGGTTAAACTCTTGACCTTGATGTTCCCCCCTTTTTTTTACTCAGCCCTATGAAACCTTTTTGGTGTAGGCGCGCTTTACAAATGCTGTGTAACATAACATAGCATAACATTTGATAATCAGGGGTCTCACATGCATGCAGAACCAAATGTCTCTCCCAGGTAAGGGAAATGATAAACCCTCTCTGTGGAGATGGAATAAAGCCAGGTCTTCACGTTTTTACTTCCACATGCCACATAATATGTTTTAATGAGGTTTTCATCAAGATTCAACTTTTCTATGAAGCAAACAAAAGCATCAATTCATTTTTTCAGGCCGTTTGGAATTCGTGCCAAGAGAACCATGCCATTGACATATAGGAGGATGGGCCTGAGTTTATTCTTTACCATTGGGATATCCTGCTCCTTTTCATTACGTTTCCCATCAAGGTTGTTATCGTATAACAAGAATAAGATCGGTGCCAATATGCACCCTTGTCTTACACCCATGGGCTATAATTAAAGCGACTGGTAGATTCTCCATTATCCCTAAATCTAACAAAAGCTGACAAATCGTGATATAGGGCCTGGAGTAAATCCACCAGTTCTTTGTCTAGACCTTTGGCAAGTAGCAGTGACCACAGCGTTGATCTATTAACGCTGTTGGAGCTGAATGACAGGTCCATAAAGGCCAGGTGTAGGGGGCATGATTTAGCAACAGTATACTTACAGACTAAAAGATGTAAATTTAAACATTGTTCTATAATTCCTACTCCTGACCGAAACCCATAAAGCACCTCAGATAA
Organism: Calotriton arnoldi; assembly: GCA_963921515.1. Lineage (NCBI taxonomy): Eukaryota > Metazoa > Chordata > Amphibia > Caudata > Salamandridae > Calotriton > Calotriton arnoldi. The sequence continues at coordinate 930,826 of CAWUFW010001843.1, read as the reverse complement.
TAGCTTGTTCTCTGTAGTCCACATTGATAATCTATCCAGGACTACTCTCCAAATTATTTTAACCATTGAACCCTACAGTGAAATTGGATGAAAGCAACGAGGATTGTCTCAACTTCCCTTTTCAAAATGATGTCTATAATCACTGATCACCAAGACTGCTCAAACCCAATTTTGCAAGAAATAAATTAATACTGTTTGTGATTAAAGGAGCCCAAGATTCATATATCTGCTTATATATGTCCAGTGGGACCCCATCTGGTCCAGGGCTGTGTTGGAGGGACTTCAAATAATGGCAGACAACTCTTTATCTAATTTAAATTCAATAGAGAGGAGGAATATTGGAGGAACATCCTTGGAGCCTTTACAGTTACTACCCACTAAACTATAGATCTTTTCAAAGTGGTCTACCCACCTGTCAGGTTGGATGTCCACAGCTAAGCTTGTCATACATGTTCTTGAGAGTGTAGTAGAAATGTCTGCCTTCCAAGATGCTCTAGGATCTTTAGATTTACAAGTGGAGACCAAACGTTCCGATGCCTCGGTATGTAGCTCCTTTTAGTTAGGGATTGTTTATAAAAGATCTGGCTCTGTGCAATCACTTTCATATCTCTTGGCTCTCTTATCAAGGCCTTATGCAGTCTTCTATTAGCCAAACTACACACATTTGTCAAACAAACTATCAGAATTTTGGCTATCTCATCCTATTGGCTTCATCAGCAAATCCTTAGTTTTCAGCCTAACCTAACAAAGATCTTAGTTACCTCTAATGGCCTGTCATCCGATGAGAGGCAGTGATACACTAGTTCAAGGTTAGACTTAATCAATTTATGCATCAGAGTTCCAAGACCTGCGTGTTTCCACACTAACCTTATTCCATGTTCTTTATTCTTAGTCATTGTACAACCCCCCCAGAGAACTTTCTGCCTTCCAGAATTCTCCAGTATCTTTAGATTTGCAAGTGGAGACCAAACTTTGCCAGGCCTCTGTATGTGCCTCAGGAGAACTTAAAGGATTTACCCTTTGGGGTGGGGTGGGTTATAATCAGCACATTATGATCAATAAAAGTACTTAAGAGAACATCTACCACTAAAATATGATGACTCAAATTTCTTGAAATAAATGCAGTCTGTGCTAGATCCAAGTCAAACATAGGTTGGGATCGACAATGTACTAGGTCATAATGGGCATTGCACAAATCACTTCCCACTAAGTAGTTAAATAAAATGCTTCCCCTGGGGTCTTGTATGAAGTCAATCCTTAAGAAGTATTCCCAGTCAAAGACAAAGCCCTACCTCACAATGTATCATTAAAATGACCCCCCACCAGGAAACTATCCCTTCCCTAAATTTGTGATAACGATGGGCAAATTGTCTATAAGTTCAAGTAAGTGCAAACGTGTATATTATCTTTATCCGAAAAATCATCATCATAAAAGTGAATCACCAAATTAAAATTACCCATCCATTTTAGAAAAGAAAGCCTGAATTAACATGCTGTTGACCTTAATGGGAGTTATCAAACATTGTAAAGTGACCTTGAACCATGTAGATGTTCCACCTTTAGCCCCACCTCAGGGTGAAGGTGTTGTGGACACCAAAAACCACAAATAAACATCACAATAAATATCATTGATGGCCCATATTTCCTACATCATCATAATGTGAAATTATGAATTTCTTCTAGCAAGTTCTCAACATTTAGCTTGCATGTAACACCTGCAATATTCCGAATTGCAATTGCTATTTTAGGTAAAGCAGTTAGTAAAGAATTGCAAACATCTGTTTACATCTTTGGCTTACAAGACAGAGCTGTCTTACATTTGTTAGACTCATAATGTCAATCAATAACAGAGAAGTCAGAAAGTGCTGAGAACTGGTTGGAGATAGAGACCTCAACAACTGCATTCCACTGAAACTGGTCTAAAAACTGGCTTTGAATTCAGATACTCACAGTTCAAGTGCCTATAAAAAAGCCCAGAAGCAGGACCTTTCTTTGTTATGACAATGACAAGGTACTGGGCAATATCCTTCCCCCTAACAAGGAGTGTCTGAAGTTAAAAAGGACACAATCACCCTCACAAGATTTAGCCCCAGGCCCTATCCATGGGAGCCTTCTCCCCAACAAGATATCAGAACAATTAGTCAGGATAACATTTGACTTAACTAACCAATGTGTAATTTTGTTTCTAACTGATCAATTGTTTCCCCAAAACCAGGTTACCAACTAGGAATGTTTCACAAAACAATTACAAATGGGCATTCAACGGGGGATACATTTATAGTGAGGAGAGCGTCTGGCCACTGCAGCAATGCCCCATTCTCAGAACCGCAACCTCTTGTATCAACTCTTTCTAACTTGTCCCCCCTAATCAACATTACATCGTCATCAGGGCTATGATAATTATGATTAGTTGTCTCTGCAGCTAGAGCCTCAGTTGGAACCACAGTTGAAACCGCCCTTTTATAATTGATGGAACCCTTACTGATGTGATGTCGGCTGGGACAGATTTCAACATATTTGGCATGATTCCGGACGTCTCATCCCCCAGTTTGGCACGTTGACCTTCAATCGCTTCTAAGCGGTTCTACAGGGGTCAGTGACTTTCATCTAAATGCAATTTAAATTCATTTAAATAACATCAATATGTTTACACAAGTCCGTTGTACTAGGCAAATAGGTACCACCTTCTAATATGTTAATGGCAACTGGTTCCTCTGGCTTTTAGTGCCCTTCTTTTAAGCTTGGGTGCAGGCTCTGGGTCTGGAGAGAAATTAACAGGGAGGGCAACAGTTTCAATAGGGGACGTGGTAGTAAAGAGTTCTGTTATAGAGTCCAAGGGTTACAATTGATTAAGGTCTCAGTTGCAGAAGTTCTTGCTGGGCTAGGGGCAGGCAAATCATTTGTTAAGGAAGACGCTTTTCTGCCAAGGCGCATTGTAAAAAAACATCAATGGTGGAAATCTTTTACTTCCCCTGAGGCTTACCACCAGGCTTTTGTTTGCCCAATTCTTGCCTTTTTGATGGTGAAACGAACAGGGGTGGTCCAACTCAGCCTCCTTCGGGCTCTAATGCAGGTTGAGGTGGTGCCTATAAGCGCTCAAGCAAACAAGGAGGAGGAGCTCTCTACAGCAGTGATGTTTTGGGTCAGGTAGTCACTCCATGCACAAGTCTGCAGGTATGGTGTCCAGATCTGCAGGAAGAAGGTGCGTTTTCAGGCACTTCAGCAAACAACTCGTAGGAGTGGCACACGTCCTCCGCCCCCTCACTCCAGTAGTTACATTATGGTACAGGTAGTCCCTTCAGGCACAAGTCAGTAGGTATGGTATACTCATATATATTTGAGTCATTTGCTTGAGCATGTTTTAATGTTGTTATGCAATGTTTCTAGGAGCTAACTTACATTTTTTGTTTGGTCGCATCATACATATTACAGTTTACCATGGTGCTAGCAATTTGTTATGGCAATATCTATTAGCCTGGCTGTTGTTCAGTTTCAGAAGCCATAGATGTTATTGGGGTCAAATATAATCAGGTTTCAAAATTATCGGAGTGGGTTCCACATAGCTATCCTCCATCATATATCTGTCACTTCTAGAGAGTAGGACAAGATTTCTCTCCCTCAGTTCAGACACGTCTGGTAATTGTTGGAGCTGATTCTACTAATCAATGGACAGTTTTCCTGCAAATGTTAAGTAGACAATCTAACGGAGAGGTATGGACCTCCTCCAATCATTCCCTCCTAAACTCCAGAAAACCATTACATGTTCAGTCCAATTTTAGAAACTCAGCTTCTCACATATATCACCTTGGCATTTAGGCCACCTGTCCTATCATGACAGCTCCCTCTTGGCAGTCAATGTTGCATCTAAAGTTTTAACTGTGCCTTTATACTTTGTTAATTGCGGACTTATGACAGACCCTTGCTTTTGAGTCTTGACCATTGGTGCCACCACTTCATGACTTCCAGGTATGCAGAACCCATGGCATAGATTATCAAAATAACATTCACATAACCATGAAAATGTATTACATTTTGATCAAGTTTTATTAAATAAGGGTTTGGAAAACTAGACGATCTTTGATACTGAGCCAGACTAATCTCCAGGATAATTTAAATGGCAGGATGATGAAGAAGAGTGGATGTCCATGAAGAAATGCTTTTATTTTAGACTGAGAAAATATGTTCAGTTTGGGGTACCTCTATGAAGAGAAAGTTGTGCACCTTTGGAAACTTTAGACCTAATATATATTGTCCATGGAAATAGGCACATGAACATCAGATCCCACTGTTGGGACAGCGCTAGGATGGTGGTAAAAGTAAAATTGCACTCAACCTCAATTGAGACATGAAACACTGTGACAAATGGGAGATGGACAGTATGTTTAAAAATATGGGAATTCCTCATTTTAACTACTTTACATGTCTCAGAAATACAAAATTTAATAGCTTTTCATCCATGTAACCCTCGCTGAGATATAAGAGAATCATTTTCAATGAGCTGGTACTGAAGATTTCTGTGGGCCTTTTTACTGTCACCCTGATACCTCCTGTAGTCCAGAAGCTCCGTCCAGTGCAAAGCAAGGTGATTCGTATTCCCCAAGCCTGGTGGACAATATGACCCTGGGCTTCAGTGTTGATTTGCCTGTCGTAAGTAGAAAGCAGCTGCCAGTATGCCGATTGCTATTGACGAAACTGATGGATCAGGTAGTGAACCAAGACACAGAAAGAATGATTGAATGTGGCAGCATAGCAGCTCAAGATTTTGGGTTTGGTCACCTGGATTAATGTTCTCAAGTATTCACTGCTTGAACCCAGAAACATACCAAGTCACACAGTAGTCATAAATCTCTTCTGCTGAAAAATCTGCCTTACCTCCCTACTTCTCATGGAACTGCCTACCAATACTGCCTTCTTATTTGTTTAATGAAAAATATGCTTTTCTAAAACATCTAGTGCTGGTGAAGAAATGTAGTTGTCAAGCTTTGCTATCTACCATCGGATCCAGACCACCCTCTCCTTGCACAGTTTAATTATACGGATCTTCCTCTTCTGACTTTAGAAGGATCTAAAATGGCAAATAAGTGAGACCCATGCTTGTTAGCTGGTAGGCAAACGACATGCAAAATGCATAGATAGATTGCATAATAAAAGAAAATAATACATGCAGCTATTTTGTCACTGTTAACAAAGTAAAAACACAATTATGGGGATCTGTTGCTTGATCGTGTTGATAGGTAAGAACTTTTTCAAGTAGATGTTATTCCCACAAATTCCCCTCCTACTGAAATACCCACAGGTGGCAGAATGGCACATGATTTTATTTCTTTTCCCTGCAATGGGTACTAAATATCAACAACTGACACCAATCACAAAGTCATTCAGGCTTCATCAAATATGGTGGTACAACTAAACAGATGAGTCAACAAACACCCATCATGTCAGTGCCTATTATTATTCTCAAGCCACAGACACTAGCTTCATGAACTTCTCCTTTTTTGTGTTTTTTATAACAGTTAGTGGTTTTGCAATTATCTTTATTTTTTCTAATGATGTCGCCACTAAAGTCAGGCCTGAGGCCATGTACGTTAAGTGCCGAAAGCTCATTTCATTGGCTGATTCTCATGATATAAACATGAGATTTGTATGACTCACTTTAACCTTGCTGTCCAAAGCATCCCAGAGCCTTGAGAAGAAAGACAAATAGGTTAGCCATTTATATTTACAGACAGCAATGGCCAAACCTAGGACTGCATGAAGGCTGTTCATGACCTATCAGCCTTAGGGTGATCTTCCCCCAAACATTTTGGGGGAGGAGGACAACTCATCCCCAGGAGTGGAGCCCACTGTCATGGCAGACAACAGTGTTTTCCTGTGGTTTTTCCTAGAGGAGCTGGAGGACAGAAAAGTTGAGAGGGAGATTCAAATGCAGCTGGCCAAATTGAAGATGAAAGCAGCCAAGGAGGAGGCTGCTGTAATAAGGGCCCTAGCGGAGAGAAGGGTTGAGGCACAGAGAGCCTTAGCCAGGGAGAAGGCTGAAAGAGCCTTGGCGGAAAATAAACTACTGCTGGAGCATGAGATGAGCATGAAGGAGCTGGAGCTCAAAGTCAGGCAAGTCTCAGAGCCCAGAAGCAATAGTGGCAGCAACACCCCTGTGCCCAATGGAGAAAAGAGGATTCACATCCCCAAGGATTTTGTGCCCAGCTTTGCTGTAGGGGATGACATGAGTTCTATGAGTTGGCTCTGGAGATAGATAGGGTCCATGAAGAGGATTGGGGGGCCAGTCTCTGGAGACACATTCCCAATAAAGGGAGGGCTGCCTTAGCCCTAGGGGAAAGGGACAGAATGTGGTATCCTCTTGTGAAGGACACTCACACCAGGAAATATGGGCTTACCCCAGGTAAGCAAAGGCAAACATTTAGGGACAGCCAGACGTTGCCTCAACAGTCCTGGGTAGATTTTGTGGACCACTTTGCAAGGCACTAGATCGTTGGGTGAAGGGCAGTTATGTCAGTGATTACAAAGGGCTGTAAATCTGATTGCCAAGGAGTACATGCTCAGCATTTGTTTGAAAGAGCTGCACCAGCAGCTTGCTGATAGTAAGCTCTCTGACCCAGGGAGCTTGCTAAGGAGGCTGACTGCTGGCTCAGCACCAGGGTCCACAAGAAGGTATCTGGAGGGGACTCCCAAAAGGGGAGTCCGGGTTCCCACCAGAAGATAAAAGAGGATGGAGATAAAACTAGGAAGGAGTTCTCTAAAGTCCCTAAACTGGTTTGCAAGGGAAAGAGTGCCCGCCCAATCTGACCATAGAAAGTTGGGTTTGGGGACAAGGGTAATGGAAAGTTTGTCCCCAAATCTATGAGTGCTACAAGTTTTGGCACTCAAAGGGTGATTCCAAGTGCTCCAAGAGGGCATAGACCTCCACTTGTGGGCGGACCCCTGGGCTGGCCAGTGTAGCGCTTGGGGAGCAGATGGCCCCTGTTAGTGTGGGGAAGACAGCTGAGGTTACCCTAGTGTCCGTGGGTGACAGAGAGATGGTGCCCAAAGATCACATGCCTTCCAATACTTCCAAGTACACACAGTGGGTCATCATCAATAGGTTAGAGGGTGCAAGCTCCGAGAGACACAAGAACCAGCATGACTACAGTAAGGTGCCATCTGGTGGCCTTGGAGCAAGTGATACCCAAGACATTCCAACAGGTTGTAATAGCAGACAACCAAGAGTCACTATCCAGTGCCTCTAGTTCCCTTTGAGTGGGGGAAGGTGTTCTCTTAAGATAGATGTGCGCCCTGCCATGCCTGTGGATTGTCAGTTAGACAGTGGCCTAGAGCACTACCTGGAGGGGAGTGGAGCTCAGGTCACATCTGGAGATGTTGCTGTTACTTGAGTGGGTCTGCATGACCACGCGGTCCATGGTTCTCCGGAGGGGAGTCAAAGGACCTTGACAGAAATGGCCCAGGCAGCTGTCAATAGAGGGAAGGGTAAGGGGCATGGGAAACCAGCCCCCAGAACTCCCATGGAACAGGATGATAGGTGCGCTGGAGGTAGCCACCCCAGGACCTACCGGGGAGGACATTGCTGCCCTGGGAAACCAGCCTGAGCTTGCTGGATGGCAAGCTGAGGGTGGGCCCACCAGGGAAGAGTCTGTAAGGAACGGAGAGAGTGCCCAACCCTAGATGTCATGAGGCAGCAAGCTGAAGCCCGGGCAGCAGGTGACACCTCTGGAGATCACCTTATTTATTGGGAGAATACCCTCCTGTATAGTGAGCCTAAGACACCTGTGCATGGGGCAACACGTGTGTTGGTGGTCCCCCAATGCCACATGGCCTTCCTACTGGGTCTGGCTCATGGCATTCCACTGGCATGACATCTGGGCCAAATAAAGACCTTTGGAAGTCTTGTCTCCCACCTCTATTGGCCCAGGATGAAGCCATCCTTAGATACATTCTGTACGACATGGCCCACCTACCAGGCCAGTAGGAAAACAGGGAACAAGCTTAAAGCTCTCTTGAATCCATTACCGGTCATTGGCACCCCCTTTGAAAGGGTGGGCATAGACATTGTTAGACCCTTGTGCCCCAGAACTGCCTTAGGCAACAAGTACATCCTAGTTTTGGTAGGTCATATCACCACATGCCCAGAGGCCATCCCTCTGAGGACTGTGACTGCACCTGCAGTGGCTAGGGCCCTGGTGGGGTTTTCCACCAAGTGGGGTACCCAAAAGACGCTGTGTCTGGCAGGGACACCAAGTTCATGTCAGCATACATGAAGTCCATGTGGGAAGAGTGTTGGGTAACTTACAAGTTCTCCACACCCTACCATGTGGCAAACCAACAGACTTGTTGAGAGATTTAACAAGACCCTGAAGGGCATGATTATGGACTTGTCTAAGCCCATGACGCAGAAGTGAGACATCCTCTTACGATGCCTACTCTTTGCCTACAGGGATGTAACACAGAAGAGAGTTGGCTTCAGCCCATTTGAACTCCTCCATGGACTATCTGCTAGGGGACCTCTCAGTCTGGTTAAAGAGGGGTGGGAGCAAGCTCCCAATAAACAGTGACATGCTGGCCTTCAGGAACCAGATGCAGAAGTTCTTGAAAAAGGCTTCTGAAAATGTAGAAGCCAGCCTGAAGGTCATAAAAATCTACTATGACCAGAAGGCCACTCTGTTGGAGTTTCAGCCCAGCCAGAAAGTGAGGGGAATGGAGCCAGTGGAGGCCAGGTTCCCCCAAGACCACTGGACAGGGCCCAATAAGGTGAAGGAGAAAAAGGGGAAGGCAACCTACTTGGTGGACCTCAAGACCCCCTGAAACTCCTTAAGGGTACTCCATGTGAATCACCTTAAACCCCACTATGAGAGGTCTGAGGTCACCATGCTGCTGGTGAAAGATGATGGAGTGGAGGAGGAGAATGAACCTCTACTTGACCTATCATCCAAGGAAAAAGATGGGCCTCTGGAAGGTGTCAACCTCTCTCCTACTATGATTTCAGAGCAGCAGAAGGACTGTTAAAATTTATTGGGATAGTTTGCCTCACTGTTCTCCCTCACTCTTGGGCTTACACACTTGCAACACTCATTATATCGACACTGGAAACAGCCTACCTGTCAAAAGGAAGGAAGGTCTCCAAGCTGCTGGAATTGGGAGTGATTGAGCACTCCAGTTGTCCCTGGTCCAGCCCACTAGAGCTGGTACCAGAATCAGCCCCATCGGGTGCTGCCCCAGAGCTCAGGTTCTTGTGTGGACACGAGAGGGCTCAACTCAGTCACTAAGACTGATGCATATCCCATCCCCGAGCATATGAGTTGATAGACATGTTGGGGGCTGCCAAGTTCCTAAGTACTTTTGACCAACTCTTCAGGGTACTGGAAGATAGCCCTAACTGAGAAGGCAAAAGAGAGGTCAACATTCTCTACTCCACAGGGCCATTTTCAGTTCAGAGTGATGCCCTTTGGACTGAAGAAAGACCCTGCCACATACCAGAGGTTAGTGAATCAGGTCCTAGCTGGGACGGAGGACTTTAGTGCTGCTTACTTAGATTATATACCCGTCTACAGCAGCGGCTGCAAGAACCACTTGTTTCACCTCCAGGAAGTCTTTCAGGTTCTGCAACAGGCTGGCTTGACTATTAGGGCTAGCAAGAGCCAGATAGAGCAGGGTTCTGTGGTGTACTTTGGGCACCTCGAGGGTGGGGGCAAGGTGCAGCCACTCCAGGACAAAATACAGACTATCCTGGCCTGGGAACTTCCCAAAACACAAGCAGTGATATTAAAGGAGGTTTGGTGCCTTTGTCAGGGCTATTTAAAGTATCCCTGCCTTGCTATGCATGCATACCATGCACATTCATGAAGCCTAAGGCTCACACCTGTCTTGGTCTTCTGTCCTGGGAATACCCTTATTTTGGGTCTTTCAAAGGCCATGCGTGTCTGGACCGTGGTGTCATCCTATTGTCACACTTTCGTCAAAGAACCAACACCAGGGGGCGTTCTGGAAGGCGGTAACACGTAGGTGTAAAGGTGGTGTCGGAACCTTGACGAAAGTCCTAGATAGCACAGTTAAAATCCTAGGCCGGGTACTACTGGACAAATTGGAAAGCTGGGCCACAGAGTCATGTGGGCTCTCAGACCTACAGTTTGGTTTCCGTCTAGAGCTACACACTGTTAAACAATCTTTAAATCTTTCCCTGATTGTCCAAAAGTATACTAAGGCCAGAAAAAAGATGTGTTCACCTTGCATTCATGGACCTAACATGTGCCTTTGACATGGTAGACCGCCCAAAGCTGTGGTCCATAAAGCTCCAATTAGGCATTGTCAGTGCAATAATCTCCGATCCCAGTAGGCTACATGAACATACTACAGTCAGAGTACAGTACAGTAGGAACAGAGATTTATCTGAAGACTTCCCATCAATTACCGGGGTTTGACAGGGCTGTGTCCTAGCACCTTTTTTCTTTCTAATTTATATTAATTCTCTGGGTGACCACCTGCTAACGGCTGGGAAGGACTTGCCAAAGATAACAAGAGAGAAATTCCCATGCTGCTTTATGCAGGCGATGCCGTTCTTATTACACAAACTGCGAATGGTCTCCAGATTTTACTAGACGCTTTTAATAGTTTTATGAGTAGTCTAGGACTAAAAAGAAATCGACCCAAGTCCTTTGTAATGAAATGCGGTCCCAAACTATCCAAGACTAAAAGGTTTTCACTTGGTGGGAAAGAAATTATTAAAACTCTGCATTTCACGTATTTGGGAATTCCAATCAACGTAGATTTTAATTGGAAATTCCTCTTGGACGTGAGTCATGAAATTCCAAAGAGCAGTAGATGCTGTTTTTAGATTCTCGAAAAGACTGGGGCACAAACCACCTGGAAAAATGCTTTGTATTTTTGAAAGTAAATGCGTATCTGTCGCCACCTTTGACGCAGGGTTATGGGGGTATATTAGTGGCAAATCCTTACAAATTGTGGAGAATAAGTTTATAAGAAGACTCCTGGCAGTTACACATTCTACCCCGATGGCTTTTAGCCATAAAGAGGTTGGGCTTGATTATATAGAAGATTATATCAAGCTACAACCACTTTTGTTATGGTACAGACTCTGGAAAAACCCAGAAGCCCATATATGCAGAACAATCTTACAATATTGCCTGAAACTGGACAACTGCTTGGATATTCCATGGCTCAAGTATATTAAAACGAGTTTCGAAAGACTTGGTGCCCCAACATTTAATCTTAACCAGGACAGTTTATCGACTATTCCCCTAACTCAAACAAAAGCACTCTTTAATCAAAAATCACAAAGATCCCGGGCAGAGATTAGAGGGTGAGGGTTAGAAAACAACTTTAGGGTTTTTCCGGGACGCCCCCACTTTATTTACAGGTCATTGTAAATGAGAGACACACCTTCCTTTTGACATGGTTTCGACTTTCTACTATCTTTCCTAGTAAAAGGCACATGGTTTTCGACTCTCCCCTGCTCTCACTGTGAATTTCCAGCAGAACAAAGCACTTTGCACTTTTTGCTTTTAGTCACATTTTACACTGCACAAAGAGTGCAGTTCCTTCGGCCTATACTACGAGCACTAAAAATCAGATCTCTTGCCGCGGCCTTTGCTTATTTGAACTGCTTGAGAAATGAAACTGTGATACATGCAGTTTTAAATTACATTTTAAGTGCCATAAAGATATGATTTTATTACTGCATGATTCTCTCATCGCACTGTCTTTTAATACTTGTTTTTAGAAAATGTCTCTCTAAGTTTTATGAAGCTTATTACTGTATGTGGTTTTCTTTTATTTGTTTTGACTTTTATGACTCAGTTGAGCCAAATAAAGTATTTGATGATGATGAAGTCGGATTTTGTACTACTATTTTGAAAATGACACTTTTAGAAAGTTGTCATTTTTCTGCCTGAACCAAACGTGCCTTTCTGCCAGTGTTCGCTTACACTTGCTCCAGAGCTGAGACAATAGGACAGGGGTTGACCTTCCCCTTAAAGGATGGCCATCTGGGGTGTGACCAAGAACATAACTTCTGAGGATGCTTACCATGTCACTGGCAGTTGTAGCTCACATCTTGGACTTACCCCCTGTATTGTCCAGTTAGCCAGCTATGCACCGCTCCCAATGAGAGAGCAGCTTCCCCTAGAACCGGTTTTGAGTCACCACAAAGGAGGGTTCGCCAGAAGTTGTGCTGTTTGGTAATGACCCCTCTTTCTGGTCCCCTAGCTGGTGGCCAGCGAACCTAGGCAAATTACCCAAGCCAGTCGAAAAAGCTAAAAATCTTGGGATGATTATATATAAACAAGCTTTCTTTCGAGAGTCAGATTAATGCCCTGACATCATAAATCTACTTTATTATAAGGAAAATTAGGAAGATTCTAGTATATATCCCAGAAAATACCCAAAAGCTGGTAATATCGGCTTTGGTACTGGCAAGACTGGATTATTGTAATGGTCTATATCTCAATCTTAGGGCTCAACAGCTTAGGAAACTACAGGTACTGCAAAATACAGCAGCCAGAGTTTTAACTCGTACTCCTAAACATGTTTCGGTAAGGAAAGTTATTAAGTAGCTAAACTGGTTGCCAGTAAAGGAGAGGATCCAGTTTAAGGCTTTGTGTTTTGCTTACAAAGTCTTGCACAAACAAGGACAACAATACCTAGGCCAGAAATTTAGACTTTACACACCTAATAGGACACTAAAGTCATCTAATCTGAACCTCATGGTGCTACCAAAATTTAATCGAAGGAACTGGGGTGGTAGACGTTTCTACCTTGGTACCATAACAATCTGGAATTCACTCCCATTGCCTATTCGATCTGCCACCTCCCTTCTCAAATTTAGACAGGAATTGAAAACGTGGCTTTTTAGTGTATCAGATTTCTGGTAAAGATACGAGATACGTGTTTAAATATCCGATCATTGGTTAGCGCCAGGACGCCGTTTGGTAACAGTGCGCTTTATAAATTTCACTAACATTAACATATCATAGCCACACCTTTGGGTGGGCACAGGGGAAGAAAAGTTCTGCCATCTAGGTTTTAGGAGGAGAGAGGCACTGTGGGGCTGTTTACAGTAAAACACACAGGAAGTCCTGTAAAGTGCTGTAAAAGAGGGTAGGGTCACTCCTGGGAACTTTCACCCAATTGGTTAAGGAGTGGCCAGGAGTTTCCCGACCCCCCCGGGATGGAACTGGGCATAAATGTGGCACCTCTAGTATCCTCTTCAGAACACAGCTGGACATGTGGAAGACAGAAGAAGGACTGCACCTGCTGTTGGGACATGTGAGGAGAACTATTAAGAGATGGACCTGCTCCCACTTTTACCCAGGACCAAGAATTGGACTCACAGAGTCAGCTAGCTGACATCCTTTTAAGCGAAAGGGACACAAAAGCTGCATCAAGCTTACTTTCCTAAAGAGCCCAGCTGACCACTCCCAACTGGACATACACTGGACTGCACTGTTGGCCTCTACTGCAATGAGCTCTGACCCCAAAGTGCTGTCCCATAGATAAGTGTCAGAGTATACTCCTCCTGACTAACTTTAAAAAGTGGAACTTAGAAACTTTTTCAATACTTTTTGTCTGGAGAACTGACAGCACTGGGACAAACCTGCTAAGTCGCTCCAGCGAAGGTACATTGACGCTGGGCCAAAGATTCAGGTTGCTCCCCTCGAAAGATTTCCACAGCAGCAAATCCATTTCGGCGAGACGTCGCTGAGAAGTTATCTGGCCTAGTAGAGTCCTGTTCATCTCCAGCTCTGAACTCAAAAAAGTGACTAAGTCACCGGGTGAAGGTGCCAAAAGTATCCAGCCGGTGGGGGGCCTTAAGCCCGAATTTCCTCGCTTGAAGCATTTCCTCGCTTAAAGCTTTCCCCTCAAAAGTCAACAGCTTCACCGGGACTTCCTCAGATGGCTATCCGGTCTTGTGGAACCCATCCTGGCCACAGCTTGCTGCCTTGTCCTGCTGAGAATTTTTAACATCCATTTCAGAGACTAAGTCAGAAGGTAAACCTTCCGATCGGGACAAACCTGATCTCTGTATCCGACCCATGCTCCATTGCGGTCGGCCTTAAACCATATCCCTGTCTCGGTCAAGTGCAAACAAAAATGACCACAGTTGATGCTTAATGCTTTTTGCCGATATTTTTATAAAAACTTCAAAAATTCATACCTCTGGTTCCCCAAATTGGATTTTTGTTATTTTGATTTCATTTTGTTCATTAAAATATTCTCTTTTTTATAAATTGGTGTGGAATTTATATTTTGTTGTGTTTTCGACTTTTAAACTGTTTTGACACTTCTAAATGCTAACAGGAATAGTGACTGTATTACTTTCGGTGGACTCCCATCCACCCCAACTAATAATCCACTTTCTCACATAAAGGACAAGGTAATGCTGTGGTAAATCAATAGGACGAACTGGTGTGGCTAATAGGAGATGATAAGCTGGACCCCTTCTCAGAAGGGAGTGGACTCTGGAGAGGGCAGTGACATTTAATTGTGTTTAACAAAAATGTCCATTTCTCTCAAGCGGTATTCAAATCTGTTTGTATCTTAGTGATTGTGTGTTCTATGGTTTGTAATGAATTCTCGTCAGAGTCCATGATGTGAGGCTCATGAATGTACCCTGAGTACGGACTTAATTGAGAATCCACGCCTCCCCATTTCCCATACCGGAGCAAACTGGTGTAGCACTACTGGAAATAGGAGTTTAGGGAAAATATGCGTGGATTAGACAATACACGTCTGGCCAAAGCTCAGACGGTGCTGGTAGTGTATTTACAGGACGCTTGTCACAGCCATCACTCTTGAATCTTCAGGTTATTGCACAATATAATGTTTTAAAGGCAGCTTACCAACATGTGGTATCAGGTTACAGAAAAAAAGAACAATGTCTTACCAGTTTCTGAGTGACAGCCTACTTTGACAAATATAAGAAAGACCATGAAATACTCAAGCGTCTGCACGAAATTGAGAATTCTTATCAGGTAAGTGTTAGAACGAAGCAGCGAGAGACAGGGAGGAAGGCGCTTAAAGTCCAGCCGCCAGACGGAAAAAAGCATGAAAACCCGAATAATATCCCAAAGGACTCAAAAGAAGAACGAAAGTGAATGAACGTAAACGTCTGGGTGCGAGCTGGTAGCAGCAGCGGGAAATCAACGCAACCAGGCATGGAACAACTGCAGGTATATTTCGTTATTTTTTCTACGGCTGTCTAAAGTGTCCTGGAACTCTTTCTCACAACCCGGAAGGTCTACAGTTGTCAGTTAGCAGTCTAGTCTGTGGTGGAGCCCGAGTTAGTCGCCATCTTACATTTCTTCATAGCCTTCGTGCATGGGCTATTCTTATCCCCTTGCAGCAGTTTCTGGGGAACCAAACGCTTTTGTTTGCAAACGCAAAGAGCGCTATTCCTCACATTATGGTCAAAATGCAGCAAAAATGTTGGTATATTAAAACACAAGTACTTGATTGTACGGCAGTGTACTTAAATGCCCCAAACCTAAGAATTTTTGGAAGAGAGTTGCAAACAGACTAACTTTGCATCTAGGGGAGCCAATGACACTAGGTGAAAAATCGATAATTTTGAGTGAAGTTTCCAAACTAGAAACTCAAAACTGTCTAAAAAAACAGTGGATCCAAAATGTCGTCACGATAAGAAAGAAAATAATTATAAGAAAAAGGGAGATGCTAATGCAAACATCAATAGTTGGATGGCTGACTTGTCCATGTTAGTGTATACAGAAAGGTTAACTCTCACTTGGTGGAATAGACTCAACTTCTATGGAATCTGTGAAATTTCTTATTTTACTCCACAAAATATATACCATCTAGTTCGTATGCTGAGAATTTTGATTGATACCAGTGATATAAAGACAATTTTATTAATGAATTCTTTGGAAATAAGAAGAAATATTGTTCTCGTTTCTTTTTCTTGTAAATAAGCTAATACAGTAGTAACGTTTTTAAGTAATGATTTTGTACCATGGCAAAAAGTAATAAACATAATATAAAAAGAAAAGGAAAACTCAGTGACAGTAAGTATCTCGTTCTTTCTTATCAGTCCCGGCCTCCAGATGCCCAGTTCCTACTTTGCAGTGCTAAATTGAATAACATTAGACTGGCAAGTTCCTGCAGAGCCCTTTTGAAGCTACAAACATTTTTAGCAAGTTACTCCATTTAACTGCTCAGGCACTCTCATTTCCGTGAGACATATAAGACAGGCTTTATATTAAAGAGTCAACTCCATAAGAATTTTAAGCATGCAAATGTTGACCATTGACCAGGAAGCCCAGGTCCACTCATATCTTTGATAATATTTTTTTTCCTCAGGCGTCACATCTGGTTTCCAAACCTCCCAATGAAAAAAACAGATCTTTTCAAACCCCCTGCAGAAGAATGAAGGGTCATCGCCAAGGAATATGACTGAGGCAGGAATAAAATAATGTAAGTTATTCTCTGTTGAGGAGAGTTCTTTACTTTTGCAAGCCAATATATTTAATTATTTACCGTAATATGAAATGTGAGTAAGATACAAGTTGGTCCTGTTACACACTCTTGCATTACAGTGGAATTAGCAGTTGAGTTTCTAGCAATAGTTATCATAACAATATTTGATTTGATAACATTTTATTTATCTATCCCACTACTTTGTTGTTACAAACTCTTCAAAATCTGCGATGTTAATTTTTGTATGCATAAGAAGAACACCTGTGAGCCCACTCATTTGGATGGACACCTGGTATGAGATCTAGGAGTATCAGTGTTTGACTACCTGAAAATGGAGATTACATGAATAGCAAAATTCTACAATTATGACCCAGACCAAAATTATCGTAATTTTCATTGTCATCAGAGGTTTAGACCCTTCTTAAGTGAAACAAAAATCTTGATTCAGCTGTATATATGTGTTTACTGTCCAGTTGAGATTACGTAATTTGCAGGACTCTGCAGGTTGGAGTGATTTCCATGCAAACATTTAATTAGTGAAGCTAAAGTTAAATGGCAACGAACAGGAGAAAAACATGCATTAATACTTTAATGCCCCATTCCTGAGTGAAAAACTCAGAATGACCTAGTAATTCAGTACCTATGAATTCCCATACCCTCCAATATTAATAGTTCCAGATGTTAAAATACCTGTATGGTCTCCTGCACCATAATGAAGATCTGAAGCCCTTTTTAATGAATGTACAACATGGTTATAGTGTAGTGTCATTGTGGGTATCAATGTATAGTTTGCCCCCTAATTATAACTGTTTTAGGCAGCTCCTTCCTCAGCTCAAAATTCTAAAAACACTGCTGCTAAATATACTATTTCCAAATCAGGTCTCATCACTCACTGCTTTCATTTTATCTTGGATTAGCTACTGTAGAAGTGTTAACTCCTGAGCATCAATTGACAAAACAGCAGAAAATTCAAAAAAAAAATCAGATGGTCCATTAAAATTGCAAAAAATAAAATACGATGCCTCTGCAGCTATGTGTCTTCTGCTCTGAGGTGAGCAAACATATGCAAGGTGATGGGTGAAATTCTTGCATATAGTGCAAACCACTGGCATTCTCTCTCTGTAGCATTTGCACCCACTCTATATAGATGCCCATTGGGGATTCCCTGATAAGTGTGTCAGTGGCAAATCCGGATATGAGAGGAGCAGCGTGGTCAAGTTTGGTATGTTTGAAATAGTAATAATAAATGCTACGCAATGGTGTGCGCAGATTTATTATGACTATTTTAGAAATGCCACTTTTAGAAGTTGGCATTTCTGTGTGCTGTGTGTCTGCCTGCCTGATGTGAATTGCATGTATGGCTTTTGAGTGACAGGGGCTGGGAGGTGTGTGTGGCTCCAGGAGGGGCAGGGTGAGTCAGTGCTAGGCTGAATGGGACATCTGCATTGGGAGTAGTGGGAGGAGTAATCCCCTGACCTTGAATAGATCTGTGCCTGCCCTAGTGAATGCTGGCTCCGCTCCCTGTGATGTGTCTGATCACCTAGACCCCACCTGACAACGGGGAAGAGGAGCTTGGTAAACAAAGTGCTCCAATTCCCCCCTGAATCAGTTGCATCTGGTTCCCCCAAGCCCTGCACTGCAGACAAAAGAGAGACGTGGTATAAGTATAGGGGCTGTGACTCCATGAAGTTGTGCTGTTCCTGGACTGCTGGGGGCTTGCTGCTGCTGGGGGCCCAGGAGGAGCCGCCACAGGGGCTTGCCTCCCTGCTGGAGGGCCCTGTGTGCTGGCCTCCCTGGGCCCAGCTATGACCCATGGACCCTGAAGGACTCTTGCGCCAGGGAGCGCTTTGCTTATGATTCCAGGGAGAAGAGGAGCATCTTTGCATTGACCTTGCAGCGCTGAGCTGCAGCTTGTTGGGAGGGAATCCCGATGTGGGGATTCCCCCCCATCGATGCCAGGAGAGTGCTGCCCACCCCGCTTTATGTTTATTTCTGTAGCGGGTGCCCACCCCACGTTATGTGCCTTTACGAGCGGGTGCCCACCCCGCATTTTGCTTTTGGTGATGGCGGGTGCCCACCGAGATCCGAGGAGTCACCGCCGCAGCCCGGAGAGAGGATGACGCGGCCGACCCGGAAGCCAGGCGCATCTGCCTGGTTGTGGGCGGGCCGGTAACAGGAAGTTGCCGCCGGCCCGAGCGGGGCTCCCGTGAGCTGTGGGAGCCCCGCGTATGCCGAGAAGAGGTGAGCCGTGGTGTCGAGGCCAAGCGGGACGGGGAAGAAGGCTGCCAGTTGAGGCGGGGCTCCCGTGTTGTTGAGGAGAGCCCCGCGTGCAGCCTAAAACGTCCAGAGCCTCGCAGGCTCCATGCCCAAGTCCCGGTCCCAGGAGAGGGACCGGGCGAAGAGCCGAGTGCCAGTGCAGCCGGAGACGGAGCCACCAAGCCTGTCCCGGTGAGTGGGGTCGATCGGGAAGCTGCATTTTGTTAAAGAGCCCCTGGGGCTCACACGGGCATTGTTGGTGCCTCTCGGGGCACATTGTCAGTGCACATTTCTCTCACAGCTGCCCCGCCTGACAGTGGGCAGCTGCAACGATTGGCATATTTGTGTAGGGAGCCCTAGAGCAGGGCCCCTGTGTTTGTTCACAGCTGCACCGCCGTAGCGGGCAGCTGCAACGTGGGCCACAATTTGTTTAGAGAGCCCCAGAGTGGGGCTCAGGCCATTTGTCTCAGTGGCGCCGCCGTAGCGGGCCACTGCAACGTTTGGGGGCACATTTGTTGAGAGAGCCCCAGGGGGGGCCCAGAGGGCACAGTCAGTGCCAGGGCCTACAGTGATTTTCACAGCTGCACAGCAATTACTGGCAGCTGCAATGTTTAGGTCTGCGCAATTGCACACTTTGGGATTCTGCTGCATTGGCAGCCCAAGCCCTGACATTCTGGACAAAGGGTGTTTAGGGCCCAGCTGAAAGGCCAGATGGCCTGGGGTCATTATGGGTGAGATTGGTAGAGCGCTAGGCTCTACAAAACTACACAATGTGTTTTATGCCCCTGGTGATTGTGATTGCATAATGTGATGGGATTTATCCACCCTAATTTATGCCTCTAATGATGTTTATGCTTATGAGGTTATTGCATACTGCGTGTATGCTGGTGAGGCCTAATGCGTAATATGTTTATGCTTATGAGGTGATTGCATACTGCGTGTATGCTGGTGAGGCCTAATGCGTAATGTGTTTATGCTTATGAGGTTATTGCATACTGCATGTATGCTGGTGAGGCCTAATGCGTAATGTGTTTATGCTTAGGAGGTTATTGCATACTGCGTGTATGCTGCTTACGCCTAATGTAATGCTGAGTACAGTATTTCGCCAGTCATTAATGGTTGTGTTCTACATTTATTATTTGTGCTTGTGATGGTTCTGACAGTGGCCCAATTGGCCCTGTCATGTGTATATAATCCCCTGTAAATATTGCCCAGTGCCAGTTGGCACAGTGTAAATGTGTGATTATGTGTCTAATTTGTTTATGATAATACAAAGGCTATTTTTTATATAACCTTGTGTGGAGTTCCTTTTGTGGTGTGCCTAGTGGGTTGCTGCTGTGTGTGTGTGTTGCGCAAACGCTTTACACATTGCCTCTGGGATAAGCCTGACTGCTCGTGCCAAGCTACCAAGGGGGTGAGCAGGGGTTATCTTCAGCGTGTAACTCCCTTGCCCTGCCTAGAGTGGTGGTTTCTGCCTGGCTTAGGCGCAAGCCCTAGCCAACCAGAAATCCCATTTCTAACACCCACCCTCTGCAAATTGGTATGGACCCAGTTACTCATGGAAACAGTGCATCCTGAAGTGCCCCATCCAGAAGGGAATACATGCAACAGTAGACTGTCAGTGAGATACAGCTTGGATCCTGTTCCACAACAAGGAACCCAAGTTCAGCAATCAAGTAACCAATGCCAACTGGTGATCCTGAGCATAAGCAGGTCTTTTCTTGAGGCAGCTCTTTTTCATACATTTGGCAAACCTGTGGGATGGTATTTCCAAGCCTGTGGAATTTATGGGCAATCACCTTTAGTTCAGAGCTACATTTAAGACCTGATCCTCACATAAAAGGCTCATATGAACAATGTGAAGCCACTGCTGTGTAACCTATCACATTGGTGCTTACATGGTTTTAGATGACTGGGAGCTCTACAAATGAAAAAGATAAAATAACAGCAATGATTCACAGATGATGATTGACTTCATTCTGTGGTACAGTATCACTATTATAATATTAGCAGTGAACAACACTAGTTGCACATCCTGTATGTCACAGAGTTAGGCTGGTATAATAAGTTCAAAAGAGGTACAGAATTGTATGAGAGGTCAGTATGTGGTGCTCTGGCAATATCCAAACACCCTGCTACCTACGGGTGTTGTAGTAGTGTTCTAACAAAAGTTTTGCTAACAAACATTACACATACATGGTATTGGAGCATGTAAGGAAAACAGTGAACAGTTATGAATTGATTCAACAGGAGAGTCCATAGAATTCAATGTTTCTTTATGGTTTAATACATCACTAGTTCTGGTATAGCGGAACAGGCATATAGAAAGAAGCCAGCGTGTGTTTTGTCCAATTGAATTTTTCAAGGCTTGCACATAACCATAGTTTGGACCCCACAGACTAATAGTAGACTGGTTAAAGAGGTTAACAACTGGAGTTGGTCTGTCTATAGTCTAGACAATGATATTGCCTATTTGGAGGAGTCCATACCACCTTCCAGAGAGATGTATAAGCGTCTTTTTTTTCTGTTTGTTTTTTAACCAGGGCAAAGGCAGGCCAGTAGTAATAGGTCAGTGTTAGAAATGGAGATCTCTAGTTGGCAATGGCTGGCGCCAATGTCCAAGAAGGGACCCCTCTTCCTAAGTCAGAGTAAGGGGGCTACACCCTTTGATAACCCCTGCTCAACCCTGTGGTAACACGAGCAGACAGGCCTATCTCAGAGGCAGTGTGTGAAGCATTTGTGACCATACACAATAACGCAGTGAAGACACCACAAAGGGACACCACACAAGTAACTATAGAAAAATGAGTAGCTTTATATCAGTTTAACACAAGGCTCGAAGACGATCAACAAGCCACAATGCACGTAAATATAAGTTCACTGAAAAGGCAATAAAGCACTCAAAAGCGGGTGAAACGAACTTAGTTCGAGGCCGGGATGTACGCGACCCGGTGATGCACAATGTACCTGAGGTTTAAAGGGGCACGGCACGCAGCTTCGGGAGGAAGCCGCGATGATGACAGGCGGACTCGCAGCGGCCGCAGCTCCCAGCTGCAGCGGTCCGTGGCGTGCACTCACGAGGCTCCTGAGGCGGTGATTAAAGGCGGGCTCTCAGCGGCAACAGCTCCGCAGCCGCAGCGGCCCACAATAGCAATAGCGATGATTCTCGTAGCACAGACAAATGCGGGCTCTCAGCGGCAATAGCTCCTCAGTTGCGGCGGCCCGCGATAGCGATGATTCTCGTAGCACAGACAAATGCGGGCTCTCAGTGGCAACAGCTCCTCAGCGGCAGCGGCCCACAATAGCGATAGCGATGATTCTCGTAGCACAGATAAATGCGGGCTCTCAGCAGCAACAGCTCCTCAGCTGCAGCGGCCCACAATAGCGATAACGATGATTCTCGTAACAGACAAATGCGGGCTCTCAGCGGCAACAGCTCCTCAGTTGCAGCGGCCCACAATAGCGATAGCGATGATTCTCATAACACAGACAAATGCGGGCTCTCAGCGGCAACAGCTCCTCAGCTGCAGCGGCCCACAATAGCGATAGCGATGATTCTCGTAACACAGACAAATGCGGGCTCTCAGCGGCAACAGCTCCTCTGCTGCAGCGGCCCACAATAGCGATAGCGATGATTCTCAGCCCGCGTTCCCCGCAGTAGACCCAGAGGCTCTGGAATTCTCGACAGAGGCCTCACCTGCGAGTAGAACCCCTCTCAATAGGAATTCAGAAGGCGGATGGGTGAAGTCTAATGTCCCTGAGACTTCAGCAGGAGGCAAGCTCAAATCAGGCCCTTGGGTAGTTGCTTCAGCAAGATGGATGAAAGTTTCAAAGTCCTTTTCCTCTCGTTGCACGGACAGAGGTTCGTCTTGACATCCAGAAGTAACACACCACGTAGGGGTTTCGGCGCAGATATTTATACCCCACAGGTCTTTGTTCTCAAAAGTCACAAGTCATTGAACCCAGCCAGAACCAGTTCGGTGTGGTCCTGGAGCACTTTATTTACGAGGTTGCATCCTGCCTTTGAGGAAGAGGGGGTCTACCATCAGACGCACAGTGGGGGCTGGAGCCATCATTCACCTTGCCAGGCCCAGCCCTGCTCAGATCAAAGGGTCACCCCTCCCCATACTCCAGCTGCAGATTCCGCTCTTCAACCCAGGTCGGGCTCAGCCTGCCCTGTCCTTCCCAAGACCAGACATCCAATACACATAACAGCAGAGCACACTGGACGACTTAGGCAAGAAAATACCTACTTTCTAGAAGTGGTATTTTCAAACACAGAATATAAAAATAATCCTCACTAAAAGATGTATTTTAATATTCTGAGCTCAGGCATACTAAATTCGACTTTCCAAACATGTTCCTTGGGTCAGCTAGGATTATAGGATGTAATAATCAAAACTGCCCATTCTGGCCTAAGGGAACACATAGCCTTGCAATAGTGAAAAACGAAATGGAGTGTAATTCATTTTCAGGACTTGCCACACAGACCAAGGCAGGTCCTATCTTTCACATTCAACGCACCCTGCCATAGGGATGACTTACATGATGCCAAGGGAAGGTTGAGGGACTGGGAAGTGGGTTCACTTTACATTCAAAGAATGGCAGTTCTGCACTGCGCACAGACTCTGCGATGGCAGGTCTGAGACACACTTTACGCGCTGCTTATGTGGGTGGCCCACCAGCAGCATTCGGTCTACCAGCCCTGGGCACGCACGGTGCACTATACTCGGGACTAACAGGTAAATCAAATGAGCCAATTATGGGAATACCAATTCATCCAGTCAATTTACAATAGGGAGCATTCGCGCTGTAGCACTGAATGGCAGTGGGACAGCGGCCAGAGCATCTAACACCAGCAAACACAGAGGAGACAAAAAGCGAAAGATGGAAGGGAGACCCACCCCAATGGTGCCAGGTCTAACACGTGTCCCCTCCAGCTGAAATGTGGGGAGAATTACCCACCCACTTGGGGGTTCTCATCACTAAGGCGGAAAAATCTGGACAGACCATCAGCATTGGCGTGTTCTGTACCCGGGCGGTGTTCCACCGTAAAGTCCATCCCCTGTAGGGAAATAGACCACCTCAACAACTTTGGATTCTCACCCCTCATCTGTATCAACCATCTGAGGGGCCTGTGGTCCGTCTGAACCCGGAAGTGAGTCCCAAACAGGTATGGTCTCAGCTTCTTCAGTGCCCAGACCACAGCAAATGCCTCACGCTTAATTGCACTCCACCTCTGTTCCCGTGGAAGTAACCTCCTACTAATGAAGGCTACTGGTTGGTCTAGGCCCTCCTCATTGATCTGTGACAGAACAGCCCCCACACCATGCTCTGAAGCGTCTGTCTGGACAACAAATTCTTTTGAAAAGTTGGGCGCCTGACGTACAGGCGCTGTGCACATGGCAGTCTTCAGGGCGTCAAAAGCTTCCTGACAGGTGCCAGTCCAGTTCACAATCTTTGGCTGCTTCTTAGAAGTCAGCTCAGTCAAGGGTGCAACAATGTTGCCATACCCCTTGACAAACCTCCTGTAATAACCTGTGAGTCCTAAAAAGGCTCTCACCTGTGTCTGGGTCTTTGGGGGTTCCCAAGTCAGGATGGTTTCAATCTTGGGCTGTAGGGACGCCACCTGGCCGCTCCCAACCTGGTGTCCCAAGTACACCACAGAACCCTGCCCAATCTGGCACTTACTGGCCTTGATTGTGAGGCCTGCCCTCCGCAGTGCCATCAACACTTCCCAGAGGTGGCTCAGGTGGTCCTCCCATGAGGAACTAAACACTGCAATGTCATCCAGGTAGGCAGCACTGAAATCCTCCAGCCCAACCAACACCCTGTTGACCAACCTCTGAAAGGTGGCAGGGGCATTCTTCATCCCAAAGGGCATCACCCGGAACTGGTAGTACCCATCCGCTGTGGAGAATGCTGACCTCTCCTTTGCCCCATCAGTCAACGTGATCTGCCAATACCCAGACGTCAAATCAAACGTGCTGAGGTACTGTGCGGCCCCTAACCGATCTATGAGCTCATCAGCTCTGGCGATGGGGTGCGCGTCAGTCTTTGTGACTGAATTGAGGCCTCGGTAGTCCACGCAGAACCGAAGTTCTGGGGTGGCACCAGGCGCTGCAGCTTTTGGTACCAAGACCACTGGGCTGGACCAAGGGCTGCTGGAGGACTCAATCACCCCTAAAGCAAACATTTTGAAAACCTCCTCCTTAATGGATGCCCTAACCCGGTCAGTCACTCGGTAAGCCTTGTGCTTAACAGGAGGACTGTCCCCAGTGTCCACTTCATGGACACACCAATCAGTGACACTAGGCACCAGGGAGAACAGATCACTGAATTGTCCCAACAGTTGGCGACAATCACTCTGCTGCTCAGGGGTCAGTGTGGTGGAGAGGACCACACCCTCCACTGACCCATCTTGCTCCTTTGCACACAGGAGGTCAGGAAGAGGCTCACTCTCCTCCTCAATCCCAGCATCTGTGGCCAGGAGCATGCCCACTTCGGACCTCTCAAAGTGGGGCTTCAGGCGGTTGACATGCAGGACCCGCAAGGGGTTCCGGGACAGACCGCAAGTCCACCAAGTAGGTAACAGGACTCTTGCGCTCCACCACCTCAAATGGTCCGGTCCACTTATCTTGGAGCGCACAGGGCTCCACTGGGGCCATGACCCAAACCTTTTGACCAGGCTGAAACTCAATCAGAGTGGCATTCTGATCGTGCCGTTTCATCTCTTCCCGGCTGGCTTCCAGATTTGCCTCAGCAAGCTTTCTGAAATGCCGAGTCTGGTTCCTGAAGGCCAGCATGTAGCTAAACACATCCTGGGGAGGTTTCCTGGGAGACTGCTCCCAGCCTTCCTTGACCAGACCCAGAGGCCCTCTTACCAGGTGACCATAAAGTAGTTCAAAGGGGCTGAACCCTAGGGACTTCTGTGGCACCTCACGGTAAGCAAACAACAGGCATGGCAAGAGGACGTCCCACTTACGCCTCATGGACTCTTCTAGGCCCATAATCATGCCTTTGAGGGTCTGGTTGAATCTCTCAACCAGCCCATTACCTTGGGGGTGGTAAGGGGTGGTAAACTTATAAGTTACCCCACACTCCTCCCACAGAGACTTCATATATTTGGAAATGAAGTTAGTACCCCTATCAGACACCACCTCTCTGGGGAACCCCACACGGGAGAAAATCCCCATCAGTGCACGTCCCACCACGGGGGCCGTCACTGTCCGGAGTGGGATGGCTTCAGGGTACCGGGTGGCATGGTCCACCAAGACCAGGATGAACCTGTTGCCCATGGCTGTCTTGGGGTCCAGAGGCCCCACAATGTCAATGCCCACTCGCTCGAATGGGGTACTGACAACTGGAAAGGGCTGGAGTGGGGCTTTGATCTTCCCCCACTCTTCCCACTTGCCTGGCAAGTTTCACATGTCCTGCAGTGAGCATCTGAGCTCCTGCGCATCTGGGGCCAATAAAAGTGGGTGACCAGCCTCTCGAAGGTCTTGGTCTGCCCCAGATGTCCTGCCGATGGCACATCATGAGCCAACCCCAGTAGGAAGGCTCTGAAGCACTGGGGTACCACCAGCACACGGGCTGACCCAGGCTCAGCAACCTTAGGCTCGCTGTACAGGAGGTCATTCTCCCAATAGATCAGATGTGACCCTGACTGATCACCTGCTGCCTGGGCTGCAGCCTGTTGCCGCAGCCCCTCAAGAGAAGGGCACGTTCTCTGCTGTTCACAAAATTCCTCCCTGGTGGGCCCTCCTTCCTGCTGCCAATGGGTCAGCCCAGGCAGGTCCCCCAGTTTGGCTACTTGTTCCCCGGTAGGCTCCAGGGCATCCCCCTCAAGGTCTGCTCCCTCCTGGGCCGTGGGAACTATGGGGGCTGGTTTCCCACGCCCCCTACCCCTTCTCTTTAAGGCAGGGGCCTGGGCCATACTTTCAGGCTCCAGGTCCTTCTGAACGTCCTTACTGGCTGCCATGGGCCGAGTGGTCGCGCACGACCACTGAGGCAGACCCAACATTTCCAAGTGAGATTTCCTCTCCACCGTGGCCCACGGGGAGTTCTCTAAATAATTGCCCAACAGACAGTCTACCGGCATGGCTGGCCTCACAGCTACTTGAAGCGTTCCTGAGACCCCCCCCCCCACTCAAAGGGAACTTGAGCCACCTCACATTGGCTCTCAGAGGTGTCTGCTGACACTACTGGGCAGAATGCATGGGGGACAACCTGCTCTGGGGACACCAACCGGGAGCTGACAGCAGTCACACTTGCTCCGGTGTCCCTCAGAGCCTCCACCCTATGGCCATTGATGGTCACCCACTGCCTGTACTTCTTAGTGTTATCAGGCAGCGTGGGGTTAGGGACCTTCTCAAAGTCTCCTAGCGAGACAAGGGTCAATTCTACGGGATCCCAGCCACCTGGGGCACCCATCTCCTCCCCTCCCAGGGCTACACTAGCAAGCTGGCGGGTTGGTGCACGGGGTGGTGCATTGAGGTCCCCCTGGGGACACTGGGGATCATAATACCGGTGGCCCACTTGACCACATTTAAAACAAGTAAGGGGCCCCCTATGAACAGGCCTACCTGTCGGGGGCACTGGCTTCTTCTCAGGGGGAGACTGGGACACCACTCCTGGGTTCCCTTGGGAATTACTTTGGGGCCCTCTCTGGAACTCCCTCTGTTTACCCCTGTCCCCCCCACTTCTCTGCTGGGGACCCTGCCCACCTTTGGCGAAGTCTCCCACATGACCCTTGCGAACCCGGGTGCTCACCCAGCGGTCCGCCTCCTCAGCAAGCTTCCTATGGTTAGTTAGCTTGCTATCAATAAGATGCAGGCGTAGCTCTGGAAAACAGTTACTAGCTAAATGCTCCCACGCAAACAAATCATACAGTTGTTCAAAGGTTTCCACTTTGCTACCTTTTACCCAGCGATCCATTGCTCTGCAAAAAAAAGACACATATTCAACCCAAGTGGTACCCTCTAACTTCTTACAGGTTCTAAATCTCTGCCTGTACATCTCTGGGGTCAAACCATATCGCGTCATCAAGGCCTCTTTCATATGGGCATACACCATCCTGCTCTCTTCAGGCAGATCCAACAGGGTATCCCTCCCATCACTCACAAAGCGTCCCCACAACCCCGCTCCCCAATCCTTCTCAGGGACCCGGTGGGACACCATTGCTATCTCGTAGGCGGCAAACCATTGCCCAATATCCTCACTCTTATGGAAATCCTTGATGACATCCTTGGGTATATAAACTCTACTCTCGGTAGGTACTAAAGGTATGCTGCCACCAGAGGGGGAGATCTCTAAACTCTTAGCCTTGATCTCCAGCTCCCTCAATACTTTCTCATGCTCCAGTTTCATTTTCTCAAGTTCAAATGCCAACCGGTTATTCTCAATATCCAACTTTTTACTCTCTAGGTCCTTCTGACCTTCTAATTTGGCCATCTCCAAACTATGCCTCCTATCTCTCTCCCTGTCTTTCATCTCTTCTGGAGACAGGCCCTTTGAGGACACGCTAGTACCTGGACTGGAAAGTGCTTTACCTCCCACTAAATCCACTTCGTCCTCCTGCTACCCTCCGGCATTCTCTCCCCCGTCCCCAGGCTCTCCCCCATTCCCAGAGGACTCCCTCGCCTCCCACCAGGCCTTTAGCGCCTTCTGATACTCCTCCTTCCTAGAGAGGCCTGCAATAGGGACGGTGAATTGCTTGCAAAAAGACTTTAGCTGTTTGGCAGTGTAGGTTTCTAACCTCTCTTCCTCAAAGGTGAGATCCCCCGAAGCATTGGATGTTGGCTTACCCATTGTAGACATAACTGGCAATTACGATCAAAAATAGAACAAGATCAACAACGTATGTGGTTGCGTTTAGGTCTGCACTCACTAGTAGTGTGCACCAGTTATTGTATGTGGATCACAAATGCAAGTCCTGATCCCACCGCTGCCACCAATGTTAGAAATGGAGATCTCTAGTTGGCAATGGCTGGCGCCAATGTCCAAGAAGGGACCCTTCTTCCTAAGTCAGAGTAAGGGGGCTACACCCTTTGATAACCCCTGCTCAACCCTGTGGTAACGTAGCACGAGCAGACAGGCCTATCTCAGAGGCAGTGTGTGAAGCATTTGTGACCATACACAATAACGCAGTGAAGACACCACAAAGGGACACCACACAAGTAACTATAGAAAAATGAGTAGCTTTATATCAGTTTAACACAAGGCTCGAAGACGATCAACAAGCCACAATGCACGTAAATATAAGTTCACTGAAAAGGCAATAAAGCACTCAAAAGCGGGTGAAACGAACTTAGTTCGAGGCCGGGATCTACGCGACCCGGTGATGCACAATGTACCTGAGGTTTAAAGGGGCACGGCACGCAGCTTCGGGAGGAAGCCGCGATGATGACAGGCGGACTCGCAGCGGCCGCAGCTCCCAGCTGCAGTGGTCCGCGGCGTGCACTCACGAGGCTCCTGAGGCGGTGATTAAAGGTGGGCTCTCAGCGGCAACAGCTCCTCAGCCGCAGCGGCCCACAATAGCGATAGCGATGATTCTCGTAGCACAGACAAATGCGGGCTCTCAGCGGCAACAGCTCCTCAGCTGCAGCGGCCCACAATAGCGATAGCGATGATTCTCGTAACACAGACAAATGCGGGCTCTCAGCGGCAACAGCTCCTCAGCTGCAGCGGCCCACAATAGCGATAGCGATGATTCTCGTAACACAGACAAATGCGGGCTCTCAGCGGCAACAGCTCCTCAGCTGCAGCGGCCCACAATAGCGATAGCGATGATTCTCGTAACACAGACAAATGCAGGCTCTCAGCGGCAACAGCTCCTCAGCTGCAGCGGCCCACAATAGCGATAGCGATGATTCTCGTAACACAGACAAATGCGGGCTCTCAGCGGCAACAGCTCCTCAGCTGCAGCGGCCCACAATAGCGATAGCGATGATTCTCAGCCCGCGTTCCCCGCAGTAGACCCAGAGGCTCTGGAATTCTCGACAGAGGCCTCACCTGCGAGTAGAACCCTCTCAATAGGAATTCAGAAGGCGGATGGGTGAAGTCTAATGTCCCTGAGACTTCAGCAGGAGGCAAGCTCAAATCAGGCCCTTGGGTAGTTGCTTCAGCAAGATGGATGAAAGTTTCAAAGTCCTTTTCCTCTCGTTGCATGGACAGAGGTTCGTCTTGACATCCAGAAGTAACACACCACGTAGGGGTTTCAGCACAGATATTTATACCCCACAGGTCTTTGTTCTCAAAAGTCACAAGTCACTGAACCCAGCCAGAACCAGTTCGGTGTGGTCCTGGAGCACTTTATTTACGAGGTTGCATCCTGCCTTTGCGGAAGAGGGGGTCTGCCATCAGACGCACAGTGGGGGCTGGAGCCATCATTCACCTTGCCAGGCCCAGCCCTGCTCAGATCAAAGGGTCACCCCTCCCCATACTCCAGCTGCAGATTCCGCTCTTCAACCCAGGTCGGGCTCAGCCTGCCCTGTCCCTCCAAGACCAGACATCCAATACACATAACAGCAGAGCACACTGGACGCATTTTAGGCAAGAAAATACCTACTTTCTAGAAGTGGTATTTTCAAACACAGAATATAAAAATAA
The DNA here is from genome assembly GCA_963921515.1 of Calotriton arnoldi. Lineage (NCBI taxonomy): Eukaryota > Metazoa > Chordata > Amphibia > Caudata > Salamandridae > Calotriton > Calotriton arnoldi. The sequence goes on along the minus strand of CAWUFW010001843.1, from coordinate 900,508 downwards.
TCCTCACTAAAAGATGTATTTAATATTCTGAGCTCAGGCATACTAAATTCGACTTTCCAAACATGTTCCTTGGGTCAGCTAGGATTATAAGATGTAATAATCAAAACTGCCCATTCTGGCCTAAGGGAACACATAGCCTTGCAATAGTGAAAAACGAAATGGAGTGTAATTCACTATCACGACATGCCACACAGACCAAGGCAGGTCCTACCTTTCACTTTCAACGCACCCTGCCATAGGGATGACTTACATGATGCCAAGGGAAGGTTGAGGGACTGGGAAGTGGGTTCACTTTACAGTCAAAGAATGGCAGTTCTGGACTGCGCACAGACTCTGCGATGGCAGGTCTGAGACACACTTTACGCGCTGCTTATGTGGGTGGCGCAATCAGCGCTGCAGGCCCACCAGCAGCATTCGGTCTACCAGCCCTGGGCACGCACGGTGCACTATACTCAGGACTAACAGGTAAATCAAATGAGCCAATTATGGGAATACCAATTCATCCAGTCAATTTACAATAGGGAGCATTCGCGCTGTAGCACTGAATGGCAGTGGCACAGCGCCCAGAGCATCTAACACCAGCAAACACAGAGGAGACAAAAAGCGAAAGATGGAAGGGAGACCCACGCCAATGGTGCCAAGTCTAACAGTCAGTTATCCAGAAATCAATAGTTGCGAATCCTCCTCCGAAATTGGGATGGGTGGGCGGGTAGTTTGAAGTCCGACTTGCAGGGAGGCAGGGTGGGGGGGTGGTTGGGGCCAGTTATGGGGAGTTTATTGTTGTTCATGTGCGTCACAATGATCATTATTTCATCATTGCACACAATTGTTGCTGAAACCCATCCGTGTTGTCTGCTGTACACATGCCACTGCCTACAAACACATTCTCTACCAAGTATTTACACGGGGTATTTTCGACCCCTCCGTGCCTTAGAGACAGTGGGACTGGTGAGGCCCCCATATAACCATAATGACAGCTACCAATGCCCCCTGTGACATGCGACTCGGCGCGACGCTAACCCTGCTCTCCTGGAATGTCAATGGGTTAGGGGATAGGATCAAGAGGGGTGTGGTGCTACAATATATCAAACGGCAGGCGGCAGACATAATTCTACTGCAGGAAACCCACCTTGTTGGGAACACCTGCAAGGCGCTTGATAGATGGGGATACAAACTTGTAGTCCATGCAGGATTTACTACTGGGTCCAGAGGGGTTGGGATACTAATGAAGAAAAGTCTCCCATTTGTTGTAACTCAGACACACACAGATAACTATGGGGGCTTTGCTGGGGTGTCGGGGACCTGGGAGGGTAGGACTATGAATGTCCTTTCGGTGTATATACCTCCTGCTTTACATAAGTTGGCTTTGCTGGAACTGAGTAGGATGATTCTTGCCTTACCGGAAGGTGAAGTAGTGTTGGGTGGTGACCTCAATATGACGCTCTGCGACCAAGCTGACAGATACCCCCCGAGAGGCACTGCACGGACACAAAACACACTGGCTGAATTCGTGGCAGCGCTGGGCCTGACAGATATATGGCGGATGGCTCACCCGCAGTCACAGCAGTATACATGCTATTCGGCTGCTCACAAAAGTCACTCCCGCATTTACCACATACTAACTCTGGCTGACACTGCACACCACTTCATTGAGGTTCAGCATTTAGCGAGGGGCATCTCCGACCATGCTCCCATAAAGGCACGGTATACAGTTAAAGCTACCCCCACCCGCAGGACACTTACCATTAATCCACGGTGCCTTCAGGTCCCCCATATAAAAGACGCATTGATCAAAGACACCGAATATTACTTTGCCGAAAATGTGGGGACGGTTCAGTCGTCGCAGATTCTGTGGGAGGCCTGTAAGGCAGTAATTAAGGGTCGGGCCCTATCACTCACAGTAGGCCACAGGAAAGAGAAAGACCGACAACTTATCGAATTGGAGCAGGACATCCTGACACGGGAACACGCGTTAGGGGACAACCGAGACAAGACCGAGAATCACATCTTGGAACTCAAACGTAAAGAGTACAGAGCCCTAGCCATTGAAACAGCTAAGGGCAGATACCGTGCCACACTATTCAAAATATACGAGCAGGGAGACAGAGGCAGTAAACTCCTAGCATGACTGGATAGGAAGGAAACGGCGGACTGCTGGATCAGAGTAATACGCGATCAGAATGAGACCTGTCTGTGGGACCCACAGCACATAGCAGATGGGTTTGCAGAATATTAAACGCAACTTTACTCACCGGTTGCAACAGCTACTATAGAAGAAGTACGGGAGAAAATAACCGATATACAAATCCCTACACTAACCCCAGAAGACCAGCAACTGCTGGAAGGGGATATCACTGTCGAGGAGGTCACAACCGTCATACTCAACATACAGTCAAGGAAAGCGGGGGGTCCTAATGGTCTCCCAATTGAACTCCTCAAAGCAAAGGAGTCCAAGGTGAATGTATGACGTTACTACGCATACATTTACAACGCGGTATTTTACATCGCGTTCGTTACAACGCAAGTCGTTACAACGACTTGCGCTGGAGGGCGCTGGGCTTAGGAATAGTATGATTTACTATTCCAACTCCCGTCTACGTACAGTAGGGAAGGTGTTGGAATAGTAAATCATACTATTCCTTAGGTTAGAGCGCCATCCAGCGAAAGTCGTTGTAACGACTTGCGTTGTAATGACCGCGATGTAAAGGCATTGCGATGCAATGCCCGCGTTGTGATGGATGTTTCCCGTCCAAGGTGGCACCACACCTCCTTGAAATGTACCTTGAGAGCAAGTCTACCGGCATGCTCCCCAGAGACCAGAGACTGGCGTCCATTGTTGTAAATACACAAGGCAGGGAAACCAGTGGAAGACTTGGCCTCATATCGACCAATATCCTTATTAGATGTCGAAGCCAAAATTCCCACAAAAGTGTTAGCCAATAGATTGCTCCATGTCATCACAAAGTTGGTGCACCCGGACCAATCTGGGTTCATGCCCGGCCGCAACACCGCTATGAATCTACGCCGCCTAAATGGAATACTTGCTAGGAAAAGCACCGTTAGAGAGTGTGCGGCCATACTTTCCTTGGACGCACGTATGGCCTTTGATACAGTAGAGTGGCCATATATGTTCGCTGTCCTCGAATGTATGGGCCTAGGAAAGGTATATCTCGATTGGATTAAACTCCTATATGCTGAACCTCTCGCTCAGGTGGTGGTGAATGGTCATGTGTCCACCACATTCACCCTGCGCCGTGGAACGAGACCGGGCTGCCCATTATCTCCTCTTATATTCGCTCTCGTCAAGGAACCCCTTGCATGTTGGATACGCCGTGACCCATTGAAACTGGGGCTGAAGTGGGCAAACGAGTGGGAGGACAGAATTTCGCTTTATGTGGGCGACATCCTGCTTTACGTTGCCTCCCTAGGTGCCTCAATCAGCAGAGTCCTCCAAATCTGCACTAACCACGGCAAATACTCTGCTGAATCAATTCATAACATTTAGCTGTTTCCCCTTCCAATATCATATATGTCTATGGTACAGAATCAATCATTTGTTTTTCCTCATTCTTTTGCATGGCCAAACAGTACCTGCAGACAAACCCCATTGCATATTTCAGAATAAAGTTACTGCTCCCTCTGTCTTCCTAGAACCACTCTTTATCTTTTGAGATATCCTCTTGGAAGATCCTATGAAGGGAAAACAAGATGTCACATCTCATCCTGTTTTTTGGTCTGCACTTACAGACTTCTGGCAGCTCCTCAGTTTGTAGCCTTGTCATATGATAAGGATGTTGATTTCTTCATGAAAATGGTGCTTGGAGAGGTGGCTGGACCTTGCTAACCAGGCCAGATATTCTGCTGTTGTATTGTCCTCCCAGACCATTCCACCATCACCTGGAAGGGAGATAGGTGTTTTTGAAACATCAATCAATTCCACTGCCAGGAGAAGATAGTAAATTTAACTGTACTTTTGGGTTGGAGGTCCAGATGTGTTGGATGGTGGTTATTCTTTGATATCAGATCAGGCCAGATACTTGTGTTTCTTGCTGCATGACACTTAATTCAATCTGCTGGTCAAGCAGTGACCGAAGAGAAGGTCTCACTCTTGGTTCATTTCCTGGACACACTCCTGGTTCTGGTCCCATAAGCACCCTTGACAATCTAATATGGTGGAGTGTAATTTTGTCTTGAGCCGCACAAAGGGTAAGCTGCTGGCTGTGATTGTGGCAGCAGTGTCTCCAGCAGTTATTAGGGAGCATGGCAGGCATTCTTCCTCACCACAGTCTGTGAGGGATGATGGTGAGGAGAGGGTGAGGGGAAGGAGCCACAATCATCCTCCTGTTCCATGCCAAACACAGAGTTAAACTGGTTTAAGAACTTATAGAGTGAATGCAAAAACAGCAGGACTACCGCCCGTGGCTGATCCACCTAAAGATAGTATTGATTTGTTTGTTAAATATGGACATTTGTCCTCTTCAGTTACTGCTCCATCTTTATATGAGATCTGTGGTAGAGTAACGGTCTGAAGTTCACATTTGTGAAATTTATGACCAAGCTGCATCCTGCGATGGAAGGTTAACTGGGTCTGAAAGAAGCTATCTCTGTAGATGTCATGCTTCCCAACCTGACAAGATGGCCTTATATTTTACCGGAGAAGATACCTCCTTGGGTTCCTGTGGATAATAAGATGCAGTGTGCTCAAAAAGGCGTTTGCTGGGTCAATGTTGTCCTTGCAGGCTGTGTCTATTCAGTCACTATTGCCAAATCCCTCTGAAAAGACTTCTAGACTCTATGAATTGATATTCTAGACTCTATGAATTGATACAGGAGGACGCTGATTGCATAGAGATGTTGTCCGCAATGGAGGAACAAGTGGAGTAATTAATGGATGTGGCTTTTGACTCTATTCCGGTGGCAGCTTTTACTGGTGGATCTTCTCCAGTTGCTCGCCACAACATCTGATTCAGTGTGTTGAAGACTGATGTAACGCATAACCGTGGTAACTAGAGTTGGATCTCTAGTCTTTTGTTATAGAAACACTCCTTTGTTCTGTTTCAGAATGTTGTGCTGTAAACCTACCTGGTAGTTCTATGTCTGTTAGTTATACTGGATGGCCATAAAGGTGGATTGAGCTTCTGTACTATGAAATAAAACTGGGGCTTATCTAGCAGTGACTGCATGATGCTTAATCTTCTGGGTCATTACAAGAACATATTGCGGCATATGCCACTTGGTGATCCAAATTTGTTTGTTTAAGATGTTAATTGATAACAGGAAATATGCCTAGCTTCATGGTTTTCTCTATCTGGATGACTAGTTGATCCAGGCTCCTTTGAGGTCCCTTCCCAAGGAGGCAACATTGAGAGTTTGGACAGACCTGGCTTTTCATTGCCTGTAAGCCCCACCTTACACCTTGTCAGTCATTGGAGATCATTGGGGCTAAGTTACAGATTGCTGTGGTCCAGTTGTTTATCTCAACTCACAGGGTTATGGCTCTTCAGATGGCCTTCTGAATTCTTCTTGCCTCCTGTTCAGTTTCTGTCCGACTCTGATGAGAAAGCAGGGACACACAGGAGAGACTGTTGTCTTGAAGCTTTGGGCTCAACATCATCACAATCTCCAACTCCCTTATCTGACACCTACCTGGGCCAAAACACATGGGTGCTTGAAGCCTCACTCGAACACCAACCCTCATAATGAGCATCAGCCCATACCAGAGGAACTTAAAATGGAACCACCTTTAGCTTAAATAATGTGCTTCATCCATCTTAACCCTTTATGCATCCTACCTCAACACTCAGTACTAGGTGGACGGATAATCATAGTGGTTGAGAGCCACCTTGATCGGCTGGAAAAATGGAGGTCCCTTACTGTTAGACTAGGCATCTTTTGGTGTGTTTCCCTTGTCTTTTTGCTTTCTGACCTCCTGGTTTTGACTCTGTTTTTGCTGGCTTAGTGTCTCTGCTCACTTTCTCACGGCTGATCCGTGTTAAAGTGCAAGTGCTCCTATGGTAAATTATGTTTATGGATTGGTGTTCCCATGTTTGACTTATTTGATTTACTGTTAAGTCCCTAGTACAGTGCACCGTGTGTGCCCATGGCCTGTAAATCAAATGCTGGTAGTGGGCCTGCAGCACTGGTTGTGTCACTCACAGAAGCAGCCCTTCAAAGGGTTCTCAGACTTGCCACTGCAGTGTCTGTGTGCAGTTGTGACTGCCATGTCGACCTGGCAAGTGCACCCACTTGCGCGGCCCCAAACCTTCCCTTTTCTTACATGTTGGGCACCCCTCAGGTAGGCCCAAGGTACCCCCATGGGCAGGGTGCAGTGTATATGAAAGGTAGGACTGTCCTGATAGTGAAATTCAGTGTAATTTGTTTTTCATTATTGAAAGGCTATCTGTCCCTTAGGATAGAATGGGAGATACTTTGTAACATCTTACAAGTATAACTTTCTATTGGGACAAGATAGGATAATGGAGTTTAGCATGCCTGAACACAGAATTTAAAAATTTCTTTTAGTAAAGATGGTTTTTAAATTGTGTGTTTGAAAATGCCACTTTTAGAAAATAGGCATTTTCTTGCTTAACCATCCTGTGTGCCTCTGCTGGGTTGTGGATTGACTGTCTGGCTTTGGAGTGACAGGGGCTGGGCTGGGCATGTGCATTCACTGTAGACAGCCACTGGAGGGGTTGAGGTGTGTCCTGCCTCTCCTGGATGAGTCAGGGCTGGGTGTGAATAGACCTGGGCTGCATTTAGAGTAGTGGGAGGAGATTTCCTTGCACCTGAATAGGCCTGGTCGGCCTTATTCATTGCTGTTTCCACCTCCTGTCAGGAAGCTGGGCCAGAGAGGACAGAACTGGTTTGGAATAAGCACAGACACTCTCTGCCACCAGAGAACAAAGGGAAATGTGGTATAAATATTGGGGCCCAGACCACAGAATTTTTTAACTCTTTTGGACTCAGAATCCTGCCAAGAAGAAGAACTGGAAAAGCTGTGAGGAGGAACTACCACTTTGCTGTGTTGTCCTGCAGAGCCTGTTTCTGTCTTGGGCAGAGAAAGGACTGGACTGAACTTTCTTCAACTTCTTTGTTCGAGTTTCTCCAAGGCCTTGGGGTAGAGCTTGCCCCCTGTTCAAGAAGTCTCAGGAACAGCAAATACTTCAAGTTAGTCTGCTACCAGCACTGGGAACTGTGTGCTTTGTGCTGCAACAGAAGAAAAAGCAACCTGATGCTGTCACAGACGCAGCTGCCGGCTCCATGTACTGAAGGCACCGCAGAGGGCACCGCATCACTTTGCACCGCAGCCCTGGTCTCACCGATGCCGCTGGACAACCCTCACTGAGCCGCTGCCTGCACCGCGACCTGAGGGCACCGCACGCCGCACCTCCGCACTTCGCACCGCAGCTCCGATGTCTGCCAATGTCGGCGCTCCCGACTTAAACCCCTAGGAGTTCGATCTGCATCACTTGTAACTTCAAGGGCCCAACGACTCCTGCATCGACCTCTGGAACCGACGTCTGCCGACACCGGCTCTTCGGAGCTCAACGAGAGGTCGCCGACGCCCTGCATTTCTAAAAGATACTGTTTTGGGGGACTCCCCGACACCGTAGCTGGGCCGTGATCCCGCAGTCAGTCAGAACTGTTTGGATTTGTTGTTCACAATGCCGTGATAGCCCAGTACGGAGCTATTGACTTCAAGGAACCATATTTTAAGTCTATTTTTGATTATTGATATTTCTGAGAACTGTATGGTGGATTTTTATCTGTTTTGGTCTTGTTTGCTCAGATAAAATATTTGATATTTCTTCTAAAACTGGTGTGGTTTCTTTTTGTAGTGGTTTCACTGTATTTCTGTTGGTTATGTGCAAGTGCTTTAGACACTGCCTCTGAGGTAAGCCTGACTGATCTGGCCAAGCTACCAAGGGGGTGAGCAGGGGTTATTTTAGAAGTGTATTCCCCTCATCCTGACCAGAAAGGAGGGTCTCCTACTTGGACAGGGTAACAACCTGCCAACTAGAGACCCCCACTAACACTTACATAGTCCATCCCTGCAGGCGGTCTATGTTAGTCCATACTAAATACTCCCTGTCTCTGTAACTGTCACACCTAACATGACTAAACACTCAGTACTAGATGGATCAGTACTCACAGTGGTTGAGATCTGCCACTATTGACTTGTGGAATGGAGGACACTCATATACTCCTTCCCTGCAGACCTGGATCCATACTAAATTCATATATAGGATTACTGTAACATAAATCATGCAGGGGATATCCCACCTTACCCCCCAATTTATACCCATCCCAGCCATCACAACTCAAGTGGATTCTTCTGAGGCAGCCAGTGCTGTAAAGAAGTGACAGGAAATTGGCAACTTCCAGGCATCTGCAGTGCTAACGGTGGCCACCAGCCAACATAACCTAAACTGGCACATCTGTCTTTCACACCCTTTACCCACCACTTTACTAAGAGCAGTGCCCCAAGGCAAGACAGGATCATCTTTCAGGTCACTTGTGTATGCCACTGAAATTCTTTCCCACATAGGCACACAACTATGACAACACTCTTTCAGCCATACATTCCTGTATAAAAAGATTCCTACTAATCCAGGAAGGTGCTTTAGCTCTTCACATAAGGGTATGAAGAGTAGCGTAATTGCCTCAATCAATCAATATATGTATTTGATGCTGGCCTATTTGGCTGTGCCAGACTACCAGTCTGAAATTCCAGTACAACACTGAGCACACCTTACACTACAGCTAGTACGAGTTTGATGCTCATCTTACATTCACGCACAAGTCTTCACCCTACCCTCTTGCCCCTCTGACCACATTGATAGAGAGCTCGGATGGCAGGCACCTTATTCCTAAACGTTATCATGCTAGCCTGGCATTTCTGCCAGTCAAGGATGGCCACCTGGGAGAGCTGTGGGATCATGAGTTGCAGCGTCTGTTGTTAGATAAAATATGGTATTTTTACTGTCAACAAATCAAACTAGTGTCTCCCAATCACTGACATAAGCTAATACACTTCAAATTCCTTAAGCGTACTTACACAACTTCTTAGCCAAACTAGATCCCCCCGATCCTCAAACTGCCCTTAATCCCATCCTGTTGATGCTGATTTTGCACACATGACCTGGACATGTGCCCACAAAAGGGACTACTGTACTGCTGTATTTGCACAGCTCTCCCTAATGGTGGGGTTCACGGTATTGCATGACACACTCCTTGCGTTGTTGGCATACGTGCATGAGGTTCCGAAGGAGGTTTGTAGATCCGTTGCGATGGCTCTGCTCCTGGCCTAACATGAGATAGCACTCTGTTGGGTGGCAGACGTAGTCCAACTGTGGATGGATGGCTTAGGAGCCTCACATTTTGTGATGTTACTAGCGAGGTCTACGCTTCCTTACAACCCCCCTCATCTCGCCCACGAGACATTTGGTAACCATTCCATACTTATTTGAAGCAGCGCAAGCAACAGGAGGCAGACTAAAATAAACAACTAACTGGGTTTTGTTGCCCTAAGTACACATACACAACTTATTATTGCCCTGGGGATACTTGTGTACTCCTGCACTGATTGAAGGTTTCTTGCTTACCTGTTGTTTCCTAGTAGTTTGGAACACTTAATTATGTGTTGTATCCTTTGCAAAGCAGATGTTGTTACTTCACTGCTCCATCCACTTTTGATGTAATTGATTGCATACATGCTCCTTCCCCCACATAGTGGGTTGTTATGTCTGTTTTATGTTTTTTTCAACAACAAAAAAATTCCATTTAAAAAAAAAAAAAAAAAAGATGGAATTGAGACACTACCTTAGGTAGGAATTTGAGGTTAGTGCGGATGACAGCCCTGTCCCTATGTATTTGGAAAAAAAGGTTCTTCTAGGGTTAATGCTTGAAGCTCCCTGACATGCCTCAGTGAGGTAACAGCAATTAGAAATGCCACCTTCCAAGAAAGAAATTGAAGGGGGCTCGATAGGAGAGCCCGTGAGTTATGTACATACAATTTTAAGCAAACACAAGGAGATGATGGACGGAGCGCTGAAACTTTTCAAACACTCACCCCCAGTCACAGATCTGGGTTGAATCTATCATCGTTCTTTAGCTCACCTTGCCACCCCAGTTCAGACACAGCTATATGCAAATCAGTCTTGACCCTGTGCCTCATGGGAACAGTCCAGACCGAACTGCCAAGCCATGTCTTCCCTGGACCGGAATCAAGCATCCTGGGACCGGTTTCGGGCTAACAGCCCTCATCAGCCAGGCTAGCTTGAATCCAGTGACAAAATGAGCAAGGGACCCACGTCTGGGCATACCCCGCTAACTTAGGGCCAACAAAGCAAACACAAGGAGATGATGGACGGAGTGCTGAAACTTTTCAAACACTCACCCCCAGTCACAGATCTGGGTTGAATCCATCATCGTTCTTTAGCTCACCTTGCCACCCCAGTTCAGACACAGCTATATGCAAATCAGTCTTGACCCTGTGCCTCATGGGAACAGTCCAGACCGAACTGCCAAGCCATGTCTTCCCTGGACCGGAATCAAGCATCCTGGGACCGGTTTCGGGCTAACAGCCCTCATCAGGCTAGCTTGAATCCAGTGGCAAAGTGAGCAAGGGACCCACGTCTGGGCATACCCCGCCAACTTAAGGCCAACAAAGCAAACACAAGGAGATGATGGACGGAGTGCTGAAACTTTTCAAACACTCACCCTCGGTCACAGATCTGGGTTGAATCCATCATCGTTCTTTAGCTCACCTTGCCACCCCAGTTCAGACACAGCTATATGCAAATCAGTCTTGACCCTGTGCCTCATGGGAACAGTCCAGACCGAACTGCCAAGCCATGTCTTCCCTGGACCGGAATCAAGCATCCTGGGACCGGTTTCGGGCTAACAGCCCTCATCAGCCAGGCTAGCTTGAATCCAGTGGCAAAGTGAGCAAGGGACCCACGTCTGGGCATACCCCGCCAACTTAGGGCCAACAAAGCAAACACAAGGAGATGATGGACAGAGTGCTGAAATTTTTCAAACACTCACCCCCAGTCACAGATCTGGGTTGAATCCATCATCGTTCTTTAGCTCACCTTGCCACCCCAGTTCAGACACAGCTATATGAAAATCAGTCTTGACCCTGTGCCTCATGGGAACAGTCCAGACCGAACTGCCAAGCCATGTCTTCCCTGGACCGGAATCAAGCATCCTGGGACCGGTTTCGGGCTAACAGCCCCCATCGGCCAGGCTAGCTTGAATCCAGTGGCAAAGTGAGCAAGGGACCCACATCTGGGCATACCCCGCCAACTTAGGACCAACAAAGCAAACACAAGGAGATGATGGACGGAGTGCTGAAACTTTTCAAACACTCACCCCCATGAGGGTGCTGGTGGAACCTGGGGAGGAACCACTCTTCTCAGACCTTCCATCAAGGCTTTAATAACTGGTATTTTAAATATAGAGATGTGTTGTCTATTTTGGAGCTAGGCAGCCACTGTGGCTAGATGTAAGCATATGGAGGTAAAGGCTAGCCCAGAAATCTGTAAGTGGAGCAAGTAACAAACAATGTTCTGTACTGTAGCTTTGAAAGTGTCAATTTGTTTTAAGATACAGCAGCAGACAAACCTTTTCCATTTGGGTGCGTAGCAGGCATGGGTGGTAGGTCTGTGGGCTTCCTTGAGAATGATCATGTGCTCAGGTGGAAGATTAAGGTATCCAAATTGTATGACCTCAGGAGCCAGACCACAAGATTGAGGGACTTGGAATCTGGGTGCCTGATTTCTCCATGGTTCTACGTGAGAAAATACAGCCTGTTGGGAAGTCTCTCATGTGAGAATAGAGAGAGGTCAAGCAGAGTTGTGAACCATGAATGGCAAGCCCATGTGGAAGCTACCAAGATGAGCATGAGGGATGTCTACCGAAGCCTCTGAACCACATATGGAAGAAGAGGGAGAGGAGAAAAAGTGTAGGCTAATATCCCTGACCAATTAATCCATAGTGCATTGCCACTGGACTGTGGGTGTGGAAACCTGGAGGCGAAGTTTGGGCACTTGGCGTCATCTGCAGTTGCAAACAGATCAACATGAGGGAACCCCCATTTGTGAAAGTAACAAAGGGGGACTTGCGGACATCCTGCTGAGGCCGGCAAAATTGTTGTCCATCGCCGGAAGGTAGTCCGCTACCAAATGAATGTTGTGTTGGAGAGCCCAATGCCAAATGGTCTGAGAGAACTGTGACAGCTGTGGAGGGCATGTCCCCCCTTGTTTCGGAAGGTAGTACATAGCGGTCATGTTGTCCGTCCGTACAATGACAACTTTGCCTATCAGGTGAGGCAGGAAGGCTTGCAACGCTAGGTGAACAGCTAGAAACTCCAGGTAGGTGATGTGGAGACCCTGCTATTTGGTCTCCCACAGACCCTGTACAGTCAGATCCTGCAAGTGTTAGCACATCCCAAGAGTGAGGCGTCCGTTGTAACAATGGTCTGCGGAACAGGGTTGAGGAAAGGCTTCCCCTGAAACAGGTTGTTGGTGTTCCACCACTGGAGAGAGTGATGACTGCAGCGGCTGATCAACACTAGATCGTCCCAATGATCCTCTGTCTGAGACCACTGTTGCGCTAAACATTCCTCATGTTACGCATTACATGAGGTACTATAGCTATGCAGGAGGCCATCATGCCTAAGAGATGCATGACCGTCCTGACTGTGAGTAGTTGACCTGGTTGGAACATGGAAATTAGTGCTTGAAAACACTGGATCTTTGCAGATTTGGGATAGGCTAAGCCTACTTCTGTGTTAAGAATAGCCCCTAGGTAAGGCTGGATCTGTTGGGGTTGGAGGTGGGATTTGTTGGCGTTGATGGTAAACCCCAATTGATGAAGCAGTTTTTGGCTTGCATGTGTTGTTGACACTGCTGATTTGTGGCAGCTTTGATGAGCCAATCGTCCAGATATGGGAAAACGTGAACGCCCTGTCTGTGGAGATGGGCGGCTACCACTGCAAGGCATGTGGTAAATACCCGAGGTGCAGTAGAGACCCCAAAGAGAAATACTTTGAACTGGTAGTGCCTACCGCCAACCACAAACCTGAGATATCGGCGATGGGCAGGATGCATTGGAATGTGGAAGTAGGCATCCTTCACGTCTAGTGCAGCCATAAAGTCGCCTTGCTGGAGAAGGGGGATGATATCCTGAAGGGTTACCATGTGAAAGTGCTCTGATAGGATGTAATCGTTTAGGGGCCTGAGGTACAGAATGGGCCTGAGGAACTCGTCTTTTTTCGGTGTGAGGAAGTATAGTGAGTACACTCCTGTATCTTGCAGATGGTTGGGGATGGGTTCTATAGCACCTTTGAGAAGGAGGGCTTTGACCTCTTTCAGTAGTGTTTGATGTTCTGCTGATAGTCTGTGTTTGCAGAGCGAAATGGTTGGAAGCGTGGAAGTGAGCTCCAGACAATACCCAACACCCAATGGTATGAGGTGATGGTTTGCCATGTGGGAAAGTACTCTTGTAGGCGTCCCCTGAAAGGTGTTATGTGGTCGGGAGGAAGAAGAAGAGGCAATTCAGGGTTTGGTGGTGGGTGCAGCTTCTTTTGGTGAGCTACCCCTGCCTCTGAAGTTGTTGCCCCTATAGGACCCTCTAAAATAACCCCTGGGAGAGGATTGCTGGCCCGGGGTGCGCTGGTAAGAGGCGGAGGCTTTAGAGTAGGTGGTCTTTGAACCTCCATGGTAGGATGGGCAGTGAAAGGAACTGCAAGGAGTTGGTGTTTGAAGTGCACCTGTGGCTAAAATGGTGATCCCCATCAAATGGGATGTTCAGCAGATTTTGCTGAACATCCGGCTTAAAGCAGCCAGGCATGTCTGCGGAGGAGAACACTAGTATTCACCCCTCTAACCGCGGTGTCAGCTGAGTCCAGGACGCAGCAAATGGAAGTATTAGAAATTAACTTGCCCTCTGATATTGTTTTCTATGCTCCTCAGGGAGTTATTGGAGAAGCTCCTCCATTTCGTTCTAGTGGGCACGGTCATATCTTGCAAGGAGGCCCATGGACTTTACACTACACCAGTGGTTGGCTGATCGCACTGCCACCCTTTTCCCCACCGCATCTATGCATTTGCTCTCTTTATATGGTGGTAGGGCATCTCCGCTGGCGTGGGAGTTTGCTCGTTTATGGGCAGTAGTTGATGACTAGTAAGTCGGGTGGGAGCTGACTACGAATATATATAGGGCCAAGTGGGGAGGCCTTATATTTTGTATCCACCCTAAGTGTTATGACCATAGCTTTGACTAGATCCTTAAAAATGTCAGGGGTGTGAAGAAGCATGCTCTTGAGCATTGGGAGCTACTGGGTGGAGCAGTGAGTGGGGGAAAGGGTTTCAAGAAGAAAGTCCTCTTCTAAGGCTTCCTGTGGAGTTCCACTTTATGGAAGGAGGCAGCTCTACTAATCAGTTCTTGGAAGGATGTAGAGTCATCAGGAGGGGAGAGACGGGCAGGGTAAAGGTCTGGGTCTGTGTCCCCTGGTGGATCTATATCATAGGAGTCCCATGGGTCAACTTGTGGAGGAGTATCAAACGTGTCCACCCCCCCACACCATGCCCACCCGTGTCAGAATGTGGAGACCCCTGAGGTGTAACGTCAAGTGGGTCCCTTGTAGAAGGAGGTGGTGAGGGGGAAGGCAAAGGTGGGGGAATGGGTGGTGGTGATGGTGGTGCAAGAGATAAGGGGATAGTAGCCACATCTTTCTTCTTGCGTAGTTTTGCAGGAACTGGAGTGTCCAAAGCTTCCTGGAAGGATAGCTGCCATCTAAAGGATGGTGCAGCAGGTCCTAAATGGTGGTCAAGGATGCGGCCCATGTGAAGGTGGATGACCTGCTGATTTTGCCTTGAATCCAGCTGTTCCTGGAGTTTATGGAGGATGGGCTTGATTGGTGTGCTGATGTCGTACTTGGAGGTTGACGACGAAGTCTTTGGTTCTGAAATTGTCTTTTGTTTTGGTCACTGAAAGTACGCTTGGTGCCAAGATGGATGAAATTGATACAGAGGGATGGCTTGATGCCAGGGGCCGACTCAGTGCTGGGGTGGTTGGAGCCAAAGCACTCATTCTGTAAGGTTTCTTTGATACCGAGCTAGAGCTGGGTGGGACGTTCGAAGCAGTTGCTCAGTGCTGACTATGGCCCGAAGTCAGTAGTGGTCGGAAAGCCTGTCTCTGATGTTCCAGAGGGTCTGCAGGCTTCTTGGCAGAAGGCTGTTTGGAATACTGTTGAGGGGGAGGGGGTGGCGTACTCACAGACTGCTGAGTAGGTGGAAGCTCAGCGGTCTCCAGGTCGGAGCCCGAGCTGCCTTCAAGGGAGAAAGCCTCTTCATCTGCAGCCGATGACTGTAGGTGTTGTTCCCCCTCAATGTCACCAGGACTAAAAGGGTCTGGTGTATCTTCTACGCTTCTCTGCGACATTTCGAGTCAACGGTCATGTAGAGTCTTCTTGGAGAAGAAGGAGGCCAGTTGTCACATTTGGCCTCAAAAGACACAAATTACAGACCTGATGTAGATCGGTCCAACTGTATTTTGTGTGGCAGCAAGGACAATAACCAAAAGGCGTCCATTCCATCACCATCAAGGCATGGTGGAGAGACTCGACAGACTGGTGTAGGCCCTAAGGGGCAAAACTCAGGAAGAGCTGCAGTCAATATACGAATCTGTCCTGATCGAAGTT
Organism: Calotriton arnoldi; assembly: GCA_963921515.1. Lineage (NCBI taxonomy): Eukaryota > Metazoa > Chordata > Amphibia > Caudata > Salamandridae > Calotriton > Calotriton arnoldi. The sequence continues at coordinate 884,799 of CAWUFW010001843.1, read as the reverse complement.
TTTGACCGGCAACCCGCACAGGAAAGAAGAGGAATGCGATCGAAGTACAATGGAGGGAAGGTACTGTGTGAACCAAAAAAAGCACTGCGACGGTGTCGAACCGGAGCACAGAAGCACACGTCCTAACCCAACAACAGAAAGAAAGCAATCTAACAATGGATGGATATCCATGTACATTATCACCAAGAGGAGGAGTCACTCTGTCTCGCGACTTGAAAGACTTCTTTGAAGAAAAACAACTCGCACACTTCCGGGCTCAACACTAGATGGCCTGATTATGCACAGCATGTGTATCTAGAGCCACACATGCTTCGAACATTCTACACAGAAAATATAGCTTTGCAGAATTTCAAAATATTTGCTCTTAGATTATTTAATAATAATGCCAAAGGCACTTGTAATGGTTGCTGTGTAGGTCTGCTTTTAATACAAACACACCTACAGACAATATTTCACATTATAAGCTTGCTAGTTTATCACCACATAATATGACAGCAGTGCATATAAGGCACACAAAGCAGGACAGCTGAAACCACAATATTACAATGTCGACTAAACAAACTTAGCAAATCTCATAATTACTAAGAAAATATTTCCTTTACAGCCATTGCTTTAATGAAGTCCCTGCTGAGGAGACCGTTCATATTAGAAGTGTAAAATGGACTACTAAAAACAAAGCCCCAGATATCCTAAACTTTGATGCAACGCAGCAAGGGAAGTTGCTGTGCTGAGTTGGGTCAAAGGGATGATTCAGAAAAGCACCATATCTGGTGCTCCTAACAAAAATGGCAAAAATAAACAGGATTAGGAGAATGCAAACAAAACAAGTGTTTGAGCCATCAGGACCATATGGCTGCAGGAGGATGAGGATGTGGTTTGAGCTGTTATGAATATAAGGCAAGAACAGAGAATGGACTAAATGTCAGAGGAAGGGCAGAAAGAGGCAGCTGTCACACTCCATCACCTGTCACTCTGGTATTTGTGGGTATGTGCTCAGAGGATTTTTACCAAACTCAGGCAGCTAGGACCTTAAGAACTTACTTCCTCAGTGTTGCTGACGAGATGGCTGTACTTCCTTCACAATGGGAGACCTTTTGCACCAAGTCTCTTTCCTTGGTGTCACTTCTCATCTCTGTGCTTGTCTTCTGCTGTGACATGATAGCACCCCCAAGCAGGCCATGACAGACCCCGAATGCGTGGCGGTGTCTGACTTACAGTTGTGTCATGGCACAGCACATAACTTTGTGTGTGCATGTGTGTGTCGCAGTAGCAGCTGGTGTGCGGGTGGAGTTGCGGGGCATGGGGCGACAGACCATGGATGACGAGGAAAACACAAAAAAGGGGAAAAAAATAACTTACCTGCAGCCCGCCTCTCTTCTGCTTTGAGTCCTCATTGCTGCGCAGGCTTACAGACTCCCCTGCGGCCAATCCTGAAGCTGCTCTCATATTGCTGGCAGCATGAAAGCAGCATCAGGAATGGCCTCAGCGCCCTGAATTTGCACTCCCTGTGAGACTGGGAGTCAGTGCTTGCTATCTCTAACCCTGCAATGCAACTCGGGTTGGAGACAGCTCAGAGCGCATGTTAGTGTGGCAGTCCTGAGACGGCCAACCAAAGCGAGATGCACACTGATAGCAGTGCCCACCATTCCCCCTCGTGACTGCCCCCTCGATGGCCCAGCCCCTAAGACTCGGACCGGCCCTTAGAACTTGAAAAATAAAATAATAATAAACCTGTTTTATTATCGTTTTAGTTTTCAAGTTTTGAGGCTAGCAGGGGGGCGACGCTCCTCCAACATAGCGAGGGGGCTGCCCCTGGTGTGTCTGCACGTATACACAAGTTAAAAATTATTACCGTTGATTGACTATATGCAAGAGAAAAGAATGACACACCCTTATAAATATCAGTGTATATGTGTGTATAAAAATAAGGAGAGGCACTACCTTGAAAACATGCACATCCGCAAAATGCATTGTGCTGATCATAATTTGATGGACAACTTATTGAGCCAATGCCTGGAGGGGACACCACACCAAGCTGAAGAGGGTTGATGTGTTTTGTGTGAGGACATGAGTACTCACCAGGCTTTCTGTAGGTGAGACCTAATAATGTACACACAGTAAAAGACATTATAAGCATTAGTGTTACAACACTACCTCGCCTGAGATGCTTCATTGGTCCCATTGTTTTGAGGACGTCTTGAAAAATCGAGAGCAGCACTCACAAGTTCAAGTACAAATATTTTCTCAGAAGGTGATACAGTATTTTTTGACTAATGAAAGGTGTATTACAGCTATTTGGTGTCATTGTTGGAACAATTCGGTTAAGTGGATACTTAATACTTGAGGTAAATGATTTCAAAGGTTAACACATTTGCAAATTAAATTTCTATTTCTAAGACTGAATCACCACCTTGTGGGTTTCAGAAACATAGCAGTTTTTGTTGGCTGACCAGTTTTGCCATAATGATACAATTAAATATTTCGTAATAATCTATTTTTCTTAATCCCTGCACAGGCTGTAGTTCCAGTTCCAAGTGCTGAAACAACGAAGCTAACAGTGGCCAAACTCCCTAGAAGGAAGCGAGAATATAACAGCTACTTCAATTATTGGATACTTGTTGCTAATAACTTATCTTATCTATTTAAATTAAATTTACCTTATGTAGATAAAATTTGCCGTTAGAGTTATCAGTTCTCTCAATTTTGTATACTGAGAAGTACGAGAAGAAGCTGAAGCTAGAGGAGCAGTATCCAGATTGCTGGATGACCCCTCACCCATCTAGAAGCCTGGCAGGCCTCAGCCCCTAGTCCTGGTCACAGGCAGAAGTCTTGCAGAGATTCACCTTGCACAGGTAGACTGGTTGCTTGACAGCTGACAGTTTTGGGGGCCTCAAGCTGCCCTTATAGTCCATTACCAGACACCAAATGTGATATAGGGTCTTAGTCTGTTAAGTTTGTTTTGCGGTTCTGCTTCCTTTTGAAGTACCCAATCCTCTGTCTTGCCCTTCCTCCAGAAAACAGTCTGTCACAACAGAAGTGACTCAGAATCTGATAACTCCACAATACAGGCCTTGGGAGTGACTAGAGGTTCAAACCTGGATGTTGGCCACAGTCACATGTGCATCGCAAGGTTATAATAATCAAAGAGGGATGAGGAGGGATATTTAGAGAGGTCCTGCACCCACCCTCTTTTGGAGGGAACAACACAGAACGGGCAGTTCCTCAAAGGGGAAGGGGGGAGAGAGAGACAGGAGAACCCTTAAAGGTGGAACAAATGGCCGACCAACTGGATCCCGGGGATCCGAGTGATCAGATCAAACTGCCCTCACACACCTAGTGTGGTGTCATGCTTCATGATTGGGCGCTACATGTTGGGCCAGCGCTAAAATGCCCGATGGGCCCCTGAAGGGGGCTCTTTAGCGGAGATCTTCTGATCATTATGCCATATGATGAATGCAAGTGAGGGGGAGAAATAGGGTGGTGAGAAAGTGGATAAAAGAGTCTAAGGGCACTGGGAATTTTAATATGGTAATGGTCCCTTGACACATTAAAAAAGGGTCTATCTAGGGTGATAATGGACCCTGATAGCTATGATGCATGTAAAGTAAGGTCGACATGTTTCATGTCTTGGATGCCAGGAGGGTCTATGGCATTTCATCAGGACCAAGCTGACACCTACCCTATGGAGTAAAAGAGCGGAGGCCAGAAAATTAATATAGGGTACCTACTCAAAGGGACTGATACTACACTTGCTGTGGTGCAGCAAAGCGAGTTTCTACCTAAAGGAAAAAATAAGAAAATGGGCCATCAGGGAATTGCCGCCAATCATTAACTCAAGGTTCACAGTGTCTCATATAATGCCCATGGACTTATTGTTTCTGGAATTGGGTCTCTCTTGGAACCCCTCAGCAAATTTTGTCATTTTTTTTTGTTGTTGCAACTACTGGTTAAGAAGACATTAGGCGTCCTCAACCTGATTACAGAAATGAACAGCCTAGAAGAAAATTACCTTCTTATGACCCTTGACGTGGAAGAGTTATGTAGGAATATTGCACATAATGCAGCCATTGCAGTCATTGAGGCTAGCCTATTGATAACAAGTTGGACGTCTCTGACACCAGTGAGCTTCATAGTCGAGTGTGCGACTTTAGCATGGAAAGAGAATTTTTTTCAATTTCAAGATCAGCTGATCCACCAAGTTAAGGGGACATCAATGGGAAGCACTGTTGCCCCAAGCTTGGCCTGTCTGTATATGGCTGGATTCGAAAGTCTATACATATCTACAGACAGTAACCCATATCATGCCAACATCAAACTGTGGTGAATTTACATTGACGACATCATTATCTTCTGGAATGGCGATCGAGACACATGTGAGGCCTTCTACGCCTGGATCAACTTTCTCAATCCATTCCTGAAATTCACCAAGACAGTATCAGACAGAGAGGTTGCCTTTTCGGATCTCCTTATCACTGCCAACAATGGACGACTGACCACTATGACTTTTAAAAAGAAGACAGATTGTAACAGCTTATTGCTTTACGATACCCACCATTCGAAAGCTCTTCACGATAATCTTCCCTATGGGCTATTCTTACATCTTTGCCACAACTGCAGATACAGAAAGGACTTTGACAATCAAGCTGCGAGTCTGAGCAAAAATCTGCAAGCACGCAACTATCCAGCTTTGGGAGTGAAGAGGGCACAAAAGAGGGCCCTTAATAACCACAGGGATGCCTTGTTGGTGCCCAAGAAAAGACAAGATGATAATGTGATCACTTACGTCACTACGTTCATGCCTAATTTCAGTCAAATCCAGAAGACCATACGGAAACACTGGTGCATTGTTCAATTGGTTCCCTTGACATTCCAACCCCGCGATTTGCCTTCATGTGCACCAACAACTTACAAGACCATTTGGTGCATACTAGACCTCAGGCTACCCCAAAACAAGAACAGTGAACCCTATGGAACCTTCCTCCAGTTACCGGCCATTTCCCATGTGGCCCATGTGGTGTCTGTCACCTTACAGAATCTTCTAAAGTGATCAATCTTGATGACACATATACATGGAGTCAGAGAAACCACATGAACTACAATGCAAGAAATTGCATATACCTCATCCATTGCCCATGTCAACTACGCTATATATGCATGACCACCAGACCAGTAAAGATACGCATTACTAACATCACAGTAACATCCGCTGCCAGCGCTGTACAACCAAGATGAGCTCCCACTTTGTGGAAAAACAACATACCCCAGATGACCTCAGGTGGACCGTCCAGGAGGCTAATAACCAGTGGAATACGTCAACTCTATTCCAGAAACAACAGCGCTGGATCTTCCTCCTGTTGACTCATGTGAGCGGACTCAATGGTGAGATCCCCTGGAATGAACTAGAGCTTCCATGATCTCTAGGTTTACGTTTTGGGCAGTCACGGTCAGCCAACTGTAGCTGTTATGAGCAAGGTGGTATCCCTATCATATTTTGCACTAGACACTATGCCTTCATATGCCCTGATATTCTAGTTTTCTGGATTATTACATGGGGAACATACAGGTGTCATGTAGTTTCTTTGACTACCCTATTATTATTTGTACATTAACCATATATGTCCACTGGTAGTGCCATATGTACCCAACTCTGCAACGTGTTATCACACTATTCACATGCCCCTTTGTAAAATACTGATGGGGTAGGTAGACTCTTAACATACAGGTGCCGTTTTCACACGTTCCATTATCATATATCTTTGTGGCTATCTTACCAGTTACATTTTCAGATTCATCCACCATGAACACCCTTGTTAGGGATATGTGTATTCAAATTCATAGTGTGTTACTATACTATCCCTACATTCATATAACGAGGAGGAACGTGTACCACCTGCCCGCCACTTAAAAAGGGCCGCCACAATACAACCCACTGGTGGCTTCACCGGTTTGCAATGACGCCGCTGGCACAGTACGAGTAAGCGTGTCCGGCTTTCCACTCCCTGCACACTTATACAGGTACAGCCGTGATTAGGCATTAATTTTGGGGACTTTATCTCCTTCTTGATCCCAGATGTATCCGCACTGGTTATAGCCCTCCGGCTTGGTGTAATACAGTTGCCGAGACGGGCTCCATTCCAACATGGCGATATTGGGGACATGCTGATTAGACTTGCTCATCGACACGTCCCCGTCTACATATGTATGACGAAGTCCTGATGGGCCCACTTGGCCATTCTGAATGTTTATAGATGCACTAGGGCGTGTTAATTACCAATTGACCACACAGGCGCCCTTTGACTCACTTACCTCAATTCATAAAAAGCTCATAGACCGCCTCACTCATTACCTACAGGTTGGCAGAGAAGGTTAGGTCTCGGGCTACTATACCGTGAGGTTCACAAGAATTTTTCGATGTGTTGTGGCATTTCCTTACATTTTATTGCTTTAAACTATACTTTATAATACCCGCATTTTTTGCTTTGTATCAGTTTTTTCTGTCTGCAGCTAGGTGCAGTCCTCTGGCCCTCCTAAGGGGTGTTTCACTTGTCATTATTGGGTACGTTTACCCTATATCTGTTAAACTTATTCACTGATGTGTGTGTGTATTTGATGCTTTAATAGTCACTTGAGGTATCTAGTCACTCACAGTACAGTAGTGGATGGACACACCATCATATTTCCTAAACCGTAATCAATCACAAAGGAGGGGTTTTGTGTTTTTTTTATAAAAGAGTACCTACTTGATTGTTGAGGTGACAATTGTCCTCACTGGTACGAGCTGCACCAGCTGGGCAGCATTATAGTGATCCATGGGCATTATGTCAGACGCTGTCAACCTTGAGTTAATGATTGGCAGCAATTCCCTGATGGACTGTTTTCTTATTTCTTCCTTTAGGCGAAAACTCCCTTTGCTGCACACAGCAGGTGTAGTATCAATCTCTTTGAGAGGGTACCCTATATTAATTTTCAGGGCCTGCTCTTTTACTCTATAAGGTAGGTGTAAGCTTGGTCCTGATGAAATGCCATAGACCCTCCTGGCATGCAAGGCATGAAACATGGCGACCTTACTTTACATGTAACATTGCTATTAGGGTCCATCATCACCCTAGATAGCCCCTTTGTTTTTAAAGTGTCAAGGGACCATCACCTTAATAAAAATTCCTGGTTCCCTTAGACTCGTTTAACCACTTTCTCACCACCCTCTTTCACCCTCTCGCTTGCATTCATCATATGGCATATCGAGAAGAAGATCTCCGCTGAAGAGCCCCATTAAGGAGCCCATCGGGCAATGCAGTGCCGGCCCGTCGTGGAGCTCCTGATGATGAAGTATGACACCCCACCAGGTGTGTGAGGGCACTTTTATCTGCTCTCTCGGATCCCCTGGGATCCAGCTGATGGGTTAATTTGTTCCACCTTTAAGGGCTCCCCCCCCCTTTGAGGAACTGCCCCTTCTGTGTTTTTGTTTCATCAAAAGGTTATCCCAATGTGCCAGCCCTACTCTTTATGATTCTCTTGTCAACCCCATCTCCTTCCTGAGATGCGTCAGGCCCCTTTACAGTGAGCTCTCCTTGAATAAAAGAGCACCCTTTGAAGTGTAGTGAAGAGCCTGGCTGTCCTTCCCCCAGTGTGTCCCACTCAGATCACAGGAACGCAGCAATTCACAAATCTGTATGGGGGTATTCCTCTACTTTCTTATGCTCCTCCAGTCAGCCCTGGGTCTCCCAAAACTGGAACTGAGAGTCTTGCATGCATTGTACCATTCACAGGCACACATACACAAAGGACACACATGCTACCACAAGCGCGCTACATAACACTCCATTCTAAGTTGATGTAGGTCCAAGGTGAGTAAAGCACACAGCAGTGGAACGTTACGTGAGTGAGCCTGTTGGTATCACTCCAGTGACGCAGGTAAAAAGCCTGTTCACTTCCGATTACTACGCGGTATGCTGGCACCACCACACTTGTGCTACTTAACTTCTAGTAAAGGCAGTAGCCTCTCATCATTATGAGGGCAGAGCTTTGGGCGCCCCTCCTGGTCCAACAAGACTGCAATCGTGAGACAGGCCTATGTCATGGTGCACACGCATGACCCGTGTTTGCCATGTGTTGGAAAGCGGTTTATTAGTAGGTGTAGATAGGTACCTACAGCTGTAGGTATGGGGTGAGTGTCAGTCTTGGTGACTGCACTCAAACCTGTGTAGTCCACACAAAAACTTAATTGTTTCTCCCCACCCCCCGGGATTAGATTTTTGTACCAGTAGCACTGGACTGGCCAATGGACTGTTAGAGAGCTCAATTACCCCTAGCTCCAACTTCTTGGCTATTTCAGCCTCACTCCTGGCTCTGATATGCTCAGACAATCTGTACAGCTTGTTTTTAACAGGTAGGCTGTCACCAGTGTCAACATCATAGACACACCAAGTGGTGATCCCAGGGGTCAAAGAGACCAGCTCAGCAAACCGCTCCAACATTTGTTTGCAGTCTTTGACCTGCTGGTCTGTCAGCACGGGAGAGAGTACAACTCCCTCTACTGAACCATCTTGCACATTGGTAGCAAGGAGGTCTGGTAGAGGCTCACTGTCCTCCTCACCTCCTTCATCTGTGACCATCAGCATGGTCATGTCTGCCTAGTCTTGGAGGGATTTCAGTCTGTTTACATGGAGTATCCTGTGGGGATTCCGGGGGTGCCAAGGTCCACCAAGTATGTGACCTCAACCTTTTCCTCCAGAACTGGATAGAGCCCAGTCCACTTGTCCTGGAGGGCCCTGGGAGCCATAGGCTCCAACACCCACACCAACTGTCCTGAATGATACTCGGGCAGGGTAGCCTTCTGGTCATACCAGAGCTTCATGAGCTCTTTGCTGGCCTCCAGGAAGCTGCTTGCTCTACTCATGTACTCTGCCATGTGGGACCGCAGGCCTAGCACACAGTCTAACACATTCTGTTTGGGTTCCTTGAGATGCTTCTCCCAAGCTACTCTCATCAAACACAATGGTCCTCTTACAGGGTGCCCAAACAGTAGCTCAAAGAGGATAAAATCTACCCCTTTCTGTGGCACTTCTCTGTAAGCAAACAGCAGGCATGGGAGGAGAACATCCCATCTCCTCCTTAGCTTGTCAGATAAGACATTTATCATGCCCTTCTGGGTCTTATTAAACTTTTCCACCTGACCATTGGTCTGGGGATGATATGGGGTGGCAACTTGTAGGTAACACCGCATTCATCCCACATCACCTTCAGATAGGCGGACATAAAGTTGGTCTCCCTGTCTGAGACTACCTTCTTTGGAAAACCCACTCTGGTAAAGACACCAAGTAGGGCTCTGGCCACTGTGGCAGCAGTGACTGTTCTGAGGGGTATTAACGCTGGAAATCTGGTGGCATGGTCCACTACTACCAAGATGTATCTATTCCCTGAGGCAGTTGGTGGGTCTAGGGGACCAATAATGTCATTCCTTATCCACTCAAATGGAGTCCTAACCACTGGCAGTAGTATCAAGGGAGCCTTTGGCTTGCCCCGTCTTGCCACTGGTTTTACAGGTGTGGCACAGGAGCTACAGAACTCCTTCACTTTGGCAGACATGTTGGGCCAATAGAAATGGTTGACCAGTCTGTTTCAGGTCTTTGTGTGACTCAGATGTCCTGACAAAGGTATGTCATGACCCAAGGTAAGGAGAAATTCTCTATACTTCTAGCGGACCACCACTCTCCTAGTTGTTTCTAGTTTAGGGTCCCTTGCCTCAGTATAGAGGACTCCATCCTCCCAGTAGACCCTGTGAAATCCATTGACATCACCCTGCTCTTGCCTGGAGGCAATCTGTCTCAGGTCCTCAAGAGTGGGACAATCTCTTTGTCCCTGGCACAGTTCCTCTGTGGTGGGTCCACCAGCCCCTTGCAATTCTGCTAAGTCAGACAGATCAGTTCCGTTCAGTTCAAAAATGTTATTGTTTAGTTACTAAAAACCATTACAAATAGCAAACTCTGATTAAAAGATCAAATATTCAAAGTGCTCCGTGCAAATGGCCAATTTACAGTTACAATAGTTAATAACAGCCTTGCTGTTGGCGAAAATCTAGTGAATAGCTAAAATTATCAAAGTGCAGTCTGCGAGTAACCAATGAGCAGTTATAGCCATTAGAATAAAAAGGTCTAAAAGTTTAAAACCATTACAATAGACAGGATCAGATAAAAACAACTAATGTGCTCGCAATGCTATTGTAGAGGCAGTCAGTACAGTTCTAAGCTAAGCTTGGCGTGGCAATCTCCGTTTCGTACTGAGGTGCTTTACATAGATTGAATGCCCCCAGCAGAAACAGATGATAAAATCAACTAAGATGTTCAAAGTGCGGTTAGCAAGTGACCAGTGTGCAAATACGATGGCTGTGTCTTCTGTGCTAGGCTGAACTTGGCATAGCAATCACCGGATCATATGGCAGTACTTTACACTGATTGGTTGCCCCCAACGGAGACAATGGCTACGTCGTGGCCATCCCAGCATGAATGGATATTTTGTTATTAGGTTCTGGCCTTGATTGTGACTGAGTGCTGCTGCCACTGATTGGGAAAGCTGATGTCTAATTATTTTGACGCATTTAGCGCATCTCGCCAGTGCCCAGGGAGCCATGGTGTTGAAGCAGATAGAAGATGCATCCTGACATGTACTCGCCCCAGTGGCCAGAAAGACCGGTTTAAGCAGGAGTCTCCTTTGATAGTCTAGGGCAGGACAACTGCATAACAAGTGTAACATGATTCATGTTTATAATTCCATAGCATGCAGTCTCTATTATCTCCAGGTCCTGCCCAGACAGGATTAAAGTCTTTTTTTTGGGAGCACTATTAGTCTCATATAAAGGATCTGTTTTTGTGTTTCTGCGTTTATAGCTTCCGGTAAATAAGGTTGTGGTTTTCCCACAAGATAAGTGTCATTCAGAGGCTGAAACGGTGCCGAATTATCTGCCGCTGTTAGGTCTTGTTCCCAGGAGGTCATTTTCAATTGCTTAATGATTGCCATTTTCCAAGCGGGACATGGAGTAGCTCCATCATGAAGGGCTGCCTCTTCAATCTGTAGGGTCGAGATCGCAACTCTTAGTTGGTTGGACCAGGCATTACCAGGTATTTCAGACAAGTAAGTCTGTCCGGGCTATGTACTACATACGAAAAGTTACTAAGGTCCAGAACCTTCAGAAGACACTTTTTAAAGTGGTGAAAGAACTATCGGATGTTAGTAACATCTAGCCTTCGCCCTCTCTCTTGCAATGCCAATGCAATGAGATAGCTCTGTTTTTCACCCACAAAGTGGAAAATATTAACTTACAGCTGGCTAAAGACTCTCTGCAGACAGCTGCTAACCTTAATAAGGAGGCCATTGATGTACCTTCAGTGGAGGCCAATCACTCGGCAACTAAGATAGACTGTGCCGCCAATTTAGGTGAATTGTCTCCCTTGGATCTCAAGTCTTTTTTGGCTGTTTTACTATCTATTAAATCAGGCTCTCCGTTGGATCCTCTTCTGCCAGATAAGTTTAGATTACTGGACACAACAATTTTAACTACGATTTTGGAGCTTCTTAATTCATCATTGAGAGTAGGGTTTGTGCCTCAGAGATGGAAACGTGCTCTTGTCCTCCCACTCTTGAAAAAAGCCAATTGGGATCCTTCTTGTTTGTCGAACTTTTGACCTATCTCCTTGCCACCAGTCTTCTCCACGGTGCTATAAAAACATGTCAACACCCAGCTCACTACATTTGGGGATGTCCACTACCCTCTCCAGCCCTCACCAGGCTTTAGGGCTGGGCACAGCACTGAGTCCACCCTTCTTGGCGTGACGGAATACCTAAGACAATATCTGGATGAGGGAGGCACGGCCATGCTGATTCTGTTGAATTTGAGCGTGGCATTCGACACAGTGTCCCACTCTATTTTTGTTAGTAGACTGGTGTCACTAGGCTTTGAAAACTCTGCTTTGGCGTGGGTTGTCTCCTTTTTAAAGGACTGTTTGTTTCAAGTCTTTTCGGCCAATGTAAGATCTAAATCACAGGCTTTGACCTCTGGAGTTCTGCAGGGTTCTATTCTGAGCCCCTTACTTTTTAACATCTATGTCCACCCTTTGGCAGACTTAATAGAGAGCTGCGGACTTACCCTTTTTTCATATGCCTATGATACCCAGATGCAAGCTCCAATTGTATGATACCTTTTTAAATTTTTACCGATGGTAATTTTAACTTTTTAGTGACTGTTATTCTTCAACTGTACTGTCAAGTCCTATCTTATGGTTTGCCCTGTCCTCTTATCGACATGGGCGATGCTTTGTATCTTTGCTTCTTTTATGGTATTTTACTGAAATAAAGAGAGTTTGATTTGATACCCAGATCATCTTCTCTCTTTCATTGGCACAGAGCCACGGCCCGTCTTTGCTGCATCTGGGCATGATGAAAAGTTTGTCATGGATGAATTAAAAATCATTGAAACTTAATGGTGACAAGACGGAGGTCATGGTTTAGGGTAATAACACCTCTTTCTGGGGTCTGAAACATTGGCTAGAATATTTAGGGACTCCGCCTATTCAGTCTACCAAGGTGAAAAATTTAGGCTTTCTTACTGATGACAAACTCTCTATGAAGCCACAGGTGGCTAAGATAACTGCCACCTGTTTTGTGGTCCTTAACTGGCTGAAAAAGATTCTCTGGTTAATCCCTTTAGCGACTCAAAGGACTGTAATTCAGGCTCTAGTCATATCTAGACTGGACTATGGCAATGTGTTGAACTTGGGTGCAGACAATACCTTTATCCATCGTTTGCAAATTGTTGAAAACGCTGCTGCCAGGTTTCTCTTTCGCTTGCCCAAGTATGCTTCAGTCTCTCCTTTACTCCACGAACTACACTGGCTTAAGGTTTCCAAACGTATTGAGTTCAAAGCATTGTGTTATATGTTTAAGCACCACGCTATATCCAGGAACTGGTAGTTCCTTATCAGGCTACTAGGTCTTTGAGATCCTCGAAGCAAGCTTTGTTCAATGTACCAAGGTTTTGTTTAACCTTTATGAAAGGCTGTTCTTCTGCCTACCTGGGTCCAAAGTTGTGGATTTTACCGTTTTCTCTTAGAAACTGTAAGTCATTTCTCATCTTTCCCAAAAACCTTAAGACATGGTTATTCTAGATCACTGCTCTGGGACAGTCGATCTGTGCTTGCCTTGCACCGGAAACCCTTCGGGGTAGCTGTTAATAATAATAATTAAGAATTTTGAAAATGAATTTCAGGTAGCTTTTAAAGAGTTATTTGGGGCCATTCTGATCCTAATGTAAAATTTCAACAAGGAAGCTTTACAATCTAGTTATTGATTTACTGGCCCCGATTCTAGCCTTAGTCTTGAGCGAAATGCATATCTCGGTTGTTAAAATGTTTTTTTCTATGCTCTAAAGTGAATTTTCTCTAAGGTGGATTCCATTGCTCCTGGTGTGATGACCATACTGTAATGTTGGGAGTAGAGTCGTCTTCCTTACTTTTAAAATAGGGGCCGCCGAAGAGCTGCTTAGTAATTGATTCAATTGGCTGATACCATATGTAATGGCAGCAGCTTTCTTTTTGAATTCTCTTACTTGTGCCTCTGCTGTAACATTTTCGGTCCTGGGAACCCCACCCTCAGAGCCGGCTCCTGCTATGTCCCGGGGTGCCCACCCTGGTCACCCAGGGGTGCCCAACCGGTCACCTGCATGTGGCCAAATCATTGGGGGGGGCACTCGAAGGTCCCCGCTGCACCAGCACCTAAATTTGGTGCCAGCAGGCGCCAGCATTTTTGTGTTAAAAGTGGATGCCTACCCGGGGTACCCACATGTGACCAAATCGCTGAGGGCCGTGGGGGGAGCCCCAATGACCCCGCAGCCCCTACTAGTTCCCCAGCCAGCACTCATTATGGTGCTGGCAGGATCTGTGTCAGTCACTTTGCCCCTGCCTGAGCAACAGCAATCTTTTTCTCTGTGTTCCCTGCCTCAGAGACTGTAGGTAGGGAATGTCAGCACTCTCATAGGCAGAGAAGTGCAGTGTCCCGCTGCATGCGGTTCACCGAGACACTGCTCATATTGAGCCCCTGGGGATAGGGTCCCCAATGCTGATGACCCGCTTGGGGTGGGGGGAGGGCACTTCCCCCATCCCAAAATGTAACTTTAAGCCCCAATGGATGAGATCTACGGGACCTCTAAGAGGCTGGGGCAGGCAGGCTGCATGCCCCCCTCCTCTAATTAAGTATATCTGAAAGAAACACGTTAGTGATAGATTCCTTACCTTAGAATTACCCCCAGGCGTCAGACTGGATCCGGAAAGTTTTCGTCAGCAGTACCCCTGCGCGTCGGAAGGTGGTGTTGTGCGGCTCCGCGTCCGTCGTTGGCATCGTGGTCGCCGAGATGATGTTGCGGCAGCTACTTAGACGCCGCCCTCGCGCGCTGACGTCAGTTCTTTCTTTTTCCGCGCCAGCAAGCGCAGATCCGGAGAGAGCGGTAACCCCAGTCATTTTTTGACTGAGTTTTTCGAGGCATTTTTGTCTCTATTTTTCGAGTCGATCGACTCCTGGTGCAGTAGGGATGCCCGGCTGCAAGTCCTGCGAGGACTGTCATCGCATGATGTCGGTGACGGACCCGCACCGCGTGTGTCTTTACTGCCTGGGGCGCGACCACGACCCCAAGTCGTGCCCCGACTGCCGGGCCATGGCGCCGAAGACTTTGCGGGAGCGGTCCCGAAAGTTGCTTGAAGTTCGGCAGTCGGCTCCGTGCCGCTCAAGGTCCCGGTCCCGTGGGAGGTCGAGGACCGGTCGCGGAGCCACCATCGTTCATCGGGATCGAAGTCTTCGCACTCGGGGTCAGGTAAGACGAAGCCTTCCAAGAAGTCGAAGAAGCGTCATCGCTCTCCGACTTCCCGTCGCGGCTGAGGGTGCGGGTGGTGCCTCCCCGAGGCTCCGGCGGAGCCTACGCAGTCGCCGCCGGCCTACCCGCCCTTACCGGGTCCGTCGGCGACTCCGGCCCAGCTGCAGGAATTTCTGTCAGCCATGGCTCGCCTCTTTGGGCCGTCTGGCCCCGCCGGTGCGCCTTCGGGCCCCGCGGGTCCGACTGGGGGTCCTTGCCCTTTACTGCCGGCGGCTCCGGCTCGCTGTCGGCTCCGGCGCCGCAGGGCCCCCATGGATCCAGGCCTGGATCACGGTCGACGCTGTTGACCTTGTGACACCTCCACCGACGTCGACTCCTCCGGCACCACTTCAGACGTCGCCCGTCCCACCGGACGACGTCGCCCCCGGTATCAGCCCTGAAGTGGACACAGCACCGGAACGGCGTCGCTCGACGGCGATTCCGACGCCAATGGGTCCTTTCTATCCCTATGTCCATCCTCCTTATTTTCGGCCTGTTCATCAGCCTTCGGAGGAAGGGGAGGACTGGGAGGGGTCTGAGGACCCTCTCACAGCACAATGTGAGTTTGACCCGGACTGGGCGGAGGAGCTGGGGGTTGCCAGTGGTCTTGATACCTCTCCTGACCTTGGCATGCTCACTCCTCCTACCGTGGCTACGTAGGAGGGTGCAAGTTACGCAGTGGTGTTGCGTAGGGCGTCCGAGGCCCTCCACCTCGAGCTCCCTACAGTGGCCGTCAGGACTAACCTACTGACAGAAGTGCTTCAGCCGGCGGCTACCTCTGCTGAGCCACTGCTGCCTTTTAATGATGCACTTTCAGACGTTCTTTTGGGCACCTGGTCCAGGCCCACCACAGGGGCTCCTGTGGATAGGAACGTGGCCCGACGCCATCGCCCGGCCCCGGGCGACCCCCTTTTCCTCTCCCAACACCCCACCCCTGAGAG
Source organism: Calotriton arnoldi (assembly GCA_963921515.1). Taxonomy (NCBI): domain Eukaryota; kingdom Metazoa; phylum Chordata; class Amphibia; order Caudata; family Salamandridae; genus Calotriton; species Calotriton arnoldi. Next base: position 868,965 of record CAWUFW010001843.1, on the reverse strand, counting down.
CTTGGTTGTCCAAGCCTCTGCGTCCCCGAGCGCATTCCCTACCGCACCTCCGGACAGAAAATCCAAGAAACTGGAGCAATTTGGTAAGAAGATTTTTTCTTCCGCCAGTTCAGGGCTGCGGTCTGTGAACACCCCATGCCTCTTGGGCCGTTATTCCCACTCTGTGTGGGATACGGTGGTGCAAATGCTGCCTCAGTGTCCAGAGGAGGCCCGGACAGTGCTCTCTCAGGCTATTGCTGAAAGGAGAGATGCAGCAAAGTTCACGATTCGATGTGGCCTTGACACCGATGACTCGCTGGGCAGGGCGATTTCCACGACAGTGGCACTCCGTCGCCACGCCTGGCTGAGGACTACTGGTTTCTCTGGGGATGTCCAGAACACCCTGATGGACATGCCCTTTGATGGCATTCGCCTTTTTGGCAAAAAAGCAGATAGTGCGTTGGAGCGCTTTAAGGACTCGCTGGCTACGGCCAAGTCCCTGGGCCTTTCCGCAACGCGCCCTCCTCCGCCTTCTGCTTTTCGCTCCTTTCGTGGCCACGGAAGGGGCACCCTGACACGTTCGCTTCAGAGCCACAGGCCTCCCCAGCAACAGTGTCAGCGCGGAAGTGGGACCCGCCGAGGCGGGTCAGGGGGCCAGCGGGCGGGTCAGTCCACCTCCACCCCGGCCACCACTGCCTCCAAACCTTCCTAGTCCGGTTTTTCAGGCCCATCAAACGCCAGTGGGCGGCAGAATTCGCCATCACCTCCCCCACTGGCGCACCATCACTTCGAACATGTGGGTTTTACAAATAGTCCGAAGGGGCTACCCCCTCCCCTTCGAGACTACCCCTCCAGCCATGCCACCCCAGTACCACCGCATGGCGGGGGATCACTTGGCACTTCTTCAACAGGAAGTCGCGGCCCTCTTGGCCAAGGGGGCCATCGAGCGCGTTCCTGGGCCAGAAGTAGGACGTGGTTGTTATTCCCACTACTTTCTGGTGCCCAAGAAGGACAAGGGCCTGCGTCCTATCTTGGACCTCAGGGACGTCAATCGCTTCCTCCGGAAGGAGAGGTTCAAGATGTTAACTCTGGCTCAGGTCTTGTCTGCCCTCGACCCTAGAGACTGGATGGTAGCGTTGGACCTGCAGGACGCATATTTCCACATTCCCGTCCTGCCGGCCCACCGCCGTTACCTGCGGTCTACGGTAGGCCACGAGCACTTTCAGTTTACCGTGCTCCCCTTTGGCCTTACCAGCGCCCCTTGGGTGTTCACGAAAGTGATGGCGGTGGTCGCAGCTCATCTGCGCAGATCAGGGGTTCCAGTCTTCCCCTATCTCGATGACTGGCTGTTGAAGGCGGGCTCGCCCGGGATAGTCGTCTCCCACCTCCAGACTACGGCCGACCTCCTGCATTTGCTGGGGTTCTCCATCAATGTGCCGAAGTCGCACCTGATTCCCTCTCAGAAGCTCCTCTTCATCGGAGCGGTTCTGGATACGACGCACTTTCGGGTCTATCCTCCCGAACGGCGAGTCCAGGATATTCAGGCTCTGATTCCAATCTTTCAGCCTCTATCCTGGGTTTCGGTCAGGATGAACCTGAGGCTGCTGGGCCTCATGGCCTCCTGCATCCTGCTGGTCACTCATGCCAGATGGCATATGCGGGCTCTGCAGTGGGACCTGAAGTTCCAGTGGGCGCAGCATCAGGGGAACCTGTCCGATTGCGTCCAGATCTCAGAGGGCACTGCACAACAGCTGCAGTGGTGGCTCACGAACCGGCATTGGGTCAATGGCAGATCCCTCTCCCTTCCCCCAACCGGAGCACACAGTGGTGACGGATGCGTCCCTTCTGGGATGGGGCGGCCACATGGGAGAGGCGGAGATCAGAGGCCTCTGGTCTCCGGCGGAGTCCAGGCTCCATATCAACCTTCTGGTGCTTCGGGCGATCCGACTTGCACTGAAATCATTCCTTCCCTCTGACAAGGGGAGAGTAGTGCAGGTGTTCACAGACAACACCACCGCCATGTGCTACTGCAACAAACAGGGCGGGGTGGAGTCGTGGACCCTATGTCAGGAGGCTCTGCGCCTCTGGACATGGCTGGAACATCAGGGCATTTCCCTGGTGGTTCAACACCTGGCAGGTTCACTGAACGCCAGGGCGGACGAACTCAGCCGCAGGTGCATGATGGATCACGAATGGCGTCTTCACTCGGACGTGGCGCAAGGTCTCTTTCAACAGTGGGGAGAGCCTTGGTTAGATCTATTCGCCACCGAAGAGAACGCGCAATGTCAGCAGTCCTGCGCGTTTAAATTTCCAAGGCGGCACTCGCTCGGCGACGCTTTTCGTCGCGAGTGGAGTTGCAGTCTGTTGTACGCCTTTCCGCCTATACCACTTCTGCCCAGAGTGCTGAAGAAGATCAGGCGCGACCGGGCCCAAGTCATTCTTGTGGCTCCGGACTGGGCTCGAAGAGTTTGGTATCCCGAGCTACTCAGTATGACCATTGATCCCCCGATCCGACTGCCTCTTCGGGAGGATCTTCTGTCGCAGCAGCAGGGGACGGTCCTCCACCCAAACCTGTCCAGTCTCCACCTCTTTGTGTGGAGATTGAGCGGCAGCAGTTGATTCCTTTCGACTTGCCTCCTGAAGTCTGTGATGTCATTCTGGCTGCCAGGCGTCCCTCCACTAAGTTGGTATACGCCTGCAGGTGGAACAAGTTTGTGGCATGGTGCGCAGCAAAGGCTGTGGATCCCCTTTCTGCCCCTCTTTCTGATGTCCTACTGTTCCTTCTTTCTTTGGCCCAGCAGGGCTCTGCTCTGGGCACTATCAAGGGCTACCTTTCTGCTATTTCGGCCTTTCTCAGGCTCCCTGATCAGCCCTCTCTTTTCATGTCCCCTGTTGTTAACAGATTCCTCAAAGGCATTACTCACCTTTTTCCTCCTATTCCCTTCCTAATGCCACAGTGGGACTTGAACCTTGTTCTCACATACTTAATGTGCGCTCCCTTTGAGCCTCTTCACAACTGTCCTCTTCATCTGTTAACTCTGAAGACTGCTTTCCTGGTTGCCATCACCTCTGCTAGGAGAGTGAGTGAGCTCCAGGCTCTTTCTTGCAAACCTCCTTTTCTGTCTGTCCATCCGGACAAGGTTGTCCTCAGGACACGTCCATCCTTTCTGCCGAAGGTTGTTATTGCATTTCACATCGGGCAGACCATCACTTTGCCCACCTTCTTTCCGCCTCCGCATCCTTCCAGAGAGGAAGAGAGGCTCCACCGTCTGGACCCAAAACGTGCACTCTCATTTTACCTGAGTCGCACACAACAGTTCCGGGTGGATGACCAGCTCTTTGTTGGCTACGTTGGCGCCAAGAAAGGTCGGGCCGTACACAAGCGGACTATCTCCAGATGGGTCATCTTGTGTATTAAAGCCTGTTATTCTCTGGCAAAGAAGGAGCCTCCGTTGGGGCTGCGCGCCCATTCTACCAGGGCGATGGCTGCCACTACGGCGTTGGGACGTGGTGTCCCCTTACAAGACATCTGTCAGGCAGCTACGTGGGCCTCACTGCACACTTTTACTAAGCACTATTGCCTGGACAGCCAAGTCTGGAGAGACGGCTTCTTTGGCCGTTCTGTTCTCCGGGACTTCCTGGTGTGATCTTGGTTCGCAGACCCACCACCGGGGTTGGTATTGCTGGGGTATCTATTCTAAGGTAAGGAATCTATCACTAACGTGTTTCTTTCAGTTGCACAAGTTACTTACCTTCGGTAACGTTATATCTGTAAGAAACATTAGTTAGTGATAGATTCCTTACCGCCCCACCCATCCTCCCCGTTCTGCTAACTGATTTCTAGGGTTAAGGTCATCCCTTTCAGGGCCCTAGTTTCAATGCACCAGTGGTCAGTATCTTGCATGGCTCTGCATTCCTGGCGCGGAAAGTCGTGTACAGAACTGACGTCAGTGCGCGAGGGCGGCGTCTAAGTAGCTGCCGCGACGTCATCTCGGCGACCACGACGCCAACGACGGACGCAGAGCCGCACGACGCCACCTTCCGACGCGCAGGGGTACTGCTGACGAAAACTTTCCGGATCCAGTCTGACGCCTGGGGGTAATTCTAAGGTAAGGAATCTATCACTAACTAATGTTTCTTACAGATATAACGTTACCGAAGGTAAGTAACTTGTGCATCAGCCCCAGGTGTTGGGGTCCCCAGTGCCTAATTAAGGCTTGAGGAGTGGTAGTGAAATGTGGCCCTGGGGGATGGGGCCCTTGGGGCCTCAAGAAGGTTCAGGGAGGGGGCCACGCAGCCCTTTCCCATAAAAAATAAAACCAGCGCCTCCCTGGGCTCTGGCTCACCCTGGGGGCTCATTTTGAAATTATCAGGAGCCTGTGTTTTTTTTATTGGAGCTACGGCTCCTCCGTGGATCCGCAATGCTGATAAAAAAAAAAATCATTTTTGGTCCTGGGGGGTTCCCTCTGCAACCCCTCTGCCCCGCCAGGCCTAGGGGGGGGGGGCAGGGTATCCCTATCCTCCCCTCCCATATGTGTTTTTACCTTTTTTATTCAGGACAGGAGACTGAGTCCCTAAGTTCTAAAATGGCCACTGCCGCATCTTTGTTGATATGGTAGCACCTAATCAGATCATACCTTACGATCTGTTAAATCCGCCTATCCTGTGCAGTGTGAAATATACAATTATTTTTTAGCCTTAATTTCTCCAAAACTACTTAATGAATTTACACCAAATAAAAAAAAAAACAGGATTTCTGGATCAAGATCTAGCTTTCTCTTGATTTTGGAGTAAATTCGTTCAGCCATTTAGGCTGTCCCTGCGTCTAATTTTCCCTATGGAAAATTGCATGGGGGAAATGTTTTTGTACCCTCCCACCCTTGTTCCCAGCACTCGCTTGACGGATCATCCTGAAACTTTCCAGGAAGGAGTTAAGGTGGATGAGAATTTGTTTTCAGATCTTCATGATGATTTGTCAAACAGTGTCCAAGTTAGTATTGGAGCTGCTCTTACAAGTGTATCTTCCAATTGGGAGTAGATAGAGATTTACAGTTTGGAGTCTCTGCACTCACAATTTAAAAATACATCTTTTGGTAAAGTTGGTTTTTAAATTGCATGCCTGAAAATACCACTTTTAGAAAGTATATTTTCAAGAGACAAGGGAACCAAATAGATCTGAGAGGGACCTTGGGTAAGAGTAATTATAAAGGAACAGTGGTCCCTTTCAACACAAGTAAGTAAAACAGATCAACACAGAGATATAATAAAGACTGTGTCATATGGTACTTTTGGGAAAATAACCATTTTAATTTTCATTACAAAGAACATCAAAAAACACATAAAAGAAAGTGGGGTACTGACAAGCAATGGGGTTAGAAGAACTCAGGCATAAATAAACAAACAAACATGGCCGAAATACAAGCAATAACTAGGCCAAAGGACATAGTGAAAGCACCACTGCACCGACATACAATGATTATATTGAACAATTTTGGTGTCAAGGTGCTAGAGTCAACGGCGTTTTGATCCCATAGAAAAAAGTAGTGGGATCATCATCAGGTCATAGGGATGTGTTGCCTGAGGAAAATGCCCACTGAAATAGGGAATAAAGAAAAAGAGAAAAGGGGGAATAAAAGGATTAAGCTTAGAAATAGAAAAATACAGGGGAGCAATATGAGTGAGGTCTGAAGTGCAACCATGCTGGGAAGTGCCTATAGTATAGGTATTCAAATGGGATGTCGAGTCCTAGGTGCAGTGATAAAATAGCATTAAATAATATCAGTGGGTCGTGATAAAATCTGATGAGCATCCGGTGGGAAGGCAACTGACCTTATCATCAAGGGGCAGCAATGGGTATGTAGCCCGTGATGCTGGATAAGAAGGTCGTCATCAATTAACACGAAGTTGAAGGAATGCCCACGGCAGAGCCAGCGTCTGAAGCCAGATAATGCTGGAGATGATACAGACGTACGGAGGGGTCCAAGGGCTAACCCAATTAGTGTGAGATCACGTGTGCTTGGCCAGCATGTAGAAGAAGGCAAATGTGAGGTCGATGAACCGAGCACAAAAACGTGCGGTGACGCGATGGGGGAGGGAGGGGTGGTTGATTACCTCAAAATAAATGAAGGGCAGTAGGCTGTAACCGGCAACCAAGAAGGCATGAGAACCTATAATAGTGAGCAAAAACAGGATCAAGACCAGCCAACCTTAAAAATGGTCCCGCTATTGATTGAGGAGGTAAGGACACTTACCAGTCGGGCGATCAGGCAGGTTCGAGCAATGCAGGCTCGTTGCAGTCCAAGGGAAATGCCAATGGCTTGCAGTGGCGCGTCCCCTAATTATTGGTCTACGGAATGACGTCAGGGGTCCGGTGCTAGTGCAGGGCAGAGTTTCGTAAGGAAAACGGTGGTGGCCATATTGAGTGTAGAGATCGCGGCGGGTATGTATGGATGTTGGCCTGGCAGCAGTAAAAGTAAAAGTGGCGGCCAACATGGGTTAAAAATAAGATCAGAGCGGGTATGTGCGAATAATTTCCAGGCGGCCGTGATGGTGAAGCAGGCGGCCAGCATAGGAATGAAAAATGATCCGGACAGAAAAACCAGGCGGCAATGTGTGATGGGACACTTGGGAGTCAAGTGATTAAAAGGTCGGATATTTAAAAAAGAAACCTGGATAGGTTGTGGGGGACCAAGGCCCAGGTATGGAATATGTGAGAGATATTAATAAAGGATGGAAGGGATAGAAGGATTCACAATCAAAGTGCATGAAGTAAAGTTGAGAGCACATGTCAGTATACATACAGGGTGGCAACAACCAAATATATAGTTTTGTGTGGAATTTATACTGAAGAGGCCAAAATATACAGCACAGTGTTAGATTAATGAGGTCCAATCTTCTAGTCAGTTCAGCCCAGCATTCAGGCTATCAGTTCGTAGTATCAGTTTCAGTTCCCCCTTATTCAGGATAGAGCTTATGTCAGCTCCTCTCGGAGGGAGTTTGACCACGGTGATGACTTGCCAACGGATTTCGTCCTCTGTGTGTCCTTTCTCTGTGAAGTGTGCAACCAGCGGTGCATTAGCAATCTTACAGCAAAGGTGGCTACAAAAGAACCAGAACATCAAAGACCATTTAGAAAGGACAAGTCTTCCTCCTAAAAAGACTACACAGACCCTCACTGATCTATGGGGTATCCCACCTCTACTGGGTCATTCTAAATGCGGGAACTGTACTGTTTGTCAATTTACTATTGAAAGCAAGAAATTTGTGTTTGGCAACATCCAGATTACTGTTATCAATTCTCTAACTGCAAAACTGTGAATGTGATCTATGCTATTTTATGCCATTGTGACAAGATACGAAAATAACACAAAGAGAGTAAGGGTATGACGGAACTAATCCTAGTCCCCAGTGGATAACAATATCCACAAAGAAGGAACAGTTCTGAATTTAAACTTACTGCATCCGAAGACACTGAAATGTTACAAGAAAATAGTATTCTTTTTAAGAAGAACCCTCACCCACCGACCTAGTTGGTGGCATGCTTCATCATCGGTTTCCCACCTGGTACGCTGAGTGCCTCCCAAGTGTGCTTCCACGCCTGAATTACAGCGGTGCTGTTTTTTTTGGACAGTGCAAGAAAGTAAAAAAGTGACTAAAGTTAAAAATGCCTCTAGGATCTCCCTCCTCAATAAGATAACCTGGATATTTATTAATGGGGTCGTAGGGCAAAGTTTAAAACAAATAATAATGGATGTGGTGTGTGATTAGATTGATCTCAAACATCCGTGAATTGATCTGCATGTTTCAGCCTGCTTAGCTCAATGGCTAGGCTTTCTTCAGGACCGGTGAAAACAAGTCCACTCGCTAAGGTGCACTTATTAGTGAAATGTGAACCGAAAACCTACGGTTCTGCTAGATGCGACAATTTCTGGAAAACAAATTGCATATGGTTAGTCATGGTACAGCAATTATTTGACTCTTCCCAATGCAGTAATGTGCGCATTTAGCCCATCATGTGTCAATAACCATTATACTCATGCATGGATAGTTAATGTATCCATTTCACCAGTGGCCGTAATGCGAAGAATTTGACACTAATTGTGCCTTTGTGGTAAATATTGATTGTAACTGTGTGCATGCATTCAATCGCACCAGGTATACTTGTGACATGATGTATCGGCGAGAAAATATCATTACCTCTTGTGGATATAGTCACACCATACATTCATCATGAGGAAAAAGACCCGATTCAATGCGGTCTCTTGCTTCTCATTAGGTAAAAAGAGACGTTGTAAACATGCGGTAAAGCTATCAGTATCAATACTCCAAAAGGCTGGTCAGTGTAAGGTAAAGACAAAGGCAAGGATTTTGAAAAGGTATCTTACAGTGGTCGCAACTTTGCGACGTCATGGATCCCAGCAGGGGGCGGTACCTATTGTCAAACCCTGGGAAAGGAGTAATTCAAAGAGTTAGCGGGGTAAATGGAAGCGTGCTCAATGGTACAGCGGTCCGAGAGCAAATGCCCCACTTACTTCGTCAAGGAAAGCCGCCTTGTCTGTCACCTATTCTGGTCCCAGCACGAGATCCCGGAGATGCTCCGTGTTTCGTGTGGACTTCGTTAAGTACGCTCTTGTCGCTGTGGGAGCATTTCCTGTCATGTGAGCACGTCGAGCGTGTTGACGTCATGGCGTCCGGCTCGTTTCCAAAGGATTAACCCTCAATCTCCTGCTATTGTCAAGGTGCATGTTGTGGGTATAAAGACGATCATTTAACTTGGTGAAAGATTCGTGGAGTCACAGAATCCGCAGGAAATGGACGAGAAAGGTCGCCCTATAACTTGCGCTTCATTAAAACCAATCGGCATGACAGATCTACAGTAAACCTGGTAGATTCCTAAGGAATAACCCTCAATCTCCCACAATTTCCATAGTTACATGTTGTGGGTACAATGAAAAACATATAGCATGGTGGAAGATGCGTGGAGTCACAGAGTCTGTAGGAGGTGGCCGGGAAGGATCTCCCCATGTCTAACGCTTAATTTTAAACTAATAGATGTGACAGACCTACAGTAATGTAAGGTGTCCTGTACTCATAAGTTCAGGTTTCATATGTTCAGTATCCAGTTCAAGATGTAGAACAGATTGTGGGGTGTCTGTGTAGTTACTAGGTTCTTCCATAAATGGGATGTAAACATTTTACCCCATCCATCAGTTCCCCGTTCAAAAAGGCTAGGTCTAGATGTAAGCCTACAACTACGTGTGTGTGGCACCTCTGGTTGAGTGCATTCCAGGGAATGTTGTCATTTAACCCATCTTTATGTGTTGAAAGTCTGTACACCCATCTTTGTTCTTTGTCCAGAAGTTGGTTGTGTTTGTTTCCTGTTGTCTCTACTTGTTCGATGATGACCCAATTCAGGTCGTTTGTTGTGTGTCCTGTTTGTAAAAAATGATTTGTCATTTTAGTCGTGTTGCTGTTAAACCTGATATTGCTGCGATGTTCGCATATTCGCAGTTTGACTTTTCTGCTGGTCATCCCTATGTACCGTAGTTCACATGGGCATGTTATCATGTAGACCACATTGGCAGAGTTGCAATTGGTGTGGGATCGTAAATACCAGGTCTTATTTAGTTCCAGATCCAAGATTCGTTTAGCAACAGTAAGATGACAGACACTACAATTGCCACACGGTTAGTGGCCAGTTACGTTAGGTAGGCCCCAGGCATTCAGGACTGTCCTGGTTGGCTGCTCAGTGACTTTTTTAGGTCGGGTGGATACTAGGGTGTCTTTTAAGCTTCTCTCTTTCTTAAACAAAAAAGTGTTTTTTCCCACTTCATGTTTCCTGACTGCAGAATCCTCCAGTGCTTATTGATTGACTTAGTTACTTGATTTGAGATCGTACTGTAAGTTGTTACATACGTCACAGGGATTTTGTTTGCAGTTCTAGGAGTATCTTCCAGAAGTGCACCTCTTTGCTGGTTTGGCGCCCATTTTTGGGAGGTCTTTATTATTCTGTCGGGGTAGCCACGGGCCCTGAGTTTATTACTGAGGTCAGTTGCTTGGGCTTGGTAGTCACCAAGTTTACTGCAATTCCTTCAGAGGCGGAGAAACTGCCCATAGGGTAGGTTTTCTCTAAGGGCCCTGGGGTGAAAACTGTCGAATTTTAGAAGGGTGTTTCTGGCAGTAGGTTTATGGAAGGTTTTTGTCTCAAGTCTCTTGTGTTCCTTGGTGATGGTATTATCCAGGAACGTGATCTCCTTCTTGTCAATACAATGAGTGAACTTGAGATTTCTATCGCAGGTATTAATCCACTCAAGGAAAGCATAGAGTGTCGTGAGGGCCTTGCCAAATCATTAGGACGTCGTCTATGTATCTTTTCCAAAAGATTATGTGGTTACCAAAAGGATTGCTCGTGTGGAGGATGTAGGTTTTTTCAAATTCATATACATAGAGACCTGCCACACTAGGGGCAAAAGTGCTCCCCTTGGAAGTCCCGTATGTCTGTAAAAAAAGATCCCCCTCAAATTCAAAGAAATGATCTTTTAGGGCTATTTCAGCACATTCGGTGATGAAGGATTTAGGTGTCTGAAAATCCCATGTGGCCTTTGCTAGGGCTTTCCTGATGACCTCGATTGTGTGATCCTGGGGGAGGCTCGTGTACAGGCTTTCAATGTCTAAGCTTACTAGCAAGGTTGTGTCATTAGCTACATTAACCTCCTTGCGCAGGTTTAGTAGATCTTTAGTATCTTTTAAGTACGTGGGGGTGTTTTGTACTAAAGGTTTTAGAAAGAAGTCACAAAAGCGTGGCAGGGGTTCTAGTTGGGAGCCAATACCCCGATACGATTGGACGACCTGGTGGTGGGGTCCGATTCTTATGTATCTTTGGTAATGTGTAGAAGTACAAGATTTTCTCTTCCCCGGTGACTAGAAAATCTGCCTCCTGCTTAGAGATGTGACCATTCATCTCCGCAAGATCAACAAGAGTTTTGATCTTGTTTCGTAGTTCATCCGTGGGGTCTGTTTTGAGAGGTTTGTAGTTTTTTTTGTCATCTGGCAAGCGTCTGCATTCAGTGTGATAGTCTTTCCTATCTTGTAAGACCACCCCTCCCCCTTTGTCAGCCTGTTTGATTACAATACTGCCATAACTTTGTAATTGTCTTAAAGCTGCTGACTCCTCTTTATTCATGTTATGGAAAGTCTCTCGCTCTTCCATGTTTTCAATATCAATGAAAACAGCTTGTTCAAAAGCGAAGATTTCTACAGGTGTTGTGTAAGGTGGGGGGCAAAAAGTGGATTTAAGTTTCAAACCCGTGTCACCAGAATTTTCAGCGTTATTCCTGCTGCGCTGTTTCTCAAACAATTCTTCAAGTTTGAGTTTTCTGAATATATCAGAGAGTTCACAATGTAGTTTACATTTATCAAGGCGTGCGGTGGGGACAAAGCCTAAGCCCTTGTTAAGTATTTTTTCTTCAATTGTTGTTAATGTGAGGGATGAAAGGTTCGTTATTAGACTCTGTTGGTGCTTGTCCCTGCTTGAGGCTCCTTCATTTTGCTCCTGGTGTGGGCCCCTATTGATCTGTCATCCTCCCAATGGACCTGGCTTGTGCCTCTTCTCCTGCCTCTTCACCTTCTGCCCTTCCCTAAAAAAAGGGGGTCTGTAGGTGTTTAAAGGAAAAGGGGGCGGTGCCTGTGAGTAAGCAGGGTTCCATCCAAACATAGGATGTTGCTATGGTGGGTTAAACTGACCCGGGAAACCTAATGTTCCTGGGGCTGGGTATTGTTGCCAGGATGGTGGCCACTGTTGGAACCTGTTCCTTCCCCTTTGTTTTGATCTATAGCTGCCACCACTAGAACCACTGTTGGTGGAGGAGTCATCACCTGAGAAGTCTGAGTTGTTCTCCGCTTTTGTGGGTGGTGTAAACTCTGGGTCAGCGTAAGGGTATGTTTTTATGTATGAAAACCGTTTAAGGTCTTTTTGAAACTTATGTATTTTAGACTGTGTCAGATTCTCCTTGTAGTCAGTCATTTCTTTGTTTAGTTCATCTAGCTTTTTCTTGAAAGCAGTGATTGTGGCTTTAAAATGGTTCTCAGTTAGTTGAATTTTAATAAGCATGGCTTCAGAGAGTCTGACTGCTGTTTTTATGATTAGGATCATCCAATCATGTGTACAGATCCACGCAATTTGGGCCCAATCTTTTCTAAAGGAAGCATCCTCTAAGAAAATTCGCGGAGCGTTTGTCACTATAAGTCCTCTCGGAGCGCTGTTATTTCTTAAGTATTCAGTTAGGATTATCCCACGTAGGATTGTCCTAATTCTGTTTTTCTTTTGTTCAGTGAGTTTAACCCAGTCTGTCGTTTTTGCGATGGTTTAGGCTATTTTTGGGTCTGCAAAAAGGGAAGGACCTGAAAGTATTTCATTGACGTCCTTCTCTGTAAAGGTTAAACCTTGATTCTCTGCCATAATGGAGTAGAAAGAGATAGCTAAAGATCACGTCTTAAAATGCTCTCACAGCAGTGCACTGCCAATGGACAAAAATAACACAAAGAGAGGAAGGGTATGACGGAACTAATCCTAGTCCCCAGTGGATAACAATGTCAACAAAGAAGGAACAGTTCCGAATTCAAACTTACTGCATTTGAAGACACTGAAATGTTACAAGAAAATAGTATTTTTTTTAAGAAGAACCCTCACTCACCGACCTAGTTGGTGGCATGCTTCATCATTGGGTTCCCACCTGGGACGCCAAATGCCTCCCAGGTGTGCTTAGATGCCTGAATAACAGCGAAGCAGGTTTTTTTGGACAGTGCAAGAAAGTGAGAAAGTTACTAAAGTTAAAAATGCCTCTAGGATCTCCCTCTTCACTAGGATAACCTGCATATTTATTAATGGGGTCGTAGGGGAAAGTTTAAAACAAATAAGAATGGATGTTGTGTGTGATTAGATTGATCTCAAACATCTGTGACATGTTTCAGCCTGTTTAGCTCAATTGCTTGGCTTTCTTCAGGACTGGTGAAAACAAGTGCACTTGCTAAGGTGCACTTATTAGTGAAATGTGAACCGAAAACTTACGGTTCTGCTAGATGCGACAATTTCTGGAAAACAAATTGCATACGGTTAGTCATGGTACAGCAATTACTTGACTCTTCCCAATGCAGTAATGTGCGCATTTAGCCCATCATGTGTCAATAACCATTATACTCATGCTCGGATAGTTAATGTATCCATTACACCAGTGGCCGTAATGCGTAGAATTTGACACTAATTGTACCTTTGTGGTAAATATCAATTGTAACTGTGTGCATGCATTCAATCGCACCAGGTATACTTGTGACATGATGTATCGGCGAGAAAATATCATTACCTCTTGTGGATATAGTCACACCATACATTCATCATGAGGAAAAAGACCCGATTCAATGCGGGCTCTTGCTTCTCGTTAGGTAAAAAGAGACGTTGTGATCATGCTGTAAAGCTATCAGTATCAATACTTCAAAAGACTGGTCAGTGTAACGCAAAGACAAAGGCAAGGATTTTGAAAAGGTCTCTTTCAGTGGGCGCGACTTTGCGACACGTCATGGATCCCAGCGGGGGCGGTACCTATTGATACTGATAGCTTTACCGCATGATCACAACGTCTCTTTTACCTAATGAGAAGCAAGAGCCCACATTGAATCGGGTCTTTTCCTCATGATGAATGTATGGTGTGACTATATCCACAAGAGGTAATGATATTTTCTCCCCAATACATCATGTCACAAGTATACCTGGTGCGATTGAATGCATGCACACAGTTACAATCAATATTTACCACAAAGGCTGAATTAGTGTCAAATTCTTCGCATTACTGCCACTGGTGTAATGGATACATTAACTATCCGAGCATGAGTATAATGGTTATTGACACATGATGGGCTAAATGCACACATTACTGCATTGGGAAGAGCCAAATAATTGCTGTACCATGACTAACCATATGCAATTTGTTTTCTAGAAATTGTCGTATCTAGCAGAACCATAAGTTTTCGGTTCACGTTTCACTAATAAGTGCACCTTATCGAGTGCACTTGTTTTCACCGGTCCTGAAGAAAGCTTAGCCATTGAGCTAAACAAGATGAAACATGTAGACCAATTCACGGACGTTTGAGATCAATCTAATCACTCACAACATCCATTCTTATTTGTTTTAAACTTTGCCCTACGACCCCATTAATAAATATCCAGGTTATCCTAGTGAGGAGGGAGATCCTAGAGGCATTTTTAACTTTAGTCACTTTCTCACTTTCTTGCCCTGTCCAAAAAAAAATGCTCCGCTGTAATTCAGGCGTCGAAGCACACCTGGGAGGAACTCGGCGTCCCAGGTGGGAACCCGTTTATGAAGCATGCCACCAACTAGGTCGGTGGGTGAGGGTTCTTCTTGAAAAGAATACTATTTTCTTGTAACATTTCAGTGTCTTCGGATGCAGTAAGTTTGAATTTGGAACTGTTCCTTCTTTGTTGATCTTGTGACAAGATATACATTGGTCAGACATCACAGAAAATACACATTCGCATCTATCAACACTGTAGCCGCCTTCGCTGTAAGATTCCTAATGCACCGCTGGTTGCACACTTCACAGAGAAAGGACACACGGAGGACGAAATCTGTTGACAAGTCATCACCGTGGTCATACCCCCTGTGAGAGGAGCTGACATAAGCTCTATCCTGAATAAGGAGGAACTGAAACTGATACTACAAACTGATAGCCTGAATACTGGGCTGAACCGACTAGAAGATTGGACCTCATTAATCTAACACTGTGCTGTATATTTTGGCGTCTCAAGTATAAATTCCATGCAAAACTATATGTTTGGTTGTTGCCACCCTGTATGTATACTGACATGTGCTCTTAACTTTACTTCATGCACTTTGATTGTGAATCCTTCTGTCCCCTCCATCCTTTATCAATATCTCTCACGTATTCCATACCTGTACCTTTGTCCCACACAACCTATCCAGGTTTCCTTTTTAAATATCCGACCTTTTAATCACTTGATTCCCTAGTGTCCCATCACACATTGCCCCCTGGTTTTTCTGTCCGGATCATTTTTCATGCCTATGATGGCCGCCTCCTTCGCCATCACGGCCGCCTGGGAATTACTTGCACATACCCGCTCGGATCTTATTTTTATCCCATGTTGGCCGCCACTTTTACTTTTACTGCTGCCAGGCCAACATCCATACATACCCGCCGTGATCTCTACACTCAAGAGGGCCGCCACCTTTTTCCGTACGAACCTATGGCCCGCACTAGCACCGGATCCCTGATGCCATTCCGTAGACCACTAATTAGGGGACGCGCCACTGCCGGCCGTCGGCGTTTCCCTTGGACCGCATCAAGCCTGCATTGCTCAGACCTGCCTGATCGCCCGACTGGTAAGTGTCCTAACCTCTTGAATCAATAGCGGGACCGTTTTTTAAGGTTGGCTGGCCTTGATTCTGTTTTTGCTCACTATTATAGGTTCTCGTGCCTTCTTGGTTGCCGGTTACAGCTTACTGCCCTTAATTTATTTTGAGGTAATCAACCCCCATCGCGTCACCGCACGTTTTTGCTCTCGGTTCATCGACCTCACATTTGCCTTCTTCCACAGGTTGGCCAATCACACGTGATCTCACACTAAATGGGGTAGCCCTTGGACCCCTCCATACGTCTGTTTTATCTCCAGCATTATCTGGCTTCAGACACTGGCTCTGCCGCGGGCATTCCTTCAACTTCGTGTTAATTGATAACGACCTTCTTATCCAGCATCATGGACTACATACCCATTGCTGCCCCTTGATGATAGGGTCAGCTACCTTCCCCCCTTGCTCACCAGATTTTATCACAACCCACTGATATTATTTATTGCTATTTTATCACTACACCTGGGACTCGACATCCCATTTGACTACTTATACTATAGGCATTTCCCAGCATGGTTGCACTTCAAGCCTCACTCGTATTGCTCCCCCGTATTTTTCTATTTCTAAGCTTAATCCTTTTCTTCCCCCTCTTCTCTTTTTCTTTATACCCCATTTCGGCAGGCATTTTCCTCAGACAACACATCCCTATGTCCTGATGATGATCCCACCACTTTTTTCTATGGGATCAAAACGCTGTTGCCTCTAGCACCTTGACACCAAAATTGTTCAATATAATCATTGTATGTTGGTGCAGTGGTGCTTTCACTATGGCCTTTGGCCTAATTATTGCTTGTATTTTGGCCAGTTTGTTTGTTTATTTATGCCTGAGTTCTTCTAACCCCATTGCTTGTCAGTACCCCACTTTCTTTAATGTGTTTTTTGATGTTCTTTGTAATGAAAATTAAAATGGTTATTTTCCCATAAGTACTATATGACACAGTCTTTATTATATCTCTGTGTTGATTTGTTTTACTTACTTGTGTTGAAAGGGACCACTGTTCCTTTATAATTACTTTTAGAAAGTAGGTATTTTCTTGCCAAACCATTCTGTGCATCTGCTTGTCTGCTGAATACAGGTCTAGGTTAGGATGGCAGTTGGGCTGTTTGTGCATTCACTCTAGACGGTCACCCAAAGGGAGCTGTAGTGTTCCCTGCATATCCTGATTGCCTGTCACCAGGCTGATGGGTCTTCTTGAGCTAGAGTGGTGGGAAGAGTTGACACTGACACCTGAATAGGGCTGTGCCTGTCCTCACAGAAAACCGTTTCCACCCCCTGTAGTGTGTCAGGAGCCAGGGCAGGGTCTTGTGCACTACAAAGACTGTCCTTTGAAGTTCGCCTACTTCAAAGGCTGAAATGAGTATTTATACTGGACCTGTGGCACCATATACTCAGAGCACTTCTAAACTGAGGGGATTCTGCCAGGAAAAAGAGCTGATTTGCTTCAGGAGGGACTGACACTTTTCTGGTTGCTTTACTGTGCTGGCCTGCTGCTTGCTGCTTCTGTCCTGGGACTGAAAGGACTGAACTTTGCTTTCTACATCCTGCTTCCAAGGTTCTCCAAGGGCTTCAGCTGAGCTTGCCTCCTGTTAAGAAGTCTCAGGGCCATCAAAGACTTCACCTACCAGCACATGGGCTCTTCTGCTGAGAGTTCTGCCTTGTGAAGTGGTGCCCAATCCAGTTCCTGGGCACTTGGAAGTGAGCACTGGTGCAACAAAGAACAAACTGGTACATTGACTTTGAGTGCGACTTCGGAGCAGGTGGCGCTGTTCGACACCACGCCGCTGCTTGCACCGGAGCTGTGGTCCCCGCTGAGTGCAACGACCGCAACTTACAGCGCCGGCCCCATGCCGCCGCAGCGTCTCCAATGTCCCGCCCCAGCATGAGTCCGGTGGGCCATGTCACTAATGCCAATGACACCCATCTCCACCGCAGCACCTGTGGCGCCGTGGTGTGACAGCGACACTGCGAAGTCGACACTTCGTGGCTTGACCCCGCCTCGTCGTATGGAACCAATGCCTCACCGCCAATGCGCATCACCTCCTCTGCAACACAAGGGTGACGGGAGCCCTCAACTTAACCTCTCAGCACAGTTCACCCCTTAGCATAATGGTAAATGCAGTTCACTTTAAACACTTACTTGAGTTTTTGCTGAAGTGTTTCACCAAAGTTGGTGCAGGTTAGTGCTGTGAATCTCGACACGTGTTTCTGGATATTATCATTCAACAGTAGAGATAAAAAACGAAATTCATCTGGGGTTACTGAGAAAGCTGCCACAATCCTCTCAGGTCTCAGTACCTCTTTCTGGCGTACATGTGCAGCTCCAAAAGCTCGTGAGCTCAATGGAGCCTTTTCAAACACAAGGGGGATGGGAGCACACTGCTGAACCTCCCAGCACAGTTCACCCATTAGCATTATGGTAAATGCAGTTCACTTTAAACGCTTACTTGAGTTTTTGCTGAAGTGTTTCACCAAAGTTGGTGCAGGTTAGTGCTGTGAATTTGTAGGCACATGTGTTTCTGGATATTATTCTTCATCAGGAAAAGTTTGAAAAAAGTGTGGACAAATGGTGCATTTTCAAGCAAATTTGGGAAAGCAGGAATGTTAATTAATCAAATCCAAAAGTGTAGTTATACATTAATAAAGAGATTTCATATGATATCATATTACAACGCTTGTTCTTTGTGCACTGCTATGTGCTACCTTTGTATTTTTGACAATCTCTAAGACTTCAGTGAGGCACGCAACATTAATGACAGCACCCCCATTCTGAAGATGGTTTCAGCACCACTAGAACAGAGTAGAGCCCGAGGCAACAGGTCGGTGCCATCCATGGAATATGTCACCAGGCAGGCCCTGTGTTTTTGTTAGTGCCAGGGCTCAGGAGGAGTCAGATGGGCTGTCAACTCCTGGCGAAGGAAATGACACGACAGGGTAGCCCAAGTCCATTGTGAAAAACAGTAAAAATGCTTGCAGGCTTCCCTCTAGCTTGCATGTAATTAACATTTTCACAACCATAGTACATCAGTAAAACAGCTGTTTTAATGATCCTCCTTGGATAGAGAGGGCTGCGTGACGTTCCTGGTGCTGCAATTGGTACCGGCGGTTAGGGGTGATTTAGGTCACTTGAACAAGTTAACTATCAGCGTTTCTCAACACTCTCCTGCCCCATAATGCGCTAGCACAGGCTCAGGTGAAGTCAGTCGCAGATACGAGTGATAGTTTAGGCTCGATTTCCAGCTGCATACAGTCTAGATCAACGTCTGGGAACGAGCTGGACACATAGCTAGGCAAGTTGCCTTCTCGGGCAGATCGCTTAGCCTCCTTAGTCAACTGATAGTTATTGGCTGGGCAGGCTCTGGCCTGCTCCCAGGTGGACCCTGACAACGGAATAAATGTATCCTCCTAGGCCGTGAGGAAAAAATTGTACTATGGATCAAAGGAGTCTGTAGTATAGGAGCTAACAGCTTAGAATAACATAATAATAACCCAGCATTTGTAAAGTGCAAACTAATCACCCATATGGGTCTCAAGGCGCTGGGGGCCGTCAGGGAGATTGAGTGAGCTATTGCCCAGAGTCACATAATGCTGAGCTGATCTGCCTCCCGGCACTGGGGATCGAACCGTGACGCCTGCGCTTCGGAGTCAGCCGCCCTGGCCTCTGCACCACACCTCTCCCTCAGACTATCAGTTTATTTCTTTTCTAATATCGAAAAGCTAAGTTTCTATACTGTGCCCACATAGGCACCCAAAGCAAGGCCTCAAAATTATGGTGCACCAAGCTCAGACCATGCACTCCAAAATACCCCCTGTTCTGTGTTCTGCCAATCAAAATTGGCTGCATGTACCCATGCTTTCTGTCCATGCGTGACTTTCAGCCAGTTCTGTTTTTCATTTAGCAGCAGTAAGCACTAAGCATGCTGGGAAAGGGTACTGGAGTTTCAATTTTGTATTCGAAGTATAGGGCCTGAAGGAAATGACCCGATTAGGGCCACCCGGGTCACTCGCGAGCACCTCTCAGCCTTCCATACAAATGAAGAGTCGGTCAGACAGAAGAGAATACAAACCAAAGTATACGCTCGAGCGGAGTCCGGTCTGACCAGCCTCCTCAGATTGCGGCAGAGGGACTGACGCCCGCCAACATGACAATACCAGATATACATTTCCAGCACCCCTAAAGACCCGCCCATACTGGAATTTTCTAGTCTTAGAGCTGACGAACAAAGGTGGTACAGAAAGATGAGCTACTATCCTGAGACCAGGTACATGCTATCTTAGTTTCAAGGTTACTCTGCCCGTGCCCGTCTCTCTGAGAGTGGGAGCAGGTCTACCTACTGGGAAAGGGAAGCAGAGACAGAACAATCTATTCATTAGTGCAGCGAAGATCAACCTTGAATAATAAAGAGAAACAATTGAGGCTGCTTTCTGAGGCAGGCAATGTAAAACAGGAGCTTAATTTCGATCAGGGTACAAAATGGCGGCTGAATACAAAATGGTGCCGCAAATGCTAACTTAACTCGCACAATGCTACAAGGAGTCGGCTGAATGCATTTTCCAGTCCAACAGACCCTCCTTTAAGCATTCGCTAACAATTTTGTCTAATGCTAATGTTAGGAGACCAAAAGCTGCTCACATACTAAGGAGACCACTATTGCATACACACATTATAAATATTCAAAAATACACTCATCAATGGACATTAGGTCATCATCATCATGGCTGAAGACTTAGCATCATATATTGGGGCCTTTGGTGTGGGTGTCAATTTTCCAACACAGTAAGCACAACAAGCAGGAAGACAATGTACACATAGGCAACATGTGAAAATGACGCATGCAACTACTATCATAAGCTTGTGATCCACAGACAAAATAGATATTATGCGGTGGGAGCAAAGGCCGGCTGTTATTTGTGCTTAATGTATAGGTATAGTTGCAATTACTCTCACCCACTTTCACCTTCCCAAACCCTTGAACACAAAACCCAGCTGTGGTGTTGACTACTGGCGCTGGTATTGCCTCATCCTGAGTAATATTTCGCACTGGAATGAACAAAAGTATTCAGTAACATTAAATCCCTGGAAATCCAGCATTTCATTTTGAAGCCATGTTACATTTTTCTCTCTTTCATATATATTCATGCAGGCTGTTGGGGATAATGTATCAGGGGTCCCTTGTTCTCCCAGTGTAAATCCTTGGTGGACACGTATGTATTCTAGCACTGTGTGATAATCAGCAGATGTCATATTCATAGCACAAGAATGATAATGAATGTATACCATAGAGAACAATTCGAACCATCCCTCACAGCTGCCCAAATAAGACATAGGCAGCAATAACAGGCTATCACTCTTATGTGTAACTGAAGAGAGCAGTCCACATATCAAACAGTTTGTAACATTAGATGTATCATGGGCTTGGTGGAAAGTTTGCAAAATACATTGTCTACATATGTTTTTCTGTGTTCACCTTTATGGGGGGCCAAAGTAACAAAGGTATGTTCAGGGGGAACAGGTGTTGTACTAATCAAAGAGTGCACAGGATATTTCTCCTCTCGGAACCACATTATTCCAAGAGCTGCTATCAGGGAAATCAGAACAATTACTATGAAAACGATTTTACTCCTTGTAGACCAACTAGACCAACCAGACGCATTCTGCTCGTAACGTGGGGCTGCAAAGGGCTATTCCTCCTCCCTAATGGGGCGACCAAATGGATACATTTTAACCAGAGGAAAGGACATATGATGGAGCCAATAACAAAAAAGACAAAAGAGGGGCAAAAGTTCCCAGTGTCCGTTAGAGCCTCACTGGTAGACTCCTATTGTTCATCAGTCGTTGGCACTGTTGAGCACCGGCGGTGGAGCTGTCGGACCAGCTCTTGAAGAATCCCACGTCGCTCAGGATAGGGCACCCCCCTTCCCAGGGGAGCACACTCGATCAATCCTGTTCAATGTCCGAACAGTGTACCAATCTCATCTCTCCCTATGCTACTGTTGCCTGACTTATCGAGTCCATCCCTGCTAATCTGACTTCCCCTTTGGGGCACTGTTCCTCCGTCGGGGGTGCAGATTATACCTAGCTACTCCAGGCACAGAGGGATCTGCAAAAGGGGCTCAGACACAGAGGGGCCAATGGACTGGGGCTCAAGCACAGATGGGCCAGCAGGCTGGGGCTCCTGGGTGGCCTTGATCTCAGGAGGCACTGCCTCGTTCAACACTGCATCATTTTCCTCCTCCGTTTGTGCCCACGTCAGCCGAGCATCCGAGAAAGGAACAAAATGGGGCACCTGCTCAGCTTCAGAGTCACCGACTCCGTCAAGCACCCATTGGTCGTAGGGTTAAGGGAGGGGCACCTTGCGGCAGTGCTGAGAGTGTATCCAATTCTTCCGGCCGGCCACCTTCACTGCGGTGCGGGTGGCGAGAAGTACCTGCGCAGGCCCTTTCCACCTCGGCTCCAAACTGCCCTTCCTCTGGAAGCATCCGGTGAGCACATAGTCCCCAGGCCGAATATCATGTCCTGGCCCCTCGGGTGCTGGTGGTAGAGTTTCATGAATCTGTTGGTGAACAGAACGCAAGCTTTTAGTTAACTCATACAGATAATCCACTAACAAAGGGTATTCAATTTCTGAAAACCGCCGAGGTCGCGGGACGCCCCAGACATTTGCCGGGCACCCGAACACGACCTTGTACGGTGACAACCCTGTCTTAGAGTGAGCCGTAGCTCTTGTAGACAAAAGAGCTAATGGTAAAGCATCTGGCCACTGCAATCCTGTGCTCTCCTGAATCTTTGCCAATTTCAGTTTGAGAGTACCATTATACTTCTCAACCAAACCTTCTGACTGGGGGTGGTTTGCAGCATGAAATTTCTGTTTAATGTGCAAACCATCACACACTAATTGGATAACCTTTGAGTTGAAGTGGCTTCCGTTGTCACTCCAAATCAAACGGGGCAAACCGAATCGAGGGAAGAACTCCTTGAGGAGTGCCTTCGCTGTCGCCATGGCTGTATTCTCCTTAGTGGGATAAGCCTCAACTCATTTGCTGAGTGCACAAACAACCACCAATACATATTTCAGATTGTTGACTCGCTCCATTTCGATGAAATCCATCTGAAGGACCTCGAAAGGGAAGGAAGGGGGTGCAAAATTACCAGGGGGTGTAGGGGTGCCTTTTCCAGGATTATACATCATGCACACCATACAGTACTTGACTAGATGAGCAGCAACCTTGGGAATGTTGTCATTCTGCCATACAGGATCTAACAGTCTACAGATACCTTTTGCACTAATGTGGGCTGGCCCGTGCGCCATAGTGACTACAGGGAGGACATATGCATCTGGTAACATCCATATCTGTTTCCCTGACTGATCCGTCTAACACCCATCCTCATCTAAACGTTCTGTGCTCTCCTGCCATACTGCTAATTCCTCAACCGTTGCCCCACTCTGAATTTCTTTCACATTGTCTAGTGTATCCTCAAACATAGTGGCCTTGGGTATCCACCTGGTGGGACCCGCTACAAACATCCTTTTCATCTTTGTTCGAGCTGTCTCCTTAGCTGTCTGATCCACAAATGCATTCCCCTTTCCCACATCATCAGTAATCGCCTTATGGGCACTACACTTTACTATGGCCAATTTCTTAGGCAGTGTCAAGGCAGACAGAAGCCTGTGTGTAAGGGGGCCATGCTGAATACGTGGCCCATGGGAGGTAAGGAACCCTCTCTCTGCCCAGAGTCGCCCGAAGTTATGGGCGACCCGAAGGCATACTGGCTGTCAGTATAAATATTAACAGCCAGTCCCTTGCTCAATTCACACGCCCTAATGAGGGCGACCAGTTGAGCTGCCTGGGTGGACTGATAGGGAACTTGTGATGTCTCAACTACTGTATGTAGTGTAGTGAGTGCATACGCAGCAGTGGTGGTGCCATCTGGTAATTTGAAACAAGAGCCATCGACATATAGTTCCCCTTGGGGGTCAGATAAGGGAACATCACTCAGGTCTACCCGTCCCTTCGTCTCCTCCTCTGTCCGAAAAATACAATCATGGAAGTCAATTTCCTCACTCTCAGAAGGGAGGGGTAGTAACGTGGCTGGGTTCGGAGTGGCACAGCTTTTGATTGTGATATGTGGGGCAAAGAGAGTTAGCTCATAACTGGTCAGACGTGCACTGGTAAGGTGCTGTGTCTTGGTCTTATTCAATGGGGTATCCACAGCATGGGGCACCATGACTGTGAGGTCAGTATCAAGTATGAACCCAGCCAATTGCCTTATAGAGATGGCCACTGTCGCAACCACTCTTAGACAGCTCGGGAGGGCTCTGGCGACTGGATCAAGCAAAGCAGAAAAAGAAGCACAAGGCCGTTGCTTACCTCCAAAGGCCTGTGTTAAAACAGAGAGCATACAGCCAGCCGTCTCGTGTACATACAACATGAACGGCTTCAAATAATCTGGTGTGCCAAGCACAGGTGCAGAGCAAAGCGCAATTTTTAATTGCTCAAAAGACTGCTGACATTCAGGCGTCCAAGGCAGAGGTTCATGCACATCTTTAGTAGTTAATATGAGCAGGGGTTTGGTTAGTAATGAATAATTAGGGATCCAATGGCGACAGTAGGAAGTGATCCCAATAAAAGCACGCACATCCCTCTGAGTTTTAGGGATAGGCATTTTAACAATAGCACTGATGCACTCCGGAGTCAATCTCCTACCCTCCTTCGACAGTAGGTGACCTAAATAGGTGTCCTACTGTCGACACTATTGAAATTTAGAAAGGGACACTTTATGTCCATGGTGAGCCAAATGTAGCAACAACTTAACCGTACTGTCTTTGCATCCCTGTTCAGTGTCAGAGGCTATTAGTATGTCATCCACGTATTGAAGCAATACATTATCTGGGGAAAGTGTAAGGGAGTCCAATTGGGCTTTCATGGCTTGGCTATATATACTAGGGCTTTCAGTATAGCCCTGAGGAGCTCAACAGAATCTAAAGCTTCTACCAGCTAGGGTAAAACCGAACAAGTGTCGGCTGTCAGAATGGATCGGAATGCTGAAGAACGCATTCTTCAAATCAATGACAGAGAAGAACTTAGCAGAGGAAGGAATCATTGTGAAAAGGGCAGTAATATCAGGGACCCCCGGGAACTGAGGGACCACTATTTTATTAACCGCCCGCAAATCAATCACAAAACGATAAATATCTGGGTGTGCATCGGGGGAGTCTGAGGATGCCTTTTTGAGAAAAGGAAGAATAGGGCTATTACACACATTCGCCGCTGTCTCTTCAACCACTCCCGACTCAATCAAATCTTGTATAATTCGCAGCAAAGCTCGCTCCCCTGCTTGTGGAATTTTGTACTGGGAAATACGAGGCAAAATGGCAATGTCTTCAACTTTAATGGAAATTGGGGGAATTTGCAACAGTCCTACATCCGTGTCACCTGTTGCCCACAACGTGGGTGGCACATCCTTAAACTCAGCAGGAAGGGGCACATCTTTGGACTGACACTGCTTAGAGCTGTCCACATTCAGACCCATTGTCATGTGAACAACGTCCTGGGAGCAGTAAATGGTCGCATGCAACTTCTTTAATATATCGAGGCCCATTGAATTTTCTCCACAATTTGATGCCAATAGGAACGGTGAATCCACAGTAAAAGGACCGATAGTCAAGGCAAGAGGTTTGGAAATGGGGCTTACAGCCGGTACACCAGAAAATCCTACCGAAACATTATTTTGGCCAGACAGAGCTGCCCCGGGGACCAGCGAACAAGAAACAGAGCTATTCATTGCACCTGTATCCACCAAGAATTTCTTAACTGAGCCTTGCAGATCTGCGGTGACATAAGGACCGCTCTGATCTACAGGAATCTGGACTGGTCCCTCACCCTGCCCCTGGCTGTCCTAGCTGTAAGACATCCCTGTCACTTCATCAGATCATAATCATCGTGGTAGTACTGTCTCCCTCGAGGGTCATCAAAATAGTTCTGATCTGAGCGACCCTGCGATGTCCTCTCCTCCCGAGACCTATCCTTATCACTTTCTTCACGGGCCCGTCCACGAGAACCTCGTCCTCTGGGGGCTGCAACTTTCTGCAATAACACTGGACACTCGCTACGCCAGTGCCCCTCCTCCTTGCAGTATGCGCACTGATTCGGCCCTACTGGCGCAGTGTTCCTACTAGTACAGGAAAGCTGCCGGGCCGGACCAGCTCCACGTCCCCTTCCGTTTCCCCTAGACGCCTGCTGCAACAACACCTTTGTCTTCAACTCGTTGTGCTTCTTTTCCACCTTCTCCTTATTCTCCCTATGTTCATAATACTGTGCCATACTCAATATGACAGAAGGGGAGGATGTCGTCCAAGTGCTCTCCGAAGCCTGCAACCGAGCTACAATCTCTGGGAGCAAGTTCGTAACAAATCTATTGACAAACAATTGGACACCCCCCTCTACTGACAAATCCTGTCCACTAAAGTCCAGAAACACACCCTCGAACCGCGTGAAAAAATCAGACACACTTTCATCTTTCTTTTGACGACATGCCGTTAACTTGTCCAAATCTACTCTCCTTGGCGGAATAGGAGAATGCATATAAGAGATAATTCGGCCAGGCAAAGCTAGTATCTCAGCCCTAGGCTTCTCACCAGGCTTCCTCTCCTGATCCCATGCGTTAATCTGCTCCCATGTACCACCCAATTCCACACCGTGGTCCTGTGTGTGTACCTGCCTCCAAATATCAACGGGTACCAATAAACCAAAGAACATTTCAATATCCGCAAGCACCATCACTGTTGATGAAGCGGCTTCTGTCAGTTCCTTATAGTATGCAGTAGGATTTTTCCTAGGGTCGGGTAACTGAGTCTTAAGGGATAACACCTCACTCCTCTTCCATGGGGTATAGACCCACTGTTCTTGGAAACGGGCCTCTACCCTCGGTCTAACATCAGCATTTTTCTGACCTCGGAGCTCCGGTAACTCAGTGTGATATATGGGATGTACTTCCCTCATCGGAAACTGGGAGCCTGTCTTCGGGCTCTTCTCTAGCAGCCTACTTCGGTAAGCTACCAACGTCGCAACATTACCGAAAACCTCCCCAGGCATCATACCGGCAGCATATACATTGTCCCTAATATCATAAATAATCTGGGGTGCTACATCATTAAAACACTGTTCCCACAATCCGATCAGTGTAGCCGACATGTGCTTAAGGGCATGCTGCTGCACAAACGGCTCATAATCTTTCATCACACTCCACACATCCTCCACACTGTAAATGGGGTGACGAGCCCACTAAGTGGCCTGATTAGCCACCAACTTCTTCTCTTCACCGCCCACATCAGATCGTATCAATATCCGCCCCAGTCGCTCCCTAGCAGTTGCCCAGTCCCCATCCCCTGGTTCACGTACAGGCGTTCCGTTACCCAGCACTGTCGGAGAATGAAGGAAAAGGGAAGAAGTAGCAACAGAGGGTGCTGGCACCAATGTCATCAACGGCTGCGTTGTGGGTGTAAGGTCCGGAGAGGAGAGACATCGACACAACAGGCGTAGTAGGGAGACTAGCAGTTATCGCAGGTGCAGAAGGCGAAGCCACAGAATTGACAGGAGGAGCGGCGGCCAAAGCAGCTGGGTCAGTAACAGAAGCAGAAACAGCAGGGTCAGAAGAAACAGACGACTGAGGCTGTGGCATGGCAGGGTATATTCTCTGTGGGGCGTATGGAGGTGGAGGTCGGGTGTCTAACAATTCCTCCACAAATGTATCATTTTCTTCTCTAACCACATAAGACTTTTCACATTGCAATCGAAACTTCCTATCGGCACACTCTATACCCTTCTCAGTCTTCTCTTTATCATACGCAACAGCTTTCTGAGTCACTGTCTGCATCCTTCCCTTTCGGGCCTCCTTTTCTGCTTTCATTCGTCTCTGTTTAGCTTCCTTTTGCCATGTTCTAAGGGAATCAAACATTAACTGCCTACTTCTTTTCGCAAACAATTTACACTGCAGGAAATTATGCTTTTGCTCATCAAAAGTGCCTGTCAATGGCCATTGCAACTCGGCATTGTCCCTCGTATATTTGTGAGTAAACAAAGAGAGCGCGAGGATCATAAAGGAGTACGTCCTAATCCCCTAAGGCTAATAATAAACAATGTGGACGAACCCACTATCAAAGGACGGCTCACAGGTATAAAGGTGCCAGGAAAACCTTTGGTTTGTTAAAAGACCCCTCACCCACCAACCTAGTTGGTGGCATGCTTCATCATTGGGGTCCCAACCGGGTAGCCGAATGCCACCCGGTTGTGCTACAACGCCTGATTACAGTGGAGCTGGTGTTGTGTGATATGTGAAGGAAGTGGTGAAAGTTAAAATTATCTCTGGGAATCCTTGCAAATGGTACTTTATTCTTTGCGGCCCAGGATAAGGTTAAAAGCTATATAGGGCGGGCAACTGTGGAGAGAAAATGCTCCCTGTTGTCCCCAATGGATGGTCTACATGTTTCAGCCCCAGTAAAAAAATGGGGGGCTTTCATCAGGACCAAATACGTGAAAGTGAGTGTGTGGCAAAATTAACGCCACGTGAAGTTGTGAATATCAACACACGCGCTATGGAGAGTTGTAAAATAGGTGGTGTCAGTATACTTACAGACCCACAAGTAAAAACCTGTAGGAAAAAGACAAAAGACAAAACACACATAACATAAATGCAACATAAAATGCAATATTTTACGCAGTGATTGTGTGCCATGGTACATGTCTCAGGTAAGCTGGCACTTAAGTGAGTCGCTAACTAGGAGTAGCCAAGTAGTCGTTGGCAAGGCATGCTGTTCTGGTATATTATGCTTCCTTTGCATGCAGCAGACTACTGTCAGCAGTAAGTTTTTCGCATGCAAAATACCTCGTTGGAAATGAGGGTAAAGGTAGAGGGCTAGAATGGCCCTGTGAGTGCTCATAGCCTTATATTTACGTAATTGTTGTATATAAGTGCTGATGCAGGCACTGGTTGAGCATTGCGGCGGCCATGCGTAAGTGAAATAAACGATTAAAATGATTGCGAGTGTCACACGAGAGTGAGAAAAACCATAGTATAGTTACACTGGCTACGTGTAGTGCGTAGCTTATGCAGGACCCGGGAGGGACGCCCGTCTGTAGTCACACACTGGACAGACAGAAAAAAAAAGTTGTCGGGAATTAGCTCGGAAGAAATTAACTGTTACGGTAAAATTAGGCATGATAGTTTCTGCGGGAGAAATGAAAAAGTCTTACTTCATCAAGACAGTGCATCCGCCGGCAGCACCTACTGCGGTCTCCTCGTGGTCCTGGATGTTACTGGACCAGGCGGGGAGCCGGCTTACATTGCTGTTGCCGGCCGCTGGCGTGGGCACGTCATCACGTCATGCGTGTAGGTGCTATTATGGGAAGGCTAGACCGCTAAGAAGGCTGGTCTGCGCATGTGTCAAGACCGCCATATTGAAAGTAGGGGGTGGAATGGCAGTGTCCATGGAGACGAAGTGAATTGCACAGTAATTGCACATTTCAGAAGGATGGCCTCTTAGCAGGAGTCTTGTGTACAATATGAATAAGCCCCGTGTGTGGGTGAAAGACGTAAGTCTAGGGTGGACTGGCAGTGTCCACAGGGACAGAATAATATGAATGAATACCTGCACAATAGTTGCACATTTAAGAAGGATGGCCTCTAGCGAAAACACATATGTACAATATGGGAAGTGCCCCATATGTGGGTGTGAAACGTAGTGCTAAGTGCAGGCAATGGCAAGGCCTCTGGGTGGGGGGGCAGAGAAATCATAATGCCCAGTCAATAGCTGTCTGCGCTATCGGGAGGCTGTGGATGAAGCAGAAGTTGGTTACTCAGGGGAGACATCAATGATCATGGGGATTTGTTAAGAGAATTCCATGGGATATTCTCATTCAGGCCCGTGAGGTGAGTGGATAAGCGATAAACCCATGGCTGTTCTTTGTCCAAAAGACGTTTTTGTAGGTTGGGTAGGTTGGTGTCTAGTGTCTCAATGACAACCCACCGCATATCGTTGGTAGTATGTCCAGCTTCTAAGAAGTGGTTGGTCATCTGCGTTGTATTTCTTCTGCATCGGATCGTACTGCGATGTTCGCATATGCAGGTTTTTATTTTGCGGCTCGTCATGCCTATGTAGGCAAGGCCGCAAGGGCAGGTAATGCGATAGAAGGCATTGATGGTATTGCAGTTAGTATGGTGGCGAATATGCCATGTTTTTCCCGGTTCCAACTGTAGGGTTTTAGTAGGTTCCGTTAAGTGACAGACACTACAGTTCCCGCATGGGAAATGGCCTACAATGTTCGGGAGGCCCCATGCATTCAGTACAGTGTTGGTGGGTTTTGTAGGTTGTAAAGGGCGCGTGGAAACGAGAGTGTCTTTTATGCTTTTCTCTCGTTTGAAAGAGAAGAGGGGCTTCTCCCATCCAAGTTTGCCTGTATTGAGCATTTTCCAATTCTTGAGTATTATACGGGAGACTTTGTTGGATATGGAATTGAAAGTGGTGACGCACGTAAGGGGGATGGATGTGGTGGTGCGTTCTGGGACTTCCAACAGGCCTTCCCGGTTTTGGTTACAGGCACGTTTTTGGCCTTTTCGGTGATATTTTTGGGGTAGCCTCGTTCCTATAGTTTGGTTGTGAGGGAGTTGGCCTGGTCTCTGTAGTCTTGGACTTCGCTACAATTCCTGCGTAGGCGGACATATTGCCCGTAGGGCAGGTTCTCACTCAAAGTCCTTGGGTGGAAGCTGGTATAGTGCAGTAGAGAATTGGGTGCCGTTGGCTTGAAGTGTGTTTTTATCACAAGTTTGCCATCTTTGGCTTGAATGTCCAGGTCGAGAAAGATAATGTTAGACCTGTGGACACTGTGTGTGAACTTGAGATTGGGGTCACAGCCATTGATCCATTGGAAAAATGTTTGTAAGGACTGATTGTTGCCTTCCCAGATCAACAGGATGTCATCAATGTAACGCTTGTAGAATTTTATCATGGCGCCATAGGGCGTGTTGGGATTGAACAGGTGTTTCATTTCAAAGTTGTGTACGTAGAGGCCAGCTACACTGGGGGCAAAAACACTCCCCATGGATGTTCCGTACTTTTGTATGTAGATTTCTCCCTCGAACTCGAAATAGTTTTCTTTGAGCACGAGTTCAGTGCAATCCAGTACAAATGATTTTGGTGTGTGGTAGTTCCAGGTGGTATTATCCAATGCCTGTTGTAGTACAGTCAGGGTGTCATCCTGTGGTAAGCTGGTATAGCCCCTTCGGCGCTGTGCGAATTTGAGTGGGCGTGTTTCGGACGGCCCCTGGCCGTCCTCCGCACCTTGCACACCGTGACGTCGGACGGCCGGGGGCCGTCCTGAGCATCGAAGGTGATAGAGACTCTCGACGTCAAGGCTAATTAGGAATGATGTTTCTGGATTGTAAGTGAGAGTGTTAATGTACCTGAGTAGGTCCTTCGTGTCCTTCAGGTATGTGCTGGTGGTCTGCACGATAGGTTGAAGAAAAAAAAAAAGTCACAGTACCGCGAGAGAGGCTCTAACAGGGAACCGATGCCCGATACTATGGGGCGTCCTGGGGGTGGTGTCCTGTTTTTGTGAATTTTGGGGACTGTGTAAAAGTAGGGAATTTTTCCTGGGGTGGTGGTAAGAAACTGGGCTTCCTGTTTGGTGATGTGCCTGAGTTTTCAGCGTCCTCCACTAGGTTTAGAATTTTGGACTTCAAATTTTCACTGGGATCATGTGCCAGTCTTTGATAATTCTTGGTGTCGTCAAGTAGGCGTTTACATTCAGTACGATAGTTGCCCTTGTCCTGAATGACGATGCCTCCGCCTTTATCGGCAGGTTTAATCGGGATTGCGTCATTTGTCTGGAGACTCTTCAGTGCTTCACGTTCCCTAGTGTTGATGTTCTGGAAGGTGTGGTCTTCTTGTAGGGTTTCAACTTCGTTGAAGACTGCTTGTTCAAATGCCGCTATTTCAACGGGTATGGTACTTGGAGGGGGAACGAAGTTGGATTTGAGTCTGAAGTTTGTGTCCCCTGGCATTTCTGTGTTGGCCTGGTCGGGAAGATTTTGAAAAAATGCCTTTAGTTTTAATTTGCGGAAAAACTCCGCTAGTTCACAATGTAATTGGAACTTGTCAAGTTTGGCTGATGGAGCGAAACCTAGGCCTTTGTTGAGAATAGTCTTCTCTAGAGGCGTCAGTGTGTGTGAGGAGAGGTTGGTAACCAGACTTAGCTTGAACTGGGTCCCGGTTGGTGTTCCCTTGACTTGCTCCTCGTGTGTGCTCCTGGGTTTTGGTCGTCTTCCCAATGTACTTGGGTTTGTCGTCGTCTCCGGCCTCTTCCACGTCTGCCATTCCCTAAAAAAGGAAACCTCTGGTTTGTATTTATGTACGGTGGTGGAGGTCCAAAGGGGGGGTTCCATCCATACACCAGATGGGGATTCATTTGTGGGTAGGGGCTCTGATAATGCAGGTTGCTCCCTGATGGTGGTTGTGGCCATGGTTTTACCAGTTGACATTTTTTCCCCTGCCACGTTGTCTGTTGCGGAAGCTTCCATTGCTTGTACCGCTGCTTGCTGAAGAGTCCTCATCCGAGGAGTTCCCTGATGTGTCCAAATGTTTCATCGGTTTGTAGTCTGTATCTGCGTATGGGTAAGTCTTCACGTACGAAAAGTTTTTCAGGTCTTTTTGAAACTTTTGTATTTTTGCTTGCGTGAGACCTTCCTTATACTCATTCATTTCTCTATTCACTTCCTCCAGTTTCTTTTTGAAGGATGTAAGCGTCGTTTTGAAATGAGCCTCTGTGGACTGGATCTCTATTAGGATTGCATCGGATAATCTCTTAGCTGTCTGTATAATGAGAATGATCCAGTCTCTCGTGCAGTGCCACGCTAACTGGGCCCAGTCCTTACGAAAGGCGGCATCATCGATGAATATCCGAGGGGCATTGGTCACAATGAGGCCCCTGGGTGCGGTGTTATTCCTCAGATTTCCAGTGAGGATAACCCCGTGGAGAATAGTCCTTATTCTGTTGCGCTTTTTTTCAGTCAGGTTTTCCCAGTCGGCACTTTGTGCAATAGATTGCGCTACGTTAAGGTCTGCCATAAGAGGTGGAGCTGAGAGGATAAGATTAACATCTTCCTCTGTGAAGGAGAGTCCCGGGTTCTCTGCCATGGTGAGATATATGGTTTGCAATCTGATGTTTGAGTAATTGATAGCTCTCACAGCTGCGCGCTGCAGATAATGAGTAAACAAAGAGAGAGCGAGGATCATAAAGGAGTACGTCCCTATCCCCTAAGGCTAATAATAAACAATGTGGACGAACCCACTATCAAAGGACGGCTCACAGGGAACACCAACCGGGAACACCAACCGGGACCCAGCTCAAGCTAAGTCTGGTTACCAACCTCTCCTCACACACACTGACGCCTCTAGAGGAGACTATTCTCAACAAAGGCCTAGGTTTCGCTCCATCAGCCAAACTTGACAAGTTCCAATTACATTGTGAACTAGCGGAGTTTTTCCACAAATTAAAACTAAAGGCATTTTTTCAAAATCTTCCCGACCAGGCCAACACAGAAATGCCAGGGGACACAAACTTCAGACTCAAATCGAACTTCGTTCCCCCTCCAAGTACCATACCCGTTGAAATAGCGGCATTTGAACAAGCAGTCTTCAACGAAGTTGAAACCCTACAAGAAGACCACACCTTCCAGAACATCAACACTAGGGAACGTGAAGCACTGAAGAGTCTCCAGACAAATGACGCAATCACGTTTAAACCTGCCGATAAAGGCGGAGGCATCATCATTCAGGACAAGGGCGACTATCGTACTGAATGTAAATGCCTACTTGACGACACCAAGAATTATCAAAGACTGGCACATGATCCCAGTGAAAATTTGAAGTCCAAGATTCTAAACCTAGTGGAGGACGCTGAAAACTCAGGCCACATCACCAAACAGGAAGCCCAGTTTCTTACCACCACCCCGGGAAAAATTCCCTACTTTTACACAGTCCCCAAAATTCACAAAAACAGGACACCACCCCCAGGACGCCCCATAGTATCGGGCATCGGTTCCCTGTTAGAGCCTCTCTCGCGGTACTGTGGTATCATGGTGGTATGCCCACCCTTTTATGATTTTAATGAAATCAAATAAAAGTATTTTTGACTTGACCGCTCTGCAACGAATTGCACTTGCCACTTTATCGCTGTCCCTGGCCCTGATCTAGCACTCCTGTACTTTTGCCCCGCTCCCTGGTGGACGCTACAAAGGCACAGAGCCGGTCCCGCGACGCGGGAGACCGCTCTGCAACGAATTGCACTTGCCACTTTATCGCTGTCCCTGGCCCTGATCTAGCACTCCTGTACTTTTGCCCCGCTCCCTGGAGGACACTACAAAGGCACAGAGCCGGTCCCGCGACGCGGGAGACCGCTCTGCAACGAATTGCACTTGCCAATTTATCGCTGTCCCTGGCCCTGATCTAGCACTCCTGTACTTTTGCCCCGCTCCCTGGAGGACGCTACAAAGGCACAGAGCCGGTCCCGCGACGCGGGAGACCGCTCTGCAACGAATTGCACTTGCCACTTTATCGCTGTCCCTGGCCCTGATCTAGCACTCCTGTACTTTTGCCCCGCTCCCTGGAGGACGCTACAAAGGCACAGAGCCGGTCCCGCGACGCGGGAGACCGCTCTGCAACAAATTGCACTTGCCACTTTATCGCTGTCCCTGGCCCTGATCTAGCACTCCTGTACTTTTGCCCCGCTCCCTGGAGGACGCTACAAAGGCACAGAGCCGGTCCCGCGACGCGGGAGACCGCTCTGCAACTAATTGCACTTGCCACTTTATCGCTGTCCCTGGCCCTGATCTAGCACTCCTGTACTTTTGCCCCGCTCCCTGGAGGACGCTACAAAGGCACAGAGCCGGTCCCGCGACGCGGGAGACCGCTCTGCAACGAATTGCACTTGCCACTTTATCGCTGTCCCTGGCCCTGATCTAGCACTCCTGTACTTTTGCCCCGCTCCCTGGAGGACGCTACAAAGGCACAGAGCCGGTCACGCGATGCGGGACGCGCGCGGGCTCAGCACGGGCGAAGACCGGGCCAAGACCGGAGGAGGCTGGGCTGGGCCAGGTTTCCTGGACCGAACTGTATGTGTGCTTTTCGAGCCCCTTTAATCTCTAATTGAACGTTCAATTGTTTGAATCTGCAAAACTTCTTCCCCTTTAGTATTTAATAATGGTAGGGGGTGTAATCTTTGCTTCTGTAGTTTAGATTACTCTTTTCTAATATTAGGCAGTTACCGCGTGCTGTGTAGCGGAAAGAGTATATCAGTGTTCTAATCATAAGAGGCAGTATAATGGGGAAGAGGAAAATTCAAAACGCGAGCCTAGGGCAACCGGGTGGTAAATCAGAAGATGTGAATAAGACCATTTTGAAATACCTAAAGGGGGCGGTTGGAGCTTTGGATAAACAAATATCTACGGTTGAGGAGTCCCTAAAAGGGAACCCCCAGGAAGTGGTTACTACAAGTTAGACCACTATCTTACAACAGACGGGGATTGAAGAGGAGGGGGAGAAGGGGCTTTTAGGAAACCCTAATAGGGAGCCCACAAATGGTTGCATCCAGGTTATTGGTGAAGAGATTATCATCAGTGATCTGGATGCAGAGCGGTCCCCTCCACCAAAAAGATGCTGCATGCCGAAACCAAAAAAAGGGACGAGTAGCCCACAGGTCCTGACACAGAATGCTCTACCTGAGCCTACCCCGCAGATACTTGTAGTGAAGAATAAACAGGGGAACGGTAAATTGATACAGCCTAAAAATAAAGGTTTGGCAATGAAAATTAAAAAAAGGAGGGGGAAAGGGAATTATGACGCAGACACAATTAATATAGGGAATGAGTTAGCTGATTTAAGTAATTTTATTAAACAATCATTTGCGGCTATAGAATTAAGAGTTGCCAAGATAGAGATGGACCTGGCATCCCTGGTAAAGAATCGAGACAGGCCCCCTATAGTGGATAATAAGGGTGATAAAAAAGATCTAGAGAGAAGGGGAGACACTTTT
Organism: Calotriton arnoldi; assembly: GCA_963921515.1. Classification (NCBI taxonomy): domain Eukaryota; kingdom Metazoa; phylum Chordata; class Amphibia; order Caudata; family Salamandridae; genus Calotriton; species Calotriton arnoldi. Next base: position 833,466 of record CAWUFW010001843.1, on the reverse strand, counting down.
AACCCATGCCGTCTGAACACAAATGGTAACAGTGAATTGGTAGAAAGGAGTATTGATAGGACGGACATACGACAGGGTAATAGACAACAGAGGGAAATAGGCCCAAATATAGGGAAAGATGAGATTAAATTACCTGAGCAATTAGGGAATCGTCAAATCTTAAATCTACCCCTGCGGGCGCTACCTTATACGGTGGTGCTGATAAATGTTCCCCCGTTACTTGAAGGGGAAAAGGAAACAGGGGACATACTGAGGAATAGGACAATTCATTGCTTGGGAATAAGAACAGGTCTAGCCCAGGATATGTTTTCGGCTTTTAAAATGGTTAGACGGGTCGCCTGGGTGGGTACAATTGGAAAATACACGCAAGGGGACTGCATAGTCCTTTCCTTAGGAAGTCCTATTTTGGTCCGGGAAATTTTCCGAAGGATGGGTAATAACAGATGTAACTTGGAAGTAGGCATAAAGGTACATCCTTTGAGCTTTTTTTATCAACCTGGCCCCACAAAATGGATTCAGGATAGGTATCCCCATGTGCAGAACACAAATAAGCAGGCACATAGCATAGAGGTTTCCAATAGATTTTTGCCACTCCAATCTTTGGACGAGAATGATTGACTCCCGGTTAATGGTGATGAGTATAACTGTGTTGATCAAGTCGCACCCACAGAATCAAATGCGATTTCACGAGAGTGCGATAATGGGGGGTGTAACCTTGTCACCAGTACGATAAAGGAATATAGTGAGGAAGTGAATAACGTAGTGGAGGATGAAATTAGTGTGGGATGTTCTACAAATGTCATTAACGGTAGTGGGACAAACGAACACACTAATGGAACCATCACCCCTGATAGACCAACTGCTTATGTTTCTGATGGAATACGAGTGCTATTCTGGAATATTGCTGGCCTACAATCAAAAGTACATAATTCCATCTGGATAGATTTAATACATAGTTTTGACATCTTATGTCTTCAGGAGACCTGGTTACTGAAGCAGATTAATTTAGATGGTTATAAGACTTTCCATATACCTGCTGTCAGATCCATGCATGGAAGACATAAAGGAGGTTTGAGTGTATATATCTCAAATTTGATTATGGTTAGGAAAATAGAAATGCTTAGTTCAACAAGTTACTATCAATTGCTGGGTATTTATTTGAACTCTCCAGTGGTATTATGTATAGTGAATTTTTATAATAACATCGAACAGGGTGAACTGGATAAAATCATAAAGTCGCTTAGCGATGAAATGTTTAAAATTAGGGTACCAAATGACGTTGATGTGATCTTCCTATGTGGCGGGGATTTTAATACTGGTATTTGTGGTAATACTGAAAATGGGCAGTGTGGGCTACATGATGAAGTAAATGCACACACCCCACATTTTGTTCATAATGTAAAGGGAGAAATGTTTAATGATTTTGTGGCAGGACATGATTTGGGTTTTGCAAATTGTTTGTGTACTCCACGTGTTGATTTTACCCCAACGTTTATTGGCAGAGGTTTAGCCTCATTGATAGATTTTATAATCATCCCCAATAGATATGCAACCTGGTTTGACAATTTTAAAACCCATCTCAATGCCCTCAGTGATCATTTGCCTTTGAGCATCTGCGTAACTATCCCCAAATTAGTTGAACAACCAAATAGTAGCTATCTGGCATTGTCACAAAACATTACTCTAGCACGCCAGAATGGCTACTCTTTACGTTGGGGGAAAATAAAGGCCGATGAAGTGATGAAACAAATTATAATTAATGCTAATGACCACATAGCGGTATGTCTCCAAGAGAGCGCAGATTATAGTGACATTTTGAGGGCTTTTTCTTTTATTACTTTGGAGATTCAAAACTCTTTAGGAGCAAAAAAGAAGGTATCCCCAATAAGGACTAACGGATGGTTTGATACTAAGTGCATGAAAGCATATAACTTGCTGAAGGGTGCCCTCCATAAAACTGTGAGAAATAAGGAGGAAATTAGTACATGCAGAAAGAATTATAATTTGGTTAGAAAAAATAGGAAAAAAGAAATAAAAGAACAGGCATGGGACTTACTCAATGAGGCCTCAAAAAAAAGGGACTGTACTATGTTCTGGCGGGCAGTAAATGCCCCTTTTTTTGTAAATAATGAGGGACCTAGTATTGAAGTTGCCCTAGATGAGGAGTCCTGGATCAAATTTTTCTCGACCGTGTACAGCATTAGGGGGGCCGATGCATCCATGACCGACTCTGATCTGCAGATACAAGACGGGATGGATAGTTTTGTGACTATAGGGCTAAATGTAACATTAGATGAGGTCACAGCAGCTATTAATGAAAGCAAAGGTGGGAAGGCGCCTGGACCAGATGGCGTCCCCATGGATTTATTTAAAAACCTTCCAGCACTCTGGTCCCCATTGCTGACACAGGTTTTGAAGGCATGCTGTGAGAAGGGCTTCATCAAGACGTGGTCTGAATCTGTGATTATTCCAATTTTTAAAAGGGAGAACACGATAACCCGCGTGTTATCGTCCGATTTCTCTCTTGGACTCCCTGGTTAAGGTAGTAGGTAGAATAGTCCTGAATAGACTACAAACTTGGGCCGAGGATAACAACATTTTATGTAAAGTGCAGTATGGTTTTAGACAAGGGCTAGGGACTATTGAGCAGGTGTTGAATTTTACAATGATATCAGGGAAATATACCCAAGCTAAAGAAGGGAAAATGTAGCATAGCTTTTGTGGACCTTACGTCCGCTTTGACTGCGTAAACACAACAGACTTTGGGATATATTGTGGATTTAAAAGTAGACCCAACTTTAATCCGGTTTTTAAGGCAATTGTATACGGGGCCTCAGCAAAAGTGAGACATGGAATCGGGGGCAAATGCACTGCGTCGTTTGCGGTGGAAAAGGGTGTGAGGCAGGGGTGTGTCCTGGCTCCGTTCCTCTCTCTTTATATACCAACGCATTAGAAGAGGAGTTAACGGCCAGGACAAAAGACCCCCTCACTATAACAACAAGCCCATAGTATCACTCCTTTACGCGGATGACGCAGTGCTTATGGCCAGAACTCAGCTGGGTCTCCAGAGCGCTCTTAAAACTTATATTGATTTTATGGATAACCGGGCCTAAAACTTAATATTAAGAAGACATACGTGATGACATGTGGGAAGGGGAGAAATAGCTGTAAAAGCCTGCCCTTCGGAAAGGCTAGGATCGAGGCGACCAATACATTTTCCTATTTGGGTGTCTTACTCGATCACGCTGGGTCATGGATTCCAGCGGTTAAAAGTAGAACTCTTCTTTTTAAAAGGTCAATTGGGGCATTGATGAATTTTTCGAATAAAATGGGCAAAAGTCCCCCGGGAGTCTCCTTAAAATTTATAAAGTGAAATGCTTGAGTGTAGCGATGTACGGGGCTGGTGTCTGCGGTTACCAGGATGCAGCCATACTACAAAAAGAGGAAAATAAGTTTTTACGGTTTATACTAGCAATACCAACAGAGTACGTCCGTTTATAACTGCCACAACGAGCTGGGGATTTTATATATTTCTGATTTGATTAAGATGCAGCCCTTGTTGTTATGGCATAGAGTCTGGACGTCACATAATACAGAGTTAAACAGAGAGATTATAAGAGATGCCATGAGTTTAACCCACGCAAACAAGATTACGTGGTTAAGGTATATAAGAAACTTTCTAACAGATGTGGGTAAACCTGACTTTTATAGTAACCCCGGTACACTGACTACAATTTCTAGGAAGGATTTTAGAGCTTTTTGTCAGGTTCATCTAGAGTCATTAAGGGCGGCCTCAGAAATGCATAAAAGCACAGTTATTAAACATCAGTTAACCCTTGTATACCCCACTATTCAACCTTACTTGGAATGGTGTACAGGAAGATACAATAGGTTTGTCCTCACAAGATTAAGATTCGACAGCTTTCATCGATTAGTCAGCTTCCCTACACAAAATGATTGGAACAGTGAGCTTTGTATGTGCCCCTGTGATGAAACGTCCCCTCAGACGACAATACATGTGATTTTATTCTGCAAATTTTACAGAGTAGAAAGATCTAGATGGATTTTGCCAATGCTGAAGGGTGGGGGCTGGAGGCAATGCCGCCCTGCCTACCTTTATCTACAAAGATTGGATAATGTTTATTGTGTGGGAGCAATGACTGGACTCTTGAAGTCCATATTGAAAAAAAGGAAAAGTATAATATGGGAAACACATCATGAGGCCGACTAATGTACAGAACAATTGTTGTATTAATTAACTGATATGATTTTTTTAAAGATTTTAGTGATATATAAAGATGTAATCATGTAAGGTATTAGTCTTTTTTAAATATTAGATTGTATATTTCTAAAATGTGTGACTTTTATGATTTTTTAACTTAAAAATCGAATAAAGTTTATTGATTTGATTGATTGACTTGACTTGACTGCACTTGGCACTACGTTTCACACCCACATATGGGGCACTTCCCATATTGTACATATGTGTTTTCGCTAGAGGCCATCCTTCTTAAATGTGCAACTATTGTGCAGGTATTCATTCATATTATTCTGTCCCTGTGGACACTGCCAGTCCACCCTAGACTTACGTCTTTCACCCACACACGGGGCTTATTCATATTGTACACAAGACTCCTGCTAAGAGGCCATCCTTCTGAAATATGCAATTACTGTGCAATTCACTTCGGGGTCAATTCCGATTCAGGCCGGAAAAAGCACCGACCGAGTCGGATCCGGAAATTATACCGACCGACACGTACCTGTGGCGCCCGACACGCCAAGTACGATGCAAGGCGTGCAAAATCCGACCGACACGTACCGAACCCAAGTCGAACGACCGAGCCGCACGGAAAACAGCAATCCGGTCGGAAAAACACGCGAATCAAACCGACCGACACGCACCCGGAACAAATCCGACCGAAACGTACACGCGAACTCCAAACCGCAAAGTACGATGCAAGGCGCGAAAACCACGAGCGAGTCGGACGGAGGCCAAGCCGTACGACCGACACGCATACAAAACCGAGCCGAAGCAACACAAAACACCGCGACCGTCGCGTACGCAGCATAGAAAACTGCACAAACATAGCGTGAACGAAACGGAGAAGACCGTACGAGACAAATGCAGGGTCCGACTCGGTCACAAGAACGTTTCCAACATACACAGACAGTACAAAGGAAAAATCACACAAAAAAGGCCAAACAAGCAATTACTAAGCCAATAAATACTGGGGGGGGGGTGGGGACAGAGAACAAAGACACACCCACAACTCCACCTATATAAAGGACACAAATCACAACCATGATCCTTTGCAAATGCCATTCCACTGCCAGCACCCAAGAGAAAGCAACCACACACCCACAGCTCATCCCTCACACAAGCCACACACCATCAGCACACCAACAAATACCTACCTCACATACACCCAGCAAAACACACACTCACACACCCTCACCTGCACACCAACACACACATCACTCACCATCACCACCCATCACCATGCCCCCCAAGAAGAATCCCAAGTTCCTAGATTGTGAATTGGAAGTCATGGTAGACGAGATCCTCAGGGTAGAGCCACTACTGGCACACTGTTTGGCACACTGGTCCAACAGACCCTCATCTCCCAGAAAACCAAGATGTGGGAGAGGATCATCAACAGGGTGAACGCACAATCACCATGTCGGCGCACAAAGAGCGACATCCAGAACAGGTGGTATGACGTGCGCAGGAGGGTACGGGACCTGCTCAAGAAAGACTACATCAACAGCCAATACACTGGCAGTGGCCCTCCTGCCAAGCCAATATACCTCAGGCCCTGGGAGGAGAAGGTGCGGGCCATCCTTCCGCCAGTGAGCGTATATGGACTAGAGGACATCCCAGAGCCTGGTGAGTACAAAACAAATGTACACAATATACTGCCACAAAACACACACACATCACTGTCAAGGGGAGAGTCAAACCATGCACTCATAGCAATTACACAGCAACCAGAACAGAATCATCCCAAAATGTGTATGTCAGTCAGATAAACACAACACATGCCATCAAAAAGTCACATCCAACTGTGCCATCACATGTACAAACACAACTACAACCACAGCTAGGCAGTGGCACAAATAGAACTAACAAACACATCCAGACATGTAGCCACCACAACAACACCAACACACAGTGAAGACCACTCAAAGGAAGGAATTCTGTGTATGCTGGCCAAGTCAGTGTAGCCAATAGCATCATGGGAGTCGCAGTCACACATATTGCCCCCCCCACAACTGTCCCATCAACACCACCATGAACCATGCACACATCACAGGGAGTGGAGAAGGACTCACAAGATGGCTGACACTGGCAACTGCTGTGGGGAGCACAAGGCCCTGCTGGCAACTGTGCACCAACAAACAGCAGGACATCACTGACTGACATCCTGAGAGACAACTTCCACTCCCTGCAATGCAAGCACGTTCCATGGTGGGATATCTGGCTGGCTGGGTGGGAAGGAGGACTTGCAGCACTGACCATAGTCACAAGCACCTCCCCTCACACACACCCCAACACAAACTCCACAGAACCCACCTGGTAGAATGCAATGCCCCCATCCTAACACAAGATCCCACAAAGAACCACCACCCTGGGTTATGTTGTGTGAAGCACAGGGACACTCTTGGGACTCTTAGCCAAACAACTGCCAGGACAACACTCCCAGCCATCCTGTCAGCACAGCCAGCCCACCCCACAGGGAAGCAGAATCAAAAGGAAGGAAGCATGGGCATGCTGGGAAGGGGGTGGAGGCAATAGCATGATGGGAGTCGTAGTCACAGCTCTACATCCCCCACCACATGGCCCAGCAAGCTCACACTCACGCATGCACATCCCACAGAGAGTGGAAAGGCCCATCAAAGATGTCTGACACTGTTGCTGTGTCGTGGGAGCACAAGGGCATGCTGGGAACTGCACACCAACCAACAGCAGGACACCACTGTCAGCCATCTTGCCATTGCTCTCACACCCACACACACTGAACTCCCCACAAAAGCAAGTAAGTATGGGAATGCTGGGAAGTGGGGTGGAGGCAATAGCATGATGGGAGTCGTAGTCACAGACATAGCTCACCCCCACAACTGTCCCATCAACACCACCCTGAACCATGCTCACATCACAGGGAGTGGAGAAGGACTCACAAGATGGCTGACACTGGCTACTGCTGTGGGGAGCACAAGGCCCTGCTGGCAACTGTGCAACAACAAACAGCAGGACACCACTGACTGACATCCTGAGAGACAACTTCCACTCCCTGCAATGCAAGCACGTTCCATGGTGGGATAACTGGCTGGCTGGGTGGGTGGGAAGGAGGACTTGCAGCACTGACCATAGTCACAAGCACCTCCCCTCACACACCCCCAACACAAACTCCACAGAACCCACCTGGTAGAATGCAATGCCCCCCATCCTAACACAAGATCCCACAAAGAACCACCACCCTGGGTTATGTTGTGTGAAGCACAGGGACACTCTTGGGACTCTCTAGCCAAACAACTGCCAGGACAACACTCCCAGCCATCCTGTCAGCACAGCCAGCCCACCCCACAGGGAAGCAGAATCAAAAGGAAGGAAGCATGGGCATGCTGGGAAGGGGGTGGAGGCAATAGCATGATGGGAGTCGTAGTCACTGATATTGGTCACCCCCACAACTGTCCCATCAACATCACCCTGAACCATGCTCACATCACAGGAAGTGGAGAAGGACTCACAAGATGGCTGACACTGGCTACTGCTGTGGGGAGCACAAGGCCCTGCTGGCAACTGTGCACCAACAAACAGCAGGACACCACTGACTGACATCCTGAGAGACAACTTACACTCCCTGCAATGCAAGCACAGTTCCACGGTGGGATAACTGACTGGCTGGGTGGGTGGGAAGGAGGGCCGGCTGTCAACCAAACACAACCAATGCAGACCATGTTCACACCCCAGAAAATACATAGAAATGCCCAAATAATGCAGGACAATGTGCCACACCAATATCAACCCCTGACTGTGACGACTTAGGACAATGCAATGTACAGGCCCGCACCCAGAGGCACAGTCACAACTGTCATGTGTGTCAACCATTGATGCCTGCAGAAACATAACATACATTGTGTGTGTCTCCCAAAAACAGGTGATGATGGGGACACAGCAGCAGACGCTGAGGAGTCCCAGTCCCAGGCTCAAGAGGATGCGGAGCTCACTGGCGTCGTACAGCCTCTGTCCTCCTCGGACGAAGAAGACCAACCTGGCACATCCGGTGCAAGTCAACATGCAGCACCAGCATGACCACCAGCTGCAGCACCAGCAGGACCACCAGCTGCATCCCCTGCACCCACCCCTCCAACGACTGTCACCACAAATACCATCCCTGCCGACATGGACAGAACAAGGAGCAACACCAGCACAGGGACCCTGGACCAACCTGGGGCCATGGACACCACCACCACCACCAACCCCCAAGGTGGACCAGGGTCATCTGTGCGTGCCACTGCACGCACTGCACATGTCAGCAGGGGTGGTGGGAGGGGTGGGAGACAGAGGTCGCTGCTTGCAGAGGTTGCTGGTGTGCATGATGACCCACAACTGGTACGCATAGCTGATGCGTACCAGTCCAGCACCGGAGACCTCAGCCAGGTAGTGGGGCTCCTCAGAGACATGAAACAGCAGCAGGCTGCCCATCATGCCCGCTTGGACTCCCACATGTCCCACGTGGAGTCACACATGTCCCGCGTGGACTCACACATGTCCCGCATGGAGTCCAAGTGGGATGCACTGCATGAGATGACGGCGGTGCACAGGGACATTTTACAATGCCTCCGCCAGATGAACAGCAACCAGTCCACACCTCCCTGTGTGCCAACAACATCTGGTGCCGAACAAACTGCAACTGCCACAGGGAGGGAGGATGACTCTGGCGGAGAGTCCCCTGCACCGCAGCAGCCTGTACCTGAGGGGCCCCCCAAGAAGAGGGGTCGTCCGAGGAGGGACAAGTGAGAGGCTGATGGCCAAGCGCAACTCCCAGGAAGCCTGAACCTGTTCTGGATGTTCGCCTTTGTGCACAGACTGTTCACCCTGTTGATGGCAACACTACTCCCACACATTGCATGGGGAGTACAAGTTGGACCAATGTGTCAGACAACTGTGGCCCCGATACTGGGGATTCTGTCTACCAGGACTTTCAATTCACCTAGGAACTTCGGATTGCAAGATTTATGTACAGCACTACCCATCCTATGCACTATTCACACAAATGTATCACAATAAACACACTAATACACCATACTTGCCTCTGTCGTGATTCCAACGTGGGTGCTGTTATGGGGATGATGAACTGCAAAATTACACTGTGTATGCGAACTGCAACAGCAAGGACAACACAGGCATGTGAGTAAAGGCAACGTGACACACATGAGGGAGACTCACCACCAGGGCTACACAACACATACACACCTAGGCCATCTGACTCATTGCCTACACTGATGTTGCCAGGGAAGACGGTGCAATGCACAGACACCACACCCATTCCCAGTTGTAGTCAAGTAGCCCACAGGTGCAGTAAGCAAATGGCAGTCAAATGTGTGACCACAGACAACGCACATCACAAAGTGAAGCACAGGTTTATTACACAGTTGCAACATGTCGTAACCACTACAGATGCAAGGTAATCCCACCTGGCAGCGGGCACACAGTCAACAACTGTAGACGGAAGGAAGTCCATGGGTGTGGCGCACATCACCTGTAGGGACACAACAGCTACCAGCCTGGAAGTGCAATCACGTCGTCGGTGGACACAGTTGACCAAACGAATCTGAAAGTACCCTGTGAAGGACAGAAATGACACACAGTCAAAAGCAATGGAGTACAGGACAGAACAGCAAAACTCATGCACAATACATGTTACAAGATACCCACCCAGAACCAAGTTAGCATGTCAACACTGTTGGAGAGTACAGCCCACCTGTCAGCACACATCGCAACACACATCCAGTCAAGTAGCCCATGGACACACTCCAACAGCACCAGAGCACCACCTACACATCATGCCAACTCACATCATTGACATGACACCTCAGGATACTCACATTCAGCTAAAGAAGTTGGTGATGAGCTGTGTGCGGACATCACCCCATCATCATCATCATCGTCACTGGCATCGTGGTCCAGGCCAGGATCCTCCACAGGTGGCGGATGTTGGTCATTGTCATCCTGGATGAGAGGCAACTCCTTCCGCACTGCCAGGTTGTGGAGCATGCAGCAGACGATGATAATCTTGCACACTTTCGCAGGGGCATATGGGAGGGACCCTCCGGTCTTGTCCAGGCAGCGGAAGCGGCTCTTCAGGAGACCAAATGTCCGCTCAATCACTCTCCTGGTCCGACCATGTGCCTCATTGTAGCGCATCTGGGCTGGTGTCACAGGGTTCCTGAGGGGTGTCAGCAACCACGGCATGTTGGGGTATCCCGAGTCACCTACGGACAGACAAGTGCACATTAGCTGACTTGGAAAAGTGGGCGGAATACTACAGATCAGATCACACACAATGGCACAAAGTCAGTACACACCGACAAGCCAGGCATGCTGGTTCTGCATCTGTGCCATCATCCTGGGGATGCGACTACTCCTCATCACAAAGGCATCGTGTGCTGAACCAGGGAAACGGGCACACACGTGTGTGATGGTCATGTCTGCAAGACACACCACCAGTGCATTGACCGAGTGGTAGTGCTTGCGGTTCCTGTAGGCCTGCTCCTGGGCCTGTGGTGGTACCAAAGCCACATGTGTCCCATCAATGGAGCCAATGACATGCGGCATCCTCCCCAGGGCATAAAAGTCACACTTCACGTCAGTGAGTCGTCGCAGTCTAGGGAAATAGATGTACCGGTTCAGGAATAGCAACATTGCCGTCAAAACATCGCGGAGCACACGGCTCAACATGGTCTGTGACATCCCACCAGCAGTCGCCACAGTATGTTGGAAGGTACCGGTGGCAAAGAAGTGTAGGGCTGCCATCACCTTCACCTTGGGGGTCAGCGCTGTAGGATACGGCCGGGCCAGGCTGCAAATGTGGGGACAACTGCACTGCCAAATCCTCAATCAGCTGCCTGGTGAAGCGGTACCGTCGGATGCTGTCCCGTTCCACCATCGTTGCCAGGTCTGGGAATGGTCGATGGACAGCAGGAGCCCTGCAGTGTAGAGGAGAAGTAAGCAAGATTGTCAGTCACCCCACATATGCGGCATTGAACACACTCAATATCCCAACATACATCATTATGAGGCACAACTACATGAAGTGTGCAGTTCCGTAAGGACATGTATGGTACATACATGGCCAACATCTGTCAACACGGTCCAACAGGTGGCATCAATTAGTCCCAGGTTGGCCCATTGGATATCATGAGGCCGTGTCACAGTTCCCATCTCCTGCTGCCGTGTCACAATCACCCCCCACAGTGACATGTGAGGACAGATGTGCCCCAGGCACCACAGCTCAATGACAGGTGTTAAAGATTGCAGGAATCGCTGTTAGCATGAGCTGAAAGCCATTTTGTACTTGGCAGCCATTTTAGTTAGCCATGTGCTCGCCATGTGCTTTCTCCCTCTTCCAGAGTCTTGCACATGCTCAGAGAGGCCTAGCTGGTAGAATGCACCTGCTCCTAGTATAGAACTGTCAGGCTATTCTTACTCATGTAAGCAGTTTAGTCTCCCCTCCCACTTTGTGGAGCAAGCAATTTTGTATACCCATATTAGTCAATAAGCATGCTTGTATGTGCTAGGTCCTCCCCTTGATTTTATGCTGACTATGTAACAAATACATATATAAGGACCCTGTTCTCTGCACTCATTAGAATGCCTCCTACAGTGGCCTGCGGGTACCGTAAGATGCAATCTCCCTCATCTGAGGTTAATAAAACATGTTTTTTGATATTACAGCTTCTGTGCCAATCTCTTCTTTGTTGGTCTTAAGGACCAGATGTATCAGTGAACCCCTAAGAAGGTTTTTATTTTTACAAATGGCGCCCGAAAGTGGACCTCATCGGTGCAGCGGCTATCCAAGGGAGTGGTCTTGAAGGGAGACAGGAATCTACTGAGGAGTACAGGACAGGAATCTACTGAGGAGGTACCCTGCGCACGGAGATTGTTTGTCTTCCAGCCCAGTATATTTCTGGTCTTCCTGATCTGATCCTCCAAGTGTTTGCCGCTCCCGACTGAGAACTTCTTTGGCGTGAGTATTTTAAAACGACCGTTAGGTCACTCAGAACTTGGCAGTTGGAACCTGGACACCATTTGATTGGTAAGAGCCGTTTTGCGGCACTTGCTGTTGGTTTGATGCCTTTGATTGGTAAGGTAGTTTTAGTAACACTTACTGTGGCTTTGTTTGTATGATTGGCCAATTTTGGAATTTGTTTTGTAATTATATATGCATTGCAATACATATAGGCGGGTAATGAGGAGAATTTTCTCTACTTTGAAATTGTTTGAACAGCGCAACGTACAAAGAGTACCTTAAGCACTACTTTGATTATAATACTGCATATTCTGCACTATTTTTGGCATGCCTGTTTCCAGTACACTTCGCAGAAAGTGTTGCTGTTTTGGAGGTACCGATATGGATTTAGTAAGTACTTAGTTGACTCCCCTCAGAGGGGATACCTAAATAGGTTTACGTTTAGTAAAAAGATATTTCTTCCTTGGTGACTAAGTACCCCATGGAACTAAATATGTACATAAAACGGATCCGGATCTGCGCACTTAGTAACATTCATAAGTGGTGATATGCAGAGCGCTTTTGAGTGTTCTACCAGCCAAAACTGGCGAATTTGGTGTATTTTGGCTTCTTGACCATGGAACAGTTTTTTGGGCTACTTTTGAGAGCTCTTCTTGTAAATATGACTTACAATTAGTATTTACAAATAGGTTGGTCTTGCGTACACTTTGTAAGCAGTCCTAAGTGTTGATTTGTGGGTTAAATGTGTGTTTAAATGTCTATGTGGGTTTTTGGTTTGACATTGGTAATACTTGTGTGAGTAAATAGCGATTGCGCTCTTGTGTAAGAATGGCTAGCTTTAAGCGCGCTGTGTTGTTGCTCTGAGTATATGACCCCCTTCTGTAAATATCTGAATGAGCTCAATGAGTTTGTTTATGTTTTTTTGCTGTCATCATTCTGTTATGCAAAATGTCATTTAGTTACTTACATATTAAATAAAAATCCAGAAATGAATTATATAACATATGCTAAACAGCTGCATGTTACTATTAAATTGACAGAGTAAGACACTGTACATGTGTGCAAATTGCCACAATGCTAAAGATAAAATTAGAATTCGTATTCAATAGGATTAAAATAGGCCTCATACAGAGGAATAAAAACGAAATTATGTGTTTTGTAATCAATAGACTTAAATATACAATGTTACAGCATTTTCCTTAAATACATTGTATTAGACATTAAAAGGCATGCACATCATATGAGTGAATTTGGTCGTTGCTGAACTAAATACACATTATAGAAAGATAGATTTGACTGCATTGAAATGCCTCAGTTTTTAAATAGACTGTGACATGCTTTTCTTTCAGCACCCGAGGAAAAAGCTTTCCAATAGCTGTGTTTAAACTGACTAACTGAAAAGAAACTGTTTGACACAGCAAATGGGGATTTAACTCTGTCAGGGTATTTCAAATAATAAAGGGGTTTTTTCCTGAGAAAGGCGTGAAAATTCGACGCCTGGTGACAAACAACAGCTGCATAAATAGCATATGGCTATTCCTGATCACGGCCACAGACAGGAATGCTGAGTCAGCGAAATTTTAAGTCAGTGTAAAACTGGTATAAGGGCCTGCATTATTTTAAAAGTTTCAAAAAACCAGTTTCATTATTTTGGATAACAGAGAACAAAATTGAAAGTAGGGATTTCCTTTCTTAATGCCTTTTTTACATAAGTACATCTGTGGTTCTGATGTTAAATGATAACTGTCCTTTTAAAAGTGGCGCAGACTTTTCCTGTTTCAAGTAAGGCTTCTGTGCTTAGGGTTATGAATGAATGCGTTTAAATATGATAGGCTACGAATGAAGCTTGCTTTTCAAATGTGGAATCATCAAAATGGTTGGTTTTGATTAAAAAAATAAATAAAATTAATTATATGAAAAAAAATATATTGTTAAACATAAATGCTTTAAATTCGTTTTTTCATCTTTATAAAGCCTAATCATCATACTGTGAATTCCTAGTATCAAAGTTGAATTTAAGCAGTGCTGTACCGCAATAAGAAGGAAACTTAAATGTGAAATGTCACTTTACCCAGCCGTACAAAACTCATTTTTATAAGGGTATATCTTATACATTTCTGATTTCCCATTCCTGGGCTATCTAGAGAACACTCTGGGGGTTCCTATTATGCAAAAATATTGTAGGATATTCATTTTTAAGTGCCCCTACCACCAAAGTCGAAATTGAGCTAAATTCACAATTTTACAAGCAGTTCTACCACTCAAGGCAGTTTTAACGTGCTCTCAGGCTTCAATAAAGTATACATATGCAAGTATAGAATAAACAGCTGACCTACTGCACCCAACACACTGTACACAAATGAAAATAAGTATACAGAAACCAGCAGACGTTATTATCCTACCTTTAAATTACTGGCAAACGGATCGGACAGGACTGCCTTTTAGCTGTGATTCTCCAGAGTTGCTTTGCATTACGAAAACCGCATGGCAAGCCTTGCACAAACAAAATGAGCAGCTGCTGAACGGGTCAAAGGTCGGAGTTCTGCATTTAGCAACTTAGCAGGGTGAAGGGTAATGTTTGCTGGGACACTTCGACCTTCGAAAAGTTTTTGAAAGACGAGATGATAGCGCAAAGAGAGGAAGAGAAGCTTTGCTTCCTATTTTTGGCAAACACACGTTTTGCGCAGTCATATGAAACGAAGGAAGACAACCCTCAGTTGAGCATTGATCTGCCATGTATATCAAAATAATGGTTTTTAGTTTAAAGAATACTGTGTAGGGGCTACGATAAGGAGGAAATGGATTTTAGTTTACATTCATGCGCCCTCATGTTAATCAAGTACAATTGCTCAAGGAATTGATACATTTAGTTGCTGACGCTATTCTACAGTACTCGATGTGCTTGAATCAGAGAATAGCCACTTTCTAAGATATCTCCTACAGGTTTGTTTGTGCCCAGTTGCTACAAATAGGGGTTGAAAGTGTTGACAGAAGTAAAACCTGTTTCAGGTTTTCCTACTGTCAAAATGGGGAAGGAGGCTAGCTCCTCTACAAATTAAGGGTAGGCAAAATTATGTTTTCTCTCTTCTTTTTCTTACTTTTTTTTAGTCTGTCTAAGCTGTCTGTGAAATAGCCATGAGACATTTCATTGGCTATTCAGTAATACTGTTTTAAAAATTGTTAGCATTAATAAAATGATCAAATCTATGTTATGTTACTGCCCATCCTGTATGAAAGAATGAGTAGAACAGATTGATGCTCCCTTATTTGATCTTTAAGGAGAACTGTATAGTGGCGGTTTCTGTTCAAAAATCTCAGGTGGCAACACTATTATTGTTTATGTTATTCTCATGTTCTATACAGTTTTGCAAGGGCATTGCTAGTCTTTTATTAGCTAGTCTCTGTCAATAAGCTGACAGCCCTTATTAGAGCTGGAGATAGGGTTTTTTTTCCTTTTGAAAATGATGTTGCATAGTCCAGATCGTGAAAAGTACAATGCAGGAAAGACGCTCATGTGATCCTTAGCAAACATTTTGAAGGAAAATATTGTTTTATAGGAATTTGTTTGTCATAACATGTTCTGCTGGAGAAAATGTACTCACTATGTTGAAGTTTAGTTCTTTTTGCAATAAGAATCCCTGTTAAATTAGCAGTTTTAGATTTTCCTGCTGCACCTATAACATGAGAGCATGGTCCTAAGCATAACATGTAAGAGAAATTATTTTACAAGTGTCTGCAGTCCTGTACAAGTAATGTAAAATCTATGATAAAAGTGTAGAACATTTCCTTTTTCTTGAGGGTTCTTCAGATTGGTAATATAGGAATACACCAATGTAAGTATTTGGAGTATGTCTGTATTGTTTTTCTCTTTTTCTCAGAATTTAGTAAATGAACACAGACTTCCTTGGCTGTTTGGGATTGGGTGATGTATTACTCTTGTCAGTTCACCAAAACGTTCCTTTTATACTTGCCAATAGGTCCAGGGTTTTCTACTCTCAGATAGATGAAGTGGCTCTTGGGTGCCTTGCTAATGTATGGGGCGCCCCGAGACTAAGGAAGTATTCTGAGACTATCCTCTCTGTTGTTAGTTTATTTCTGTGCCTTGTCTAAAGACCTCTTGTTCTGTCCACCAATAGATATTTGCTGCCTTACAACCATTGCCAGAGGGGCCCGGACATCAGATCCAGCCTGGGAGTCAGCACCAGTCCAGCCTACAGTCAAAGCGAAAGGAACCAGCACAGGCGTTGCTGGCAACTAGGACCTCAGTGAAGGCGGAAGCACTGGGACGTGAAGTGTGTACCCCTGCCACTGTCTTGGGCGAAAGACGGGGTTACAAATCAGGATGGAGAAATCTTTGTGTGGATCCAGTTTTTGATGCCCAGCTGAGAGAGTCACAGAACGACAAGGACGGCAAGGAGGCTTTTGCTTGAGGTGACCCCCTTTGAAACAAGGGTTGCTTCAGGCCTTTGAGTCCTGGTCCCAAGTGAATGCAAGTCTACGCCTTTGTTTGTTGATCAAGAGATGCCCGAGCACACTGGGTACAATTTGTGGCCCTAACAAAAGAGCAGTGCGCCAGAGGTGCAATACAGGAGTTAGGGAAGGACTTGAGTTTAGGGTACAGGTGCTGTGCCCTTGGTGCCTGTTAGATTCAAGTGAAGAAAACTGGTGCACTGCCTGAGACACTGGACAGGATCATTGAGGGTATTTGCCCTGGGGGGGTGATTGCCCTATCCTGAAAGAAAGACTTTTCCTTCTCTGTGATTCTTGAGTTGCGAGTTGTGCAGCTCCACCGTGGGAACAACAAGAGCCTGCCTGTGAGGCTCAAACGGACACAGGGAGAAGACTCCCCTCTGGCTTGGTTGGTTCTAGAAATTCCCAAGGACTCTTTTTTTTGTTAGTAATGTACCCCTTTGGTCGTCCCATTTTTTTTGGAGGAGCAGCCCTTTGCGGCTCCTTGTCCTAATTCCTATGGCCCTGTGTGGTCCTCCTGGTCCCCCGGAGCCAGGATTGTTTTTGTAATAATATGTCTGATTGCTTTAATATTTTTTAAGAGTAATGTTTATTCTGCACGAGAAAAGTTCATCTGAGCATGTTACTTTACTCTTTCCTTAAGTATATTAATTGATAATTTAGCCCTCATAAAAAATACTGAGAAAGTCTATTGAAAATGTTTTTATTAGGTATGTGCTGTTGGCTATTTTGAAATTGACATAAATAGTCACTGAAATACATCAGAGCCCTGAAACTTAAAATTAGACTAGATGGTTTTGGTATTTGCTTTCTGCTTAGGATTGGAAAATATTGAGATTTCTGTTTGAGATAATAGTCATTATTCTCTCTTGCTACCTGTATGACCCAATGCTCTGTTCACTTTGTACTCCTGCTTATACCTTCTATATACCTGCTTAATGAAATGTTTAGAATGTAAATGCCCACCTAGCATAGGATATTGATGAATTTATGAGAAGAAAATGTGCAAAATATTTTCTATGTCTCTACTAGATCATGGGAATGTCTTTAGCTCATGCTAAAAGGATCATCTGTTAAAGATTGCAGGAATCGCTGTTAGCATGAGCTGAAAGCCATTTTGTACTTGGCAGCCATTTTAGTTAGCCATGTGCTCGCCATGTGCTTTCTCCCTCTTCCAGAGTCTTGCACATGCTCAGAGAGGCCTAGCTGGTAGAATGCACCTGCTCCTAGTATAGAACTGTCAGGCTATTCTTACTCATGTAAGCAGTTTAGTCTCCCTCCCACATTGTGGAGCAAGCAAATTTTGTATACCCATATTAGTCAATAAGCATGCTTGCATGTGCTAGGACCTCCCCTTGATTTTATGCTGACTATGTAACAAATACATATATAAGGACCCTGTTCTCTGCACTCATTAGAATGCCTCCTACAGTGGCCTGCGGGTACCGTAAGATGCAATCTCCCTCATCTGAGGTTAATAAAACATGTTTTTTGATATTACAGCTTCTGTGCCAATCTCTTCTTTGTTGGTCTTAAGGACCAGATGTATCAGTGAACCCCTAAGAAGGTTTTTATTTCTACACAGGTACATTCCCAGGGACCCTGTATTGCCACATGGACACTGGCATTACATGGAGTATCATGTATACACCACAGCAAAACAACCATGACCCCCACAGGTAGTGGTCCCACTTGCCACGGCAGGACAGACATGGACGTCTGTGACACACACACGCACAACATCAAAGTCCATGCACACACAACGTGGATGTGGAGACTGTCTCCCATTGTGCACATGAAATCAGAGACATTGTAAACACTACATGCACAAAGACTGTGGAGGACCATCACTATTGTGCCACTGGGACACCCTGGCTCAAACATACCGTCCCACATGGGACTCACGGGGTATGTGACATGACATACACATTCACCACCGTGAAATGTGACCATGGCACATGCACAGATATGAACAGTTGCACATCACAGTGGTCATGTACACGTAACACCCAGGATCCTGTCCCCATTAACACGTGCACATCCTGGGGGTGGCTGCCCACAGGTGACACCCACAGGACAACATGTACACCAACATACACACAATAGGAAATGCAGCCTTACATGCCTTATGATAAAGTTTGGACAGGCTGTCGTGATGTAGGTGTGCCCCTCACTCCCTGGGAGCTATCTGTGGCTGGCATATGTCCATCTGAGACAGGCATGCTGACATATGCCAGTCACCTGTACAGTGATGCGTTGAACAGCAATGGACCGATCGGTGCCCCCGGCCGGCCCATTGCATTCAATGTGTGCGGGTACGCGTTGTACCCCTGTGCGCGTTGTACTGCAATGGACCGATCGGTGCCCCCGGCCGGCCCATTGCATTCAATGTGTCGGGTACGCGTTGTACCCCTGTACGCGTTGTACCCCTGTACGCGTTGAACTGCAATGGACCGATCGGTGCCTCCGGCCGGCCCATTGCATTCAATGTGTGCGGGTACGCGTTGTACCCCTGTACGCGTTGAACAGCAATGGACCGATTGGTGCCCCGGCCGGCCCATTGCATTCAATGTGTGCGGGTACGCGTTGTACCCCTGTACGCGTTGTACCCCTGTACGCGTTGAACTGCAATGGACCGATCGGTGCCTCCGGCCGGCCCATTGCATTCAATGTGTGCGGGTACGCGTTTGTACCCCTGTACGCGTTGTACTGCAATGGACCGATCGGTGCCCCGATCGGCCCATTGCATTCAATGTGTCGGGTACGCGTGGTACCCCTGTACGCGTTGAACTGCAATGGACCGATCGGTGCCTCCGGCCGGCCCATTGCATTCAATGTGTGCGGGTACGCGTTGTACCCCTGTACGCGTTGTACCGCAATGGACCGATCGGTGCGCACCCATTGACAATGGCCTTGCCTGGCAACGGACGCGTTTTCGAATTTCGAACGAGTCGGTTGCTGGAAAATCAGTTGGTCACCCACAACAATGTTGAAAAATCATGTATGTCATGAAGTTGAAGATTTGATGGATGCTGTGGGCGTGTTTTGGTGCTGCTATTCCATGGATTGGCCAGATTCAGAAGATGCAAACGACTTGGACCTATCACTTTGGACACAAGGGACAGTATCTGCCTCTCCAGCACATATATATTGCTGGCTGTTCCCCTGAGAGCTCACTTGCCTGCACTACATGCTCCAGGACGACATCTGCCACTGCACTGCTGCTGTCTCTGCCCCTCTGGACCCTGCAATGGCACGTACTGTGGAGAGAGCCCCAGCCTTCAGCCTTGAGGAGAACCAGGCCCTGCTGGACAGCCTACTTCCACAGTACAGCAAGCTGTATGGGACACCAGGGGAGCAGGTGAGTGTTCTGTGCACTGCCTTTCTGAATGTGCATATTGTCTGACTAGCAAGGCTGAAAGTCTGCACGCCACTGGCTAGCAGGCTCACTGAGTAGTTGTCACCCCCCATAGTGTGTAGTGACATGCACTGGACAGGTATGGTGCAGTGACAGTGCATTTGAACAAGGTTTTACTTCCCATGCAATGATACCATGTAGTGACGTCTGGCAAACTGTCCATGGGCAGCTTTGCACTGCCTGTGTACATCATGTGCCCCTGTGATTGAGACATGTATATACAACTGTGTCATGCACGGATATGTTGCATGTGTAGTAATGGCCTTTTCACTTTGTCATCCTGACAGGTTAATGCCCATCGGAAGCAGGAGATCTGGAAGGACATCGTACGGGCTGTCCGGTCCGTGGGGGTCTACAAGCGCCGGATCCGCAACTGCCAGAAGAGGTGGCAGGACCTTCGGGGCTGGACCCGGAGGATTGCACGGGTCCAGCTGAAGCTGTCGCCTCCTCGCAGGAGGGGCGGAACACGGACCCTGACCCCCCACATGCTCCAGATCCTGGCGGTGGTGTTTCCAGACCTGGATGGGCAGCTGAAGGCCAGACAGCAGCAAGGAGGGGGTGAGTCAAAGACTGCACTGTGAACTCTGTATTACATGCTTTGTGCCCTCCTCTGGCCTGGTTCAACTGCCACAGTGCAGCAGTCATGTTGTCCAGGAGCCATGTCCCTCTATTGTGCACTGCCCACTGCTCATCTGATACCCAGGTGTGGCCCTTACATTCAGGGAATTGTGTCACTTGGGACTGTGTCCTTGCAGTTTGCTTCACTAAAGGTGGGGGACAGCATCTGTTTCCCTAACTCTGTTGTGGGCATCATGGGTGGGTCCATTGTTCACACAACGCCTGTGTTCGGACATGTAATCTGCGTGTTGCTTTGATATGCGGTCCACTTGCTGAGCTGAGCCACCACATGTGCCTGGGGTATGTGGCACACGCCCATGCAGCGGGTGGGAACAATGTTTGGGCCCCAGGAGTGTGCAGATTACGTGTGTCACACATACATAGCCAGCTATCCACTGTCCAGGGCTCATCCCTCATTCATGTGGAGCAGGACAGTCATGCCTACTCCAGGCCATGCAATGCACTCTGTACTCCCACTCCTGTGTATCAGCTGACACATTGTGCGCAGTGATTTGACCCCTCAGGTGTCTGCCTCTGTGTCAGTGTGCTGTGGATTAGTTGCCAGGACTGCTGGGGTGTTTCTTGGTAGGGGCTCAGCATGCCCCTGGAGATGTGACCATAGGAGACGATACTTGTGTGTCACATAGGTGTTTGATCAGCTGCCCGTGCAGACTGGGGTATGCGAATGTGAAGTTCAGGCAGCTGTTCCCCATTCACAGCAGATTGTGAGGGGCTCAGGTTCAGAGGGTAGTGTCACAGGTCTCCCATATGTCCAATAGGTATGACCTGGACAGATGAGGGTTAAGATGATGTGTTGTGTGGGGGATGTACATGTGCACTTGTGCAGCTCCAGGACTTGCATTCCCCATGACCTACTATTGTGACACAGTGCATAGTGTTGTTGTCTGGCTGCCAAGTCATACATCACTGAGACAGTGATGTATGACTTAGCAGTCATGCCTCTGCCATGGCATGTGTCAACTTATTGGTGGTCGTGCAGGGGAGTGACATGTGCTACATGCACACCATTGTGGCGATGGCTATCAGGACATGGGTGCATCATGGTGTCTGTCGCTGGTATGCATCACATGCATTTCCTATTTGACTCTGGGCATCCCTTTCATCCGGAAACCTGTACTGACTCAGTGGCAAGAGCTGTGATGTGTGCATGTCCACATGCCACACCGTGTCCTCTGCACTGTCCAACTACTGTGTACTTGGTGCATGTGTCCACACTGGGGTGTTGCAATCCAACAGACACCAGACAGATGGGTGCAAGGCCATGTGGGATGTGAGTGCCATGCTTGGCATCAGACTGACAATTGGCTTCTCCTGTTCAGTTAGGGCACTTTTAGCAATGTACAACTAATGATGCCAGGGCTTGCTCTGTAATGTGCTGTGCTCACAGTGGTGTGTGCGTTTGGTGCAGGTGACTGATGTCTGTCTGTTTCCCCATTGTTTGCAGATACATCCACGGCCACAGAAGGGGACAGCTCCACGGACCAGGAGGAGCCAGAGAGCCAGACTGGGTCAGCAGCCGAGGAGTGGTCGGAGGGACCCAGTGGCACGGAGGGCGAGGGGAGCCACACCGAGGAGTCCTCAGCACCATCCACCTCAGCTGAGGACCAGAGCAACTCGGAGGATGACTCCCTTGTGGAGGCGGGTGTCAGCAGCCACCACACCCCAGCTAGTGTTGCTGTCCCCGCCACCACCAGCACCACCACCGCCCTCCCATCGGCTCCCATTCCCCAGGTCCGTGGAGGCTCCCATGTTCGGGAGCGTGTCTCCTTTGGGCCAGGCACCGCACCCCCTGCCCCTGTGTCCCCTGCTGCCCTGAGTGAGGAGTCTGTGTACCTCCTTCGCCAGCTCCATGTAGGGCAGACAGCCATGCTGAGTGTCCTCCATGCGCACACCGCTCTGTTGACTCAGCTGGTGTCGTTCATGGAGGGCATCTCATCGGGCATGTCTGACCTACAGAGGGGCAACAGGTCCATGGACTCCTCCCTGACGGCAGCAGTGTCCCTCCTCAGACAGTCCCTCACCCCTCCTGCCTCTGCTCCATCCACACTCCCCAGCACCTTACCCGTCCCAAGCACACACACACCGGCACAGGCACACACCAGCACACACACGTCCAGCACACAGACACACACGCCACAAACTAAATGCACACGCACGCACAGTCAGGGGACTGAAACCAGACTCACAGGGGATGGGGCCCTGGTACACACACACGCATCCACGGGCACTGCGCAGTCCTCAGTTGCCTCTCCCTCCAAAGCACCCTCCCTTGCCTCACCTGCAACCCCAAAGACCCAGCGCCTCTTCCTCAGTGACCTCGGCCTCTTCCCCTCCGATCCAGCTGCCCCAGCATCCAGGGGGAAGAGGAAGCCCCCACATGGAGCAGAGTGCCCCTCGCCCCCGGACACCCTCCCCCAGGCGCAGACAGACTGAGGCCCCCACCCGCAAGTCCCCCGGAGTGCTAAGAGCAAGACCCCGCCGCCGCCCTGCAGCTCAAGCACCAGGTCTCCTTCCTCCATCCCTCAGGCCCCCACTCCACAGGTGCCCCCACCACACCCTGCCCCAGGTTCCCCCACCCACAGATATACCATCCCCAAGAGGATCCGGCCTTCTCCCCCTGCCACTTGCTCTCCCGGCACCACACCCCCGCTGCGCTTGTCTGTGCCACTGATGTGGTGAGGGTGTCCTCCCCCTCTGTCCAGCCCACCTTGCCTGTTCCCCATTCTCCTCCCCTGGTGGTAGGCACTGCAGTGGAGTCCACTACCACCCTGTCTGACTTGGGCACTGCAGTGGCGGACCTGTCCACTCCATCTGCAGGGTCCACTGCAGTCGTGCCGGCACCCACAACATTTGAGCCATGCCCCCAGTTGTGCCGGCACACACCATGTCAGACACCTCCACTGCAGTTGTCAGTGGCTCTCCAGCACCCACCACCCCTTCCCTGCTTCCTCCTGGTGAGCCCTGATCCTGTCCCTGCGGTGCCTGGCCTACCCCCGGTTGCCCCTCCTAGTGGATTGTCCCTGGTTTTGTGCAGGCATGTGTAGGGTGGCATCTGCCACTGTCACCCACTTGTGACTTTGTTGATGGACTGGCCATTGGCCTTTGTTTATGTTCTACCGGACTTCTACTTTTAATGCCACATATGCTGAATAAAGCAACTTTCTGTTCTCTAGTGCTTTTGCTTCTGATGTACATGATGTTGATGATGCTAACCATGCCCTTGCTGCAGTGATGGTGATATTTGGTCTCATGATAATGAAGTGTTACTGTGCAGGAACCCATGTGGTCCAGGGGGAATGTGTCCTATCCTGTGGTGTATCCATGTCATCCATAGCAGCATCTGAGGGTGTCATGTGTTCAGTATTTGGCAATGGGATTTCCTACTTAGATTGCCTATTTCACATCTGTGGCTTCCACCCCTGCACATCTGTTGTGCCTGCCATTGTTCAATTCGTCTACTTCCCTGACCGTGTGGCCATCTCCAGTGGACATGCAGGTTTGGGCATCAATGGGGAAGGACTCATCTGTGTTGTCAGTGCAACATTGCTATACAAGTGTGTTGGATCTGTGCTGATGATTCCGTTGGCACTTCCATGACCAGGCTGATGTGACGGGAGCCCTCATTTGGTGCTGATTGTTGATTGTGTGACCAAGTGCTCAGCTGACATGATGGGGCCCTACTGAGGCAACATATGGCACAGCTTTCCTCACACAGGAGTGGAGTCCCCTCATGGCAGTGTGTACTCCTGTGACATTGCCTGCGCCCAAGGTGTGTGTTGTATGTGCATGTCTGTGTGTTCACTTCCGTTTAGCTGTGCATGCTGTGATCCCTAGTGTTGTACCTGTTTGTGATGCTAGCTGAGTTGACCTATGTTCCCCCAAAGTCTTCGCCCTGGGTTCTCTGTGATGTGGGTGCATGGCACATTACTGGTCATCAGGGTGTCACCCATAGGTGTGTTTGCTGTCAGGGCTGAGTTTGTGTGCAGACGCAGATGGGTCACAGTGCAGGTTTCCCCTTGGCACTTGTTGTTTGCCCCTGTCATGTGATTTCCAGTTTGTGTTATCTTTCAGTGATTGTGACACGTTGTGTGTGTGACTGCTGGCACTCCTCAGGGTCCGGGCTGCAATGTTGGTTGTTGTCTATGTGTGTTCTTTGTGGGTGACCTTGGCTTCTTCATTGGTGTGTGACTGTGGATGGGATCCCATTGGTTGGTGTGGTATTGCCGTCATGTCCATGTACAGCGTAGTGTGCAGTGTGTCAGACATTCAGGAGTCTTGTTGAGTGGCCATGTGTGATGTGTTTCTGCACCTTGGTTCCCACCCACCACCCTGGAATAGTCATGGGTGCATGTGCAATGTCACCAGTGCATGTGTGCTTCACTGCTGCACATTGTTGGAGGTCGAGGGGTGTGGTGTTGAGTGTGTGCAGATGAGAGTTGTTGCCCGGCTAGGCCCCTGCCTCCATGTTGGCCTTGGCTTACTGGCCATGCTGTTTGATTTGTGCTTGTGTAGGTGTGATGGTAGTTAGTTGCTCAGGACACATGACTGTGGTTCACAGTGTGAACCACATTTAGCTTTGTCATCACAGTGGGATTGTAATGCAGCCCAGGGTCACCACATTGTGGGGGCCCTGGGGGTGGTGCTGTGGTGTGTCTGTGTCTTGCTGTGTCAGTTGCTGTCCCTACGTGCCTGTGTGACATGTGTGATTTGTGCTCCCTCTCATCTGACAATGCCTGCTTGCCCACATAGGGAATTTGGATCCATGAGTTACCTTTGTGTGGCACTGTATGCACATCTGTATGATTGGTATTCAGGTCTCCTCATGTGTTGTGTGGTTGCCTGGGGACACTGGCACCCCCACCCTCACCTGTTGTGTATGATGTGCAGTGTGGGTCTGCCTGTTTGTGTTTGTGCATCTGCACCACTGCATTGGCATATCTTGGGTGTGCCATTGGCTGTATGTAGTTTGGTGGGTTTCCCCTGCTGTCCCTGGGACTCCTAGGTCATCGGTCAGCACAATGATCATGGTTTGTGTGTCCCATTGCTGCCATGGTATGGTATCTGTTCACCTCACATCTGCAGTCTCCACAGGGTATCTGCATGTTGTGTGCCCATTGGTGCAAATATGTGGGTCTGCATTCTGATGGTCACTTCTGTCATTGTGTCATTGATGATTGTTGACGGTGTCAGCCCCCATGGGTGTTGTTTGTCTGCACATGGCCAAAGGTATGTCTTATTTGCACTGCAGTATTTGGCTCCCCCAATTTATGTTGCAATGGGACACATACACTACTTTGCCACTGATGTGTTTGTTGTTCTGTGACCAGGAATCATCCATGCAGTTTGGCAGTTGCACCTCTTTCTTTGTCAACACTTACCTTTTGGTCACTGTGATGATGGGGGTTTGGACCCCATTGCCACAATGTTCAAAATGTGCTTCAGCTATGGACCCCACACTTACATTTTGGTCACTGTGATGATGGGGGTTTGGACCCCATTGCCACAATGTTCAAAATGTGCTGCAGCTATGGACCCCACACTTCACTATGGTCACTGTGGGGATGGTAGTAGTGGCAGGCATCCATGGCCACCATGTGTCAGGATGTGGTGGTCAGCTGGTAGGCATCCAGGCTTACCCTTTGAGTCAGGGGTGGTGGTAGTGGTTTAGGCATCCATTGCCCCTATGAGTGGGGATGGTAGCTATTGGTATGGCATCCAGGCCCACATTGTGGTCATGGGGTGGTGGTAGTGGTGGGCATCCAGCCCCACTGAGTAGGGGTGGTGGTAGTGGTAGGCATCCAGGCCCCCTGAGTAGGGGTGGTGGTAGTGGTAGGCATCCAGCCCCCTGAGTAGGGGTGGTGGTAGGCATCCAGGCCCCCATGAGTAGGGGTGGTGGTAGTGGTAGGCATCCATCCCCCTATGAGTGGGGATGGTAGTAGTGGCAGACATTCATCCCCCTATGAGTGGGGATGGTCGTAGTGGCAGGCATCCAGGCCCCCATGAGTAGGGGTGGTGGTAGTGGTAGGCATCCATCCCCCTATGAGTGTGGATGGTAGTAGTGGTAGGCATCCAGGCCCCCATGAGTAGGGGTGGTGGTAGTGGTAGGCATCCAGGCCCCCATGAGTAGGGGTGGTGGTAGTGGTAGGCATCCATCCCCCTATGAGTGGGGATGGTAGTAGTGGTAGGCATCCATCCCCCTATGGGTGGGGATGGTAGTAGTGGTAGGCATCCAGGCCCCCATGGGTAGGGGTGGTAGTAGTGGTAGGCATCCAGCCCCCCTGGGTAGGGGTGGTGGTAGTGGTAGGCATCCAGGCCCCCTGAGCTAGGGGTGGTGGTAGTGGTAGGCATCCATGCCCCCATGGGTGAGGGATGGTAGTAGTGGTAGGCATCCAGGCCCCCATGAGTAGGGGTGGTGGTAGTGGTAGGCATCCAGCCCCCCTGGGTAAGGGTGGTGGTAGTGGTAGGCATCCAGGCCCCCTGGGTAGGGGTGGTGGTAGTGGTAGGCATCCCAGCCCCCCTGGCTGAGGGTGGTGGTAGTGGTAGGCATCCAGGCCCCCTGGGTAGGGGTGGTAGTAGTGGTAGGCATCCAGCCCCCCTGAGTAGGGGTAGTGGTAGTGGTAGGCATCCATGCCCCCATGAGCTGAGGATGGTAGTAGTGGTAGGCATCCATCCCCCCATGAGTGGGGATGGTAGTAGTGGTAGGCATCCAGGCCCCCTGGGTGAGGGTGGTAGTAGTGGTAGGCATCCAGCCCCCCTGGGTAGGGGTGGTAGTAGTGGTAGGCATCCATGCCCCCCTGGGTGAGGATGGTAGTAGTGGTAGGCATCCAGGCCCCCATGGGTAGGGGTGGTGGTAGTGGTAGGCATCCAGCCCCCCTGGCTGAGGGTGGTGGTAGTGGTAGGCATCCAGGCCCCCATGGGTAGGGGTGGTGGTAGTGGTAGGCATCCAGCCCCCCTGGGTAAGGGTGGTGGTAGTGACAGGCATCCAGGCCCCCATGGGTAGGGGTGGTGGTAGTGGTAGGCATCCAGCCCCCCTCGGTAGGGGTGGTGGTAGTGGTAGGCATCCATGCCCCCATGAGCTGAGGATGGTAGTAGTGGTAGGCATCCATCCCCCATGAGTGGGGATGGTAGTAGTGACAGGCATCCAGGCCCCCATGGGTGAGGGTGGTGGTAGTGGTAGGCATCCAGCCCCCTATGGGTGAGGATGGTAGTAGTGGTAGGCATCCAGGCCCCCATGGCTAGGGGTGGTGGTAGTGGTAGGCATCCAGCCCCCCTGGATAGGGGTGGTGGTAGTGGTAGGCATCCAGGCCCCCTGGGTGAGGGTGGTGGTAGTGGTAGGCATCCCAGCCCCCCTGAGTAGGGGTGGTGGTAGGCATCCAGGCCCCCTGGCTGAGGGTGGTAGTAGTGGTAGGCATCCAGCCCCCCTGGGTGAGGGTGGTAGTAGTGGTAGGCATCCATCCCCCCTGGGTGGGGATGGTAGTAGTGGTAGGCATCCATGCCCCCATGGGTGAGGGATGGTAGTAGTGGTAGGCATCCAGGCCCCCATGGGTAAGGGTGGTGGTAGTGGTAGGCATCCATCCCCCCATGGGTGAGGGTGGTAGTAGTGGTAGGCATCCAGGCCCCCTGAGCTAGGGGTGGTGGTAGTGGTAGGCATCCAGCCCCCCTGAGTAGAGGGTGGTGGTAGTGGTAGGCATCCATCCCCCCTGGGTGGGGATGGTAGTAGTGGTAGGCATCCAGGCCCACATGAGTAGGGGTGGAGGTAGTGGTAGGCATCCAGCCCCCCTGAGTCCGGGTGGTGGTAGTGACAGGCATCCAGGCCCCCATGAGTAGGGGTGGTGGTAGTGGTAGGCATCCTGCCCCCCCTGGGTGAGGGTGGTAGTAGTGGTAGGCATCCATCCCCCTATGAGTGGGGATGGTATTAGTGGTAGGCATCCATCCCCCTATGAGTGGGGATGGTAGTAGTGACAGGCATCCAGGCCCCCATGAGTAGGGGTGGTGGTAGTGGTAGGCATCCATCCCCCCATGAGTGGGGATGGTAGTAGTGGTAGGCATCCAGGCCCACATGAGTAGGGGTGGTGGTAGTGGTAGGCATCCAGCCCCCCTGGGTGAGGGTGGTGGTAGTGGTAGGCATCCAGGCCCCCTGAGTAGGGGTGGTGGTAGTGGTAGGCATCCAGGCCCCCCTGAGTAGGGGTGGTAGGCATCCAGCCCCCCCTGAGTAGGGGTGGTGGTAGTGGTAGGCATCCATCCCCCTATGAGTGGGGATGGTATTAGTGGTAGGCATCCATCCCCCTATGGGTGTGTATGGCATTGGTGATAGCCATCCCGCCCCTATGGTTCTGCTGGTGCTGGTGTACGTCATATTGTGCATCCCTATGTGTGTGTGACATATTTCGTGTACGTGTCGTATGTGTTTGTGTTGTGGGTGTTTGACTTACCGTCTGCGCCGTACGCGTCCGTGCCGGTCCCGGTAGTAGATGTAGAGTATTGGTAGGATCGGCGACGATGGGATTCATGGTTGGGTCGTCTCGTTCGGGTTTCTCGTGGCTTCGACTCGTACTCGTCGCTGTCTTGTTCGTCTTGTCGCCGTGGATCGTCTTGTGGCGCGAATCGGAGCTTATGTGCAGCCTCTCCCGGATGCTCAAACGTGCCGTGACGTAGCGACGGGTTCGGCGCGTACAGAAGGCGCATCGTACTAGTCCGGCCGGACAGGTGCTGTGTATTTGCTTCCGTGCGACTCGAATCGGCGTTTACGGATCCGGCTCGGGCGGGGAACAGGAGCTGAAATGGGTAAGTACGGCTCGCTCGGAATCTGGGCTGTTGTGCGCATCGTACTTGTTCGTTCGGACGAGTGTTCAAATCGATCGGGAAACACGCGTTCGGCTTGTATTTTTTCCGGACGAATACTGTTAGGTGCGCTTCCGGCCGAGATCGGAATCGACCCCAGTGAATAAAAGCAATCTGTTGCCTCTAAATCAATATCCTTCACGTCTCCCCTGCTTTCCTTTTTGCGCTTTGGTGCCTGTCGCCATGATCTCCACACAGTCTCAAGGGGGTGGTTAGTGTCTTGTTGAGGATTTTTAGAGGGTTCTTCCCTCAGCTCCTCTTCTCCCCCACTTGTTTTCCCACTCTGTTCTGCTGGAAAGGAAGCAAGATGGCGGTCGGCTGAGGTGACCGCTCGCAGCTCGTAGCACCTTGACCAACTGAGACCCCCATCGACCCCCCTGCATCGACCCCCCTGCATCGACTGGAAAAATGCTGCCAGGCATCTTAAATGCCCTGCAGAAGCTGCTCAATGAGGAATCTGTCGTCTGTATTTCCAAATGTAAGATAGCGGCAGGACAGCAGAAGCTGTTGCTAGCCTGCCGGAAGCTCTGCAGCGCCTTGGATCACCCTGACTGCCGTCGTTCCGGGCAACACTTACCCACCACGATGAAATAAAAGGCTGCTCCTGCTGTAGTGTGAGGTAGGGCGAATGCGGCCCCTCTTGCCAGAGGCAGTCCTACAACGGATGCGGTCCTCGCGGTGAGTCGCTCCATGGTTGAGTCAAACGTTGGAGCAGAGGCTTCTGCACAGCAGCCCGTGCGCCGAGGACAGACCACAGCCCGTACAGAGAACGCTCCGGAGGGGAAGGGCGGGCTGAGCCCCAGCAGCGCCTGCCCAGTCCCACTGTAGCTGAGCTATTCAGAGGCACCAAACTACGATCAGGACTCGGGAACACGGGAGATCCTGAAGCTTCAGGGGGAAGCAAGTGCAGCGACCTCACAGAGAAAAATAACGAGGGTAAGGGTCAGGGCAAAGGTACCTGGAAGGCAACGCCAGGATTAATAGACTGCCCGGAAGCTGGGGAGCAGGTAAATGCTACTCAGGCAACGCTGAATCAGGTAAACCCTGGAACTGCACGGATTCTGGGCAACAGGGAAGAGGGTGAAGCAGGGGCTTCTAGTACGGCAATCTCGGATGGGGGTGAGGATGGGAAAGAGGGTAAAAATGATAAAGACAGTAAAAGCAATAACACCCAAACTGAAATCTCAAAAGACACTTCACACTCGAATGTATTCAAAAGTAGGAAACATTTTGAACTTTTTGAGGGGTTAGATTTACTATTACTTCTCCAACGTAAGCAAAAGTATGGAAACTGTTGAACATTATAGGGGCTAGATTCACTATTCCTGCTCTAACATGAGCAAAAGTAGGGCAAGTTTATGACTGTGAAAGGGGCAGATTTACTATTCTCACTTCAATTTAATCAAAAGTAGGTTAAGTGTTGGACTTAGGAGGGGTTAGAATTACTATTCCCCCTCCCAAGTAAGCAAAAGTAATGGTAGTGTTGGATTTTGGAGGGATCAGATTTACTATTCTGACTCCACTGTTAGCAAAAGTTGGGGAAGTGTTGGACTTTGGGGGTTGGATTTACTATTCCCACTCCAATTTAAGCAACAGTAAGGAAAGTATGGATCTTGGAGGGGTCACATTTACCACTCCCAATTCAATCACAGCAACAGTAGGGAATGTATTGGACTTGGAAGGAGATAGATTTACTATTCCCACTACAACGTGAGCAACACTATGGAAAGTGTTGGATTTCAGGATTGTAAAAATGACTATTTCCAATTCAAATTCGTTTAAAAACAACATTTAAATGCAGACAAAAATTGAAAAACCAAAACATATTTAAAATCATAAATATATTTGTTAAATATACAAACACTAAATTAAATTTAAAAATACATATTTTATTTTGCAAAGCAAAAGTAGGGATTTGGGTTTTGAAGTGGACAGATATACTACTTCCACTCAAATCTGAGCAACAGTCGGGAAAGTGTTAGACTTTGAAAAGGTACAAATTTACTGTTTCCAATAATTTCTTTTTTACAATAAAACTGTTAAACATAAACCTAATAAGAAGATTTTAAACATATTTAAAATTATAAATGTATTCACTGCATATAAAATAATAAAATTACATTAAAAAATATATTACAAATTACAATTAAAAATATAAAACATATTTTCAATAAAAACATGTCCCCCTTAATACCTTAAAAAAAGATACCACTGACAAATTATAAAAATAATTTTATGTATTGGAAAAATGAAAAATGTATATTAAATTAATCATTAAATAAAACAATTTACATGAAAACAATAAATACATATAAATTTAATTGAAAAAAGTAATACTGGAGAATTCATTATTTACAGAAATAATCAATTCAAAATAAATTACTCAAAAATTATCATTTAAAAACAATAAATTACATTTTAAAATACTTCCCACCCTAATCCCCTGAGAGGCCAACAAACTGCTACTAAATTAACAACTTCAAATGAAATTTAAGAAAATAATGTCATATAAAAACTTACAAAGCTATGCAAAATAAAGTTAAACACTAGTATAATACTAATAACATATAATCCCAAAATAACTAATATTTATCAAACCAATTGAAAACAATATTTTATACAACTATATAAAAAACACTATTGTACACAGCTACATTTAAATGAGCAATACTAGATACCTGAAAAATGATGTTCTTACATTCAGTATTAAGCCCCACAATAATTTTGACATCAGCTTACCCTGGCACGATATTTGTGACCTTCAATAGATATCATTCAATATTTTTGTGAAACATTGGTGGTGTGGTATGAGGCATGCCAATATCTTTAAAATAACAACTGTGTAAAATGTCTTATTCAAATTCATGTTTGTTCTCCCCTCAAGTGTCTCTCTACTCCTGGTGTGTGTAGGTCTGGGACATGATACATTTCAATATGAACTTGAGGTAAATCCCTTGTTATGTTGGCTCAAGATCTGGTCTTTTCGCATTGATGAAATTTATAGAGTGGTCCTTATTAAACTTATAAAGGGTCTTAAGTACAGACAAATAAAACATTTTTGCATGTCAATAAATCTTTATATGATATAGGTTTCATACAGCCATTTGGTCTCAGCACAGCATGAACACTGAAAGCTTGGTAGCAAACTTAGGGCCTGTTTACGATGCTGGTCTGACTGACCATCAGACCGATGTCTTCACGTGTCCTTTCCGACCACTGAGGCCGGGAAGTTTCCCCCCGCCGTATTACAATGCAACCATTGCTACCGTGGCAGTCACCTCTACAGCAGAGCTTATATCCCCGAATATGTTGCGGCGAATGCATACAAAATCACAGAAAACATGTGAATTGTACACACATGTGGGGATATGTCTTGTGCACCATGTACCCCATTGCTGGAGTGTGGCAGAATGTGCACAGTCCAGTCAATGGGGATATATACTGCATAAGGAGTTACCTGGATTCAGCTGCACAGGTGTAGGGGGACCTGGGGGTAGGAATCCACGGCAGAGACTGCTGAGAGAAGCAGATTTGGGTGAATATGCTCCCCAAATCCATCGTTTCAGACGGCTCGAGGCAGTCGGTTGGACCGCCATGGTCAGGTAGTTGGAAACCAACATCGTAATCTAGACGGTGGTCCGAGCTCCCTGTACTGTCCTATGGATGCTGTTTTTCTCCAACGTTAATCTTGGCGATCAGAGACAGGTTGTCGATGTCGTCGGTCTTTAAGTGGTTGGTCAAAGTACAGGATACATGCTTCAAAATCCGGCGGTCGGATCCACCGGTTCTGACAAGATCGCGATGGTCCGACCACCTCCAACAGGACTATGGAAGTCGGTTTGACCGGCATCGTAATCAGGCCCTAAGATTATTGTTGGTGGCATAAATGCCTGTTGTTTCACGATCAAAAAGGCAAAGTATTGTTGAGAATATTTTTTGTCTTTAAATATGGTAATCCTTACTTGAACTTGCTCTGACCTAAAAAAGAATGTCCACTTTTTTCCAAGCTTTTCTGTAGAATTTTACTACTTGTGATGTTTATCTCCAGTGGAGCGAGCCATATTCTGTACCTCCTTCTTGCAGTTTTTGCTTAGATATGACTTAGATAAGGGCATACACCTTTTGCTCTTTGGTCCAGCTTGTATGGGATTCCAGAGAAAGTTGGTTCAAGTTAGGGAAATTAGATCCGCCTAGTGTCTTGATGTACGCAGTCTTTGGGCTCCTATTTTGAATATTTAGAGTGCATAATTGCTTGATGTAAAATGGTGGTGCCAGTCAGTCCTAGATGTCCGTCTTTTGACAAATAGATGTTAACAAAGGATTTTTTATTACAGTATGTTACTTATGAATTCTAAATGTGTATCATAATCTTTCTAATTTGTACTCTACAAACGATTTAAGGTGCAGTGTGGATCTGGTAGATACAGACACTGTAATTTTATTAGACCTAGCTTCACTGTTCAATATCATTGATCAAATCATTCTTCTCTGCAGATTAAAGAATTTGGGCTGCATCATTACGTTGGTTCGAGTCATTCCTTATAGCACGATCAAAAGCTATTTTCGCCCATCTTTCAAATCCGATTCAAAGTGGCATCCTATAGCATGCCAGAGGAGTCTAAACTGTCAACATTACTTTTCAATATTTATATGGCCCTTCTAGTGCCACTTTTATAGCAGATTAGTGTAAAATTCTACATGTTTGCTAACTGTTTCTACTCATTCAAAACTGGGTAGCACACTTACTATTCCTCACAGAAGGGCAAATAACCTTTTAAAGCATGCCTCCTCAAAATGGAGCTACTGAGCACCAGAAATGATGTACAGAAAATACAGCCTTCCGTCTGGATGGAAAGAACGGGCCATCACCCAGAGCCTCCAACGTAGAATGCAATGTGAGCATATATTTAGATGCCGATCTAACTGAAAAGATCACGTCCGGCACAATATAAAGTATTCCTGTAAGTTTATTTCTACTGTGTTGGGGAGAGACAACGACCACCAACCACCCATGTTAGATGTGTTCTGAAGCTTTGGCGCAGCCATGCTCCAGAACACCATGTACATTCTGCAGCGACAGCATATTGAATAGAAAAATACAACACATCTTCCTCCCTCAATAAACTAACAAAACCTATTGCAACACAGAATATAAAACAAAACAAAAAAAAGTTAATAAAGCAAACAAAATAAATTGTCCAAACACTGACTGATACATCCCAAAGAGAGGTGTGTTGACACATGGCAAAATAAAAGAATATAAGATTTAACGTTATTAAAGTGAGTTACAATTGTTACAACACATAAATAAGACTTAAACCAAATGTGAGAAATCACATCACAAAATCATCAAGCCTTTTCAGAGTTCTAATTTTGTTGTGATCTCCAAGGATTCTAGAAGTGTTTTTACCACTCACACCGGCTCTGGTATCATGATCCGGTATACAATAGTCTTTCTGTTCCTTCCACAATGGAGCTTTCACTATTTTTTTCTTATTCCACACATTTCCGTCACTCAACAAAAGCATGTATTTATTTACTTTTTTAACCCAAAGAGGCTCTGAAAACTTAGACAGTCCTTTACTATCTATGCGGCCTTTCCCTACTCAAAGCCAATCACTACTCACATAATCACCATCTTTGCCAGCTACACCCTACAAACTCACCTTGGAAATCAGTGCCCTTGCCCTGCGACCCCTCATAGATATGAATGGAGATTTGCCAGTTGCAGAGTGAGGGGTGGTGCGGTGAGACCACAACAACTTCAGCATTGCCACTTTCCAATCCTCACCTCCAGCCAAAGCCAGTTGTAAACCCTCCTTCAACGTCGTCCTGTTCCACCTCTCCACAAGACCATTACTTTGCGGATTATACACTGACGACCGAACATGCTCTATGCCTTGCTATAGAAGAACTTCCTTCATACGCTGGGAAACAAACTGGACGCCATTGTCAGGGACCATGATGTCCGGTACTCCTTCTCTCATGAATTACTCTTTCAAAAATACAATCACAGTTTCCACAGTAACTTCACAGTAATTTTTACTTCAGGCCACCTAGAAAAATAGTAAATTACGATAATGGCATATTTGAGACTACTTCCCATCACGTGTAATGGACCTGTAATATCAATACCTATTTTCTTCCAAGGTTTATCTGATTTGTCCAATTCCACTGGAGGGTAACTTACAGTCTTCTGAGATTTGTCACTACAGGCACATAACATGCACTCCCTAATGCTCCTCTCCACATCGCAATCCAATCCAGGCCTCCAATACTCTACCCTTACACATCTCTTGGTAGCACTCGTTCCAATATGTCCATCATGTGCCAGTCTAATTATTCTTTCCCTTAGTACTTAAGGTACCATCAGAGAATCACCTCTCATCAACACTCCATTACCAATCGCTAAATCATGACCAACCTGTTGGAAACATTCCACCTCATAAAATGCACTACCTTTGTTAGGCCAGCCTTCACAAAGATATTTTCCAATTTAATTGAACACACCACTGCTGCCACCAACCAACCCTCTTCCTCACACACTACATCAGACACAACCCCTGAAGGCAATCTCGACAAACAGTCAGCCAGCACATTTCTCTTTCCAGGGACATACTCCATGTGGATAATGTATTCTAACATTCCCATAGTCCATCATGCAATTTTCAGAGATGCTCTACTTCCTTCACTTGTTGAGAACACCTCTATTAGATGACGATGATCTGTCCTCACAGTAAAATTAGTAACCCACACGTTCTGAAATGCTTGACTCCCCACCACATAGCCAAAGCTTCACGCTCCAAGGTGGAGTAATTTTTCTCTGCATCCCGCAAAGGCCTTGAGGCATAAGCAATTGTTACATCCACACCCTTACTTTTTTGTATAGCACAGTACCCAAACCTACCAAGCTGGCATCAGTGTTTACTACAATGTAATAATTGGTGTCAAAAGGTTTAAGTGCAGGTGCTGTGGCAATGTAGGATTTTAAATTCTTAAACTCATTCACACAACTCTCACACCAATCAAATTTAACATTTTGGCTCTTGAGGCCACGCATGTGCTAAGTCTCAAAACATAGGTACAAAACATGAGTAATATTTAGCTATACTTAAAAACGACTGTAACTGGTCTTTAGTGGTGGAAACCGGAGCTTTCTGTAGAGCAGAAACAAGTTTCATTTAAGGAGCTAATCCATCCCCACTAATCCAGTGTCCTAAATGATCCACTGCTTTCAACTTAAGCCTACATTTTTCTTTTCTGACTTTTAATCCACTCTCATACAGAAATTTTAACACACCTCTCAATGTTTTATCATGTTCTATTTTATCCTTTCCAAATACTAAAATGCCTTCTTTGAAAACGGTTACCCTCGGCGTGTCTATTAGTAGATGATGCATAGCCCTATGAAAAACAGCAGCCGCAGAGGCTAAGCCAAAAGGCATATGTTTATATCTGAATGCCCCCTCCGGAGTGACAAAAGATGTTAATGGCCTCAACTCGGGATGCAGCACAATGTGGTGGTAGATCAAAGAGAGATCTAGGGTTAAAAACACCTTTGCACCCTTGATGCCTACCCACCCAGATTGCCGCATTGAGATCCCTTGTCTATGCATAACCTAATGTCACCATTGCTGTCCTTAGCCATCACCACAGAGCTAGCCACTCTGAAGATTCTATTTCTTCAATCATTCCACTATCATATAATCTGCGCAGTTCTTGACGCGAAGGTTCCCTCATCACCAATGGTACCCCTTGAAGGTTATGAACCACAAGAGACACCCCATCCCTCAACATTATCTTATGTATAAACCCTTTGAGAGTCCCCAATTGTTCCTTAAAAACGTCTGGATACTCTGTGATGTATGGCACTCCTGTTTCAACCTGAAACACTACAGTCTGTGCCCCCAGTACCTGCTCCGGATGATTTGGATTCAAGCGAACCTTTGTTGAGGCCACCCCTGCAAATAAGAACCCTCCTTGGCAAAATACAGTTTAGATGACACCACTTTCTGCTGAAACTCAAGTTGAGCCTCAATGAAACCCAGTAATTCAATGGGTTTGTTTCCATATACCACTAACCTTAAATCAGGATTCCTCAGAACGTGTTATGGAAAACATTTTAAATATTCCTTGCTAATAAGTGTGCACCTAGTTCCTGAGTCTGGCATCATTCTCACTACTACACTGTAGGACTTGGCCTTTTTGGCTAAAGTTCCCTAAACTTTTTGCTTTCCCCCTAGACCGTTTTCCTGACATAGAGTTGCCAATTTAGATGGTTTGGGTACTTTGCCACTGCTGATCAGTGTCAAAGTACAAGTGTTCCCTGTGTAAAGTGTAATGGTAATTGGTTGGCCATGATTGGTATGTTTGCCTTACTAGTAAAGTCCCTAGTGATGTGCACTGTGTGTGCCAGGGCTAGTAATGCAAAGGTGCGCGGAGAAAGGGAACTCAGGCCTGCAGTGTAGGGCCTGCGCGCAGTTTGCTAAGTTAGCATGTTGTCCTGACAAGTGCAACCACTTGTCAGGCCTTAATTTCCCTTTTGCGTACACAGTGGGCACCCCTGTGGTAGGTCCCGGGTAACCCCTGGGCAGGGTGCAGTGTAAGTAAAAGGCAGGACATATACTGAGGTGTGTGTTATGTCCTGACAGTAAAAAACACTCCATTTCGTTTTTGACTGGTGAAAGGCCATCCTGCCCATATGACAGAATGGGGGAGGCTGGGTATTGTGTTTGTTAGCCTAGTTTCCCATAAGTTTAAAATGGAGAGGTGAAGTTTAGTATGTATGAACTCACAGCGTCATAACCCATCTTTCTATGAAAGTGGTTTTGTCACTGTGTGTTCAGAAGCCACTCTTTTAGAAAGTGGCTGAGTTTTGTGCTTTAAGCATTTCTGTGTCTCTGCTGAATGTGGATTGACTGTCTGGATCTGAAAGGGGAGAGGAGCTGGGGGAGGTCTTGACCCAGGGAGGGGGTTGAGATGGCACCAGGCTGACCTGCATCTGGAGAGTAGGCGAGGAAAAGCACCGGGAGGTGAAGAGGCCTGGGTTGCAGCTATAAAACAATTGACCCATCTCCTGCTGAGTGATTAAGGATCCAGACCCCCAGTATCAAAGGGAGAAAGGTGGCACTGGGAGGGAGACACCCAGAACTGATTTAGGCAGGGGTCATGGACCCCTGAGCACAACGAACTTCAAAGACATTTAGGGGTATAACTATGAGAGCTGAAGCCCCTGAACGTTGGAATAGAAATGGATTGAGACTGAAAAGGCTTGGACCCATTTCGTGGTCAGTTGTTCCTTCCTTAGCAGAGGTTCCTCTTGAAGAGACTGCTGGGAAGGACCAACCCTTGCTTCGTGATCTGGGGCTGGTCTGCAGTTTGCTGTTTTAACCAAGAAAGAGGCTGTTGGGACTGTGCTTCGTGCGCTGGGTCCCCCTGCTTGAAGAAGACTGTGCTTGGTGCTGTGTCTTGTAACCCCAAGGGCCCGAGGTGAGCTGGCTCCCTGTTTGGAAACACAGGAACATAAATGTTTCCGGAGAAGTTTCAAGCGACGCGGTGGGCGCGTGTTGTGGCAGCCTGAGACCCTCGGAAGGTGTGCCCTGTGATCTTGGACACACGGAGAAGTGAGACTCGGACGCGCTGGGTGCGTGTTGTGGTGCACAGGGGGCGTTGGTGAAGAGCGCCTGGTCAACGTGTGCATCGAAGGTGAAGTGAGTCTCGGACGCGCTGGGTGCGTGTCGTGGTGCACCGCAGGCGTTGGTGAAGAGCACCTGGTCAGCGTGTGCATCGGAGGTGACGTGAGACTCAGACGTGCAGGGTGCGTGTCGTGGTGCACCGCAGGCACTGGTGAAGACCGCCTGGTCGGCGGGTGCATCGGAGGTGAAGGGAGTCTCGGACGCGCAGGGTGCGTGTCGTGGTGCACAGGAGGCGTTGGTGAGGAGCGCCTGGTCAATGTGTGCATCAGAAGTGGAGTGAGTCTCGGACACGCAGGGTGCGTGTCGGGGTGCACCGGAGGCGCTGGTGAAGAGCGCCTGGTCATCGAGTGCACCGGAGGAGAAGTGAGGCTCGGACACGGTGAGCGTGTCGGGGTGCGGCCGAAGGCATTGGTGAAGAGTGCCTGGATATCGGGGCACCGGAGTTGGAGTAAGTCTCAGTGAAGCAGTGTGCGTACTTTGGTGCAACCTGGGACTGTGGAGGTGATCGGCTGATCATCGTGTGCACCGGAAGAAAGTGAGTCTCTGCAACGTGGTGTGCGGGTCTTGGTGCCAACTAAGACCGCAGGAAGGAGTGCCTGGTGAACGTGCACTCGGAGTCGACGTGAAGTCCCATCAGCGTTGTGTGTGTGGCTTCGTGCCAGAGGAGACCCGGAGGGTGCTGTGGTGAACGTGCACCCGGAGTAACGTAATCTCAGGGGCGTGGGGTACGTGTCCCCTGCGGCCGCCTGAGACCTTCCTAACAGTCGCGGCCCGGACCGGCAGCCCGGAGGAGCTGAGCTGCCAGGCCGAGCCGCTGAGGCCCATTGAGAAAGTTCTACACGGAAGGCCCAGTTCGCTGAAGGGGGAGAGGAGAGTGGGGTCGTGCCCCCAGGCAACGTGGATCACTGCCTGGGCGGGGTGCGGGCTCTGAGGGACACTCTCTCGGCCTCTCAGACCTTCTGGCGACGTGAGCCTTTGCTTCGGCTCAGAGTGGGGCCCGTACTGGCCAAAAGAGTGGTGGTACTGGGGCCAGAGTGGGAAGCTGTACTTTATGTCATCGTTGATACGTGTGGGGGGCAACTGTTATCGAAGAGGCTGACTGTCGTAATACACATTGCCAATATTGCTGCTAACGAACTGCCGGACTGTCTTATGACGCCTGACATTATTTCTGCATAACGAAGTACACGATTGTAGCGCTACGCATTGCATTATTTCTCCCTTGCAAAGTACAGGATTGTAGCGGCCCGCATTGCATTATTTCTTCATTGCAAAGTACATGATTGTAGCTACGCATTGCATTATTCCTTAATTGCAAAGTACATGATTGTAGCGGTGCGCATTGCATTATTTCTTCATTGCAAAGTACGTGATTGGGGTGTGACGCATTGCATTATTCCTTCATTGCGCAGTACAGGATTTTAGCGGTACGCATTGCATTATTTCTCCCATTGCAGGTACCGGGGTGTATCGTTACGCATTGTATTATTATTCCTTTGCCTAGTACAGGATTGTATCATTACGCAGTGCACTATTGTTTGTCCATTGCAACGTGTGTGATTCTAGTATTACGACCAGTATAGCATTTTGAAAGCAGTGGTTGGGTTTTGAACCTACCAACCAGCCGGAACGAATATTACCCTTTATTATATGTTGGCTTATGTATCGTGTGGTCTGATCGTATATCTTTTTACATAAAGTTTATACTCGTTTTATCAAACTCGTGTGGAGTCCATTTGTGGTGTCCCCAGTGGGTTGTTGCGAGTGTGGTTGCACATACTGTACACTCGTGCCTTGGAGATAGGCCTGGCTGCTCGTGCCAAGCTACTAAGGGGGTGAGCAGGGCTATCTCAAACGGTGTCCTTACTTGGCCTAACGTTGAGTGAGGAGTCCCGGGTCTCGCATTTGTGACAGTGGCGCGGGACGGGGACTCCGGCTTCCAACATACACCATTAACATTGATGTTGCAAAATGGATGGTCCCCGCTAACTTTCCTAATTTGTTGAATCACCAAGATTACATCCTGTTGTTCCTCAACATTCTCTGTTCCATCTACCACATTCACCACAGATTTCCTGTTATTCACACTGCCCATTCTTCCTCTACACATTCTCACAAAATGTCCTTTACATCTGCACCTCCTGCATATTTGTCCCACTGCTAGACACGCTTCTTCAGTAGCTACATGACCTCTGTAACCATACTTGTAGCATATCCCATTTTTCGTATCTACCAATCTTTTGCTACGACTGTCCACGCCTTTCTTTGTTTTGAATGTTTCTTTTTGGACTGCTTCACCATTTTCCTCCGATTTTAACTCCTTCAATCATTCATCCGTCAATTCCACTCTTTTCATCAAGTCAATAGCCATTTGAAGAGTCAACCCATCTGCGTTTAACAATTCTTCTTGTTGTTTACTTTTAATTCCTGCTGACCTCTTAACATCTCATCTTGGAAACCCTTATAATTAAAAGCTGCTGCAATCGATCTCAAACTGGCAACTTAACTCTATACCAATTCATCGGGCAACTGACTTCTTTTCAAAAACATGAACCTCTCGACCACTTCATTCTTCTTTTCAAAATTTGCATCTAATTTCTTTAAAGTCTTTTTATATTCATCTTCTCCATCACTGTCCTCTTTGTCTTCATCTACTCCCTCAACTTTTGGCAGGTGTTGGAGTATTCGTCTACCTTCTGCTCCCAAGCAATGTTTTAGCAGGGCCAACTTTCTAGCAGAAGTGTAAATGTCACCCCCAATAGCTTGAACATAGGCTTCAAAGCACCTCTTTCCAGTATTCCCACAAAATTATAGGCTCTCCTGGGATTTGCAAAAAGTATGCCGGAGCCGCCAAACTGTCCATTTCTCAAAGTATCTATATATGTGACACTGTGACACAGAATATGGCTATTCACACCACTATTGTATGGTATGTATGGTATGTGTTCAATGTGTCATGTTAGTTGGACAGGAACAACTTAACATGCAAATGCTGTAT
Organism: Calotriton arnoldi; assembly: GCA_963921515.1. Taxonomy (NCBI): domain Eukaryota; kingdom Metazoa; phylum Chordata; class Amphibia; order Caudata; family Salamandridae; genus Calotriton; species Calotriton arnoldi. The sequence goes on along the minus strand of CAWUFW010001843.1, from coordinate 791,151 downwards.
AGTGTGCCTGTCACTGATGCTTCTTCTTCTCTCCAGTTGTCTATTTTTCTATACTTTTAATCTATATTGACAGAGGACAGATCCCATCCTCGTCGCCATTGAAAAGATCATGGCCGGAATGATATCAAGTTTATTTCTGCTGACAGGGAGAGAGACAGCGACCACTAACCGCCCGTGTTAGCTGTGTTCTGACGCTTGGGCGCAGCCACGCTCCAGAACACCACGTACATTCTGCGGCTACAGCGTATTGAATAGAAAAATACAACACTCACCTTCGAGCAACTGGTCTCTACAGTTTCTAGTTCGTGCTTCAGGCAACTGGTGAAAAAGAACCCACCCTATTTTGACAACAATTACCATTTTGCCATAGTACAAGCTTTAGTTTTGTCCCGCCTAGATTATAGAAACGCCCGCTACTTGGGGCTTCCAGAGGACCAGCTGAAATCCAAATGTGGTGGCATGCTTTTCACCGATATTCCTCGTCATCATCACATCACCCCTGTTCTTAATCAATTGCAATGCCTGCCTATTAAGAAATGATTTGTTTTCAAAACCTTGATAATACTGCATAAATTAGGCTCTTTGGTTTCTTTCATTTAAATGTACTATTTAGCAGTCAACCAGGCAGATTTGCACACCCAAAACGTCTTTTCAATTAAAACCCCTAAAGCCAGGATGAAAACATTTGGAGACAGAACTTTGGCAGTGGCCCAGACCAGCGAAAGGAACAAGTTTCCCAATGACTTTCAGTCATCTTCACGTCTACTTTCTTTCAGGAAACTTTTAAAATCCCACCTCTTTGAAGCCGCAAATTTAGATTCCATTATTCTTCGGTTTTTGTTTAGTGACATTAAGATTTGGAGTAAGTGAACTTTTAAATGCAATACAAAGTGGGTACAACATTAATTGATCTGTGTTTTTATAGTGATGTATTGTTTATAAACACATGTAATAATAGTTGTAAACGGGTCGCATTAAGCAAACTCTCCCAGAATAAATTGTGTGGGGGGTTTCCCATGGCACTTCCTACACCCAGACGATTTGCAATTGTTCCTGTGTTGATACTCTGTTGAGGCAATCACTGAACGAAGAAACAGACAAGACAAACTGCCATAATAACTACCATGGATTACGCCTGCATTGAAATCGGCAGTTTGTGAGCAGACCCACAGAAACCTACCCATAAGGGAATGCAAGGATTTCAGTTATGCATAGCTCTCCGAATGACTGGATTGGATTCTAAATCCAGTAGTTTACTCCTATGAAGTAGCTCCAATGGGTAACAGAACCTGTTAACCATTTTTGCTACATCATGAAGGAGTTCCACGCTGCTCTGGAAGGGGAATTTCTGAGAGCCTCTCGGAGCAGCCCTGAAAAACAGGAAGCACTGCTTTTGGATGGGAGGTGCAGGAGAGGCACAGGGTGTGTGGTGTGTGTGTGTGTGTCTACACACACACACATATATATTTGGGACAGGGAGGAGAGGCCACATTATGTATGAATGAATGAATGAATGAATTTGTACTTGTAAAGCGCACTGCTACCCTGAGGCATCCTGGCGCTGAACGCATACCGCTGTGGAACCCTTCCTGGCTTTTCCCTGTGAAATGTCAACTCCTGGGCACCCCCAAGGTGAAGCCAGGCATCCCAGCGCTGGTGGGGCCGTTGTGGCGATTAAGCAAGCTATTGCCCAGAGTTGCAGAGTGGGACCCATGATTAGAATAGGCACCGAGGCGAGAATTATCAGGTCCGAGGAAGTTGAGCCCAAGACCCGCCGAGGCGGGAATTGAACCCTGGTCCCGGGCCAGATCTCTGCATCAGGGTCTGCCGCTCTAACCATTGAGCCACACTTCTGTATGGCTCTCACATTATGCTTCAGGCCCGAGAAGCAGTGGCTGATGATTTTGGAGGCCATGCATAGCATAACATTATAGATAGGTAAAAAGTTAATTACCGGGATGTTTTTCACCTAGGGCTTCTGAGTGACAATATAGACAACTCGGGCCTCACTTTCGTTGTCTATTTGATGTCACTTAGAACTCCTGGGTGAAAAACATCCTTGTAATTCACTGTTACTCATCTATAATTCTATGTAAAACTCATGGTCAGCAGAAATCGGAACACACCAGAAATCAATTTAATTGTTGGAGATGACATACTGAAAGGAAACAGCAGAGATAGATTACACTGTTACTAATTACAGGCTTTGTGTAAAAGTTGGCACCGAAAGGTGAGAGCCAATGTACTAAAGAAGTGGAATGGACTAGGTATTTGTTTATGTATACAAGGGCTGCAGTACATCAACTTGTTAAAATGCAAAAAAATGTTACTGTCGAAAATTGTTTTAACTGTTCCATGCATTGCAGTACAGCGACGCTTTGCTAAAAAACACACCACATTGATAAAATGGAATCCATTGGCATACGTTTAAGGGCAGGATAACAAATTAATATTTTATGCATAAAAATGAGCATTTTTGGCAGAGAATGGTGTCTCAGTAAGACAGAATGACGCCCTTGCAGTATAAATCAGTGTCATTAGAAATAATTGTCTTGCTCGTGTGAGTAGCATTGCAAAAACATTATTTCACAATTTGTAGTCTGGAAAAACGTGTTTAAAGGTTTTCACATAATTGTTTGTTATAAATGCTATATTAATTCAAGGATAGGTAGCTCTAACAATGCATTTCATAACTTTATTCACAAACAAAAACATAAGGGAGTAGTTCTTACGCCTCTAGCTGACTCATTTTCTGTTATCAGACAGTGACATCTTTTGGGAGAGGAGATTTATGAGTTGATATGAAGTATTACAAATTAGCCTTAGCCCAGAATGATTATCAAGAGGTGAACTGTAGGTGGATTTAAACATTTATCTCTTCCGAATAATAAACCAAAATGTCTTTATGAGCTTCTTGAGCCCGTCGGAAGCCAGCCAGAATGATCGGCTGGTTTTGTTTCCGACCGCCAGCATTGTAATGCGGTTGTCAGAAAGTAAACTGAGATGCTGTCCGGAAAGGCTCCAACCGTTGGTCAATCAATCAATCAATCAATCATGTCACTTATAAAGCGCACTACATACCCGCGAGGGTCTCAAGGCGCTGGGGGAAGAGGGGGGTGGTGCTGCTACTGATCGAAGAGCCAGGTCTTGAGGAGTCTTCTGAAGGCCAGTAGGTCGTGGGTCTGCCGAAGGTTGGTGGGGAGGGTGTTCCAGGTCTTGGCGGCGAGGTGGGAGAAGGATCTGCCGCCGGCGGTCGTTTTCCGGATGCGGGGGACTGTGGCGAGGGCGAGGCTGGTGGAGCGGAGCTGGCGGGTGGGGGTGTAGAAGCTGAGTCGTCTGTTGAGGTAGGCTGGTCCGGAGTTGTGGAGTGCTTTGTGTGCGTGGGTGAGGAGCTTGAAGGTTATCCTCTTGTTGACAAGGAGCCAGTGCAGGTCTCTCAGGTGGGGTGTGATGTGGCTGCGTCAGGGGATGTCGAGGATAAGACGTGCAGAGGCGTTCTGGATGCGTTGCAGCCGTCTCAGGAGCTTAGCCGTCGTTCCTGCGTAGAGGGCGTTTCCGTAGTCCAGCCTGCTGGTGACGAGGGCCTGGGTGACTGTTTTTCTTGTTTCGGTGGGGATCCACTTGAAGATCCTGCGGAGCATTCGGAGGGTGTTGAAGCAGGATGAGGAAACGGCGTTGACCTGCTTAGTCATGGAGAGGGTGGGGTCAAGGATGACCCCTAGGTTGCGTGCGTGGTCGGTGGGTGTCGGGGCTGTTCCCAGTGATGTCGGCCACCAGGAGTCGTCCCATGCTGAAGGGTTGGAACCAAGGATGAGGACCTCCGTCTTGTCCGAGTTCAGCTTCAGGCGGCTGGTACTCATCCATTCGGCGATGGCCTTCATTCCTTCGTGGAGGTGGGCTTTGGCGGTGTGAGAGTCTTTGGTGAGGGAGAGGATCAGCTGGGTGTCGTCGGCGTAGGAGATGATGTTGAGGTTGTGCTGTCGGGCGACGTGGGCGAGGGGTACCATGTAGATGTTGAACAGCGTTGGGCTGAGGGAGGAGCCTTGGGGTACGCCGCAGGTGATCTTGGTGGCTTTGGATCGGAAGGGGGCGAGGCGGACGCTTTGTGTTCTGCCGGAGAGGAAGGATGTGGTCCAGTCCAGGGCCTTCTCTTGGATCCCGGCGTCGTGAAGGCGTGTTCGTAGTGTGTGGTGGCAGACCGTGTCGAAGGCGGCTGATAGGTCCAGGAGGATGAGGGCTGCTGTTTCTCCGTTGTCTAGCAGGGTCCTGATGTCATCGGTGGCGGCGATGAGGGCGGTTTCGGTGCTGTGGTTGCTGCGGAAGCCGGACTGGGAAGGGTCCAGGATGTTGTTCTCCTCGAGGTAGCGGGTCAGTTGTTTGTTGACGATTTTCTCGGTGACCTTCGCGGGGAACGGGAGCAGAGAGATGGGTCGGAAGTTCTTGAGGTCCTTGGGGTCTGCCTTGGGTTTCTTGAGTAAGGCGGTGAGCTCGGCGTGCTTCCAGCTTTCCGGGAAGGTTGCTGTCTCGAAGGAGATGTTGATTATTTTCCGGAGATGGGGCGCGATGGCTGTACTGGCTTTGTTGAAGACGTGGTGAGGGCACGGGTCTAGCGGTGAGCCGGAGTGGATGGTGTTCATGATCTTGCTGGTGTCCTCGTCGTTGATGTTGGTCCAGGAGAGCAGGCGGTTGGTGGTTGTGGGGGCAGTGGTCTCGGTGGTTGCCGGGGCGGTCGTGCTGTTGAAGCTGTCGTGGATGTCGGCGATTTTGCGGGCCGTATTGTAATCGGCCCCTAAGTTTAGCCCCTAAGTTTAGAATTTTATAGATCGTGCAGGTGGCATGTGCTAAGTTAAACCTTTAAAGTGCTTCATTTCCATGGAGAACCCCAGTGGCATTAGTGCTTGTCTGAACGTCCCTAAAAAATTGCAAACCTCCCCGGTCCAGAAATAGCATTGTCTGAATTCTTATGTAGACAACTGTGAGACATATAAGAAATGTTTGCAGGTGGAGAGTGATTCTAGTGTTTGGGTACCCAGGTATAGAAATCTTAACATGTGTATGTGTTGAAAATATATGGCTGTGTCTGCCACCGCCTCCACCAAAGACCACATATGTATGAATATGAAGGCCAGTGGTAAAACCAGGGAAAAGGTAATGGGATAAAACAAAAAACAGAAACACTGGACCCCACCATGCTCTCTAGTGAATTCTGTGGAACCGGCTCTTTGGGCATTGATGTAGAACTCTGTAGTGATGACGCCTGAGCCATGGTAAGTTTAGTAGTTTATTGATAAAGGCTACATGGTTGGCAGGTCCATTCACCACCAAGTCCAGCTGTAACTGACCCATCAACTGATCCCCCACTTGAATCTACACATTCTTAGAACACAACTCCTTTTATGACAGTATAGAATTAACAGAGATGATGTTAAAAACATCATTACAAAACATTCTGCAAGTACTACAAACTCATTGTTCCTGAAACTAAACATACAAGTGATGACTGTTTTGAATAAATGTTCATCAATGCTTCTTTCTATGATTATGATAACAACTTCAAATTTCACCACTATGCACTCCCAGCGGAAAATAAGCTATGGTTTCTACTTGTCTCTTGTGCCTCTGAAAAATAATTAGTATACATTATTAACCTGTGATTTCTAAAAATCTTTGGAAAAAGACCAAAATATGAATCAGATTTCAGAATACTTCCCTGGTTTCCCAATGACCTTCAAAATAACTCTAAAGGAACACAGTAGTTCATGCAAAGGAAATCCTTGATCAAAGTAACGGGGTCGTGGCTGCAACAACACAGTACCACGATTGCCTAGCAAAGATGCTGTAGTCCATGAGGGAATTTATTCCCAGGAATCTAAGATGGACACTGAGTCTCCAAACTATGTGGGAGTTCATGGCATGCTGGTAAATATAGCTCATTATCAGGATACTGCCACATAGTGCATTCTCTGAACAGCAAAGTTTGTCTAGGCAGCACGACACACTGCAAGGGCCACTGGCCTTTCATTTTCTGAGATGGACTTAGAGCAAGCAGGTTTGGAGTACTACTCGCCTGTGCTCACTGAGTCTTAACTGGTAAACCAAGTCTTCAGCCATGCTTCCTGACAGTATCAATTTCTTAATTTGCTCACGTAGATCTGCACTTTTATCATAAGCCTCTCTTACTCAGTAATTAAACATCAAATGTGACCCCTACACTGTGATAAAAGATAATATCGCCTTTCAGTTTCAGTGAGACATTCCTGTCCACTCCTTTGAGAACAATCAACAGAATTCTATGGCATAGCCTCAATGAAACTGGTAGCTGGTAATTCTTCTGCAATCGTTGGGAGATGTGTTTCCATAATTAAATTTAGCTCCAATTATGGCTCTGGCTTTCGCAAATCTATTCTTCTCTTAACAATTTTGAATGGCAAATAGAAGACAAGTTGATACATAGATCTATACATTCATAGGTTGTTGGAAGCTTAACATCATTAAGTTTTTTGAATTTGTCTGTAGACAAAAGAATCTCACGCCAGGCTACCATTTGTAGGCATGATGCCAAACCCACAATCAGAATGTCTTAGTTGTAGTTTGTGTGAAATAGTTGTTATCTATACATGTTATAAGATTGGAGAATGTCTTCTCCACTGTATCCTTGCCCACAAAAGGATTATGCAACAAATGAAAAACTACCTGAATAATGTAGTTTTCATTATAGTTTTGAAACTCAGCTGCAAGATCCATTAATAGATTGTGGAGGGGTTCTAAAGATATATGTTAAACCAAAGAGGGAAAAGGCAATAACCTTTTGGACCTCATACCTGTTATCTCCTTTACTTTGTTTTCTCCTATCATTGCTGTGGCCTTATAATTTCTAATAAAGATCCCAGTCATCTTAAGGATATGTTTGACAACACACCACCTTTCTAATCCTTTCTTATATGGGAAAGTGGTCAAGGGATTCTAACAGTGCTGAAAGATCAAGGAGTATTAGTAGTGATGGATCACAAGGGTCCATTATATTTAACAGAGTCGTTTCAATGTAAAGAAGAGCTGTTTCTGTACTTATATATAGGCTGAATAATAATTGTTTAATGCCTAAAAGTGATTCCAAATTGTTAATCAATAAAATGATGGCTACTTTCACCAGACTTTTCAAGAGTAGAGGAATGTTTGAAATGTGCCAACAGTTTTTGGGATGAAAGGGATCCATGGTGAATTTTTAAGATGCGGTGTAACCACAGAGTGCCTTTAACAATTTCATCTTAACTAACAGAGTTATTCACAACATTCCTTATATAAAGAACCAACTCATTTCAACCTTTCTTGATGACTTTATGAGGACAGGAGGTGGGATTTAAGCTATTTATAAGATCAACAGTTTCTTCCTATGTAATATTTCAAAATGCACATTTAGGGTGATACATGTGTTTATACGGTTTCTCTAGACATACCCCTTGATCTTTCTTGTGTGAGAAATGGGCAAAGTACTCTACACCACATCCCCTAGAAAATACCAGTGACTGGTATTAAAGCAGTTTTTGGGAGCATAAAGCCCCTTATCTTTAACCTCTACATCTACACTTGCCTTGAGAGTGTGGACAAATTATTCGGGGACGTGACATTCTGTAATCTATGGAGGAAGAATTTTGTAGCAGATTTGCCTTTTCTGCAAGATTACCCCAGGATTTTCACCTTTTTATGGAACTTACGGCTTTATGCACTGTGATTCTGCTTGAGTAAAAAGCAGTTTAGAAAAAATTAAGTTAAGCTGCCTGAGCCAGAACTGCCTTAAAACCAGTTGTATCATCCATCACACCTCCAGAGCTCGAATGCACGTCCTCGATTGGGAGAAATGATGAACTTGAGTCAGATGGAAATAGCATGCTTCTGAGCACCGGAAGGACAGGGTGGTGGTAAGTGCTGGCCGCTTAACATGGATTAGTCCTTTGGGAGAGATGCAGGACAGCCAGAAGAACAAAGAACTGCTCTATCACTTTTTCTTTTTCAGTTGGAAATTTCAGAGGAGGCACCTTCTAAGCACTACTGTGTTGGGTTTTAGAGTTCTAGACACCTTTAAAGACCAACTCATCCATGAATACCTGCACTGATGAGTAAGACGAATATGCCACCAGACAGGAATTTTTGAAGAAATTGAGAAGGAAGAGAGAGAGTTCAATTATATAATATTGTGATAAACCATATCGTTGACAAAAATATTGTGTCAAAAAATTGTTTACCACAAAATCATGTCCTTATATTTATAATGGAAATGACAAAAATATGAAATAAAAGTTATTGTGGATAGTAAGTATGATCCAAAAACATACAAAAATATTGTTTTTTTAAATATATTTACAGTTTAAAAGAGTAAATTTTAAATATGAAAATATATAAAATTAACATAATGTAAAGTAAATAAATTTCACACATTATTTAATACTATATATATAAATATATATTTATATAAATACACACACACACATATATATAGTGACATAATTATTGAAAAATAATTGTTTTACATTCTATGAATTTTTTTTTTTATATTTCAAATTTAGTACTATAAAAAGCATATATTTTAATATACAACATAAATACACAAATAAAAAATATAAACAATTCAATAACAAACGATATCAATTAATTTCACTAATATATAAAATAGTAAGATATGAAAACCCCAAAATACACATTTACTAAAAAATAATATAAACATAAAAAAATAAAAACAAACAATATTAAATTAAAAAAATTATACAATTAAAATTATACAATTAATAATATAAATTCTATTTCACCCATATTAGGAAAATTATTTGACGTGAATATTAGATATAATATTCCCACTCCATTTTAAGCAACAGTAGGAATAGAGTTGGACTTCGGAGAGGTTTCCCTTTGTGGCTTGTGTTGCGGCCTATAAAAAGGGCCACAGCACAAGCTGCAGTGTAAACAGGCACTTTGTGCACATCACCAGGCACCATATGGTGCCTGGCACACAGTGCATGGATGTGTGGGGGGAGCAAAATGTGCCCCCAGCAGTGGCCCACGGGGGCGGGGTCCTGCTCGGGTCCCCCAAAGTCCCTTTCTTACTGCCTTTTTATAGATGTGGGGACGCCATGAAAAGGCAGTCAGAAAGAGACATCCTAATCCCTATGGCAGTGCCTGCGCAGGCACCACCCTCATGGTTGTGATAGGAGTCCATCCGCTGCCCCCAAGGGATCTTTTATCCTGTCAGAGGATGTCGGTCCGTCACCCAGACCGCTGTGGTATGACCTTCCGCATCGTAATGTGGGGTCAGACCAATGGCCTGGATGTCGGTGGGACCACCACCAACGGCCTGTTTTGGGCAGTCCCACCAACATCCAAATGAGGCCCTATACTTTATAAAATTCATGATCATACCATCAATAGTAACATATAAATTTGATATTTTGACTAACACACATTAAAATAGCTAAAAACAATATTTTTTTACAACTATCTTTCTGAAAACAATATTAGAAACAACAACAGTTTTTAAAATGATATTATTTATCAACAGAAACAATATTCTTGACAACGATATTATGTACCACGATATTTTGAAATCGCAATATTTTTTTTCCAATATTTGTGGTCTATGATTTGTTTTTGCTTAATATTTTGTTGAAACACCTAGTGAGAGACAAATCCTGGACTTGCACCCATATTCTTGCAAGGTTTGTCTGTTTCAGTGAAGGGTGTCTAGATGTTATGGAATTCGTAGATCTACATTGGCTGGAAGACAGAGACGAAATGATAAGTATGGGTCCAGTCGATTTGCAAACAACATACCACAAGTAGAAATTGGATTAGTGGTTTCAGCCGCAGGTCGAGATATTATGAGCTTGAAGCTTTAAGAAACAAGTGGAAGACCACGGGACACTGCTGCAAATACACGAGCAAGACTCTAACGTAAACAAAACCAGAGACATCATAGAACATAGGCAAGGCAATGAAAGACTAACTAGGGAAACTGAAAGGAGAAGGAAAACAACAAATTTGAGAGGCTTAATTATTCCTGCAAACTAGCAGAGGAAGTGCTGAAAAAGGAGATGTGTGGACTGTGTTAAAATAGTTAGAATTAGTGAAAGAAATTCTCCAATCAGTGGCTAGTTCACAGGATAAATTTGACACCTCAGCCACCACCTATGAAGTACATTCCTAGATTGTGAAGACTCTATCCGAAGAAGAAGGCTCCATCTGAACAAGACTCCTGAGTCCTGCTGAAAGATGAGGACTTATTCAATGACTCAAGGATTCTTGAATCCTGCTGGCACTCAGGGAATGACAGTGATCAAGAGGTGGCCTCCTGTATGCCTGGTTCAGGAACACAGAATCAGAATTAATTCTGATTCCAAGTGGGCCCAAATAACCACAGAGACTTGGAATCTGCATTAGGCCTGGCTGAAGAAAGACCTGGTACGTGCAGGAGCTACCAGGAGGAAATTTCCGAGCTGTTGGAGGAAAGTAACTCTTACTGATTATTCTCACCTTTGAAGGATGGGGACAAGGGGCTGAGGCTTGCACAGGAAGGGCACACATTAGCCAGGCAAGAAAATCAGGTTTGTACCACTCAGAGTGTTTTGCCGTGCTGAAAACTGGTTCAGTGGGAGGTTGTAAAGGCATCTAGCCTTGTGTAGTATTGCCGCCAACAGCTTTCAACCTTAAACTGATGGAGGATTTTAACTTTTTTTTTAAACGACTAAGTCCGAAAGGAAAACCTTAAACCATGTGAAGTGCCAAATCTATTTGACTGTTGAAACAACTTTCGGGTCCACGAAATAGAACTTTGTCCCGCTCTGTGCTTTTGTCACTAAAACCAAAACCTTTAGCAGGAGCTCAAGGACAATGTATCCACTTCAAAGGACCCGAACTGGCCAAAGCATGGGATCTTGCCATACCCGAAGAGTTTAACTTCAATTTCAGAGACTAAGAGCCCGATTATGACCCTGGTGGCCACACAGCCAGCACGCCACAATGACGGTCGGGAACACACCACCGAGCCAGCAGCATCCCGACCGCCGCATTAGGACATTACCTGCAGGGTTGACGGTGGCGATGTGTCAGCGGCACAGTCATGGCAGTGGCATGCTGTGGCTCTAGGAAAGAGCCTGCAGCCAATGCCAGCCAAGCGCAATGCCTCCGGGAGGTCGGGCACACAGTTTCCCTGTAGCACGGTCTGCAGGAGAAACTGCGCGCAACCGTGCCAATGGCATGGGGACAAACAGCTGGCATCAGTAACATGTTTGAAGAGCACACTCACCCTGGACACATGTTTGTACCCCAAAACCTACCTTTCCGCTGACCTTTTCATGGCGGTGTCCCTGCTTTATTATAGGAATACAATCCGTGAAGAGACTGGGACCTTTGAGCGCTAATTGATTGTATAGTACCGGGTCTCAGCCCTAAGAAATTAAGAGAACACGGATGTGGCCATTCTAAGACATAGTTTTTTGTCTGTTGTGTGTACTCTCTCTTTTTAATGTGTAATTGTTTTTAATACGAATTTCTATGCATTTAATGTTTTTATTATGTGTATAGTACCCTGATAGAACAGTACTATTGAATGTCTATGCATTGTCATGTATGTGTTTTTTAAGATTTGATCAATTCACAAATACATTTGTACAAAAAATGTTTTTTAAATTTGCATTTAGAGTGTTGGTCTTGGGTGTACAGTTATATTTTTCCTTCATAAGCGATATGTATCTGAATGAGCGAGAGCTTGGTACTTATTGGTATATATCGGGAATATTATTAGTCTTCGAACATATTCCAAAGGATACTTCTTTGTTGATACACCTGCTATGAAAAGGTCAGCGGAAAGGCAAATCGTGATCAGGCCAGTGGGGGAAATGCCGGGACAGCCTCTATGGGCAGCCACTGACACTGCCGCCACGGTAGCAGACATGGTGGCGTGGCGACAGTCTTGTGGTGGTTCACCCATCCTGCTTGTGATCCGGCAGTCGGACCACCAAAATGCAACAGTGGTTTAAAGACCACCAGGGTTGTAATCAGGCCCTAAATTCGAAGGTAAACGGTTAATTGGGACATGCCACTTGGGGAATCCAACATCTGGTCCATGGTTGGCTTAAAATTCTGCCTTGGTCCCGGTCAACCAAAAACTGTCATTTTACAATGGTGCTTTACTTTTTCTAGGCACGTTTTGCCTTACAGTTTTAAAAATTCATATCTCTAGTTCACTGTTTCCTACTTAAATTATTGTGGTGCCATCTTGGTCATTAAGTTTTCTCTATTTTTCTAAATTGGTATGGTAATTTTACTTTGTTATGTTCTTTAGTGTGGAAAGAGCCTCTCACTCACTCACACAGCTACTCAAACACCTACTTATACACCCATACAGCTACTCACACACCCAAACAGCCACTTGGACACCCACTCACACACGGATACACACAGTCACTAAGCCACTCACATAATATATTTTAGAAGTAGTATCACTCACTCGCACCTAGTATACTAATCTAACTTTTGTAGTAGGTTAGTATATATCTTTAACACTGATAAACTCATAGAAAACACTTACACTCACTGGATGATGTCATCAGTGTTGTCATTTGAGATGTCATCAGTGATTTACTGACCATGTCATGAGTGATGTAATATATGAGGTCCTAAGCAGTGCATTGGGGAGGCATAAGTTATAGTTACCTCAGCATTTGTTTTTTTCAATGAATTATATATATATATATATAAACACCACATCCGACTCCGCACAATGAATCCGGCCGCCGACACGGGGGTAGCATTGGCAATACCGTCTTTAATTCAGAATTACGCTGTGACGCGTTTCGGCAATTCCTGCCTTGATCACACAGTGATCGCTACTCCATCAGCACACTTTAAAACAGCAGATTACCATGGTCACATGACCCGTGATTTACAAAGGGCAGCAAAGAAAGACTTTTACATGTGCATATTATCAGCAATAAACGCTCACATTATGCCACTTGTCTAAAAGCGAACTGTTTTCATTGTTACAATTCATTTCTGTATTCTCTTGACTTGTTTGTAAGAAAAGTAACAATTATACCTTCATTGTTTTCCTTTTCATTATTCATCATAAAGTGCCTGTGCAAAATACTCTTAACCTCTCATAATTCATTATGGCATAAAAGGCATGTGCCTGACTTCCAATGTTAAAAACTCTTTACATTGCAATACATCCAATAAAATGATGCGTCTCATTCTATATTGAAGTTAGAATAGTCTACTACAAAAAAATATATTGCATATCGACTTCATTAAAATTCATGAAATACTTTTTACTAATTTGAATTATGTTAAAACTGAGGTTGGATGCAATAATTACTTTCCAATTTGTAAATATTCTTCTCAAAAGGGGTAATTGGTACTAAACATCATTGCAGTGTATTATTTAAACCTTTATCAACAGTAATGCAGATAAGAACAGGTGCTGAATCTCAGTTAAAATTGAGCCTCCAATTGCCTCATTAGGTGATTCTGATGTTTTCCCAATTAAAGAGGTGTGGCATCTATGGATTAATCAGAAAGTGGAAGTGCTTCAGTATTGGGTTTAAAACATTGTCCATATGCCAGTGCAAAATTGCGCAATAAAGTGCAAGTGCAATACAGTACTATAATATCAATTATATATCGGCCAGTACCGGAACAATCAGTGCAAGTGCATCACCTGATGTGTCCTCCTGGTCTATATATTAGTGCAAAAGTTTTTTATAATAAAGTGCAAATGCAATACAGTACTCTGATGTTAATTAAAAGACAATCCATTCTTAAACCCAAAATTACTATATTTCAAACCTACTCTTCATCATAAATTCCAAAACATCCTCATTAGAATCACTTCTGATAATAAAACACGGCTCTAAAAATGTCACTGAAATTAACCCCCTTAAAAGGAATCCTTTTAGTAAAAACTATACAATTCTGAAGTTCATGTTACCTCCCTCCTTTTGTCACGTTTCACATGAGTCTCGTCAGTCTAAGCTGATTTAAAAAGTTATAGCTCTGCTGAAATACCATTAAAAAAATCTGAATCTGGATAACTGATTTAAAGTAAATGGACATATAGATCTTCTTCAACATTTAGTCCAAACGGAGTCTTTGTGTTAAATAACATAATATATCTAGACTCAAGTTGGCGGAGGTTGCCCTCTCTGTCACCGCCTCTCCTCAGTTTAGGGACTTGGTCTATCGCGAAATAGGACAAATCATTTAAATTGCCTTTATGAATTCATTTAAATGCCGAGCTACCACATAGTTTTTGTCATTGTTCTTAACAGCCCTTAAGTGCTGCAGAATGCGAATGTGTACCATATGGATAGTACTGCCCACATATATTTTTGGGCATGTGCACTGCAAAATGTATACAACGTATTCGCTTCTGCGATTTACGGAGCACCTGATTTTCCATGGACTGTTCATTAGTGGTGACATCACCTGTTTTTCATTGCGTCCAATTTTGCAAGCTTTGCATTTGGAGCATTTGTGATATCCTGGGCCACTCTTTAGCCAACCCTCCACTGTGTTTACTTCCGGGCTGCTAATTACCAGATCATTCCTCATAGATTTGGCTTTGTTGAAGGTCTGCGTGATAGCATCCCACTAAGGATAGGGTCTCTTTGCACTAAGTGCCAATGCCTACACAGGCTATCTCTCACTTTAGACTGGTAGGCATTGTATCCAGTAATCATTCTTATTTGATTTCCTGTATTTGCCTTCTTCATCATTACTTTCTCAGTATCAGGTTTCAAAAGTGTCTGCCTCTCTTTTTTGTTAACCTTCTTACATGCTTGATCTAGTACAGTAGAGTTATAGCCTCTCTGAATAAATCTTTCAGTTAGGGAGTTCTGGGCTTCCACTAACGCTATTGCCTCACTGCAGTTGCGTTTCATCCTCAGATGCTCAGCATAAGGAATACTCATTTTGAGCCTCTGAGGGTGAAAACTCCCAGCGTGGAGGATGGTGTTTCCTGCTGTTGGCTTTCTGAATGTGCGAGTGTGGATCACCCCATGTTCTACATATACCTCTAGGTCTTGGAACGATACCGTGGTCTTACTGATGTTATCTGTAAACCTCAGGTTGAGCTCATTGTCATTAATGTCCTGTACAAATTTCTTTGCTAAGTCCCATGACCCATCCCAGACCACAAAAAGATCATCGATGAACCGAATCCAGGTTATGATGTTTTCATCCCATTCCTTAACATGCTTGACTTTGAGCACCTGCTACTCCCACCAGCCCATATGTAAATTAGCATAGCTGGGGGCGAAGCAGGTGCCCATCGCCGACCCTTGTAACTGTTTGTATGTCTCACCCCCAAACATAAAGTAGTTGTTATTCAAGCATAATCTATATATATATCTGCTCCGTAGTTACTCCAAAAAGGAATCAGCACTCACAGGGGTGAATTCATTAATTTTAATGACAGACATGCAAATAAACACATTTTGGCTGCCGCCTTCCTCAATGTTAGCAGGCGCGCCGGAAACGATAGCATTATAACATCATCACATGTGCAAATTTACTAAATATCAATAATGGCATGATTAGTATGCTTGTTACAACTGTCGCCATCTTGGCATGACTGGCGTTCCATTGTATAACATTTCGCTTTCCAGCAAATTATGTTTATGCGCATGAACAGAGTAGAAGAAATTAAAACGAATATCTCGCCCTATATGGGCTATTATGTCCTTGACTAAGAAAAGTCATATAATTGATTTTACAATGCATGATGTAACATACTTATATAAGCAATATCTTTTAACGGTGATGATTAAAAACTTTAAAATCCATATATCACCCTTGACGGGTATCATACCATGGCTAAAACCATCGCAAAAATTGATCGCACCAGTACAAGAAAAATATACTAAATGTATTAAATGTAGGTAAAAAAAGTGCAAAATACAATGTCTTGCCCTGAATGGGCTACTTACATTCAATTACTAGGTTCTGGTGATGCCAGTCTGAGAAAAACATTATTTTGCCCAGGATGGGCCTTCATATCTCACCAAACCGCATCACCTGTATCTCTCTGGTGCAAACAACCATATGTTAGATATTTTTGATAAAATTCGAAAGTACAAGGTGCAAAATGTAGCCATGTATGGGCAACTCCTTAGCCATAAGATTACAGTGATTGAATCCTGCCCAAATGGCTTCTAGCTTACTCCATGGATGCCTTTTACCATTCTTAGCTAATTAAATCATAACATTTAAACGTCCATAATATTAGGGCATAAACCAAAAATCAAATCCACACTTCACTCATAAGGCTATCAGGACATTATTCAGAGTATGGTAATCTTAGCATTAATTTTAGAATTAAATCAGTTTTTATTAGCAGGACACACAGCATGAAAATACAGTGCATCATTGCCTACAACCCAGCGGGCCGGCTGCATCACAGTCAGAAAGGTAAAGCGGGGCCTATGGTTCATAGGCTGTCTGTTTAGATAGCTTACACAGCATGCGGCCTACAACCCATCCTGGGCCGGCCGAGTATGATAAGAGGAAACATTAAGCGATCCTGGCTCTGAGAAATTTGAACATGGGAAAACTCTACAGCACGATGAGCATGTAAGTGTCAATGATCCAAAGACTAGCTTTGGCCGACTTGGGGTGATAAAGTCTCCCTTTTTAGAAAAATAAGAACTGCTAACAAAACAGTAACAGAGTCAAAATTGAAAAACCCAGTACCCACCCTCCACCCCAACCCCCCCTCTCAAGGTGAGCCAAAAAGTGCACTTTTACGAACGGGTATGGTGCAGTGTGATAGTTCCCAGCTCCATGGGGCCCGGTGAACCCGTCTGGGACCGTATCTGCTAAACACCCTCTTGACTCTCGGGGATCAGTTTCAAAATCCGTAAATAGGCGGGACATGACAGCTCCCGAAACTCCGTGGATAGAATTGAGATAAAGGGGGCCCATATCTTGGCGTATTCGGATTTTCCCCCTAGGGTGGCCATAGACAATCTCTCCATACCCAAAAGGGACCACAACTGGTGCAGCTATTGTGTGTGATCTGGGATCCTGTCCGTCCTCCAACCAGCCAGGAGTACCCGGTGAGCGGCATTCAGCGCCAGGGCAATCTGCCTGCCTTAGCATTAATTTTAGAACACATGCAGTCCCCATATACCATAGTCTTGCCTCAAAATGTATAGGTGTACAGATAGTTCCTCCCCACTATTCATGCCTTGTGGCGCCTTTGTTTGTAGATCTATGATATATCTAGATTCTAACCTTCTGAGCTTCATAACCCTGTCTCCTCCTCTTGCGTCCGTGAGCACATAATCTAAACAAAAATAGCGCAGGAGATCTCTGTTGCTATTATGCTTTAACTCAAAGTGCCTCGCCACTGGGTAAGACTCATCCTTTTTTACTATGGCCCTTAAGTGCTCCATAATGCGTATTTTGTGGGGTGGATGGTGCTCCCAATGTACCTCAACTGACATGGACATATCAGGCAGTTTACCGTAAATGGTGTGTTGTAGTTCATAAATTTTAATATGGGCTTAGGTTTTTTCAATCCTGGGATGTTATAGGATAGACCTTTCGAGCTTTTAGGCCCCTGTGGCCCACTGGGCTCCCCTCCTTCTGCTGGAAATTCAGCTCCCTGCAAGTGAGAGCCCTACTTTAATCTCTTTCCCTGCCTGCATGTCTGAAAAGAGATGAAAACTCCTCTCCCAGCAGCTCCCATTTGCTCAAAGCAGAGTGTTTGCTTTTGCTCTCCTACCAAGCAAACAGCTATCTCCCGAAGATTGGCACCTCGGGAGATAGCGGGAGCCAGCCCTGGGGGGTGACGGTCCCCAGGTCCTTAAATGGCTCCAGGAAGGAAGGCCACGTGGCCCCCTCCTCTGCTGTGCACGTGCCACCCTGAAACTTTCCATCCACAACTAGAATTAGCGGCACACTTTTTTGGGAAAACTTCGTAAAGGTTAGTCAACCGGCACCAAAGATATAGGCAAGTCAAATCTTCCCTAAAATTTCCCCAAAAAGTGCCCCTCTAATTCTAGTTGTGGATGGAAAGTTTCAGGGTGATCCATCAAGCGAGGAATGGGAAAAAGGGGGGCTGTCAAAAAAAGTGTATTTCGCATGTTATTTCCCATAGGGATTTTAGACACGACTACAGTCTGAACCGCTGGACGGAATTACACCAAATTGGTACAGAAAGAGTGCTTTTTTTATCTGATGTAAATCCATTCAGTAATTTTATAGTTATTAAAAGAAATCCAAATTTGTATATCTAGGAACACAGAGGCTCCGTGAACTCTCCCGATCTCGTGCTGAGATCTTCCTTGTTGAAGTGTTGGCAGCCATCTTGGGACTTGGCTTCAGCCTAGTCCCAAAAAAAACATTTAAAAAAGAAAAGGGGTCAGGGTAGGAATACCCTGACCCCCTAGCTCTGGTCCTAAGTTTGCCAGAGCAAAAAAAGCATTTTTTCCCCACGAAATCGATGGAAAAAATACAAAAGAGGTCTCCTGTGATTGTTTACATTATAGCCCCTGGGTGGGCTAGGTCCCGGGGGCAGATTCATTTATTAAAAAACAAGGAGGGGGGTGCATGGGGATCCCCTCCTAGGGTGGTTTTTAGCTTTGGGGACCACCACCTGCCCTGGGCTTTTGTTTATAAAAATGGAGCGTGGACCCCCCTCCTGGACTTCAGAGAGGCGCCAGTGACCACCCAGGGGCTTTTGTGTTTAATAATGGAGGGTGACCACACGGACCCCGCTCCTGGGCTTCCTAGTAGCCCAGGGGACCACAGCCTCCCCGGGTCAAAATATAAAACAATTTGTGAGGGCTGCGTGGACCTCCCCGGGCTCCAGGGACCCCCACCTCCCTGGGGTCTACAAAATATATACTACTGAGAAGGTGGCCATGTGGCCCCCTCACGGGACATATACAGTCCCAGGGACCACCTCCTCCCCAGGTCCGGCACCATATGTCCCGGGGTGTCCACACCTAGGACATAGTTGTTTGCTCTGACTTGGCAGGAACTATGACAGCTCCCGCTAAGTCAGAGCAAACACTAACCATGGACAGGGACCGTGGGGGCATTCAGTTCCCCCACGGTCCAGAACAGTGCTGACTGTGAGCTCCAGGGCACTCATCATATCAAGGCTAGGCCCCGGGGGATGGGGTCCCCGGGTGCCAAATTTGCATGGGGAAAGGTGCTGCGCTGCCCGTCCTCCCCCATTGAAATATGGCCTGGCCCTGGGGGGATGGGTCCCCTGGCTGAAATTGGCCTGGGGAGGGGGAGACTTCTCTCCTCTATTAATTTTTGGCAGGCCACTTTGTCCCTAATGCTCATTTCACAGAAATTAAACCTCAACAGGAGGCACTTAAAAATATAAACATAGCCGGTGGCCCCACTGAAGCTCCACTTCTGTAAGGGACAAATGATCTTAACTCCTGGGCTTGGTGAAGGCAAAGGAAGTGTGTTTTCTTGGCAATTCCATATTGAAAAACTTTCTGAAATGCTTCGTGGAGGTGAGTGCATCAGTGATCCATTGGAGCGCAATTTCTATGTGACTGTGCAAGTGGGTTCTTTGTTGTTATGTCCTGGTGAGAGCAGAGCCCATGGTTCTCCCTTTAAATGACTATGAGTATAGAAATGTGCAAATCACTTGGAAGCTCTGCCCATTTGGCACCACCAACCTTGGTAGGTATGCAAAGTTCTTCCTGCCTTTTGCCAGGATGATGGACAACTTAACAAGCACCCCCAGCGTGTTTCCCACTGATTTTGGTGAGGAGTTCTTGGTGGCAAGGAATATAAGGACATCTCCTGTCTCATATAGTTAAAAGGAAAGACCCTTGTTTGGTGGAGATTTACCTCTTTGTAGTCTTGTTGTCTTCTCTATAGGCGGATTCATGTTATCACATATTTTGGGATTAAGAATCATCATGAAAAATCACATTGCCAAAATGCAAACAAGGTCACTGGTGACATTTCCTCATGCTTCATTACACAGCTGTAGTGCAGAATACGTACTGGGCAGTTACCCACGGAGGTAGCACTAAGGGCCTTATTATGAGTACAGCGGTCCAACCCGCAATATTATGAGTGTGGTGGTTGGACTGCCACAGGGCCTCTGCATCCGCCTGGGATCCAGGATCCCTTGGCGGTCGCATAGTGGTCAGGAGCAAAAATATGCTGGTGGTGCTACTGCGGCACCACCAAGCATATTATGAGTTGGCTTTCTACCGCCTCTTTCATGGCCTGCCATGAAAAGGGTAGGGGAGAGGCAACTAAGGAGGCCCTAAACAGGGCCACCTGCAGCTCCTGGGCCTGGGGGTGCATGCAGGGGGCCACATGCTTTGCATCCCTGGATTTGCACCCCCAGTTGCAGCACGATGTCGCATGACTGCCACACCGAGCGGGAACATGCAGTCGGTGCTCTCACGGCGGCGGTCTGCATGTTAGGCTCTCCCATGAGCCTAACAGACCACTGCTGTCAGACCACCGCTGTAACACCCACCCGCCATGCATTACAATAATATTTCCAGCGGTGGGTGCAACACAGCCATGGTGGCCATCCAGCAGACAGAGTGGTGGCAACGCCGCTGGAGGACCACCAAAGTCGTAATAAGGCCCCTAGTAATTAACCAGTAGAAAGTACTCCACTTGGGTAGATATTTTGTTCAAAACTGTGTACTATTGTTAGATAAAAGGGCAGGTGTAGTTCCTTTGTGGCCAAGCCATTCACACAGCAACTGACACACCTACAAAGACACTTAGACATCCATTCACACACTCACACACCCACTGACAGACCTACTCAGATACTGATACATTCACTCACAAACCCACTCAGACACTCATGCACCCACTCACAGACCCACACAGCCACTCACAGACCCATTCAGACACTCATGCACCTACCACTCACAGACCCACTCACACTCCCAAACCTCTCATACACCCACTGACCTACCCATACAACCACTCACATACCCACTCACTGACACAGCCACTCACACAGCTTCTCACTTACCCATACACCTACTCACACAGCCACCCACTCACCCATAAACTCACTCACACAGCCACTCACTCACCCATAGAAGTACTCCCACTCCCACTCATTCATCCATGCAGCCACTCACACACCCAGTCATTCACCCATACAGCCTCTCATCAGAGCCACTCACACACTCATACAGCCACTTACATACCCATTCACACATCCATACAAGCACTCACACGTCTACTCATTCACCCATACAGCCACTTATACAGTCACTCTCCAATACAGCCACTCCCACTCCCACTCAGTTAATCAAACATCCACTCAAACAGCCACATACTTACCCATACAGCCACTTACACACCCAGTCAATCGCCCATACAGTCACCCACACAGCCACTCAGACACCCATAGAGCCACTCACACTCCCATTTACCCACCCATACAGCCACTCACTCACCCATACAGCTACTCACACACCCACTTATTCACCTATACAGCTACTCACACACCTACTTTCTCATCCCTACAACTGCTAACACAACCATTCGCACACCCAGTCACTCACACATGGATACACAGTCACACCCACTCACATAATATATGTTAGAAATAGTACACAAAGTATACAAATGTAACTTTTGTAGTACCTTAGTATATATGTTTAACACTCAAACATTTAGAAAATGCTCACAATTGCTGGATCATGTCATCAGTGATGTCACTGACCATGTCATGAGTGATGTAATATGTGAGGTCACAGTGCATTGCAGGGGCAAAAGTTATAGTTAGCTCAGCTAACTATATCTGCTGAATTTCACTGGTTTTGGACAAGTGAAATATAAGCCTTACTATAACGTTCCTGTTATCTTTGTTTTTCAGTGAATATATATATATATATATATATATATATATATATATAGAGTGAAATTTTCATTATGTCTGAGTAATTTCAATAATCATGCATTACACTTGTGAAGTAAAATTACAGGAATGACTCAATTACACCAGTTTGAGTCATTTGGGGAAAACTCCTACCGCAGGAGCACAGGAATGATGAACTAAGGTAGAGTGAGTGGCTGCTGACTACTTCCATTCGTGTCCTGTAGCATTTAGTGCTATTTCCTTAGCAAAAAATGCCCCCTTATGCCCATTTTGGATGTAAGAGTGAATTTCGCAGTAAAGAAATAGCACTAAATGCTGATGCAAGCTTCTCACACAATTACACATAATTACAAGTATTTTTGTGGTAATCACGCTAGAGAGAATTACGGCAGTTATGATATATATATATATATATAATGTGTGTGTATATATATAAATATATCCAACCAAACCCCTACTCCAGATGGAAGAAGGCACGCACACGAAGAATGCTGAGTTATGAGGCATTTATTATTACATAGGGCCTCCTCCGACCCGGCAAGAACAGAGAGACTCGTTTCGGCTGTCACAGCAGCCTTCCTCAATCTAATAAGCACCATTTTGCTTAAAGTTTATATACTGCATCATAATCATAGCCATAAAAAACATATATCGGTTCCAATTTTAAAGAGACACACATCATAAAAAAGGTTCACGTGGATACATTCCTGTGTGAGCACTAAGTGCTAACAGTGGTCAGATATTATAAAAGTAATATACCAACAAAATTCAAATGCATAATGCATTGACATGTACCTTTTAACTGTGTAATACAACGTCTAGCCACTGGAATATACATGCTGTGTATACACTTCACCCTTCAACCACAGATGTATCATGTGTAAATATATTGGAACATACATTTGGAACATAAAATCATCGCCTATTCAAACGAACAGCGCTTATTGTGGCTCATTTTAAAAAATAATAAAGCAAACTGCGTGAACAAAAGTGCACTCAGGAGATCAAATTTCACACAGCTGATTCCTTGGTTACCATGGAGACCTCTTAAAGCAATGCCAGTGAAATTCACTCGTAGTGGAAATAAATTGGCACCCAAACATTGAAAAAGCCTAGTTAAATAACAGACATGAACACAAAAGGAGCTGGAAATCAGGAACGCTTCTGCCCAAAAAGTCATAATTTGCACATGGTGTGTATACGTGACTCTAATGTCGGCATGGACACAGGCAGTTAAAACGAATGGGACTACTAGTCCCATAATACCACATCATAGTCACATGAAAACTGATACACAGGCCCACAAGTCCAAAAAGATCTATGGCGTATATGTCAGCCAAATAAACTACTTCCACAAATCCTACACAGTTCAACTGGCGCTTGAAAAGGTTGAATGCCTGGCGAGAGAGTAACAATCCATCCGCCGCTTCACCATCGAACTCAGAATACAGGCTACAAGTACAGGCTCCAAATGGATTCCTTGAGTGTAAAAACATCCTAATAATGTTTATATCATATTGTCTCCAATGTAAGTAAAACACGCAGTCTGTGCATAATAGTCATTAGTGCAGGGTCGGGGGAGATCAATGTGCAAAAATCCACAAGCCAAGCAAACCTCACCGATACAGCGTCCCACCACATGTATTTTGTTTCTTCTGGAGAGGAAAGCACCTTTGTAGTGAATCAGTTTGAACCTAGCATTCCAGTTACTGTTCTGCATGTGGCCAACACTCTATGCTGTTGATTTTTTGCTGATTTATTCCCCGATCAGTATCCCACATAGACTTCAACACTTCATTGATTCAGTAGTTGCTGATATTCATGCTGTGTGTAGTTACGGGTTTGGCACTTTCTTCATTACTTGTACATTTGGATCCTTTGGGAATGAGAGAAGGCTTCGTGAGCTAGGTCTCCCATCTCTTCAGATGCCAAAAAGCGTAGGGGCATATTTACAAGCCCCTTGCGCCACTTTTGCGCCGCCGTTGCGTCACTCATGTGACGCAGCGGCGACGCAAACCATGCGCCACGTTGCGCAATATTTACAACGTGACGCATCTAGGGAGATGCGTCACGATGTAAACCCCTGCGCCACATGAAACCTGCGTCAGGTTTCATGTGGGCGTTCCAGCGCAGGGTGGGCGTTCCCTCGCAGGTACGCCACGTAAAAGTGACGCAGTGAAATCTACAAGATTTCACTGAGTCACTTTTACGCCCATGCTGCGTCAAAACCCTGCGCCTGCTTGAAGCAGGCGTAAGGATTGACGCACCATGTTAGGGATAGGGCACCCCCGAGCATTGCTGGAGCTGCGTCGCGCTTGCGACGCGACTCCAGCAATGCGCCGCCTTTCCGTCGGGGGATGCGTCACGCATCTGCCATTCTGTGCGCCACGGCGCGCCGCATTGTAAATGCGGCGCATCGGCGGTGGCGCAAGGGCAAACTTGTGTGTCGCATCTTCCCTGGCGCATCCCTGCTGATTTGCAGGGATGCGCCAGGGAACGTAAATATGCCCCGTAGTTCCCTTATAATTATATTCCATTTTGTTTTAAATTACATCCCAAGAATCTGATTTCCTTATTCGAGTGTATAGAGAGTGTTAATACACAGCAGCCCTCGCACTCATTTAGTTTATACGTTTAATGAGGCATCAGAGCTGTCTTCCTGAACTGCAGTAGAGGGTTGCACATGTAGTGATAATAATCACTTCTCTTGGTAGCCTTCTTCCATAGCCTGAAAATATTTTGGATGTTAGTAATATATCTTTATGCGTGGTGGACAGCAATGGCAATTATATCAGTGCTATAGGTGCAGTCAGTTATTTTATCATATTTGTAATGCGATTTGGTTTCACAGTCAACCACTAAGCCATGTACTGACAATTACATGCTATATAATATCCCTTGAAATCTAGAATCATCATATCTTCATTCTGACGTAGTCTGAATGAGGCCAGGTTATCTGAGCTCTGTAAATACCCTTTGAGGTTCTTCCATGGGCACTATCTGCAGTACGTATAACATTTTTAGAACAAAAATAAACAATTTGGCCAGAGCTATTCTTTCCGAAAGAGCCATAGGAAAATCGGGGCTAAAAACAATAAACCTCTCGAACTTTCAAAGGATAGTGCATCTACATCATAAACTCTATTCATATTGGGGCTCATGTGTATTCTGAAATATGGATAGGGTGGTGTCCTATTTTTATAGGATATGTCTGATTGTCTGCATTGATTTGTTAGGTACCCGTGTGATCAGTTCATCAGGGAACCAGGTACCATACCATACTCCTCAATAACCTCTAGCATCTATGGAAATATCATAGGGGGTGTTTTATATATAAGAAAATATCGTAGTCTTAGAGTGAGACACTGTGTTTTTTTATTTGTTTTAGCCATTTGTCTCTAAACTAGCACCTGAGCAACTGCAACAGTCTCAGGTTTCAGTTTGAAACTCATAGGGAAAGTGGGCAGGGTATCCTTAAACTTTACTCCTTTTTACCCTTTTGTATCTCTTATCTTGATGACACCAAACCCTTTGATTTAACCTTCAACATTACATCAGTGTGCAGTAGGAACACCCATGCAGTATACCTGTAATAGTTTCATTGTTTCCCACATATACAGCAAGTCACTTGCATCAATCAATCATGTGTTTATAGAGCGCAGCTACTCACCTGTAAGGGTCTCAAGGCGCTGAGGGAGGTGGGGGCGCGCAGCTCCTGGAGGTTTACGGAGTTCGGTCGAAGAGCCAGGTCTTGAGGTCTTTCAGGAACTTGGGGAGTGAAGGAGTCTGCTGGAGGTGGAGGGGGAGGGAGTTCCATGACTTGGCAGCGAGGAGGGAGAAGGAGCGTTCTCCTGATCTAGTCTTCTTCATTCATGGTACCTTCGCAAGGGAGAGCTGGGCAGAGTGGAGGGATCTTTGGGGTGCGTTGAACATGAGGTGGTGCTTCATGTAGGCCGGTCCGGTGTTGTGGAGGGCTTTGTGGGCGTGGGTGAGAAGCTTGAAAGTGATTCTCATCTCGACGGGGAGCCAGTGTAGAGTCCGTAGGTGTTGGCTGATGCGGCAGTGGAGTTGAGTACTAGTCTGGTGGCGGCATTCTGGACATTATGTAGTTTGCGGGTGAGGTTCTTGTTGATCCCGGCGTAGAGTGCGTTGCCGTAGTCTAGTCTGCTGCTAATTAGGACGTGGGTGACGGTTTTCCTGTGTATCAAATGCCTTGTGGGTTTCTAGACTAAAAATGGAGTTCTGTACAATTGCCTGTTGAACAAGTCTCTTAACACTGGTTGTAGGATGTACAGATATGTGTAGGTGTGAGAAAGTGAATTATTAATTGGGTGGACGGTAGACCACCACAAGTAATAAAGTCACTATAGTTAAAAAGTCGAAAGCACAACACAATATTAATCCCACTCCAATTTATAAATTAAGAATTAAGAAAACTTAATAAAAAATATTTGACATCAAAATGACAGAAATCAAATAAGGTAAATTGTAAATTTGGATTTTTAAATATTTAATAAAAATAGCTCCAAAAAGCACAAAGTGCTAATGGTAGTCAATGGTACGAGAAGGTTGGGATCTAGAAGCAATTTGAGGTTGACTGTGATGGAATGTGGGTTGGATACACCAAGTAGATTGGCACTGCTAGGACCTAGAAGTAGGGAAATTTAAAAAAGTTTCTAAGTCCCAATTTGAAAAGGACTTGGTAGCTTTTCTAAGGAAATACTCTTCTCCACTTGAGACAAGACTGAAATTCAATCCAATGCCATGGAACTGCCGGTTGGATACTTTTCATGGTTGGTCCCCTTGATGCTCTGGAGCTAAAGTTTTGAAAAAATTCCCAAACTGCTTTTGGGGCGTAAACTGCCACAGGAGTACACTTCAATGTCTCCCATGACTTCAGGGGGAGGAGTGTGTCAGGCAGAGGACACCAGCAAATTCCATTCCAGGGTCAGTCACTGAGATTCTTCACAGAAATGCTCTCTTCAGCTTTTTGTATGTTCCTGAAGCTTCCTATGGAATCGGCCTTATGATCTTTGGAGATCTTTCTGACTTTGAAATTCAAATAGAAGGGGGGTCCAACCTCTTCAGGTCCTTCTCACAGGTGCCAAGTGCAGCAAGTTCAGTCTACATGGAATCCATTTGCACATCCAGCAGTATTCTAAATGGGTGCCTTGGGGTGCTACATCTATGCCTAGAACCAGCTACTGGGAGGGTTTGCTCCTGAACACTCTCTAACCAATGTGATAAGAGTTCCCAGGGGCAACCCTACAAACATTTTCAGTAGTTCTCTGTTTGCCTTATTGCAAACAGGCCGATAATAACATGTGCCAGGGCATTTTCAACACTGTGAAAGTATTTAGTCACACTAAATTTGAACTCTGACGGCTGGGTGTGTGTGTGGGAGTGTCCTAGAGAAATCAGCAGTGTCCTCACATCGAACACTAAACTCCAGTTTGACCTCGACATTGTACCCACAACAAACACAGAGACAGACGTCTGGTAGGACAAAAGTATGGTCCTTCAGCAACTACACAGGGGATACATAAGAATTGTCGTGGCATTCTGTTCTCTCCCTTTCAAGGCACCAAGGTGTGGCATGCGGTTCAACAGTCCTGTCAAGTAGGATGTGGCAGTGTGGTGTCAACATGATGCCTACAGATTTCGAGGAGTTATCCCTGCCCATTTAGGTCAGACTATTGTTTGCTCCTGAGAGGCATTTCACAGCTTTTCCAGGACTTTAGCAGAGACTAGTAGAGGCAAATGTGAACGTTTATTAGCCCTCTGACAGTTCAGGGATGTAAAGAGTAACTTTCTAAAGGTTGCTTTTCCTTAATATGTGTTAAAAATATCAGACTTAACCATAGATTTGGATTTTTAGTAACTATTAGAAATTGTGGTTTGATTATTTTTCTAGCTTGTTCCATTCCCTAGATAGCAATATTAGTATTTAGTCTGCAGTCTCTTTTTTATAGGACAGCTAGGCCTTCCACAATGAAAATATCTTGGGCCTTTCTACATGTGCCACTTTTAAATACCATGCACCCTACCTTGTGGACTACAAGGCTTAAATGGGTGACTTATGAATATTTAAAAGGGAGTTTTTTACCTGTTAAAAAAGAATTATTTAACAGGTCGAACTACAAGTTTTACACTGCAGCAGGTAGATTACAATGGTAGTCCTGAAGTCATATTTTTCTTTTTCAAATTAACCCATGGTTCAATACATGCTGCAGTCCAAGGGTAAAATGTAACTTTCCATGCCATGGGTGCAGTTTCTACACTTCATACTATAATGTTGTAGAAACATTTAATATGGTAAAAGGGATTAGCCAATTTCGACATTGTTTAGGGGTGAGAGCACATAAAGTGAGCACTGGACAGCAGTGCCTTAGTGTGCAGAGTTTTCTGCTAATATTTTAATGGAAAATATCAGATTTGTTAATTGCTCTGTGTGCTGAGGGTTGCCACATATGCTAAAAACCTATGTGCTATCTAAAATTATGGCACAGATTTTTGAAACTTTCATGTAGCACAACACAATAAGACACCTTGTTGTGCTGCACTGCATGAAAGGGAGAGGGCAGAATTGCACCATATTTAACATTATATGGTGCATTTCGGTCCTCTCCTTCTGTTGGCTCACAATGTACTGCCTTGCGACTTGCTTTAACTTGTGTTACTTCAGATTTACTAAGCAACGCAGGGCCACAGAAGGTGGCTTTGCGTTGCATAGTAAATTGGACATTAGTGCTGCATTGCCCTTGCTTTACTTGAGTGATGCAAGGGCAGTCCAACACAATGATCAATTTGCCCAAATATGTCCTTCTCTTGTCAGTGAAACTCCTACAATTTTAGACTCGTCCTAATCCTTTAACGCCATGTGATTGTCACAGAGGCCTGTCCAAAGTAATAATAACTATATCCTTTTAAGACAGCAGTAATGATACAAGTCAGTTCACTCTGCTATTCAATGGTCTATTGTTCAAATTTAGGGTCAGACATCATCATCCTCACCGATTTGTTCATGATCTTTGCTCAACGCTACACTGATTACATGTATCATTATTAAATGCAATCAGCACCAAAATTGCACATAAATGTTGTGTTAAAGTTTGTTATGTCTATTTGTATAGCATGCTAATCACCTGTGAGGGTATCCAGTCACTTCACAGGTGGGTAGGCGGAGGTTTCCTTGTATGACAAACATTTGAAAAGCTAGGTCTGCAGCGTCTTGCATAACTCAAAAAGTGATGAAGCGGATCTGATGTGCTTTGGGAAGTTGTTCATGGATTGGTGGAGGTGTATGAGAACGTGCAAACTCCAGCCTTGTTTTTGTGTATGCAGGGTACCTGTGCTAGTGAGAGTCTGACTGAGCGAAGGTGTCTGGAAGGTTGGCAGAAGTGTATGCAGCTGTTGAGGTAGGAGGGGCCTACATTGTGTAGTGCTTCGTATGAATGTGTGTGAAGAATTTGAACTGAGTGCGTTTGTGTATGGGGAGCCAGTGGAGTTCCCTGAGAAGTGGAAAGATATAGGTGTGGTGAGGGAGGTTGAGAGTGTGTCTTGCTGCAGCCTTTTGGATGGTTTGGAGCCTGTTCAAGAGCTGTTGGTGATTCTGACTTAGAGTGGGTTGCTGTAATCAAGTCTGCTGGTTTCACACGGCCTGTGTGACTGTTTTCCTCGTGTTCTCTGGTAGACACTTGGATTGTGGAAACAGGCGGGGCTACCATTTTCACATCCTGAGGATGTTATTTGTACTCAGAACTTCCCATCAGCCATAGTATTTGAGTAAGCTATTTTAGGTTTGTTACTGTTAAGACATGGGGGTAGAGTGGCACTGCATCAACTTGAAGACTTAATATGATTTATAATTGCAACTAGATTGTCACATCTTTCTGCAATTCTTTATGACCTTGCAGAAGGCCATCTTATAGGCCAGGGTTCAAAAGAAACACACACACCAAACAAAATAAAAGGAGGGGGAGTTCACCTTATTTACCGGCCTGTGCATTTGAATAACTATCATCCCACTTTTCTCTTTTGAGGAGAGAATAATAACCAGATCCTTTGTCACCATTTCCACAATTCAGTAGGAGTTCCTTGGACTGTGCCATGAGATGGAGCTGAAATGTCTTTGAAGTGGATTCGGCTAAACTGGTTGTTGGGGATGGGTAAAGTTGGAGGGAATAGGAGAGCTATCCACAAGCATCCTGGAATATAGCTTGTAAACAACTCTGACAATATTGGTGCCACTCAGCACACAATTTGTATCATGGTATATTGAGAGTGAGAGTGGGATGTTTGTGAAGATTTTGAGGCTTGGCGCAAGATTGCCTACCAATTGCTTATTATTTTGCCTATTAGAATTCCTAGTCTGGCCCACAATTTGTCGAAATTCAGTTGATAGGCCTCTCATCTGCTGCAACATACTCTTAGTCTACCATACTAGAGAATACTCCACCTACTTCTACCTTTTCCCTACACCTAGACTAGGTTAGGTACACTGGGGTAGAACTAGCATAGAGACGCATCGTATGAGTACTCGCATTCTTAGCTCATGTTATTTATGTTATTTATGTACGTGAATATATGCTAAACAATAATGCTAGCGCAGTATCCCGGCCTGACGCACTGAGAAGACGCTGTCATTCCTGCACGCAGACGAATCCAGCTTCCAGTGTTCTGACTCCCTTTGCGGGGTGTTAGAGTTCCAGATCCGGCAGGAGATTCCCACCTCTCTCATTCTCAAGCTATGGAGCTGACTAGATCCTAGAGGGACTCTTGGCATACTAGACTTGGCATACTAGATTTAACATACTCTTAGTCTACCATACTAGAGAATACTCCACCTACTTCTACCTTTTCCCTACACCTAGACTAGGTTAGATACACTGGGGTAGAACTAGCATAGAGACGCATCGTATGAGTACTCGCATTCTTAGCTCATGATATTTATGTACGTGAATATATGTTAAAAGATAATGCTAGCGCAGTGTTATTTATTTCTACTGCTTACGCTGTACATTATTTATCTTGCATACTGTCTTGTGATCATAACAGCACATATCTCTTACACGAGAAACAAGACTGTTCAATAAAACCCTTTTATTGAAACGCCCGTCTTTCCTTTCTGTGTAACTCTGTAGAAACTAAGCATGCACGATTGACTGAGTGAAACTGTTATCTATTGTTTCCACGATTCTGAGACGTGTTCCGATTCTAAAGGGAAACAAAAGTTGTCATGTTTTTCGGTTGCCAGAAACTACTCCCTTCTTGTTCTCAAGGAGTTTCTAGTGGCCTCTGAGCTAGCTTGCACAAGTAATTAAGTTTAATATACTCGATAGGGACATACCGACCTTAGTCCTATGTCAAGCCTATAGGTTATATTATTCCAATGCGCAGAGCCTATTAGGGAAATAGGAACTACACTACATGGCGCCCAACGTTTGGTAAGGCAGTAATTTAACGCTAGATACTGAGTAACTCATTCGTGCTTTTCTCAGAGACCCCTACTCACATACTCCATAAGACGTCTGGAGTGGGTAGGGTTAAATATCCGCCAAAACTAAATAGGGAAGCACCCTATAAATTAGTTGTTTGGTTTATTCAACGTTGAAGGATACAGTTTTCCAAAATATTGTGCACCTTATCTTTTTTGTTTCCTTGAAACTTGTTCTACATTTTTCAAAAAACAAATGTCCGTAAACGGGGACGATGCCACCAACACCGGTGGAGCTGCGGCTCAACCAGTCGTAACAGCTTCTAACTTTACAGGTTTAATTGAAACCGAGGAGGGTGTTATAGACATCCATCCAAACTTAAGAAGAGCCATCACTCTAAAACTTATAAAACATGGCCTACCACCAAGAGGAGGTAGAGCAGTTTTCGTGATAGAGGCACACGAATCCTTTCAGACAGAGGTATTCTATTCATGGGTAATATTTCCTGAATCAAATCCAGTTACAAGAATGTTTCACTTCTACAAAGAAGATGATCCACCAGAGGAATATATTCCTTTCGAGGATATTGAAATTCCACTAACATACCAGGAGCATCAGCTGTGGTTTATAGGCGCCCTAAAACATCACAAAAACATTACCAGGCTCGGTCCACTAGGTAGACCAGGAGCAACATGGCCGATTCTAGCCGGCTACACACCTCATCCTGACATTGAAGAAATGTCAGACGAGGAACTACTTACTCAACTTACAGAGTTGATAAAAATCTACAGACAATTAGTCCAATATGTCATGCAGACTTTCACAGTCCAACCACCATTAACAATTCCAAATCAAACTCCTCAACAGGGGAATACACTAAAAATTACACCACAGACTCTATACGCAGTCATGGGAAAAATGCCCACAAAACGTGAGCAAATTCCATTCTGGATAGCTCAAAAAATTAATCAAATAG
This sequence comes from Calotriton arnoldi, assembly GCA_963921515.1. Taxonomy (NCBI): domain Eukaryota; kingdom Metazoa; phylum Chordata; class Amphibia; order Caudata; family Salamandridae; genus Calotriton; species Calotriton arnoldi. The sequence continues at coordinate 758,852 of CAWUFW010001843.1, read as the reverse complement.
AAGCAGTATTTCCAAATACTAGCCCTTATGAGAAACACAGAATACTAACAATCTGTTTACCAATGGGGATCACACCACAACTGGAAGACTGCACCACTTGGGGCTCAGTCTTTGCTGCCATCTATACTAAAACACATGGTATTCCATCAATTGCAGTAATACCAGATGTCCTGAAACAAATTCAAAACGAATACGGGGCAGAGCCTGCACTAAATTTAGGTATGAAATTACTGAAAAATTTCGACCAGGTCTCAACAATAATATTATCTAATATTAAAGAGGAGGCAGCAGCAGTGGCGATCCGCCAACGATTAAGGGAATTCGATGTTACAGAACATCAAACAGAACCACCCAGAATAATAGAACAATCTTATGCAGAATTAGGCAGAGATAGTTTGGGTGGAAGACCATTGAAGCCGAAACTATCTGACAGTCCTGAGAAGGACTCTATTAAACAAACTCCTACATCTTCTACAAAGAAGTGGGAAACTAATAAACATAATTCAAACGAGAAACGTTCTCAATCCCGAGGTAGTTCTCCTCAAAAGGAGCCCTCTGAAAGGTATCAAGATACTGATACACGTTCCTCTCCTACCTTTCAGATCTCGTCACAGACATCGGAAAGAAGAGGACGGTCAGAACATAGAGAAGAACGCGTGAAATCGAAAGACGACAAACACGCTCCGAAAAGTCAATCTAAACCTCAATTCTCAAAGAAGAAGGTAGCAGGTCTGAAGGTCAGACATGCCGAGGATACTGAGAACACAACTCAAGAACGGAGAATGGGCTCAGACAATGCTGGACAGTGCAGCAGAAGTCACAATAGCTCGCCAGAACCTGAAGGAACTTCTGGAGATAGTGGACTTGAATGAGTACATTGCAGTTGAGACTGTAGACACCAGGGTTAGTACTCCACAAAAGTTATATGAAATAACACTCCGGATGGAGGGAGACATACCTAGACAGGTGAAAGCACTCTTTTGGGAAAAACTTTCAAGGGGTTATGACATACTTCTAGCAGAAAAAGACTGGCCACCACAATTTGTCAGGGAGTGCCCACATGGTGAGGACATTATTATGCCTGCCTTCTCCAACCATATTCCAATTCACCTAAAATATACTTATGCCAGGAAATGGGCGGTTGCCCAGGCCCCAGCATTATACAAAAATCATGTAGGATGGGATGAGGACTCACCTCACCATAAAATACATCTAAAAAATGAATCTACTGCACAGAGGCAGTATCCAATAAAGCAAGAAGCTAAAAAACAGGTCAGGGAGATCTTAAATCAACTTGAATACCAAGGGGTGATTGAAACATGCACCTCTTCAATGAACAATCCTTTGTTTCCTGTCTCCAAACCAGACAATACATATCGTCTAGTTTTGGATTACAGACACTTAAACACTTGTTCAAAAACTTTTACGGTGCAAAATGCACACAGTACAGCATTAATGAATAACATTGTGCGTAAAAAATATAAAACCACATTGGACATCTCAAATGGTTTCTTTTGTCAAAACATAGCACCTGGAAGCAGGTACTTAACAGCTTTCTCAATAATGGGGACCCAGCGTCAATTTTGTCGACTCCCACAAGGGTTCAAGAACATCCCGGGGTTATTCTCAGCGAGGGTAACGGAGTTACTACAAATTTATGACAATGAGGCATTGTCATATGTCGATGACATCTATCTGACAGACGATGACCTGGACAAACACTTGAACAGGGTGAGCACCATTATACTGGGCTTCGCCTCTGAGGGCAATAAATTCAACTTCAAAAAGTCCAGAATTGCCCATCTCAATGTCCTCTTTTTAGGATATGAGGTTTCAAGTGAAGGCAAGAGCTTGGCAGCCAACTTTTTAGAAAGGTGTGCGCTGGTCCAACCTCCTAAAACGCTGAAAAATTTACAATCCATCCTGGGTTTCCTAAATTTTGGAAGAACTTACATTCTAAATTACGCAGAAAGGGTTAAACCTCTCTACGCATTAATCAAACCTGATTTTTCAATCAAAAATTGGACACATGAACACACAGAAATCTTGCGTTCACTCCAAGCTAACATGTTAGCAACAAATCACTTACAAACACGCGTAAGTCAACGCAACTTAGTGATCCGAATAATTTCGGGTCAATGCGGATTCACCTACTTAACATTTAATGAGGGTGAAAAAGTACCAATTGCATACAAATCACATTTGTATACACAAGCAGAAATGCGCTTCACTTCAACAGAAAAAATTCTGACAGCAGTTCAAACCGCTGTAGCAAAAGAAAGAGCTCTAGCCCAAGGGAAACGCATTATTGTTGTAACCCCTGTTCCGGCCTTAGAGGCGGTAACAAAAGCGAGCATTCCAAATGCTAAAGCATTACATCCTAGATGGATACAATGGGTTAATTCTCTTGCTGCAACAGATGTTGAATATGTTTTTGATCCTGATTTAAAAACACAAGCGTTCCTGCAATATGAACATGAATGTCCTCTGCCCACTGAGATTCTGCCTCTTGATCAGTACGAATTCATAATTTACACTGACGGATCCGCACAACCCGCAACAGGGAGTAAGCAAGCTTACAGTGCAGCGTGCGCAATCGTTAAAGTCGCATGCGCGAGGGCAACTTCAGACCTATGGTCACAAAAACCCAATCTCTAGGAGATTGCACAGCTCAGCGAGCTGAACTACAAGCATTCAAACTGGCACTTTAAAGTACAGATCGAGAATTCCCCACACTAATAGTGTGCGATTCTTTCTACTGTGTACAGTCGTATAATGAATATATACAAACTTGGCTTGAAAACGGGTTCAAAGATGCAAAAGGTGGCACAATAAAGCATAAAACGCTTTGGGAACAAGTAGTTCAGTTAAAAAGTGAACTACCAAAGGCTCACGTGATCCATACACTGAGTCATCAACGTGATGGCGTTCACGTTGCAGGGAATTCATTGGCTGACGAAGCCGCAAAGGGGGCTGTTCAGACGGCTTCCGTAGCTGCGCTCACTCGATCAAAAACGAGAATAGACAGTGAGATAATGTTGGCTGTCAATGCTACGAGCAAAGGCAGTGGTGCAGCGTTACCACAAAAGTTTCCACTCAAGTACTCTTATGTAATTGATGCGAACAACGTTCTTTTTGCTCAAATCCCTGGAGTGCGGGATAGGGTAATTCCAAACATGGAACGTAGAGCAGCTTTGATTTATGAAGCACATCTGGGGGAGGGTCTGTCACATCAAGGGATCTCTAAAACAATATTGACATTAAAAGAGATGTACTGGTGGCCTGGAATGAATACACATATTCACATCTTCATCAATGACTGCATAGACTGTAAGGTACAGCGAGATGCAGAACGCCACCAGACACCATGCTACGAAGTAGCCTGCCAGGGACAGACACCATTGTTAGACAGCATTAGACTATCTATGCACAGGCGTCCTTGTGGACGACTGCAATCCCACAAATACTAAATCAAGGTTCCTATGGATATGGCCTCAGTGCTCGGCTGATGCTCGAACTGTTATAAAAGATTTGCGAGTCTTTATCGGCACATACGCAATAGGCACGCTACATTCTGACCAGGGCCCTGCGTTTAGCTCTCGAGCTTACAAAGACGCCATGGCCAGTCTGGGCGTTGCATTGCGGTACTCCTCTCCGTTTCATCCTGAGGGAAATTCTGTTGTGGAAAGGAAAAACTGGGACATAAAGCAGTCTATAACAGCTAGGGTATTAGGTTCGGGTGATGGGTGGGTCAAACATCTTTATGGGGTCCAACGCTCATTAAACAATTTGCCAAGAAGTTCTCTAGGGGGGGTCACTCCATATGAGGTCCTGTTTGGGACAAGAATGTGGGTGCCAGATCTGGAATGCAGTGGCACAGTGGTGGAAAATAAACCCTTTGATATCAAAAATCGTTTGGCTGTTTTTCAGGATCTAAATGAACTAAGATCGAAACAAAGCAAGCAACGTGTTCCTGCAGCCAACCACCACTGGGGAAAAACCGGCGGTCCCAGCAATGCCTGTCTGGATTCCAAAAGTTGGGGATCTAGTCAGAGAGAAAATTGCGGACAAGAAGAATTTGGACCTTCTTACAGACAACCAGTACCTGTCCTAGCCGTACACGGCACAAGAACAGTACTTCTGCCGCCCCTTGCTGGAAGAAAGGAGAAAAGATTTGTGTCCATTGACCTCATCAAACCACAGTATGTGGCCAATACTAAATAGTAGGCCTCGTGGACTCCGACCTAGTAGCAGACACACTCCTCTCGCTACTATCCAAGAGGTTCAGACTGAAAGACTGATAACCATCGAGAATTCAGCAGTAATAGATGAAGGACTGAGCAACAATGCAATGGAACTCATCCCTCTTGAAACTCAAGTAACAGTTCGTCCAAATACACCTGTCTACACCAATGTAACAAGTGATCAACTGGTTCCAGCGATTTCTACAAATCCTGATGCAATTCCAACAATTGACAGAACTGCTTCTGGCTATTTCATTAACTTTGATACGTTTTCTGAGGATCTGAGTGAACCCGAGACGTCGCCAGCATCAAAAACTTTTAAACAGCAAGTACAAGACTTTTTACATTTTTTGAAAAAGACTTATCTGGTTTCACCATGGATTGAACTTTGGGTTATTTCTGGAATATTTTTCTTCCTGCTTTGGCTAGCTTTGGTAATGACTATGAGCGTGCTTATAAATGGCAGATACATCCATTTGGACACTGAAAGAAAAGAAGTGAACTTACTTTTGAAACCTCACAAATCATCCCATCGTGAAACAAGTGACTTGTCTGCAGTGAACATCACAGCCGTTCCTATACAGGATGGTATAGTGTGGGACAAAACAGATTTCGATATTTTTGGCCCAACGGACCATTTGAACATTCCACATTTATTTAAGATTTCACTAAGTGATTTTGTTTCATCCAGTACCTACTCTGATGATTGGGACTTTGAAACTGTGAATAACATAATGTTTGATCTAGAAAAATCTGCTGCATTTTCTAATAATGAATATTTAGATGGTTCATCAGACTATGAACAGCTGTATTGCTATAACCACTATGGTCATCATTTTTTGCATAAATCTGCAACACCTAGAAATGTGTTTATGTTTAACCAATGGGAGCATTGTACTACACCACCAAAAGGTAGTTCAAAAACATTTGCTAAAAAGTCTCCATATTTTTCAGGATACAATACATCTGATCCAGAAACATTTTACTATAAAAATGTAAACAAAACAGGACTGAAAATTATGTTAACTAATACAAAACAGATTTACTCTGCAGCATTTATTGCCCAACTGTCTAGACAGGGTTTCGACTTATGGAAAGACACAATAGACACAAAATCTGTCTGGGGTACTAAAAATTGGCAAGTGCAGGGGATAGAAGCTTTATTTAGAGCCTGTATCGTACCTCAACAAATAATGTTTTTGAATGACACGGTCCAACAAACGTCTTGCCTTGGGTTAGCCAAGATCAAAGACATGAAAGCACCTTCTGTACCAACACCTGCAAGTGATAACAATACACAGGCAGCGGTTACAGTTGACACAATACTACAACTCAACAGAACAAATCCTGATTGGAGAAAATGGTTGATCTGGCCCACAGACACAAACAACTGTCAAGAAAGATTCCTGAATAAAACACAGGGGTTTACTATTCACAGGCCAGACCCACGATACATCCAAAGACAGCATCCGGAGGTAGTAACAACATACAGTGTAGGAAAATTATGCCTCGATTGGCTGCAAAAATCTACACTTAAGGATGTGAAACAACACTTATCTTTACTTAAAGAAGACGTAGACCTTAGGGAATTCTTGCTTGGACCAAGAAAACCGCGTCAAAAACGTTTCATATATGCCGGCATTTATGCTGCTTATAATGAAGCATGGAAGGTGTCACAGATGGAGGCCGCAGAACGAATACGTGAACTTGATCGTATTAATTTAGAGAAAACTCTCTCTGTGGTCGACAATGGGTTAACAACTTTGTCCTCCAGAATTTATTCATTGGACAGTATTGTATCCTCTGCTATCGACATACTGGAACAAGATTTAGCCATGTTACAGCAAGGCCAGTCTCAGTTACGTTCTATTATGTTATTAAGCTGGACGCTGCAATCTTTGCGTGCGGGCTATGTGCCTTGGCGTTTTATCAACACGACGGCTCTGTTTGCAGAATACAATCTAACTGATAAACAGATCGAACTGGCACAAAGGGGAGCAAAGTATACAGTACTGAGCATTGAAAAACTTGAAAAATTACCATTCACAGTGGCAGAAAAACCAACTACAGAATGGCTTATTCATGGCAAAATTAGTCTACCTGTGACTACTTTCCAGTTTCAGTATTGCCTTAAACAGATGCAAGCAGGCAAATATGAAAGGTTGGGTAAAGAATACATTAAGACATCCTGGAATTTACCTTACACCTATAGATGTTGGAGTGGGGATCGTGAAGTGTTTCTAAGCGGTACACACTGTGAAAGTGCACTAAGCGGTTCACTGATTTGTCAGGACATATCTTTACACGGGGCTTGTAATGGTTCTGTGGCAAACTTGTCCTGCCACCAGCAGGGTACACCAGCTGCTGTGATTAATCCAACGTTTGGACAACTTTCTAATGGGAGTTACCTCATGTTGAATGATCAGAGTTGCTGTGGCATGTTGCCAGGCATCCCATATCTAGTAACGGTCAACTCCAGGGTCACTTGCTGTATGCAAGTATTGTTTGCCCCAATAGACACAGTCAGGGAGTCGCCTCTATGGCCTTCGTTGAATGTCTCTTTTATACGATTTGATACTTTAAGCAGAATGAAAGCCATGCTTATACAACAATCAGTGCCTTTGACCTCTGCCAAAGAAACCTATGATCTACAAGTTGCAAGGACTTCGGCTGAGATACAAGCTTTAATTCGTACAAACTGCCCTATACATTTCGTAGAAATGATAGGACGTATCTTTAACATGTCTGATACAAGCGGAATTGTACATGTATTTAAGACCATCTGTTCCGGACTATTAGCACCTTTCCAGGCTGTCCTCGGAATCATCCCAAACTTCGCACATTCGGTGTTTGGTGGTGTGCCGTTAATTCTAGCACTTGTTGCAGGAATTCTGTTTCTATTCCTCCTACTACGCTATGGCAAGCCTCTTCGCCAACATCATTCCGAGCGATGTGGAGAGACTCCTCCTTGAATGGAAATGCCGTGAGCGAATAGTACAGCTTTTGGGCATGCCTCGTCTACGGGAACTTAATACAACGTGGTTCCTGTCATTCAGACCAATCTGGCAAGATTGCTTCTTACCTGTTCTACGCGCATCTTACCTGTTCTACGCTGCCTGTTTTGCAGTGAAGAATGCGTGCTAGACACCTGTCTAACACTCCCATCAGTCATGCCAACGGATATCGATACTCTGCTGGACCCGATAACCGCCCATGCTGTGTGTTGTCCCCAGAGGCTTCCAATCCTGATGGCGGCATTCATTGAGATCTCACAGATGCTTCCGGCTGCTGCTGAGGTACGAGATGGATCAACGGGCCCACAGGTAACAACGGACGCGAACCTTGCTTCTTATGCTGAAAGCGATGTTTCTCATCTCTGTGCAATTAACCTTCTGAACGAGGTGTTCCAAATGTCACCAACTTCGGTGGATGATATTTTGGCTACGGAAATAGATGATCTAATGTTTACGCCAGACCCATACACTGACTTTGATTCGGCTCACAGTGTACCAGGGCAACAATGAAATTTGGCCTTCATATTTTTCAAACTTGGAACTATTCCCAGAATTGAACTTTTTTCTTTTTAAATTTTTGAAATGACATGGCAAATGAACAATCTGCTTACAGTAGAACTAGTCTTATAAAACGGACTTCTTTGAATACTTCCAGGGACACATTGTCACCTTACTTGTCTAACATTTCATTTAATTCTATGATATGCAATGGTTTTGATTTTGAAGACTTATCGACCATTTCGTCATATGTATATATTTCTGTTTCATTCAAGTTGCATTTTTACTTCCGTTATATGCTTAGAATGAAAACGATGCTTTATATGTACAGTACTTATTGCATTTCAACAGTTTTGAGTTTCTTTTAAAATGTTTTTAGAAATGTTTTTAGCAATATGTGGTACTCAATTTTATGTTTAGCATTTAAAATGTTTAGCATTTAGTATTATCGTTCAATCGAAGATGGAGTGGGTGTTGTATTCCGCTTTAGGGGTCCGTATATAGGCTTTCCTGAATCATGTCCTTATATAGGCACAATTCGCCTTGCCCTTATATAGGCATAGAATCCCTGTCCTTATTTAGGCATTAACCGTGCACTCCAAATACAGGCATGGTCACCGACATCCGTCAACCCTAACGTCACAACGAGTTCTTAGAAACCAGACCCTTAAGCTTCGGGAGTTCCCTAGCACAGGACTATTGATTTCTCCAAGAACTCATCTATTATGTATGAACCGTTATACCTTAAGGGTTCATTCCTGACGTCTTCCTCTGTCCGACTTCACGTCAATGCTAACATTCCAAGACACCTACCAGGTATAAATATACCTTCCCTTGCCCAAGCAAGTTAGAGGAGACCTCGACTTCAGAGGAGCCCGTATCCCGGCCTGACGCACTGAGAAGACGCTGTCATTCCTGCACGCAGACGAATCCAGCTTCCAGTGTTCTGACTCCCTTCGCGGGGTGTTAGAGTTCCAGATCCGGCAGGAGATTCCCACCTCTCTCATTCTCAAGGTATGGAGCTGACTAGATCCTAGAGCATAGGTCTTCAAACTGTGGGGCGCGCCCCCCTGGGGGGGCGCAGCATCCCCTTAGGGGGGGCGCAAACTCCACCCGACCTATTAACCTTCCATTGTTTCTTCCAGGCCCATTAGGCTTCGTGTGTCTCAGTCCGATCTGCTGCTGCAGATCGGGTTGCTGGGGACTCGTCTGGGCAGTGTCTGGAGTCTTATCTCCGGCACGCCCGAGTTTTTCACAGGTCTTTAAAGACCATGTGCAACCCATGTATATCTTGTAAACAGAGCACAAAGAGCCAAACAAGAGCTCAAAGCGAGCACAAAAGAGCACAAACTAGTACAAAAAGCTCAAAGAAGGGTACAAATAACACAAAAGGGCACAAAAAAGCAGAAAATAGCAAAAAGGAAAAAGAAAGGAGCACAAAATGCACATCCCGATTGCGACCCCTTTTATGCTGCCTCGATAGGGAATTTCAGAATGGTTAATGGCTGCTAAACTGTTCAGGTTTTTTTTAAATATGCTTGGGGGTAGTCTGAACCGAAAACTGACCTATTGATAGCGAACCATTTAAACTTTCCTGTTACATTTGAATGGCATTCATAACTTCCTAAGCTCTGGTCATAAAAGGCATGATTGTAGGCTTAACATAAGAGGAATCCCTTTAGAGAAAACCGAAAATAATGTAACGTTTTTTTTCTTTTTATGTAGTGTTTTTTTGCTCAGGCTTTTGTTTGACCTTTACTACTGCTTCGATGTTGCAGGTAAAGGGGCAGGGCTACATGTTTAGCGCTTTACCCAGGCTCCATTACCTCAGTGAATGGACTTGACCCAGCTTCAAAGCTGAGGTGAGCCTGGTGCTTCCTTAAATTAACTCTGAACATTCGTGTCCATATTTCACGCATGTTCCTATGTGTAGCCAGCTATACACCTTGTGTAATTGACCTGCCAGACACGAGTTGAGCACTTCTAAATGTGTAGCCAGCTATACACCTTGTGTAATTGACCTGCCAGACACGAGTTGAGCACTGCTAAACTTGATCATTTTTTTGGGGTGGGTTACATATATCCACCACTCAAATTACTTTCATATTTCACTATACTAATTCACCACTAATCCTTTATGGGTTTCCCCGAGTAGCGTGCTACTCGCCCCCCCAAAAAAAGCGCTTTAACACCCCATCAGGGGTAACAAGCGCTATATAAATGCAAACCTTTTTTCCCTCTTCTATCCTTCTGAATCCAAATAATCTCGAGTTAGAGCACTCTGTTTGGAGTAGTCATCCAGAACCGCTAATCAGCATGTAGTTCCTGCAGCAGAGCGCTGCTTTGACGTCGGCACTGACGTTCCTCCAATGAACGGGACAGCAGGACGGGTGCCTGGGAGTGCCGCAAATTTTGTATACATAAAGTTGCAAAATACTTCAACTTTGCTAATGAAACAGCACTTCTTCACTGTTGCCTTTTGCCTCGTGGTTGCCGAATTTGACATCTGGTTGCTGCCGTTCGCCTCACTCTTGAATCCTTCCCCCTCAAGGTTATCCTGGTTTGTACCCTGGCAGCTACTGCATTTTACTGCAAGGAATTTACAATGGTTGTATCCTTCCTGAAGATTCCATTCTCTGGCAGGTAAGAGTGAAGAGCTTTTGGTTTTATTTTTTTTAAAGCTTCGCTCCTTTCCACTTCGTCCCACTACTAGTGGGAACGTTGGAGGCTTCAAGGAGGAGTGGATTTGGAGAAAATGCCATAGGTGCTGACTTTGGTTCTGGGGACCCAGGTTCGAGTCCTGGCATCAGCTCAACATCATGTGATCCTGGGCAAAATCACTTAATTTACCAGTGACTTACGAAAAATGAATTTGACCTTGATTAAAGTCGCTGGTGCTTGTTTAACATGTTCCAGTCCCAAGAGCGGAGTACACAAGCCTAATATAACAAATATTGTGAAGTATGCCTACCATCTGTCCTCACTTCTTTCGTAGACCAAATTTAAATGCTTTCTTGTGCAGTTATTTCTGAAGCTTTCGAAGGCGATCTTTCTAAGCCAACTATGCTAACAAATTGACTCTTGATGCTGCTAGAGAATAAAGATGTATATATCCTCTTGAATCACTTATATCACATGTGTATGATGTAAATGTCCCCTAGGCCTTCTTGGAAAACTGTGGCTGGGCTCCTACTGGCACGGCAACACCTGGCCATACTCCACATAATCACAGATTTTTGAATTGTGTCAGAAAGCATGTTTTGTGGAACCCCTTTTTCTGATATCTTGTATAGGGGCAAGGATGTGGCGCAACAGCCAGAGCTGAAGACTGTGGAGCTGGGGAGCCAGGTTCAATTCTTGGCTTCTGCTCAACATCCTGTGATTCTGGGCAAATCACTTAATCTCCCTGCTTACAAAAAATGAATGTGTGCTTGTGTAATGTAAAAGATGCTCCTGTAAGGCGCTCCAATACCTTTGGGTCATATTCGTGCTATATAAAACAGCAAAAAATATATTACAAAATTTTGTGAGCACTCCCGTTTCCGGGTACTGCTCAAGACTGGAAGTGGAGCACAACCCAAGGATGGCAGAAGCAAGAATCCGTCCACACATTGACTGTCTCTGTGGAGAAAAACAAGCACACACCTCACCTGTGTTTTGGGAGTGTTTTTACTAATCTATCCTAAATTTTGTGTTTTATGTGAAAAATAAAGCACCAATGTAATTTTTTTGGGCTAATGTTTTCTTGGAGACTTTTCATTTGAACTTTATAATAAGCACAAACACTACAAAAACTTCAGGTTACTAAACACTCTTACTTTATTTAATATGATGTGCCCTATACGACGTGGGCTCTGCAGGAGGGAATGGCCATCAATGATTCAGAGTACCAGCTTCCAGAACTTTTTTGTCAGGTGGTGGTGGTGGGGGGGCTCGACGTGTAAAAAGGTTTAGTGGGGGGGGGGGCTCAGCCGACAAAAGTTTGAAGACCTCTGTCCTAGAGGGACTCTTGGCATACTAGGCTTGGCATACTAGATTTAACATACTCTTAGTCTACCATACTAGAGAATACTCCACCTACTTCTACCTTTTCCCTACACCTAGACTAGGTTAGGTACACTGGGGTAGAACTAGCATAGAGACGCATCGTATGAGTACTCGCATTCTTAACTCATGGTATTTATGTACGTGAATATATGCTAAAAGATAATGCTAGCGCAGTATTATTTATTTCTACTGCTTACGCTGTACATTATTTATCTTGCATACTGTCTTGTGATCATAACAGCACATATCTCTTACACGAGAAACAAGACTGTTCAATAAAACCCTTTTTATTGAAACGCCCGTCTTTCCTTTCTGTGTAACTCTGTAGAAACTAAGCATGCACGATTGACTGAGTGAAACTGTTATCTATTGTTTCCACGATTCTGAGACGTGTTCCGATTCTAAAGGGAAACAAAAGTTGTCATGTTTTTCGGTTGCCAGAAACTACTCCCTTCTTGTTCTCAAGGAGTTTCTAGTGGCCTTTGAGCTAGCTGGCACAAGTAATTAAGTTGAATATACTCGATAGGGACATACCGACCTTAGTCCTATGTCAAGCCTATAGGTTATATTATTCCAATGCGCAGAGCCTATTAGGGAAATAGGAACTACACTACATGTGTATTCCGCTTTAGGGGTCCGTATATAGGCTTTCCTGAGTCATGTCCTTATATAGGCACAATTCGCCTTGCCCTTATATAGGCATAGAATCCCTGTCCTTATTTAGGCATTAACCGTGCACTCCAAATACAGGCATGGTCACCGACATCCGTCCACCCTAACGTCACAACGAGTTCTTAGAAACCAGACCCTTAAGCTTCGGGAGTTCCCCTAGCACAGGACTATTGATTTCTCCAAGAACTCATCTATTATGTATGAACCGTTATACCTTAAGGGTTCATGCCTGACGTCTTCCTCTGTCCGACTTCACGTCAATGCTAACATTCCAAGACACCTACCAGGTATAAATATACCTTCCCTTGCCCAAGCAAGTTAGAGGAGACCTCGACTTCAGAGGAGCCCGTATCCCAGCCTGACGCACTGAGAAGATGCTGTCATTCCTGCACGCAGACGAATCCAGCTTTCCAGTGTTGTGACTCCCTTCGCGGGGTGTTAGAGTTCCAGATCCGGCAGGAGATTCCCACCTCTCTCATTCTCAAGGTATGGAGCTGACTAGATTCTAGAGGGACTCTTGGCATACTAGACTTGGCATACTAGATTTAACATACTCTTAGTCTACCATACTAGAGAATACTCCACCTACTTCTACTTTTTCCCTACACCTAGACTAGGTTAGGAATACTGGGGTAGAACTAGCATAGAGACGCATCGTATGAGTACTCGCATTCTTAGCTCATGTTATTTATGTACGTGAATATATGCTAAAAGATAATGCTAGCGCAGTATTATTTATTTCTACTGCTTACGCTGCACATTATTTATCTTGCATACTGTCTTGTGATCATAACAGCACATATCTCTTACACGAGAAACAAGACTGTTCAATAAAACCCTTTTTATTAAAACGCCTGTCTTTCCTTTCTGTGTAACTCTGTAGAAACTAAGCATGCACGATTGACTGAGTGAAACTGTTATCTATTGTTGCCACGATTCTGAGACGTGTTCCGATTCTAAAGGGAAACAAAAGTTGTCATGTTTTTCGGTTGCCAGAAACCACTCCCTTCTTGTTCTCAAGGAGTTTCTAGTGGCCTCTGAGCTAGCTTGCACAAGTAATTAAGTTTAATATACTCGATAGGGACATACCGACCGTAGTCCTATGTCAAGCCTATAGGTTATATTATTCCAATGCGCAGAGCCTATTAGGGAAATAGGAACTTTCCCTAAATGCTGTTTTACTTTGATACTTCATCAAAGTTCTCTGTGGTGAAGCTCTCTCACCTGTACTCACCATTATCACTTCCCCCACTCAAGGCAACTTCACAAAAGCTTCAAGAAAGGCCAGATTTCTACCACTCTTAAAAAACCTACATTAGACCCGATGACCTTCCTAACTATTAGCCCATCACTTGCTTAGTGTTGATCGGCAAAATGATTGAAAAAGCAGTTGACAGACATCTCCAAGATCATTCCAGGGCTAACCATCTACTAAATGTCTACCAAGCTGGCCACATATCACACTGCAACACAGAGAATGCTACCATACACATCATAGATGATGCCCACCTGATCACAGATGAAGATGACCCCTGCCTCATGATTGGCTGGACCTCTTAGCTGTCTTCAACACAGTCAACCATCCAACACTCATCAACACCCTGGAGTCTTGAATGGGAATATGGGATTCAATGCAAATGTCATTCGCTAGTTCACCTCCTACCTTTTTTAATCAACACCAGTTTGTTCACATGGGCACCCCCAGATCCCAAAAGATCCCTATCACCTGCGAAGTCTGTCTGAGTTTCATTGTATCTCCTGTCACCTTCAACCTCTACATTGCATTGAGCCCTCAATGGCATAAACCTTGACAGTTTTGTCTGAGTTCACTGAGTGCCACGTCACTTGGATTCACCTTGGACACCCTCAATGATCACAATGCCAATAAACTGTTTCTTCCAGAATGCGACGTCAGAACTGCTGTTCAAGCTCATTTACTTTTTCATCTGGATGGTGGTAATGCCCTGCTCCATGGCTTCCCAGACTCCACAATGGCACCCCTTAACTGCATTTCTCATCCAGGACCAAAAGAAATAACTTCACATCATCCCCAACCTGATGGAGCTCCATTGGCTCTCGTTGATGACCCACAGCATCTTCAAAACCATGTGTGTTATTTACAAAGCAATTATGACCAGCCCCATACCCTTATCTTGCAGACAGGTTCTCCATCTCTGGTGGCCCTCAGCACACCCACAGAAAGATCACCATCAGACTGGATGCTAAAAAGTGTGAACAAGGAAAAAAACAAGGCAGCCGGCTTTTATTCATCTAGGCATACAGGAGCTGGAAAATCCCTGTATCCACCAGGACCACCTCAATGCTGCTCCAATGCAGGAAAGAGTTGAAAACACACCTTTGTAAAGAAGACTAAATCACAATTCAGTGACAATCTGGTTGATCCGTCTCCCATGACTTACTGATTGTATGCTTGTCTTTGACTTTATGCATTGCCTTGTCATACAGACTCTTGCTATAAAAATGCTGCATACATACATATGCAATATAAAGTGCATTTTAACCCAATAACAATTTCAAACAACTTTCTCTGCAAATTTAAATCCACGTGACATGTAGCAAGTGTTTTTTTTGTCATAGTCAGGCTTCAGTTTGCCATTTGCTACAAGACATTCATTAATTTGATTTTGGAGACGCATTAGGTGCATTGCACCCTGAACTTCCCGACATGCACAGACTAACAACAGGATATATATTTTAGAATTAAAATTCATTCATAAATGATATGGAAGCCTACACAGTTGTAAAACTATACCTAAAGTATATTGCCTCGTAATGAGTAGAAAAGAAGAGAATGGTAGAAGGAAGTTTTACTAACCCGGTCAGTGCTTGCTGGCTTCTTACAACACTTCAGAAAACGGGAAGGTGCAATCTTGGCTAGGTCCATTGTTAGGTTAACTTCTCAGAGGTAAAGCAAAGTGTCGCTTTTTCCAACCTTCATCAGTCTCTGCCACAGTCGTCTACATATACATTGTTTTGGTCATAACAATAGTAGCAAATATTACCTTGTGTTTACAAAATAATTATAATTAAGGTGTGCATCAAACCGCCTTTCATAATTGGCTGTAATTATAGATACCTGGATCATAGGGCAGTGGCGCTTCGCCAGAACACATCTAAGTGCTCGTTTGCTGTTTGGTGACTGACAGATTTAGGGGATGATAATGTACACGGTTGTTGAAAATATAATTGGAAATAGATTGATGGCGGAGGCTTTATCTCTCCATTTCTAATTTATAAAATGCAGCTTGTTCTGTAGTTGGGTTTCACTTCACGAGGGATGTTTCGTTTCCAGGCATTTTTGATGAGTGATAATTTCTCAGTCCTAATTAAAGCAGCAGAAACGCGTCGCTGTCTCCTGACCCTGCGTCATCAAGGTTGTCTTTCAACAAGTCTTAGCTCTTCAGCCAGCACTAAGCATTCTGGAACTTGTAGTTTTAAGGTTCTTGCTGTACATTTACAACGACACATACTGATGGACGGGGCACAAGTCGGGGGTATCCACCCACATTTTTTTTTACTCTGCCAAGAAGTTGAGCCACACTGAAAAAGATGCTGAATTCGTCCCGGTGTAATTTCCAAACACGGGACACTTTCAGCAGTGCCTGCACGTTGTTATCTGCTTTTGATCCTCAACAACGTGCAGGCGGGGACGGGCTCTCTTATTTCTGGGCCCATAACAAAGGCCGAATCTGAGGGGTCATCAGTCCTTTTGTTCGAGTCTCCTGGCTGTCAGCAGTCAGGAGCCTCACACCTACAAGCAAATGCAGCAGAGGGGGAACAAAGGCTCACATCTTGTTAGCACTTCACACATACTTAAGAGAGGCAGCTTTTCACTTTGTTCAGGCTCTGGTTTAGTAGATATGCATGCACTGTAAGAACATCAGATGTGTTGATCTTTCCCAGTATTTGCACAAAATAAAGAGCATTTATATAGCGCTTACTACCCCTGAGGAGGCATTGGAATAAATAAAATATCACTATTTTTTCTTTTAAAGCACTATGGCTAGAGGAAGCTTTACGCTGACAAAAGGCAACATTGTTTCATGTGTAGCGTACAAAAGTGTGAATCTTCTGCCTAAATCAGGAGGGTTTGCAAGTATACACAAAATGTGCTCAAATGTACTCATGATACACCTGCTAAACATATATGTGAAGGCTTAAGATCTGATGTCACTTCTTGTGATGCCACTTCCTGTGATGTCACGCACCTCACGTGCCGCAATGTCACACGCCGTGATGTCACGCGCTGTGATGCCACTTGCATACTGATTAACTAGGTTAGTCCCCCCACTTCTTTTTTTAGGACTTGTGCCCTGACTGATGAATGAAGTATAGTGAATGCGTGAAAGTAACTCTCATCACATAAAACGGGACTAGCGTTGCCGTACTGACCTACTAAACAGAAGAGCAACACGTTTGGGGCGTGGCTTAAAACACGCTAAAAATCTGTGCTTAGCATAGTGTGCAGCTCGACTGGTATTTTGCTGCTTCTGTCCATTCATCCAGATATATAACACAACAAGTAACATTACACCTACAACAAGCTACGACTATTGGCTTTGTCAACGGTTGTAAGTTGCGTAAGATAAATAAGCAACAACTATGACTTTGTTGTATATAATATTGAAAATGCTCCCTTTCTTGTGGGCACGGTTGTGGCTAAGGCTAGAGCTACCGACTTTCGAGCTGCCATCGTCGGCTCAACTCCTGTGATTCAAAACATCAATATGTCCTTGTGTAATGTAAGGGGCGTTCATGTAAAGCGCTCCAAGTTTGCGCTGTATAAAGCAAAAAAATGTGTCTCTTTGAAGTTACATCAAAGGCAGTGACGGGTTGTACTATTGCAGAGTTAAAGTTTTTTTTTCACCCTGAGGGTAAAAATGGAGAGCTCGGTAGGTAGGGACCCGTCTCGGCACCTGCTTTTTAAAACTGCCAGTGCTGAGCACCGGCAGGAGCCGGCCCACTTAAAGCTCTGGTTACGCCACTGGGTTGTTGGAGTAGAAAGTAAGCTCCCCACTGCATTTTCCCGTGTCTTCCACCCTTACTCCATTCAAACGGCTCAAGTGTCACTAGAAAAGGTAGATGGAAGTCTCCACACTCCCACCTTTCCTTAGCCCTGCAAAACTCTTGAGATGGGGTTGCCACGTCGCTCCATTACACGAGGGTGTCCTATTTTTAGTTCTGTGCTTGCGTGTTGCAGCACACTGCATCCGGTTCTTTAAAACAATTGGTTTAATATAAGCAAAATCAAGACCACAAACCCCGGAATGCTTCAGGTTGTCACGTTATCCGAGACCTGGAAAGATGCTTTCCTGGTAAGGAACAGCATGATCACAATCCTTTCCTCAATCCCTAAACAATCTGAAGAAGAAAGGGCCTAGAAGTGTGTAGTGTGTGAGGGTTGACCAAGAAGCGGCAGAGACTGCAAACGTGTTGTTCTGCCCATGGCCCCCCACTGTCACGGAACACCCAATGACGCATGCGTGACCGCGGAAGGAAGGAGGACAAAGTCAATGGAAGTGTGGGGATGTTCCATTCTCTCTGTGTACGAGGCTTCCATTAAAGGTTTTATTTAGTAGAGCATTCTGCAGTGGCAGCTGGTGAATTTAGAAAGTGGTGGCTTAAACAAAAGTTTTGATTTTGACTGAGCAAGACAGCAAAGAGAATGAGATAAATTGCTAGGCCACATATAGGGTGGGCATTACAACACGTCCCTTTTAGTTCACTAATCAAATTGACGTCAAATGGGGAGGGAGTATGTTGAAGGCAATGTTGCCTAATGTGTACAGCTGCTAACCATGCAACAGTAGGAAGCAGTTTAGAATCTCGGCATCTCTCCTTGTGCCAAAAAATGGAGCATGGCCTGTGTCTTTGGTGAAGCACTCTTATGTCCTTAGGCAAGCTTCTCCCTCTATAAAACTGCTGTTGCACAAGTGTTTTATCTATTGGTCTATAATCAGTAAAATGGCCACTGAAAGGGGTGTGATAGATTGGTGTACTGAAATGAGTTAGACACAAGTGATAAGATGGTCTATGTTGTTAGGGCTGGTGGTATGCTCAAGTGAGTTAGGGCAAGAGTGACCTGGTGGTGTATGGTGAGATGTATTAAGTGATGCTGGTGATCATGTCTGTGCAGTGTTGAGTCATGTGCCTAAGTGTGAAGGCAGGTTGTGTTCTAGATGTGGAGTTTGTATGATATGCTGTGGCCTGGGTTATTTGTCATGGAGTATTGAGATAGTGTAAGAAGAGAAGGCAAAGTTGGGACCAGGGATGAAGTAGCTGGTGAGTTTTATTTGGCGATTGAGTTTTAGTGGTGGTGTGCTGTTGAATAAGTGATGGTGGGGAGCAGGTGCGGACAGTAAGCAGGAGGGGGAGAGGCAGGGGAGAGCAAGAGAAAGAGAGGAATCCACAGTAGAGAGTATATTAACCAAATGCAGAAGTATTGTATTGTTATGTGAGGTGAGATTATAAGAAATTGTATAGTGTAGGGTGTATTGTTGTTTGGGAAGTTGTGATGTTGTGATGTTGACTGCTGATGTGGAAGATGCCCAGGAGCCATGTATAGTAGTTGGAGGTGGCTGGATTAGGGAGTGTGGGGTGGGAGACAGGGGGGCAAGAGGGTTACAAGTGGAGTGAAAGTGGAAAAGATTGAAGAGATGAGAGGAAGGGGGACCTTGGCATCAGGGTGTAGTTAAATGTGAGTGGGAATGAGAGGAGCCAGCATGAGGAAGAGCAGTAATGGATGGGTTGACATGAGGGTGGTGTAATAGAGAGGGTTTCATATAATGAGCAGGAGCTGCCTGAGATGACTTATCCACATTCTCAGGAATATTAGACTGGTAGACCAATTATTTTCAGGTATGCAAGGAATTCAGGTGTATGGGACCAAATTTGCTGCCAGGCTCTTCGTTAAAGAGTTGGGAAGTGCATTGGGAGCAAATTTAGGGAGAAGAGGAAAGACAAGAGCAAAAGCGAGAGAGGAAATAAAAAAAGGAAATGAGGGAGAGCAAATTAGGAGAGAAAAATAGAGAGAAGACATGTAAAGGGAAGGGGAGATGAGAAAGACGTAGAGAACGGTGGACAGCAGAATGAAAGAGGTGGGAGAGAAGAAAATGGGATGAAAAGGTGGGGGGTCATATAAAGAAAGTGAATAAAGAGGAGAGAAAACAAAAGCAGGGACAAGAAAAGGGGAGCAAGGTAAGAGTGGAAATTATCAAATTGTGAAAAGTGGCAATGAAATGGGGAAGACAGCAAGAAAGAGATAAGAACAAACAATGGGAGAACAAAATAAGGGGAATACAGAAGGCAAGAAAGGAATGAGCAAAGTAGATAGAGAATAGGACACACAAAAACAAGGAGAGGGTGTGAAAACATGACGGGAGAGAAATAAAGAGGAAAGACGAGGAGAGGAGAGGAGAGGAGAGGAGAGGAAAGGAGAGAAAAAGTAAAAGAAGGAACAAGAGAAGGCATGAGTTATGGAAAGGTGAGAGGTAAGAGGACAAGAAAAGAAGAGAAGAAGATAGAAAAAAGTAGAGGAGAGAAAGTAAGAAAGGGAAGAAGAGAAAGAAAAGAGCAAGACAGAGAAAAAGGAAAGGGGAGCACAATGACACAACAAGGAACATGAAAGAGGAGAGAATGGAATAAGGGCAAAAACCACATGAAAGGAGAGAAAAGGAATCCGTGGAGGGGGAGCAATAAAGGGAAGGAATGAGCTGATCATAAGACTAGCTTCTACAACAGCGTTTCAGCTATTGAACACCTATTTGTGCTCCATGAACATAATTCCCTCGTGATGCTCCCACACAAACATCAATACATTTTAATGTACATTTATGACTCAGAATAAGTATTTACACTCCTTCGCTACATCTGTGACAGCAGCAATATATACCCAACATGTGGTAGACCCTGCACCTTCATTCTGTTTATTCCCTCATTAACTCAATGGCTAAGAGAAAACATTTGTGTTGTAATCTAACTATCCCGGGTCCCACATGGCGCATAGACTGCCTGTGGATGGAGAAATTGCATTCCTGTGCCCCCTGATCCTACAGTGTTAACATAGCAACCCGTACCGTGGCGAACACGCGGCTTCCCTGGCGAATGTTTTTAGCCGCTCTAGCCGGTATCTACCTGTGTGCTTTCGGGCCGCTGGATGTGCAGGTCCATTAACTCTATGGGCTGGAAAAACCTCTTCTGCTGGTCATGGACCCAGTTTGGCCATTTCTACTTGCATTTCACTCTCCCAAGCCCTTCTGCCTGGGCCCATTTCTAGACCGTGTTTTACTGGCTTGTAATGCGCTTTCTTATACCAGCTTATGCTTTATCATGAAGGTGTCGCAGCTAAGGATTCAGGGCCACACAGTACAGTTACCTTTATATACACAAACAATGCTGTGATTACGTTCTATTTTTAGAACCGTGTAGCAGCTAAGTGAACGGCTGTTAAACGCAAAGCCCATTCCCACCGGACACCTTAAAATAAATATGAGGCTGCAATGTTGAGCTGGATTGCTACGTCCCCTAGCATGCCATGCCACTGAGGCCTCTGATTCTGCTGAGGACTACAGCCTGATTGAATTGTTTCAAATGCTGCGGCCTTGTAGATGATTGTGGATGTATATTCTAAACTTGGGGGCACAAAGACAAGCACAAAGTAATGGGCACATTTTGGATGGCCGGTAGACACCAGCGCATCATTGGCTCGCCCCGCTCTAGGAGCTAATTTTGATTAAGCAAGGGTTGATTGTCTGGCTATGAGGGGAGGGGGACCAGGTGCCCAGGGCAGAGGATTGCTCTGCATCCCATTGTAGGGAGGCTGTTCCCATGTCGCGTTTCAGTTTGATGGTGTGCCTGGTGTGGTGGTTTGTGTGGGGCAAGGCAATCTGTTCACATGGGGGTGCTCTATGCTAGCTTTGAATCGAATTTGTATTGCCATGCTACCATAGGGTGTTGGCGCGGCAAGTGTGCCTTTGTGCGGCCTGGTGCCAGGAAACCGCCTGCTTGCGCGTGGCCCCGCCTAAAAGGGGTTTGCCCACAGGTGCCTAATGCTGCCGGTGGTCCGGAGAGGAAGCCCGTCGGGCAGCATCGGCGGAGCAGTGGCGCCTGACGCCAGCAAGGGTGGAGTGACGGGTCGCCGTCCGGGTGGGCTATATCAGGGCGCCCACCCGGACGGCGAGTTTTGCCTCTTGGGGGGGCCGCGTCAACTGGGCTGGTAAGCACATGCATTGGCTGGGCGGAAGCCAAGCAGGGTTGGACTGGGTTGGTGCCTCGCTGGGGAACCAGGTTCGAGTCGCAGCAGGAACGCCCAACATCCTGTGATTCTGGGCAAATCACTCAATCTCCCCGTGCATAACAAATGAATGGATCAGTCTGTAACGCAACTGGGCTCATATGAAGCGCACTGATAGCTTGTGCAGCAGGCGCGCACTACAGTAAAACTTCGAGAAAGTTGTAACGTGGTGGGGTTTTGAGACTTGATGTATGTCAAAGTAACTCAGGATAGAGCTTGCACAGTCGCATCAGTTCAGAACGAAAGCATTGTCAATATTCTTGCGAGTTAGCCAGAGTGTGGCTCGTTTGCCTTGCGCAACTGCCAACTAGTGGCAGGATCAGTGGTCCTGGCTGGCTGTAGGTCCAATGTTACGGGATGAGTTAATTGACGGGTACAATAGCAGAAGAGGCAGGACTATGCGGCACGCAATACCAAGCTCAGATGCAAGCTTATATGTTTTAAACCAATGCCAAGAGAGCTTCTGGATTCGGGCCAGAACCAGTAGCACAGCGGGTGGCTTTAATAAGTACTTTTAAGCGTGCAGGTGGCACATTGGATAACGGTGCAAGATAATTACCCCTTAAGGTACACCTTGAGCCGGTCAAATGGGGACGACTTCTGCAATAGATGAGCATGCTTGTTAATCAATACGTTGTTTCAATCTGAGGGGAGGAGTGGCCTACCTCTAACATGCCTTACCCCTGACATGCCCTTGACTATTATCCTTTGACTTGAAACCGGGTCATGTCCAGCTGTTTTAAGCAGGGTGGGGCAAGGCGCACAACAGCCGAGGGTTATCATCGACAGTGCGGATGGCTTGGGGAGTGATGAATGCTTGGTCTGCTTGCACAGGCAGGTTATTTCTGCGTGGACTTAGCTTGCATGCTACCCTGCATTGGTTTTTACTGACTAGGGTGAGGCAGTGGAAAGTGTTGCAAGCATGCGCCGAGAGATGGGTCCTTCAAGACCATCCATAATCTTAACCTGGTTAGTATTCAGGCCAAGGAGTGGCTGCATGCCCCCCGGGTGCGGGAGATGGTTTGTTGGTTGGCATGCTTTTCAAGATGTTTGTTGCAAGCTCGTACATATTGTTGTTTCCGCAGACTTTGGGGCAGGTTAGCTGGCCTCATCTTGTCTCTGCGGGTTTGATGTGTCTGTCGGGTCATTATGACCGATTAGAGCCATTATTGCTTTGTATATCTGGGCATAAAGGAATGCCAGACAAGAACCTAGGGGATTATAGAACAAGTGTCCACTTTTCTGAGCCTAGTATATGCAGGCGTGAGTAACATTAGTAGCTGCCAGTTCAATCGTGCATCATTCTCCTGCAAGAGAGTAGGCATTTCTTTAAGCGTGAAGTAGGCCCCATGCAGGACTTCAAGGGAACAATCACCTAGGCTAACCTTGACAGTGCAAACAATTATGATTCGAGAGGGTGTGAGCGCTGCAAGTGCGGGCAGTCCTTGCTTTAGAATGATGGAAGCGTTAGGACTATTGCACACCCGGTAGGGGACTGCTTTTACACATGGTCACAGGTGCAGCTCACAGCAGGTTCACCTAGCCGTTCAGCCCCCTGAGGTCGATAATATGACTACCATTAAGTCAAGTATCAACAAACATCTGTCATTTAGAGCCGACATACCTTTCAGGTTGACGGCGTGCTCAAATATGCGTCAAGTTTGGCACATACGTACAGGTTTCTTAGGCAAAAGCCACAGGTTCATTCTTCAATGGGATAGTCAGAGATCTGAAGGGCCAGTTTCAGCAGCATGTGTACCATAAATTGGTCAAAACAATAACTCTGGTACTGCAAAGGCAGATAGTAGCCCCCCCCTCCCCCACCCACCTCAAGTTCACCCAGACTCCGAATGAAAGGAGTACAATTTACTTTCAACAGGCCTGGGCAAACAAATGTAACGTATTGAGTCTCAGCTTCAGCCAGCTGATATCATTGAGAGTTTCAGGGGAGGAGGGGTTGTACCTCCAGGCAACAAGCTCCCACTTCAGGAGCAGGGAGAAGCAGATTCTGGGGCAGGTTAACATACCTCAAAGGAGTAGCTGTGGGTTTATTGCATGTGTATCTCTGGGCTTATGGCTGGGTAGAGCCATTCTCACTTAGAGGTATGTCCATGTTAAAATGTTGTGCTTATGATGGTTCTCATGACCAACGCGGTTGGTGTATCTTTTCTAGGTGAGGAGACATAAGTTAGATACTTCATCGCTTACAACGTAGCACATTAAGGCGTGATGTATAAGTTCAAGTGGCAACTGGGAGATTTCCATCATTAGCGACAGCAGCTGCTCACATGGTTAGCAGTAAGCAGCCTGGGAAGTCTGGGGGGGAAAACACCACAGATAAACCGAACAGGTCAAATTCCTGTAAGAAAGGAGGGTTTCAGGCAAGTACACGAGGACTCCCTTGCTTAAGGTCACATATTTCAAGGCTCATCGGACAGTTGAGCCTTTACACATCATAGTAGGGTGGGTGCATCAATACGGCCACACAGCACCCAACTAGAGCTCGCAGTTAGAAGGGGATTGGATGTTGCCATACTGCCCTCCTGTCCTCACCATCCAGAAGCTTTTCTATCGCTGGTCTGCACCCCGGTATACAAGAGCAGCAGTTTTGACTGGGCTACTCACGCTAGGGTGGTAACATCAGCAGGGCGACTCAGGAACTAAAAATCGCAGTCAGATGTGACGGGCTTGCAGGCAAGGCGGACATGAAGTAGCATACTGTAAGGATGAGTGTGGGCTAAGAGTCCCTGCAATTAAGCCAATACAACCTGCTGCCTCCCAGCCAGGTGGGCTGCGTTAATTGTCAACTAAAAAGTGTGCAGTGGCCTCAATAGTGTTGAGACAGTTGGGTTTGGAGCACATATGCTGACAACCACCAGAACACGTGCATTTTCAGTGAAAGTGCAGGTAAATTGGTTTGTATGATTCACTACAGGTTATCACAATTCAAAAGCAATGGCACCTGTTCGGCACACTTGTATACCTTTAGCAAAAGTAGAGTAATGGGCCACACACGAAAAAGCACGATTCAGTCAGGTGGGGGCGTGAGTTTGTCATTCCTAAAAGGGTGCTGTTACGTCAACACTGTTAAAAAGCTGGGTTGGAGCACAAATTCGGACAACTACCAATGCACGTCTTGCATGCACATTTAAGAAGGTGCAGGTACTTCTGCTCATATGTTTTACCCCATGTCCTCAAATCCAAAAGCATTGGCAAACCTTTTTGGCACCCTGATATACTGTTGGCCTAAGCGGTCTATGGGTTACTACTAGGGGGGGGACATCAGCATGGGACACAGCATCTAAAGCAGCTAAAGACTCTACCCTGTCCCCGCCCGATGACCCTCTCCGGGGGTCCATATTCCTCTTGGTACCGCACATGGTCATCAGTGAACCTCCAAATGTGGACTTGCCAAGCAAGGGGGGTAACCAAGGGCCTAGTCAACCCCCATATGGAACTGCACATAATGGTACACAGTGACCAAGGGAGTTTACCACGCAGAAGCCTGGTCAAGAGGAGAGCAGTAGTTTTAATCTCTATCGTAATACCTCTGGCCGGCACTGTACTCCCATACAACGGAGGTCAGCGGGTAGAGAGAAGGGTATTGTGTGGCCACACTTAATAACTGTTAACAATTATACCGATGGCCTTGGAGGCGAACTCCACCATGATTACCAGCAAAGCCTTATACCAGGGACTGGGCGGTAATGAGCAAACACATGACGCGGCAACACCTAACAAAATGGCCCTTAGTGGCGCAAAGGGCACCATCGTGATTTCTGCCTGAAAAGTGGTTAAAGTAGTGATCAGTTGCCGCAATCCCGGGGAGGCCATTGAACATGCCAATGGGGGTAAATAAAGCTGTGGTTAAAACAGAGAATAGCAGTTCCCAAGTTAAGGGGAGGCCATCGAACTTGCCTACGGAAGGGTAAATAAGCCATGCGCAAGGACACCAAGCATGAGGGCTTGGTTCAACTCTAATCCAAAATCATATAAAATCTGAAGGGCTCGGGGAATTATACCAACTAGTATAATACCTCTATTCCGACCTATTTTCTTTTAGATTGACCAGAACCGGTTCCAGCAAGCCAGTACCCCACACTTAATTACAAAAAAACTAATTTTATTTCTTTCATTACTTTATTTATCGCAAATTGTCTTAAAGCATTAAAAACTTTTTTACCTTATTATTATTTTCATATCTTTTTTCTTTTTTCAATACATGTCAATAAAACTTTATACAAACATACATTATATACAAAACTTGTAAGTCTTTGTCAAAATCACAATGATATCAAAATTATCCACAAATCATTGATATAGATACAAAACTAGAATCACCCCACAACATCCTATACATACTCATCCAATCCAGAACATTTTCACTCATTCATTCCACATATACACAATAATACACTGATCAAAACAAGAGATTCAATCTTTTGAGGGGCCCCAAGTTATGTTTCAGAGAGCGATGTAAAAGGTTTCCAACAGAAACAGATAGATAGAATAAACTCTCCAGGGCCACTCCTCAAAAATAGTGTTGGTCTGGTCTACGCGCGTTTCAGTGGGCAAGCCACCTTCCTCAGGACCAAGGTGTAATGAATCTCTAGACGAACAGGGTATGTCTTAAAATGTTCGATGAAACTTTTTATGTATATTATTAGCCTGTTTAAACTCTTGCCAGCAACCGCCAATGTATTTGCGGAACCCCCTTTGTGGAGCATTTAATGTCACTTTCCATAGGGTCCAAGTAACTGATATTCGGCTCCATTGTCACACATTATGTTATAGAAAGTAGTCCACCTTTCTTGTCTGGACTCCGATTTTTCTTTTTTTTTAAAGTTTTAATTTCCTCTGATGTAAAGTATTCTGCTGGCGTCCGCTCAACGTGAATACCCACGGCTCGGGGAATTAGGCATGGTCTCTTTAGTGCTACATCGCAGGTTTTCCCCGATAGGGTCGGGAAACACCTGCAGAGGTAGATGTGATTTGTCCAGCCAGAAGGACTGGTAACCATGTCAAAGGTAAATGGGGATTGTCCGGGTCTGGAGAGGCCGTTGAAAATTCTCACAGGAGGGTAAACGGGGCCACGCAAAATTCACTGAACAGAGGGGTTTCTGGATTTATCAGACTCGGCTCTTGCATGCCATGACCACTGGATGTTTTGATGTGGATGGGGGTCCAGTTGTCTAGATTGGGCATGGACCAGTTGCTGTTAGACCTGGGTGATGCCCTAGAATCAGCAGGGTGTAAGTAAGATTGCCTTCCTTGGTGGGGGACCCTGGGTATGACGGGGGCCACACCCAGAGCTGTGGCGGAGTTACAGGGCGATCCAGAGGCTGAATGGTACATAGGGGTACCCTCTTCAGGACCAGAAGTAGGGTGCAAATGCCAAATAGCCCCAGGAAGTCCTTACGGCAGGACCCACCTGCCAAAATACATCTCACCAGTGCAAATACGGCTGGAATTCAGCCTTCAAAAACAATCGCTGGAAAGAAGGGGTGCATACGTAAGCAGCTGGCACAAGATCCGTAGCGTAGAGGTTGGATCCTTAAACTCCAATCTCTGGGAAGAGCTACTCCGCCACAGAAAATCTCCAGCCAGGGACTATCTGTTTGATTCCCTTAAAGTATTGGGACTGTCAGACCTTTGGGGTACTCCCACCGACCATTCGTCTTTTAAAAAAATCGCGAAAAAATCAACACGAATCATATCCGCCATTGAGGACAAGGAAACACTTGCCAAAAGGGCACATGGCTGGATAACGCTTAGTGACTACGGAACATTGCAACCACAACCTTATTTTAAAACTGGAGTCAAAATAAAGACGAAAGAAAAGTTCTTAAAACTACGTCTTGGAGTTATTCCGATTACCCCTCACTTGCCACCCTGGGAAAGGAAAGACAGCTTGCAGTTCTGCTGCTTGTGTGGAGTCGGCAAGGAGGGCATTATTCACGTTGTCTGCATTTGCCCCAATTTAAAGGACATTAGGCACAGCTTACTATGCCCATTCTTTAAGCAGCACGGTATCCGCACCTGTAGGCAGGCAGTAAAGCTGTGCTTCAATCCAGTTGAGACACAGCTAAACTGCCGGCTCACAAAATCTTTCGATCTAGTAGCAAAGAGGCATAAAAGCATGTTGCATGTGGACCAATAAAACATAACTGAATAGGGCATTGCTTGACATCAGCTTAAAACATCGAAAGTTGCACTTATAGATCTCTGGCGCCTAACCGACAATGGCACAACGTGGAAATGAACAGCCTGTATCCAGACCATCAGCGCTAGAACTAGCACCATTTTGGTACAGACATCCAAGAAACGTTAGTATCTTCATTTGACCTGTGAAACTGTAAATAAAGTTTAAAGAGTGGAGTTTAGGACAACTACGACTAGGTTATAATTCTAGAAGCACAAGCACTTTAATATCAGCCCAACCTAAGAAACTCTGTCCAGTTTATTAGATCATGAGGCACAAGCACTTTAAGATTAGCAGAAGAACATCACGACGAACTGCGTAACCCAAATAAAACTCAAGAGTGGACTTTCAATATTGACTGGTTTGCAAACGGCCATCTAATCCAGGATAACTACGACCAGCTTATTTGATCCAGGAAAATTTGTACCGTAGAACTGCCTAATCCAAGAAATCACGTTTAGCCGTCGTAGCCCCGATGTACAAGCATCTTATGAACTAATGATGAACTCAAAATCGAATTGTGTAATCTTATATAATGCTTAGGGAAGGATTTTAAAATTTATGTTGACAATGTAAGTTGCTGCCCAGATTAGGACAATTACAAACCGTTTACCTGCTTTAGAAGCTCAAGCACCTTGCAATCTTCTCGATCAAGGTCATTCATAAATTGTTTGCCTGACCTTGAAGCACTTGCACTATTTTAGTGATGAGTAACAATTGAACTGTGTAATTTTAAAGAAGTCGTTTAAATGAATTTCAATAATGTTTTATTGTTGCAAAGGTTTTAATTAATCATGCATAATAAACTTACTTACTTACTTACTTACTTACCTTACGGCAGGACCATGGAGGAACAACGGCGCCCCGTTAGTCCTTCGGGCGGTTGTAAACCTGAGCAACCGGGGGCTTGCCTGGATACGCTCCGCCCCCTCAAGGGGCGTGAGTAAATGGGTGGACTGGTGGTCCACAGGATGTAAGGGGTAATCCCCCAAAATGGTTAGCACCGATTGGGTATGCCACAGTGCAATTTGGCTCATCAGGTGGGCAAGCAGCATAGGGGCTGCCTGCCCTTGGATCGCCCGTAAGTTGACCCACCATGTTGGCATATTTCTTATGCAAAATAAACCTGCAGCAATGTTTTCTCCAAACAACCAATGTGTCTTGTGTGTTCTTTATTGTGGTATTGCTGTGTTTGCGGGTTGGGTGTGTTGCCGATATTGGCACTATGCCCCTTATCTCTGGTACTGTCTGTTCTCCGTGGTGCATTGTCAGAATATGTTTGAGGGAGGATGGTGGAACATTTGAAATGTTCTCCATAGCTTCCTGGGAAGTTCCGTTCATTTGGACCTAGACTTAGGGTGACCATACGTCCCGGATTTGCCCAGACAGTCCCGACACTTTTTACCAAAACAAAGAAATGTCCCGGTTTTGAGAGGATCGGGTGAACACGCACATATATACGACTGTGCTGTGAAGTCTCACGTTCCCACACCGGCCCTCTCATGAAACCAAGGACAAGGTGTTTGAAAGAGTCTCATACTGTGCTGCCTGACTTTATTCAGGCAGCACAGCAGGATTAAATGGGAGGTGAATCAGCCCCTGCAGAGCACCCAAGGCCAGAATTATAAAGCTCCCCTTGCAATATGCCCCAGCTTGGCGGAAGAAGTCTTTAATTCTCATGCTACAGAGGTGTGTGTGCATACACCTCTGTAGCATGAAAATTAAAGACTTGCTCTGCCATGCTGTGGTGTGTTCCATCTGGGTATCATATATTATATATTCACACATACATATATAGGCAAACCCATTGACAGAGAAATAGGACTAAATGTTGACACTGCACTGACCAGTGTAGGAGAGTAGGATCTGCTTCACATGGGTACCCCCACTTTTTGCTGATGCTTCACTGTTTTTCGACTTTAGTCTGGCTGGGGCCCTGCTAATCAGAACCCCAGCCTAGCTGCTTCCTCTCTAAAATGGTTTCCATGTGCCTTAGGCACATCTCTGATTGGAATCTGGAGTGCCCTTATAAGTCCCTAGTATATGGTATACTATGTACCCAGGGCATAGGTACCTCAGAGGCCTGCCAGGGGCTGCAGCATGTATTGTGCCACCCCTGGAAGGCCAGCCAAAAGGACACCACAGGTCTGCTACTGCAGCCTGGGTAAGGTGGTGCATGCACCCCTTACTATGATATAGGCTACCTATATCACTGCATACATACACACATATAAACCTATAAGTCACTCCTATGGCAGGCCTTATCAATCCTGAAGGCAGAGTGCATGGTTCCTATGTGAGAGGGTGCCCCTGCATGAGCAGGGCCCCTCTGCAGCGTTCGGAGACCCTTCTCTGATGCTGTTTGTAGTGCAGCCTGACCATATACTCTTAAGCGCATGATAACCTCGCGTTAAATGCTAACTTTGGGATGGCTGCACGGAAACATGTCGTGTTTGGTGTCAAACATCTTGAAATACTACCCCCCCCGCCAGTTCTGGTGGCGGGGGTAGCATTCCACCCTTCTAGAGGGAGAGACATGTACACACCGGCCTGCCCGGTAACTTCTTTCCAAGCCCTGGCATCACAAAATGGATGCCGCTGCCACAGACACGAGTCTGGCCTCCTGCTGCTGACCGAAACTCCAGCAGGGGAGGCCTGGACAATAGGTTTCCTGTCCCAGGGAGGTGTAACCACCTCCCCAGACAGGATAGTGTGTATTGGGGCTTTGCGGGAGCACTCTCTGGTGCTTTGAAGTCCTGCACTGGGGGCACATTTGGTGTCCCTGTGCATACCCCAGTTCAAACCGGCTCAAGGGCTTCCAGCCCCTGCTCTGGCGCGAAACTGGACAAAGGGAAAGGGGTGTAACCACCCCTCTGCCCTGACCCTCCCATAGGTGGGTCCCCAGAGTATGTCCAACCCCCTATCTTAGTATAAGTATGGGACCCCAGTCCTTAGGACTTTAGATTAACCTGGACGAAACTCTGACACAGAATCCTGGACCTTCGACGCTCTACTTCAAGATTAGAGGACTGAAGAATCTCCCTTGGGGTCAAGGAGTGACTCCCCTGCTTGGCAGGCACCAAAGAAGCAATTGTCCGGTCTGCATCGCTGAAGCTCCCGCTGGACGCCGAAGTCTTTGCATCACCAGAGGTAGATTTCCAGACTTCCCCGAGGCTGCCCTGAGTCTCCAGCAAAGCTGAGGCCCGTAGCTGTCGTGGGTAACGTGGAACCGTGACCCCTGGACACCGATCGCATTTGCAAGTGCATCCTCTTCTGGGTCTCCCACGAAGTAGTGCTTTGGGCTCCGAGTAGCCCCAGCCTCTAGCACCAACTGCACCGAAGATCACTGGCCTCCACTCCACGAGTGTCCCGTGAGCCAGCTCCAAGTGCGTCCACTTGAGGCTCCTTCGCAGTCGCTAGTCCGTTGGCTAGTAGGCCCTCCCGAAGGCCAATCTTCTTCTGCTTGGGCTCCCTGGTTGCTCCAGGCGTGCCCTGACTTACCTTTGCTGGGTGAGTCTCACAGACCTTGCTAGTCTGCACCATTGTCCTTCTTCCATTTCCACGAGACTTGCTGTTGCCAAAGCTTGTTGGGTCCAATCTGGTCGCCGACACCCCTGCAATCGACAGACGTCGTGGTACAGCTCGAATCCAGCTCCTGGTTGTCGTCGACGCCTCCTGGACCTCGTGGCTGAAGAGTCAAGATGACCGTCAACCTACCTGAAGCACTCGACATCGGTGGGCATCTGCTCATCGCCTTCCTGGTCACTGGCTAGTGACCCAGACTCTGTCCCCTCTGCTTTCAGGTTCTTCAGATCTTCGATCCACCTTTGGATCCACCCGAACATTTTCGACTTGGCCGCCAGCAGCACTTTGCAGCAGATCACCATTGAAAACGACGACGAAACCCGACCCCGAAAGACACCTATGCACCCGGCTTCCCTGGGTGAGGTAACACGAGTACTCCGGTGCTCCCGTGGGTATAGACTCTAGAACGACCCAGTTCTAAAAGGGTTTGCTCCAAGTCCTCCTCTAAGTGTCCCTTTTCTTTAAAATTCCAACCGCGACTTTCCCCATAGAAGTCAACGGCGATTCGCGGCTGTGTTCTAACACTGCACGCGTCCCCCGTGGGTCCCCTGTGTCACTACCTTGGGTGGTTCCTTGTGGTCCAAGCACTTCTACAGGCTCTAGGCCTTGTGTCTAGCTCAGTCGTGGTTCTTATACCACTTTATTGGTATATGGTTTGGTACGCCCCTAGGGCTCAAACGTGTATTTGTGCTATTACTGTTAATATCTAACTTATAGCTTATGTACTTCGAACTCTAGCCTCATAAAGAGACTAGATGGGTGTGTTTAGCAATAAATACATATATTTTGAATATATACCTGTTGTGGTCCTCTTTCATTTGGTCACTCAAGAGATTATAGACTGGTAAAACAAGCTGCTTTACATTCCTTCAAGACTTAGCCTGAAGGCTGCTCTCCATAGCTACCACTAGGATAGCTTTCAATAAAGGTTGTCTTTAACCTATCTCCAATAAGGGGTTGTTTGGACTGGTGCAAGGTGCCCACTATAATTAGTGGACAGCATATACCAGGCCAACTTCTCACAACCAGTGCCAACATTTAGCCCTATTTCTATGTCAATGGCTGTCCCGGTTTTTTGTTTTGAATATCTGGTCACCCTACCTAGACTGCACTGCCAGATTGAAGCGGCAAAGGGAAGCGACGGAGGTAGCATTGCCACGAAGGGCTTTTTTTAATGTATGCTGATTCAATTGTGTATAATCTCACGCATACACACACTCACATACACATACACTGTTCGAGGCTCACAGACACACACATAAACAACTTAGACATGCTCTCAGTCATACACACGAGGCGAAACGTACCTGAGGTAGTCCTCGACATGCACGTCATGAATCGCGATTGCCACCTGCCCAGATTTAATAAACAGTGCGCCAGAGCGAGGATCATAACCTTATACCCAATCAGAGGCTGATAGGATGGGAGGCTGTCCTTTTCCATTATCATGGCTTTTGATGGGGCATACGGGTGCATGACTAACAGGCTCCAATTCACCATTATCTGACATGCTGCACTGCCTGACGCTAGTCCAGCATGTCAGATATGTATTGCATCTGTGAAAGAACGGGCTGTAACAGCCTACGCCTGACATTTGCGCAATACAGACCAGAAGAGCCATCTTCCGGTGCAAGGTGATATTACAGCTTTTATATGAAACAAATGATCGGTGAGATTGTTTCTTTCATGTAAAAGCGGTAATATTGTAGCAGTTAGATGCAGAGTGAGGCGTGATAGTTTGGGCGGGGGGCGTCATCGCCCTTTTGTCCCCTATAAAGGAGCCGCCACTGTGTTCTGGTCTCACGGGAGTCTGCAATAAGATGCAAACTTGATAGGACATATTTTGGCTGCTACAGCCGCCTACATTTCGGCTCCGAGACAATACTTTACCAGGAAAACAACTTTCTGTAGATGTCATTATTTTACTTAAGTATTGTTTTTTTGTACTGTATATTTTCTTCATTTGTGTTTACTGTTTTATAATTACGTTTTACAACCACCATTTTCCCAGTATGTCTATAATATTTTTAATTTGAATATTTCCTATGTCATGTTTTCATCATTTTATTGGTTTCTATAAATAAAACACCTCAATCCACTTAGGGTTTATAGAGAGCCAGCAAACGAGCGCATGAAGAATCTAGTGCATTGCAAATATGTAAAGTTGTGATTTGTTGAAGAAACTATAACCTAAGGAACAATAGAAACCTAGAATCTTTCTCAAATGTCCTCTCCAATAAGAGCGATTGACGGTGATGTGTATCACCTGCCCATTACCTCCTCATCTCCTTCCTCCTCCGATTCCTTACTTCAATTAATCAATCAAAGAGAATTTATAGAGCATGGCTAAACACTGATGAGGGTATCCAGGTGCTAAGAACATAGCTGCTAAGGAGTTCAGTTGAACAACCAGAAGAGAAGATGAGGTCCGTAGGTGAAGGGGTAGGTCCTTCCAGGATTTCACAACAAGGTAGGAGAAGGAGCGTCCTCCACTGTTGCTTTGGCAGATGCGAGGGAGATGGAAGTGGAGCGCAGGTGTCTGGAGGGTTGGAGGAAGTTCAGGTGGAGCTGATGTATTCTGTTCCTTGATTGTGAAGGGCCTTGTAGGTGTGGATCAGCATCTTAAATTTACATCTTTTCTGAATGGGGAGCAAGTGGAGCTTCTTGAGGTGGGGGTGGTGTGGATCTATTTTGGGAGGTCGAGGATGAGTCTGGCCACTGAATTCTGTACTCTGTTCAGGAGGGTCATGGTGATTCCTACGTAGAGTGTGTTGCCGTAGTCCAGCCGGCTGGTGACTAAGGCTTGAGTGACAGTTTGCCTGGTGTTGACAAGGAGCCATTTGAAGATCTTACAGAGCATGCAAACAGTGAGGAAGCAGGCTGGAGAGACTGCATTGATGTGGTTTTTCATGGTGAGCTTGCCGTCCAGGATGATGCCAAGGTTGCGATCGTGGTCTATCTGAGTGGCTGCTGGTCCTAGTTCATTAGGTCACCAGGAGTCATTCCATGGGGAGGTGTTGTTTCCGAAGATGAGCACTCCCATTGTGTCTATGTTAAGTTTTAGGCAGTTGCTATTCATCCAGTTGGCGATGCCCTTCATGAACCTGTGGAAGTTGGCCTTCGTGGTGGAGGGGTCTTCTGATAGTGAGAGGATGAGCTTGAAGTCGTCTGCATAGGATATGATGTTCATTCCGTGGGTACTGCCGATGTTGGCCAAGGGGGTTATGTAGACATTGAACAGTGTAGGGTTGAGGAACGAGCCTTGAGGGATGAGGCAGATGATGTTCATGGGTTCCGAGGTGAAAGGTGAAAGGCGGATTCTTTGGGTTCTTCCGGTGAGGAAATATGCAATCCATTTGAGGGTGTCTCCTTGGATTCTGATGTGAGGAAGCCTCTTGATAAGGGTGTGGTAGGATGCAGTGTTGAATGCTGCTGAGAAGCCGAGGAGGATCAGGGCCGTTGGTCCTCCCCGATGGAGTAGGGTTCTGATGTCGTCATGGACAGTGATCAGGGTGGTTTCAGTGCTGTGGTTGGTGCAGAATCTGGATTGGGAGGGGTCCAGCAGATTGCTGATCTCCAGGTGTTCTGTGGGCTGGCGTTTGATGGCCTTTTCGAGGAAAGGGGAGCAGAGAGATGGGACGGCAATTCTTTAGTTCACTGGGGTCAGCAGAAGGTTTCTTGAGAAGAGGTAGGACTTCTGCGTGTTACATCTGGGAAGGTGGCCGTGGTTATGGATGAGTTGAAAATGGTGGTGAGCTTGCTACTGATTATTTTACTCCAGAGACTGAAAATGTGGTGGGGACAGGAGTCTGTGGGCGCTACTGAGTGGACGAAGTTCATGATGGCTGTGGTGTTTTGTGTGGTGAGCTGGTCCCAGGGTTTGCATCTGTGGGAGCGAGGAGGCAGAGGGTGTTGGCGGCAGTAGGTTGGGGTTCAAAGTTTTTGTAGATGGTGGAGATCTTGTTGTGCAAGAAGTCTGCGAGGGTGTCTCCAAGTTCCTGAGAAGAGGTGATGATTTTTTCAATGGCTGAGTGTTGGAGAACTGTCTGACAATGTTGAAGAGTTGTTTGCTGTGGTTAGAAATGGTTTCAATGTGGTCGGCCAGGGCTCTCCTCTTCATCTCTTTCAGTAGTTGGTATTATTGGTTGAGGGACGACTTGAAGGTGGCTTGATCTGTGGGCTCCTTGCTGGTGCACCATTTCCTTTCTAGATGTTTGCAGTTGTTTTTTTGCGGTTCTCAGTTCTGTGGTGTACCAACTGGCCTGTTTGGTGGGTCTCTTGAGTTTGGTGGGCTTGACGGGGGTGACTCTGTCGGCGCAATCGGTGATCCAGTTGGAGAAGTTCCTGACAGCCTGCTCTAGGTTGGTTGAGGTGTCAGGTTAGGATGTGTTGAGGGAGTCGGTCCACTGGTTCTCTCACACTTTATTCCAGCTGCGGTGTGAGGTGCTGGGAGACCTGGTGGTGGTCCAGTGACATGGCTGTACCTAACTCTGTCGCTGGCCATGAAGATGGGGTCAAGCTTGTGTCCTGCATAGTGTATGGGGTCAATGACTAGTTGTGTGAGGCTGATGTTGTTCATGTTTTAGAGGAGGTTGGCAGTGTTGGTGCCGTTGAGGTCGTCAAGGTGAAGATTGAGGTCTCTGAGGAAGATGTAGTGTTTGGAGTCAATGGGGAGCGGGGCGATGAATTTGGGGATGGCATTGCAGAAACTGGGACGTGTTCCTGGAGGTCTATAGGCAAGGGTGCCTCTGATGGTGGTTTTGCTGTTGACTTGGAGTTAGAATTTGAGGCGTTCCAAGATCAGGGGGATGTCGTCTGCAGCGGTGGTGCAGTGGATGGTTTCTTTGTGGATGATGGTGATTCCACCTCCGTGTTTGTTGATGCTGTCCTGGTGGGGGTTGAGCCAGGTCTCGGTGAAGAAGACGACTTTGGGGGTGAGGGAGGTGATAGTGTTCCAGATCTTGGTGGTGTGCTTGTGGAGTGGTCGTGCATTGAGCATGAGGTAGTGGAGTTGTTCTTAAGCAGTCATGGTTGGCGTGGTGGTGATCGTTGTGTGTGCAGGTGCTCCGGTGTAGAAGTGACAGTGTCAGCAGGAAAAAGGTTCTACCATTGATAGTGGAGAAATGCGTCAGAAGTTGTTGTTGCAGGGTCTGTGTTCCAGGACTCGGTGGCGGTGTATCAGCAGGTGGCAGGAAAACCAGGGTTCCTGGGGCTGGGTGCTGCGAAGGCACGGATGGGCTTTCTTTTGGCACACCGTCAGGGTGCAGGCAGTGCGCCAGCTGTGCGGCCTCCATTGATTAAATCCTGGGAGGAGGGAGGTGCACTGTGAGGTGGTGGGTAGGGCCTGCAAGGGCAGGAAGTGAGAGAGAAATGTGACAGAAAAAAGCAGTGGGAAAAAACAGTGGGAAAAAGTGGTGGGAAAGCGAGCGGGTGGAAAAACAACAGAAATTAACAAAGGCAGTACAAAACTAAACAAGGTGAACAAGATTAAACAAAGATGAGTCAGAAAAGGTTGAGCACAATAGCAAAATAACAAAGTGAACAATTCAGTAACCAGTGAGGCTGTGAAGCAACACAGTAGAAGCTGTCATGAAGGACCTGCTGATGAAGATCTGTCTCTCCTCGACAGGCACCACATACAAAGGCGCTCTTTTAGCAGAATCCCTTAGAAAGGAAGTTAAACCACCCTCCATTAATGTCCCTTAGGTTGTCCCTGAGAAGGTACTGGCTCAGCAAGCACTTCCTGTTTGTTTTTTGTGCCTGGCTGTAGGCAGGCTCCACAAGCTCCGTAAGGGCCATAGTTCTCGTCAATTTTAGTTTCAAAAACGTATATTTTTATCCTGCACTGTGTTCAAGCATGGGCACGGGGCAGTGCAGAGGCCTGTCCTGGGTATGCTTCTACTTTTTTTAAAAACATGACTGTTTTCAGCTCTGAGCTTGGCCCCACAGATGTCCCTCACGGGCATGTATTATGTAACAGCAGTATCTGAGTCTGCTTATTGTGGAATGTGGATGCAGCTGGAGATGTCACCCTTAGATTTAAAGGGCAGGTTCCTGCCTCAGCTCAATGTACTGTAATTCTAGGGCTTATATTATTTCTCATTTTGTAAAATGTAAAATGTTACATTCAAGCTGGCAGAGGCTGCATGGGTCTGGCTACTGGCAGAGCATGGTTCTGCTAGCTGTTTTCTTATCAGCTCCTGTTTGCTCTGAACTTTCTCATTCAAAGGCGGTGGAGGGGACCCACATTGCTTTTCATATTTTTGACCCATGACATTTTGAAAGAGGTAAGAGAAGCCTCAATGGAATTCAGGTGTTATGTGGGACCACCTTTGGATTGTTTTTTATTATAGATCTCGGCTATTTTGACAAAATATCGAGTAAAAAATATTGAGATGCAGAAATATCGAGTTTTTATTATTGTGATCTACAAATATTGTGATGCAGGAATATCGTTGACAAGAAGATTGATTTTCTAAGGTAAGTAATATCGATGTAAAAAATATCTATGTTGTCAATATCCCTTAGAAAAATATCTATGTTGTTAATATCGATGTTAAAAATATCTATGTTGTCAATATCCTTTAGAAAAATATCTATGTTGTTAATATTGATGTTAAAAATATCGATGTTGTTAATATCATTTACAAAAATATTATTGTTAATATCATTTTTTAATTATCTTTATTTATTTTAGTATATATTTTAATTGTTTGTATAATTATTGTTCATGTTTGTTAGCACAGTTTGTACATTTTTAGTTGTTTTTAAATTTAATGAAAATGTAATTTAATTTAATTGTTTATTGCAATTTTTACAACAGGTTGTGGGGTTTTAGGAGCATGGGATGGGAAGTAAATTAATTATAATGATTTAATAATTAATTTGTAGTGACTAATTATGTAATTGACAA
The DNA here is from genome assembly GCA_963921515.1 of Calotriton arnoldi. NCBI lineage: Eukaryota > Metazoa > Chordata > Amphibia > Caudata > Salamandridae > Calotriton > Calotriton arnoldi. The sequence continues at coordinate 720,364 of CAWUFW010001843.1, read as the reverse complement.
TTCTGTAAATTATGTTATTAATTTATTTTTAAAGTTATGTTTTAGGTGCTGGTTGTGGGGTTTGTAGCGGTTCAGGGCGGGATGTAAATTAATTATAATGAATAATTATTTTTTAATTATTAATTATTTAATTGATAATTAATTATGTAAATTGTGTAATTTATTTATTTTTTAGGTTATGTTTTGCTTGTGGGTTGTGGTGTTTGTAGGGGTACAAGGAGGGAAGTAAATGAATTATAATAAATTAATTATTCATTTTTTATTATAAATTGTGTAATTGTCAGATTATGTAAATTGTACAATTATTATAATTTTAATTATATATTTTAGGTGTGGATTGTAGTGTTTTTAGGGTTACAGGGTGATAATTTAGTTAAGAATTAATTTATTGATAATTATTACCTTATTATTAATTATTTAATTGATAATTATGTTAATTGTGAAATTATCATGTTTGTTAAGTTATATTTTAGGTTTGCAATGTTTACTTTGTAGAGGAATAGGATGGGAAGTTATTTAAGTAACAATAAATTAAAAATATGTATTCAATTATTAAAAATAGTTTTTTTAATTATTTCATATGTTAATTGTGTTATACTTTGTCTGTTTCCATTACATTTTAATTGTTGGCTGTTATGTTTGTGGGACTTTAGTGTAGTATTTTGATTATATTAATAATATTTTTTTAATTGATAATAATGATTAAAAATGTTAATATTTATGTTATTTTTTGTTGTTAAGATTTGGTTTTAGTGCCTAATTTTGATGTCGGTGGTATTGCTACTGACAGTCCGGCAGTGGTGGTCACCCCGACATCCAGGCCATCGGTCCAACGGTCACATTACAATGCAGACGGTTGGACCGCAGTGGTCTGGGGGACAGACCAATGCCTCTGACAGGCTCAAGGAGTGCATCGGGGCAGTGGTCAGAATCCTATCGCTACCATAAGGGCGGTGACTGCTCAAGCACCGCCATAGGGATTAGGATGTCCCTTTCTGACTGCCTTTTCATGGCGGTCCCACTGCCATGGAAAGACAGCTGGAAAGGGACTTTGGGGGCCCCAAGCAGGGCCCCCGTCGGCCATAGCTGAGTGTCCAGGGAGGCACATGTGGTGCCCTCCTAAACATCCATGCACCGTGTGTGCCAGTCACCACACGGCGCATAGATGTTTGAAAAATGCCTTTTTCTACTGTGGCTTGTGCTGCAATCCTTTTCTGGCCACAGCACAAGACACACTAGAAAAAGGCATTTTATCATAATAGGGAAGGTGGGTACGCCACCTCCTTGTCTGACTGTCACCTGCCCGCAGCGATGGCAGTCGGACGCTCGTACGACCACCATCGTAATGAGGTCCTAACTTTTTATATGTAAAATTTTATATTTTTGTTTATTTAATAGGGTTGTTAAAAAGTGTTATTTGTTTGAAGTGAAGTGAAGTGTACCATAGCAGTGAATGGATTGGGAATAGTCAATTTTACCCCTGCTGACTCTAACGCTTTCCCAACTTTTGCACCGAGTGGAGTGGGTATAATAAATGTAACCTCTCCTGAGTCCAACGCTTTCCCTACTGTTGCACACACATTTTCCCTAATGTTGTACAGACTGGAGCAGGAATAGTAAATTTAACCCCTCCTGAGTCCAATGCTTTCACTACTGTTGCACCGACTGGTGTGGGAATAGTACATTTTACCTCTCCTGTGTCCAACGCTTTCTCTAATGTTGCACAGACTGGAGTTGGAATAGTAAATTAAACCCCTCCTGAGTCCAACGCTCTCCCTACTGTTGCACGCACTGGAGTGGGGATAGTACATTTTACCCCTCCTGAATCCAACACTTTCCCTACTGTTGCACACACTGGAGTGGGAATAGCAAATGTTACCCCTCTTGAATCTAACACTTTCCCTACTGTTGCACAAACTGGAGTGGGAATAGTCCATTTTACCCCTCCTAAATCCAAAACTTTCCCTACTGTTGCACACACTGGAGTGGAAATAGTAACTTTTACCCCTCCTGAGTCCAACGCTTTCCCTAATGTTGCACAGAATGGAGTTGGGAACAGTAAATTGTACCCCTCCTTATTCCGGAGCTTTCCCTACTGTTGCACAGACTGGAGTAGGAATAGTAAATCTAACCACTCCTGAGTTCAACGCTTTCCCTACTGTTGCAAAGACTGGAATGGGTAGAGTAAATTTTACCCCTCCTGAGTCCACCTCTTTCCCTGGAGTTGCATACACTGGAGTGGGAATAATACATTTTACCCGTTCTGAGTTCAATGCATCCCCTACTGTTGGACCGACTGGAGTTGGATTAATAAATTTTACCCCTCTGGTGCCTAAAGCTTTCCCTACTGTTGCACACACTGGAGTGGGAATAGTAAATTTTTCCCCCTTCAGTGTCCAACACTTTCCATACTGTTGCACATACTGTAGTGGGAGTAGTATATTATTATTAGAGTTTAATAGTTTTTTTTAGTATTATTCACTTATTTGTTATTAATATGTGTTTTTGTATTTACTTCTATATTTTTATATATATAAATGTATGTAAATTTTAACATATTTTTAGTAAAACATATTTTTATCGATTTATTTTTATGTATAAAAAAATTGGAAATATTTTTTTAAATGCTTATGTTCATTTGTTGCATTTATTATTTATTTGTGTGTATGTATATATATGTGATCAAGGCCCGAGGTGGGGCTGAAACGCGTCATGGCTGTAGAGGTGTTGGAGGAGCAATAAACGTACATCTTTTGCTATTATTTGGGTCTGTGCTCCGTTTCTTTGGGACTAGAGGTACGCCAGAGGGCGAACGGAGTTGCCAAGAATATATATATATATATATATATATATATATATATATATATATTATCTACTGGCGGTCGCCAGTAGATAGTTATAGTTAGGACCTATTTTCCATAGGAAATCCGCGACATTCTATTTGAAATAACTCTCTTGCCGGTTGACGTATCTTCGCGAAATTTTCAAACTTTGTGGGGCGCTCCGCTCCTAGCCTGAAAGTCTCGGGTTGATTCGTCAAGCGGGGGCCGAGAAAAAGGGGGTCCCAAAACGCGTTTTCCCCATTCATTTTTCCATAGGAAACTTTAGACACGGCTACAACTCGAACTGCTGAACGGAATTACACCAAATTTGGCAAAGAGGTAGTTCTTGGTTCAGAAAGAACCCTTTTGTTAAATGGTGTAAATCCGTTCAGTAGTTGCTGATAAAATCAAAAGTAAAAGTACATATATATCTATGGGCACGGAGGATCCGCGTACCCTCAGCGCACCCTGCGCGCACCGTCCCGATCACGAGCTGCATGCTAATTGGCTGTCAGCTGGCTGTCAACATTCCGATTCAGGAAGTGTTGGCAGCCATTTTGTCCCTCGGTAGAACCGAGGGACAGAAACAAGTGCGCAAAGCGCACAAAGGGGCAGGGTAGAAACACCCTGACCCCTAGGTCTGCTCAGGGGTCCCACAAGGACCCCTGGGCAAAGCATTTTTTAATCGGCAGGATGCGCTCAGGGTGCGCGGATCCTGCCGATAAAAATCGAAGCGCGGTCTCCCGCGCTTTGATGTTAATTTGCCCCCGGGTGGGCCAAGTCCTGGGGGCATGCTGTGGGGGGGTTTATTTTATGTATGGGGGGCCTCTAAGGGCCCCCCAAGCCCCGGGGACTGCCACCCCTGGGGCTTTATTTGAAAAGTAGCGGGAGGGCTCTGAGCTCTCCGCAGCCCCGGGGACCACCACCTCCCCGGGGCTTCTTTATTTTTAAATTAACATGTGTGGGGGGCTCCAGCCCCACCACACGCCCGGGACCACCACCTCCCGGGGCACTAACAAAATTGAAAATGGGGGTCCGTTAAGGACCCCGAGCCCCGGGACCACCACCTCCCCAGGGCTGTGCATTTGGATGGGAGGGGCCGCGCGGCCCCCTCCTGGAGCCTGTGGTGGCCCTGGGGACTGCCACCCCCAGGGCCGGCTCCTGTAGTGTCCCGGGTGCCTACCCCCGGGACACTGCTGTTTGCAATGACAGGACGGGACCCTCGCGGCTCCCGTCCTGTCATTGCAGAACTGCTTTGATTTTGGAAGCGAGAGCAGGAAAGCTGCTCTCGCTTCCAAAATTCAAGCAGAATTGCTTTTCCACATGGGGAGCTGCATATTAGCAGCTCCCCATGTGGAAGCAATGCCGGCTCCCGCAGGAGGCGGGGAGCCGGCAGGGTCCGTGGGGAGTTGGGGTCCCCCACAGACCCCAAAAGGATAGGGCCAGCCCCGGGGATGGGGTCCCCGGGGCAAGAAGTGGCCCGGGAGGGGGGCCATGCGGTCCCCCTTCCCCAAAAAAATGTTAAGAAAAAAAAAAAAAAAGGCCGGCCCCGGGGGATGGGGTCCCCGGGGCCTAAGGAGGCCTTAGGAGGGGGGCCAGGCAGCCCCCCTCCATCAAATAAAAAAAATAAAAAAAGGTGGCAATGGCCCGGGGGATGGGGTCCCTGGGTCGAAATTGACCACGGGAGGGGGGCCCACGCGGTCCCCGTCCCAGTCCTTTTTTTTTTTTTTTTAAAGGGAGACAGGCCCTGGGGTATGGGGTACCCAGGGCTCAAAAATTACTAAAAAGGGGGCCACACAGCCCCCTTTAAAAAAAAACAAAAAAAACGGCATCGCGAGGGAGGCCCCGCCCCTCTTTGACAGCACTCTGCAAACGCGCCCCTGGCGCGTTTGCAGAGGGGAGCAATTCCCCTTGAATACTGGGGGTCCCTGGGGGCCAACTAGCCCACCAGGAACCTCCAGTATGCGTCAGAGCTGCGTTGCAGAGAGGTGTACAGAGGCCACGCCCCTTTTACACCTCTCTGCAACGCAGCTCTGTGGCGCTTTTTGGATATACCTGTTGGGCTAGTTGGCCCCCAGGGACCCTCAGGATTCAAGGGAGTTAATCCCCCGACTTAAAACGCGCCACGGGCGCGTTTGCACAGTGGTGAAGGGAGGGGCGGGGCTTCAGGTGACATGTGTGCAAACAGGCCCCGTGGCGTGTTTTAAGATGGGGATTAAGTCCCCTTGAATCCTGAGGGTCCCTGGAGTCCAACTAGCCCACCATGTACTTCCAAAAGCGCCACAGAGCTGCCTTGCAGAGAGGTGTAAAAGGGGTGTGGCCTCTGTACACGTCTCTGCAACGCAGCCCCTGGCGCATACTGGAGGTTCCTGGTGGGCTAGTTGGCCCCAGGGACCCTCATGATTAAAGGGGACTTAATCCCCAAACTTAAAACGCGCCACGGGCGCGTTTGCACAAATGTCACCTCAGGCCCCGCCCCTCCCTTCACCATTGTGCAAATATTCCTCTAAAATCAGCCGAAATACGAATTCCGATTTACTCACCTGTTATCAGGAGAGACCTCAGTGCTGCATCTTTCAGCCCAGTACTGATCCTGAAAAGTAATTTTAACCGTACTTACCAGTAACTTGAATTTCCTTCCATAGGATATCATTGCCTGCTTTTTGCTGAAAAAGTTTCTAAGTGTCGATTTTTGAAACATACAAATATTCCTCTAAAATCAGCCGAAATACGAATTCCGATTTACTCACCTGTTATCAGGAGAGACCTCAGTGCTGCATCTTTCAGCCCAGTACTGATCCTGAAAAGTAATTTTAACCGTACTTACCAGTAACTTGAATTTCCTTCCATAGGATATCATTGCCTGCTTTTTGCTGAAAAAGTTTCTAAGTGTCGATTTTTGAAACATACAAATATTCCTCTAAAATCAGCCGAAATACGAATTCCGATTTACTCACCTGTTATCAGGAGAGACCTCAGTGCTGCATCTTTCAGCCCAGTACTGATCCTGAAAAGTAATTTTAACCGTACTTACCAGTAACTTGAATTTCCTTACATAGGATATCATTGCCTGCTTTTTGCTGAAAAAGTTTCTGTGTCAATTTTTGAAACATACAAATATTCCTCTAAAATCAGCCGAAATACGAATTCCGATTTACTCACCTGTTATCAGGAGAGAATCCAGTGCTGCATCTTTTAGCCCAGCACTGACCCTGAAAAGTAATTTTAACCGTACTTACCAGTAACTTGTATTTCCTTCCATAGGAATCCATTGTCTGGTTTTCAGCAGAAAAGTTTCAAAGTGTCGATTTTCACAAACTACAAATATTCCTTAAAAATCGCCTGTATGACTTAAACGCATTCTTTCAACTGTTTACAGGAGATGCACCAGTGCTGGATCCAGGATCCACCACTGAGTGAGAAAAAGTCACGATAACACTACTTACCTGCTAAGTGAATTTCCTCCCATAGGATAACATTGGTGATTCTATGTGAAAAAGTTTCTAAGTGTCAACTTTTAAAATACAATAATATTCCTTAAAAATCACTACTGTAACCAAAACGCTTTTACTCAACTGTTTACAGGAGATGTCCCAGGACTGAATCTAGGATCCAGTCCTGTGGTTAGAAAAGTAATCCATAAAGTAACTAATTGCATTTAGCTAGAAATTCACATTGAGCTCAATGTTGCATTGTGTTTGAAATTGTGTTGCCCATTGCAACAACTGTAACTACTGTACTTAAAAGTCTATTGCCTATTTGCAAAGTATTTAAAGTAAATTAATTCATTCTGAGAAACTATATTTTGTAATGTAATGTATAATGTAATTACAATGTAATTTAAAAAATAAAATATCTAAAAATAAATAGTTTAAAAAAATGTAGAAAATCAGTATGAAAAAATAAAAATAACAATTAATATATTTAAAAATTGGCATTTACAAAACCTTTGAAATTTACTGAAAAAAACCATAGGTTTCAGACATGTTATAGTTAGGAATTAGCATTTAAAAAACCTTTGAAATTCACTGAAAAAACCATAGGTTTCAGACATGTTATAGTTAGAAATTAGCATTTAAAAAACCTTTGAAATTCACTGAAAAAACCATAGGTTTCAGGCACGTTATAGTTAGAAATTAGCATTTAAAAAACCTTACAAATTCACTGAAAAAACCATAGGTTTTAGGGACAGTTATAGTTACTTGGACATTGCACTCGTACAAAACCCGTAAAATTCCCCCGTTATAGTTAGTTCAGCTAACTATAACTCGCGCCCCGCAATGCACTGCTGATGACGTCACATATTACATCACTCATGACATGGTCAGTGACATCACTGATGACATCACTGATGACATCTCAAATGACATCACTGATGACATCATCCATGTGATAATTTCATTCATCTTCTCACACCCTAATATAACTTTTGATACACCCACTGTAAATTACAGACTGCCATTCTCAAAACCATAGACACTCCAACACCAATAACTACATACCCACTCACTGATTCTTAGGTCTACACACACATCCACTCACTCACCCGTACAGTCACTCATACTTACAGTCACTCAGTACAGGACTATCATATGCACTCATACACCTATATAAACACTGACACACCGCCACTCATCCATAGAGGTACTCACACACCTAGTCAGTCATGCAAAAAATTAATCACACACCCATTTACTCACCTATAGAGTTATACACACACCAGCTCAATAACTCATACAAATACTAGCACATTCTTACGCTCTTATACAATAACTGATACAAGCACACACGCATCCATACAGCCACTCTCACAATCACACACTCTCACGTATAGCCTTTTAAATACTCTAACACACATATATACTTCCTTTTACATATGTAGTTACTCGCACATGTACCACTGAGATATACATTCACTCACTAACACACCCATACACACACTCACCCACCCAAGCAGTCCATCACAGACGCACTCTTCAAATCATGCACCCAGTGAATCACCCACTCACACATCTATGTACAGAGTCGCACACACCCCACCCACACAAACACTCAGGCACCCATACAGATACTCAGACAACCAATCAATAACTCATATAGACACTCATGTAGCTATTCACAAACCCATGCAGCCACTTACACAGCAACAGACAGACGGATACAGACATTCACCCACTTTAGTCACTAACCCATGCATTCAGTAAAATACGTTTAATCACTCACTTATACAGTTAGTCACGCACCTACTAAATCAACCATTCAGACACTTATACACCCACTCACTCTTCAATACGCCTTTCCCTATATATATTAAACATATTTAAACTTTACAGAAACACACAGTCACTGGATGATGTCATCAGTGATGTCATCAGTGATGTCATTTGAGATGTCATCAGTGATGTCATCAGTGATGTCACTGACCATGTCATGAGTGATGTAATATATATATATTAAACATATTTAAACTTTACAGAAACACACAGTCACTGGATGATGTCATCAGTGATGTCATCAGTGATGTCATTTGAGATGTCATCAGTGATGTCATCAGTGATGTCACTGACCATGTCATGAGTGATGTAATATGTGACGTCATCAGCAGTGCATTGCGGGGGCGCGAGTTATAGTTAGCTGAACTAACTATAACGGGGGAATTTCACGGGTTTTGTACGAGTGCAATGTCCAAGTAACTATAACTGTCCCTAAAACCTATGGTTTTTTCAGTGAATATATATATAGTTGTATTATTGGTATATGTAAAAAATATTAGAAAATTAAAAATATAGATTATAATTAATATTTTTTAATAATAGTTTCATATTTAATATTTGTATATAGATATACACACATTCATATCTATGCATGTGTGTTTGTTTAATTAAGTACTTATACATACCTTTAAGTATTATTTAAACATTAAGGGGCCGATTCCGATCTCGCTGGGAGAAGGCTCCGTCCGACTCGGATTCGGAGGGCTTTCCGACCGACTCGTGCTCCGAGCGCCCGAGTACGATGCGAACAAGCGCTGACGGACACGGGTCGCTCGGAGCCCCGTTGAAGTCAATGGGAGCCTGTTGTACGACGCGTACATAGGCTCCCATTGACGAAAAAGGTACATTGCGCAAAAGGGTGCCCCCTGTAGTGGGGACGCGTCTGTGCCACCCGCACCGTACATGCATGTGTAGGGGGGACCCTTGGGTCCCCCCCTGTGATCGACTTGTAAGGCTACAGGTGTAGGGGTGTCCGGCGCGGACCCCCGAAGTCCACTTCCCGGAGCGTTTACGTGTCGGAGGCTCCGACTCGATCCGGCTGTCAGAATCGTGCATCGTACTGGCTCGGTCGGGCATCACCTCCATTGCACGGCACGGTTTGCTTGCGGCCGAGTCGTACGGAGCGGTTCGGACCCGGAAACGATTCGGTCGGCGATTTCGCGTTTCCCGTATCGTACTTGCTCGCTCGTACAGCTGGACGAGTCGGTCGGGAAACACGCGTACGGCTCATACTTTTTCCAGCCGGATCGCGTTCGGAGCCCTTCCGAGCAAGATCGGAATCGGCCCCTTAATGTTATATGTTAAAATATTTAATATTAAATCTTTACTGTTTTTAACTATATATATTGAAAAAACTATATTTTTGTATATATTTTTTCGATATTTGGGTAGAACAATATTTTTTCGATATTTGTGTACTTACCATTATATGTACAGAAAAACGATATTTTTGTGATCGATATTTTTGACACTATATTTCTGTATCACAATATTTTTGGTTTTGATATTGTGTCAGAGAACCAGATCTGGCTGGTGGCTCATTGAGCTAATGCATCCACTCCAGAAGCCTAGTTGATATCATGGCAGCAGGTTTGAATCCAGGTTGCCTCATTCAGCCTTTCATCCCTGTGAGGTTAAATTCAGGTGATGCTTGGGCCCACTATTGGAGCATTTCTGGATAGTTAATCTGATAGTTGGTAGCTCAGTGAGCTAATGCATCCTCTGTTTATCTCTTTGCCCCAGGTTTGAATACAGGTGGGCTTACTTAGCCTTACAGCCTTTTAAGGTTGAATTCAATCAATCAATCAATCAGGGGTTTGTTAAAGCGTGACTACTCACCCGTAAGGGTCTCAAGGCGCTAGGGGTGGGGGGGGTGCAGGTTCCATTCCATCAAGGAGGGGGTCTGTCGAAGAGCCAGGTTTTGAGGTTTCTTGCGAAGATGGGGAGCGATGTTGTCTGTCTGAGGTGGAGCGGAAGGACGTTCCATGCTTTGGCCGCGAGGAAGGAGAAAGAGCGGCCTCCCGATCTGGTCTTTCTGGTGCGGGGGACCACAGTGTAGGAGAGCTGGGCTGATCGTAGGGTCCTTTGGGGTGCGTGGAATTTGAGTTTGGCTGTTCAGGTATGCTGGTCCGGTGCCATGGAGGGCCTTGTGTGCGTGGGTGAGTATCTTGAAGGTGATTCTCGCCTCGACGGGGAGCCAGAAGAGTGTGCGCAGGTGCTGGGAGATGTGGCAGTGTTTTGGCAGGTTGAGGACCAGTCTTGTGGCGGCGTTCTGGATGTTCTGTAGCTTGCAGGTGAGGTTTTTGTTTATTCCGGCGTAGAGTGCGTTGCCGTAGTCGAGTCTGCTGGTGACTAGGGCGTGAGTGATGGTCTTTCTGTGTTCGAGGGAGATCTATTTGAAGGTCTTACGAAGGAGGCGGAGGGTGTGGAAGCAGGAAGACGAGACGGAGTTGATCTGGCGGTCCATTTTGAGCTCGGAGTCCAGGATGATTCCCAGGTTGCGTGCGTGCGTGGTCCGTGGGGGTTGGCGGGTTTCCGAGGGCGGGGGGCCACCAGGTGTCGCTCCAGGCATCGGGGTTTGAGCCCATGATGAGTACTTCTGTTTTGTTGGTGTTTAGTTGTAGACAGCTGTTTTTCATCCATTTGGCGACGGCTTCCATGCCTTCTCGAAAGTTGTGTCTGCCGGTGTTGGGTTCGTTGGATAGGGAGAGGATGAGTTGGGTGTCGTCTGCGTATGAAACAATGTTGAGTCCGTAGGTTCTGACGATGGGGGCGAGTGGAGCCATGTAGATGTTGAAGAGCGTCGGGCTGAGGGAGGAGCCCTGGGGGACTCTGCAGGTGGTAGGTGTAGGGTCCGAGAGGAAAGGGGGGAGTCTGACCCGCTGCGTTCTGCCGAAGAGGAAGGAGCGGATCTAGTCGAGGGCCTTGTACTGGATTCCTGTGTCGTAGAGTCTGCGTATTAGGGTGCGGTGAGAGACTGTGTCGAACGCCGCTGAGAGGTCGAGCAGGATGAGGGCTACTGTTTCTCCTTTGTCCAGTAGGGTGCGGATGTCGTCTGTTGCGGCAAGGAGGGCGGTTTCCGTACTGTGGTTTTTTCTGAAGCCGGATTGGGAGGAGTTGAGGATGTTGTGTTCTTCGATGAATGTGGCAAGTTGGCTGTTGATGGCTTTCTCGATGACTTTCGCTGGGAACAGGAGCAGGGAGATGGGTCTGTAGTTTTTGAGGTCGGTAGGGTCCGCTGAGGGTTTCTTCAGGAGGGTGTTGACCTCGGCGTGTTTCGAGTCGTCAGGGAACGAGGTGGTCGCCATGGAGCGGTTGATGGTGTGGCGGAGCATGGGTGCGATGGTGTCGGCGGCTCTGTTGAAGATGTGGTGGGGGCAGGGGTCGTGGGGGCCCCTGGGTGGATTGACTTAATTGTCTTCAGTGTGTCTTCGGTGGTGAGGGCTGTCCAGTTGTCAATCGCTGGTTTCCGGGTGTCCGGGGTGGTTGGTGAGAGTTCAGTGTGTTGGTTGTCTTCGTCGAAGTTGTCGTAGATGCCCTTGATTTTGTGGTGGAAAAAGGTGCTGAGTTTGTCGCAGAGGTCTTGTGAGGGAGGGATGTCAGTAGACTCGCTGGTGGGTTGGGAGAACTCCTTGATGATGCTGAAGAGTTCCTTGCTGTTGTGCGCGCGAGTGGAGATTTTGTCTTTAATCGCTTTTTTTCTCGTTTCTCTGATAAGTTGGTGGTGGGTGTTGGTGGCGGCTTTGAAGTTGTTGTGGGCTTCTGTGGATCTGGTGTTCCTCCAGGCCTTTTCGAGGCGGCGGCAAGTGCATCTGGACTCTCGAAGTTCGGTGGTAAACCATCTGGCTTTCTTGGCGTGGGTATTGTTGTTTTTCTTGAGGGGGGCTATGGTGTTGGCACTGTCCGAGATCCATCTATGCAGGGTTTGGGCTGCGGAGTTGGGGTCATCGTTTTCCGCGATGGTTGGGGTGGAATTGTTGAGTGAGGAGGTGAGCTGGTCGTCAGTGATTTTGGTCCAGTTTCTACGTGGGAGCAGGTGCTGGTGTCTGTGGATGGTGGGTGTTCTGAAGGTGAAGTGGACACAACGATGGTCGGTCCATGGGAGTTCGGTGGTGTGGCTGAAGGTGATGGAGTTTCCTGTAGTGAAGAGGGGGTCGAGGGTGTGTCCTGCTGAGTGCGTGGGCTCGGTCACGATCTGGCGGAGTCCAATGTTGTGGAGGTTGTCCAGGAGGGATGTGGTGTTGGGGTCCAGTTGGTTGTCGAGGTGGAAGTTGAGGTCTCCCAGCAGGGTGTAGTTGGTGGATGCGATGGCCTGCGGGGCGATGATGTCCGTGATGGAGTTGGCGAAGGGTCTGCGGGGTCCAGGGGGTCGGTAGATGAGGGTTCCTCTGTGGGTGGCGGTGGGGCTGGCCAGTATCTTGAAGTGAAGGTGTTCCATCAGGTCTGTGGGCTCGTCGGGGAGTGTGCTCAGGTGGAGGGTGGATTTGTGGACGATGGCGATTCCTCCTCCCGGGTGAGTGGAGCGGTCCTTCCTGGAGATCTTGTATCCTTGGGGGATGGCGATGGCGATGTCGGGTCCCGAGGTGGTGTTGGTCCAGGTTTCGGTGAAGAACACTACATCCGGTGTGGTGCTGTCGAGGAGGTCCCAGATTTCGGTGGCGTGTTTGTGGAGGGATCGGACGTTGAGGAGGATGCATTGCAGGGTCTTCGGTTCGGTTGTGTTCTTGTGGGCGGGTTGTGCTGGATCCGTGTTCTTGGCGCTGCTGCAGGTGTGCTGGCAGCGGTGACAGCTGAAGGGTCCGTGGGTGTCGGCTGGTGATTCTAGCTTGCAGTTGTTGTTGCGGCCTGGGTTGAGTGTGTGGCGTGCTGCTGGGTCGTAGTGTTGGCGGGGCAGAGGTCCAGGGTTCCTGGCGCTGGTCACGGTCGGGTCGCGGACGGGGGCAGACGGGCTTGCCTTTGGCGCGCCAGCGGCCATTAAGTAGGGGTCGGGGAGGGCTGAACAGCTGGGAGGCGGGAGCGGGGAGGGGGAGCTGGATTGGTCACGCTGGTCGTGCTGGGGGGAGGGGCCGCGGGGGCAGCAGCGGCACCATTCAGATCATTCTGAATACTAAATCTGATTGGTGGCTCAGTTAGCTAAGGCATCCACCACTCAAGAAGCCTGTGTTGATATTTAAACCTTGGCTTGAAGTCAGGCGGGTCCACTCAGCTTTTTATCCTTTGGAGGTCAAAATCAGGCAAACCACTTTTAATGAGGGATTTATTTTATTTGTTCATTTGTTGTTTTTTTGTATTCTTATAGTAGCATTTATAAATTAATTCTCTGAAACTTGTGGCTTGCATACATGGCAGGCAAAATCCAGTACCTGTGTTCTACTCGCCCTTTCTCCTTAAATATTTTAAAGAATTGAGGGTTCAAGGCCCACTGTCTTTTCTATGGAACTGAACTCTCTGGTGAGGGCTTAATTGCAGTCAGTGGTTGCAGGTGAGGCCAGCTGGCTTTCATTTTTGGGGTACTTATTTTTCCTCATCAGACATTGACCCTGAGCAAGAGTGAGAAAAACTTACAAGAAGTGGAGAGTCTGTGACAAAGGGAAAAAGCACGGATAAAAAAGAGCCTGCAAGAGTACAATAAAGGGGCAGGAAGAGTCTACTGGTGGATGAGGGAGGTAAGAGGTGGAGTTACTAGTTTGCAACCCTGGTGTTTGACACCTCTGACATTTGATAGCACTGGACATGTTTCTGGGAATATCTTTGAGCCAAGCTCTGGCCTGAGCCACTTATTCATTTACATGTATTCATTTATAAATTAAGCACTGATGGTGTTATGTCACTATGAGAGTTAATATATAACCTTGGAGGTGGGAGCTATTGCAGGTGGCAGCTCTATGTGCCTCAAGTCCCTTTGGCACCTGTAGTTTGTAAGCGTAGATGCCATTAATGGCACTAATTGGACTTGAAATTACGTTCATCTGCTTGGTATTTACACATCTACGTTCACTGATATTAGAATGTCAACAAGACCGAATTCTTCTGCTGGGCTCAAGATGCAATGCGTTTGACTTGTGCAGGAATTTGTTTGAAGGTCTCGCCTTTCTTACTAGATTTTTCTAAGATCTCTCTAAATTCTCCTGCAAAGAATGAAATTCTCATGGTAATTGTACACTGAAGGAATACAGGATATGAAATGATCCTGTCACAATACTTCCTCGTCTGGGCATGACATCGCTAGATGAGAAGTTACTTTTGGATGGGAGCTGCAGCATTTCAACAAGAAGTTGTGTGCTTCATTTTCTGTAACATCATTGATTGCTGATAATAGATAGTGTAGGTTGGAAGTCTTTTGAGCCTATTGGTAAAGTATCTGCTTGTCTTTCTTTTAGGCTTTAAGCTGATTCAAATATTTTTCAATAACTGATCAATGACTTCATGATGAAGCTGGGTTGATTGGTCATTTTTTATAAGCTGAAGCTGTATTATACAGAGGTATTGGGTATGCAGACTTGTTTATGGTATCTGTTGTCAGAAGTCATGTATTATCCCTTCTATGGGCTAACTGTATTATGGATCCTACATTGTATTCTTGTAAGTAGGGATATGCTGTTTTTATATAAGACCAAGACCCTACTCTCTTCTAGGGTGTGGGAAAAGAGATTGGAAGCCACACATATGAGTCTTTTGCTGGTTAAAATCTACCTTTTTTTTTTTTTTTAAAGGAAGATGGTGGATGATGGCTATCCTAGTTTTAGTCACCAGGAGAACATGCAACTGGTTTTCTTATCATGACTCCTATTTGGGTGTTTCCCAAGCTGTTGACAGCAGGGGGCTTAATGGTCTCCACTGTTTTCTGGGAGAAAGTGTTTCTTCATGATGGAGTATGCTAAATGCTTTTACAGGGCCTTCTTCATCCAGATTTCTTTATCAGTTTAGGCCAGCATTTATCCAAATTTGGTTTTAGGATTAAAATTATAGGCCTTTCCTCTGGTATGGCAAGTCTAAAGCTCCACGTAGCAACACAGTCATCCACCAGTTTTTCTTGGGGTAAAAGACACCTGCCATTTCCTATGTGTTGTGAAACCTCTTCAGGCTAGTTTACACTAGTTACAACCATGTGGGGTTAATGGACAATAATTCCGCTTAAGTGAGCATGTTTTGGATTTTGCTTAAGCCCCTGAGATGTTGTTTGAACCATTTAGGCAATTCAGCGATAGGGTTTCTCATGCATCTTCACATATGCCATGCCTGCCCCTGAAGGTCTTTTTAGGGAGCTTATTTTTAGATGGGTTGTAAGTTACTCCCTCTTGCACCCCTGATTTGGACTGTTTCTTCTCTGCCCGCAGTAGTACTCCTAATTCAGCATTTGGCTCATGGTGCAGTGGAGCATGGTGAATTTTGTATTGGTTAGAATTCACCTTTATTCTCCAACTGTGCTTATTTGTTTCCGTAAATTATATTGTGTTTTTATTGTGCACTGGGAGGAGTTTGTATCCGAGAACTGGGTGGCCACATTGGGTGGCATTGCATCCAAAATTAAAGCATCTTTTTGCAGGTGGATTCTTCAATGGAACCTACTGTGAAAGCATGTCAAGGATCTCCTCTTCCTTTCCTGTAGTGTGATCAGGGAAGTTTGTAGAGGTTAATGTTTTTCATACATTTTTGAGTGTCTCTGCAGAGTCTCCATACTCCACTGAATAATTTGTTCATTTGACTTGGGGCCTGATTACGAGTTTGGCGGCGCAGCATCAGGTCTGCCCTGCCGCCGCACTCCCAAACCTGTGATCGGTCAGCCCTCCAGATTACAAGTGTTTTTTGAGTCTGGTGTGCTCTTTTTTATGATTTGAGTATGAGTCTGGCGCTCCATGGACCGCCAGACTCATACTCAAATCCTTAGTAGATTTCATCTTGGTCCTTAAAGTCTCCAATGATTTTGCTCATGCTGTCAAGGGTCGGGCAATGGCTCTTTGCACAAAATATATGGAAGATTAAACTGACAGAGTTTTACAGTTTGACAAACTATCTAGTTTAAATCTAGTATTTATTCAACAGGTTCTTAGAGGCCCTAAACAAAGTATTTACGCTTTTTGTACTTGCCTTTATGAAGGATGATGAAATCCAGGCCACTCAGTTATGAGGATGGTTCTTTCATTGTCCTGGGAGATGTTTACTATCCTGAATCTTGGCAATAGTTCAGGACTCATTTTTATGAGTAACAACATCAGTTGTCCAGGGTTCCTCTCAATCAATCAATCAATCAATCAATCGAACAGCATTTGTAAAGTGCAACATTGTCGCCCTTAGGGGTATCTGGGCACAGCCTAGGAGCGTTTGAGGAAATCTTGTGGTTGGAGGGTTTCTGCAACCTCTTTGGTCAGATTGTTTCTTGTTGGTGGTGTAATTCACTGCCAAATTAGCAACATCATAAGCATATTGATGCTGCCTTCATGTTCATTTTCCCCTTAACGTTTCATTGGACTTGTAGCTATGGGAGTATCATTGCCACTAGTGACTCTACTAGGGCGTTTTTTTACTGCTTTGTTTTTCCTGAAGCGTCGTTTATTGTTTTATGCTGTTGTCAAAGCAGGACATCGTTTGCTTTTTTTTTGTTGGTTTGTATTCTGAGCATGTCGGTTGATTGCAATGAAGACATGCTGCTTGAGTAGACCCTCATCAAGTAAGGAGTGGGACAATGAAGGAGATGTGGAGATAATGTCTGGATTACTTACCAGCAAACTTCATTACTCCGATTCTTTCTTCCTCGTCCCAGTACATAGGTTTTATTTGCGATCTATGGGCCTGATTATGAGTCTGGCGGTCTTGTGACAACCAGACTCACGGTGGCACAAGAGTGGCGGTCCACCGTTTTGCCGATTACGACTCACAAAGTTGTATTGGCGGTGGACCGGCTGCTGAACCAGGGAACAGTCGTTCCTGGCGGTGGCGCAAGAGCGTCACAGTGCATTATGCTGAGCAGGGACTGGCGCAGTCCCACTCAGCATATTTTGAGTTCTTGCACCGCCAGCCTTGTCATGGTGGCACTGCGCCATTAAAAAGCTGGTGGTGCACGAACAAGGGGGGCCCTACAGGGCTCCCATGTCCCCCATGCCATAGGGATACATTCAGGGGGGGCTGCACCAAAGTCGTAATTACACCCTTAGTCTTTTGACAAGAAGTGCTTGCTGAGCTAGTCCCTTTTCAAAGACCAAGTAAAACTCGTTAAGGGATTATGGGGCATATTAGCAAGACCGGCGATAAAATTATCGCCGTTTTAGCGCCAGGAAACTGCCGCTAAAACGGCGATAATGGGCTTGCTAATATGCGTTATAGAATTCAATAGAGCCCAGGTTAGATGTGCAGGACATCTAACCTGGGCTTCTATTGGAATTCCTTAACGCATATTAGCAAGCCCATTATCGCCGTTTTAGCGGCAGTTTCCTGCCGCTAAAACGGCGATAATTTTATCGCCGGTCTTGCTAATATGCCCCTATGTTTTTTTATGGGGTACCGGTCGAGGAGAGACAGGCATTAGTCATAATTCTGAAAACACATCTGAAAAACGGCATAGGTCGTAAACAGTAATTTATCATTAGGTGAAGTGCCACATTTTCTTTTTTCCCCCAGCTCAAGGTAGCTAGTGAGAATTCAGGGTAAAGACGAAGTCTGAGGCCCCCCAAACTGGTCTTGCAATTTGAATGTGAACAACTACCATTCAGACTGATAGAATGCGCCGGGGTGTGAAACTCAGAGAGTGTGCTCTTAGAGTAAATATTGCCTACTTAATTTCACAATTAACCTGTGCCAATATAGACTCAGCTGCAACACAGCACATGTGAAAATAAGGACTAAAGAAGGAAAAGTGAAAAAAATACAGAAAATAAAGTGCAGGAAAAAGACAAACAACAAAAAAACAACAAAACATGAAAGAATAGAAAGGAAGAAAGGTATAGGAAGAATGAAAGAAGTCAGGTTTCACTGTATTTGGTGGAGATGATTGTCCATTCATTACTTAATATCTCTAGCAGAACCTGTAGAGGCTTCAGGATGCCGCCACTGTGTAAATAATAAGCGCTATTTGGCCTTATCCGCACGCTTGAGGTTGTTTGCCTCTCATGTCCTGGGGTCCGTATTACTATGGACCAAGTACAAACCCTTAAGCACTTGGCTCTCAGTGGTAGTGATGGCTAGCAGTCACAGGCTTCTCAGGGAGGTAGTGTGTGGGAGGTTGAGCTCAACACTCAGCGTACTCACATCCATATAATAAAGAAACATCCAAACCAGAAATAGACTTTCAAACAGAAAAGTATCTTTAGTTCACATTAATACTAAATACAGATATATTCAAGGTAGTGTCCTAGTGTTAGACTTGACATCCTTGGTGTGGTGTTCCCTCAAACATTTTTACCTTCTGCCCCCCCCCCCCCTGTTTTCTGTATTTCGTTATTGTTGGCATTAGGTTTCTGTGCACTTTGCCACTTTTAACCAGTTGAAGTACATGTGCTCACTACCTAAAAACATAGTACATTGACTTACACCCAACAGGCAAGTTTACTTTACTCATAAGTCCCTAGTAAAGTGGTGCAACATGTACACAGGGCCTGTAAATTAAATGTGACGAGTCAGCCGGCAGCACTAATTGTGCCACCCATTTCATAGACTGTCAAACATGTCTCCGACCCCATATTGCAGCAGCCTCTGTGTGCAGTTTTAAACTTCCATTTCAACTTGGCTAAATAAACCTTTTGCCAGGCCTAAATCTTCCTTTTAATACATATAAATCACCCCTAAGGTAGTCCCAAAACAGCCCATAGGATAGAGGGCATTTTATTTAAAATGTGGGTTGCATGTTTTGAGGTTTTATATGTCCTGGTAGTGAAAAACTCTGAAATTGTTTTTTCATTACTGCAAGACCTGCAAGACCTACCTCTTCCATCAGATTAAAGTGAGTTACCCTATTACATTTAATATTACATCAATTGGGAGCAGGTAGGAATGTCAGGTTTGGTGTCTAAAGAATTGTAATTTAAATCTCTCTTTAATGGTAAAGTCAGATTTTAAGTATCAATTCTGAAAAATACATTTTTAGAAAGTTGGCATTTTCTTGTCCTCACCATTTGGTGCCTGCTGCCAGTGTCCTGGGTCACATAACCCTGCTGTTAGGCATTGTGTATTCTTCCCAGACAGTGAGACATTAGGGCTTAGGTGTGGGAGGATGGGCAATCCTGACAGAATGTGTGGCAGCAGAGCTATTCTCTGTCCCACATGCACATCAATAGGGGCTGCCTCCAGTACACACAAAGAAATCTAACACTAGCTTTTGTGAACACGATAATTTTGTATTTTTAGATGTGGACGCCCATGCGCTTTTTACGTTATTTACATCAGTGGACTACGGAATAACTGGTGATGTGTTAGACTGGATATTGATACGTAGCACTGGATATGGAGTTAAAGTGTGTTGATAAATTTGACACTTATGTGTTGTTATGATATTCACCCTAATGGGATATTAAAAAACGGGTGTTATGGTTTTGGAGGGTTATGGACACTAATGATGCGAGAGTAGATGGGCTAAGTATTTAACATGTTACTGGATATTAGGCTCTAACACTACTCAAATGAATCACTTGTACATAAACACTGGTATTTAGTGCGTAAGATGGGATACTGGTTATTATATCCTTACCAGTATAATGCTATTGTTTACTGTTACTTTATTTATTTATTTTTCAAATGCCTATTTTGACATTGCTAGCAGTCATTTTGATAATTGCTATTAACTTCAGTGACGGGCTAAACATTTAAACGTGTCACTGGATTTTGGGCTCTAACACTACTCGAGTGAAACACGTATTCATGTGCGTTGGTATTCTGTGCGTATGATGAGATACTGGTTATAGCATTATAACACTGTGGTTCACTGTCATTTTATTTTATTTTTTAAATGCCTATTTGGACCTTGCTAGCATACATTTTCACACTCATTGTAGGCAGAATTTTCCTTGCAGAAGTACTGAATAAGAGATACTTTTGGTTATTATTTACATGAAAGACTTAGGGGGTCATTAGGATGGCGGAAGGACCACCACCGCCGGGCCGGTGGTGGTGGTCCTTCCGCCATCACACAGGAAATTCCCACCGCCGAATTAGGATGGCGGTGGGAGTCCCAATGTGTCCGCGGCGGATGGAAAGTCCATCCGCCACGGTTTCGCAAGGCGGTCCTTTTCCGCCCGCCTTGCGGAACCAGGACACAGGGCAGCATTGCGGCGGTGCCTTGCAGGCACCGCCGTAGGGATTACGAAATCCCTTTCCACCTGTCTTTTTGCGGCCGTCATCCCACAGCAAAAAGACAGGCGGAGGCTGGATTCGGGAGCCCGTTGCGGGCCCCCTCTGTGTGGGGGGAGGAGTGCACTGGGCATTTCCAGGCACCAAGTGGCAGGCACCGCGTGGTGCCTGCCACGTAGTGCAGGGAAATGCAGTGCAAGCCCTTTTAACATTGCGTATGGTGCTGCAGCCAGCAGCACCGTCCGCAGTGTTAAAAGCCCTGGATGCGCCCGCCAATATGGCGGGCGCATCCAAATCGCAGTGGTGGGACCGCCGCATGTCTGGCAGGCGGTCCCAAACACCGCTACCATGGCGGGCGGACCTAGTCCGCCCGCCATCGTAATCAGCCCCTTAGTTCTTCACGCAGCTCACCTATATACACATTCACTGCTACAGAACTCTGATTGGGTAAGACTTGACACTTGGGAGATAAGTACTGTATGTGTTTATAAGACACATTGTGAGTAGAACTTTATTTTGTTTCAGATTAAAATTGATTCGACATATGCGACACTACAGGCACCAGTTGCCTATATTGGAACATGTTATTACCTTTTGGTAAGCAGTATAGGTAGGATAGTATTTACTGTCTTGGGCAGTACACAAGGTTGTGGGCCTTTCTTTCTGCTTGATCACAAACACGCAAGACTGTTTTGTTACTTTTTGCTTCTGGAGGACTATTCTCAAAGCACAGGTGTTCTTTTAAGCAGCCGTGTGATTGTGTTTGCTGAACAAAGGGTCATAAGGTTGAATCATATAGTTTTTCTCCCCTTTGGTTATATATGAAGCACTATCTTATTTTTCTCTGTTGTTGCACAGTTTTCACTAAACTTTTAAACATTTGGAGTATGTGGTTACCTTGAAGTTCTAGCACCAGAGATATGGTGATGGATTACTACATAATAGTTAGGTTATGTGGCCATGGATGGTCTTACTTTGTTTGTTTGTAGCCCTGACAAATTCGGTGGTGGACATACCATATCAACGAAACACGTGTTGGCTACAGGAATGATTACAGGACTTGTCAAGACTGCTGGATGCATGTGAAGACACAAAATAAAGAACTACAGGTTAATAAAGAACTACTGTTTTCACTGGACTTTTGGTCATGGAATAAGTTTACTGTGTGGTGCTCAGGGGACTCTATGAAGTCTTTGTCAGGGGAAGGAAGGAACTTTCAGAACCACAGGTTGTGGTAGCCTATAAGATTCCCCCACTTCAAAGGCTGGCACCAGGTATAAATATTGGACACACAGACCCATTCATCAGTACCGTTCCTGGAACTATGGACATTACAGAGGAAGGACTACCCTGTTTTCAGAGGACTGCCATACTGCTTGAGGGCTGCCTTGTTTTTCAGATGACTACCCAGTAGCTTTAGACTTGCCTTGCTCCCCAGAGCCCCGTCATGCTGCTTGAGGCCTGTCCTGCTTTCTATGAAGGAAGAACTGGACCTGCTCCCTTCATGCCAGGCTAACATGAATGACTCCGAGGGTCAGTTGGATGACCTCCTGTTCTGTGCTACTGGGACACAACAAGCTCCAGATGCTTCCCTGCAACTGCCCAACTGATCTGCTGCAACTGCCCTACCTGGACCTACAACTGATCTTGCCCCAGCCCTTCTGGCCTCTGGTGGAGTGCCTTTCTGCTACCCAAGATGTGCTTCGCCAGGGCCTAGACCCTTAGCTGGCATCAGAGAGTACTCCACCCTGCCTAACAGAGGGTTCCATCAAATCCTGTGTGAAGCAATGCAAAGCCCCTCAATGCCTCGTGACACAGCTGGAAGCTTCATTGGAACCAACAGCGAGCAACAGAAAGCATCGCCGCACAGCTGCAAGTTCCATCAGAGCTGACGCTGAGTGACTGGGGGTGAGTGCTTGCAATGTTCAACACTCCGTCCATCATCCCCTCTGGCTTTGCTATGTTCGCCCTAAGTTGGCAGGGTATGCCCAGACGTGGGTCCCTTGCTCACTTTGCCACTGGATTCAAGATAGCCTGGCTGATGACGGCTGTAAGCCAGAAATTGGTCCCAGGATGCTTGTTTCCGGTCCAGGGAAGACATGGCTTGGCAGTTCGGGCTGGACTGTTCCCATGAGGCACAGGGTCAGACTGATTTGCATATGGCCCTGTCTGAACTGGGGTGGCGGAGTGAGCTAAAGAATGATGATGGATTAAACCCAGATCAGTTGACTGGGGGTGAGTGCTTGCAATGTTCAACACTCCGTCCATCATCCCCTTTGGTTTTGCTGAGTGACGCAAAGCCTGCAAAACCTCGCAGCACAGCTGAAACCTACATCAGAACCAGTGCGAGCAATGCAAAGCTTCACTGCACAGCTGAAAGCCTCATCGGAACTGATGTGGAGCGACGCAAAGCCTCGCAAAGTAACACGGTTCAGATCTCACACCAAGGACATAAGGTACAAATCTCAGCGGGACCTGCACTCCGTCACTGTCAGCCTGAACTTGTAACTATGTCCCCGTTCAGTGTGACCAGATAGCCACAGTTAGAGCCTTCTGCTTTTCGGCTTTATTTTTACTTAAAACCTTAAACCTTTAAAATTGAATATCTCCTTTTCTATTGATTGGAGTTTTGTCATTCTGACATTATTTTATATATTTAAATGCACTCAATTTTTATAAATTGGTTTGGGATGTTTATTGTGCTGTGTTTTCACTTTATTATTGTTTGTGTGCTGCATAAATACTTTACACTTTGCCTTTAAATCGAGCCTGACTGCCTTTCTGCCAACCTACCAGAGGGTTAAGCACAGGTTAATTTAGTAACTTTTGTGATTCACCCTGACGAGCATTGCGGTTGTTGCCCTATTGGGGCTTCCATCTCCCTCATTAGAGAACATTAGCATTTTTCCCCATTATGGCCTCAAGTTCCCTGTGACTCAGGTGGATTCCCCCACTTGAACATGGTGTAGCAAGAGTTATCTCAAGTGAAGATTTACTCCAAACATTGTTTATAGCACACTGTTTCTCGATATTTGGACAGTTTCTCACAAAAAAACTTATGTGGGTGGGGCGTGCCTTCCACGCTGAACAAGATGGCAGCGGATCCGTGAGCTCCGACGTTGCCCAGAGCTTGTTTTCCTTCAAAAAGCCATCAGTTGTTGTCTTCTGAGACTCTTAATTAACATGCCTTCATGCACTGAATAACAAAAGACACAAACGATGGATGGAATGCGAAACAAATCAAACATTCACTCCCAGTCAAGGGATCTGGGTTAAATCCATCGTTCTTTTGCTCACTATGCCACCCCAGTTTAGGCCCAGCCATTTGCAAATCAGTCTTGACACTGCTCCTCATGGGAACAGGTCAGCACGAACTGCCAAGTCAGGTCCTTCCTGGACAAGAAACAAGCATCCTGGGTACAAAGGGACCATACTTTAAGATGGAGTCGAATGTAAAGACACCTACTGAAGAAATCTGTGCATTTATGAAGTCTCAAGGTATAACACAGAAAAGAAATGTCAAATGGTTCATCAGCTAATCACAGGTTTGAATTGATAGCTGTTGGAAATGGCCCTTTTTGCAGGGTTATCCCAAAACATTTTGCTTCCTCCTCCTTTTTTTCCCGACCTGTCTTTGTGGTTTTAGGACTCTGGGCACTTTACCACTGCTGATCGGTGCTAAAGTGCATATGCTCTCTGGGTAAATTGTGTTATGGATTGGTGTTTCCATGATTGGCATATTTGATTTACTTGTCAGTTCCTAGTAAAGTGTGCTGAGTGTGCTAGGGCCTGTAAATCAAAGCTACTAGTGGGTAAAAGACACACAATTGATGGACGGAATGCAGAACAAATCAAAACATTCACCCCCAGTCAAGAGATCTGGGTTAAATCCATCATTCTTTTGCTCACCATGCCACCCCAGTTTAGACCTTGCCATATGCAAATCAGTCTTGACCCTGTGCCTCATGGGAACAGTCCAGCCCGAACTGCCAAGCCAGGTCCTCCCTGGATCGGAATCAAGCATCGTAGGACCGGTTTTGGGGTTTCACCCCTCATCAGCCAGGATAGCTTGACTCCAGTGGCACAGTGAGCCCAGGACCCACGTCTGGGCATACCTGGCGCACTTAGGGCGAGAAAGCAAAAGACACACAATTGATGGACGGAATGCAGAACAAATCAAAACATTCACCCCCAGTCAAGAGATCTGGGTTAAATCCATCATTCTTTTGCTCACCATGCCACCCCAGTTTAGACCTGGCCATATGCAAATCAGTCTTGACCCTGTGCTTCATGGGAACAGTCCAGCCCGAACTGCCAAGCCAGGTCCTCCCTGGATCGGAATCAAGCATCCTAGGACCGGTTTCGGGGTTTCACCCCTCATCAGCCAGGATAGCTTGACTCCAGTGGCACAGTGAGCCCAGGACCCACGTCTGGGCATACCTGGCGCACTTAGGGCGAGAAAGCAAAAGACACACAATTGATGGACGGAATGCAGAACAAATCAAAACATTCACCCCCAGTCAAGAGATCTGGGTTAAATCCATCATTCTTTTGCTCACCATGCCACCCCAGTTTAGACCCCCCTCATCAGCCAGGATAGCTTGACTCCAGTGGCACAGTGAGCCCAGGACCCACGTCTCCCTCATCAGCCAGGATAGCTTGACTCCAGTGGCACAGTGAGCCCAGGACCCACGTCCCCCTCATCAGCCAGGATAGCTTGACTCCAGTGGCACAGTGAGCCCGGGACCCACTGATTGTGCCACCCACATGGGTAGCCCTGAAAAGGTAACTCAGACCTGCCACTGCAGAGTCTGCGCGCAGTTTGTAACTGCCATGTCGACTTGGCAAGTGCACCCACTTGCCAGGCCCTAACCTTCCCTTTTTTTACATGTGAGTCACCCCTAAGGTAGGCCCAAGGGACCCCTGTGGGCAGGGTGCAGTGTATGTGAAAGGTAAGACATGCACTGATGTGTGTGACATGTCCTGGTAGTGAATTACAGTGCATTTCGTTTTTCACTATTGAAAGGCTATCTGGCCCATAGGAAAGCATGGGAGTTAGTTTATAACATCTTATAAATATAACTTCCCATTGGGACCAGATAGGAAAATAAAGTTTAGTATGCCTGAACTCAGAATCTAAGGATGCATCTTTTAGTAAAGGTGATTTTTACATTCTGTGTTTGAAAATAGCACTTTTAGAAAGTAGGTATTTTCTTGCTTAGCCATCCAGTATGCCTCTGCTGGATTTGTGGATTGACTGTCTGGCTTTGGGGTGACAGGGGCTGGGGAGGAGCAGTGGCTCCAGAGAGTCTAGATGGGCCAGGGATTGGCTGAATAGACCTGGGTTGCATTTAGAGTAGGGGGAGGAGATTTCCTTTCACCTGAATGGGCCTGGTCTGCCTCTGACAATGCTGTCTCCACCTCCTGCCAGGAAGCTGCACCAGAGAGGACAGAACTGGTTCTGGCTCGGCACAGACACTCTCTGCCTTCAGAGAACAAAGGATTTTGTGGTATAAATATTGGGGCCCAGACCCCAGAACTTTAGAACTCTTTTGGACCACAAAGACTGCCAAGAAGAAGAGCTGTAGAAGCTGTGAGGAGGAACTACCACTTTTCTGAGTGCTTTGCTCAGTTGGCCTGCAGTGGCTGCTTCTGTCTTGAGCAGTGAAAGGACTGGACTGAACTTTCTGCAACTTCTTTATTGAGTATCTCCAAGGGCCTGAAATAGAGCTTGCCTCCTGTTCTGAAGTCTCAGGGACTGCAAAGACTTCACCAACCTCTGCGTACCGCTTCTGGAACAGCTGTTTCAGCTGCCACAGAGAAGGGAAACTCAACCGACTCCATCACCCACTCCGTCGCTGGCTCTGTGTCCTGACGGCACCGCAGACCGCACTGTCCGCATCTCACACTGCAACCCTGGTTTCACCGACGACCGCTGCCGAGCCGTTGCTTGCACCGTGGCCTGTGGGCACCGCACTCCGCACCGCCTCGCTTCACTTCACCATCCTGGTCTCACCGACACCGTTGCTGCTGCTGACTTCGACACCCGTGACCACATCATGGCTGGGGGCACCGCTCATAAGTTTCTCAACGCACCGCCTCGTCCCACACAGCCGTCTGGGCCGACCGATGCCAGCTCCCGCTAACCGCTCTGTCGCCTGCACCGCAGCCTGCCAGCACCGCATTGAGCACCGTCTCGCCCTGCACCGTAAGCCTTGGTCTCACCGATGCCGTCTGGATGATCGTCACTGAGCTGCTGCCTGCACCGCAACGAGAGGACACCGCACCCTGCACGGCTTCCATTTTACGATGCAACCGCGACGGTTGCCACGACTGGCTCGAACCCCTATGTCAGCCGCAATGAGAAAGGTACTGTTACCGAGTTTGTTCACGCTTTCGCTGGCCCATACCAACGCGGTCGGCTGGAACTGTTAGACTCTGTTGTTTTCAGCATCGCGGTAGCCCCGGACGGAGCTACCGACTTGTACGAACTGTGTTTTTCAAGTATTCTTGCAAAGTATACCTTTTTAAGTACTGTATTGTTGATTTTTTATCGTTTTGGTCTTGTTTTAAGTATATAAAATATTGGATATTTTTCTAAAACTGTTGTGGTGTCCTTTTGTAGTGTTTTCACTGTATTACTGTTGGTTATGTGCAAATGCTTTACACACTGCCTCTAAGATAAGCCTGACTGCTCGTGCCAAGCTACCAAGGGGTTGAGCAGGGGTTATTTTAGGAGTGTACCTCCCTTACCCTGACTTGGAAGAAGGGTCCCTACTTGGACAAAGGTGCAAGCCCTTGCCAACTAGAGACCCCCCATTTCTAACAATAGCTCAGAGTGTTATTGTACTGGATAGAGAATAGTGCATGTAAGGTGCAGATCATTGCTTTCTTTTAACAAGATAGGTTTGAATTTTTCATTTTACTAAGGTTGTTGAAATGGGTATAGTTGATATGTGTAGTAATTAACACCAATAATTAAGGCCAAAACAGTTAAGTTTGTATTGTATTGTAGTAATTACACACTCACGCATACACTTGCATTAATTATGAACATCAAGGCATGGTTATTTCATCCAAAATAAAGTTCCAAATTGTACAACTAGATCTCTTTTACAGCTATACATTGGAGAAAGATATACTTATCCCCCAATTGGTTTAGCACTCCTGGATTAAATCCCCTCCCCCAATACACTTACAGAAGTGACAGCTTGCTCATTTTGAGCACTTAAGAGTAGTTCACCACTAGTGTTGATTCTGTACACAACATAGGAAAATGCGCACATGTACATTTTGGTGACGCATACAGGTGAAAAATATTAGAAGGAATATTTGTCGTAACTTTATGTTATGGGCAGAGTAAAATCCTTTCAGAAAGTTCCTTTCAGTAATCACATTACATCAAAATGTCCAGCCGCATACTTGTTGGTGCTAAATCCACCTCATTCATCACGAAATCCAAGAGGGCAAAGATGATCTTCCTTCACCTATAATGTCTTCTAATAATCCTGTTCTGGACAACATCCTTTATGAGGTCAATCAATCAGGGGATTTTAAGCGTGCTACTCACCTGTGAGGGTCTCAAGGGCCTGGGGGAGGGGTGTGGAGGAGCAGCTCCGGTCAGTCGAAGAGACAGGTCTTGAGGGTCTTCCTGAAGATGTGCAGGGTGGGGGCGCGTCTGATGTTGATCGGGAGCTTGTTCCAGGTCTTGGCGATGTAGGAGAAGGTTCTTCCACCCATTTTGGCTCTGCGTGTGTGTGGGGGTTCGGCGAGGTCGGCTAAACAGAGGTTTCTCTTGGGCACGTGGAAGGAGATTCTATCGTTGAGATATGGGGTCCTGTGTTGTAGAGGCATTTGTAGGCGTGGGTGAGTATGTTGAAAGTTACTCTCTTCACAACGGGGAGCCAGTGGAGGCTTCGCAGGTGTCGGGTGATGTATTCGTGTCAAGGGATGCCGAGGACAAGTATGGCTGTGGTGTTCTGTATGGTCTAGAGTTTGCGGAGCAGAGACTTGTTGATCCCGGTGTATAGGGCATTTCCGTAGTCCAGTCTGCTGGTTATGAGTGCGTGGGTGACGGTCTTCCTTGATTCGGGGGGGATCCATTTAAAGGTCTTCCAGAATATGCAGAGGGTGTTGAAGCAGGAGGAGGTGATGGCGTTGACCTGTCGGATCATGGAGAGGGGGGAGTCGAGTATGATGCAGAGATGAGGGGCTTGCAGCCCTTTATGTGTGCCATCAATGAGAAATTACAACAGATTGAGGATAAATGGATTATTATGGAGGGCAAAATGGTCGAAATGGAGCAGAGTGTTAGTTCCCTTCAAGATATATCCACCAAAATTCCATTGCTTGAAACTCAATCTCCATACAGAAGATTTAGAAAACAGAAATCGTCACAACAATCTCCATCTATATGGTCTACCAGAAGCTCTTGAGGGTCCTAATCACCTTCACTTTTTAAAGAAATCACATATAGAACTCCTTGGTCTTCCTACTGCTCCTCCTCTCAATTTGCAATGAGCTCATCGCCTGGGGCGGCTTAATCCTCATTCTTCCAAACCTTGAGTCATAATTATTCTTTTTCATACATTTCCAGACCTTCTCTGTATGTTGAAAGCTGCTAAGGACAAATGGTGTCTTGTTTGGTCTGTTCATACTATATTCATATCTCAAGACATCTTCAATGCTACTAATGCCAGACAAAAGGAGAACCTTGCCTTTAGACCTCAAATGAGACATCTGAACATAGGCTATGGCATTCTCCACCCCGCTTATGCAAGATAATCTACAAAGGCACTACTAAATCTTTTGATGAACCTGTTAAATTGAAAATATTTCTCCAAAACATTGTATTCCATGCAATGCCCAGACGTTTTATGATGCTTTCATGCATTTGTTTTCGTTACCTCTTCCTATAATGGCTTTTTCCTCTTTATCCATATTTCATTTTTTGAATCTCTGTTGTTGCTCTTGTTATTGTGCCGACATGTCTCATATCCTTTCTCAGTAATTATCCATTCAGATCTGGATGCTTATCCTTGATCTGCTTCATCTTTTGTTTTCTTATGTACTCCCTTTCCTTTACTTTTTTTTTCCTCTCTGTTCTCTGTGAGTTCTTGTATGATATTGGTGCTCATTTTGTTTCCATGCTTTTATCCGTAGTCCTATTTACTAAATGTTATTTTGTCTCCTTTCCCTTTTTAGGTCGAGCCTAGACAGCGCATGCGCTGTCGCAAGACCTATAGTAAATACAATATCGAGGGTAATTTGTCCTGCCGCTTGCCATTGGTTAATTCTGGCATTGCTGTTCTTATCTGGCTGATGGTTGGCTGGCGATCGGATACGTCATTTCCGTTTTCTGCCGAGGCAGCACTGACTAAGTACAGTTTACTTACGCTGTACTCGTTTATTAGTTCCTTTGAGGACTACTTATTTTATTTCATGGTAACGGTTTAGCCACAGCAGGCGCTTCACAGCTTTGACGTACACAGGCGCTGCGCATTATGTATAGCCACAGCGCCCGCATCGTTCGTGTGTGAGTAGGAAATACACAATAGAGGCTGTTTAGTAATTTATTGGTTTTTACACAAGGCTTCCTCTTTATTTTTTTTTCTTAGGAATATTAGGTTTAGTTTTGTAAAATGGACGCAATGTGGAAGAGTATGCGGACCGGTGTGCATTTCTCTATAATTAAAAACTGTAAACGTAATGAAATGAACATAAAACAAGTATTCCGTATAGTGTAAAGGATTGTGGGTATGCATCTATCGCAGAAAGTAGTGGTTTGGTACCCGTATGTAAGCATTGCTTTTCGTGGACGCTCTTCCTTAACCTTTCCGTAGTCCCACTTCCGATTTCACTGGCAATCCCACTTCCGGGTCCACATGCCTTCCTCCAGTTCTGCTCCGGCTGCACTCTATCAGCCGTTTAAAGGGAGCATTCATCCTTATCAGTACAATGAAATATGGGCAGTTCCTATTAGTCCTGCTATGGGGGCTGGCAGTGAGATCTGGAGCTAACTTCATTGGGGGCGACGGGGGAGGTGGGATCCTGGAAAGCACCGCTGCGGTGTCACCATGGTTGACATCACTCAGCCACTTCTCTACCCGAAGACTATGCCGCTATTCACGATTGTTGCAGCAGACCTCTCACAAAACTTGCGGCCGCCCTCCTCTCCGTGTCAGCTCCATGTCACGCTCCAGACAAACGTTAAGAAAGATGGCGGAGCGGCGAAGACAGAAGAAACAGAGCCAGGTAAAACAGAGGCCACTCCTTTCCTCATGCATGTTCACTGGTGGATGGAGCCTAGTACCTCACTTCGGTTTGTTTAAACCCCCTCCTAACTCTTGTGCCCCCACCTTAATCCTGCCTGCAGTCACAGCTGCACCCCTTGGATCGGCGGTGGAGATAGCTGCTCTCCCTCATGACGCCGTTATCCTCCATCTCGGCCTCCAATGTGCACTTTGTAATGTTGTCTCTTAAGAACAGAGGTGTCCGGTTCATGTCTCTGCCATATATCACCGGCATATCTGCCACATCACCGGAGTTTGAAATGCAGACAGATACCAACACGAGTCCAAACGTTGCCCTGTGTTTGTGACCCATACACTGGCTCCTCAAAATGGTTTGGGGTCAATTGCCAAATGACACACTTAAATGGGGGCGTGATGGCAAAACGTTAAATAAAAACAACGTATCGGTTCTGCTCATTGTGTATATTGGGCAGGAATGGCCATACTGAGTAATACCTGCGCTATTTCACTGTGTTTAGAACCCCGCTGAAAAGTCACTGTCCCTTTATAGGCGCAGTAGCACGGCTGAATTGTCACTGTACTGTCCCTTTACGTGGCCAGAAGCTCAGCTGAAAAGTCCCGCTACTGTTAGATGCTATCTTTGGCGCGAAGTGCAGAGATATCCTATAATATGGCTGTTACCTCTCAGATAACCCTGCAATCAAGTGCAAGTACCTTCATTACAGTATCCATGTCCAGCAGTCAACCGTTGTCTCCTTAAATGTGCAGTCGCTGTCTAATAAATGCCATAGTGTATGTTAGCAAGTTTTTAGTCCCATTGAATGGTGTCAGCGGCTTCTGGCTGTGTTTTTAACACAGTTAAGGATGCAATTAGTTTCTGTCACGCAATCCAACTAGTCTATGGCATTTTTCATTTTGTGTAGTTTCGGTGATTGTTGTTGCATCTAACTCCAGGAGGTTGTATTGCACGAAATTATAGGGTGCGAGTGTGGTAGATATTGTAACAATTCAATCTTTAGTCTATTTGAAATCTTCCTTCGCATTTCATGCGACTCCCTATATTATATTTACTTCTTTGTCCATGGTGACATTTGAAGATATTTTCGTATTGTTTATCATTCTCTTTATCAAAGAATGCCATTTGTTTGCTATGTATATTTACTGTACCATACAATATTCTCTTTATGTATGAGGGTCTCTTGTACCATGCTGTGTGCTGTTTGTGTGTGAGGTTCTACTGTATCACCCTGTCCTGTAACATTCTGTGTGCTGTTTCTGATTGTGGAGGTTCTGTACCATGCTGTTTGTCTGTGATGGTCTCTTATATCATGCTGTATGCTGTTTGTGTGTGAGGGCTTGCTGCCATCTTTTTTCTGTGTGAGAAATTCTTGTACTACACTGGATGCTGTTTGCGTGTGGGGTTGTCCTGTGCCATACGGTATGGTGTTTGTGTGAGGCTTTCCTGTAATGTGGTGTATGCTATTTGTCTGTGAGGGTCTCCTATATCATGCGGTATGCTGTTTGTGAGTGAGGATCTACTGTACCATACACTATTCTCTTTGTGTATGAGTGTGTCTTATAGCATGTTGTGTGCTGTTTGTGTGTGAGGGTCTGCTCTATCACCCTGTCCTATAACATGCTGTATGTTGTTTCTGATTGCAGATGTTCTGTACCATGCTGTATGCTGTTTGTCTGTGAGGGTCTCCTATATCATAATGCATGCTCTTTTTTGTGAGGGTTTGCAGTAACGCATTTACAAGAGTTTGAGCTATTGGCATTGTAAATGACAATGCCTTTTATTTATGTGTTAATTATCAAAACAGATAAATAAAAGGCATTGTCATTTACACTGCCAATAGCTTAAACTCTTGCAAATGCGAGACCTATTGCATTGCAAATGCTTGTTACCCATATTCCTGTATTCCTACCCTCATGTATCCAATATATGTAATGTTGTTTTGTGGAATGTTCGGAGACTTGGCCATCTGATCAAAGGACAAAAGGTACTTTCTCACTTATCTAAACTTGATTCACAAATTGCCTTTTTACAAGAAACTCATTGTAATGCTTTTGAATCTTGTTAAACTGAAAAGACAATGGGTTGGTCGGGTCTTTTTTCTCTCCTGCCATTGATCATAAAGATGGTGTCACTATTCTTTGTCATAAAGCTCTAGGACTGCAGGTTATTTCCACTGAATGTGATACTAATGGACGATGGGTGCTGGTCAATGCTATTATCCATAACAAGCATATTACCCTGTTTAATATTTATGGCCTAGTTAAATCTGATCCTGATTTTTGGCACTCTATTAAGGTAAAACTTGCCACTATCTGCAATTTCAATATCATTATGGCAGGTCACTTTAACCAATTGTTGGATCATTTTTACAGATAAAAAGTCTAAATATAAATTTAAATCAAGCAAATCAAATAAAGCATTCCAAGCGGCCGTTACGTCTTGAACATTATTTGATGTTTGGAAGACTTGCAATCCTGATAAATTTGAATTTTCTTTCTTCTCTAATGTTCATCATACAATGTCCAAAATTGATTATGTTTTAGTCACTAAATCATTGCTTTGAACTCTACAATCCTCTGAAATTGGCCCCATTGTTATATCTGATCATGCCGCCATAATGTCCTCTGTTGATATTTCTAATATTGACTCCAAAACTGGCAGGTCGAGATTTTATAACTCATTATTATCTGATGATAAGTTTGTTACTGATGCTACTACTTTATACTATATTTTTTCACTTTAACATTTCTAATGGCACATCTATTGCCAACAATTGGGATGTATTTAAAGCCTCCTTTCAAACTTTTACCATAGCTTACTCTGCCAAAAGAAAAAGAAATGTAAATGCTCAAAATGACCTTCTACTCAAGCACATTAAGACACTTGAGCATGCCAACTTTACCTCTAAATCTTCATCTATGCTGCATGATTTGATTAAAGCAAAATCTAGTTTTTACAAACTTGCTGCCGCCAATGCCTGTAACATTTTGCATAAATTAAAATCTAAGTTTCACGCGGGGTCAGAATAAAGCTAGAGGAATACTTGTTAACTATTTGAAAATAAAAACAGAAGACTATTGATCGTATTACTAATGAAATTGACAAGTCTATATCGACCTCCAATGCTGATATATCCAACTCCTTTCAATCCTTTTATAAAACATTATATACAGAAGATACTACTCCTTCTCCACTTAATATACATAACTTCTTTGATTGCCTCCCTAGACCACCACACCTTACAGATACATTTGCTGAGTTGGAGGCTGATCTTTATTGAACTTATTTCATCCTTCTCATTTTTTGCTCCCAAATTATTAGAAATGTTTAACTTCCTTCTTTCTGACTCCAAAGCTACTGGCTCCTTTTTAAAATCCTTGATAACCATAATTCCCAAACAAGACAAAGATACAACATTCTGTAAAAACTATAGACCCATTTCCCTTATCAAGTATGATTGCAAGACCTTTGCCAAGATTCTAGCCTCCCACCTAGAATCGGTTGTACCTCTTCTTGTTAAACCTGACCAATCTGGCTTTATCATGGAAAGACTTGCTTCAGATAATGCTAGAATGTTCTCCATTATTGTTCTTCTTGCTGGGAAAATTGATACACCTCTTGCAGTCCTCTCTGGATGTGGAAAAAGCTATTGACTCTATTGATTGGCAATGTTTGTTTACTACCCTTTACTAATTTGGTTTTGGCCCAAGATTTGTTTCTTTTATAAAATTACCGTACTCCAACCCCAGAGCTAGTGTTTTTGTTAACAGCTGTAAATAAGGAATATTCTTTATTGCCAATTAATTACAATCATTGCAATATAGGAAAACGATAGTGGTAAAATAGAAAACGATACATTAATTTATGAAAATGAAATCACAGAACTTTTAACAAAATCACCCGTTGTGAACTCCACATCAACCCTGACTCGCAAATACATAGTTAGGCAAGCTCTGAGACCCGGGGTTAATGATTTATAGGTCACTGGTGGGATGGCGCGTAGCTGACAGATAACCGCATGAACAGGAAACCCTAGATCAGTCCCACAGATCGGAGCATCGGCATTTCAATCGTCATGGAAGAATGGCCCTAATAAAGCACACTTGGCCGGAGGGGGTACGCGCACTCCTAAAACACCGTAATGTCAGATGCCCCATGAGTTAGAAACAACACAACACACGCAGTGATCACGCGATCCCCATGCCGGACATCTGGACACAATACCCGCTGGCCACATTGTGTCCACGCGAGGTCGTGACCCACCTGTAGTAACCATTTAATCATTAATTTATGACTCTAAGGCAGGAACCAACATTCCTCACCATATATAGTCCCCTGGAGAACATTACAACCTGATGAAAATTGTATTTAAGAAGGATGCCAACTGATGGTAAATTGAGAGAATATAGCCCTTTACATCGCATGCGTTGTAAACGCGGTCGTTACAATGAACGCGTTGTTACATCGCAGTACCATTACAACGCAAGTCGTTACAACGACTTGCTCTAGGGGGCGCGCTGGACTTAGGAATAGTATAATTTACTATTCCAGCTCCAGTGTGTGCAACAGTCGGGAAGGTGTTGGAATAGTAAATTATACTATTCCTTAGTTTAGAGCCCCCCTTAGAGCAAGTCGTTGTAACGACTTGCGTTGTAATTAAGGCCCTCTGTTTTCCGTTTTTACAGATTTTTATAGATAAATACAGACAGAAAACATTTATTTTCTTGTCTGTATTTATTTTTAAATGTGGATAAAAACGGAAATTGGGTTGCTTTTTGAG
The DNA here is from genome assembly GCA_963921515.1 of Calotriton arnoldi. Lineage (NCBI taxonomy): Eukaryota > Metazoa > Chordata > Amphibia > Caudata > Salamandridae > Calotriton > Calotriton arnoldi. The sequence continues at coordinate 684,941 of CAWUFW010001843.1, read as the reverse complement.
TAATTCTAAATACTGTCTGCCATGACTGCCAGGCCAATAGCTGTGTTGATTAATAGGTAAGGGGGCTAAAAAAGAAAGGAATTTTAGTAAAGAGGCTTTAACAGCAGTAGATATGCACAAGGTTGATACTAAAATTTGCATATTTTCTTCTAAGCGCATTGATTTATCTTCTGTGGGTGTTTACAGCATTAAAACCTGGTAGGCATTCAAGCATGAGTGCATATTTACTGGTTAAATAAATGTGGAAATATACTAATTTCAGCTTAATTTTCCATAAAACCCAAAATAAATATGGATAAATGCAGATAAAATTAGCAAAAAATAAATATGGATAAATACAGACGGAAATGTCAAAAAAATAAATACCATAAAACCGGGAGCCCTAGTTGTAATGGTACTGCGATGTAACAACGCGGTCGTTGAACGACCGCGTTGTAATCGCATGCGTTGTAACGCATGCAATGTGATGGCTGTTTCCCAATTGAGACAGTCCTCAGACCCTGTGGCTGTAACTGTTCTCCTGGCCGCTGTGTTTAATTTAACAAACTGTTCCTGTTTTGCCAAATGCCTCTTGTCTCTTGTTTTTTTAAAGGTATTTCAAACTCAAGTAACATTTTGGTGAGCCACCCTAGGAGGATTGGGGCCTTGTACCTGACAGCAGCCGAAGGAAAGTGACCTCACCCAGATGGATTCACATCACGCAATGACAAAGGTGGGCAGACACCGCAATTGATTGGAAGTTCTGCTGAATCCATTGGGAAGAGGTTTGTCTTGAAGCAGTCATCACAGAGGGTAAGAGACCACCTCCGAGCCTGAAACATTGTGTGTTTTTTTAAGCATTTGGCATATTGCAAACTAAGAAGAAGCATAAAAAAGATAACCTGAGCGCCCTGTCACTGACAGGGTCTGGCATATTACCAATTTTATATGTCCCAACTGTATCAGTCGTAAATAGGGCTCGGAGGCAATCCCACGGAAGTCACATATTTTTTGATTGTTAGCACGCTAGGAAAGATGAATATTTATTTATTTATATAGCGCTTTATGGCTCCCAGGGTGCTATTTTTGTGATACAGCTATCCCGGATGGATGGAGTTGTCACCTCAGTCTCATACTTTTTTAGTTAAAAGTATTTCTCAGCACTAACAGGTTTCGTAACTGTTCAGCTTTTCGAAGAGTGGCCAGAAACCTCAGAAATTATCTTCACAGACTCGATTGAGGCTAGGGTACAGCTGCAAAATGGGCCCGGTGCCCAAGACGGTACTGACAAACGCCCTGGAGCAGGACTTGTCAAAACTGTCACTGCAACTGTGGGTGAAGGGGGCATATGACATGGGTCACATTAATACCACCGAACTGTGATAACGTTGAGAGAAGGGGCCACCCTGCCCAGAGTGCACCAATACCCACTCTCCAGGGAAGCCAACATGGGTATAGCGCTCGCAATTCAGGTAGTGATTTGTCTGGGGGTCCTCTACATAGGAGTAGCCATCTGCAATACACCAATATTCTCAGTCAAAAAAGTAAGGGGGGATGTGGAGCCTGGTGCAGGACCTATGCCCTTTCAATGACATCGTGGTCCCAGAATTTCCCATAGTACCAGACCCCACCATCATCTTAACTAACATACTGACGGACACAAGCCACTTTTCCATAATAGACATCAAACAATGCATTCTTTTGCATCCTGCTTCACCCCAACAGCCAATACTTGGCTGCATTTACATTTCAAGGGGTTTAGCTGTTATTCTAGAGGTTACCAAAAGAGTATTGTGAGTACCCAAGTATCTTCAATCGAATACTGAGAAGGGATCTCGCTAACTTCCAGTCGAGTAGCACCCTGGTAGAATACGCGGATGACATTTTGATATGCAGCCCCTCCAAAGCAATATTTTGTCAGGAAACGGTAGCTCTCCTTATCGCGCTTACTGAAAAGGGTTACAAAATGGAGAAGAGGAAAGTGCAGTAAGTGCAGCAGTAGGTTTACTATTTTATTTACAGGGGCTAGTCGCTGGGTCACCACAGAATGTGCAAACTCCATTAGGGCTGTGCCACTACCTCCCACAAAAAGAAGGATGTAAGAATTCTTGGGGCCTTGCAATTATGTTCGGCAGTGGGTCTTCGACTAAAGGTGTCATCACCGCGCTACTCAAGGCCATAAAAAAGGCAAAAACCAGCAACGAGAAGCTGACGTGGACGCCCGAGATGCACAACACCTTCTGTAAATTAAAAATATTGATAATGCCCTCAACTGTGCTAGGGACACCCAACTATAATAAAAAATTCTTCTTATTTAGCCACAGTGAGTTTTTGGGTTACAAACTAAAGCTCTCCAGACCGCCATTGAAAGTGGTGTGATGTCACCTAGCAAACCCAGCCACCTTCAGAGCCCATGAAGTTCAGGAGGGGGAGGAGATCCATGGTTGTGCTCCATACACCCCTGACAGGATCAGCCAGGCAGAAGTCGACCCCATCCTAGACAGTGAGGCACTGTTCATCAACGGGTCCTCCATGATAGATCAGGAGGCAGGAGTAAGACACACAGGGGCAGCGGTAGTAACAGCTCAAAGCCACACGCCTTCGGAAACACTGAAGGTCACCGCGCAGCTAACCCTCCCACCACACCTCTCAGCAAAGACAGCAGAATTAATAGCGTTTATTGAAGCCCTCACCCAAAGCACAAGAAGACAGTAACAATTTACTCAGACTCAGCCTATGTCACCATCACAGTGCATTCGCGCATAGGGAGATGGAAAAGGCAAGGCATCCTGAAATCAGACGGTAAACCCGTCAAGCACAAGGACCTCCTCGAGTTACTAATCAATGCATTGACCCTGCCTAAACACGTGGCTGTGATAAAATGTGCCATGCATATCAGGGGCAAGGACTTTGTATCATGAAGAAATGCACTAGCCGACCAGTTTGCAAAGAGGGCAACTTACAGAGCAATTGGGGAGACACACGTACTTTCCTTACAACAGGCATCAGAGACGAAATCCACTCAGGACGAACCATTTTTCAGAAACGGCAAAACTATATCTGAGGGAGTTGCACGAAATGGCATTACCACAAAAGAGAGAACTATAGGAAGCCAGGGGCTGCACACATACCAAACACCACCGTGTATATTGGCACACACCCATGAGAAAACCTGTCATGCCCCAGAGCCTATTCAACATAGCACTGTCTCAATTGCACCTCCCATTATACACTGCAAAAGAAAACATATTGGCAGAGCTTCAGACCTACTGGTTTACCTCCAACATTATTGATGTGGTAACGGCTTACCTAAACGAGTGCACTATTTGCCAACTATATTCACCCAAACCCACACTCAAGGTCATAGCATCATCCATCCCTAGACCAACTGGACCCTTTAAGGCATTGCACATAGAATTCAATGATATGATTGAACGATTTGCTTATTACAGGTATCTGATTGTGGTCGTCTGCTCTTACTTTAGATGGATTGAAGCCGGCCCTTGCGTCACTGTGATGATGCCAAAGCAGTGGCAGCCTTCCTGGTTAGGTAAGTAATACCATTGTGGGTTGCCAGACATTATCCAAGCGGACAATGGGAAACACTTTGTCAACACCATGTTCGACAACATCTACATCCTGCTAGGAACCACACATAAATTAGCATTCGCCTACCACCCCCAAAGTAATAGTATCATAGAAAGGCTCAGTGCCACCCTCAAAAAGAAATGCCTCCACGGTCTACCCTTAGCACTATTGCCACTAAGAAACACAACCAGAGGTGATTTCCATCTTATACCACACCAGATCACGCTTGGTAGATTGATGTGGATGCCCATCCCGAAAACTAGGTCCAGGTTAAATTCCAAATCTGGCTCCAAAACATTGGGAGACAAATTGCATGTATATCTTTCAGAATCAATCAAAATTGCAAGGTTTTTATCCACACAAGTCAGCCACAGAACAACCAAGTGCACCAACGCCAAGCTGCCATATAAAACATCCAAGTCCGTAAGTGTATATTCGGAACTTTGTAGGGAAGTGGAAGGAGGCTAAGTTTGAGGGGCCACACCGGGTGGTCTTCGCAACTCCCACGGCCCTCAAGGTGGAGGGAAAAAGTGCATGGGTGCGCTTCTCCGATGTGTGGCTGAACACGGCCACGGCAAATCCTCCATGAACTAAAACTTTGTGAACATCCTTCTATGGCAATGACATCCATGATTTAAACTTTGCAAACATTTTCCAATTGCGCAAAAGAAACACAGCCACCAGAAGAGCACAGATGGCTCCGAAGGGAGTCCCAATTCAAACAACCATATCACGACAAAAGTTATGTTAAGTTATGTATATTTCTGTGCATCTGTACCCTCTGTCCACTATGGGTAATCTCACACTTGTTTACCCTTGAGAAACTGCCGGGTCAAAAGAGACTCACAAATGGAGAACTACAGTGCCTGCGTAGAGATCTCTCGTATGTCACCTACAATTGCACCAAACAGAACACTGTAAACACAATAAGATGATGGACAGAGCGCTGAAACTTTTCAGACACTCACCCCAGTCACAGATCTGAGTTGAATCCATCATCATTCTTCTGCTCACTAAGCCACCCCAGTTTAGACCCAGCCGTAAGCAATCAGTCTTGACCCTGCTCCTCATGGGAGCAGTCCAGCCTGAACTGCCAGGCCAGGTCCTCCCTGGACTGGAAACTAGCATCCTGGAATTGGTTTTGGGATATCACCCCTCATCTGCCGGGGTACCTTGAATCAAGTGGCAAAGAGAGCAAAGGACCCACATTTGGATATACCCTGGCCACTTAGGACGAACATAGCAAACACAATAAGATGATGGATGGAGTGCTGAAACATTTCAGACACTCACCCCTAGTCACAGATCTGAGTTGAATCCATCATCATTCTTCTGTCACTAAGCCACCCCAGTTTAGACCCAGCCATATGCAAATCAGTCCTGACCCTGCTCCTCATGGGAACAGCCCAGCCCAAACTGCCAGGCCAGGCCCTCCCTGGACCAGAGACAAGCATCCTGGGACCAATTTCTGGGCATCACCCCTCATCAGCCAGGCTAGCTTGAATCCAGTGGCACAGTGAGCAAGGGGGCCATGTCTGGGCATACCCTGGCCACTTAGGGTGAATTTCTAAAATTATAAAATATTTTTCTTTTAACATGACACAAAACTGACCAAATTTAAATATTGGAAACCGGAGATATGAATTTTTAAAGAATAAACTCTTTGTAGTGCTTAGAAACCATTAGCGTCACTCTGGGACATCAGGTCTCGGTTGACCGGGACAAAGTCAAAGTTTCAGGCTGACTATGATGGAGACCTGCTCGGATACACTAAGCAGGAGGACCGGCCAAATTGTTGCCTTATCACTTAGAAACTTTTCTGGAGCTTTTTTGCAGTGTGCCACCCAGGAGCATGAACACTTCCTCTAAAGTGTGGCATCTTCTTGTCCCAGAAAGCACTATTCTTCCAAAATCCATAATGGCAGAACTTTCAGCAGAGCAGTAAGAGCTAGTTAAACGAACTCTCAGTGTGGCTCATTTCCAAAGCTCTCCTCCCCCTAACATCTGCAGTTCCTTCCTTAAGCCTGTTATCTGGCTGGGGGGGAAGGCACAGGGCCTGAGAGTAAGTAGCCGTGGCATTCCCTGCCTGTCCTGTCCTCCTTTGAAGCCTCATGCTTAACTCCCCCCCACTCCCTCCCCTGGCAGAGCTTTCTCCAGCAGATAGCCTCTCCCCTAGATAGTCACTTATCACCTAATGAAGGCAGCCTTGCTAAGCCTGTTAGCACTGCCTAATCAGGGAAGACTGCAGGAAGGCTGGATTTAAGCTTACAGTCAAGAAAGATTTATAACTTCTTTTCTGAACAAATTATGATAAATTCAACAAAAGCAATCTGTTAGATGTATTAATACCATTCTGCTAAGTCTTTGAATGATATTTTTTCCTTTCCTAGCAATAATGATGCGTGCATAAAATATTGCAGTGTTAGCCTATGGGCCAAGTATCTACAATGCGAAACAAAATACAATGAACACATTTCCTTCCCCAGGGTTTATAAAACATCTTCTATATAGAGTACTTGTACTGGAGGGGTGTCATTAACTAGGAGAATTGGCGCCTATAGAGTTTGCGTAAGTATGAGATCGTGTTTCTCCAAGCAGTGCACAAGGTGTGGGAAAACACCCTAGACCCTCAAAAGATTTGACCCTGGGGCCAATATTGTAACAATTCTTATCCTCTGCACACACTCTAATTACAAGTGAATATCCACAAGTCAATAATTACTAAAATGAAGAGGAGTATAGTTCAATTGTCTTTTCTTTTTCCTTTAATCCAAAAACGCCCAGCCAACACGTGTTTCGTTGATAGGGGGAGACCCCACGACTTCTTCAGGGCTAGAAATAATATGACAAAAGTTTGTATCAACAAATGTACCAATGTATATGTGTACAATATTGGTGAACACATTTCACCTTACTGTGGAAACCCAAAATAAACATTTGAATATCCATGATCTTAAAATCCAGTATGTCTAGAAGAAATAAGTACTTATACTTCAGTACTAGTCATTATTACCACCGGGTGAAAAACAACTCGTGCGGAACACATTCCAAAGTGAAAAAATATGGTGTACTCAGATATGGTCTCTGAGATCCATTTATCATACGTTGAAGTGTCAGTTGTGAAGGATAAAAATCATCATATTTGTAAAAAAAAAAGGATCCTAATCCGTGAGTGGCAGTGTGTTCAGCCCAAAAAAACTACACCATGCAGCAATTGTGAAGAAGGCATATCTGATTATACGCCTGCTAAGGAAGGCTCCCTACCTGTACGGCTCTTTAAATCCTAAATTGTATATCCTAGGCATGGGATTAAGCAAAACCCAGTGTTACAGTCAAAAGGACATCTATCAATGTCTCACAGTTCTGTATTCATGTTAAGTAATCAACCAGAAAAAAGAAAAGGTGACCCTCACCTCTCCGCCGGTTCTACTTCCGACCCGGCTGGTCAATATATAAAATGAAACTGTGTCCCAAAATTCGCCAAATATTAATTGCGGCCCACCTTAAAGGAATAATAACTAAAAATTTGTCAAAGTGTTAAGCTAACTTGGAAACAGACAACCTCGCAATATCAGGCATGTTTCCTTACGAGCCCCTTGCCCCTTACCTTGTAGTAAGGACCGGTGTTAACCCCAAGTGAGGTGGCTAATCCGAATGAAACAGTTCTTATAAGAACATCATGTGGCCAATCCCTGTGTGGGCAAGGTAGAACGACAAAGGATAATAAATCTATTCCTATCCTATGGTTTTAACCCCACAGTCTGCACATACCTTTAAGCGAGTACGCTAGAAGTTGGAATCCTGATGGCGAGTTCACGTTCTGAACCGGAAACGGTCAGACCCGTGAACTGGAAGTCTTTAAATACCCAAGATGTTCTTCAGCACTAGAGCGGAAACCCGCATCGTATCAGGAAACGGACCGGATGTTGCAGAAATGAACTCCGATCGGCAACAGTGTAAATGAAATGAACTATGTGATGGGAGGGTGCTGTAAAATGTCTGCGGCACTCGTGTGTAAATCAGTTAAGCCCCCCCCCTATGTATGAGAGCTAAAACGAAACCCCAAAGTGAATCATGGTTGGCAATAAATAGATTGCTGTGAGCTATTATTGTAATAACGAACGCCGAATACAAAGGCATGTAGAATTTCATGTGGCAAAAAAATATATATGTTGGCCACATATGTGTGTATATAAATGTTTTGCATACCAGTCATTGTTTCCCGTCACAACATATGAGTATAAACCCCCTCTGGCTAATACATTGTATGCACTATGGGGTCTGTGTCAGTCATCAGATCATGATCAAAACCCATCATATTCTGGATACATCATCGCATAGTAATCATTAACACCTGGTGACAATCATTATTGTGTGATATATTCTGTGTGAAACAACATATTCTTGTGAGATATAGAGGAAAGGCCAGTGCACCCCATTAAGATGTGTATCTCTAATTGATAAGAAACATATATATCCAAAATATGCAATTAAATTTTAACATATTGTCGGCAGCATATTGTTTGAAATACTTTGGGACATTAAACGAATACTTCCTACTGTATGTAATACACCACAGTGCCGATAGCATCTTGGTATCATTATGGTCAGTATACTGAACGATGGCTTCAACCCATAGAAAGTTATTTAATGAAGAAATAAAGTCACCACATGTGACTTGTATTTATATTTTATATGTAACGGAGCCCGCAACAAAGATAAGCCTACTGTAAAGCAATTATCATAACTTATAGTTATGTCCGGTGTATAAAAATCATGTCTAGCTCTGGTGCTTGGTGATGGTTGGATACATATGGAGACTATAGTCGTGCACACATCAATTGCAAGAACCCTCGTACATTATGCGGCGCATGGTGATCCGTAAAGTATCTCCATGTTTAGGAGATAAAGTGTATTGATCGCTGTTGCTACTCATGTGCATTTACTTTATTAGTCTCCCAGGAAGTATTGCAACTCAAGGTCAGTGTTAAGACCTAGTCCTACAGTTTTAAGACGCATGATCCACGTTGCTTCCGCACGTCTGAGTCTTAATTCCCTATTTCCCCCTCTTGGGTTTAGGGCTACTACATCAATCCCGTAGTAAGGCAAACTGTTTGTGAGGCCCTTGTGCCGCACATTCCATGGCATGTATCGCCATGGGGTATCTCTCAACTTGTTGTTTTAATGCTCTTGCATGTTCTCTGATCCTCTCCTTCAGTGCTCTGATAGTACTCCCCACAATACAATCACTTGCATTTGCATTCAATAATGTATACTACATATCTAGTGTTGCAGTTCATATTATGTCTGATTGTGTATTCCCTATTGTCATGTCCTACAAATTTCTTCTTGTTGTCCGAGGCCCATCTACAAACACCACAGGACACACATTTATGAAATCCTAAGGAATGTTGGGTAAGCCAGTTAGAATCCCTCTGATTCCGAGGAACACTCAGACTCAAAATGGACCTAAGAGTCTTGCCTTTTCTATAAGTTATCTGTGGTCTTGTAGTGGTACACTCATCAAGGGATTTATCCGCTGTCAGTATATTCCAGTGCTTATTCACACTTTTTACTAGAACTTTCGTCAAACTATTGTAGTTTGTTATAAGTCTCACTGGTTGTGTTAGGTGCTTGTTCTTTTTCTTATCCTTTAGTCTGTCCTGTCTCTGTATTTTTATGATTCTACTTTCTGCCTTCCCAATAATCCGTGGCTCATATCCCCTCACCATGAATCTGGTCTAAGAGGGGGAAATAGGGAATTAAGACTCAGACGTGCAGAAGCAAAGTGGATCATGCGTCTTAAAACTGTAGGACTAGGTCTTAACACTGACCATGAGTTGCAATACTTCCTGGGAGACTAATAAAGTAAATGCACATGAGTAGCAACAGCGATCAATACACTTTATCTCCTAAACATGGAGATTCTTTACGGATCACCATGCGCCGCATAATGTGGGAGGGTTCTTGCAATTGTTGTGTGCACGACTATAGGCTCCATATGTATCCTACCATCACCAAGCACCAGAGCTAGACATGATTTTTATACACCCGACGTAACTATAAGTTATGATAATTGCTTTACAGTAGGCTTATCTTTGTTTCGGGCTCCGTTACATATAAAATATAAATACAAGTCACATGTGGTGACTTTATTTCTTCATTAAAGAACTTTCTATGGGTTGAAGCCATCGTTCAGTATACCAACCATAATGATATCAAGATGGCTATCGGCACTGTGGTGTATTACACACAGTAGGAAGTATTGGTTTAATGTCCCGAAGTGTTTCAAACAATATGCTACCGACAATATGTTAAAATTTAATTGCATATTTTGAATATATATGTTTCTTATCAATTAGAGATACACATCTAAATGGGGTGCACTGGCCTTTACCAACATCTCACAAGAATATGTTGTTTCACACAGGATATATCACACAATGATGATTGTCACCAGGTGTTAATGATTACTATGCGATGATGTATCCAGAATATGATGGGTTTTGATCATGATCTGATGACTGACACAGACCCCATAGTGCATACAATGTATTAGCCAGAGGGGGTTTATACTCATATGTTGTGATGGGAAACAATGACTCGTACGCAAAACATTTATATACACACACATGTGGCCAACATATATATTTTTTGCCACATGAAATTCTACATGCCTTTGTATTCAGGCGTTCGTTATTACAAAATAGCTCACAGCAATCTATTTATTACCAACCATTATTCACTTAGGGGTTTCATTTTAGCTCTCATACATAGGGGGCGCTTAACTTATTTACACACAAGTGCCGCAGACACTTTACAGCACCCTCCCATCACGTAGTTCATTTCATTTACACTGTTGGTGATCAGAGTTGATTTCTGCAACGTCCAGCCCGTTTCCTGATACGATGCGGGTCTCCGCTCTAGTGCTGAAGAACATCTTGGGTATTTAAAGACTTCCAGTTCACGGGTCGGACCGTTTCCGGTTCAGAACGCGAACTCTGCATCAGGATTCCAACTTCTAGCGTACTTGCTTAAAGGTATGTGCAGACTGCGGGATTAAAACCATGGGATAGGAATAGATTTATTATCCTTTGAACTCCCTAATGATTTGTCGTTCTACCTTGCCCACACAGGGATTAGCCACATGATGCTCTTATAAGAGCTGCTTCATTCGGATTAGCCACCTCACTCTGTCTTAACTCCAGTCCTTACTACAAGGTAAGGGGCAAGGGGCTCGTAAGGAAACATGCCTGATATTGCAAGGTTGTCTGTTTCCAAGTTAGCTCAACACTTTGACTAATTTTAGTTATTATTTCTTTAAGGTGGGCCGCAATTAATATTCGTCAAATTTTGGGACACAGTTTAATTTTATATATTGACCAGCCGGGTCGGAAGTAGAACCGGCGGAGAGGTGAGGGTCACCTTTTCTTTTTTTCTGGTTGATTACTTAACATGGATACAGAACTGTGAGACTTTGATAGATGTCCTTTTGACTGTAACACTGGGTTTGCTTAATCCCATGCCTAGGATATAGAATCTAGAATTTAAAGAGCCATACAGGTAGGGAGCCTTCCTTAGCAGGCGTATAATCAGATATGCCTTCTTTACAATTGATGCATGGTGTGGTTTTATTTGGGCTGAACACACTGCCACTCACGGATTAGGATCCTTTTTTTCGTACAAATATGATGATTTTTATTCTTCACAACTGACACTTCAACTTATAATAAATGGATCTCAGAGACCATATCTGAGTACACCATATTTTTTCACTTTGGAATGTATTCCGCAGGAGTTGTTGTCACCCGGTGGTAATAATGACTAGTGCAGCATTATAAGTACTTATTTCTTCCAGACACACTGGATTTTAAGATCATGGATTTTTAAATGTTTATATTGGGTTTCCACAGTAAGGTGAAATGTGTTCACCAATATTGTACAAATATACATTGGTACATTTGTTGATACAAACTTTTGTTATATTATTTCTAGCCCTGAAGAAGTCGTGGGGTCTCCCCCTAATGACAAAACACGTATTGGCTGAGCGTTTTTGGATTGAAAGAAAAAAAAAAGACAACTGAACTATACGTATTGACTTGTGGATATTCACTTGTAATTAGAGCGTGTGCAGAGGATAAGAATTGTTATCTTCTATATAGACCCTACTCATAATTACAGGACCCCCCCCCCCACACCCCTGGGACACCTATGGGAGACCTGGGTGGCTGCCTAATATGTACAAATGATGTAGATTAATACTTCACAGTGACACAGCACCAAAGTCGACTTTGCAGGGAATTTCCTACACTGGCGACAAATAAAAATGGGCAATTTTCCCTCACCAGGGCTTATAAAACATCTTTTATAGGGACCCTGCTTATAGTTACTTGACCCCACCCCTGGAACACTTAGGGGACACCTTAGGGGTACCTGAAAATTAAAGATAATGTAGATTATCACTTTTATAGTGCCCCTGCCACCAAAGGTGAGTTTGCAGTGAATTTACTTTTTAAAAGCAGTGCTGCTGCTCAGGGCTGCTTTTAAAATTACCTCAGGATCTCAGCAGTGCACGTATGCTAGTGCAAAAAAGCCTGCTGGCCTCCAAACTGCCAGGCCCTATTATATACTGGGAACTTATAGGTAAATTTCATCCCCTCACCCTATTATCTAGTAGGGACTTATAGGGTAGTTCATGCCAATTATAAGTGTACCTCAAGGCACATGTGTGTGTTTAACATAGCACTAGCCCTGGGCTTGACTAGCAGGGCTTAGGGCACAGTCAGAGTCAGCTAACATCAGTACCAGTCAGCACAAAATATTGGGAGTGAACAGTCCAAATGGGTGACTTTCTAACAGTGCATAAAAGCAGAACGTTACACAAGTGGGAATGTAGGTCTCTGCTCCAGTGGCGTTAACCAAACAAGACATGCTACCATAACCACTCTATGTACCAAACCCACAACACAAACAGTAGTTCACTGTTTGTTTAATGATGGCATGCACCACTCCAGAACAGGTCTAGGTCCTCCCTCATGTCAAGGGACAAGTCTAGGCCTAGTGTGAGTCTGGGGCCAAAATCAAAAACCAGGATAACAGGTACACTCATTCGGGAACCAGGGCTGGGAAACACAACTGTATACCATGCAGGGGACATTCCTTGCACAATACATGCATTATGTAATCTCTAAGAATATAGGCCATCACATATATTCTTCATCGATGTTTAAGACCAAACATAAGAATTGCATTCAGGTTTTTCAGGATTTTGTGAAGCAATTTAGTTAGCTGGCTTTTGCAGATGAAAATCTCAAAGACGCATATGCAGGAACTCAGTCAGGAATATGAATGCTTCAATTGTCTGTTCTGGACAGCATTGCATACACTACGTCACAGAGTGAACCCTTGCTCATGATGAGATGGCTTTCTTGTGAATCTCAGTTCCCTGCTTTTTATTGCTGGCTTTTTATCCCTATCCTGTTTGTTCCTCTCCTGGAACAAATATCTTTTACAGTTGCTTTTGATTTCCTATGGTATAGCTTCCCACTGCTGACATCAAACTACTATTTATGTTTTTTGTAATGTCAGTACTTGTTTAGTACTGCTTGGTGGTGCACATCTTGGTTTACAGAATGTGTTTGCTCTCTTTACTTTCATTCCTCGATTTCACCCATCCCTTCCATTCAACCTCCCGCCTAAGCCTGCTTAGTGGAGTACCAAGCACGGCATGACAGTCTTGACGATGCCTTAGATTTCCCCTTCCACCTTCCTTCACCATGTACCTTGGTTGCGAAACAGGTGCCAGATGGCAGTCTTCATGATACCCTAGATGTCCTTTCCCACTTTTATTCCTGATGGTCCTCTGTGATGCACCAGTCATCAAGTGACGGCTTTGGTGATAGCCTGGATGTTGCCTCTCAAATGGTTGTCACCGCTATTGGCTCTGCCAATGCCAAAGGCTTTTAATATCCGCCGACATTGGCAAAGCCAATTACATCAGCACACATCAGCAATGCACTTGACAACACAATGCATGTTATGTCATGCAACGCAGTGGCCATCTTCAATCTATAGAATACATTGCTTATTTTACTTTTAACATGGCTTGTCTGATGGCACAACTCATGTTGCGTGACGCACTCTCATGGAGTGCTTAAACAAAAAGGAAAAAAAGTAGTGCTTGAAAAGTGAGCAGTGGAAGGACACAAGTAATGCATCCATGCTGCAGATGAAGGACAAACGCATGCACAGGAAGGAAAGCCTGCACAATCTAGCTAATAAGAAGCAAACAATTGAGAGGGACAATAAAGCCAACCCATGATAAGTAGTGGTGGGCTATAAGCCACTGTAAGATAACAATATGTCTCTGGCGACAGACAGCTCATGCTAAGTTTATTAGACGACATCTAAAAATGGAACGAAACAAAAAAGTGAGGGACTCCTTTACATAGGAGCCATGGGCAGTAGACCTATGACCTGCCTTTGATCTGGTCAGATCTTGCATCAGGTATTTTTTCCCATTGTGGAACCTACTCCTTGTTCAGAGGGCCATTCCTCTCATCAAGGGAATCTCCCCAAGTACCTTGCATCCTAATGAATCTTCCTTGTAGTCACTAGCTTCTTTCACTGTAAGAAAATGTCTCTTTTTGCATGACCACCCCCAAGTTTTTGGATTGATGCTGCTGGTTTTTTGACTCTGAAAATGCACTGAGTCCTATCAAACAGGCTTCAATGCCAATGCGCTGACCCTTTAAAAGAATATATCTTATTGGTTCACCCACAAATGGCATAAATTAGCTTACTTATAAGTCCCTAGTATATGGAACCATGGGTACCCAGGGCCTGTAAGTTATAGTTTCCCTTGTGGACTGCAGCACTTATTGTGCCGCCACGTGTTACAAAGCAAAGCATGACTCCCAGCCACCACTGCTGGCTGGCAGAGCAGCTTTAAACTTCTAACTCGACTTTGCCATTTAGAGTAATGGCAAAGTCCAAATCTTCCTTTTTAATATCTGTTAGTCACCCCTGAGGCAAGGCCTAATGAGCCCTAAGGAAGGGTTCTGTATATTAAAAAGTAGGACATGTTTTTTGATGCCCTGACAGTAAAACTCCCACATTGTCATTTTTGCTGTTGAAAGGCTAGTATCCCCAATGGTGAGTAAAGAGTTATGCGCTGACAAATCAGAAGTGCTTACTTCTGAATGGGACTACTAAATATGAACTTCAATGTATCAAATGAACCATGGAATTAAACCCTACTTGTTGCGCAAGTCAAATTTAATGTAACTTTTCTACCAATGGCAACTTTAGAAAGTTGCCACTTTGTTGCCCAAGGTTTTCCAGTGACAGTTTACAGCCGCTCACAAACTGTTTGACTGAGACAGCCTTCTTCCCTCCTGGAGATAGGTGTGAAAGTGTGATGAGTCCACCGAGGCCCCGTCCCTTTATGACGAAGGGAACTCCGGGCACTCCAACATGGCCGCAGAGAAAACACCAACAGGACGTGGCAGTGACGGTCTAGTCTCGTCGGCTCGAAGCGCCGGGACCACACCCCTCGAGACCGGACAAAACACGGAGAGCGAGGATACAGAGTTGTGCGATCGGATGCCGACCACGGAGAAGGAGCGAGACAAGGAGAGGAACAACACGGCTTGGGAAGGCGAAGGAATACCGAAGGACGCCGAGAACGAGGACATCGAGGCGGACCAACCACAGAGCCCGGGAGACAACTTCCTGTTACCTGCGAGCGAGACCGGTCCTCCGAGGAGAGAGAAGGAGGCAGGTTCTCACCATACCACGGCCCTGGAGGGTCGTGATTCCAGGCAAGTGGCTGCTGCGCACCCGTTTTCTTTAAGGGGGTGGTGGGCAGGGCTAAGGGCCACACCAAGCTCGACACCCTGAATACCCCTCACCCAGGCACTTCACAAGTAGGGACACTGGTGGTGGTGCACAAACCCTTTCCCCTTCCATAGTGTTGCAACAGGACGGTTGCCTAAAGATTCTCTTTTCTTTCTTTTTCCTTGCCCTGCCATTTATCGCTGAGTACTACAACCCGGACAAGACAGCCCGGGACCACCGAGCAGTGGAGGAGGGAGCCCCAGTCGGCCCAGAGACGACCTGACTGAAGACAGAGCGGAACACCTTGTCCTGGACTCTTTATGTTGTATGGCCGAAGAGCCTGAACGTTTGAATAAAAAGAATCCCTTGCACCTAATACAACGTCACTACTTCATACCAGTCCAAAGGAGGGGGTGTGGGAGGGTCTCCCGTCGGGGTAAACCATCACAGTAGTGTCAGAAGTGGGAATCCGGTCCTGAAACAAGGACCCAACCCGTGACCATGGAGGCCATCATCACCCAACAAGCTGAAGGACAACGCCACCTGCAACTGGTCATCGAGCAACAGACCAAACAGGCAAAGCAAGACCGGGAGGAATTACACGCAGCGCTCAAAGACCAGGCCTCCCTCATGACCAATAACCAGCAGGTACAGGACACGGCTATACTGAGACTCATGGACGCTATCTCTAGTGCTAGGGTGCATCCCATTGTGCCTGGGTCAGTCCTACAGAAGTTCCAAAGCGGGGACGATCCGGACTACTTCTTTGTCAACTTCGAACGCGTTGCAACGACAGCCTCCTGGCCCCCGGAAAGATGGGGTCAATATATAGCTCCCCTGCTTTCCGGAGAACTGCAAGCAGCCTATCAGGCCGCCAATCCGGCAGGGACAACCAGCTACCCCGATGTCAAGAAAGCCATCCTAGAGAGGCTCGGATGCGATCAAGAATATTACCGCAGTTGGTTCAGGAAAGAGAAATGGAGCGTGGGGGATAACCCCCGAGCTCTGTATTTTTGCATCCGGGATCTCGGGAACCGCTGGCGGCAACCCACTATAGCAGCCCCAGATGAAATAACAGAGAAAATCTACCTGGAGCAGTATCTCGATGCCCTCCCATATAACACCTGTGCATGGGTCAAATAGCATCTCAACCTTTCCGTGACATTGGCAGTAGATTTGGCTTGCGCATACCACCGCTCACCCGATTTCAAAACCCCGACCCATCAACCCTCTGTCCCATCCCCGAAACCCCTAGCCAGAACCCCCACACCCCAGACAGAACCCAAGGGTCCCTTTTTGCCAAAGGCCCCCTTAAGAGCTCCCATCACAACACCGACACAGGGACCACAATGCTTCCACTGTGCCGAGTGGGGGCATATAGCCCGGCACTGCCCTATACGCACCCCCGCCCCGGAACCCATGGAGGTGGGATACACACGCGGGCGGGTTTTGATCACAGGAGACAACCCCCTCCAATACAAAATAAAGGTTTATGTAAATGGGAAGCCGGTAACAGCCCTCCTAGACACTGGCTGCCACTACACAGTCATCTCCAAAGAGCTTATCCCTGAGTCCCAAATAGTGACGGGTGAATTCGTTCAGGTTACATGCGTTCATGGGGAGAAAAGGCTATATCCATTGGCCGAAGTGGTATTGGAAATCAATGGGGAGCCCCAGCTGAGGAAGGTGGGGGTTCTTCCTGCATTACCCGAGTTAGCTCTCTTAGGAACCGACCTGCCCAGATTTCACAAATACCTCCATTCCCTGAGTCCTCCTGCCTCACTAGTGGAGTGGTTAGAAAGCGCACCCTTTTCTAACAACGACATAAGGGCTCCTACTACCAAAAGAGCACAAACCCACAGAGAAAAGAGAGAGGAGAGAGCATTGTACAGTCTGTCTAAATGTACGCTACCCGTACCTGTCCTTCTCTCCCCAGAGACACCTCAAGAACCACCTCAAAACTTTCATCAGGCCCAGAGGGACGATTCTACCTTGCAACATGCCTGGGGTCAAGTCCAAGACGAACAACCAGGAAAGGTAGGTCCCTATTTTTCTGTCAAAAAGGGCCTTCTGTACAGGCACACACATGAGAATAACCATGGGAAGGAGCAATTGTTGGTCCCCAAAGCGTTTTGCTAACAGGTGCTGTCTCTAGCCCATAGTCAAACCGGGGGAGGCCATTATGGGAAGGAAAACACCCTCAAGTACTTACTGGAGAAGTTTTATTGGCCTGGTGTGTATCAGGAAGTGGCAAGGTACTGTGCCTCATGTGTGCGATGCCAGTTGGTTAACAAGCCCTGCTTACCCCGAGCCCCCCTCCAACCTCTTCCGGTCATCGATGTCCCCTTCAGAAGAGTAGGGATGGACTTGGTAGGCCTCCTGATACCCTCTGCCAGGGGCCACCGGTTCATACTCGTCTTTGTAGATTACGCCACCCGGTATCCGGAAGCGTTCCCCTTGACAACCACCACCACAAAGGCAGTAGCCCAAGCCATGGTCACTCTGTTCTCACGTGTCGGGTTCCCACACAAACTCCTGACAGACCAGGGGTCACCCTTCATGTCCCGGTTGATGAGACAGGTGTGCGACCTGTTACGTATTAAGCAAATAAGGACAGCGGTATACCATCCACAAACGGACGACCTTGTGGAAAGGTATAACAAAACCATCAAAACAATGTTGAGAAAGAGTATCGACCGAGCCGGGAGGGATTGGGACCGACAACTACCCCTGGCCCTTTTTGCTATAAGATCCCATGAACAGAAGTCTACGGGGTTCTCGCCGTTTGAGCTATTGTTTGGACGGAGACCCCGTACCCTCCTGGACATGGCAGTTGAGCAATGGACCGAGGGAGAGGATGAGGCGAAGCCTCTACTGCAATATAGCGCGTCCCTTAGGGACACCTTGACTTCACTGTGGGACGAAATGCACAGGAACATGGAAAACTCCCAGAACCAACAACAACGGTGGTACGACAGAAACACCAAATTGAGAGAATTCGCAGTAGGAGACCAGGTTCTGATCCTACTGCCCACTACTGAGAAAAAATTGTTAGCCACTTGGCAGGGCCCCTTTCCTATCCTAAGTAAAGTTACCCCTGTTACCTACCAGGTAGCCGTCCCACACCGAAACAAGACAAGCCAAATATATCACGTCAATTTGCTGAAGGCTTGGGAGGGACCGGCCCCGGTGTCGGTGTGTACGACTGCTCCTATACTCCATGTCGCCCTGAACAAACCCCTGGAAGTAACCCTAACACCCCAGAAATCCATAGAGCAGCCATAGCCTAACTGGGGACCCCAAACCACAGAAGAACAAAAAAACCAACTGAGGGCCATGTGTGCGTCTTACCCGTTTGTCCTGTCCGGCGTTCCCGGAAGGACATCTCTAGTCGAGCACGACATAATCACCACCACCTCCCAACCGATCAAACAACGGCGTTATCGCATCCCGGCCGCCCGAAGAGGGGCCATAGAACAAGGATAAAAGCGATGTTGGAGGCGGATATAGTCGAACCCTCACATAGCGCCTGGTCGTCTCCGATTGTTTTAGTCCCTAAACCCGATGGGAGCATACGTTTCTGCATCGACTTCCGCAGGCTTAGCGCAGTGTCTAAGTTCGACGCATATCCTATGCCACGGGTGGACGAACTCATCGAAAAGCTCGGTAACGCCAAGATAATGTCCACTATTGACCTCACAAAGGGGTATTGGCAAATACAGCTGAAACCGGACATCAGAGACAAGACCGCCTTTTCCACGCCCTTTGGCTTATTTCACTTTAACGTGCTCCCCTTTGGTCTCCATGGGGCTCCCTCCACTTTTCAAAGACTCATGGACACGGTCCTCTCTTCCCACCAGACTTACGCCATGGCCTACCTTGATGACATTGTTATACATAGCCCCAATTGGGAGACCCATCTAAGACACCTAGAGAACGTCCTGAAAACGTTACAACACACAGGCCTTACAATCAATCCCAAAAAGACGATGCTAGGGGCTGACCATATCGAGTACCTAGGATACGACATCCGGGCTGGACATATCAGACCCCAAGTGAGCAAGATTGAGGCCATCACCCACGTACCCCGACCCACCTCACGGAAGGAAATACGTTCCTTCCTTGGGCTAGTCGGGTACTACAGAAGGTTTATCCCGGGTTTCTCCGAAGTAGCCAGTCCACTCACAGACCTCCTCGCTAAGGCACAGTCCAGTTGCAAGTTTCAGTGGTTCGAGAGACACGAACAGAGCTTCCGCTTACTGAAAGACTCCCTTTGCCACAACCCCGTGCTTGCCTGCCCGAACTTCAACTCCACTTTTGTGTTACAAACGGACGCATCAGGCAGGCGTCTAGGGGCCATCCTATCCCAGCCCGATGCCCTCGGTGATCTCCACCCCATCCTCTACCTTAGCCGTAAGTTGTTTCCACGGGAGGTGGGTTATGCTACCATTGAGAAAGAATGCCTGGCCATAAAGTGGGCGGTGGAGGCCCTTCAGTATTACCTCCTCGGTCGCCACTTCATACTGCTTACTGATCATGCTCCCCTCACCTGGTTGGCCCTCCATAAGGACACTAACCATAAGGTTCTCCGATGGTTTCTTGCCCTACAGCCCTTCTCGTTTTCCACCCTCCACGTTCCGGGACGTCTGCAGGGCAATGTGGATTTCCTCTCGAGATGCCCCGTGGCCGAATGGCCCACACGTCCATTCCTGGCGGGAAGGCAGTGTGATGAGTCCACCGAGGGCCCGTCCCTTTACGACGAAGGGAACTCCAGGCACTCCAACATGGCCGCCGAGAAAACACCAACAGGAAGTGGCAGTGACGGTCTAGTCTCGTCGGCTCGAAGCGCCGGGACCACACCCCTCGAGACCGGACAAAACACGGAGAGCGAGGACACAGAGTTGCGCGATCGGATGCCGACCACGGAGAAGGAGCGAGACGAGGAGAGGAACAACATGGCTTGGGAAGGCGAAGGAATACCGAAGGACGCCGAGAACGAGGACATCGAGGCGGACCAACCACAGAGCCCAGGAGACAACTTCCTGTTACCTGCGAGCGAGACCGGTCCTCCGAGGAGAGAGAAGGAGGCAGGTTCTCACCATACCACGGCCCCGGAGGGTCGTGGATCCAGGCAAGTGGCTGCTGCGCACCCGTTTTCTTTAAGGGGGTGGTGGGCACGGCTAAGGGCCACACCAAGCTCGACTCCCTGAATACCCCTCACCCAGGCACTTCATAAGTAGGGACACTGGTGGTGGTGCACAAACCCTTTCCCCTTCCATAGTGTTGCAACAGGACGGTTGCCTAAAGATTCTCTTTTCTTTCTTTTTCCTTGCCCTGCCATTTATCCCTGAGTACTACAACCCGGACAAGACAGCCCGGGACCACCGAGGAGTGGAGGAGGGAGCCCCAGTCGGCCCAGAGACGACCTGACTGAAGACAGAGCGGAACACCTTGTCCTGGACTCTTTATGTTGTATGGCCGAAGAGCCTGAACGTTTGAATAAAAAGAATCCCTTGCACCTAATACTACGTCACTACTTCATACCAGTCCAAAGGAGGGGGTATGGGAGGGTCTCCAGTCGGGGTAAACCATCACAGAAAGACTCTCAGGAAGAAACACAAAAGATCTGCTGGTGGAAGAAGTGTAACCTCCTGGCAGGTTGTGAGCCCAAAAGGTGAGCTTCAAATGGGAACCTGCCTTTCAAGGGCAAATGGTAGTCACATATGAGAGAGGCTGCTCTTTTGTTCTAGCAGACAGGCTTGCTTCAGGGCCACTCCAGTGATTCCTATGTCGGTTCATCCATAGACCCTGGAACTGGACTGGAGACTGCTTTCACTCTGCGGTAACTGTTAGTCTGGACCTTATTGGTCCCTGTGACTTGCTCCCTGCCATCGTTGATCACCAAAAGAGTGCCTTCATAGCCGTTTTTAAGTTACTTGTCATGGCTAACCCGAAACTGCAAGTCATGGTATCTTACAATGATTTATTGACTAAGTAAAATCTGCAATTTTTTGTTTCTTTAAAAATTCAGCTCTTCGAAACTCTCGCGTGGATTTTTGTCATTGAGGTGTGTTGGACTTGGCCCTTTTTTCAATGTCATCCCTGAACTTTTTGCCTTCCTCCTAGTATTTTTTCTGACCTGGTGTTGGTGGTTTTAGGACTCTGGGCACTTTATCACTGCTGTCCAATGTTAAAGTGCATGTGCTCTCTATGGTAAACTTGGTTAGATTGGTCTACACCTGTTTGGCGTATTTAATTTACCTATCAGTCCCATGTAAAGTGGTATCTCAGATACACGGGACCAGTAAATTAAATGCTACTGGTGGGCTTGCAGCGCTGCTTGCGCCACCCACCAAAGTAGCCTTTCAAACCTGTCTCAGGCCTCTGCCATTGCAGGACCTGCGCGCGCAATTTACTGCCGCTGTGACGTGGCACATAAAGTGGTTGCCACATCTGTGACTCCCCTTTTACTACATATCAGTCACCCCTAAGGTAGGCCCTAGCTAGCCCTATGGGCAGGGTGTGCTGTAGGTAAAAGGTAGGACATGTGCCTTAACTGTGTGGCATGTCCTGGTAGTGACAAACAGCCATTTTGGTTTCTCATTACTGTGAGGCTGCCCTCTCATAGGAATGCATTGGGGATTCCTGATATGTGTTTCAGTGGTAATTCCTATCATGAGAAGAGTAGCGTGGTAAGACCTCTGACCTCGGTCAGGGACCTGCTCTCTCCCCCAGTAGCGCCTCCGCTCTGCCGCTGCCACTGACAGGGAACCGGTGGGGTTCGAGCCTCCCTCTCCTGCCACCTGCCTCGTTGTGCCTGCCTCGTTGTGCCCATTTTTCTTGTTGTCCTTGTATTGTCCTTGCATTGTAGGTGTGTAAGTATTGTTGTTTTTAGTTTTAGTCCAATACTGTGGTCACTGTTTTACTGTTGTCACTGGTTCTGTGCATTCTCGTTTCCCGCCGCTGCTCCCCCGCGGCCCCTCCCCCCTGCCACTCACGCACCCGCCTCCCAGCTGAGCTCTCCCTCCCTCCTCCCCTATTTAATGGCGGCCGCTGCTGGGATGAGCAAGTAAGACCTCTGACCTCAGTCAGGGACCTGCTCTCTCCCCCAGTAGCGCCTCCGCTCTGCCGCTGCCACTGACAGGGAACCGGTAGGGTTCGAACCTGCCTCTGCTGCCACCTGCCTCGTTGTGCCTGCCTCGTTGTGCCCGTCTTTCCCTGCCTCGTTGTGCCCATTTTCGTGTTGTCCTTGCATTGTATGTGTGTAAGTATTGTTGTTTTTTGTTTTAGTCCAATACTGTGGTCACTGTTTTACTGTTGTCATTGGTTCTGTGCGTTCTCGTTTCCCGGCGCTGCTCCCCGTGGCCCCTCCCCCCTGCCACTCACGCTCCCCCCTCTCGCCTCCCAGCTGAGCTCTCCCTCCCTCCAGTGTAGTTTTGGTGATTGGTCAGTAGGACATCCATCAGCCTTTGAAACGTGGCGGGAGCCCCATGGAGACCGAAGGGCAAGACTTTAATTTGATATAGGCCCGACGGCGTTGAAAAGGCTGTTTTTTCTTTGGCTGTCTGTGCCAGCGGAATTTGCCAATAGCCTTTTGTTAAGGCTATGGTGGACATGACTCTGGCCTCTCCAAGGCGTTCCGATGAGTTCGTCCACCCTTGGCATGGGATAAGCATCGAATTTTGACACGGAATTCACCTGACGGAAGACTATACAAAACCTTATACTTCCATCTGGTTTTGGTACGAGGACAACCGGGGACGACCAAGCACTATGGGACGGTTCAATTATATCGGCCTCTAACATGGCTTTTACCTCTTGATCTACCGCCTGTCTTCTTGCTGCTGGGATGCGGTATGGCTTTAGCTTAATGCGTTTAGCAGTATTCGTAATGATGTCATGCTCAACTAGAGTAGTCCGTCCCGGTGTACCTGACAAGACAGAGGAGTATGTCTCACAGAGGGACAGCATTTGTCGCCTCTGTTCTTCCGTCACTTGTGGGCCTAATTGGACATTTGTTTTCTCTTTATGGGTTTGAGGAGTTAGGGATACTTCCATAGTTTTGGCTACAGTGATGTGGTGTATGGGGAGGCCCGCGTTTGGGGTCACAGGTACCGGTCCATCCCAGGCTTTGAGGAGGTTGACGTGGTATATCTGTCCTGTGTGTTGTCTGTGGGGAATGTCTATACGATATGTTACCGGCGTTACTTTTTCTAAAACCTTATAGGGTCCTTGCCAGGTTGCTAGCAGCTTTTTCTCGGAGGTGGGTAGAAGTATGAGTACCTGGTCCCCTATAGCAAATTCCCTCAGCTTGGTGTGTCGGTCATATAGCTGTTTTTGCTTGCTTTGTGCGTTCTCCATATTAGTATGTACCTCCTCCCAAAGAGTGGATAGGGTGTCCTTCAGGGAAGCGCTATACTGCAACAGGGCTTACCCTCGTCTTCTTCCTTGGTCCACTGCTCTACCGCCATATCTAGGAGGGTACGGGGTTTCCTTCCGAACAGTAATTCGAAAGGTGAGAAGCCCGTGGATTTCTGTTCGTGTGTCCTGATAGCGAACAGTACGAGGGGAAGTTGTCGATCCCAATCTCTCCCTGCTTTATCTATGCTTTTTCTTAGTATGGTCTTGATTGTTCGGTTGTACCTTTTGACTAACCCATCCGTCTGGGGATGGTACACTGAGGTACGTATTTGCTTAACCCTTAGTAGGTCACATACTTGTTTCATCAGCCTTGACATAAAGGGGGTACCCTGATCTGTTAACAGTTCATGTGGAAATCCTACACGGGAAAAGAAAGTGATCATTGCGTGGGCCACCGCTGTGGTAGTTGTAGAGGTTAGGGGTATCGCCTCTGGATACCTCGTAGCGTAGTCCACGAGAACGAGTATGAACTGGTGTCCTCGGGCAGAGGGGATTAGTGGTCCAACTATATCCATTCCTACTCTTTTGAAGGGAATGTCTATGATCGGCAAGGGTTGTAGGGGCGCCCTTGGTAGGGATGGGGTATTCACCAACTGACACCTTGGACAGGAGGCACAAAAACGGGCCACTTCTTGATATATGCCCGGCCAATAGAACTTGTTTAGCAGATATTTCAGTGTATGCTCTTTGCCGTAATGCCCACCCCCGGTTTGGCTGTGAGCCATACATAGAACCTGTTCCCTAAAGGCTCGGGGAACCAACAACTGTTCTTTCCTATTACCCCTTTCCTGAGTTATCCTATACAGGAGTCCCTTTTTCACAAAAAAGAAGGGGCCTACCTTCTCCGGTTGGTTTTCTTGTGCTTGTTCCCAGGCGTTTTGTAGCGTGGTATCGTCTCTTTGGGCTGCTCGGAAACTCCGACCTGGTGTTTGGGGTATATCTGAGGAGGCAAGGACATGAGCAGATAAGGCAGACTCGGTCTGATGATACATAGCCCGTTCCTTCCTTTTCTCTCTACGTGTTTTTAATGGTTTGGGCACTGTCTCCTCTATGTCTTCGCTATAGAAAGGGGCACTGTCAAGCCAAGCTACCGCAACGGGAGGTGGGTTGTGTGACTGTAGATACTCGTGGAACCTGGGAAGGTCTGTCCCTAACAACACTGATTCGGGAAGGGATGGCACCACTCCAACTCTCCTCAACTGTGACTCCCCATCGATATCAAGTAATACTTCTGCTAGAGGATATAGCTTGCTCTCACCATGGACACATGTTACCTTTATGCATTCTCCCTCTACTATCTGAGACTCATGTATCAGGGCTCTATCGACGACTGTGTGATGACACCCGGTGTCTAAGAATGCTATAACCGTTTTCCCGTTCACATATATCTTTTTCCTATACCTTTCTGGTGGTTCTCCTGTGACTAATACCCGCCCACAAGAATACCCAACCTCCATGGGTTCCTGCGGGGGAAGGCGTGTAGGACAGTGGCGAGCTATATGGCCCCATTCGGCACAGTGGAAACACTGTGGCCCTTGTGTGGGGTGGACAGAGGGAATCGGTCTAGGTTGATATTGTGGGTGGACCCGTCTTTTATTGTCCAGGGGGTTTGAGGGTGGTTTGCCCAGGGGTTTTGGGGGACCTATCAGGGCCCTATGTGAAGGGGCTTTGATTTCGGGGGATTGGTGGTAGGCACAGGCCAGGTCAACCGCCATTGTGACCGTCAGGTTGGGGTGCTGTTTAATCCATGCTCTCGTGTTAAAGGGTAACGCCTCTAAGTACTGTTCCAAGTACACCTTTTCGGTGAGGTCATCTACGGATGACGTGGAGGGTTGCAACCAACGGTTTCCGAGGTCTCGTATTCGGTAATAGAGCGCCCTTGGATTATCTCCTACAGTCCATTTTTCTTTTCGGAAGCGAATACGATAGTACTCCTGGTCACAACCCAGACGTTCCAATATGGCCTTCTTTATGTCTGCATAAATAGTGACTCCTGCGGGGTTGGCCGCTTGGTATGCAGCTTGCAATTCCCCTGACAGCAAAGGGGCTATATGTTGTCCCCACCTTTCCGGTGGCCAAGTGGCGGTGGAGGCGACTCTTTCAAAGTTCGCAAAGAAATAATCTGGGTCGTCCCCCTGTTGGAACTTCTGAAGGACAGACCCCGGTACGTTAGGGTGGACTCGGGCGCTTGATATAGCGCCTGTGAAGCGTAAAACCGCGGTGTCTTGAACTTGCTGGTTTGCGGCTAAGAGAGCCGCTTGATCCTTGAGGGCGGTCTGTAGGGCTTCTCTTTCTTTCTTTCTGCGCCTGTTTGGTCTGCTGCTCAAAGACAAGCTGCAGATGTCGCTGACCTTCCGCTAGTTGGGTGATTATTGCCTCCATGGTGACGGGTTGTGTCATTGTCCAGACAGCAATCCCACTTCTGACACCACTGTGGTCAAAGGACCCTGGTCAGGACCTCCCACCCTTCCTTTTATTCAAGACAGGCACAGGCTTTCGGTTCTATTTCTTCTCTCTCCTTTATTGGGGAAGAGTATGTTTACGGCACATACGTATTCCAGAAAATAAAGTCTTTTGGGTACAAGCAGAGGATAAGTTGACTAGAAGTCCTTCTATCTCCTTGGTTCTTCCCAGGAGACCGGTAACCCAAAAAAGGAAAATAAGAGAGAGGCCTCAGGCTACTGCCGTATTATTCAGACAAAAGGGGAGGGTAAGAGTGCTCCATCACCAGTGTTCTAACTTGTGGGTGACTAGTACAGGGATATCTGTGCTCACTCTCTAGTGGCCTTCAGCCGTTCCCACCAACCCTTTACAGAGAACGAACATGCGGTAGGTACTTGACTGACTCCACGACCCTCCTGGGCTGTGGCGAGGGAAGACCCAGCCTCCACGTCTCCTTGGGAAGCTCCGGTCTCTGGCGCAGTGCTCCTCGAGCTGTTTCTGTCTTTGGTGTCTGCTCCCACTTTTAGGATGACAGCGTCGTCCCGCGTCTCCTTCCGACCTCCGGTCTGTACGCCGTTCTCCTTCTCCTGGGTGCTGACGGCTTCTCTCCACTCTTCCTGGCATCTAGTCCCCGCGTCTTCCTCCGGTCCGTGGTTCTGGCCGTTCTCCTCCATCTCTGTCGCCGCTCTCCACCATTCTGCACTCCCTGTTCCCCTGCCGTCTTCCTCTTCATTGGGCACGTCCTCATGATGCACCGCATCCTCTAGACCGACTCCCGTACTTCCGGGATGGTCGAGGATGGCGGCCATGTTGGAATCGTCGCCGCCGCCCGATGTCATGCTGTCGGCTTCATCACAAGCCCTGAAGTGCATCCTCCTCAACATGCGCTCCCTGCACAGACCCGCCATTGAGATCTGGGACCTCCTCGACACCCTCTCACCAGACGTCGCCTTCTTTACAGAAACCTGGACCAACGGCTCCTCCGCCCCGACATCGCCACCACCATCCCCGACGGATACAAGATCCAGAGGAAAGACCGCTCCAACCGCCCAGGAGGAGGTCTCGCCATCACGCACAAGAGCTCCCTCTGACTCTCCACCTCCACCACGAATGACTCCCTCTCCTCAACCGAACACCTCCACTTCCAGATCCAGACCAGCCCTAGAGCCACACTCTGCGGGTCCCTCACCTACAGACCCCCCTCATTCGCCACGACCATCGCCAACCTCATCGCACCACACGCCCTCGCCTCCATGGACTCCATACTCATCGGAGACCTTAACTTCCACCTCGACAACCCCAGCGACCACAACTCCACCACCCTCCTGGACAAAATCATCAACATCGGCCTGAAACAGCTCGTCACCACGCCCACCCACAAGGCAGGACACACCCTCAACCCCATCTTCGCAGGAGGAAATAGCACCCACTTCAGCCACACCACGCAACCCCCCTGGACGGACCACCACTGCGTACACTTCAACATCAACCAACCCGCCACCCCCAAACCTGCACCGCACCCTCAACAAAGGAACTGGAGCAAAATCACTGATGAGCAGCTCAACTTCACCCTCAACCTCGATGCCCCTACCACCTCGACCGACGCCAACCTCACAGCCAAAGAAC
Organism: Calotriton arnoldi; assembly: GCA_963921515.1. Classification (NCBI taxonomy): domain Eukaryota; kingdom Metazoa; phylum Chordata; class Amphibia; order Caudata; family Salamandridae; genus Calotriton; species Calotriton arnoldi. Next base: position 657,047 of record CAWUFW010001843.1, on the reverse strand, counting down.
TCCACAGATGGATCTCCAACTGTGCAGACGAGCTTGCACCCCTATGCAACCCCGACAGACATCGCCCCAGGAAGGCCACCTGGTTCACCACCGACCTCCAAGAATCCAGACGCACCTGCAGATGTCTCAAGAAGAACTGGAGAAACAGCAAAATGCCAGAAGATCACACCAACTACAAGAACGCCATGACGGAATACCACCAACGCATCAGATCCACCAAAAAGACCTTCATCCAAAACAAAATCCTCGCCAACTCCAGCAACTCCAAGGAACTCTATAGTGTCATCCAGGAATTCACCAAGCCCCCCAGCGAAACCACGGATATCACCCCCTCCCAGGATCTCTGCGACAAGCTCGGATCCTACTTCCACCTGAAAATCAAGGGCCTCTGCGACCACTTCAATGACCAGACACCCGACTCCGAAATCACCTCCCTCTCAAACAATGCCAGCCAGCCTACCATCTCCTTCTGGACCCCAGTCACCACCGAAGACACCCCCTCGACCATGAAAGGCATCCACTCAGGTGCCCCCACAGACCCCTGACCACCACACATCTACCACAAAGCCGCCGCCACCATCGCTCCAGAACTATGAAGCACCATCAACACCACTTTCAAGACCGGCATCTTTCCCAATGACTGGAAATGCGCAGAAGTCAGACCCCTACTCAAGAAGCCCTCAGCAGACCCCACGGTCCTCAAAAACTACCGACCCATCTCCCTCCTCCCCTTCGCGACAAAGATCACCGAGAAGATCATCAACGCCCAGCTAACAAAATTCATCGAAGACAACCTCATCCTCGACCCCTCCCAATCCGGATTCCGCAGCAACCACAGTACCGAGACCGCTCTACTCGCCTCCACAGACGACATTCGCACCCTCCTCGACCATGGACACACCGCGGCCCTGATCCTACTCGACCTCTCTGCCGCGTTCGACACCGTCTCCCATCGCACACTCACCGCCAGACTCCACGACGCCGGCATACCGGGAACCGCCCTCAACTGGATCCACTCCTTCCTCACCGGCAGAACCCAAAGAATCAGATTGCCACCCTTCCTCTCCGAACCCACAAAAATCAACTGCGGAGTACCCCAGGGATCGTCGCTCAGCCCTATGCTCTTCAACATCTACATGGCCCCCCTCGCCACCATCGCCAGACAGCACGGACTCAGCATAGTATCCTACACCGATGACACCCAGCTCATCCTCTCCCTCGCCAAGGACCCCGTCACCACCAGACTCCACTTCCAGGAAGGAATGAAGGACGTCGCATCCTGGATGAGCAGCAGTTGCCTGAAGCTCAAGTCGGAGAAGACAGAGGTCCTCATCCTCGGCCCCTCCCCCTCTGCTTGGAAAACACCTGGTGGCCCACCGCCCTCGGCAGCCCCCCCAACCCCAAGGGCCACGCCCCAAACCTCAGCATCGTACTCGATTCCTTCCTCTCCATGACCCGTCAGGTCAACGCCGTCGCTTCCAGCTGTTTCAACACCCTCCACATCCTCCGAAAGACCTTCAAATGGATCCCCCTGAATCAAGGAAGACCGTCACTCATAACCAGCAGACTGGACTACGGAAACGCCCTCTATGCCGGGATCAACAAGTCTCTGCTCCGCAGACTCCAGACCATACAGAACACCGCAGCCAGACTTGTCCTCGGCATCCCGCGCCACGAACACATCACCCAGCACCTGTGTAACCTCCACTGGCTCCCCAATGAGAAGAGAGTCACCTTCAAGATACTCACCCACGCATACAAATGCCTCCACAACACCGGACCCCAATACCTCAACGAGAGGATCTCCTTCCACGTACCAAAGAGAAACCTCCGATCCGCCAACCTCGCCCTTGCCGAAACCCAGCGCATCCGCAGAGCCAGAACAGGTGGAAGAGCCTTCTCCTACATCGCGGTCAAGACCTGGAACAAGCTCCCGATCGATATCAGACGCGCCCCTCCCTGAACATCTTCAGGAAGACACTCAAGACCTGGCTCTTCGACTGAACGGAGCGGACTACCCCCCGCACTTTGAGACCCTCACGGGTGAGTAGCGCGCTTACAATTCACCTTTTTGATTGAAGTTTGGTATGCTTGGAATAGTGGTAATAAATGCTGCGTAATGGTGTTCGCAGATTTATTATCACTATTTTAGAAATGCCACTTTTAGAAGTGGGCATTTCTGTGTGCTCTGTTTCTTTGTGCCTGCCTGTTGTGTATTGCATGTCTGGCTCTGGATGACAGGGGCTGGGGAGGTGCAGTGGCTCCAGAGGGACTGGGTGAGTCAGTGCTAGGCTGAATAGGCCGACCTGCATTTGGAGTAGTGGGAGGAGTAGCACCTGGACCTGAATAGGACTGTGCCTGCCTTACACAATGCTGGCTCCGCCCCCCTGTGGTGTGTCTGGGGCCAGAGCCTACACTAACAAAAGAGGTGTTTGTGCACATGTAAAGAAATGTGAAAGTGCCCCCCAGAACTGGTTTGGACCGGGCACATGGGGGAGAACAAAGACACTCATAGTATAAATGTTGGGGCTGTGACCCCATGTTTTTGGTACCTGCTTGGAGCTGTGTTGCTGAAGGACTGCTGGGCACCAGGAGGAACCGCCACAAAGTACCCTCCCTCTGCTGGAGGGCCCTGTGAGCTGTCCTGCCTGGGCCCAGCTCTGCCCTGTGTAACTTTGGGTTCACCCTGCATTGGGTGAACTAAGTGTCTTTGCCTCCGGGGAGTGCGCCCGGCGCAAGAAGAGCACTGCCCAGACTCAGAGAGATGATTTATAGAAAGCACGTAGTGAGCGCTTTTACTTTTACTGTGTGAGCCCAAGGAGGGGGCTCCTTTCGTGAGGGCAGCCGGTGTGTTTGTCGGCACCCCCCTGCTCAGTGCTGCGTGTGGTGGGCGCTTTGACATTTGGTTCCTGAGCCGAGGAGTGGGCTCCTTCTGTGCAAATACGGCGAGAGCAGCCGCGCCATGGACAGGAAGCCAGGCGGCTGTGGCCTGGTTGTGGGCGTGGCCGCCAGCCAAAAAGCAGAACGTGGAGACCGGGCGGAAGCCAGGCAAAGGCTGAGCCTGCTTGAGGGCATGGCTCTCGCACGGAGGAGAGACGCTGCAGTCAGGGGATCCAAGGATTCCCAGTTCACCCGGGCCGCGGGTGAGTTACTGAAGAACCCAGGAGAGTCTCTGCCTCGGTTGCCGCTGGGTTGCCCTGCAACAGCTGCCCCGCTGTGTGATTAAGGGCAGCTGCATCCCAAGGGGACAGTTATATATCACAACTCCCTACAGTCCTCCTTCCAGACAGTATCCAACTCGGCTTGTGAAGCACTTTCTTTTAATTTTTACACCACTCATCACAACTCCTTTAAGGGCATCCTTCTTTACCAACCTCCTGGTCCAAGAGGGGCCTTCCTAGCGTCTGTCGGGACTCTTAGATTACGGGCTCTGCTCCGACTCATTTACGATCCTTGGGGATTTTAACTTCCATTTGGAAGCAGTCTCTGACCCCGACACAGTTAGTCTGGGGGAGGTGATGAACAGTGGAGAATTAAGGCAACTTGTAGAGGGTCCAACTCATGCTGCAGGGCACACATTAGATGGGATCTTCTCCAACAACCCTCAAATGACTTGCACAGAGGTGCTGCCACTTGCTTGGACAGATCATGCCACTATTCAGTTCGAGTTAACACCTCCCAACCCCCACCATAGCAAGGAAGTTCCTAAAAAGGAGATAGAAACAAGAGCCTGGAAGAAAATTGAAGGCTCTGAGTTAGGAGATCTTCTCAGGACAACGGCCCGCCCTCTTCCCGCTGAAGTAGAAGATGCCACAACCTCCTACATAGAGTGGATAGATATAGCATGCAACAAATTAGCCCCAGTGAAATTATGGACCCTCAAGCATTCTCAGCCTTCAGCCCTCTGGTATTCCGAAGAATTGAGGAAGCAAAAACACGACTGTAAGCGCTTAGAATGCAATTGGAGGAGAGGCTACAATGATGCAGATAAAGAGTCCTACAAACAGAGCCTTACCCTTTACAAAAAACTACTGTTTAATACCAAAAGGGCTTTTTTCACAGAGCAAATTATACAGGCAAAATCCTCATCTAAAGAACTCTTTAACCAAACTGACCGCCCACTGTATCCCAAAAACTCAGAGTAGTCCAGAACTATGTGAGGAAATAGCCACCTTCTTTTTACAGAAGGTGGAAGCCATTTTTCCTCGTTCAGAGTTTCCCAGACAGTAGAGATAGGTGAGCCAGCCACGTTGGGAAGCAGCACAACCGAATCTCGACTGACGCTAGACAGATGTTCAGCACTGGTGAAATTGGATACAATTAATCTCTTGGCTTCCATCAGATCGGGATCGTAGTGGACAATAAACTTACCTTCAGGGGACCAGGTAAATGCGGTTGTCTCTGCTAGTTTCCATCTTCTTAGAATGATAAGGAAAATAATGTCATTCTTAACGGCAGACAGCCATAGGATAGTGATAACATCTATAATCCTGTCGCATGTGGACTACTGTAATAGTCTATACCTAAATATCCAAAGGAAACACCTAAACAGGCTTCAACTCGTGCAAAATGCGGCAGCCAGACTGCTGACCAGGCCACCAAAGTTTGTCTCTGTCAAAAAAGAAATAAAACGGCTACACTGGCTCCCAGTTAAACAACGGATTTAATTCAAATCCCTGTGCACGGTCTTAAGGCCCTCCAAGGAGTAGGCCCGGACCATCTGAAATGGCGCTTTCAATGGTATATCCCCAGAAGAGCCCTCCGCTCCTCCGGAGCAAAAGGGGTGGTCATACCCCCAGTTAAAAAAGCCAACTGGGGTGGTAGAAGTTTCATCACATGTGCCGCCCGGGCCTGGAATGAGCTTCCTTTCCACCTTAGGAACGCCACTGAGCTCATGACATTTAGGAAAGGACTAAAAACCTGGCTTTTTACTACATAGGTCATCACACACCTCGCCGATCTGAAGGTAGTAGTCAGCGCCAGGACACCCTTGGGTAACCGTCGCGCTAAAGAAATTAAATTAACATAACATAACATAACGTAACTCAGTGTTTGGGGAAAGTTAGACATGTCATGTGTAAGAATACTTATCTCTCCTTCCTCTCAATAGAGCTCCTACTATACCTACCAGTATTTTTTTATCCTAAGGACCTCTTGGACTTCCAGATGGTTCTGCTTCCCATTGCTCCTAACCAGATTGCCTACAGCCTCTTGCTGTGAGCAAGGTGGCTATAAGGCACCTGTCATCCCCAACTTTATCCAGGCCCTCTTGTCTTCTCTTTGTGTCCTTTAGAGCTACAAGGGGAGGTATGAAGCCTTTTACTGCCATCACTTTAGACTGTAGACAATCAGAACAAACAATGCCAGAATCCACCCAAGGATGTTCCATGAGGAGGATTGTCACCTTGTGGCAGAGACCTGCTTATTCTGCTTGTTATATCCTAATCTGTTAAGGACTGTGAAAAGGAAGGTGAATTAAATGGTAATGCCATGATCCATATTCCTTGTCACACTCCTCCTTTCCTACCTGTCTACCCCTTCTGATTTATTACAAGATTCTATCTGGAAGCATTGCATAGTTAGAAAACACAAGAGGTTTACCACAAAGGTGTTATATATAAAGCCACTATTTGGATGAGTTTTAAAAACACATTTTTAAGCTGCTTATCTTCAGAACTTTGACATTCTAGAGTAGCTTCAGTGTAATGAAGATTATTGATACGTAATCAGGGCATTTCAATACATTGTAATACATCATCTCCAAATAGACATGCAGATGTTCAAATACTTGCGGCATAAGTTATGAATTGAATGAGACCGAATATCTAACACCAAACATTTTATAATGCTGAACATATGGGAATACCTGGCCCAGCATGAAGTGGCATTCCCTTATTTGTGTAGGGAGGTTCATCTTACAAATGATGGCAGACCAGAAGACTTGTTTCACTTTAAAAAGAATGCTTTAGAATCCTTGCTGTCAGTTCTCATGGTAGCACCTACGCACAGAGCACTTGATGGACCATTGTTTTTAGACTATTGCTTCTGTACTGTAATTACGTTTTAACCAAGAATTCCTTTTTAACTTATAATGCTTTTTTTAATTCAATATTTTGTATGGTTTAATATTGCAACAATTTTAATTAATCTGCAAATAAAATACTTACTTACTTGCTTTAGTGGCAGGGCTCAGGCCTATGGGACTACATTTGGAAAGCCCTGGAACCCAGTTTTAGGAAATTCGGTTACTATTGGAGGGGGCCGAAACTCTGATCAAGCAGCAACCACAATTCCTGTCAGGGTGAAGTCACAAGCAAATCCCAAATTAACCTGTGCTTAACTGTCTGGTAGCTTGACACAAAGTAGTAGAACTTAACTCAGAGACAATGTGTAGAGTATTTCAATACTTCAAACAGCAACAAGGTGAAAATACAGCACAAGAAAAAATCCCATACCATTTTAGAACAGAAAAGTAATATGTATTAAATTATTTGAGACCCAAATGACAAAAATGCAATCAGTAGAACCAGAAATATGCAATTTTAAAGATTTAAGTGAAAAAGTGCTTAGAAGCACAAAGCACCACCTGGGGTTATCTGGTCATGATGGACCAGGAAAAACTCACAAGTACAGGCCAGCTGTGATGGAGCACAGGCCAGATACAGGGACAAAGTTAAGCCCACTGAACAAAGGACCTTAAATCCTGGTTGATGAGTGCTGCGAGATCCCCTGTGGAGGATGTGCTGCGTGGGGGCAGTTCCGATGAGTTGAGGGTGGCAATGAGAGGCCCTGCTTCGTAGATGCATTGTGAAGTGGCGGTTCTGACAAAGCCGTGAACGAGGCTTGCGATCTGAGGTCTTGCGTCGTCGTCAAGGATGCCGTTGACTGAGGCTTGCGATGCTAAGCCCTGCATCGGTGATGCAGCGCACAGATGTGGTTCTGATGAGCATTAGGGATGCCTCATGCAGTGGCTATTCTGAAGCAGAGCTGCAAGGAGATGCGTGGTGCTGCATCGGTTCTGCCAAAAAGATCATAGATGTGCTGGCAGAGCAGCTTCAGGCCCACTTCCAAGGGTCCAGAACTAGGGTGGCACCACTTGGGGGGCAAGACTCAAAGCTGATAGGTGCTGGGTTTAACATGGTTGGAGTCTATTATGTCCCTAAGTCTCTGATCAGGGGGTCAGCAATTAGCCCTTGGAGTCACTCTGGTGGTCCTGGGTTCAAGAAGCAGGTCTAGTCTTTTTCACTTAGGCAGCAGGGCAGCAGAGCAGCTGTCCTTATTGCAACAGAGCAGCACAGCAGTCCTTCTGAGTCTTCCACAGGTCCAGTGGCGTAACACAGGCCCCGCAGCCTCCGCAGTGCGGGGGGCCCCAAGCTCCAGGGAGCCCCCTCAGCACAGAACTCTGGCCGGAGAGCTCTCGATTTAGTCCAGAGGGGCCCCTCCCCATAACTTGCAGGGGGCCCCCTTAAGTTTTGTTACGCCAGTGCACAGGTCTACAGATGTTATGAAGTGTTGGGTTCGAGGATCCAAAATGTATAACCGGTGCCAGCTTTGAAGTAGGAGAAGGTCTGAAGTTTCCAACCCCAGAGATGTTTGGAAATTCTGGTCTCCCTGCCCTGGCCTAAGCTTTTCTGGGACACAAAAGACTAGTGTCAAACCCTTTGTGAGTGTGCTGAGGCGAAGCCTTTGTGATGTGCAGATGTGGTAGATGGCTGCTCCACCCCCCCCCATTAAGTCAGAGATGGCCCATCCTGCCAATACCTTTTCCCCCTTTGTTCCACTGTCTGAAAGCAATACACAAAGACCAACTGCCAGCTACACCTAGTCATGTGACCCAGGATACAGACTGCAGGCACCAAATGGTTAGGACAATAAATGCCAACTTTCTAAAAGTGGCATTGTCACAATTGTTAATTAAAATCTGACTTTACCACTAAAGAGAGCTCTAAATTACAATTCTTTAGACACCAAACCTGATATTCCTACCTGCTCCCAATTGATGTAATATTAAATGTAATAAGGTAACCCACTTTAATCCAATGGGAGAGGTAGGTAGGTCTTGCAGTAATGAAAAAACAATTTCAGAGTTTTTCACTACCAGGACATAAAACTTAAAAGTACTTGTCTAACTTTCTAAATACACTGTTCCCTACCCTATTGGATGTTTAGGGCCTACCTTAGGGGTGACTTATATGTATTAACAAGAAAAGTTTAGGCCTAGCAAAAGGTTTATTTTGCCAGGTCAAAATCGCAGTTTAAAACTCTGCACAAAGGATGCAATGGCAGGTCTGAGACATGTTTGTCAGGCTACTGAAGTGGATGGCACAATTAGTGTTGCAGGCCCACTAGTGGTATTTAATTTACAGCCCCTGGTTGCATGTAGCACCACTTTACTAGGTACTTGTGAGTAAATTAAATGTGCCAGGTGGGTGTAAGCCAATGTTACCATGTTTTTAGGCAGTGAGCACACGCATTTCAGCAGTGGTAAACCAGTGGTTAACAGTAGTAAAGTGCACAGAGTCCTAAGGCCAAAAAAAAGGATATAAGTAAAAATGGAGGAGTAAGGCAAAAGGTTTTGCAGAAGTAAACCCTTAGGCTGACAGGTCTCATACTAGTCTTCAACAAGCATGTAGAAAATACAGCACAATTGGGATGATTGTTCTCCCTACAAATAAGCAAGCACAAAATAATCACAGGCATATAAATTTGTAATTGGAAAGACATGGGTCCCTTGCTCACTTTGCCACTGGATTCAAGCTAGCCTGGCTGATGAGGGGTGTTACCCTGAAACCGGTCCCAGGATGTTCGTTTCCGGTCCAGGAAAGACCTGGCTTGGCAGTTCGGGCTGGACTGTTCCCATAAGGAACAGGGTCAAGGCTGATTTGCATATGGCTGGGTCTGAACAGGGGTGGTGAAGTGAGGTAAAGAACGATGACGGATTCAACCCAGATCTGCAACTGGGGGTGAGTGTCTGAAAAGTACAGTGCTCCGTCCATCATCTCCTTGTATTTGATTAATTGGAAACACTGCAATATTCTTAAGAATTAGCACATTGCTGTTTCAAAATCAGGACCTTAAATCTTAAGCTTTAAATCTAAGACATCCATCCCTTCTTCCGTCGTGATGGTATTCTTAATCCCTTTATTTAATTCCCGCCTTTCTGAGGACACAACACTTTGCTTCATATTTCATATGTTGTTTAATCCATTCACTTCTTCAATCCATTCACTTCTTCAATCCATTCACTTCTTCAATCCAGTCTGCGCCCGTCAGAACCCCGGAAGCGGCCAGCGCCAGCCATGCTGCCCGGGACACCTCCTTCAGTAATTTTCACAAATGTCATATGGCAAGGATGAGTTGTTAGCACTAGACCCCTGAAGTGTAATGGTACTTGCAGGTGGGATGTCGCGTCTAAAGCGGTCACGGAATGTAGCTACTGCAAATTTTGCCTATCTCCTGGGTTTTTAGTCCTCCCTCCCGCACTAATTTGCCTAAAAAAGGACATAGGGAACATACGATAAGAGCGGCTATGATTGATGCACGCTCGGTTGCTAAACATAAGTAGAATATTTTTGATTTGCTCAGAGACGAACCTATTGACATGCTTTTCATCACTGAAACCTGGTTAACTGAGAACTCTAGCCCAGTGATCGAGATGGCCATCCCTGATGGCTTCAAAATTTCAAGAGTCGATTAGAAATCAGGGAGGGGGGAGGAGTGGCGGTGGTGTTATAGGACAACTGGAATTGTCAATGGAGCGTGATAAGGGAGATGGCGGAGGTGGATGCCCTTGACTTTTGCATCAATATCTCCCCCCATTTTACACTGGGAGGTATCTTGATGAACAGGCCCGCCGGTCCAGTTGGCCCTTTACTGAAAGCCCTGGACGAGGTAATTATCCCACGGGCACTCCGCTACTCTCATTTTGTACTCCCCAGGGATTTCAACATCCACATTGATAATTAGGAAGCGGGGGATACACAGGAGTTCCTTGACTCTTTGAGGCAAGCCCAGCTACAACAATGTGTTAGCTCTCCCACTCATCGGGGCAGACATATGCTGGACTTGATCTGCTCCAACGTTCCGCTCACAGTTGAGGATCCCCTACCTGTGACATGAAAGCTACCCACAGAATTGACCCAGCGGCCTTTAGTCTTGTACTAGCTGAGTCCTGCCAAGCAATAGCTAACGATTTGAATGAAGCCCTAGTAAATTTCACTAATTAGATTCATCAGGTTGTAGAGCGCCTTACCCCCGAGATTGGGCCCAGGTATCCTAGGAACTCCCTTTCCAAGCCTTGGTTTTCTAATTCCCTGAAAGTTCAGAAACAGCAATGTAAAAGGCTGGAACGTAAATGGAGACAGGAGTATTGTCCCATGGCTAGAACAGCTCTAAAAAAGGCACAAAAGTCTTACTATGCCGCTATTGCTCAAGCTAAATGTCTATATTATGTAGAACGAATAGCCCACTTGTGTAACAAAGACATTTTCAACATTGTTCAAATATTCTCTACCCTAAAGCAGAGACCAGCACCCACACTCCCTCGCTCGCTTGGTGTGAGGAACTCTCTAGTTTCTTCATCAACAAGTTCCGAGCACTCCAATCTAATTTTGGTGCTGGTAATAGCCAGCTAGCGGCTATTATTTCGCCTTGTTGGTCGCCTCCCTCCATTTATGCTACATTGTCAACCTTCGATTCATTATCAATGAAGGACTCTTTAGCAGTCCTCAACACCCTTAAATCAGGCTCACCGTCTGACCCATGCCTGGCTAAATTGCTTGCCGGTGCCTCTGAGGTGATTAACCCGGTGTTGAATAGGCTGATTAACCTTTCTCTAGCATCAGCCACTGTGCCTTCTGCCCGGAAACAGGCAAAAATTGTCCCTCTACTGAAAAAACCGACCTTGGACCCCAATCTCCCCTCCAGCTATCGCCCTATTTCCCTTCTCCCGGCTGTGGCGAAGGTTTGCGAAAAACTGGCTAATAAACAGCTTTCTGAATATGTGGAACAACATAATCTTCTCCACCCGGCCCAATCAGGCTTCTGAGCATCGTACAGCACCAAATCTGCACTGGTTGAAATCTCTGAGGCCACCCAGGAAACTTTAGATGCAGGGGACAAGGCTGCCCTGGTCCTACTGGACCTGTCAGCTGCATTCGACACTGTGCCACATACCCTGCTCCTGGCCCATCTTCAGGAAATTGGAGAATTAGGGTCTGCATGGCTGTGGCTGAAATCTTATCTTGATGGCAGAACTCAGCAAATATAGATCCCTCCATATTCATCCGCTCCCCAGAATTTGACTACAGGGGTGCCGCAAGGGTCAGTGTTGAGCCCTTTGCTTTTTAATATTTATGTGTCTCCCCTTATTCAGATGGCAGAAGACCTAGGTGCCAAAGTCATTGCGTATGCTGATGACACTCAGCACCAAATCTGCACTGGTTGAAATCTCTGAGGCCACCCAGGAAACTTTAGATGCAGGGGACAGGGCTGCCCTGGTCCTACTGGACCTGTCAGCTGCATTCGACACTGTGCCACAGGCCCTGCTCCTGGCCCATCTTCAGGAAATTGGAGTATTAGGGTCTGCATGGCTGTGGCTGAAATCTTATCTTGAGGGCAGAACTCAGCAAATATGGATCCCTCCATATTCATCCGCTCCCCAGAATTTGACTACAGGGGTGCCGCAAGGGTCAGTGTTGAGCCCTTTGCTTTTTAATATTTATGTGTCTCCCCTTATTCAGATGGCAGAAGACCTAGGTGCCAAAGTCATTGCGTATGCTGATGACACTCAGCTCCTTTTCACATGGAATAAAAATGAGTCTTCTACCTCCCATTTTAAAACATGCCTCACAGCTGTCTTTCGCTGGCTTTCTTCTGCCCAGTTAAATTGCAACGGGGAAAAAAACGAGATTCTTTTCTTCTGGGACTTTCCTCCACAGTCCTGGCGCTCTTTTTGGCCGAAAGAGTCTCCCTTACCTACTCCTGAGGGCAAACCCATAAAGAATTTAGGGATCTGGTTTGATGAGAAGCTAAGCTTCAACCCTCAGATTAAGAAGCTAACTGGTCTGTGCTTCGGCATTTTGAAATCATTAAAAAAGTTTTTTCCACTTCTCCCTATCCCGGCAAGGGAAACTGTTACCCGTGCTCTGATAACCTCGCGTCTTCATTACGCCAATGCCTTGTACGTTGGTCTGCCCTGCTATTTACTAAACAAGCTTCAGGTAGTGCAGAATGCTTCGGCCAGAACTCTTCTTAACATACCTAAGAGGATCAGCGTCAGGCAACACTTACGTGATCTGCACTGGCTGCCGGTGAAAGAGAGGGCCTGGGACCACGGCCCACTCTTAAAAAATTAAACTGAAACATTTAATTTTTCTTTTTGAAATGCATTGTCATGTCCTTTAGGATAGCCCTGTCATGTATACTCCATTTTACATACATTGTCCCATCCACACGACAATAACGATTCTAAACAGGTGACATTTTACCTAATAGCTTGCTCCTGTCTCTTGACACCAGGCTCTTAGTGTTCTATCAGAATCCCTGTACCTGACATACATAAACATGTCTACAGGCACAGCAGATTTATTCTGTATAAGAGTCACCACTTTTTTTCATCCTTGGCCAACAGCCAGCTGTGCATGAGCGCACTTGTTTAGAAAAGCATCGGTGATTGTTTTCAAAACATTTATGATTGTTTTCAAAACATCCTTAGTTGTTTTAAAAACATATTGATTCTAGAAAAAAACCCGGAGTGACCACTTTAGTATAAAAGACCCTCACCCCCCCCTACAAATTAGAGGAGAATTCCTTCCAGGCTGACACGGGGGTCCTGCATGCCAAATCTTTGATACACAGCAGTCTGACATCCCTTGCAGGTTGTCATCCTCGACGCAGAGACGGGGTCCTTCGTTCTAAACCATCAGTTGAGTGGCTGGTTCATCCCTAGGGGTTTCTTGGCTACAGATACACATAGCTATACGCACATACACCTACACATCCAGCTTAGGCTAGGTACATTTTAGAAAATTAATTAGGGCGTGCATTTTAGGAATATGCAAGTGCTACTGTTTTTATCTGAACTGTTTCTGTTCATCTTATTAGTACTATGGTAAAAAAAATTCTACTATGCATTATATTGGTACAAGCAATCTCTTTTGTATGCTTCTGTCTCCTGATTGTCGCAGCACATATGTTTTACACAAGGCTGTCGCTGGACCAATAAATACTTATTGAAACATCCTAATTGCCATCCTGTGTATTTTCTGAGAGAAAGCAAGCACGAGTGTCTGAGCGAAACGTACTGTACTGTTTTCCACGATCCGTGAGGAATCAGGGTTGTCATGTTCAGTAGTTGCCAGAGACTACCTACACCACTGTAGTATACAGGGGGGTGGTAGTGGCAGTGTAGAGCTAGCTGGTCTAACGACTGACATATCCTGTGGGGGTGTCCAGAAGCGGTCGGGACACCAAGCCCTCAGTTTAGGTCATCCAAAACGCGCAGGTCCTGGGGGACTCCTAGGAACTACACAACAGCATCCCCTTTTCCATTTAGGAAAACGGGCTGCATTGAAAAAAAAAACATACTTTATTTAAAAGCCATCACAGACATGGTGTTCTGCTGTCCCCAGCAGGGCACCATCCCTGTGTTTTTAGCGATTCCCAATGGGTCGCAAATTGCGACCTACCTCATGAATATTAATGAGGTAGGTCAATTGCAAGCAATCAATCAATCAGAGGAATTATAAGAGCACTACTCACCCGTGAGGGTCTCAAGGTGCTGGGGGGGGGGTCAGCAGTTCTGTTCAGTCGAAGAGCCAGGTCTTCAGAGCCTTCCTGAAGGTGTTCAGGGAAGGGGCACGTCTGATGTTGGTCGGGAGCTCGTTCCAGGTCTTGGCCGCGATGCAGGAGAAGGATCTTCCCCCTGCTCTGCCTCTGTGGATGCGTGGGGTTTTGGCGAGGAAGAGGTTGGCGGAGCGGAGGTTTCTTTAGGGTACATGGAGGGCGATTCTGTCGTTGATGTAATGGGGTCCGGTGTTGTGTAGGCATTTGTAGGCGTGGGTGAGTATCTTGAAGGTGACGCTTTTCTCGACGGGGAGCCAGTGGAGCTTCGTAGGTGTCGACTGATGTGTTCGTGTCGAGGGATACCGAGGACGAGTCTGGCGGCTGTGTTCTGTATCGTCTGGAGTTTTCGGAGTAGAGACTTGTTGATACCGGCGTAGAGGGCGTTTCCGTAGTCCAACCTGCTGGTAATGAGTGCGTGAGTGGCTGTCTTCCTTGCCTTGGGGGGGATCCATTTGAAAGTCTTACGGAGGATGCGGAGAGTGTTGAAGCAGCTGGAGGTGACAGCGTTAACCTGTCGGTTCATGGAGAGGGAGGAGTCGAGTACGATGCCGAGGTTTTTGGCATGGTCGGTGGGGTTCGGGGGGCTGCTGAGGGCGGTGGGCCACCAGGTGTTGTTCCATGCCGATGGGGTGTTTCCGAGGATGAGGACTTCTGTCTTCTCCGAGTTGAGTTTTAGGCAGCTGTTGCTCATCCAGGCTGCGACGTCCTGCATTCTTTCCTGGAAGTTGAGTCTGGTGGTGGCGGGGTCCTTGGTGAGGGAGAGGATGAGCTGGGTGTCGTCGGCATAGGAGACTATGCTGAGGCCGTGCTGTCGGACGATGGCACCGAGGGGAGCCATGTAGATGTTGAAGAGGGTTGGGCTTAGTGATGATCCCTGTGGGACTCTGCAGTTGATTTCCGTGGGTTCGCAGAGGAAGGGTGGTAGTCTGATCCTTTGGCTTCTGCCAGTGAGGAACGATCTGATCCAGTCGAGGGCGGTGCCTTGTATGCCAGCGTCGTGTAGTCTGGCTGCGAGTGTGCGGTGGGAGACAGTGTCAAAGGCTGCTGATAGGTCGAGTAGAATCAGGGCTGCGGTGTGGCCTTGGTCGAGGAGGGTGCGGATGTCGTCGGTAGCGGCGAGTAGGGCGGTCTCGGAGCTGTGGTTGCTGCGGAATCCGGATTGAGAAGGGTCGAGGATGGCGTTGTCTTCGATGAACTTTGTCAGTTCTGCATTGACGGTCTTCTTGGCGACTTTCGCCGCAAAGGGGAGGAGCGAGATGGGTCGGTAGTTTTTGAGGTCCGACGGGTCTGCTGAGGGCTTCTCGAGCAGGGGCCTGACTTCTGCGCGTTTCCAGTCATCAGGGAAGGAGCCGGTCTCGAGGGTGGTGTTGATGGTGCGTTGTAGTATGGGTGCGACGGCGGTGGCGGCTCTGTGGTAAATGTGTGGAGGGCAGGGGTCCATGGGGGCCCCGGAGTGGATGTTTTTCATGGTCGCGGTGGTCTCTTCGGTCGTGATCGGTGTCCAGGCAGAGATGGTGGGCTGGCTGGCGTTGTCGAAGGGAGGGCTGGCTGCGGGGTCAGGCGTATGGCTGTTGAAGTTGTCGTAGAGGTTCTTTATCTTCAGGTGGAAGTAGGATCCGAGTTTGTCGCAGAGGCCCTAGGAGGGGGTGATGTCCGTGGCTTCACTGCAGGGCTTGGTGAATTCCTGGATGACGCTGAGGAGTTCCTTGGGGTTGCTGGAGTTGGCGAGGATTCTGTTGTGGATGAAAGTCCTTTTGGTGGTTCTGATGCGTTGATGGTATTCCGTCATGGTGTCCTTGTAGGTGGTGTAGTTTTCAGGTGTCTTGCTGTTTCTCCAGTTCTTCTCCAGGCGTCTGCAGGTGCATCTGGCTTCTTGGAGGTCGGTGGTGAACCAGGCGGATTTCCTGGGGCGCTGCTTGTCGGGGTTGCGTAGCGGGGCGAGCTTGTCTGCGCAGTTGGCGATCCAAGTGTGGAATTCCGTGGCTGCGTGGTTGGCGTCAGTTGCAGCGGTGGGGGTGTTGCCGTTTAGGGTGGAGTTCAGTTGTTCCTCTGTGACTTTGCTCCAGTTCCTTCTCGGTGGGCGCGGAGCAGGTTCGGGTGGCTTGGGTTTGTTGACGAGGAAGTGTACGCAGTGGTGGTCAGTCCAAGCGGGTTGCGTGGTGTGACTGAAGTGGATGCTATTAACCTCCAGCACAGATGGGGTCGAGAGTGTGTCCTGCCTTGTGGGTTGGTGTGGTGATGAGTTGTTTTAGTCCGATGTTGGCAAGGTTGTCATGGAGGGTGGCGGAGTTGGGGTCGCTGGGGTTGTCGAGGTGAAGTTCAGGTCTCCGATGAGTAAGTAGTCTGCGGCGGCAATGGCGTGGGGTGCGATGAGTTCGGTGATGGTGTCGGCGAAGAGGGCCCGGGGGCTGGGGGGTCTGTAGGCGAGGGTGCCTTGGAGTGTGGAGTTGGGTCTGGTCTGGACCTGGAAGTGCAGCTGTTCGGCGGCAGGGAAGTTTTCGCTGGAGGTGGTGAGGCGGAGGGAGTTTTTGTGCGCGATGACAATGCCTCCTCCCGGGTGGTTGGGGTGGTCCTTCCTCTGGATCTTGTACCCATCCGGGATGGCGATGACGATGTCAGGGGCCGAGGAGGCGATGGTCCAGGTTTCAGTGAAGAAGGCGATGTAGGGTGAGAGTGAGTCCAGGAGGTTCCAGATTTCCATGGTGTATCTGCGCATGGAGCGAGGAGGATGCATCGTAGGGCGTCGTTGTCGCTGGTGCTTGCGGCCGGGCGGTGGTGGTGAAGGACTGGCGGCAGTTGTGGCAGGAGAACTGACCATGGGTCGTGTTCGGCGCGGCCTGCTGGCAGCTGTTGTTCCGTCCGGGGTTGAGTGCGAGGAGGGTGGAGGCGTAATAGTGGTGGATGGCTCGAGATCCAGGGTCCCTGGCGCTGGTCGCGGTCGGGTGCAGACAGGCTTGCCTTTGGCATGCCTTTGGCGTGCCTGTGGCGCGCCCACTGCGCGCGACCGCGCAGCAGCTGCCATAAATAGGGAAGGGGGAGGGACTTGCAGCTGGGAGGCGGGAGCGGGAAACGGCAGGGGGGAGGGGCTGCAGGGGACGCAGTGGCGGGAGTGACAAGGGTCATCGCTACAAAACAAAAACAATAGTCAACAAGGGGCAACGCTACAATGCAACAATACAAAAACAATAGTCAACAACAGAAGACTCAGAAAAAGGCACGAGTTGGAATACAGTGCAAAAAAAAGGTTACAAGACACCAGGAGCAGGGAAAACGGGCCGAGCGGAGTGAAGCGAACATGAGGTGGACCTGGGCAGCCTCGAACACCTACCAGAAGGCGGTAGATGAGGTGCGCGCAGACAGTGGAGCTGCTGGGGAGAGTGCAGTTCTAAGACCAAGAGGTCAGAGGACTTGCACGCGCTCCCCCACAGCGGTCGCCATAAAAAGGGAAGGGGGAGGGACTTGCAGCTGGGAGGCGGGAGCGGGAACTGGCAGGGGGGAGGGAATGCTGGGGACGCAGCGGCGGGAGTGACAAGGGGCAACGCTACAATACAAAAACAATAGTGAACAAGGGGCAAAGCTACAATGCAACAAAACAAAAACAATAGTCAACAACAGAAGCCTCAGAAAAAGGCACGAGTTGGAATACAGTAGAAAAAAAAGGTTACAACACACCAGGAGCAAGGAAAATGGGCCGAGCGGAGCGAAGCGAGCACGAGGTGGACCTGAGCAGCCTCGAAGACCTATCAGGAGGTGGTGGATGAGGTGCGCGCAGACAGTGGAGCTGCTGGGGAGAGTGCAGTTCTAAGACCAAGAGGTCAGAGGACTTGCACGTGCTCCCCCGCAGCGGCCGCCATAAATAGGGAAGGGGGAGGGATTTGCAGCTGGGAGGCGAGAGCGGGTACCGGCAGGGGGAGGGGCCGCAGGGGACGCAGCGGCGGGAGGGACAAGGGGCAACGCTAGAATACAAAAACAATAGTCAACAAGGGGCAACGCTGCAATGCAACAATACAAAAACAATAGTCAACAACAGAAGACTCAGAAAAAGGCACAAGTTGGAATACAGTGGAAAAAAAAGGTTACAACACACCAGGAGCAGGGAAAATGGGCCGAGCGGAGCGAAGCGAGCACGAGGTGGACCTGGGCAGCCTCGAAGACCTACCAGGAGGCGGTGGATGAGGTGCGCACAGACAGCGGAGCTGCTGGAGAGAGTGCAGTTCTAAGACCAAGAGGTCAGAGGACTTGCACGCCCTCCCTCGCAGCGGCTGCCATAAATAGGGAAGGGGGAGGGACTTGCAGCTGGGAGGCGGGAGCGGGAACCGGCAGGGGGGAGGGGACCAGGGGACGCAGCGGTGGGAGTGACAAGAAGCAACGCTACAATACAAAAACAATAGTCAACAAGGGGAAAAGCTACAATGCAACAATACAAAAACAATAGCCAACAACAGAAGACTCAGAAAAAGGCACCAGTTGGAATACAGTGGGAAAAAAGGTTACAACACACCAGGAGCAGGGAAAACGAGCCGAGCAGAGCGAAGCGAGCATGAGGTGGACCTGGGCAGCCTCGAACACCTACCAGGAGGCGGTGGATGAGGTGCGCGCAGGCAGCGGAGCTGCTGGGGAGAGTGCAGGTCTAAGACCAAGAGGTCAGAGCCCCATTAGGAATTGCTAAATGTGTCTGATACAGATTAGTACATTGCATTTTGCAAATTCCTAATTGCAAGTGTAAGTGCAAAATGCCCCCTTCCATCCAAAATGGGTGCAAGGATGCATTTTGCGCTCAAAAAAAGTAGCTAAATGCAACAGAACATAAAAAGCAGCGCAAGCAGCCGCTCATGCTCGCTAAATGTGCTCTTGCATTTTCATTTTTCCTCCAAATTACTCCTAATTATGTGAGCGGGAGTAATCATGTTATCCTCAGTAATTACCCATCTAAGAGCCATGTGGAATTACTGAAACTAGTTGATTACTCCGGCATAATAAAAATTACTCCCAGGCCCAATGTTCTCCTAGGCCAACACACCTGTACTGAACATTGAGACCTTTTCTGTAATCGGGCAATGTGGAGTAAAATGCTTTGGCTAGATAACTGGTACTTCAATGCATCAATTTTCACAAAGCACCATATTTAATATGACCCTCGCTATTTGTTCTTTCCTCTGTAGGCCAGTGTGCTGGCTGTGCATAACGACTGCATAACAACTGATGCTAATCATGTCTGAAATGGCTGCACTTTAATAATATAGGCGTTCATAAAGGCTGCAAGACCATATTACCTATCCAGTAATAAACAAGAGAACAACACGACCAAGAAACATCTCGAAGTGTTTTATATTCTTGATGCTTCAGAGAGCATCCAGTCACGCGGTATCGCACTTAAGTCGGAGCATAAGATTGGTCATCGCAAAAAAGCAAGGGAGAGGTTTTACTTCCATACCAGTTCTATACCAAAACAATTCCAAGTGTAGAGACACTGTGAAGCAGCAAATCAATATTAGATTTTTTGAAAATCTAGCCATATTCAATCTTTATCTCTCTGTTACTTTCCGTCTCTTATCCCTCCCTCTGACCTCAACATATTGGTCTTTCTCTCTCTTTCCCGCTCGCTGTCTCTCATTATAACTTTTGCTCTCTCTCTCTCTCCTACTCGCTAGCACACTCATCTGCCACCACCTCTTTTTATTCTCTTTCGTTCTCCATCCCTTTCAATCGCTCTTGCTATCCCTATTCCTTCTCTCTGTTTCTCTGTCTATCTCGCTCTCGCTCACTCACTCCTTCTCCGTCCTATAATTTGTGACTCACCCTTTCTTTCTATCTTTTTGGCTATCTCTCACTCTATCAGTATTTCTCCTGTCCCTCTCTCTCTATCTCAGTCTCCCCCGCTATCTCACGGAATATTCAGGGCCTCATTTATGAGGTTTTGCTGTAGGGCAGTGCAGCAGGCCTTCCTGCTGGGCTGCCCTACGGCAAAAGAAAAAGGCAGGAATGCACCATATCTATCCGACACGGCGCATTCCTGTCCTTTTCCCCTGTACCGCCACACAATGGGCTGCCGTGCGTCAACGAAGGCACTTTTGCACCATGGTGCAAGGGTGATTGCATTGCCGGGATGATTATTTTTGTGCAGCAAGGCAAACCTTCCTGCACAAAAACAATCACAAGAGGCTTTTTCTCTTGCACACATAGAAAAAGTAAAATGGAGGAGAAATACAAATATTTCTCCTCGTTGTGCCTCCCTGACGCCTCCCCTGTTTTTGGGCTGCCTCAGACTTACGATTTCTTGTAAATCTGGGGCAGTGTCAAAAAGCCATGGATGTTGCTGGGACTGCACTCAGCAACACCCATGGAACGCCCCTTTCACACAGTTTTCTGCGTGAAAGGGCCCATATTTATAAGGCCATGAAAAATCAAGTAACATGGCTTTACGTGGGCTGATAAATATGCCAGTGGCACATTGCACCACAGAACGTCTAATGATGTTCCGGCGGCCCAATAGTGCCAATTCGATGCCACCTACCAAAACGGTTCTATCCATCATTCTATTCTGCAATTAGATTTCGTTGGCAGTGAAGATATTTCTTAAAAATCCACAGTCCTAATATTTATTTATGCTAGCTAATTTAGAAAAAGTGTGACTCTATGAAAGTATGTAGACACAGTTTAGGTATGCCCTAAACAAAGTAATACATTTGTATTAAAGAGCAAGGTCTTACATTTCTATTAAAGGAGAAAGTTTGCCACCTGGCGAATATTTATTGTAATGCAAGCATAGTGTATATATGGCTCAAGCATGGGAATACTGAAAGTGCTGTGAATGCATTTTTAATTAACTGTACATTTTGAAGGGTTCATTTTAATTAAATATACATTTTGGAAGGCGATCCTAACCGAACAATCAAGCTGTGGATAAAATATTGCAGTGATAGTGGCGGATTTGTCCTTTTTTTAGCCAACGTCATGAAGCAGGATAAAATTTGCATTCTGCTGATCCTCACTTTGCAGGTATAAAGATGGTGGATTCTGAAGTGTTCGCTCTCTTTTTTGTAAAGAAAACGTGGCTATTTTAAGAGAGAGTTTTTTTTAATGTTTTGGATTACATTACATAGTTACTGTTCTCAGATCATTACTCAGAAAAATATTTTGAGGCGATCTGTGTCCTTAATAACTTGACTGTGGTATTTGTTTTCTCTGTTCGCAAGCACTGGTCCAGGATCAGACTGGGACAGAAAATAGGCCCGGGCACCCAAATAAAAGTGGCCCCCTGTAGTGAACTAGACAGCTACAAAAAGAAGGACCAATGGTATAGCATCAAGATACTCTTTTAAGCGCCAAGTGACTTCATAAAACAGAGTTGCGGTGTGTTGGCACTCCGGTCTGTATGTGTTCTGTTACAAGTGAGGAGGACCTGAAGAGGTGAGAGACCAGGATGGCACAAGGGGCACCACATGCCATAGCTAGTGTGCACACATGGCTGGTCCCTTTTGAATAGGCTCTGCCAAGAAAAGATGGCAAATGTCTAAAGACTGTTCCCTGCATGCCCGTGGGTGTGGCGAGTGACTGGCCTGGAGTACGTGGGTGCCGACTGGTGTGGGATGGTGGATAGTGAGTAGTGGATTGTGGTGCTAGAGGGAGGGTAGAGGAAGTGGTGCCTGTGTGTTTAGGACACAGCTGTGAATGTGGAGAAGATGAGGTTACCTGAGAGACTGACCCCTATGAGGAAGATATTAAAATGTGTGAAAGAGCCTAAACCTGTGCTTTCTTCACTAATGGAAAACCTGCCTTTGCTTCAGAAATGAAAAACTGCATTTGAAAAGTGACACGCAGATTTTTGTGCCACAGAGTGAAAACATGAGCTCTGAAATTCACAGACTTTAGCCAGACACTTTCATGTAGCAATTTATGTAATCCATGTGCAAATAATTCATAGTTTGATTTAAATGTGTTTAGTTAGATGTTGTTCTCACTATGAAAATTTGATTCTAATTTGTGAAAGTGTTAAAATGTGCATTAGTAGAAATAACTTGTATTTGAATTAGCACAACATTTTATAATGTAGGAAACAGAACCAGCTGGTAATTCAGCTCTTGCTCTCAGAGTTTCTTTTGACATTCAAGATAAGCAAAGGAATCTTTTTCTCTCCGTGTGAAGAGAACAGTGGCATAATTCACAGCTGTGACCTCGGTCTGAGCTTTATCTCTGTAGTTGCTGGAAATGTTGAACAAAGTCTCATATAATTCTTTGCTTTAGTGAGAATAGAAAAACATGTATTTTAAAAGTGCATTACCATGTTTAATGTTTCTTGCTTAATTAAAAAAGGTTCTTTTGCAGCTCATGTTATGTGTGTAGTTAGGAATAAAATGTCTCTTTTAAAAGGAAGGTTAGGAGATGAAATTGTATTAAATAAGATGCAGAATGTACCGTGGGAAGGATCTTCGCCTGTCTGAGAGATGACGTATGAATCTGCCGATGGGTGGAGGTATCCTTTTGGAGAATGCTGGATTCCAGTTGGAGGAAGAAAAGTCACGTTGCATGCTTTGTAACATTATTATTTGATGAACGCATTCCTAGTTGGGAGTTTCAGAGACAGAGAGGAGAGAGGACACTTTCCAGAACACAGGCAGGAAGACTTTCGGAGCCCTTTGAGAGAGACAGACAGAGAGAGATTTAGAGACGCGCGAGGCTGCAGAGGAGTTTCAGACTCCGACGCAGAAATGAAGGGAGGAGAGCAGAAGTGATTTGCAGATGCAATGAAGGAGAGTGCAGACCTTGATGGAGAGCAGAACGGAGAGCAGACGTAGGCAGATTAAACGTAGGTTTAGTTCCATTCTGATTTTTGCTTTGACTAATTGGCTTTGCCAAGGCTTATTTGCTCTATGCTTTGTTTCCCTTCATGGGAGATTCTGCAATTATTAATGATTGATATAGCTTTATGCTAACTCACTCTTGCTTCTAGAACTCTTCAGGAGTTCAGACTGACATCATTTGAGCCCCATTGTCTTAGAATAGGGATTGTTTCTTTATGGAACGCGCTGTTTGCAAATTATGATGCTTTGTGCTAACTTAATCTTTTTGTTATCAATTCTGTAACCTGATTGATACCTGACTACTGAATGGAGAGTCAGAGATTCTTAAATTTTGATTGGAAAATAAATCCCTTTAAACTACTTACAACTCTCATTATTGGCTAAAATGTTTATTTGCATTTTATGAATTGCTCATGTCTATGTAGGAGCTCTCTGGTCATAAACGGTGGCAAAGATCCATTGACCTTTAGCGGAAATCAGGGTAACGGTAATCAGAGGTAATGGTGCCACATTTCCTTGATTTTCCAAAGTGAGATTTCCGTGGGATTTCCGCTGCAACATGTGTGAGGGGCAGAGAAGTTATAAGGTAAGAGGAATATTGATAAATCCATAGTGATACCAAGGGCGGTCTGTGGATGAGGTAAAGAGACGGTCTGAAAGCGGTATGGGGGGGACACGCCAGAGGAATTCATGAGGGCTTCTTTTAATCTAGTGCACAGAGAGTAGACGCCTGGTGAAATACACAGTGCACTCAGGGAAGACACCTGAGGAGATGCACACTATAGACACCTAGATTGGAACCAGAAACCTACTGAGATACACAGTACACTTAGGGCAGACCCCTTCAGTGGAATAAGACACCTGATGAGATACACGGTACAGGCAGAATAGACACCTAGAGTGGACCCAGGCACCAACTCAGCTACACATTACACTCAGGGCAGACTCCTTCAGAGGAACCAGGCCCCTGATGAGATACACGGTACAGGCAAAACAGACGCCTTCAATAGAAGCAGACACCTGATGAGATACACAAAGCAGACACCAAGAGTGGACCCAAACACCTTCTGAAATACATAATACACTCAGGGCAGACGCCTTCAATGGAGCTAGACACCTGATGAGATACACGGTACAGGCAGGCAGAACAGACACCTAGAGTGGACCTGAGTCAGAGGAACTAAAATTGCCAATAGTGAATGAGAAACCAGTTCAGCTTTTGAAATAACATGCCATTTCCTTCCACAGAAAGTAGTTTTACACTTTTGGTACCCAATTGGATCATGTTTGCAAGTTTTTCTCTTCGTACAAAAGAATACAGTGGTTCTCATTGGTTTCATCTCAACACATTTCTGATAATTGGTGAAATCACTATATGTAATTAATGCTTATGACAACACATATGACCCTTACTAATCTTATTTGTTTGTAGGTCATTTTTATAACATTTGACAATTACTATTTTCACTTCCGCTCGCATTACTTTTTTCAATTCAGAGGCAATGTTTGGATGCGATAACACTCGTCAGTTTTTCCGTTCATCCCCGTGTGACACCTGATTCAGCATGCTTTGGTTTCTTTCGGATCCCGAGTCAGAGCTTCTTAAAAGCTTTTTTGTGTACACACCTGAGCTCTTCATATACTGGAGTAAACAAAAAAAGGGCGGAGCATTCACAAAAAAACGCATGATAGAAGCAAAGCAAGCAGCTCTAAATAGGGCTCAGTTTACCCATACTTAAGCAGATAAGCTGTTCCTTGCCAGAAGGCGAGGGCTTTGAGAGAAAGAGAAGCACAGGCCTGGTAGAAAACACGAGAAGGGCATGCAGGGAGGGCACCGGGGGAAGTACAAATCATGGCCCTGCCTGCGTTTCTGGCTGATGGCAGATAGTCCCACATTACTCACAGCAGTGTCAGGGATTTGGGGGATGGGGGAGGGATGGAGCAGCTTTTAGTGGGGTGGGGAAGAAAAGTCTCCATGCCGGGCAGTATTCTTGGGGCTGACCGGGCTTCACCGACAACCTGGTGCATGTGTGCAGTATGTACCCACCTTCCTTCGTTCTCAATATTTACAGTTACATCAAACCATGTAACTGAGAAGCAACTATGAAACTGAAAAAACCTACTTCTATCGGGATTAACGTCATGTGTCTGCCGGGCAATGGTCCCAGGGCCACCCAGGCTTCACCGTCAACATTGAGCAGTCCCAGCTGGTTTCAGCTGCCTATGAGAATAAGGCTTAAGGCTAGGGATAGGTCTTGAGGATGCACGTTACACGGATGACTCCCAATGGGAGAGCAAGTATGTTCTGAGACGCGAACTTCCAGGAAATCCCTAGTGTGCTACAGAGCTCCTGAATCTGCAAAAATATGATGTAAAATAGCGAGATTTAAAACAAAGCATTTATAATAACATTAGTTCTTAACTTTTGTACCGTGAAAACACTGCTGGGGAAAGTTAATTCTATTTGGAACCTTAAGAGAGTTAGCACATTGTAAGAGAAAAAGGAACATAAACTGGGATATAAAACTCCCCTTCACCTTCAACGCATGCATGCTCCTCGCAGCAGGAGGAATAACCGTAATTGCTGCAGGGAGTGCGCCGCGATATCGCCTCATTTGTAGAGTTTGTTTGAGACACAGACGGACGTGCTTCATGGTGAGGCTGCAGGGAGTGGGCACCACCCAGCAGGAAACAAGTAGTGCGCGATATTAACTTATATGGCCCATTGTGCACTAATGCATGTAAAAGGGCCAGTCTCCAAGGCATGACTAAACCAGCAGAAGGAGGGACAAATGTAAGCTGTAAGCCAGTGAAAATAAAGGATTTGTGAAAAGCACACGAAGAAGCCAATCAAAAAGAGATGGGTGTGCTGAATCTCCTTACACTGAATACACCATGCCTCGCAGAGCAGCCCATGCACGCTGCGCTAGGCTCGACCTAAAAAACAGGCCCAACAGACCATAAAGTAGGCACAAAAACACAAAAAAGCCCAAACACAGACCTATTAGACCAGCCCCTCGAGTACTGCCTGATTGCCCTATAGGCCAGTCTGAAACTGCATTGGTCCAGGGTCCTCTCTGCTCCTATTCACCTTTGTCTCTCTCTAAAGCGCCACAATACCCTTCAGGATTTGCAAGCCCTATATAAAATTATTAAAGAAATAAATAGATCTAGATGGTTGTCCTGAAAAGGTGCCCACTGCTTAGCCAAAGCACCCACATATATGCTTTAGCATTATCAGCATTCCTTATGAACCAGTGACAAGAAAACAGCATTTTCCATTTAGTAGTTTTTGCAACCTCAATCCAAATAAAAAGTTAAAAATTGTCACAATAGAAAGTAGTCCGACCATCAGCTTGCAACTAGCAGACTGGTGAACATCATTTCAGTGAATTGTTGCTAATTATCGTGATGTGAGTAATAAGACTTGTGTCTCCCAACAGACTACCACTGTACTATCTATTGCTCACAAAGGTATCACAGGTGATTAATATATGGAGTTACAGATTAGTTCCAGGTTATTTTTAGACACACAGGCTTACATTTATGAGAAAATAGGTGAATGTCTGTAAAGGGTCTTATTAACACACTGTCATGCATACTTTACTTTTATATATCACAGCATGTAAACAAATATACTCAAAGGCTTGTTGATGGAAAAATGAATGTATAGCAGTCACAGGTTCTAGTCAATATACTCACAGTTCATTTTACATTTTGCCTCCCAACATCTAACACACAAACTCTGATGATGGCGGGTACATGCCAATAATAAGAAACACTGACAGATTAACTAGAGCATTTACAGGTCTCATAAGGACTTTTTATGTTTGAGAAGCTTTTATTAATAAGCATTGGGTACAAGGAAAAAGAAACAGTGCACAAAGCTTATTTTAGATTTTCAGCTGGATCAGGGAAGGGCAAGGGAAGAAGCTGGAAAGGGATAAAGGCAGAATGTTGCAATAACTGAAACTGACTGAAAAAATACAAAGTCATTCAATAGACCAATTGTCCTAAAACAGTAACAAGCACGTATTAGTTAAAACTGAACAAATACAGAGAAAAAAAAGTTTAAGGTGGTTTAAAATATTCTGAGAAAATGACCTTAGGTTGTAAAGATACACCAATACTGTTAGCAAGAATTGTTTTTTTATAGTTAATCAAAAGAACTCTCTATTAGTGTTCCTTATATACATAGATGAAAAAGCAATGCCCTCAGGATGAAGCTTTGGAAGCACTTGAACACTATCTGGATTCTAGAACTTGTCCACAACAGGTTCCGACTGAGTTTATATTACAATTGGCTTCAATGGCGCTCAAAAAGAACTTCTTCAAATTTGAAGATTCATTCTATATCCAAATCAAGGGGACAGCGATGGGCTGTCCCTTTGCTCCAGAGATGGCCATAATGTATATGGCAAGATTTGAAAATAAGTTCATTTTCAACAATAATCCCTATGTGTTGCATCTGAAGAATTGGTACCGTTATATTGACGACATTTGGTGTATATGGGAAGGTACTGAACAAGAGCTAGACAGCTTTTCGGGTTGGCTTAATTGCAGGCACCCAGACATCAAATTTACCTTGACAAAGAGCAAGACCAGCCTCACATTGCTGGATGTAGAAGTCAAAAGTGACGGAGACACCTTAATTACAACACTGTACAGGAAAACTACAGACCGAAACACTCTTCTCCACTATGAGAGCTCTCATCCTCGCAGTTTGAGAGAAAACTTACCTTACGGACAACTGTTAAGGATTAGGAGAAATTGTACACGAAAGGAGGATTTCGAGGTACATGCAGAAGTATTTCAAGATCAACTAAAAGAACGAGGATACCCAAAGAAGTTGCTCAAACATGCAATCAAAAGAGCATATCATACACCGAGAGACTGCCTACTTACCAAGAAAGTAAAACAACAAGAAGACAAATTAGTTTGTGTCTCGACCTTTGGTCCCCACACAAATACATTTCGGAGTATTATACTTCAGAATTGGCATATACTGCAAAATATGGAACATCCACTTGAACCACCGTTGTTTGCCATGAAGAGAAATGGCAGCATTGGTCAGAAAATCGTACGAGCTGACATCACTCCGCACAAGAAGAAGAATGACCTTTTGACCCAATGGAACCTAAAACCCATTGAAGGATACCACAAATGTGGTAATTGTTCAGTCTGTGACAGCACCATAGAAGGCATGGAATTTGTCCATCAGAATATCAAATGGACCAATAAAGATTTTTCGAATTGCTAGACACGAAATGTAATTTATGCGGTATTATGCCCATGCCAAAAGTTATACATAGGCAAAACTAATCAAGAAGTAAGACATCGGTTGGTTCAACATCGTTCCAGGATTAAAACCAAGGTTCTGACTGCCCCAATGGTCAGCCACTACGTGGAAATGAATCACAACGAACGGGATTTAAGATGGACGGTTTTGAGTGTGATAAAACCACACCCGAGGGGTGGTGACACTGAAGCACTATTGCTAAAGAAAGAGGCGTTTTTAATTCTTAAATTTAATACAACTGTCCTTGGTCTGAGCGAAATATCAGAAATCGGGAGAACGTAGTCCTCTTTGAACAATGATACATATTTCACAAGATACAAGTCTGAATAAAGATGAGCTGCACCATAAACACTTCAAGTCCCATGAGGCACCTTAAACACTCGCCTGTTCAAAATCTTTCAATGAGGCAATAAGATAAAAGAGATCGACGTGAAACTTTTGTGCTAGCAAAGTGCCTCTATTAGATTCATGTCTTAGTCACAATGATTGTCAATCGACACAAGTGTTTTTTCTAAAACGTGACTACGCATCCCAGAATCCTGATTAGGGAGTCCATTAGACTGTGCCAGGGACCGAAAACAGAGGCTGCCAAAGGATTCGGACTAGGAAGAAGCCCCAGCAGTAAGTGTTTGGCAAGCTTAATCAAATACAGTTTGCAGTTTGAAATACAGAGTATATGACGTCTGCATTAAAATAGCACTGATAGCGTGTTCGCTTCACGTTGCAGCGGCTGTGCCTGTGACCGCGAGGGGAATGGATAATCACCACTAATTCCCTCCTTGTAAAGCAACTAAAAGTAAGTTTAAACCACACCCGTGTGGAATATGGCATCGAATTTCAATTGATCACAAGGTCTAAAGAGATTTCATTCATTGTTTCAGGATTGCATAAACGCTACAGCAGAATTACATACATTGTTGCACCGGCTGCATCCTGTTTCCACGAGCCTTAAAACAACACGTTAAAAATAACATAAATAAAGTCATTAAGCCTGCAACAGTATCATGTAAGTAAAACAATAGTGTCTGCGGAGATTTATCCAATTGGTACTTGACGATGATTTTAAAACTGGGAATTTCATTGATTCATTTTTTTCCAGATAATTCAAAACAGACTCCCAGACCTCTGGTTCTTTAAGAAATGCAAATTCCATATGGGAATTTGCCCTGAAACAATACAGGTACAATTGTTACCATAGCTGATAAAGCTCGTTGTTGTATTCATTGGTATAGAACAGGCACTAACTGAATATTTCTGGAATTTTTTATTCCAGATATTTCCCAGTCACACGCCCTGAAGAGATTGAAAAATACCCCACCAATTAATTACGGGGCTCGAAACGCGTCTGCGTTTTCTTCTTTCCTCCTGGGATAGAATCTAAATAATTACCTAGCAGGCTACAGCCTGAATGAATACACAAATTAATAGTGTTCTTTCAAAAAATAAGTGACAAGGCTGTTATGTTTTCAAATGACTGGTTGATATATAAACATGCTGTTTTGTGTTTTTTGTAAATAATGCTTTGTTTCACGTCTATGTTGAATATTGTTTGATTATATGTGAATGTCTAAGGTAGTCTGTCTTTTGCACTGATACGTTCTAACAATGTTGAATTGTATTTAAAAAAATCAAAAATAGAAGTAAATGAATACTTCAGACTCATTAAATGATTTAATGGTCTAAGTCTGTTTAATCAATAAACAGCCATCCAAAAAGCCGGCCAGGATCTCTTTGTTTAGATAAAATTATATGGGCCCTTCCTGACCAGTCTCAGGCCAAAACTCCCCCTTTTTGTATCAATCTATGTGAATGACACACATTATTACACCACGCTTTGTAAAAAAGAATCAAGGAACATTTCCAGATAGTTGTTATTTGCCGATATGGCTAATGCATGTAATAGGTCCAGCAATTTCTTGTTATGAACGAAGGGGACTTTATCCTCAAACACACTTCCTTAGAAGAGAAATGTAGGAGAAAAAGGATAATCAATGTGAAAAATCTGTTTGAGTTGAGACCAAACCAATGCCAAAACATTAATGTAGAAGAAAATTTGAAAAGCATATGCATGAAATTGCCCTGTGAATGGTCACAAGACCAACATTTACCATTAGAAAAGGTAGCTAAGCATTTGGGAGCGGGGAAAGGTCTATGAAACATAAAAAAATGTGATTGGGTTGGAGAAGCTGCTCTCTATATTTTGAATACTCTGTACCATATCTTATTCCATAATGAAACTGGCCAAGAACATTCCAAATCTGATTCTATAGATAAGAGAAGCCTTTGGGGTGGAGGCCAAAGGAACAGAGCTACCCAATTTATTATGAGTAGTAATCACAAGTTCTTGACGTGAGCACAAAGCATCTAAGACAATATTGATTAAAAGTAAAAATTTAGATAAACAGGAATGAGGACAATTAAATAAAGTCTGAAAAATGGGAAAGGGTATAGGAGCATTCTTCAAGAACAGATCCACAAGTTTAAAGATATTTATTTTTCTCCAGGACTTCCAAAAGATTGGTTTATTATTAATGGTGATGAGATTATTGTACCACAGAGTGGATTGTAAGAAAGCATCACAGGTAACAATATGCACCTCAGAAACTGATCTTAATAAACTATAGGTCTGAATAACCAATGGTGAAGCTAGAGCACAAGGGTTGGAAGAAAAGGAAATTACTTCCAAAGGGAAGAAGGAAGCCAAGAAAGAATGCTCAATATCAATCCATAACCGTGGCAATTGAGTAGAAGATTTAGAGATCCACATAGCTGCCTGATTTAAGCAAAACACTGTATGATAAAGACGGAAGTCTGGAAAATTGACACCACCATCCTGTTTTGCTTTTTTAAAGTGAGAGAGAGACATTCTAGGAGTTTTCTTACCCCACAAACATTTCGAGAGATTGGAATCCAGTTTTTTTTAAGCAAAAGGAGCAGAAATTGTTACCAGGAGTTTGGAAATTACATATAGAATAAGAAGAGTGATCATTACTTTGATTGAATCTGGTCAGCCCCACTATGAGAGAAGTTAAGGCTTCCAAGATATGAGAAGATGTTCGACTTTGATCAAGCTGTCCTTAATATTAGGCGCACTTTGATGGAATTCATAAACCAAATACCCAAGTATTTAATCTTAGATGAGTTGCATTAAAATCCAGTAGAATCAAAAGTGTGGCATAGATAAAATTTGGTGAGAGGAAGAATTTCAGTTTTATATGTATTTACATTGTACCCCCAGACATCGGAAAAGCTGAGATTTCGTTAAGCAAAGTGGGCACCAAACTGTACAGGTTATAGATAAAAAATAGGATATCATCAGCATATGCTGAAAATGTTAATTGGCGATCTCGTAAGCAATACCAGAAATTGAGGAATTAGTATGGATTCAGGAGATAAATGGTTCAAGAGCTAAAACACATAGAAGAGGGGACAACAGACAACCCTGAAGTACACCTTGATGAAGTTAAAAATAGTGGGAAAGTTTCCCATCAACCATAATAGAGGTCCTTGGAGATTGATAGAAAAGAGAGATCATTTTGGATGCAAATCCATGCCATGCTAAAGATTTAAGCTAGAAGGCTATTTAAGTCTATCAAATGCTTTTTCAGCTCAAGTGATGGCTGCCAGTGAATAAGGAAGGTAATAAGTCTTAATCCGAAAATTATGAAATAATTTAGTATTATCTGAGGCTCAGCGACCCTTGATAAAGCCAGATTGTTCCTGCCCAATGAGTTTGGGAAGGAGAGGATCAAGACGTGAGGCAAAAAGTTTGGTAAAGATTTTATAGTCCACATTTACTAGAGAGGTAGGCCTATAGTTCTTACAATAAGATGGACCCTTACCGTTCTTACGTACCAGACAGATAGTGGCTTCTTGAAAATTTCCTCTTGCAGCACCTATGGCTGAGAAGAAACAAAGACAAACGAAGAACCAACAAGTTGGAAAAATGAAGGTAAAATTCGACAGTGAATCCGTCTGGAACTGGGGCCTAGACTCTCTTAAGATAAGAGATCGATTGAGAGATTTCTAATATAGAAATGTCTTTCTCCAGATCTGAAAAATGAAGGTCATCAGAGACCAATCTAGGGATATCCTGTAAATAGGAATCAATGTGAGGGTAATGTGGAATTGCTTCAGGAGCCAAACTAGTTTAGTAAAAATTGACAAACACATGTAGGATAGCATTGTCCTTCAATAACCACTGGCCAGAAGGATTATAGATGTGATCAATATTAGCACGCTGTTTCCTAATTTTTCATTAGTGAGCTAAAAGTTTACTAGCTTTATTGTGTCCTCAAGAGTAGCAAGCACCACTACAAAAAAGACTAGATGAAGCATTATCAGCTGATACATTATTGAACTCAAGTTTGGCTTGTTTAAGTCCTTTCAAGTCTACTCAAGATTTAGAATAATAATATTGATGTTCCCGCGATTTTATATGAGAAAGTAAGGACTTATGATCTTTCTCAGACTGTTTCTTCTTTTGGAAACATAGTTAGTATCCCATAAAAGGGAGGGGAGAGATCATGATCTTTATGAATATTGAAGAAATCCTCAGCAAAAATAGGAAACGCAGATGAAAAAGTAGGAGAATTATTAAATTTCCATCTGTGGGGTGGTGGGAGTTGTGGCAAGAGGTCAAAATCCATCTGTACCGGGGCATGATCTGAAATCACAATAGGGCTGAGGGAAGTTTGGGTGATATGTTGAAATAATGGTTTGCTAACAAAAATGTGATAAAGTCTAGGGAGTGAACCATGTGGAGGAGATAAAAAAGAAAATAGTAGAGTGAAATTGCCTGTGCATTTTGTGAGGGATACATTTAACCTTCAATTGCCTGTCTAGAAAAGGATCTCTAATCTAGTTACACTCACCCCGTAGAATAAAAAATTCATCTTCATACTGTAAACATTTTTTAGACACACCAGACCAAAACGTTTAGTCTGCTTGAGTCGGACCATACATATTAAAAACTGTTAATAGGATACTATTAATGCCGAATTTAACAATAAGCCGCCTTCCCTCCTTGTCAGACTTTTGTGATATATTTGCTTATTTCAGGTTTTTTAATGGGACAAAATAATTACACCATTCTTCTTATGAAGACAAAGACTGAGCCTGCTCAACCTTGCCTAATCTTTAAAGCTTCAGCTTCTGTTAAATGAGTCTCTTGCAAGAGTACTAAGTTTGGGTCATATTTGGCTAGGTGGGATATGATTCTCTGCCTTTTAATG
Source organism: Calotriton arnoldi (assembly GCA_963921515.1). Taxonomy (NCBI): domain Eukaryota; kingdom Metazoa; phylum Chordata; class Amphibia; order Caudata; family Salamandridae; genus Calotriton; species Calotriton arnoldi. The sequence goes on along the minus strand of CAWUFW010001843.1, from coordinate 623,868 downwards.
GGGTTGATAAAACCTTTAATTTTCCAGGATAAAACTCTGAATTTTACAATAAAGAATAATAGTTCCATAAAAGAGGTCTTCAGCAAAAAACAAACAAATGGGAAACTACAAAACAGAAATATGGAATAAAGGCCATCAAAAAAAGGGAGAAAGGAGAAGGACCATGGTAAGATAAGGGAAAAAGAAGAACCAAGGGAAGAAAAATAGAGGAAAGAAAAAGGTAAGTAGGATCTAAAGATAAGAGACAGTGCATGCCAACTGAATGACAACTGAGAGAACATACTTTTTGAGTTGGAACAGAAAGATGGGTTTGGTGACAACACAGGGTGACGATGACATGTCAAGGGGGCCACAACGTATTGACAACAGAGAGGAATAGGAGTATTGGAAGACTACATTGGTGGGGACATCAAAACCTTTGAAGAGACATAATATTGAATTAGAACACAAAAATCAGCACAATATATAAACAAAGAACAAAAAGGAAAAATATCATTAGAAAGTCCAATCAGATACTAGAGAAACCATGTAAACTAAGTATAAATAAGATAAAGCACACAGCTTTAACATGCAGAAGGACCGTAAGTGTCCATATGAGAAGTCAAGTGAAGTTGAAGGAAATCCCTAAGGTTAGCTGGTTTATCATATGTAGCAGTCTTATCTCGATAAATCACCTTGAAGAGACATGGGTAAAGTAGACTAAAACGAGCATCCAGCACAGGCAATTGCGGTCAAAGATCAAAAAAATCGTTCCTCTTGGAAGCTGTTTCCCTGGAAACATCTTGAGAGATGAAGATTATTCTTCCTGACTAAAGTAGCTGCTTTTTTGACCTTGCCACATTTAAGAGTTTCAGCAAGTCCATAAATTCTAGGAAAAAAATTATTACCCCTCTAGGCTTAGCTAAAAAGACATTTGGTTGATCTGAACAATGGGCTCATTGAATGTTAAGCACAGTGGTCGAAGGTAGATCTACTAATTGAGGTCGAAAAGACTTGAAAAATGAAATAGAGTCTTACCCTTCAAGGACTTCCAGGAGACCATAAATATGCAAATTGTTTCACCTGTTTCTGTTTTCCGACTTCTCCACTTGTATTTTTAACTGAGCTACTTCTCTCTCCACTCGACAATTTTTTGTCTCGCCCTAGATATCACTAATTCTCTTTTTTTAAAGAAAACCTTTGCTTCTATGTTACACTATTTGTCATCAAGAGCCTGTATTTGAATATTAATTTCCTCCACCAATTGGCACAAAGTACTTATCTCCTCCAACAAAAGTTCAATCGAAATGGGAGAGTGTGATTTCACAGGAGAGGGTAGATCCTGTCTGGCTCGTTTGATTGTGGCAGGAGAACGCTTCATAGGAGGTGTAGACATGGAAGGCAGTTTAGGCATGGAAGAAGGCATCAGGATTGCATTTGAAGGAGCCTCCACCATTAAAGAATTCCTGGATGTTCCCTTGAAAATGTCCACAGGATGAGAGGATAACTTAAGTTTTCTGGTTTTACTCATAAGAGGTGTGTGAAAGACTGCTCTAAAATGTTTAAAATACGATGAAATAACGCTATCAAAATGTAAAGAGATCAGGCTTAATATCATGGCTACAGCAAACATAATAGAGCTGAACAAATTAAAAAATGCTGCAGTAATAACATCCGAAAGAAAGAATATACAAAAGCTCCAAAAAGGAAGAATTGGGATTTTAGCCTCCTGTCTCCCATGAGGAGATATCCATGAAAAGGTGATTGAAAACTCCAAACTGTGGACCCTGAGCAGAGGAAACCTGATAGAGAGTCCAGAGAACTGCTCACCAGGGAAGTGACAGTGCAATTACATCATCATAGTAATTCAAAATGGCAACTGCAACATCTAAAAATAAGGAGAGCAGGAGTGCTTGCTGTAACTTGAAGAAATGAGTAAGTTGACCTGAGCAAGTGACATCCTGCTCACCTCTCCATAATGTGCAGCAATATGCATGGCAGAGACTGTCAAAACTGTAACTGCATCCCAAAGTAACTTGAGAGGAGCTCTGATGCGTTATGGAGTGCCACTATCAGCGGGCCATCTTGCCTGGCAGTCAAACTCAGCCCTCCTCAGGCCTCTTAAGTTCTGATGTCAGAGACACACCATTAATATTAACTTATAGATATAGTATAATCGGGTATTATTTCTATTAGTTTTTTAAACAGTTGATTGCAAGATGGGGATTGACTTTCCAAGTAAAGGACACAATTCTTGGCAAATTATTTCATAAAATTATATAGCTGCATTATGTAAGGGATTAGTTTAATGTTCAGCTTCTTCCTATTGGGCTGCAAGGAAAATCGAATGCGTTCTTACTTTGAATGTGGTATGGGGAGCTAAGAGAGGTTTGCTGTTTCTTTAGTCTAAAAATTGTTGTCTCTTTAGTCTCAAAAATGCATTTCTGATTCCTTATTCAGTCACACTTTTACCATATCCAAATGTAGGGGCCCATTAGGATGTAGGGCGGATCGCCACCGCCCGCATGGCGGTGGCGATCCGCCCTACATTTCCCTCCGCCCGCCACCCATTTCCCCCCCGGCGGACGGAAAGACCGTCCGCCGGTTTTCCGCCGGTCGACCAGTCGACAGGGCGGAAAAGGGGCTATATATGGTGGCGGTGTCCGCTAGACACCGCCATCCATATTAGCATGGGTGCGGGAAGCAGCCTTTCCGTGGCGGCGATGCCGCCACGGAAAGGCATACAGAGTTTGCTGTTGGGGGCCCATTGCGGGCCCCCAGGGTATTGGGGGGTTGGGGGTGCACATGGGGGTACCTATGGTACCCTCTACATTGTCATGGACAAGGTGGCAGGCACCGCGCGGTGCCTGCCACCTTGTGCATGACAATGCACACAGTGCATTCCCAGCATTGTGGCAGGCGGTGCTGTGAGCACCGCCCGCCACAATGCTGGGAATGGAGGATGCCACCGCCACGGTGGCGGTGGCATTCTAATCGCCGGTGCGGGACCGCCGCACCACTGGCGGCCGGTCCCAGCACTGCTAGGGTGGCGGGCGGACGAAAGTCCACCCGCCATCCTAATAGGCCCCGTAATGTCCTCTCATTCTCCTTACATACACAGAGATGGTGGTCCTCTCTGCATGGCTGAGTTTAAGCATGGTTATTTTAGAAAAAGCTGAAGTTTCATTGGTGTTGATTTTGTCCTTTGAGGTGTTCTCTTAATGGTAACTTAAGGCCCAGTTTGTGATTTTTTATGTTCTGTTTTTGACTTCTGGTTTTGATGTGGCATATTGTACTACCAATATATCCTTTTTGACCAGGACAGTTGATCATATAGATGACATAACTGATGTTGTATTTGATACAGTGTTGTAATTTGTAAAGTTGACTTATATGTGTATTTAAAATCAGCTTTCTTGATTATGCCTGATTTTCCGATGTAACAATCATGAAATTTACCCTTTGGAATGTTTTTGATGACCGGTGGCAGTACTGAGTTAGTTGTGATAGGTTTCCTTTTCTGTTTGGTGCATAATTTGTTTTCTTTGGTATGGTTGTGATTATAAGAGTTTACTTGTATACTGATGATGTGAATTGAAGTTGTTATTGCTCGTTCGTTGAATGTTGTTTTTGGGATCAGTTAAACTGCCATAACATATTAGCAAGATATCAGCAGTAAACTGTCCATTCAATATTACATGGGATATGAATTCTTCATCCCACAGTCAAACCTTTTCAGCTTGTCCCATGAAAATACAAGTGTACAGGGAGCAAATTTGGCTCCAATTGCAGTCCCTTGAAGTTACAAAAAAGATCGACTGTTAAACAAGAAATTACTGTGCAGAAACAACTCCAGCATTTCTCTTACCATGTTGTTTGTGTCATGAGGTGGAATAATTGCGGGGGATAGGACATGTTTAGATGCAAGTATGTAATCTTTGTTGAGTACAAATGTATAAAGGCTGGCAATATCTATGGGAGCAAGTTACATTGTTTTGCATTTGTACCTTTTGCAGTTTGGAGAGGACATTCTTAGTGTCCCATATATAAGTTGAGAAGAGGGATTGAAGATGAAAATCAATATATTACCCAAGTTGTGACCTTAATTAATCAGTTCCTGGCATTATGGGGGGACTTGGTGATTTGGGCAAAAGGTTCTTGTAGCCATTGACTATATATCCTGGACAATCTACAACTCAACCTGGCTCCAGACATTACACACCATGTGTAGCAATGGATTTCAAGTATTCAAATTATCACAGGTGATACCTGACAGTCTTTTTTACCCTGCTGCAGGGAGGGTGCAGAGGCCACACAAAAAAGATTCCATTGCATGCAGGAATCACACAACATGTGTGCGATGAGTGGCTGGAGTCTCAGTTTGGACGATATGGTGGGGTGTTCCACCAAAATATCAAAGAAAAAACATTGTGATACAACAATATGGTGTCAAAAATATTGCCAACTCAAAAATATTATGGGACTGAATATGGAAGGTATGAATATAATTTTTTAGGTTTATACTACTGTTGGATAATGTTGTTTTCTTTAATATATTTTTTATAAAAGGTCAATTTGTTAATTAATTGAATGTACGTTAGTTATTGCACAATAAGGTATTCACCTGATGAAATTATCTGTTTTATTTTTTAGCATAGTTGGTCTTTTTAATATTATTTTCTTTTTTTCTGTTGTAAATGTAATTGATACATTTTAATTTAGTAGTCAACTGTTGAGGTTGTAGAGGATTAGGGTGGGGATATCTTTAAAATATAAAGTAGTGTTATTAGTTTTTTGTTCTTTTTTTTATTTTATTTTATTTTTTTTATAAATTTCTTTATTAATTTAGTTTTTTCGAAGGTATAGACCATATTCATATACAATTACATTTCTCTCATATGACAACTGATACAATGAACATTCCAATTGTGGACTCAGGATTGTAGACTTATACTCTCCTCTAGCGAAGTTTCCCAAACAGACAGCATTTTGTATGTGCGGTAACCAAACTTTAACTTAACCCACCCCCCCGAACTCCCCTCCCCTCCCCTCATCCCCCCCCAACTCCCTCCCCCCCCTTGCCGGGTCCATGTAATTTGAGGTCCAGTTATTTTAAGAACCGTCATGGGTCTCCTGTTATCTCCCCTCCTGACTGTGGGTCATCGTCCTAATGGAGTGCGTCTCAACAGGTGATACCTGTGTGGAATGTGGGGCCTGCCCCTCTGTCTCCTGTATCATCATCCCCCATGCCAGCAGTACCCCCGGCAACTTGTCATCTCTTCTAGTGCTGCGCATATGTCCCTCCTCAGCTAGTGCCCACTCTCTCAAATCTGTTCTCCAGGTTACTAACTGTGGCGCCTGCTGAGTCAACCAGTGTATCGATATACACCGCCTAGCTATCACGAGCCCCAACACCAGGAACCGTCTACTCGTCTTACGTTTAGGATCACGGGGGATCAGCCCGAGGAGACACGAGCGCGCATCCCTGGCGATCGTCCACCCTGGTATTCTATGTAGGTCCTCTAGGACCTCCGTCCAGTACGTCTGAATTGTCGGACAGGTCCATACCATATGTGGGAAGTCCGCCTGATCATGGCGACATCTAGGGCATGTTGGATCCCGAGAACTATCAATGGCATGTAGCCGCCTAGGTGAGAGGTATGTCATATGTACTACATTGTACTGTATTTGCTTAAATCTATTACAGACTGACACCTTGCGCACAACTAGTGTTATTAGTTGATAATTACTTATGTCAATTATGTAATTCATTTTAACTAATTAATTAATCTGTTTGTTTAATTATACAATTTTGAAAAGTGTTTTTATATTTATTATTTGTTTCAATTTTAATTGTTTTATTAATAAATAAGATATTGTTTCATTTTGACGAAGAAAGAAAATTGTTGCTTGATGGTGTATTTTTGGTTAATAGGTAGGGACGTGTGTTTATTTAAAATATTGTTATATATACTTTTTATTTATTTTGCAATATAAAGTTTGTACTTAATTTCATTCTATTTTTCTTTAAAACATATTTTGTTTTATTTTACATATGTTTAAATATTATTAGAACATTGGAATGTTGAGAGCTCCATTGAAGACAATGGAGTAGCAGTGGCCTATATGTACTGGTATAGGCTTGCTACTCTCAACATTTCAATTGCCTAATACACATCTGCCTTTCTCTATCCCTGCCTCTCGAAAATATAATATTTAGGCAGAAGAAAATCAAAAGGCAGAGGCCATGCAGGAGGACACATGCAGACTTCACCCTTCCCTCCTCCTGTAGCTCAGTGTCATTAGGGATTCAGGAGGCGGGATGAATGAATGCTGCTCAGCTCCTTTTAGCCAAACTGGAGAGTACTAGGGGCTGACTACAGCCCCTTTTCACAGCTCTTGCTGTGAACGTTCAAAAGCTAACAGGTGTGGCCTTGAACAAGAGCTGTGAGAAAAAGGCTTCGGAGCCCGAGGGGAATTTCAACCCCCTCTAACTCCGAGAGGCCTTTGTGTTTTTTAATTAGAATATTCTTCCCTCATGGGGCGGAATGTTCTGATAGCTCAATACCACCATAGCTGGGCTATTCCAGCCATTAAAGGCCCACTGCCTATTTAAAGGCCCTTGCCTTCAGCTTTAACGCTGGAGCTGACCTTTAATGGCCGATGTAGCCCGCTACGGCACACAATAATGCTACATTATTTGACTTTAGTTTTATATAGCGCGAACTAGACCCAAGACATCAGGTATCAGAGCGCTTAACATGAGCACCAGTTTCGTTACAGATGGACACATTCATTTTTTATTTTTTTTGCTAGGCACGGGGAGATTAAGTGATTTGCCCAGAATCACAGGATGTTGAGCGTCATTGCCGAGACTCGAACCCGGTTCCCCAGCTTCGAGGTCCACGGCTCTAGCCGTAAGGCTACATCCTCTCCCCTCTTATCCTCTATCCTCTCTTATATGTTATCATATAAGGAGTTGCAATACTACATCTAAACCCTCCTTAGTTCAAACACTGTCACTACTGTTGTTCAGACTGGAGTGGGAATAGTAAATCTAACCGTTTCAAAGTCCAACACTTTTTTCTACTGTGGCTGAGATTGGCATGGGACTAGTAACTCCTGCCCCTGCAAAGTACAACACTTTCCCTGCTTTTGCTTGTGGTGGAGTGGGAATAGTCAATTTGACAACTCTAAAGTGCAACTCGTTCCCTACTCTTTCTCCGATTAGAGTAGGAATAGTGAATCTCTCCAAATTCCAATACTTTGCTGGCTTGTGCTTATGTTGAAATGGGGATACTCCAAAGTTTGACAATTCCCCTACTTCTTTTATTTTGGAGTAGAAATAGTAAATGCAACCCCTCCAAAGTCCAACATTGTCCCTATTGTTGCCTTTGTTGGAAATAGTAAATCTAGGTCCAAAACTTACCCCATTTCTATTTAATTTGGATTGTTAATATTTATTCTACTTTTTAAATAATTTATAAAAAGAAATCATTTGAATTTTTTAAAATGTATTTTTGTTTGTTTATTATTAATTGTAGTTTTTTTAATTAAATCTGATTCATGCTTTTGTTATATATATTTTTGGTAAATTTGTATTACTAATTTTAATTTAATTTTCTTTTAAATTGTTTACACACTGTGTTTATCTGTTTGCAATATGTGTGTGTATATTTAGATATATATATATTTTTTTATTTTGTATTTATTTTTAATCATACAATTGCTGTTAAATGTAATATTTTAAATAACTTACATATATTGATACATATAAATAGTATAGATAGGATTGTGTTTCCATAGGAAATGCCGTTTTAATGTTACTAATAACTTTGATGCCTTTGACAAATCCCCATGAAACTTTCTTAATAAGTGCTACTTTTCGCCCAGTTTGTGCTTGGAAAGTTTCAGGGTGATCCGTCAAGTGGGGCCGAGAAAAATTGGGTCCCAAAAAGCGTTTTCATCATTCATTTTACTATAGGGACTTTAGACACAGCGGCCGCCCAAACTTTGAACGGATTTACACCAGATTTAGCAGAAGGCTAGATTTTGTCAAGAAAGGGTGGTTTTAGCGATTTGGTATGATTCTGTTGAGTAGTTTCTAAGCAATTAATGCAAAAAAAAGTTGTATATTTCATGCCGCTAAGTCCCCCGAACCTGAGAGATCACCTACTGAGATCTGATTGGCTGCCACCACATCAACCAGGATCTGGTGGCAGTCATCTTAGGACTCATGACTCAGTCCAGAGTCATTAAAAAGAAGCAAGAAAAAGACATAGGGAGCAGGGGAGGGATACCCTGACTCCCAGGCCTGGTGGTGGGGTCCTAGAATCAGCAGTAAAATGAAAGTGCAGTAAAAAAATAAACGCCCTGGCATTGGCCAGGGCCGGGGGGAGGGGGCGGGGGGGGTGTGGCTCATAGGTGATTTTAGAGGAGGACAGTGCATGGCACCCCTCCCCAAGCATCTAAGAGGCCCTGGGGACACCATCTCCTGGGTTGATATTTTAATGAAGTGGAGGGTGACTATGTGGCCCTTCCTCAAGACTAAAAAGGCCCCAGAGATCCCATCCATCAAGGCCGACATCTTTGTAAAGAGGAGGGGGCACATGGCCCCCCCTCTCGAGCCTCTAAGAGGCCCCGGGGACTCCATCCCTCAGGGCTGATACTTTAATGTAGAGGCCGAAATGCACTTAAAAGGACTGGGGGGCATATTAATTTATGTTCCCCGAGTCCTTTTATTCTTTGTTTTCCTGTATGCTGATGTTAGCTTCATATTAACCAGTCTTCCTTCTTAGAGCCTCTTCAGAACATTGGAAGCAAAATCCTGAACAGTATTAATGTTATTGTCTGATGGCAATAGCAGAAGTCAGGGATTGATTTGAGTCCCCTAATTTGCCTAAAGTTTGTTTGAAAAACCCAAGCTTTTTAATGCTCCACTCACTTCAGTGCCATACTGTTCCTTCATTTATATCATTTGTGTCTAATTTTCTCAACATTTTGAGGTTCTCTGCTTCTCCCATTTTTAAATTTACAATAGTTATTTCATCCACTCGGTTCCTCTTTGGATGGAGATGAAGACATGTATGTATTCAGCCCGCTTCTCAATGTAGAGTAGTGAAATTTTTTTAATACTGTCCTGATTTTGGTCCCTTTCTTTGTTTACTTATTTCTGCCTCACCTCCTTGCCTTGTACTTTGCAGCTGCCTCCCTTCTGTTGTCTTCTTCTTCTAGTACAAAACCTTTCTTTCCTCTCCTTCTGTCTCTTTGGCTTTGGTTTTCACTGTCATTTTATTTCCTCATTGTCACCTAACTTCTCCAGATCAATATTTAGATTTTCTAGTTTTTCAGACTATTTAATATATTTTAATTGGTGCATTCGAACAGAGTGCTCATCGTTTTAGAATGCCATTTATTGGTTCAATCTTTCCTCACTTTCAATAGTTTGCCATCCAGCACCCTCTGTCTATCAGAAGCAGATGTTTATTGAATGTCCGGACCAGCGCTGGGAAGCCACGTTGCTGGGGCAGCTATGCGCTTTATAAATGTATAACATTACATATACCATCATTTCAGAGGGCAGAATGGTCAGTATTCGTAAGCCCTTGCATTCATTTGCCTATATGTAGTACTTTAGTGAAGCGATGCCCCCTATTTTTTCACCTTGTTGAATTTCACATGATTTGCTATTGTGCACACCTCTTTGCGGTCATCCTTCAAATATTTGGACATAAGGCCACGTACAGTGCTTGCATAAAATGGTGACTGGTTCTGAGTAGGACCAAGCATATCTTCAGGATATTGCATTTAAATTGCCTCTTATCTGCTAGTGACTGTTCACAGTCTTTTATTATTGCGAAGAGAAACATTGCATACAGACCATAATGGTTGAGAAGAAATGAAAATTAATTGAAACATGGATCTGAACCTCAATTGCAATATATATTTTTTGCCATTATGATTGGCCTTCTACTAAGTACATGTGTGCTATAAATAGCAGGTAGCTGCTGTCCTTATTGGATATTCCTGAAAGGCCATTGACTGATAGTGTATAAATCTAATGATCACTATAAAAGAGGGTTTTTACATGCTCACACAAGACTCCCATATATGGATAAGTTACACCTAAACACAGAAGTTTAAAAAAGGACTACTTGAGAAAACAATGAGCAGAAGGTAAACATTTGACGCAAACGCTGATTAAAACAAAAGCACATAGAACACCACACTCTGTATAATAACAATGACCTGATGTGAAAGAGGATAGAAAGTGTAAACATTACATTTTGACAGTGGGGCCGGGAACTGGTGTGCACCGAAAGCCTGCTGACCAGAAGCTTCATCCATGCTCTGTTGTATTTGAGGAAGATGGCATATGTGGGCACTGTCGGACTGGCACAGAACATAAGCCCAGGCACCAAAATTAAAGCGACCCTCATTGATTAATTAAAAGGCTAAAAAAGTGCCCAATGTTTACAAATTGGGGCAGTTTGAACTTGTAAAGACACGCTGTAGAAATATTTTTTATGGTATGGAAGACTGCATGAATTTGAGCTTACCATAGGCGCAGTTTGTTTTAAAATCAGGTAAATAAATAGTAAAAACAGCTAAGCAAACCATGTAACAGGCCCACAAATCGCCAAAAAACAGCCCACACACTGACCTGTCAGATCAGCCCATCGAGCACTGCCCAATTGCCGTATAGGCCATTCGGGCCCTGTATGTGGGACATAACCAAGTTGACACCCTATGAAGAGAGTCTGTTGGGCGTGGTTGAAGGAAATGCCAAGAAGTCTCAAGAGGGAGGGAGGCTGGTCATAGGGCATAGAATAACGCAACATCCGGTACCAAAAAATCTATGTTTCACAACTGAAGACTGTTCAATGTGGGAACTGGGAGCAAATAAACTAAGCTCAGAGCATGGCTGAAGACAAGGCTCTACACCCAGTGCCTTCTGAATATGGCCAAAGGCCATACCTTGCACACTATGGCTTCTGGTGGGTTTGGTATTGGGTGAGACCTGATTTTCTCCAAGTAATGAGAAACATGACAGATAATAATGGCTGAGCAAGAAATACAAAATAGCAAAACAGTTAAAGATATCGGTGTAAACACCATGTGAGAAATATTTTTGTATGATGGTGACTGTCTTATTGCGGAATATGTAAGAAATGCTTTGTTATTAAAATTATTGCTTAACCATGGACGTATGGAATACAGTAGACCAACACAGTTGGAAAAGGGAAACTTGTAAAATTAAGAGCAAAGGGCAACCACTTAACTTTGAATACAAACACATAATAATACCCCACCACATGCCATAGCTTTTAGGACTGAAAATGCAGCATTGTGGTGCATATTCACAAAGTTATTTTCGACCGAATACAAGTTTGCGCATAACAACAACACATTTAGGGCTACCAGGCAGATCTAAATGCAGAGAAATCTGCAGTAGTAAATCTCATTCCAAAGGTGGGACGCAAATATTCCAGGGCATGGTTAGCCATTGATGTTTGGGAAAATCCACAAACATCTACATTAGTGGGTGTTGGACTTGACATACATTTTTTTTTTTTTTAACAGATATTTTATTAAGTTCGCGAGTGTACAGACAGGTTATGCATTTCTGTATGTCATTTTTAAAAAAACATTTTACATACCCAGTTTACATGGACATATAGTCTTCATACCAAGTTACTAGTCAAGCATTTAATAACAACATTTTTACGTCCAGCTTAGTTACAGAAGTATCTACCCATCTTATCGCAAAACATCCAGTATGTTATATCTCTTACGAAACTTTTACCCTCCCCTCTGTCAAACCCTCCCTTTATCACGCCAAAAAACTACCCACCCCAGAAAAAACTTCCCATAGAACCTTGCCGCTACTATCCAAGCAATCCCCTATGCAAGTTACCTGCGGGGCGAACATTCGGTTACTGGAGAAAAGAACAAGTGGGGGAGGAAGGGAGAGGACCAGGGAGAGAGAGGGGGGGAGGAGGGAGGAAGAGAGAGAGAGAAGGAGGGTCCCAACATATATGTCTACATCGCAGTGAAACCGAAAATTAGGTATTATCTGTATGATCATTCAGTGTAGTTTGTGTGTTCTGGGGGGTCCCCGTCCCCTCACCCACCTCCACCATAAACTGTTCCAACAACTGGGCCCAATCCAGGGAGATCGGCTTCTTCCTTAATCCCCTATACTCTTCACGTCGAAGCGCCTCTCCCACAGCCACTGCCCATCTATAGACCTCCTCCCTCCATCTGCCCTCACGTGGTGCCATGCAGGATTTCCAATGCTGTGTAATTAGTCTTTTTTTTTTTTTTTTTTTAAGTTTCAAAAACTTTTATTGAGAGATAAAAAGGTCACATCCACAGCGTTCTGCCTACATCCCAGTCGGGCCGGCAGCGCGGTTGTCAATGCCAGCCAAGGGCTAGACCGGGTGAAGAAGCACACAGCATGTCGCCTACAACCACTTCGGGCCGGCCGCGTTGGGGGAACTCATCAGCGATAGGGCAACAGCGCATCTGCTAACAAAACATAGCACCCTGTGGCTGTGTAATATGTATCATCTTGTCAGTGTAAGGAAACCGTTGTTCTGGCCTGGAAAGCGGCACTGAGCCCGCTAGTGGAGTGCTATATCTTTGCGGGGGAGTTCAGGCGAAGCGGTGTCCTATGTTATGCGGTATATGGCTGATCGCTAACGATTGGGAAGGGTAGTAGGCCCCGATGGTCTGGAGCTGACATGGCCGGATGTGCAATAGGTAAGTGCTAGGAGGGTCATGTGGCAAGTCCCACTCATTCTTCCTGCTGCAAGTGAGTGGTGGATAGGAGTGGGAGGGCCGTACCCTATCGACATTGAGGGCCATGCGCTGCGCGCTTTAAATAGGCACTGGCTGGTTGGGAGCCGACCACCCTGGACCACCTCGGTCAGCCAGAGCCCCCGACGCCGGTCGAGAAGTACCCTGGGAGGTGGCGTGAGCGCTGTTCTGCGGGGAACTTGAAAAGTGGCGTGACCAAGAAGAGAAAGAGAGAAAGAAAGAAAGGGAGAAGGAAGAAGAGAAAGAACAGTTCTCTGGCCAGCTGGTGGGAAGGGAAAGGAGGGCTCGGGGGGAGCGAAAGGCTCACCACGGAGCAGTCAGCCCTGACCTTGATTAGCGGCATGGTCGGAGAGGGTCAGGAGCAGGTCTTATCAGTCGTGGTCAATGTCGGGTGTGCCCCCTCTAGGCAGTAGTGGGTCCGCAAAAAGTTGCAGGGCGCGTAGGCGAGGAGGTACATAGCGAGCGTGCTCCAGCCGTGTTAGGTATTGGATCAGAGGGTGCCAGGTACGCTGAAATTTGGCGTCCGTATGTGCCAGTCTGTGGGTTAAGAGTTCCATTGCTATGACCTGCCATAGGCGCGTGATCCATACCGGGACCGGTGGAGTACAGGCCTTTTTCCAATGCAATGCGATGACCTGCAGCAGTGAGCATGTGGAAAATCAGGCGCCAGTCCGCAGGTTTCATGGCTTTAAGAGAGGTAGGACGGAGGCCCAGGATAACAACTCCCGGTTCATTAGGCAGGGGGTAACCCACTACTGCTTTAACATGATCGAGAATTTCTGCCCAGTACGGCACAATTAGCGGGCAGGCCCACCAAACGTGGAGGAATGAACCCAGAGAATTTAAGCATCGCCAACAAGCAGGAGCATATCCAGGGAACATTCGTTGGAGTCGAAGAGGTGTATAGTACCAGCGCGTCATAATTTTGTATGCGGACTCCTGCTGTGTTAACGATTTAAAATTACGCTGTATGTCCCGCCAGAGCTGCCTCCACCGGTCGGGAGGAATATCCGTCTCAAGATCTCTTTGCCACTGGGTTTGGTACGTGTGGGGTGATATCGTCTGTGAGGTTTGAAGGGCCTTGTAGGTCCGGGAGATCAGTCCCCTGGATCCATCGAACGATCGAACCAGGAGTTCAAAAGGCGTGAGCTGACGCGTGGCGCCCTCCATATACGATGGGGTCCGCAACCAGTGGCGGATTTGGAAGTACTCAAGCCGCGCCGTCGTGGGGAGATTAAAATCTTCTCGACATTGTTCAAAGGATTTGAAGGATCCATCTTCAAAGAGTTGTTCTATGATGCGACATTCGCCTTTTGCCCAGGTCGGAAAGTCTGGTGGGCGAGAAGCTGGCTGGAAATCTGCGTTAAGCAGCACCGGCGTGAGGGGGGAGGGAAAGGTAGTAAGGCCTCGGGGGACCGCGACTCTGTCCCAGATCTCCAACACAGTGCGTGTGGGGATAGCGATATAAGCACTTGGGTGTCTAGCAGATCTACCCAGCCAGGCCAAGTCCCAGAGTGGACGGCCCGCCGCGGCCCGGTCCATGTGGAACCAGTGCTTTTCGCTAGCTCGCACCGACCACTCCGAGACGTACCTCAGATGGGAGGCCCAATAATAGGTCATAAGGTCTGGGCATGCTAGACCCCCCGGTCTCTCGGCAGCATCAGAACCCTGGTCGACAGTCGCGGTCTTCCCCCGCCCCAGATGAAGGTAACCATTTCTCTCTGGAGGCCCAGAATATCCTTGTGCGGGATTGGTGTGGGGAGTGCCTGAAAGAGGTAGAGGACCTTTGGCAGAAGGGTCATCTTGATCGCATTGAGGCGTCCTAGCCAGGACAGGGGTAGTGACTTCCACCGGCGTAGGTCCGTTCGTATGGAAGTTCTACAGTCCGGCCAGTTAGCCTGCGTCCAGGTGGAAAGGTCGGCTGTGATGTTGATGCCCAGATAGCGTATGAAAGTGGGGGCCCACCTGAAGGGATTAATGGTCCGCAGGTCTTCCACGGGGAAGCATGAGATTAAGCGCACTTGATTTAGGAAGGTTGACTCGTAGACCCGACGTCAGCTCGAACTGAGAGAGAAGATCCAGGAGTGTCGGGAGAGAGGTCGCGGGCTCCGTGAGCGTCAACAGAAGGTCATCCGCAAAAGGGCTATCTTGTGGTCCACCCCCCCATGCGGATACCCCGGATATCTGCCGATTGTCTGATAGCAATCGCCAAGGGTTCCACCGTCAAAGCGAAGAGCAGCGGTGAGAGTGGGCATCCCTGGCGGGTGCCCCTGCGGATGAGGAACGACGGAGTCAAGGCGCCATTGACGCGGATGCGCGCTGAGGGGCCTGCATATGGTGCCATTATGCGGGCAACCTTAAGAGGCCCTAGGCCTATGCGGAGAAGAACCGCCCGAAGAAAAGACCAGTCGACCCGGTCGAAGGCTTTCTCCGCGTCCAGGGAGAGAAGGAAGGCGGGGATTCCCTGGTGGCGGACCTTCTGTACCAGGTGAGCCACCCGGCGCAGGTTATCCGCCCCCTGCCGCTCGTGAATAAAGCCCACCTGGTCGGGGTCTATCAAGTCCGGCAGCAAGGGCGCCAGACGTTGTGCCAGTATCTTAGTGTAGAGTTTGGCATCTACATTAAGTAGGGATATGGGGCGAAATGATGCGCAGGCGAAGGGATCCTTCCCGGGCTTCGGGATTAGCACAATCTCTGCTTCAGCCATGGTTGGGGTAACGGATCCCGCCTCAGCAAATGAGTTAAAAAGGCGTAGCAGGGGGCCCTGAAGCTCCGGAAGAAAGAGACGGTAGAATGCCAGCGTGATCCCATCCGGACCCGGGGTTTTCCCAGTCGGCATACTCTTCAAAGCTTTCGAAAGCTCGTCCGCTGTGATGCGTTCTTCCAATTGATCCCTATGGCGGGGGGTTAACGGCCTCCAGTCGCACGAATCCAGGAAAGGTGCCACGCGATCGGGGCAGGTATCGCCCTCGCCGTATAAAGTAGAGAAGAACGCCCTAAATTCCATCTGTTTATCTCGCTCTGAGATAGCCCACCCACCCCCCGGTCTGGCAATTCGGGCAATGTGGTTACGGGAGATCTGAAGGCGGAGCCAACGCGCCAACATGGAGCCCACCTTATTACCCCCTCCATAGAACTTCTGTTTCAGCGCAAGGAGTGAGCCTTCCGCCTTATTCACCCGGATGGCTTTGAGTTGGCCCCGGAGAGATGCGAGCTTCTTTGTTGCAGACAGGGAAGGCGCTGAATGCGTTTGTCTCTCTAGTGCTTTAATGTCTCGTCCAAGGTTGTCCTCCACTAATCGAGCCTCCCGCCTACGCGCTATAGAAATAGAGGTGATAGTGCCCCGGATCGTAGCCTTAAAAGCATCCCATAAAAGGGGGGCCGGGGTTTCCGGGAGGTCATTGTGAGTAAAGTAGGTTTGGATGGCTTGTTTCAATTCCGCCACGTCTACTGGGTCACGCAGAACCTGGGGGAAAACGCCATCGGGGGTAGACCCCGGAGGTCTGCCTATTCCAGACAAGTTAATTTCTAGGTGCGCGTGATCCGAAACCGATATGTCCGAGATCGCCACATCTTCTAAAGAACGAGCAAGCGATTGAGAGATAAAAAGAAGTCAATACGGGAGTAAGACCGGTGTACATGGGAGTAAAAGGAGTAGTCCCGTGCATCGGGCTCCCGGTAACGCCAAGCGTCCACTAGCCCCAGGGCAGTGATATCATGCTTAAGTGATGCCGACATGGCCCCCGTACCCTGATACAGAGAAGTAGTGCGGTCTAGTCCCGGGTCCCACACCAAGTTAAAATCGCCCCCAAGAATGACGGGGTCTGCCTCCTGGGAGAGGTGAAGCCGGAGAAGATCCATAAGGAAGGTGTCCTGTGCGTGATTAGGGGCGTAGACGTTGAATAGGATAAGGGGTTTGCCCTGCATTGTGACCGCCAGTTTAAGGTATCTCCCCTCTCCATCGCGCTTGGTGCGGACTATCTGCACCGGAAGACCAGCCTTAACCATAATAGCCACTCCCGCAGTCTTTGTCTGCGCGCAGGCCCATGCCTGCAGGGGGTATTTAGGGTGTTGCATGCGGGGAGAGTCCCCGCGGAGAAGATGGGTCTCCTGCAAGAAGATAACATCGGGATCGTTTAAGAGGAGATACCTCCAGATTTGTCGCCTCTTGTTCGGTGAGTTTAAGCCCCGAACATTAAGGGACAAACATTTAAGATGTGTCATTGATCAGGTAGGATGGAGCACGCTCGAGTACAGTCACGCCCCCTCTCCCCTTCCATACTGTAGATTTGTAGCTCCCTGTGGATGGGTATGTGGCTAGGCGTTGCGGGACGTATCCAGCCCCAACCTCCCCCACGCGGGCATGCGTTGTATCCATCATTCCCAGGGACTCATGCCAGAAGGCTAGACCAGCTCCCCGCAAACAGAGCCTCCCCCCCCAGGGCCAGAGAGTTAAGAAAAAGAGAGAGTGAGAAAAGCAAGAAAAGGAGGCAGGAAGTGTAAAGAGTAACCAGCAACCAATTGGCCAACAGGGCCCAAAGAATCCAGTCCAGTCCTGGAGCGGCCCAGTGGTGAGAACCAGGGCGGCTCTGAGGAAGTCACTCCTCTTGGGGACTAAGGACATGGTGAGGGGGGACCGTGGAGTTCAAGAAGGAGGGTTCGCAGCCCTCCCCGGGGGTCGACCCATTCACCTCATCATGGAGAGGGCGCGGGAGCCCACCAGAAACCCAGTCCGGGGCCCGCACCTGAAAGGGCGACCGCAGCGGGCATCCTGGGCCGAGCACGGCCCGAGCCCCCGACAGGGGCTCCGCAGAGACCCAGCCAATCGCAAGAGCAAGGATCGGCATGGGGAGCAAGGTCCAGCACCACCGGGGCCCAATATGAAGACTGCCTCCCCACCCAAGTTCAATAGCGGTAGGAGAGTCCAGAGGCCCAGGGGCCGGGGGAGAGCGGATCAGGCGTGTGTACTCAGCCCATGCCAATGTGTTCGGGGCTCCGCGGCCCGGGAGAGAGGTCAGGAGAAGACCAGGCACCTGTACAGGTTCCAAAAGGGGATAGGAGGGGAAGTAGCGCAGGCCCATGGCATGCAGCGGGCGCCCCGTGGTGTCTCCCTTCGGCAAGGCGGGGTCAAGGGGGGAAATGCTAAAAGAACAAACAATAACACTCGAACAACGAGTATGCAGCCTCGTAGTCATCAAGGACACCTGAAAACAAACAGTGCATATAACATAAACTTTAGCAACATCGTTTTGGCACTTAGCTGTCGTCCAAGAGCTGGATCATCAGGAGAGGTCCGTCCGGGCGTCCCCGAAAGTTCATAGGGTCTTCAGTAGGCCCACTCGCAGGAGGCCAAGCAAGGCGTCTCCCAGTGGGCCTCCCCGGGCGCGGGGGCAGAGCCCGGAGAACCACGGTAATCCAGGTGCAGGCGTGTCCGAAATCGTCCAGTTCACCCTCGTTAGCCGAGGACCAACCCAGGCGCCAATGGCAATCTTCATGGGGAGAGGCAAGAGTGGACTCACCCATAAAAGGCAAGAGGCCATAGCGGCAAGTACTTTCCTGCAGGTAGTTCTGCGCCTCGGGCATAGGCGGGCCATCCACCTCCCGGACCTACAGTGTGTCTGAGCGGCTTCCGGAACACAACAGCTGCAGTTCTCCATCAGAAGGATACTAATACATGCAGACATTCTTCCGGACAAAATGAGACACCTGGCCACTGGTCAAGAGTTATTTCCCGGCCCCGGGGTCCGAGGCCACTGCGTGCCCTGGCATATGGGTCCTCTCCGACGGCTTCTGGGGCTCCTCTAGTGCTCTCAAGTGGCGGATTATGTCTTGTTTAGCCTGACTGGAGTTCGAGTTGGCCACCGAGGATCCAGAGCCCTGGCACTTCACCCTGGACCACTCAGGGCGCAGTGATATCTGTGAGGCCGAATCTGCAGGGGTGGGAGAGGCGGGTCGGGAATCCTGCGAGATGTGGAGCAGTTGGAGTGCCTCCCTCAGTGAACGTAGATACCTCCGTCTTCCCTCCCAGTGAAAGATTATCGCGAAGGGGTGTCCCCATTGGTACCTGACGTTGGCTGCCTTCAGTTTGGCCATCACTGGTCGGAAGTCCCGACGGCGGCGAAGGGTGAGAGGCGAAAGATCCTGGTAGATCTGGATACTGTGGCCCGCGTAGTCCAGTTTCCCAGCCGACCTGGAGGCCCCGAGAATCGCCTCCTTCTCCGCATAAAAATGCACTCTGGTCAGGATGTCAGGGACCAGGTTGGGGTTGCCTCGTGGGGGAGCGACTCGGTGGGCCCGGTCTAGCGTCGGGGGGAAATATCCTCATCCCCCGGACAGCGTGGAGGAGGTCTGCAACGTAGGTAAGTATGTCCGCTCCCTCCGCCCCCGCGGCACCCCTCGTATGCGGAGGTTGTTCCGGCGACTCCGGTTTTCTAAATCCTCCTGTTTAGCCTGGAGCTCCACGTTCTGTTCTTCAAGCGACATGACCCTTCGCCGGAGATCTTCAAGGTCTTCCGTGCGGGAGTCCACCGTGCGCTCGATATCATCAACGCGGTTACCCAGTTCAGTGACGTCCCGGCGCACATCCGTCATGTAGGTCTTAACCTCCGTCTTTAGGGATGAGATCTCAGATTTTATCTCCTGTAGGAAGGTAGCCAATACTGCCTGCATGATGCTGCCCTGTTCAGGGTCTGTCAGGTTAGATGCCATCGTAGGGGACTCCGGCCGAGACGACGAGGCGCCTTTGCTCCACAGCTCTTTAACCGAGGTGTGTTGGGTGGTGGTATGCGCCGCGGGCTTCGTCCCTCTAGGTTTGGTCATGTTGCTAGCGCAGGTCTTGGTGCAGCCTGGGCGGTCTCCGGCCAGCACCGGGCTCCCCCCCAGCGCCCGAACCGGCCCCCCGGAGTGCTTAAGGTTTGCTGGTGATCAGGGCAGGGCAGGGCCACCTGGGTCCGTTCACCATAGAGGACGTCCACTGTTGTGTCTCACTGCCGGGTCCCCCAGTGCTTAGCTCCTGCGCAGTCCTAGTTGATCGGCCACTGCTCAATGGGCCACTGCTACCACCGGGGCCACTGCCCCCCTAACCGCGCTCTCCCAGCCAGCCTCTCCGAGGTAGTGTGCCGCTAATGAGTGGAGGCTGCTACACCGGCCGGGAAGTGGGGGGCCCCCAAGCACGGATGAGGAGGGCCATCAGGTAGCCCTGGAGGTGGATGGCCGCGGCCTAATTTCTCTCCGCTCCTCTCCCGTGTCCAGCCCGCTGCATCAGGGTCCTCGCCCCCCCTCACCAATCCGTGGGGGCTCAAGGGCTCCTCCGGACCCCGCTCTCCTCGGTCCCCACCTCCAGGTTTTTCAGGGCTCCACCGGGATAGCAGCTGGCTCACACCCGGGTGCAGGGCCCGCCCCGGCCCCTGGATCTTCGTCAATGGGGGGGACTATCACCAGGCCTCAAGCCCCCGGATCACAGCGGGCACCCCCTACCAACACGGGGCCACCCCAGTCCAGGCGCTTGCCGTACCTGATTCTGGAACGCGGGGGCAGCCCGTCTCAATCTCTCCGGGTCTCGGAGCTCCGCCGCACTCTTCCCACAAAATGGCGGGCCGGACCTCAGCCTCGTCCGTCTGCCCTCTCTCCAGGCTCCCGCTCTGCCGCCTCTGTCCGGAGCCCCCGCTGTAGTGGTGCCAGCGCTCCCAGCGCGTCACACTTCTCCCGGCGCCGTGGCCGCCCCGCGGGTCCGTCCGCCTGTATCCCCTCCAGCGCCCAGTGTCCTCAAAATGACGGCCGTGAGCTCCCCGACGCCGTCCCCGGTGGGCGACACTCGGGCAGAAGGCTCCCACCACCGGCCCAGGACCGCCGCCGGAGCACTGCTAATGATATCGGGGGACACCGCCTGTGTCCCCCGTGCTGTAGATCGCCCCCAAAGCGCTTTAGGCTGACCCCGGGAGACGGAGCACCAGCAGCGTGCGTCCTACTCCATCCGAGTCCAGGCCACGCCCCCTGTAATTAGTCTTTTAGCGAGCATCAACGCCACCCTGCAAAGCGGCGCAGTAAAGTCGCCTTCTTGGGGAGAGGGAAAAGACCCAACAGGCAAGCCTCTATAGTAGTCCAAGAAGAACGCCCCGTTATTTGTGATAGACCCCGTGTGACCTCCGACCAAAATTTCCCCAGTGTAGGGCAAGTCCACAACATGTGGATAAAGTCTGCGGATTGATGGGAACACCTGGGGCAATCAGCAGAAGCTGTGGGATACATCCTCTGTAGTGTCAGCGGAGTGAGGTTGGCCCTATGTAATATGAAAAGTTGTATTGTTTTTAGCCTAAAATTACGGGATACCCGCCTAGGATGTTCTAGGGCTACTTTCCATTCCCCATCTTCCAAGTCTCTTGCCATCACCCCTTCCCATTTCTGCCGAAGGGTGGATAAGGACGTATTGAGATGTTCCCTCAGTCCTCGTTACAGCCATCTGACAAGATGATGCCCATGCCCCATTATGTGTATAGCTAGTAGTAGGTGAAATATAGGGGGTTCTCTCTGATCCATCAGCCAGTATTTCTGGATGTATTGTGTAATCGCTGCATGCAGGAGAAATAGGGTGTCTGGTACTGCATTAGTTCGTACAAATTCGTCATGGGGCATCAAGTTAACGTCTAAAAAGAAGTCAC
Organism: Calotriton arnoldi; assembly: GCA_963921515.1. Classification (NCBI taxonomy): domain Eukaryota; kingdom Metazoa; phylum Chordata; class Amphibia; order Caudata; family Salamandridae; genus Calotriton; species Calotriton arnoldi. The sequence continues at coordinate 602,410 of CAWUFW010001843.1, read as the reverse complement.
CAACCGTCTTCATCCCTTGCTGTGTACAGCTCCGCAACCGAGCATTTGATAATATTCCACACCGGGTAGGTAGACCACAGAGAGGAATATTGGGGGCATATGGGGTAGGCATGTGTGCATATTTCAGCGCCTGTTGCCAATAGTGCAGTGCAATATGCAGCAGATAGGGGGGATTACGCATTCTGACAGCTCCGGGGCACAGCAATGCCTGCAGTGGTCCACGTTGTAAACATTCAGGAGTATAATCAATCTCAAATAAATTGTGGCTAGCTAGCCAATATGCCAGCCATTGCAGTTGTCCCACAATGCAGTATGCCTTAAAATCAGGAGCCCCCATACCGCCCGCAGTGCTCGGAAGTTGCATCTTGGCCAGGGCTAACCTATGCCTCCCTTTCCCCCACAATAAGGAAGATAATAGGGTATCCAGTGTTTTAAAGATCCAACTCGGGAGGACAACGGGGAGATTTACAAAATGATATAAGAGTCTGGGTAGCATGACCATCTTGGATACGGCCAACCTGCCTGCTATTGTTAGCGGCAAGGTAGTCCAGAATGCCACCTGTGATTGAAGAGAATTAATAGTTCTGACCACATTTCCATCAATATTGTCTGCACTGGTCCTGTAAATATGTACTCCTAGGTTCTTAAATGTCGTGGGTTCCACTTTGAATTGCAAGTGGCCAAACTGTAAGTAGGGTCTGTTGTAATTATCGTAAAAGGAATACGCCACAGATTTTGAGGCATTAAAGCACAGGCCCGGAATGGTCCCGAACTGCGAAAACACTTCTGCAATGGGTTGCATGTTCATGTTCCGATCTTCAAAACAGTAACACATCATCGGCGTAAAGTTATATAGAGTGGATCATCATGCCTGTTGGGATGCCAAATGGAGTCATGATGCAACGTAAATATTGCACTAGGGGTTCCAGTGCCAAAACAAACCATAGAGGGGACAAGGGGCCTCCTTGACGAGTACCCCGATAAATATGATATGCAGGAGAGATAGTTGCACCGGTCTTGGCCCGGGCTGTGGGGTCGGTGTAAAGCAATTTCACCCAGTTACAATATTCTGAGGGTAGCCCAAACTTCGTCAACACTGCAAGCATATATGACCAACTCAAAGTGTCAAACGCTTGACTAACATCTAAGGACAAACAGCCCGCTAGTGGGACTGTTGCAGCCATTGCATGCATCAGGGCATGTAAACGGCGAATATTTAGTGAGGTGCTGCGTCTGGGTATGAACCCACACTGGTCCGAGTGTATCAATTTATGAAGTAAGGGAAGTAATCTTGATGCTAGAATCTTACTAAGTATTTTATATTCGGTGTTAAGTATTGATAAAGGTCTGCAGGAAGTAAGATCAGTAGAGGCCTTATCAGGTTTCAATACAGATGTAACTATTGCCTCTCTAGTGGTAGGAGGTAGTGCGCCCTCTGCAAGAGAGGTGGTATAAAGTTGTAATAATTTGGGAGTCAATGTCGCTGCAAAAGTTGAATAAAATTCAACCGGTCGGCCATCGGAACCCGGAGTTTTATTGCTGGCCAATGCCTTTATGGCTGAGCGGATCTCTACTAAGGTAAGCGGGGCTGCCAACTCTTTAGCGTTCGATTTCAATATAGAGGGGAGTTTAATCACCCCAAGAAAATGTGTAGTTGCTTCAGTCATATCCAGAGGGTGAGCTGTATAAAGCTTGGCATAATGGTCCTGAAAATTCCTATTAATTTCAGCTTGGGAAGTAATTAGCGTTTGTTTGGAATCATATATTGCTAGAATGGGAGTGGAAGAGACTTTGGGTTTGATCAGCCTTGCTAACAATGTGCTGGACCTATCTGCTTCAGCGTGTGTGCGTAATGTATAAGCATTTAAGTCGATCGTTCGTAACCGCTCCAATAATTCAGCATATTTTATCCTAGCTTCTTGCAGCCTTTCAACTCCGGTCACATCCGCTTGAGCTGCCACCTCTAGTGCTTGCAAAGTGTCCTCCAATGCTGTTATGTCTCTAACCACCTCCCTCCGAACTGCCACCAAGGACCCCATGGAAGCTCCCTGTATTGTCACTTTAAAAGCCTCCCACTTTATGGACCTCGTCGAGGCTGTGCCCTCATTTTCTTCAAAATATGTGGTGATGGTCGTGGCTAATGTGGTACGGAACACTTGGTCCTCTAAATGCAAGGGCTGCAGCCGCCACGTGGGGATAGGTGTGGGGACTCGCCCCCAATTTAATGTTAATTCTATGGGATTGTGGTCAGATATAGTTTTACCCAAGTAGGTACTCTGTTGTATAGTCGAGAATAAATCAGGCGTACAGAGAAAGTGACCTTGTATGCAAGTTATGCGGGTGGGAATAGAAGGAATACTCCCGCATATTCACATGCTGTAATCGCCAGATATCACAAAGATTCCATCCCTGTACCCATCTAGTCAGGGTAGCAGCTTGCGTTGCAGCAGTAGTGTTCGGCAAGGGAGGATGGGATCGGTCCAAATGCACATTGAACACCGCATTAAAGTCCCCACCTAGAACCCATGGATATTGGGACCAGTCTGAAAGAGCCTGTGTTACCCGTGATAGAAACGCTCCCTGGTCTACATTTGGAGCATAAATGATGGATTAAACCCAGATCCTTGTGACTGGGGGTGAATGTTTGCATTGTCCAGCATTCCGTCCATCAATTGTTTCTTTTGCATAATTGGAGCCTAACACCACCTGCTTACCATCTAATGTTCCACGTAGCAACACATATCTCCCCATGTCATCTATTCTACTCTCAGTGAGGGTAAAGGGGATCCCCGCCCATACCCAAATTGCAGCCCCTCTAGAGAAGGCGGAATACGCTGTCGCAAAAAGCTGGCCTCTCCAGCGTTTCTGCAATTTGCAGGATTCTGATGGCACCAAATGTGTCTTTTGGAGGTGTACTATTTGGGCCTTACGGTGGTGGAGTTGGGCAGCTATTATGTGCCGTTTGTGTACCGACCCCATCCCATGCACATTCCAGGATATAATAGTGTAAGTTTTAGTAATTGACATCATCAGTCTAATGCAAAGGCGACGTCACGCCACAGGTCCTCCCGGTCAGCTGGGCCAGGAAGGGTCCCTCCTCATCTGCAAGCCTCACTCATACAGGTGTCCCTCCCTCTAGCGGCAGCGAGCTACAGCCCCTCAAGGCACATTTGGGAAGAGGGGGGGCCCCCCCCGGCGAATGGAAGCAGTATGCGGTCTCACCCGTTCTTTATGGAGCACCTCCAGGCACATCAGGACGGCTCAGGTCCACCCAGGACATCCGCTGGGTCCCCTCCGGTCACAATCACTGAGGCCTGTAGTGGCGGGCACCGTCCCTCGTGCACCACAGTCCCTGGAGCCAGAAGGGAGTGGGGCCACATTTATCACATTTATCACTTGTAGCAGAGTGGGGGGGGGAGTTCAAGTAATACCATTGGCCCCCTTCAATTATCATGTAAGGACTGCCACGGGGTATAATCGTGGCGTCACGACCTCCGGGCCCCGCGCAGCAAGGCCAGATGGAGAAGGAGCCAGCCCGCGTCCCCTCAGAAGGCTGTTACCTTCACCCCAGAGGGGGCACACAGCGTCTCTGCAGATGGCCAAAAACTCATCCTCCCTGATGCCGTGAATAGCCGGTGATGTCTGGAACCCCCGATCACGGCTGCCGGGCGCGCACTGCAGGCCGCGCACTGCAGGCCTCGCGTGCACCCACACGCCGCTCATGAGCTCCTCCGATGCCGACCCGGAGCCAGGAAAGGCCGCTGCGTCTTTAGGCCACTCCCAGACACCAGGCCATCCGAGTCTCCGGAACTCCCCCCGGGTCAAACTCGGGATGGTGCCCCTCGCAGCTTCTCAGCAACTCGTCAGCACATTCTCAAGGTATTCCACCACGTCCGGTGACTCCGCCAGCCACCCGACCACGAAGGGGTTACGGAGAATTATCCGGATTAAGCACCCTGGGCCCGGAGCTCGTCATCTAAATGACCTCCATCTTGGGCTGCAAGCCACGCCCTCCTCTTGGACTTGACATACTTGATGTGGTTTCCCTCGAACCTTTTGCCTTCAATCCTTCTGTTTTTGCTGAGTTCATTTTTGCTGGCTTTAGAACTGGGTGCACTTTACCACTGCTAACCAATGCTAACGTGCTTGAGCTCTTGCACTTAAACATGGTAAAATTGGCTTACACCCAATTGCCATAATTAAATTTACATGTAAGTTCCTAGTAAAGTGGTACTACATGTTCCCACAACCTACAAACTAAATGCTACTAGTGGACCTGCATCACTCATTGTGGTTCCCACTTAAGTAGCTTTTTAAACATGTCTCAGAACTGCCCTGGCAGCCTGTGTGTGCAGTTTTAAACCGCCATTTCGACCTGACAAGATAAACCTTTTGGCAGGCCTAAACCTTCCTTTTCAATACATGTATGGCTCCCCTAGGATAGGCCCTAAGCAGTCCATAGGACTGGATGCAGTATATTTAAAACGTTGGACTTGTACATTTAACTTTTACATGTCCTAGTAGTAAAAAACTCTTACATTCGTTTTTTCTACTGCAAGGCCTGCCTCTCCCATAGAATAACATTGGGTTACCTTATTAAATTTGATAAACAATAACTTTCAATTGGACAAGGCCCAGGGGCCAAGGGCTTGGGCAGGCCCTAACTGGCCCAGGCCCCGCCAGGTGTCAGTAAGGGCAGGCCGGGCTGTGATGCAGGGCCACAAGAGGCAGCACCCCCCCAGAGAGTCACCACTCACCAGCCCATCTTGCATTGGTATGGGGAGGCTGGGGCCACAGTACGCTGTGGTTTTAGGCCCGCCGCCACGGGGCTAATAACATTGACCGGCAGCAGTAGTATGGCGTGGCGGACATGCTAGTTCCAACCCTGCCCCGGATCGTGCCTCCAGGGGTGATGTGGGCGACTCGTGGCACCAGCGGGACCGAATGATCCTTGCCTCAGGCTCACCCATGGCCCCTGTCGCTGCAGAGCGTCTGAGGCTGTGCCGGGCCATGCGGACTGCCCGGCTTGGAAAAGATGGTCAGCAAAGGGCTGCGGTCGCAGGAAACTCTGCAATCAGCAAAACGCCACAGCAAGGGGTAGCTTCAGAGCACTATCTGCAGTTTAAGGGCGATGATGGTGGAGATTGATTGCATATATAGGCCACAACAGCAGGAGCCTCACAAGATTGCAGCCATCTTGGTGGCTGCCATGGCCACGCCCCCAAGTCGTACAAGCTTGATACAAGCTTCTGGGGACCACCCCCCACAGAGATGTCTGGAATTTCCTGCCTTCCTGTTCTGGTCCCAGTCTGTCTACAGTACCAATGGGCTAATATGAAGTTCTTTGTGTGTGAGCTGAGGCAGTGTCTTTGAAGTGCAAGTGTGACAGGTGACAGCTCCACCTCTCTCATCAAGTCAGGCTTGCCCATCCTACCAACACACAGGCCCTCTATTGTGTGGTTGCCTGGGAGGAATACACAAAGGCCAACTACACCTAGTCATTTGACCAAGAAAACAGGCTGCAGGTACCAAATGGTTAGGACAAGAAAATGCCATCTTTCTAACAGTCATTATAAACTAATGGGGTAACCCATTTCTAACAGTGGCATTCTTAGAATTGTGACTTAAAACCCGACTTTACCATTAAAAAGGGTTTTGAATTGCAATTCCTCAGACAACAAACATGACATTCCTACCTGATCCCACACAACAGTTATCACTTATTAAATATTATATGGTAACCCAATGTTGTCCTATGGGAGAGGTAGGCCTTGCAATACTAAAAACAGAATTTGAGAGTTTTTCAAGTACATACGCAACATTTTAAATACAATGCATCTGGCCCTAGGTGCTGTTTTGGGTCTACACTAGGACTAACTTATATGTATTAAAAAGTAAGGTTTAGGCCTGGAAAAGTGTTTCTTTTGCCAGGTTGAAATGGCAATTTTAAACTGCACACGCAGACTGCAGTGGCAGACCTGAGACATGTTTAAAAAGGCTACTTAAGTGGGTGGCACAATAAGTTCTGCAGGCCCACTAGTAACACAAAAAGATGATGGACGCAATGTTGAACATTGTCAAACATGCACCGCAGTTCAGAGATCTTTTCGTGTAGTTCCTAAAATTACATAGGATCTGCACGTTTGTTGGACAGCATAAACAAAGGGATTGGTGTCCAGATTGATTCCAGACACACCCACAGGATATGTCAGCCTATAGACCAGCTAGCTCACAGTGCCACTTGAAGCCCCGTACCCTACCAAGGAGCGAATAGTTTCTGGCAACCATTGAACATGACAACCCTTGACCCTTTAGGGATCATGGAAACAGTACAGTACTTTTCGCCCAGTCAATCGTGCTCGCTTCGTCTCAGAGAGATACACAGAATAAACGTTGTGGACATTTTTAATAAGTATTTATTGAACCAGCGTCATTCTAGTATAAAACATGTTTGCTGCCACAATCAATAGACAGAAGCAAATGTAAGAGAGTACAAGCACCGACAGAGTGAACAGTAGATACATTTCTACTATGGTGCTAAGTACTGAATATATGCAGGCATATATAAAAACAGTCATCTTAGCTTACTCCTGCTAGGCGTACCCTACCTAAGTGTACCTAAATGTACCCAGCATGTATGTGGGTGTGTAGCCAAGACTCTCCTAGGAAAGAGCCAACCCAATACCTGATGGGAGAGAATGAAGGACCCCGCCTTGGTCACGAGTTGGCCACCCTGCAAGGGATGTCTGACCACTACGTGTTGAAGCCTCAGCTTGCAGGGACCTCCGTGTCAGTGGCAACGTAGAAGTGTCTCCTCTAGTTACCTAGTGAAGGTACTGTTCTTTTATGCCAAAAAAGGTAGCCTCGGGGGTTCTACCACAATCGATATGTTGTGAGTACATATATGTAGATGAGCCTAAATCAATAATTGTAACTATGCAAAGTAGCCCTGTTGCCCCAGGATGAAGATAGCGATGACTTTTGCACAGAGTATGCTAATCCTATTATGTACGTCATGTCCAGGGGATTAAGATATGATGCTGGGAATCCTCATGCATAATAAATGAGGCTAGGAAACCAATTGACATTTATTCAGCACATAATTGGGTAAAAGGTCAGTGCTAGAACCGTTATGCAGAGCAAGGTAGGAAAATTTAGGTAAAAGGTTGCTTTGCTACTTAGGCCTAGGTCAGGAAACATAACAATCTAGGCCATTGTTTTTTTGCTCACCGTGCCATTCCAGTTTGGACCCAGCCATATGCAAATCAGTCTTGACCCTGCTCCCCATGGGAAAGTTCAGCCCGAACTGCCAAGCCAGGTCCTCCCTGGACTGGAAAAAAGCATCATAGGACCGGTGTCGGGGTATCACCCCTCATCAGCCAGGCTAGCTTGAATACAATGTCATAGTGAAAACATATCCTACTAGTCCTCAAAGTTGTTCCCTATTCCACCTTTCACCCACCCATCCAGTGACTTATTGAAATACTCCACATAATCTACCCAAGACTGCTGGGGCAGTTTCTGGCTCTGCCTGAACTTCTATACTTTTCATTGGTGAGTCTATACTTTCAGATAAAGGTGGCCTTTATGGGAGGGTATTTCATCCTGTATCCCTTCCCTGAGGCCACCAAATAATCTCTCCCCTCTGTCACTATGTGCCTCCACAGACTGTAGCTCCAATCTCCCTAAGGGACTCTGTGCATTTCTAAGACTACCTTGTAGGCATCAAACCATGTATCTATGTCATCCCCCAATAAAAAGCTAGGCACCAGGTCTTTAGGTATGTGGACTCTCCTTCCCTCATTAGACACTTTGGTTTCATTACCACCATTGTTTCTGCACCCTGTGCTTTGTTTGTCCTTCAGGTCCAGCTCTCCAAGACTCACCACATGAACCAAGAAGATATTTTTTGCTTCCACGGCTTTCTTAGCTCTGCCTGCTTCTCCTTCAAGGGCAGTGTCCTTTCCTCAAGGGCCTTCGTAGTAGCATCCTTGTCCTTGGCTGTCTCTAATTTTAATGAATCCAGCTGCAGCTTAAACTCTCTTTCAGCCCTTCTGTCCTCCAGCTCCTCTGGGGATGGACCGTTGGAAGACACAATACTCCATGCCCTGGCAGGAGGGTTCCATATACATGGGCAAGTCTTCCTCTTCAGGTTGCTGCAGCCCAGGACCTGTGCCCAGGACTTCTTCTTGTTCCTTCATAGCCTCCTCCTCCTCTGCTGTGGCCTACTCACCGGCCCCTTAAACCCCCTCTCCTTGAAGAATCCACTGAGCTCAGATGCAGTGCAGCTCTCCAGGTTGCTGAGCTCAAACTCCATATTTGCAGGTAGTCACAAGCACAGACAGTCAGGTAGGATCGGAGTGAAAATGTAAAAGCAAAAAATGGCTAATCAAGGAGAATTTTACAAAAATGTAATTGGTATCAAATTATTCGTAATGGGAATTTAGTGATAAACGGATCACTGTATGGTACTTCACAAACACAAATACTGGATTCCACCACTGAGCACCAATGTGAGAAATTGGGTTGCTGGGTGAGGGGGGTTAAGCAACAGCCATAATCCTTGTCAGGGTGAATCACAAACAGCTACTAAATTAATCTGTGCTGAACACTCTGTTAGCATGTCACAAAAGCAGTCAGGATTAACCTAGAGGAAATGTGCAGAGTATTTATGCAGCAATCAAACTGAAATAAAGTGAAAACAAGAAAAATTCCACACCAATTTAGAAATACAGAAACAGATATTAAATTATTTGACATCAAAGCAACAAAAATCCAATCAATAGAACCAGAGATAAGCAATTTCAAACTTTTAAGGTACGTATAGTACCTGAAAGCACAAAGTGCCAACTGTGGTTTTCTGGTCGCACTGGGCCAGGACAAAATCCCAAGTTCAGGCCGGCCATGATGGAGAGCAGGATGGATACAGTGACCAGCGTAGTCACACAGAGAATTGTACCAATGTCCTTGATGTGGGGCGTTGCTTGTGCTGTATCGGTTCCGATGAGGAGCTGCAAGGGCTGCGATGCAAGATTCTACTTCGATTTGTGTTGCGCTGCATCAGTTCCGATGAGGAGTTGTGAGGGCTGCTATGCGAGGTCATGTGTCGAGTTGCGTCCCATTGAGTCAGTTCTGATGAGGTGCTGCGAAGGCTGCCATGCCAGGTCATGCGTCGAGTTGCATCATGCTGCGTCAGTTCCAATGAGGCAGCCCGTTGGACCTGTCCTCCTTAGGGTTGTCTTGCCCCAACTTGTTGCCTGCTTCCCCCCGCTTTTTGCTGTATCTTTGTGCTAGTGTTAGGACTCTGAGCACTTTACCACTGCTAACCAGTGCTAAAGTGCATGTGCTTCGCCCCTAAACATGTTGACATTGGTGTATACCTGATTGGCATATTTAGTTTACCTGTAAGTCCCTTGTAAAGTAGTATATCATGTACCCAGGGCCTGTATACTAAATGCTACCCACACAAGTAGTCTTTCAAACCTGTCTCAGGCCTGCCATTGCAGGGCCAGTGTGTGCAGTTTATTGCCATTTCAACTTGGCATTTGAAACCATTTGCCAAGCCTTAAACTCCCCTTTTATTGCACATAAGTCACCCCTAATGTAGGACCTAAGTGATCCTAAGGGCAGGGTGCTGTGTAACTAAAATGCAGGACATGTACTTTTAAGTTTTACATGTCCTGGCAGTGACTAACAGCTATATTCATTTGTCACTGCTGTGAGGCTGACTCCTTCCATAGGCTAGCTTTGGGGGTAACTTTTAAGCTGTAATTCCTGATTGGAAAGGAGTAGCTACTTCATGTTTAATATCTTGGAATGGTGGTGATAAATCCTCTTTAATGGTATAGTTGGATTTGACATAACCATTTTAGAATTACCACTTTTAGAAAGTGAACATTTCTGGAAGGGGCGTGGTTTGACACCAAAGAAGATGGCCGCTTGCTGAGGGAGCTCTGCGGCAGCACGATCGGAGTGTCGCACTCCACGCAGTCTCGGGACCGCACAGCCAATGGAGTCCTTCGTGGTGTGAAGGATTCCGGATGAAGTTTCTCTTGTTTTCCGGCGCTGGTGAGCTTTTTTTCTCTTTTGTTGGGGCCGGCGCATTTCCCCTTCCTGGACTTGCGTCCACCATTTTGTTTTAATGTGCTTTTCCTCCGCACATTTTAAACAAAGCAAGGCTCTACATTTTGGCTCCTAGCTAAGTTCAGACCAGAGTCTACTTTAGCTATAAAAGGCATAAAATCATACATTGTATGAGATCGGTAGCCTACAATAGTACTCATGTTGCAATGCTAAATAGCAGTATCAGTGAAAACAAAACTTTGCATGTGTGAAGGCGCAGCTAACTTGAGAAATGGGCCTACTGTGCTAAGAGTGATGATCTGGAACTTTGTAAAGTTAGACACCTCAGAGAAAACGTGCGTCTGCTAAAACCAAAGTTGGAAAGCTGCACCAACGTGTCAAGTTTAATTACTTTGCCCATTTTTGAGTATAAAGCGTACCACTAATGGAAATGGGTAGCAAAAGCATATGTATTGGCTCCTGATATGCAACCCAATTTGAGTTGGGTCTGCTTTTCTTGTTTTTAAGAGATTTTTTCACCATGCTGAGCAGCAATTTTCTATTTCATTAAAGATTCTCCCTTGCGAAGAGAGCCATATTATTTTTAAATGCCTGTCAATTTTGAAATATGTTGATGGTCCTTAGTGTTTTTTCTTGGAATTTTTATATATATAATTTCTCTCTTCTTAATTTCTTTTGCTGGCTTCCGCTCCACATACAACATCTCTGCATATATGACTTTTTTATTTTTGCTGTGCTTTCATCAACATAAACTCCTTGTCTGAAATTTTATGGGGAGAACTAAATCTACACGTCGTGTTTCCAGTACTTCTTCAGCGTCCTCATCTTTGGTAGATCATCATCCCTTTGCTATCCTTCAAACAGACATGGATGACTTTGAATGCAACACAATATCTCCCCTTGTAGGTGCAACGGCAACGCCGTCCAATAATCCGCTTTCCACCAATAAACTTACTTCTAAATTGACCACTTCCTCTACGCTTTCCTCTACTGTACGTATCAAAAAGGACCCTCCCTCACCTGTTACATCTTCTCTGCCAGGTGCCATGGAGTTGCTTTTTGAAGAAATTTGTGCTCTTTGGCCTTATATGGAGGAAACTAACAAGCGTCTTCAAGACTTAGATGACAAGTGGTCTGATATGGAATATAAGGATATGAAATTGAGCAACGTGTGGACTCTGTTCAGGATATGGTGAATCAAGTCCCCTCTATGAAATTGAAAATTACACAACTTGAAAATCAAGTGGAATATCTTGGAAAATCGTAGTAGGCACAACAATTTGCGCATATATGGTTTGGCGGAAGGTTTGGAGGGCTCTGATCCTATTTAATTTTTTTAATCATCCCTCCCAAAAATTCTTGGTATTCCTAACTCTCCTGTTCTGAATATTCAAAGAGCACATCATATGGGTCATGGTCCAAATTTGGCAACATCCTTTACCAAACCCAGAGGTGTCATTATCTATTTTTGGGAATATACTGACTTATTGAAAGTTCTGCAAGCAGCCAAACTTACGGGACGAATCTCTTGGCAAGGATCTACTCTTTTCTTTGCTCATGACTATGCTAAAGAAACAGCAGATAGAAGAAAGAAACTTTTGGACATGGGACCAGCACTTCGAAGTCTCAACACCAGATTTGGTCTCTTTCATCCATGTCTTTTGTAAGCCAATTATACTAATAAAACCATGACTTACGAAGAACCTGCTTCCTGACAACATTTTTTGGATCATTGCAGAGAAGAAGATATGGACGTGTCCAGGCTCTCTAATGTTTAATTTAATTGTATTGATTGTTTTAACATGCTCTGTTTCCTAGTGGTTTGTTGTCAATGCATGTTTTAGTTTTTTGGCATCCTTATGTGTTATTTATCCTTCATGCTTTTCTCTTCTTGTTAGGTGCGTTTTTTTCATACATGATCTTTGTGACTTTCGTACATGATCTTTGTGGTTCCCGGTCTGCGTTGGATGGTATCCTCCCTCCCCTATCCGCCCTGGGTTGCCTGGTTAGTTGTGTCATCTTATTAATGTGACTTTACCACCCTCATCATGTTCATGTTATCCGTAGTCAGTTAATTTGTTCCCGAAACTTATGGTTCGTGTTTTTCCTTATTGTACATATTCTTCCTTTCTTGTCTTCCCTTTTCTGTCTTATTTCGGATACTCTTCTTTCTCCACTAAATATTTTCTTTCTTTGCCCTTTCTATTCCTTTTCTTTTCCATACTTAACTTTATATTCATTTGCTATCTCTTCCTCTTCCATAACTACTTATTTCTTCTTCTATGCTATTCAATTTTGATGGTATAGTTCTGCAAGATCTTTGTTAACTATTATTGCTTATACAATGTTATTGATTCTCAACTGTTGTGATTTATTCCATCCACTGTTTATATTAATTCGATTGATATAAATGGGTTTAAAAGTTATTTCTTGGAATGTTAAGGCTTTAGGTTTTCCTATAAAACGTCAAAGGGTCCTAGCTCATTTATCTAATTTGAATTGTGATATAGCTTCACTACAAGAAACTCATGTTCTAGCCAAAGAAATTTCTAAACTTAAAAGACAATGGGTTGACTATGTTTTTGCCTCTCCAGGTACGGGAAAACGTAATGAGTAGCCATGTTATGTCATAAATTTATTGATTTGCAGGTTCTTACACAAGATGCTGATGAATTGGGTAGGTGGGTCTCCGTTTCTTTTTTGGTTAACAAGATTCCTATGACTCTTTTTAATCTTTATGCATCTACTGCCCCAGACACTCTTTTTTGCCAGCAATATTATCTAAATTGATGTTCTTTCAAGAGGAATACCTATTAGTTGGTGGTGATTGTAATAAGGTTTATGACCCCATTATTGACCATAATTCTAAATCTAAATTAATTTCCTCCCAGATGTATTCTCATTTTACATTTACTGTTCAACAACGCTCACTAGTGGATGCTTGGAAATTATGTAACCCTACACTCTTAGAGTATAGTTTCTTTTCCCCTGTACACTCTTCCCAATCTTGATTAGACTATCTTTTTCTCTCTAAAGCACTTGCACAACATATTACTCATTCAGATATTGGTTCCATACTAATTTCCGATCATGCTCCCGTTACTTTAGTTTTGGATCTTTTCCCACCTACTCAAGGCACTAGAAGATGGAGATTCAATAACTCACCCTTTTGGATTCCAATTTTAATCAAAAATTTGAAGTTTGTATTACTACTTTCTATCTTGAAAAAAAAACGCCCATGTCCCCACAAGTTATATGGGATACTTTTAAGGCTGCCTCCAGGGATTTTACTATCTCTTTTGTATCTCATAGAAAGAAAACTTCCCTACATAATTTAAAGTTACTTAAGGCACGAGTTAAGCAATCAGAGCATTCTTACTAGTGCACAAACTCTAAGACTTGTCTTGATGAACTTATCAAATCCAAATTTAAATTCAATCAATTATCCACAGAAAATGCCACTTCGTTTCTACTTAAAACTTCTGCAAAATATTATGGAGGTCTAAATAAGGCGGGTAAACTTCTAGCTAATTATCTTAGACTGGAAAAAGAATGTACCATGATTGATTCTATCCTAACTTCTACTAATCGTATGGTTTATAAAAGTGAGGATATACTATCAGAATTTACCCAGTTTTTTCAATCTCTTTATACTCATGAATCCCCTGTACTTCAAGAAGATATTCGTCAATATTTGTCTTCTATTACTCCACCTTCTTCTCCTAATTTAGATTTTTTCAGTACTAGATGATGATATGCGAGACCTTGATATTCTTACTGCCATTCGTACTATAAAACGTGATAAGGCCTCAGGACCTGATGGTTTTATAATCAAATTTTATTCTCATTTCTCTAAATTTCTCATTCCTAAATTACTTTAACTCTTGCACTGTTTTATTTCTTCCCAAAAATCCGGTGGCTCTTTTCAAGATGCCTTGATATGCTTTCTCCCCAAAGATGGTAAAGATCATACACTGTGTACAAATTACAGACCCATTTCTTTAATTAATTTGGATTAGAACATTTTTGCAAAAATGTTGGTTCTTTGTTTAGAATCTTTCCTACCTCAATTGATTGGACAAGAACAATGTGGGTTCATTAATGGCAAACATATTTAGGACAACACTAGATTATTCTTTAATGTTCTTAGCAAATCCAAATCCTATAAAGAATCTTTAGCAGACATCTCATTGGATGCTGAGAAGGCTTTCGATCAGGTTGGGTGGCCTTTTATCTTTGCTACCTTATCCTGGTTTGGTTTTGTATACATTTATAAAATATGTCTCTCTATTATACTCTTCCCTTGCCTCTTCCATCTTAGCTAGTGGTCTTATTTCACCATGTTTTTCTTTACATCGTGGGGTTAGACATGATTGGCCTTAATCCCCCCTTTTATTTATTCTTGCTCTTGAACCCTTCTTGATTAAAATTTGTTTGACATCTCAGATCGCAGGTTTTCAAAATGGCGTTAGTCAATTAAAACTCTCTGTTTATGCTGATGACATTTTGCTCGTTCTCTCACAACCTCAGACTTCCCTACCAGCTTTTCTATCCGAGCCGGGTCCGTGTGCAAGGAGCAGAGCGGGCTGTGAACAAGTTGTGAACAGGCTGTGAAGCCGCTGAGAACACCGCCGCTGCAGCTGAGAAAGCCGAGAAAGCCCGCCGCCGTCGGAACCTGCCGAGCTGTGGACTGGGCTGCGTTGGCTCCCCATTCTTGTTCCTGCTCCCCCGCAAGTCCCCTGCAAGTCTACCTTCCGCAAGTCTGCAAAAGCCTGCAGAGCCCACATAGCCTGCTGGGACCGTCCCGTTATCGGGTTGGCTCTGGTCCCTCTCCAGCTAGCAGCAAGGCAGGCAGCTGTAGCTGGGGGGGTGACAAGCAGGCAGAGCGTGGCCATGCGCAGCTGTGGGGCCGTGTGGGGCTGTGCTGAGGCTGTGGCCAAGCTTCAGAGCTCTCCTACCCACTGCTTCTTGGACTCTTGGTCTTAGACACAGACCGGACCTCTGAACCACTGGACCCATAGGATTTCAAGGAGCAGAGGCACAGATACAGCCAGGAGTCTGGAGAACCGTTTTGCGTTCAGTAACAACAGCAAATCCAGTAATACAGAGCGCGACAGGTGAGCGCATGGTAGTGGGTGAAAGTGTGAGTGCAGCTCTCCACTAGGGAGGCTGCTAAGTGTGAGCTCGGCGACCCCGCAGAGGCGGACCAGCTAGGTCCGGGTGCGGCTTGCGGACTGCTTGTCAGTCCCGCTCACCTTTCACCCCGCTTGCCCTGCTGTCCTGCTTGCCTTGCTTGCCACGTTGCCCCGCTCGCTCGCCTCGCTCATCCTATTTTAGACCTTCATTTTAATTTCTATCTTTATAAAACCTCTTATTTCTGTGACTTGCTGGCAGCCTAACTCCTGTTACAGTCTATGCACCCGCAAGCTTCCCTTGGCAAGGCACTTTGCAAGCATCAAAACAGAACAAGAACAACCATAGTTGGCAAAATCCAGCTAAGAGCACCTTGAGGTCCATATTGAGGTTCATATCGAGGCTGCGCAGCTCTTCATAAGTTAATCATTGGTCGCATAGTGGTTGGAAAGTGGGTAGGACACAACAACATAACGACATAAACACAACCACAACCGAACACCTACAAGGAGAACATGAGGTCTGGCAGAGTAAGAAAGACTCCAATATATTCAATATCACAGTCAAAAACTACAAAAACAACAAAAAGAAAAAATGAGAGAGAGAGAGGGAGCAAGGACAATGGCCCTCTTGGCTTCGACCTAGACACACAAAAAATAAAAAAGAGGAAAGCTCGAAGGAATAAACGATATGCCGATGGCTAACGACATCTCCAACCTTCCTAAAAGTCTCCCCATTAACACCTCAACTCGCAATAGCTCTCTTAATCAGAATAGGACATCACCAAAGGAATCAGAAACAGAAACTACAGTCATCCCGAGGCCAGGCTTGGTCACACAAGATCTAATAACAATAGAGGGGTCTCCCCAACGGAGGAATCCCTGCTCCTGCCAGCCCAAGATATATACAAAATTTTCTTTTCTGAAAGATCCTGGTACAGTAATATTTTCCAAAAACGGCGAAATTAAAGGGATGCAAACTCCTCTGCAACCAAGAAGTTCCGACCTAACCTTACAACCCTTAATAAAACCCCAAATAAATCAAACCATTATATTAATTTACTCAAATGAATCTCTTCATCCCAAAACAAATGGAAACATTAACAGTAACTTGAATACCACTCGGCAAAACCAAGAAGTAAAGGAAAAATTTGAAGTGACTAGAGGGTCAAACATAAAAGTGGAGTATGGCAGTATCAGTCATGATGTCCAACCAAGGGTCATTGATAACGTCATTGATAACGAGCAAATACAAGATTCACAGGATGGCCCAGGGGCCATCTCGCTCACCGCATATAACCCCCAACAATCTTCTCAATCCCCCAAAGCTGTCGCTGAGAGAAAATTAGAGGCAGTCACGCCAAAATCATACCAGCAAGGGGGGCCAAAAACTGGATCAGACTCTAAGCCTAATCAGTTATTCTCACAGGCAGTGGAGCCTCATCCTACCATTGATACTCAAAACTCATCACAGCAATTGGGTTTGACAACTACGCTTGACTCCAGGCTCCACCAAGCTACTCTCAATAATACAGTTCAGCGGGTAGAACAAAAACTAAAGGATCGAAAATTGCAATCTACTAACTCTTCCCCTCAATATTTGCCAATCACCCAACTGGAATATTCAACGGCCTTGATGGCCGCCGGTAAACCCTTAGAAAGCACATCGCCAGGGCATAGTCAGGTGATCCCCCAAGAATATCACCATAATTCCAATGGCGACATGTCCTTTCTAGCATCTCAAGAGTGGGAGGAATTAGTTGCCTCGTATAGACATGACCCTAAAATTTCGACAAACAGTGCGTGCTCAGAGAGCAGTGACAAAAGCCAAACGATTAAAGACTCGATCTGGGCAACAATATTAAGTACGATGCAATATTCAACCGCGGCATTACAATATCAATCCCATAAATTGGATCTACAGCTCACAGTGTTCCAAACCTTAGCAGACTTCACTTCAGGGATTGACAGGAAGCTAGCCGATCTGAACGGACTAATAAAGAGAGGGCAAGAAGTGGCCCTCAATGATAAGTTATCACAACAAGAATCTACTTGCTCCAATAGTGGACAAACTACTTATGTTATCATCATTACTGGGAGACCTATTATCCGTCATGAAACCGATAACAAAAACCCAGACCGCAGTGAGCAGTGATCCATCCACAGAGGGGGAAATAAAATCAGAACCCCAATCCACGGAGCCGATATCAATAAACTGTGTTCACCTCCCAGGTGGGAGAGGGTCCCTCCAAAACTCCAAAGTGGCATCCCCCGATAAGGTGGGATTATCTGAATTATCTGATAAAAACACACCAGTGAACACCCGTCGCAAGCAAAAAAGGAAAAGAAGGAATAGGAAAATAACCTTTCAGGTCCAACATCCGGCCAACCAGCTACAGCTAAGATTATCTGTTATGAACACCAGCATTAAAAATACCTTAAGCTCCCCAGCTCCATCAATGGAAGAAGGCACACAGGACTCACTTATAACAACAAAAACCTCACAGACACTGTCAGGGGATCCCCACCTTTCACTAACAACCCAAAAAAGCGAGGCGTGATCACATGAAACAACGAAGAGACCACCCGTTAGCGAACAAATAAAAATCTCAAAATCTCGAGGCAATACCCAGGAGAACGCACACCTGTCACACGCGTCAGCCAAGTCACCTCAAGACTGTAGTGTACCCACTGAAGATGTCCAATCTGCAAAAGTGATGCAAGGCAGCGGCCCACAGGACACTCATATTGAGCTCCAAAAACCACAATGGATAACTCTCGAGCGAAGCATTTACGCGCAAGACAAAACCTGGATACCACATGACCCACTGTCAACTCCTCAAAATAGTTCTGATTGTAGATCAAACAACTCTAACAACTCTAGGCCTTCTTCACATATAGCCATCAATAGTGATTGCTTTCAGCCTTCGACCCAGGAATCCTTCAAGGAAGAGGAGACAGATACCATCATTTTTTCCCCTCACTATAAATCACGAGGTCGAGTAGATATTCTAACCAGGGGGAACGTGCTACGGCTTCTGCAATCCATCCCAAACCTAGCTAATATCAATACCTCTGATCTACTTTCTATAGAATTCCTGCAAAATAACAGTCTGCCAAGCTCCGAAGCGTCCAAAACTAGATGGAAATCGTTTGAGACAGCAAGCAGAATCATACAAGAAAAAAATAGATCCCAAAGCTGGGGGATCATTTTGAAACTAGTGCCAAAACCACTATATCCAGCACCATTTCTAACCACAGAAACAACCAGTCAAAATAGAAAGTCCACCTCAGTGCTAAGGGGAGCAAGGGGCTGTTCTCCAACGCAAGGCCAATCCCTCTTGACGCATTCAACACTAAAGAGTAACTGGCCGTGCATACAGCGTACAATAACCTCAGCGCATCCAAATTGACACCGGATGTCCAGTTCACTGAATACCCAACCGGCTCACAACGAAATTAACATATTCATTTGGAATATCAATGGCTTAGCCTCCAAATCAAGTGATAATGAGGTCTTAAACTATTTAAAATCCTTTGACATGATCCTGCTTCAGGAGACCTGGGAAGACAAACCCTTTGAGCTACAAGGCTACACCTCTAGTTTTATCCTGGCTATTAAGGGATCTGACTTCGGTCGCCGTTGAGGGGGCCTACTGTTCCTATCTCAATAACACAAACTGGCAAAACTTTTCCCGTAAAGATCCACAATGCTCCTCCAAGTTGCATCCAGGCCTCAATAGTAAAGCTGAACCTTAATCAGACCGTTCAAAAGGTATTAATAATAAACATCTACGTACACCCCAAACATAAATTAAACGCAGCCAGGGAGCTGATTAAGGAACTAAAAAGAGTAATGGAAGAAGAGGACACAGATAACATCATCTTGGCTGGAGATTTTATTATGCACCTCTTAGGGCGTGACCAGGACGATGACTCTACACAAGATCTTACAGGTGCATGGGGAATTCCAGCTCAAGGTCCCTCAAAAAAAGCCAAACCAGCGAAATGCTCGAAGTACTTTCTCCTGGAACTAGAGCATCTAAACTTGAGAGCAGTAAATGGTCGTCTTAAGGGGGACTATCCTCCAGCACCCACATACCATTCAGCCAAAATATCCTCTCACTTAGACTTTACGTGGCAGATTTACAAGTCCCCTGAGCCACCAGTACGTCACTCTTTGTGACGTACTGGAGGCGCATTTCACTTCTCCATATTTACAAGGAGAGGAAAAGCCACCCTGCGTGACTTTTCCTCTCCTTGTAAATATGGCCCCTTCACACGCAGCACTTTGCGTGGAAGGGGCGTTCCATGGGTGTTGCTGTGGGTGTTCCCACGCAACACACATGGACCGAGACACATTTCCAGATTTACGAGGAATCGTGAATCTGGAAATGCGTGTCAATGCTACACCTCCCCAGGGGAGGCGTAGCGAGGCGCAACGAGGAGAAATGTCTTCATTTCTCCTAGTTTTTTCCTCTTTCAAAGCGTGCTGCATTCTACAGCACGCATTGAAAGAGGAACATGCCTGTAGTGATTGTTTTTGTGCAGGAAGATGCCCCTTCCTGCACAAAAACAATCTCCCCATGACGCAGGCATCCTTGCACCATGGTGCAAGGGTGCCTGCGCCAGCGCATGGCTGCAGTTTGTGCGCCAGCGCAGGGGAGAGCACAGGAATGCGACATATTATTGTAAATATGTCGCATTCCTGTGCTTCGGAAGTGCCGCAGCGTGGCGCAGCCAAAGGACTTGCGTTGCCGGGCTGCGTCACTTCCTTGTAGATCTGCCCCTACATTTGCAACTTTAACTCTGTTTAATAAAATAGCCTCTTTCAAAATAGGCAATAACGAATTTAGTGACCATATGCCACAAGAACTGAAACTTAAAGCAAACTCAATTTTATTACTGGAGGCCGACAAAACCATCGTCTCTGCGGAAACAATAAATATCAAACGATTAAGGTGTAATTCAACAAACATAGAAGTAGTATCAACTACTGCAAAAGAACTACTCAATCAAGCACAGGACAACTTAATTCAGCCGCTGGAAAGTTGGGAAAAATTTGTCACGTCTCTCGGCGATAAAGTTACAACCAAGACAGGTCCGAAACAGAGGAACAGAGCAGTTTTGCCAATGCCGATGGCAAGGAGCCCAGTCTCTAAAAAACTGAAACAAACCATAAATCATACCCTAATGCAACTCCGCAAATCACCGAAAAACCAGAGTTTGCAGCACTCCCTTCGCGAATCGAAGGCTCTTTTCAAGCGAAGGAGATGGGACAGCAAAATAACCAAGTACAATGAACTATGGACTAAACTTCTTTATGATGCAAACCAGAAAAATAGCGCCAAGTTTTGGCAATCTGTTAACAGACTACAGCGGCCTAACCATCCCGGCATAAACTCCAATATAACCGAAGCAGCCTGTGTTGATGTTCATTTTAACCACTTTAATGACGCAGAGCAAATAGCAGTTTTCCCCGCTCACTTGGGAAATGAAAGCACCAGCAGGCCCGCAAAGGAAGCAACATACCAAAACCCTGCCCCTTCAGAGGAAAGTGGCAACCTAGTGCCAATGCAACAGCAACGGGAGACGGAATCAAGAAGATCAGCCCAAAGCTGCCCACTTAGAACAATGGAGAAACTAAACAGCCCCGTAGCACCACAAATAAGGAAACAAATAGCAAGGGCTAGACTGGCAGGAGCTCCTGGCCCCGACGGAATTCCGCCAATGCTGTACAAATATGACCCGGAATTTTGGAGCAACGCATTAGCACCAGTTTTTAAACATGCATTTAGAACGTCCACAATTCCAGAGTCATGGAGAGGCTCAATTATAAGCCCAATCTACACACAAGGCGAGAGGTCCGCGCCGAAAAACTACCGCCCGATAGCCCTCATAGACACCGAGGCTAAATATTACGCGGGGCTCATCTCAAACGATCTAGCCACTTGGGCTTCAGAGAATCATATAATCCCACCAACGCAAACAGGGTTCCGGCAAGGACAAGGTACAACAACAAACATTATGGCTTTGACCTTGCTTATGGATGCAGCGAAACAGGGAAAATACCCCCTGTTCCTCTGTTTTATAGACTTTACAGCTGCCTTCGACCATGTAGACCGAATAAAACTCTGGCAAAAACTGGACGGCTGGGGGATACCTCCCCCTCTCTTAGACCAACTCAGGAACCTGCATACTAACACCTGGATCAGGATAAAGCTAGGTGCTTGTACACACATATCAAAAAATATATCCACCTCAAAAGGGCTGAAACAAGGGTGCCTTCTAGCCCCATTGCTTTTTAACCTTTTTTTAGCGGATCTCCCGGGGGAACTGGATAGATGTACAGCCCATGCCCCAAAAATAGGAAATATGTCATTGTCAAATTTGTTATACGCCGACGATTTAGTTTTGATAAGCCGGACCCCTATTGGACTCCAACACCTTCTGAATGTGACCCACAGTTTTTCACAACGGAATGCATTAAAAATAAACTTTAACAAAACAAAAATTATGGCAGTAAAGTACCATAAAAAGAAAAACCCTAATTGGTTCCTGGATGGTCATCGCTTAGACCAAGCAGCAAGCTACAAATACCTGGGGTTAATACAAGACCAAAACAACTCGTTTAAACCACAGATGGAATCTCTGCGGAGAAAGGGGGTAATGACTTATTTAGCCATAAAACCTTTGAAGTTGTTGCCGAACCTGACGCTTGACCCTCTGCTAAGGGTCCTGCGAGCTAAACTACAGCCCACAATAACATACGGGAGTGAATCAATGAAAGGAAAAGATGCAACAGTCCTTGACAACATAATAACTAATTCATATCGAGTGATCTTCCATCTCCCCAAATGTGCTTCCCCGGCCCAAATACGGTTGGAGTTTGGGCTCCAAAAACAGTCAATTGAAAGAAGGGGAGCATACGTGAAATGCTGGCATAAAATTAAAAGAGATGAAGAAGGATCCCTGAACAACCATCTCTGGACGGAGTTCTCTCGCCCTGGAAAATCGCCAGCCAGAGAGTATCTGCAGGAATCCATCAAACTTATAGGTCTAACAGACCTTTGGAACATTTCAATGAATCATTTCGCTTTTAAACAATCTGTAACAAAGGTAACTCATCTAATATCTGCCTTAGAGGATAAAAAAGCATTACCCAAACGAGTTCACGGCTGGGTAGTACTAAACACGTACAACGCCCTTACACCCCAACCCTACTTGAAAACGGGAATAAAAATCACCACCAAGGAAAAATTCCTAAAACTCCGCTTGGGGGTCGGGCCTTTCAATCAGTTTCTACCTCCTAGGGAGAGAAGAGGAGTCTACCAGCTCTGTCGTTTGTGTGGCCGTGGTGTCGAGGACCTCATTCACGTCATTTGCATCTGCAACAACCTAAGAGATATAAGGATAACCTTGCTAAAACCTATGTTCAGACAGCATGGAGTTAGGACCTGCAGACAGGCGGTAATGCTGTGCTTCAATCCAGAGATAGTGCAGCTAAACTGCCGGCTTACAATATTTTTTGATATAACTGCAAAAAGGTTGAAAAATACGGCCATGCTGGCTATGAACAAACTTACATCAGAATAGCCACTATCTGGAACAATCTTTATAGACTTACAAGAGCATGGAGCAGAAGGTTTTAATAACTTGAGTCTATCCCCTAATGACTTTTTTTTCTTCTTTTTTATTGTTTATTGGCGGTAAATATGTGGGTTTTTTAATAGTGCCTTTTTATTGTATATGAGCAAGATATTTTTATTTTAAATGTTTCAATGTATGCAATGGTTTTAATTAATCAAGCATAATAAAAATGTACTTACTTAATTACTATCCGAAGTAACTCTTTTTGCCTCTGTGTCTGGTTACAAATTAAATGTTGAGAAATGTGAAAAACTTCAGTTGAATAAATTATGTTTTTCTGCAGATTATATTTCTTCTGACTTTCATTGGAACTCAGATAAAATCAAATATCTGGGTTTGTGGTTTAAACCTTCTATTAAAGACTCCATACCATTAAATCTAAAAGAATTACAGACAACATTGAGGTCTTCTACGTCCAGATGGAATCCTCTGTTTCTATCCAGGTGGGGCCGTCTTGAAAGTCTAAAAATGATACTAGTTCCTATAATACTTTTTTATATCTCTAATATTCCTATAAACATTTCCAAGTCTCATTTTAAGATACTTTACTCCATTGTATCCAAATTCCTATGGAATAACAATAAATCCGCATGTCTCTTCATAAACTCAAACCTCCTAAACATTTGGGGGGAGTTAATCTTCCGGACTTTCAAACCACAGCATTTTCTCTTAGGCAATCCTCTTTGTTACTAAAAGAAGATGCAGAATCTTCCTTACCATTATGGACTACTATTGAAAAATCTTTTCTTCATCCATTCTCATTTCAAGAATTTCTATCCTTTACACATAGACCTTTGTCACTTCCCCTTCCTATTTTTAACAATACTTGTAAAATTCTTCACCCTATTTTTATAGCTCATCTTTCTGCTAAGGTCCAATTTTTGCAATCCTCGATATGGTACAACAAGTATCTTAAAATTAATAATACAATTATTTTTTGGGAAGGAATGGCATATTAAAGGGATCCGTTGGGTTCACCAACTTATTCAAGGTAATTCGTGTATATCTTTTATAGTTGCCCAAGCACGCTTTTCTTTACCTACCTCTTACACATCTAAATATGAATCTTTAATTTTGTTGGTGCAATCAACCTATAACTGCTTTGCTCATACTCCTACTTCTTCGTCTTCACCTCCTAATACTCTTGCGGTTTTATCTGATTCCCCCTCCGCGTCTCAATTGTATAAACATTGAACCTCATCTCCAGATATTCAAAATAAAACGGAGGTGGAACTTTCTTGGGAAGAAGATCTCCAAATTTCCTTTTCTACTTCTGTTTGGAACAGGATTTGGACTAAAATAAGAAAATCTTCCAGAGCAGCTAATACCACCCAAACATTATTTTTTATTTACAAAAGACTCTTGTTTTTACTCCTGCTTTGTTACACAAAATAAATACTACCTCTTCTCCCTCTTGTTGGACTTGTCATACAATTCCAGCTGATTTAAAACACATGTTATTTGATTGTCCTCATATTGATGCTTTTTGGATACAAGTCTGGTGACAAATTAATGATATTTTTCATTCACAAATCCCTTTTACATTCATCAATATTTTTCTGGGTAGCACCTCTGAAGACTGGGTCCCTCACTCTAGTAATTTTTATATAATGGATTTGCTTCTTGCAGTTGCTTTCCAACAAATTACCAGGGCATGGAAGGATGGTACTACTATTTCTTACTGGGATTGGTGGTATGGAGTTTGCTACAGCCACAGATTAGATAGAGCATATGTTCACCCTTTTTCTCTTGCTATTAAAAGAGATTGTCTTTGGTCACCCATCACTCGCTTCCTAGATTTATCTGCAAATTCATTATTCTTTCATAATCCCTGACTTGAAGAGATACCTAAACCCCCATGAATATGTTTATGGTTGTATTTCATACCAGTATCATTCAATTTCGCTTTGACTTATTCCTCTCCGCTTTTTGATAGAAATAGTAATTGTATAAGTGGTTATTTCAAATTAGATATATGCGATTGTTATGTAGTCTCCTCCTTTTGTTTTTCCCCCTTGTCCTTCTTTTTACTTATTGGCTTATCATTTTATCTAACTTGATTTTATCTTGTATTTTATTATATTGTGATGTTTTATATTTTATAAATAAAATCCTCTTTTCAACTCAAAAAAGAAAGTGGACATTTTTCTGCTCTAACTTTGCTCTGTGTGCCTGCAGCCTGCTTCCAATACACATCTGGGCTGGATGACAGCTACACTTTGTGCATTCCCTCTAGACAGCCACAACACAGGAAGGGCTGGGTGTGACAGGGAATTTATCTGCATACTGATCGCCTTCCAGGGCAGGAAAGGGGAGAGGTGGCTCACACTTACATCTGAATAGGTTGTGTCCTGCCCTCACACAAAGGAATGATTTACCCCGCACTGGCAGTTTGGAGCCAGGGTTTGGTTGAAAGGGATCTTTGTGCACTTCAGAGAACTCCTTTGAAGTCACCTCCAACATCAAAGGTACTTTTGGGTATAAGTACCAGGGCTGTGGCCCTGTCAAATCAGCACAGTACTGGACCTGGGAAGAACCATGCTGGAGTAAAGACTGCTGTGCTGAAAGGATTGCCACTATGCTGTGCCTGCCTGTTCTGAGAAACTGCTTCTCTCCTTTGCTGAGCTGTCCTGCTGCCTGCTGATCTCTGCCCTGCTGAGGACAAGGACTGGACCCTCTCACTTGAACCCAGAGTGACTCCAAGGGCTTGCTGGCTTGCCTCCTGTATTCTGAAGTCTGAGGGACACAAAAGACTTCCTGCAATCCTTTTGGTGCTGCTGAACTCTGCCTTCTGTGAGGCCTAACCTTGCCCAAGGTGCCCCTCCTGTCCTGAGCCCCAGAAGTGAGTTCTGCAACTGATTTCTGCAAAAAGCGATGCATTGTCTTGACTGCGTGAGAATTTCTGCCACATCATCACTTCGACGCAGATGCTGTTCAATGACGAAGAATCCATAGCCTGCGCAACTCGATGACACTCTGTGCGACTCGATGTTGACGCATTGCATTCACTTCCACACAGTGACCCAACAGCGTGGAAAAGACTGCTGCATTGTGCCCTCGACGCTTTGCTTCATCCAAGGTACTTTTCAGCAGACCCTGCGTACATTCTGTAGAAAGCCTGCCCTCCATCGTGGTTAGACTGAACTATGAATTTGCTCCGCTTCTTCGCGACCTCAAGTAACCTCTTGACCGCTCGTTACTTCTACGTACTGTTTTCACATTTAATTCTTTAAAATGTATATCTCGACTTCTATATATTGGATTTTTGTTGTTTTGGTCTTGTTTCAATCAGATAAATATTCTCTATTTTTCTAAACCTGTGTCATTGAGTTACTGTAGTTTAAGTGTTACACAAATAGTTTACACATTGTCTTTTAAGTTAAGCATGACTGCTCTGTCCCAAGCTACCAGAGGATGAGCACAGGTTAACTTAGGGTGTGTATCTGACTTACCCTGACTAGGGTGTTGGTCTCTACTTGGACATGGTGCAAACCTCTGCCAAGTAGAGACCCCATTTTTAACACCACTTATCAGAGTCTGCGAGGTGCTGAGATGCAAGTTCCTGCATAATGTTGCATTGAGTTGCATTGCGCTGCACTGTGCTGGGTTGGTGTGAAGGAACCTACAGTTGGGCCAGGGGATTGCACTCTAATGCCAACCAAGGGTCCAGGACCTGGGGGCACCCTTTGGAGACCAGGACTCACTCCAGCAGAGGCCAGAAGAAGGACACAGGCAGGTCCAGTTGATTCTAGGAAGCTAGGCATATGCTGGACAGCTCTCTGGAGCATGTTGTTTACCTGTAACTCAGAACTAAAGGCTAGTCTGCTGGCCCTTGTAGTCACTCTGGTGGTTCTGGGTTCAAGGAACAGGTCTAGTCTTCTTTCCTCAGGCAGCAGGGCAACAGGGCATTCCTTCTTGCAGAAGGGTAGTCCTTCCATCAGCAGGGCAGCAGAGAGTCTTCCACAGGTCCAGAAGTGTTCTGAAGAGTGGATATGAGTGTTCCATTCTTATACCAGGTGCTACCTTTGAAGAGAGAGAAGCTTCTGGAGTGCCTCCCCTGCCCCCACGGAGGTGTCTGGGATTTCCTGCCTCTCTGTCCTTGTCCCAGTATGCCTGCAGTGACATTGGGCTAATATGAGGGCCTTTGTGTGTGAGCTAAGGCAGTGTCCTTGAAGTGCAAGTGTGACAGGTGACAGCTCCGCCCCTCTTATTAAGTCAGGAAGGCCCATCCTGCCAGAAACCAGGCCCTCTGTTGTCTGAGAGGAATACATGTGACCCAGAAAACAGGCTGCGGGCACCAAATGGTTAGGACAACAAAATGCCATCTTTCCAAAAGTGGAATTTTCAGAATTGTGACTTAAAATCCGACTTTACCGGGGACATATGGACGGGCGACCACATGCGCACTTTTCAAGATTTGCAGACCCGGTATTCTCTACACCCCTCTCAATTTTATAAGTGTCTGCAACTACGCCATGCCCTCTACAGCCACATTCCAAATGGCACCTCACTACCAGAGTACAGTCCCCCGAGGGGCAAACCATTACAGGTGACCTGGGAAGGGGGGGGGAGGGATTTCCCGTATTTGCCGCTCCCTAACAAACAACACTCCAAACACATTAGATCAACTTAGGAGCCGATGGGAGGGATGGATTGGGCCTCTTCAGGAGGAAGACTGGAGAGATGCACTGATGGCACCCAAAACAGTCACTACTTCAGCCAGACTCCGTCTGATCCAGTTGTACTACTTACACACTGCATACCGAACACCAAAACGCCTTCATAGCGCAGGTCTGAGACTAAATGCATCATGTACGCGTTGCGAGCAGGACCAAGCGGACTTCTATCATATGGTGTGGTCCTGCCCCGCTATAGCACAATATTGTCACTCCATCGAAAAGGAACTCTCAGAGGTTCTGGGCTGGGAGGTCTCCCATAATCCACTAATTGGGCTCCTGGGAATTACAGATGGTCTAGATGGCTCCAGATCTGACAAGTCGTTCCTAAACACAGCTATGGTAGTGGCCAAGAGGGATATTGCAGCTAACTGGTCAAACCCCGTCCCACCCACTATAACGAAATGGCGCAGAGGGGTGGACTGGTGTGCCACACAAGAGAAGTCTTTGTATGAGGCCAGAGGGTATCCAGCGAAACATCGCAAAGTCTGGGGCAAATGGTTGTGGCAGATGGAATAACAACACCCCACCGTAGGAAATGTGTGCAGTGTGCGAGGTTTAATGAGACTATGTATTGTTGCCTTTTCTTCACATGTAATATGAGGACTTTTTACAACTGCTGTAACATGTTGCTTTCGATCACTGCTGGTTTATTTTCTCTACCTTGTTTAAAATCAATAGAATTGATTATCAAAAAAAATAATCTGACTTTACAATTGAAGAGGGTTTTAGATTACTATTAGTCAAGCACCAAACATGACATCCCTACCTGCTCCTACACAAACGTTATCACTTATTAAATGTAATAAGGTAACCCAGTGATATCCTATGAGAGAGGTAGGCTGTTCCCATAGGGGTGAGTTATATGTGTTAAAAAAGAGGATTTAGGCCTTGGAAAAGGCTAATTTTACCAGGTCGAAATAGCAGTTAAAAACTGCACACACAGGCTTCAAGGACAAATGTGAGACATGTTTAAAAAGGCTATTTAAGTGGGTGGCACAATAAGTGCTATAGGCCCACT
This sequence comes from Calotriton arnoldi, assembly GCA_963921515.1. Lineage (NCBI taxonomy): Eukaryota > Metazoa > Chordata > Amphibia > Caudata > Salamandridae > Calotriton > Calotriton arnoldi. The sequence goes on along the minus strand of CAWUFW010001843.1, from coordinate 573,848 downwards.
AGTAGCATTTAATTTACAGGACCTGGGGACAAGGAGTGCCACTTTACTAGGGGCTTACAAGGAAATTAAATGTGCCTACTCAATGTAAGCCAATTGTGCCATGTTTAAAGGTGAGAGCACAACACTTTGTGCACTTTACCTTTGCTAACCAGTGCTAGAGTCCCAAAAGCTAACACAAACGGGTTCCGACAACAGAAAGAGTTGAAGGCAAAATGTCTGGGGGTGACTTTCTGAAGAGGGCCAGGTCTAATATGAGTGTAGAATGTTTATGAAGGAAAGGGTTCCTCGATTCCACCAGTGCAGTTGCTGCCTGGACCTGGGGACAGATGATTGACAAATAAAGCACTTCTCCAGCTTTCTTTCACAGGTCCAGTCCACTATTCCTCCGTTCTGGCCTGAAAACTCAGATTGGCCAGTAGGTATGTTAGTGATACCAGCCAGAAACACTATATTTGGGTAGAAAAATGTCCACCTCCATTTACTGGCTGACTCGAAATTAGACCCTAAGTGGTTGCTTGACTAAATATGACACCGGATAGGGGAGTGAGCAGCTTAATAGATGAGTTGGTGAGTGACTATATACATTTATGAGAAGGGCAGAAGAGAGTGCTTGCAGGTGGGTTGAGGTTAGAGGAGTCTTACAAAGTAGCCAACCTGTGTGTGATCAATTGGCAACAGAGGGAAAGTAAGGATGAATCTGTGAGACAACACCCTTGTATATGATGAATAGATTAACTGAGTGCACTGTTGAGTCTGTGAAAAATTGGGTATTCGACTACGGTAATTGAGCCAGAAATTAACAGACTAAGGGACTGATTCACAAAAGTAAGTTACACTATTGAATAAGTTTATACTTTGTAGTAAGTTTACTACTTTCAGTATTCACAAACTCAGAGTAGAAACGTACTACGAAGGTGTATATTACATTTCTCCACCTTCAGAGAAATGCAATTGGCTTACATCTGCGTAGGTGATGTCCCTACCTAAACCCTTCTCTGTACCTCCCTGAATGTCCCTTTTACTTCTCTCTAATCCAATCCCATTTTGTAGCAAGTGTGCCCCTTTTCCCAACCACTCCCCTGTGTTCTACCCACACTACTAAAATCTATACTGTGCAAACCCTGCATATATAAGTTTAGGCAGAACTTACATTTTGTAATATGTTTTGTAGTATGTTTTGTATTACTACAACACTTACTACAAAGTGCAGTTTGAGAATCAGGCCCTAAAAAATTGAACAAATGAATGATTGTTGTTGTACGAAGAGTTACTAGGAAAAGTAAGAGAGACTTAGCACATGATGTGCAAGGTCCTTAACATGCACATGCTCCTCTAAGGTCTTCAACCTTATCTGCACAGCCTCAATCTGCTACTATACAAGTATCTTCCTGAGAAACTTCAGCCAGCCTCCCGGGTAGACCAAAAACAACATTTTGGACTTAATTTGTGCAGCTAGAATCAAGTTCAGCTGTGTTGCACCTATGTTCCTCGACTGAATAGAGTGCACAGCAATCCATTGTGATTTTCTTTACTCCAGGCCTTTCCACAGAGGCACTAAAACCACCCAAGCAACATATCTGGTCATTCAGTAGTTTCACCATTAAAAACCTGCAAGATACTTAATAAATCTGAAAAAAACACATCTAAACCTAGCACTAATAATAACTCTTTATGCTCAGACCTCAACCACACCATCTAGGTGGCAGCCAATAACAACACCTTAGTTAGAATGAGCTCAACCAAAGCCAAAGTACTTGTTCCTGGTATTTGAAATCCACCTTTGCATGGTCAGCCCTGATTTTTCACCTTTTGCTGGACCCTATATTTTATGCCAATTTTAGAACTCTCTGCGCTTTACCCCTTCTAACAAGGAGTACATCGCATGTGCTCCCCCTTTAGACATGGAAACATTGGCCTATTCCTGATTGGCACCTGTAACTTGACTTTAATCCCCTAATATGTAGTGTAGAACATGCCCCAAGGACCAGAAAGTTAAACTTCACCTGTGGACTGCAGCACTTATTGTGCAATCCATTACAGTGTCAATGCAAACAAGGCTGGTGATCTCCCTGTGCAGCCTGATTATTGCAGTGTAACACTTGCAGTATGACCTGTCTTAATAACCCTTTATGACTTCTCTGCTGCCTGTGCTCTGACTCGAGGTTTCCCTCCTTTCTCTGCTAAAATACCAGCAATTTGGGTTCGTTCTCAGATTCTGACACAGTAGCCATTTGGTAGCAGATCCTTGAACTGTACCATCACTGCTGACAAGAAGAGTGCCATAGATGTACTGCTGTCGGTGGAATATGCCTATGATTTTTTGGTGCCGAACGAGTATCCTGCAAGCAGGTGATCGCTTGTAGCACTTGAAGAGGTGGGATCTGTACAGTGACACATGCTGCAGAAGACAAGTGTACAAGTAAATCTGGATAGCTCCAGCCTGCACAAGGTTCAATTGTTTTGCGGCTCCGTTCCACACCTCCAAATGGAATAGCTGCCCATCTGCAAAGCAAATAAGGAATCTTTGCGGTAATCTATACAAGATGGTTTATGAAACTCGCACCAATATGTGTTCACATTTTCAACTACAAGCAGAAAGAACTTTCCTAAACCTCACAAGACTCCGACTGAAGAAGAAGAAGGTCCTGCTAGAAGAAGAGGACTCACTCAAGGATCCCTAAACCCTGCGGGCACCTAAGGATTGGAGCTGTTCGCTCTCTAAGTGTCAAGTGGTTGGCCTCTGTTTGCCTGCCTCAGAGACTCACAGAGCAGAAGGACTCTTGACTCCAGGAAAGCCTATCTGGCCACACAGGACTGGACCCTACATGAAACCTGGCTGTAGATAGACTTGGTGCCCAGAAGTCTCCCCTGATGAGCTAGGGGCTACTGAACTGACCAGAAGGAACTTTCCCAGCAGTTAGATCCTAAGTTAAAAGGTGCAGTGTAATGTTGGGTGACAGTTGGGTCCATGAGCCCTAATGGATTTGCCAAAAAACGATTTCCTGGCAATAAAACATCGGCTGCGCCCGGGACAAGACTGGGCCAATAGCAGGCCCGTCTGCGGCCATCAGCGGCCGGTAGAGGCTGGGCCCTCCCACTTTGATTCAAGTCAAGCCTACAGCAACGTGATAAGGTGAGAGTTCCGTTCTGCTGTGTGAAGTAACTATGGGGAAAAAACTGGCCTGTCAGCTTTGACTCCAGCCTCTACTAGTATTGCGCGGCCCTCAGTTACTATTGACAGTGCATGCTGGCCTGGGCGGTTAATATAGTATCCGGCGAAGTAGAACTCACAGAGCGTAGATTGTCTCTGGGGTGTGAGGCACTACCTATTGAGCCGGGTTGTGGCGCTACACCGAACTCTTGATATGATGGTAGTACCCCCCTTCATATGGTTATTGCTCCTAGTGTGGTTTCACAAACTGACGGGTCTGTCCCTGGATGTGGTTCATCTTCGACCCAACATGTTATGGTAGCCCCTTCTGTACCTGTGGTTTGTGCGGCAAAACTCAAAAGGACACCAAGAAAGCACACCTGTACCAAGAGGAAGCAACCCCCATGCACGGGCATAACACGAAGTGACTTGGCTTCCTGGATACACCCAGCATTGAACTCTGACACAACGCCCACATTTTTTAATGATATAGTTACCCAATCTTGTAGCACTCAAACTGAAGTAATTCCTGTTCTACCTGATGTAGAGAAAACTCTTAATGGCACACTTTGTTCTTATATTGGTGACTTATTAGATAAAAAACGTAATCCTTTGTTGGACCGCCTGACAAATTAGAAACTCTCATGAAAAGATTCTGCGATCATGTTGCAGCTGTTATCACGCCCACTCCTGATGCTAAGATGGGAGGGGGCCAATTGATAAGTGCTGCATCTATAGATTGTGTTACTAATTTAAATCATCGCCCCCTAGGAGGCCCCCTTATTGTACCTCCCCCCCCAACAGATGTACACAGCGAGATGTTCCACTGCCCCTAAATGCCACTGCTTTGCCCAACCTAGATTGAGGCGGTCCACCTGAGTTGAGCTCTCCAGTTCGTCTTAGGTCCCCAATTGGTTTTAATTCTGCACCCATACCCACCCACCACCTAGGAACATCAAGTAAAAGTAATAGTGCCATCCTTAGCCAACTACCCGCTAACAATCCATGAAGTGGGTTCAGCCCCAATACCAATCCGGATGTGTTGGGTCTCCCCCCAGCAGCCTGCCCTTATGTGTTGGTGCTATCAGGAGTGCCCCCACTCAAGACACAGCTGTAGGAATCCTGGGCCGAATTATGCAATAAATGCGCTGATTGGTTATCTAATTATAAACAGTTTAGCGCCTTAAATATGAATGAAATAATTATGGTGCGGAGAGTTGGTTGCGTGGGCGATTCACCTAAAAAACATTGAAGGTGATTGTGTTGTAATCAATTTCCACAGACCTGCTATGGTTACGGCACTACTGAATCATCAGGAAATCCCTGCTGGAAGGTATACCCAAATCTGGTCACTCTCACTGGGATATTTCTATAAACCATCTGCTAGATGTATTCTGTCTGATACATCTCCCTTAGCCAACCAGAACAGGTTTGCAGTATTGAATTACCTTGAAGCCCAGGACCTACTGTGTCCACTTGTTGTTGGGGAGGGGGATTTATCATCCGCATGTTTATCATATACAACTCTGGTGCATCCCTTAAAGGTCACAGCAGGTGTTTCGGTACATGACAACCAGGTTATGAAAATATTAAGCTGGAACGTGGCTGGCCTACAATCAAAGATATACTTAGATGATTGGCCTCAGCTAGTTAGGCAATATGACATCTTAATGTTTCAGGAAACCTGGGCCACTAAAAATATCCACCTTGAAGGGTTTGAGTGTTACAACACCCTTGCCTCATTACTCAAAACGGGCTGACCGACTTGTGGCTTAACAATATGGGTGAACATTACTGCAGGGGGTTGTACCAAAATCATAGCTACCCATAATGACAACTTTCAAGTTTTAAGATATAAAAGAGGCATAACACTTTATTTGCTAAATTTTTATAATAATGATTTCTATAATAAACCTAACATTAATTTTATTACTCTTTTTGATTATATCACTGCCCTAGGAAACTCGAAGAATTTTGATAATACAGCAGGTATGTGTCTGGGCGGCGATTTTAATGCTAAACTGGCAGTAAAGGATTCTCGTCTTAGTAACCCCAGCAGAGCTCCAACTTGTACCAGGGGTGTAGAGTTAATGGAACACCTGCTAATCCAAAATTTGAGCAATGTCATGGATATCGCCGCCGTTGTTAGTAATGATATATTGCACCCAACGTTTAGAGGAAGGGGCTGTGCTACAATTTCATCTTCCCCAACCTAGATGATCTTCTATGGCATGGCAAAGTCATTGCGACACTGCATAGTGACCATATCCAATAGAAGTGGCTTTTAAATAGTTGCCTAAGCCTGCATTCAAAATAGTGTTGCGCAAGAAACCCGGAATCTTCCACAGATAATCTTCGATTGGTGTGGCAAGGGGTTGACCCTGAGCAATTATTTAACAAAGTGGTAAGGGAGAATCTTGCACTGTTTGAGGTTTGTTTGACACCGGCTGATCCTAATCCTGACGTGGTCATTGCATTCTCTAATCTTTGTTTGACCATCAGGACTGAGTTTATGAAACCTATTTGCCCCTTACCTCGCACTCCCAGATGGTTTAATCATGAATGCTCAGCTGTAAACCAACAGTTGCGTAGGGCCCTGGTGGCGAACCCAAGGTGTCCGCAGACAGTACAAATGTTGAGGAAAAAGTATAAGTTGGTGATTTCATCAAGGAGGGAAGAGATATTGATCTCCCGATGGGATTTGCTTGCCAACACTGCGTGCCAAAAGAATGGTAAACTCTTTTGGACTGCCATAAAAGAAATGCGGGCGGTGGGTCAAGTTCTCTCAACGATAAGCTGTAATATAACTAGCGAGGCTTGGGAAGCCCATTTCTCAGATATATACATGATAAAGAAATGCCTCAGCTGCCAAACCCTAAGGGAGTCATGATTTCTCTTTTAGAAGTGGAGAAAGCTATAACCCAGAGCACAAGCAGTAAGGCCCCGGGACCAGATGGGGTGCCAATAGATCTCATTAAACACAATCCTAATATCTGGGCCCCCCACCTGCTTAAGGTTTTTCAATCTTTAAAAATGGTGATTGTTCTCTACTGAGTTGCTAAAGGCCCATTTCCCTTATAGATGCAATGTTGGAAATACTGGGTAGGGTTTTATACAATAAGATCAAAGATTGGGCAGAGGAGAACACTATTCTGCACCCCTGCCAATTGGGTTTAAGAAACCAGGTGGGCACAATAGAACAGTGCCTTAATTTAAATTTGATAATCGGGAAATACAAAATTGCCCAGCGCTCACCAATATACCTGGCGTTTATGGATTTGTCCTCGGCATTTGATTTTGTTAACCGTTCAGGGTTATGGTCTGTCCTGTTGGAAACTGGAATTGATGAGACAATAGTGCAATTCTTAGCATATTTACATCGAAATATGAAAGCTAGAATTAGAATTAATATACAAGGGGAAGTCTACAATGATATTGGTGTTTTTAGAGGGGTAAGGCAGGGCAGTGTTCTGGCCCCATTTCTTTTTATTTTATATATTAACAACTTTACATAAGTTTTTAGCGACGCTCACTAATGATGTCCCAAGAATTAACAGGCTTCTACTCCCATCCTTATTATATGCTGATGACGCGGGCCTAATGGGCCGCACCCCTAAAGCCCTGCACTTTTTAGTACAAGGTTTTGTTGATTTTATGGCCTCTTTAGATTTGTGTACTAATTTCAAAAATCTTTTATAATGGCCTGTGGACCAAGGAAGCATGCTTTGAATGTCCTCCATTGTAGTGTAGCTCCTATTTCCCTAATAGGCTCTGCGCATTGGAATAATATACCCTATAGGTTTGACATATGACTGAGGTCGGTATGTCCCTATCGAGTATATTAAACTTAATTACTTGTGCCAGCTAGCTCAGAGGCCACTAGAAACTCCTTGGATAACAAGAAGGGAGTAGTTTCTGGCAGCCGCAAAACATGACAACTTTGTTTCCCTTTTAGAATCAGAACGTGTCCCAGAGTCGTGGAAACAATAGATAACTATTTCACTCAGCTCAATCGTGCATGCTTAGTTTTCCTCAAAGTTACACAGGAAGAATAGACGGGCGTTTCAATAAAAGATATATTGAACAGTCTTGTTTCTCGTGTAAGTAATATGTGCAGTTATGATCACAAGACAGTATGCAAGATAAATAATGTACAGCGTAAGCAGTAGAAATAAATAATACTGCGCTAGCATGATCTTTAGTAGATATTCATTTACATAAATAACAGAGACTAAAAATGCGAGTACTCATACGATGCGTCTCTAAGCTAGTTCTACCCCAATGTACCTAACCTAACCTAGGTGTAGGGAGAGGTATGAAGTAGGTGGAGTATTCCTTACTATGGTATACTAAGAGTATGTTAAGCCTAGTATGCCTAGTATGCCAAGAGTCCCTCTAGGTTTCTAGTCAGCTCCATACCTTAAGAATGAGAGAGGTGGGAATCTCTTGCCAGACTCGAACTCCAACACCCCGCGAGGGAAGTCAGATCACTGGAAGCTGGACTCTCTGCGTGCAGGGATGACAGCGTCTTCTCAGTGCGTCAGGCCGGGAAACGGGCTCCTCTGAAGTCGAGGTCTCCTCTGATTTACAAGGGCTAGGGAAGGTATATTTATACCTGAGAGGTACCGCAGAATGTTAGCATTGACGTGAATCGGACAGCGGAAGACGTCATGAATGAACCCCTAAGGTATAACGGTTCATGTCCTGTGCTAGGGAAACTCCCGAAGCCTAAGGGTCTGTTCTTCAAGAACTCGTTGTGACGTTAGGGTGGACGGATGTCGGAGACCATGCCTGTATTTGGAGTGCACGGTTTAATGCCTAAATAAGGACTGGGATTTTATGCCTATATAAGGGCAGGGCGAATTGTGCCTATATAAGGACATGATACAGGAAAACCCATGTACGGACACCCTAAGAGGCATACAACACCCACTCCACTTTCGTGTGTACGATAATAATAAAATGCTAAACATTTAACATGCTAAACATAAAATGGAGTACCGCATATTGCAAAAAAATTTCTTAAAAGCATTAAAAAGCATTTAAAAACCTATTAAACTGCAAAAGGTACTGTACATTTTAAGCATTGCTTTTCTCAGTTCAAGCATATATTTGGAAATAAAATGCAATTTGAATTAAAATAAGCAGTAATATTTACATGTGACAGAAAATGATCGATAAGTTGTTCAAAAATCAAAGTCATTTCATGTCATGAAAATTAAAGAACTGTTTAGACAAATAAGATGACAAAGTATCTGAGGAAGTACCGCGAAGTCCGTACTATAAGACTAGTTCTACTTCAAGCAGATTGAATTGCCATTTATTTTGAAAAAACGGAAAAAAGTTCAATTTGGGAAGAGTTCCAAGTTTTTGAAATATGAAGGCCAAATTTTACTGTGTCTCTGGTACACTTTGGGTTGAATCAGAGTCAGTGTACGGGTCTGGTGTAAACATGAGATCATCTATTTCTGTAGACAAAATATCGTCCACTGAAGTTGGTGTCAGTTGGAACACCTCGTGTAGTAGATTAATTGCACAGAGATGTGAAGCATCGCTTTCAGCATAGGATGCCTCAGCAATGTTCGCGTCCGTTGTTACCTGTGTGCCTGTAGATCCATCTCGTACCTCAGCAGCAGCTGGAAGTGACTGTGAGATCTCAATGAATGCCGTCATCAGGATTGGTAGCCTCTGGGGACAACACAGAGCATGGGCCGTTATCGGGTCCAGCAGAGTATCGATATCCGTTGGCGTTGCTGATGGAAATGTTAGACAGGTGTCTAACACGCATTCTTCACCGCATAGCAGGCATCGTAGAACAGGTAAGATGCAATCTTGCCAGATTGGTCTGAATGACAGGAACCACGTGGTATTAAGTTCCTGTAGACGAGTCATGCCCAAAAGCTGTACTATTCGCTCACGGCACTTCCGTTCAAGGAGAGCTTTCTCCACTTCGCTCTGAGTGATGTCTGCGAATAGGCTGGCCATAGCGTAATAGCAGGAAGAGAAATAGAATTCCGGCAACAAGTGCTAGAATTAATGGTATGCCACCAAACACCGAATGTGCAAAGTTCGGGATGATTCCGAGTATTGCCTGGAAAGGTGCTAAGAGACCGGAACAGATGCTCTTAAATACATGTACAATTCCACTTTTATCAGACATGTTAAAGATATGTCCTATCATTTCCACGAAATGTATAGGGCAGTTTGTACGTATTAAAGTCTGTATCTCAGCTGAAGTCCTTGCTACTTGTAGAGCATAGGTTTCTTTGGCCGAGGTCAAAGGCACTGTTTGCTGTAAAAGCATGGCTTTCATTCTGCTCAAAGTATCAAATCTTATAAAAGAGACTTTCAGCGAAGGCCACAAAGGCGACTCCCTGACTGTGTCTATTGGGAAAAACAATACTTGCATACAGCAAGTGACCCTGGAGTTGACCGTTACTAGATATGGGATGCCTGGCAACATGCCGCAGCAACTCTGATCATTCAACATGAGGTAACTCCCATTAGAGAGTTGTCCAAACGTTGGATTAATCACAGCAGCTGGTGTACCCTGCTGATGGCAAGACAAATTTGCCACAGAACCATTACAAGCCCCGAGTAAAGAAATGTCCTGACATATAAGTGAACCGCTCAGTGCACTTTTACAGTGTGTACCGCTCAAAAACACTTCACGATCCCCACTCCAACATCTATATGTATACGGTAAATCCCAAGATGTCTTAATGTATTCCTTACCCAACCTTTCATATTTGCCTGCTTGCATTTGTCTGAGGCAATACTGAAACTGAAAAATAGTCACAGGTAATGTGATTTTGCCATGAATGAGCCATTCTGTAGCTGGTTTTTCTGCCACTGTGAATGGTAACTTTTCCAGTTTTTCAATGCTCAGCACTGTATACTTTGCTCCTCTTTGTGCCAGTTCGATCTGTTTATCAGTTAGATTGTATTCTGCAAACAGAGCCGACGTGTTGATGAAACGCCAAGGCACATAGCCCGCACGCAAAGATTGCAGCGTCCAGCTTAATAACACAATAGAACGTAATTGTGATTGGCCTTGCTGTAACATCGCCAAATCGTGTTCTAGTATGTCGATAGCAGAGGATACAATGTTGTCCAGTGAATATATTCTGGAGGACAAAGTTGTTAACCCATTGTCGACCACAGTGAGTGTTTTCTCTAAATTAATACGATCAAGTTCACGTATTCGTTCTGCGGCCTCCATCTGTGACACTTTCCATGCTTCATTATAGGCAGCATAAATGCCGGCATATATGAAACGTTTTTGACGTGGTTTTCTTGGTCCAAGCAAGAATTTCCTAAGGTCTGCGTCTTCTGTAAGTAAGGATAAGTGTTGTTTCACATCCTGTAGTGTAGATTTCTGCAGCCAATCGAGGCATAATTTTCCTACACTGTATGTTGTTACTACCCCCGGATGCTGTCTTTGGACGTATCTTGGGTCTGGCCTATGAATAGTAAATCCCTGAGTTTTATTCAGGAATCTTTCCTGACAGTTGTTTGTGTCTGTGGGCCAGATCAACCATTTTTTCCAATCAGGATTAGATCTGTTGAGTTGTAGTATTTGGTCAACTGTAACCGCTGCCTGTGTATTGTTATCACTTGCAGGTGTTGGTACAGAAGGTGTTTTCATCTCTTTGATCTTGGCTAGTCCAAGACAAGATGTTTGTTGGACAGTTTCATTCAAAAACATTATTTGTTCAGGGATGATACAGGCTCTAAATAAAGCTTCTATCCCCTGCACTTGCCAATTTTTTGTACTCCAGACAGTTTTTGTGTCTATTGTGTCTTTCCATAAGTCGAAACCCTGTCTAGACAGTTGGGCAATAAATGTTGCAGAGTAAATCTGTTTTGTATTAGTTAACATAATTTTCAGTCCTGTTTTGTTTACATTTTTATAGTAAAACGTTTCTGGATCAGATGTATTGTAACCTGAAAAATATGGAAACTTGTTAGCAAATGTTTTTGAACTACCTTTTGGTGGTGTAGGACAATGCTCCCATTGGTTAAACATAAACACATTTCTAGGGTATGCAGATTTATGCAAATAATGATGACCATAGTGGTTATAGCAATACAGCTGTTCATAGTCTGATGAACCCGCTAAATATTCATTTTTAGAAAATGCAGCAGATTTTTCTAGGTCAAACATTATGTCGTTAACAGTCTCAAAGTCCCAATCATCAGAATAGGTACTGGACGAAATTAGATCACTTAGTGAAATTTTAAACAAATGTGGAATGTTCAATTGTTCCGTCGGACCAAAGATATCAAAATCTGTTTTGTCCCACACAATACCATCCTGTATAGGAACGGCTGTGATGTTCACTGTTGACAAGTCTCTTGCTTCACGATGGGAAGATTTATGAGGTTTCAAAAGTACGTTCACATCTTTTCCTTCAGTGGTCACATGGATGTATCTGCCATTTATAAGCACGCTCACAGTTATAACCAAAGCTAGCCAAAGCAGGAAAACAAATATTCCAGAAATAATCCAGAGTTCAATCCATGGGGAAACCAGATAAGTCTTTTTCAGAAAGTGAAGAAAGTCTTGTACTTGCTGCTTGAATGTTAATGATGCTGGCGTCGTTTCAGGTTCACTCGGATCTTCTGAGAACGTATCAAATTTAATGAAATAGCCAGAAGCAGTTCTGTCAATTGTTGGAATTGCATCAGGATTTGTAGAAATCGCTGGAACCAGTTGATCACTTGCTACATTGGTGTAGACAGGTGTATTTGGACGAACTGTTACTTGATTTTCAAGAGGGATGAGTTCCATAGCATTGTTGCTTAGTCCTTCATTTGTTACTGCTGAATTCCCAATTGTTATCAGTCTTTCAGTCTGAACCTCTTGGATAGTAGCGAGAGGAGTGTGTCTGCTACTAGGTCGGAGTCCACGAGGCCTACTACTTAGTATTGGCCACATACTGTGGTTTGATGAGGTCAATGGACACAAATCTTTTCTCCTTTCTTCCAGCAAGGGGCGGCAGAAGTACTGTTCTTGTTCCTTGAACTGCTAGGACAGGTACTGGTTGTCTGTAAGAAGGTCCAAATTCCTTCTTGTCGCAATCTTTTCTCTGACTAGATCCCCAACTTTTGGAATCCAGACAGGCCTTGCTGGGACCGCCGGTTTTTCCCCAGTGGTGGTTGGCTGCAGGAATACGTTGCTTTGTTTCAATCTTAGTTCATTGAGTTCCTGTAAAACAGCCAAAGGATCTTTGATATCAAACGGTTTATTTTCCACCACTGTGCCTACGTGATCGAGGTCTGGTACCCACATTCTTGTCCCAAATAGGACCTCATATGGAGTGACCCCCTAGAGAACTTCTTGGCAGGTTATTTAATGAGCGTTGGACCCCATAAAGATGTTTGACCCACCCATCACCCGAACCTAATACCCTAGCTGTTATAGACTGCTTTATGTCCCGGTTTTTCATTTCCACAACCGAATTTCCCTCAGGATGGAATGGAGAGGAGTACCGCAATGCAACGCCCAGACTGGCCATGGCTTCTTTGTAAGCCCGAGAGCTAAACGCAGGGCCCTGGTCAGAATGTAGCGTGCCTATTGCGTATGTGACGATAAAGACTCGCAAATCTTTTATAACAGTTCGAGCGTCAGCCGAGCGCTGAGGCCATATCCATAGGAACCTAGAACATGAATCCACTGCAACCATGATATATTTGATAGTTACCGTCCCTTTGCAAGGGACCGCAGTGGTCCAGGTAAACACAAGCTAATGGTTTGTCTGCAATTAACAGGGGTGTCTGCACAGGACGTTTTACTGTTGAGACTTTCATCTGTTGGCAAATATCACATTCTAAAACAGAGGGGCATATTAACAACGGCCAGCGATAATTATCGCTGGCCGTGCTTAGCGATAATTATATTATCGCAGGCTATCTCTGGCATTTATCGCCCTGGTAGCGCGTTATTAACAACGCGTTACTCCAGGGCGATAAAAATTCCGGAGATAGCGAGGTTATTGCCCTTTTGCAGGGAACATCGCTGGTTTTCCAGCGATGTTCCCTGCAAAAGGGCGATAACCTTGCTGATACGACCCTGTGGTCGTATCAGCAGAATCCACCTCCTATGCCTAACATAGGTAAGTCAGGATTATAGCAGACGTTAGATTTTAGCGAAAACGGCCGTTTTCGCCAAAATCTAACGTCTGCTATAATCCTGTGGGCTGCCTTGTAAATATTGCGATGTGAACATCGGCGATATTTGCAACGTAGCCCATCCGGGAGTACGCCAGTAACGCCCACTTTGCATCTCATTAGAGATGCAAGGATGGGCGTTGGGGGAAGGGCGATAGCGCAAGGATTCACGCGATAGCGTGACCTTGCTGATTAGGCGATAGAATTATCGCCGCTTTCCGTCCGAAAACGGACGCTAAAGCGGCGATAATTGCTTATCGCCTCGTTGTTAATATGCCCCATAGTTCTTTGTTTGTTTCTGAATGCCAGGCCACCAATATCTTTGCTTGAGTAAAGATACTGTTGCAGAAACACCTGCATGGGCAGAAGCTATCCCTTCGTGTGCTGCTAGGATTAGTCCTAATCTACGTTCCTTGTTTGGAATTACCCTATCCCCCACTCCAGGGATTCGAGCAAAAGGAACGTTGTTCGCATCAATTACATAAGAGTACTTGAGTGGAAACTTTTTTGGTAACGCTGCACCACTGCCTTTGCTTGTAGCATTGACAGCCAACATTATCTCACTGTCTATTTTCGTTTTTGAACGAGTGATCGCAGCTATGGAAGCCGCTCTGAACAGCCCCTTTGCGGCTTCGTCAGCCAATGAATTCCTGCAACGTCAACGCCATCACGTTGATGACTCAGTGTGTGGATCACGTGAGCCTTTGGTAGTTCGTTTTTCAACTGAACTACTTGTTCCCAAAGCGTTTTGTGCTTTATTGTGCCACCTTTCGCATCTTTGAACCCGTTTTCAAGCCAGTTTTGTATATATTCATTATACGACTGAACACAGTAAAAGGAATCGCACACTATTAGTGTGGGGAATTCTCGATCTGTACTTTCAAGTGCCAGTTTGAATGCTTGTAGTTCAGCTCGCTGAGCTGTGCAATCTCCTAGAGACTGGGTTTTTGTGACCATAGGTCTGAAGATGCCATCTCGCTTGCGACCTTTAACGATTGCACACGCTGCACTGTAAGCTTGCTTACTCCCTGTTGCGGGCTGTGCGGATCCGTCAGTGTAAATTATGAATTCGTACTAATTGAGAGGCAGGATTTCAGTAGGCAGAGGACATTCTTGTTCATATTGCAGGAACGCTTGTGTTTTTAAATCAGGATCAAAAACATATTCAACATCTGTTGCAGCAAGAGAATTAAGCGATACCAAAGGGGATGATGGACGGAGCGCTTGAGCAAATCAAACACTCACCCCCAGTCAACTGATCTGGGTTTAATCCATCATCATTCTTTAGCTCACTCCACCACTCCAGTTCAGACATGGCCATATGCAAATCAGTCTGACCCTGTGCCTCATGGGAACAGTCCAGCCCGGGCTGCCAAGCCATGTCTTCCCTGGACCGGAAACAAGCATCCTGGGACCGGTTTCTGGCTAATCAGCCGTCATCAGCCAGGCTTGCTTGAATCCAGTGGCAAAGTGAGCAAGGGACCCACGTCTGGGCATACCCTGCCAACTTAGGGCGAACAAAGCGATACCAAAGGGGATGATGGACGGAGCGCTTGAGCAAATCAAACACTCACCCCCAGTCAACTGATCTGGGTTTAATCCATCATCATTCTTTAGCTCACTCCACCACCCCAGTTCAGACATGGCCATATGCAAATCAGTCTGACCCTGTGCCTCATGGGAACAGTCCAGCCCGAACTGCCAAGCCATGTCTTCCCTGGACCGGAAACAAGCATCCTGGGACCGGTTTCTGGCTAATCAGCCGTCATCAGCCAGGCTAGCTTGAATCCAGTGGCAAAGTGAGCAAGGGACCCACGTCTGGGCATACCCTGCCAACTTAGGGCGAACAAAGCGATACCAAAGGGGATGATGGACGGAGCGCTTGAGCAAATCAAACACTCACCCCCAGTCAACTGATCTGGGTTTAATCCATCATCATTCTTTAGCTCACTCCACCACCCCAGTTCAGACATGGCCATATGCAAATCAGTCTGACCCTGTGCCTCATGGGAACAGTCCAGCCCGAACTGCCAAGCCATGTCTTCCCTGGACTGGAAACAAGCATCCTGGGACCGGTTTCTGGCTAATCAGCCGTCATCAGCCAGGCTTGCTTGAATCCAGTGGCAAAGTGAGCAAGGGACCCACGTCTGGGCATACCCTGCCAACTTAGGGCGAACAAAGCGATACCAAAGGGGATGATGGACGGAGCGCTTGAGCAAATCAAACACTCACCCCCAGTCAACTGATCTGGGTTTAATCCATCATCATTCTTTAGCTCACTCCACCACCCCAGTTCAGACATGGCCATATGCAAATCAGTCTGACCCTGTGCCTCATGGGAACAGTCCAGCCCGAACTGCCAAGCCATGTCTTCCCTGGACCGGAAACAAGCATCCTGGGACCGGTTTCTGGCTAATCAGCCGTCATCAGCCAGGCTAGCTTGAATCCAGTGGCAAAGTGAGCAAGGGACCCACGTCTGGGCATACCCTGCCAACTTAGGGCGAACAAAGCGATACCAAAGGGGATGATGGACGGAGCGCTTGAGCAAATCAAACACTCACCCCCAGTCAACTGATCTGGGTTTAATCCATCATCATTCTTTAGCTCACTCCACCACCCCAGTTCAGACATGGCCATATGCAAATCAGTCTGACCCTGTGCCTCATGGGAACAGTCCAGCCCGGGCTGCCAAGCCATGTCTTCCCTGGACCGGAAACAAGCATCCTGGGACCGGTTTCTGGCTAATCAGCCGTCATCAGCCAGGCTTGCTTGAATCCAGTGGCAAAGTGAGCAAGGGACCCACGTCTGGGCATACCCTGCCAACTTAGGGCGAACAAAGCGATACCAAAGGGGATGATGGACGGAGCGCTTGAGCAAATCAAACACTCACCCCCAGTCAACTGATCTGGGTTTAATCCATCATCATTCTTTAGCTCACTCCACCACCCCAGTTCAGACATGGCCATATGCAAATCAGTCTGACCCTGTGCCTCATGGGAACAGTCCAGCCCGAACTGCCAAGCCATGTCTTCCCTGGACCGGAAACAAGCATCCTGGGACCGGTTTCTGGCTAATCAGCCGTCATCAGCCAGGCTAGCTTGAATCCAGTGGCAAAGTGAGCAAGGGACCCACGTCTGGGCATACCCTGCCAACTTAGGGCGAACAAAGCGATACCAAAGGGGATGATGGACGGAGCGCTTGAGCAAATCAAACACTCACCCCCAGTCAACTGATCTGGGTTTAATCCATCATCATTCTTTAGCTCACTCCACCACCCCAGTTCAGACATGGCCATATGCAAATCAGTCTGACCCTGTGCCTCATGGGAACAGTCCAGCCCGAACTGCCAAGCCATGTCTTCCCTGGACCGGAAACAAGCATCCTGGGACCGGTTTCTGGCTAATCAGCCATCATCAGCCAGGCTAGCTTGAATCCAGTGGCAAAGTGAGCAAGGGACCCACGTCTGGGCATACCCTGCCAACTTAGGGCAAACAAAGCGATACCAAAGGGGATGATGGACGGAGCGCTTGAGCAAATCAAACACTCACCCCCAGTCAACTGATCTGGGTTTAATCCATCATCATTCGTTAGCTCACTCCACCACCCCAGTTCAGACATGGCCATATGCAAATCAGTCTGACCCTGTGCCTCATGGGAACAGTCCAGCCCGAGCTGCCAAGCCATGTCTTCCCTGGACCGGAAACAAGCATCCTGGGACCGGTTTCTGGCTAATCAGCCGTCATCAGCCAGGCTAGCTTGAATCCAGTGGCAAAGTGAGCAAGGGACCCACGTCTGGGCATACCCTGCCAACTTAGGGCGAACAAAGCGATACCAAAGGGGATGATGGACGGAGCGCTTGAGCAAATCAAACACTCACCCCCAGTCAACTGATCTGGGTTTAATCCATCATCATTCTTTAGCTCACTCCACCACCCCAGTTCAGACATGGCCATATGCAAATCAGTCTGACCCTGTGCCTCATGGGAACAGTCCAGCCCGAACTGCCAAGCCATGTCTTCCCTGGACTGGAAACAAGCATCCTGGGACCGGTTTCTGGCTAATCAGCCGTCATCAGCCAGGCTAGCTTGAATCCAGTGGCAAAGTGAGCAAGGGACCCACGTCTGGGCATACCCTGCCAACTTAGGGCGAACAAAGCGATACCAAAGGGGATGATGGAAGGAACGCTTGAGCAAATCAAACACTCATCCCCAGTCAACTGATCTGGGTTTAATCCATCATCATTCTTTAGCTCACTCCACCACCCCAGTTCAGACATGGCCATATGCAAATCAGTCTGACTCTGTGCCTCATGGGAACAGTCCGGCCCGAACTGCCAAGCCATGTCTTCCTTGGACCGGAAACAAGCATCCTGGGACCGGTTTCTGGCTAATCAGCCGTCATCAGCCAGGCTAGCTTGAATCCAGTGGCAAAGTGAGCAAGGGACCCACGTCTGGGCATACCCTGCCAACTTAGGGCGAACAAAGCGATACCAAAGGGGATGATGGACGGAGCGCTTGAGCAAATCAAACACTCACCCCCAGTCAACTGATCTGGGTTTAATCCATCATCATTCTTTAGCTCACTCCACCACCCCAGTTCAGACATGGCCATATGCAAATCAGTCTGACCCTGTGCCTCATGGGAACAGTCCAGCCCGAACTGCCAAGCCATGTCTTCCCTGGACCGGAAACAAGCATCCTGGGACCGGTTTCTGGCTAATCAGCCGTCATCAGCCAGGCTAGCTTGAATCCAGTGGCAAAGTGAGCAAGGGACCCACGTCTGGGCATACCCTGCCAACTTAGGGCGAACAAAGCGATACCAAAGGGGATGATGGACGGAGCGCTTGAGCAAATCAAACACTCACCCCCAGTCAACTGATCTGGGTTTAATCCATCATCATTCTTTAGCTCACTCCACCACCCCAGTTCAGACATGGCCATATGCAAATCAGTCTGACCCTGTGCCTCATGGGAACAGTCCAGCCCGAACTGCCAAGCCATGTCTTCCCTGGACCGGAAACAAGCATCCTGGGACCGGTTTCTGGCTAATCAGCCGTCATCAGCCAGGCTAGCTTGAATCCAGTGGCAAAGTGAGCAAGGGACCCACGTCTGGGCATACCCTGCCAACTTAGGGCGAACAAAGCGATACCAAAGGGGATGATGGACGGAGCGCTTGAGCAAATCAAACACTCACCCCCAGTCAACTGATCTGGGTTTAATCCATCATCATTCTTTAGCTCACTCCACCACCCCAGTTCAGACATGGCCATATGCAAATCAGTCTGACCCTGTGCCTCATGGGAACAGTCCAGCCCGAACTGCCAAGCCATGTCTTCCCTGGACCGGAAACAAGCATCCTGGGACCGGTTTCTGGCTAATCAGCCGTCATCAGCCAGGCTAGCTTGAATCCAGTGGCAAAGTGAGCAAGGGACCCACGTCTGGGCATACCCTGCCAACTTAGGGCGAACAAAGCGATAACAAAGGGGATGATGGACAGAGCGCTTGAGCAAATCAAACACTCACCCCCAGTCAACTGATCTGGGTTTAATCCATCATCATTCTTTAGCTCACTCCACCACCCCAGTTCAGACATGGCCATATGCAAATCAGTCTGACCCTGTGCCTCATGGGAACAGTCCAGCCCGAACTGCCAAGCCATGTCTTCCCTGGACCGTAAACAAGCATTCTGTGACCGGTTTCTGGCTAATCAGCCATCATCAGCCAGGCTAGCTTGAATCCAGTGGCAAAGTGAGCAAGGGACCCACGTCTGGGCATACCCTGCCAACTTAGGGCGAACAAAGCGATACCAAAGGGGATGATGGACGGAGCGCTTGAGCAAATCAAACACTCACCCCCAGTCAACTGATCTGGGTTTAATCCATCATCATTCTTTAGCTCACTCCACCACCCCAGTTCAGACATGGCCATATGCAAATCAGTCTGACCCTGTGCCTCATGGGAACAGTCCAGCCCGAACTGCCAAGCCATGTCTTCCCTGGACCGGAAACAAGCATCCTGGGACCGGTTTCTGGCTAATCACCCGTCATCAGCCAGGCTAGCTTGAATCCAGTGGCAAAGTGAGCAAGGGACCCACGTCTGGGCATAGCCTGCCAACTTAGGGCGAACAAAGCGATACCAAAGGGGATGATGGACGGAGCGCTTGAGCAAATCAAACACTCACCCCCAGTCAACTGATCTGGGTTTAAACCATCATCATTCTTTAGCTCACTCCACCACCCCAGTTCAGACATGGCCATATGCAAATCAGTCTGACCCTGTGCCTCATGGGAACAGTCCAGCCCGAACTGCCAAGCCATGTCTTCCCTGGACCGGAAACAAGCATCCTGGGACCGGTTTCTGGCTAATCAGCCGTCATCAGCCAGGCTAGCTTGAATCCAGTGGCAAAGTGAGCAAGGGACCCACGTCTGGGCATACACTGCCAACTTAGGGCGAACAAAGCGATACCAAAGGGGTTGATGGACGGAGCGCTTGAGCAAATCAAACACTCACCCCCAGTCAACTGATCTGGGTTTAATCCATCATCATTCTTTAGCTCACTCCACCACCCCAGTTCAGACATGGCCATATGCAAATCAGTCTGAACCTGTGCCTCATGGGAACAGTCCAGCCCGAACTGCCAAGCCATGTCTTCCCTGGACCGGAAACAAGCATCCTGGGACCGGTTTCTGGCTAATCAGCCGTCATCAGCCAGGCTAGCTTGAATCCAGTGGCAAAGTGAGCAAGGGACCCACGTCTGGGCATACCCTGCCAACTTAGGGCGAACAAAGCGATACCAAAGGGGATGATGGACGGAGCGCTTGAGCAAATCAAACACTCACCCCCAGTCAACTGATCTGGGTTTAATCCATCATCATTCTTTAGCTCACTCCACCACCCCAGTTCAGACATGGCCATATGCAAATCAGTCTGACCCTGTGCCTCATGGGAACAGTCCAGCCCGAGCTGCCAAGCCATGTCTTCCCTGGACCGGAAACAAGCATCCTGGGACCGGTTTCTGGCTAATCAGCCGTCATCAGCCAGGCTAGCTTGAATCCAGTGGCAAAGTGAGCAAGGGACCCACGTCTGGGCATACCCTGCCAACTTAGGGCGAACAAAGCGATACCAAAGGGGATGATGGACGGAGCGCTTGAGCAAATCAAATACTCACCCCCAGTCAACTGATCTGGGTTTAATCCATCATCATTCTTTAGCTCACTCCACCACCCCAGTTCAGACATGGCCATATGCAAATCAGTCTGACCCTGTGCCTCATGGGAACAGTCCAGCCCGAGCTGCCAAGCCATGTCTTCCCTGGACCGGAAACAAGCATCCTGGGACCGATTTCTGGCTAATCAGCCGTCATCAGCCAGGCAAGCTTGAATCCAGTGGCAAAGTGAGCAAGGGACCCACGTCTGGGCATACCCTGCCAACTTAGGGCGAACAAAGCGATACCAAAGGGGATGATGGACGGAGCGCTTGAGCAAATCAAACACTCACCCCCAGTCAACTGATCTGGGTTTAATCCATCATCATTCTTTAGCTCACTCCACCACCCCAGTTCAGACATGGCCATATGCAAATCAGTCTGACCCTGTGCCTCATGGGAACAGTCCAGCCCGAACTGCCAAGCCATGTCTTCCCTGGACCGGAAAGAAGCATCCTGGGACCGGTTTCTGGCTAATCAGGCGTCATCAGCCAGGCTAGCTTGAATCCAGTGGCAAAGTGAGCAAGGGACCCACGTCTGGGCATACCCTGCCAACTTAGGGCGAACAAAGCGATACCAAAGGGGATGATGGACGGAGCGCTTGAGCAAATCAAACACTCACCCCCAGTCAACTGATCTGGGTTTAATCCATCATCATTCTTTAGCTCACTCCACCACCCCAGTTCAGACATGGCCATATGCAAATCAGTCTGACCCTGTGCCTCATGGGAACAGTCCAGCCCGAACTGCCAAGCCATGTCTTCCCTGGACCGGAAACAAGCATCCTGGGACCGGTTTCTGGCTAATCAGCCGTCATCAGCCAGGCTAGCTTGAATCCAGTGGCAAAGTGAGCAAGGGACCCACGTCTGGGCATACCCTGCCAACTTAGGGTGAACAAAGCGATACCAAAGGGGATGATGGACGGAGCGCTTGAGCAAATCAAACACTCACCCCCTGTCAACTGATCTGGGTTTAATCCATCATCATTCTTTAGCTCACTCCACGACCCCAGTTCAGACATGGCCATATGCAAATCAGTCTGACCCTGTGCCTCATGGGAACAGTCCAGCCCGAACTGCCAAGCCATGTCTTCCCAGCAAGAGAATTAACCCATTGTATCCATCTTGGATGTAATGCTTTAGCATTTGGAATGCTTTCTTTTGTGACCGCTTCTAAAGCTGGTACTGGGGTTACGACAATAATGCGTTTCCCTTGGGCTAGGGCTCTTTCTTTTGCTACCGCGGTTTGAACTGCTGTCAGAATTTTTTCAGTTGAAGTGAAGCGCATATCCGCTTGTGTATACAAATGAGATTTGTATGCGATTGGTATTTTTTCACCCTTGTTAAATGTTAAGTAGGTGAATCTGCATTGACCCAAAATTATTCGGATCACCAGGTTGCGTTGACTTACGCGTGTTTGTAAGTGATTTGTTGCTAACATGTTAGCCTGGAGTGAACGCAAGATTTCTGTGTGTTCATGTGTCCAATTTTTGATTGAAAAATCAGGTTTGATTAATGCGTAGAGAGGTTTAACCCTTTCTGCGTAATTTAGAATGTATGTTCTTCCAAAATTTAGGAAACCCAGGATGGATTGTAAGTTTTTTAGCGTTTTTGGAGGTTGGAGCAGTGCACATTCCTCTAGAAAGTTAGCTGCCAAGCTCTTGCCTTCACTTGAAAGCTCATATCCTAGAAATAGGACATTGAGATGGGCAATTCTGGACTTTTTGAAGTTGAATTTGTAGCCCTCAGAGGCGAAGCCCAGTATAATGGTGCTCACCCTGTTCAAGTGTTTATCCAGGTCATTGTCTGTCAGATAGATGTCATCGACATATGACAATGCCTCATTGTCATAAATTTGTAGTAACTCCGTTACCCTCGCAGAGAATAACCCCGGACTGTTCTTGAACCCTTGTGGGATTTGACAAAATTGACGCTGGGTCCCCATTATGGAGAAAGCTGTTAAGTACCTGCTTTCAGGTGCTATGTTTTGACAAAAGAAACCATTTGAGATGTCTAATGTGGTTTTATATTTTTTACGCACAATGTTATTCATTAATGCTGTGCTATGTGCATTTTGCACTGCAAATGTTTTAGAACAAGTGTTTAAGTGTCTGTAATCCAAAACTAGACGATATGTATTGTCTGGTTTGGAGACAGGAAACAAAGGATTGTTCATTCAGGAGGTGCATGTTTCAATCACCCCCTGGTATTCAAGTTGATATAAGATCTCCCTGACCTGTTTTTTAGCTTCTTGCTTTATTGGGTACTGCCTTTGTGCAGTTGGTTCATGTTTCAGATGTATTTTATGGTGAGGGGAGTCCTCATCCCATCCTACATGATTTTTATATAATGCTGGGGCCTGGGCTACTGCCCATTTCCTGGCATATGTATATTTTAGGTGAATTGGAATATGGTTGGAGAAGGCAGGCATAATAATGTCCTCGCCGTGTGGGCACTCCCTGACAAATTGTGGTGGCCAGACTTTTTCTGCTAGAAGTATGTCATAGCCCCTTGATAGTCTTTCCCAAAAAAGTGCTTTCACCTGTCTAGGTATGTCTCCCTCCATCCGGAGTGTTATTTCATATAACTTTTGTGGAGTACTAACCCTGGTGTCTACAGTCTCAACTGCAATGTACTCATTCAAGTTCATTATCTCCAGAAGTTCCTTCAGGTTCTGGCGAGCTATTGTGACTTCTGCTGCACTGTCCAGCATTGTCTGAGCCCATTCTCCGTTCCTGAGTTGTGTTCTCAGTATTCTCGGCATGTCTGATCTTCAGACCCGCTACTTTATTTTTGGAGAATTAAGGTTTTGATTTGTTTTTCGGAACGTGTTTGTCGTTTTTTGATTTCACGCGTTCTTCTCTATGTTCTGACCGTCCTCTTCTTTCCGATGTCTGTGACGAGATCTGAAAGGTACGAGAGGAACGTGTATCAGTATCTTGATACCTGTCAGGTTTTCTTAAATTATCCCTATTCCTGAGGTTATACCTCCTTTCAGAGGGCTCCTTTTGAGGAGACCTACCTCGGCATTGAGAACGTTTCTCGTTTGAATTTTGTTAGTCTCCCAGTTCTTTTTAGAAGATGTAGGAGTTTGTTTAATGGAGTCCTTCTCAGGACTTTCAGATAGTTTTGGCTTCACTGGTCTTCCACCCAAACTATCTCTGCCTAATTCTGCATAAGATTGTTCTATAATTCCGGGTAGCTCAGTTTGATGTTCTGTAACATCGTATTCCCTTAATTTTTGGCGGATCGCCACTGCTGCTGCCTCCCCTTTAATATTAGATAATATTATTGTTGAGACCTGGTCGAAATTTTTCAGTAATTTCATACCTAAATTTAGAGCAGGCTCTGCCCCGTATTCGTTTTGAATTTGTTTCAGGACATCTGGTATTACCGCAATTGACGGAATGCCATGTGTTTTAGTATAGATGGCAGCAAAGACTGAGCCCCAAGTGGTGCAGTCTTCCAGTTGTGGTGTGATCCCCATTGGTAAACTGATTGTTAGGATTCTGTGTTTCTCATACGGGCTAGTATTTGGAAATACTGCTTCGATTTGAGTAATTTTTTGAGCTATCCAGAATGGAATTTGCTCACGTTTTGTGGGCATTTTTCCCATGACTGCGTATAGAGTCTGTGGTGTAATTTTTAGTGTATTCCCCTGTTGAGGAGTTTGATTTGGAAGTGGCAATGGTGGTTGGACTGTGAAAGTCCGCATGACATATTGGACTAATTGTCTGTATATTTTAATTAACTCTGTAAGTTGAGTAAGTAGTTCCTCATCTGACATTATATCCAGTTCAGGATGAGGTGTGTAGCCGGCTAGAATCGGCCATGTTGCTCCTGGTCTACCTAGTGGACCGAGCCTGGTAATGTTTCTGTGATGTTTTAGGGCGCCTTTAAACCAGAGCTGATGCTCCTGGTATGTTAGTGGAATTTCAATATCCTCGAAAGGAATATATTCCTCTGGTGGATCATCTTCTTTGTAGAAGTGAAACAGTTTTGTTACTGAATTTGATTCAGGAAATATTACCCATGAATAGAATACCTCTGTCTGAAAGGATTCGTGTGCCTCTATCACGAAAACTGCTCTACCACCTCTTGGTGGTAGGCCGTGTTTTATGAGTTTTAAAGTGATGGCTCTTCTTAAGTTTGGATTGATGTCTATGACACCCTCCTCGGTTTCAATAAAACCTGTGATGTTATAAGCTGTTACAGCTGGTGGACCCGCAACGTCACCATTGTCGGAGTCGGGCATTTTGTTTTTTGAAAAATGTAGAACAAGTTTCAAGGAAACAAAGATAAGGTGCACAATATTTTGGAACACTGTATCCTTCAACGTTGAGCAAACCAAACAGCTAATATATAGGGTGCTTCCCTATGTAGACGTGGTGGATACTTAACCCTGCCCACTCCAGACGTCTTTTGGAGTATATGGGTAGGGGTCTCTGAGAGAAAAAGCACGGCTGAGTTACTCAGTATCTAACGTTAAATTACTGCCTTACCAAACGTTGGGCGCCATGTAGTGTAGCTCCTATTTCCCTAATAGGCTCTGCGCATTGGAATAATATACCCTATAGGTTTGACATAGGACTGAGGTCGGTATGTCCCTATCGAGTATATTAAACTTAATTACTTGTGCCAGCTAGCTCAGAGGCCACTAGAAACTCCTTGGATAACAAGAAGGGAGTAGTTTCTGGCAGCCGCAAAACATGACAACTTTGTTTCCTTTTAGAATCAGAACGTGTCCCAGAGTCGTGGAAACAATAGATAACTATTTCACTCAGCTCAATCGTGCATGCTTAGTTTTCCTCAAAGTTACACAGGAAGAATAGACGGGCGTTTCAATAAAAGATTTATTGAACAGTCTTGTTTCTCGTGTAAGTAATATGTGCAGTTATGATCACAAGACAGTATGCAAGATAAATAATGTACAGCGTAAGCAGTAGAAATAAATAATACTGCGCTAGCATGATCTTTAGTAGATATTCATTTACATAAATAACAGAGACTAAAAATGCGAGTACTCATACGATGCGTCTCTAAGCTAGTTCTACCCCAATGTACCTAACCTAGGTGTAGGGAGAGGTATGAAGTAGGTAGAGTATTCCTTACTATGGTATACTAAGAGTATGTTAAGCCTAGTATGCCAAGAGTCCCTCTAGGTTTCTAGTCAGCTCCATACCTTAAGAATGAGAGAGGTGGGAATCTCTTGCCAGACTCGAACTCCAACACCCCGCGAGGGAAGTCAGATCACTGGAAGCTGGACTCTCTGCGTGCAGGGATAACAGCGTCTTCTCAGTGCGTCAGGCCGGGAAACGGGCTCCTCTGAAGTCGAGGTCTCCTCCGATTTACAAGGCTAGGGAAGGTATATTTATACCTGAGAGGTACCTCAGAATGTTACCATTGACGTGAATCGGACAGCGGAAGACGTCATGAATGAACCCCTAAGGTATAACGGTTCATGCATAATAGATGAGTCCTTGAAGAAATCAATAGTCCTGTGCTAGGGAAACTCCCGAAGCCTAAGGGTCTGTTCTTCAAGAACTCGTTGTGACGTTAGGGTGGACGGATGTCGGAGACCATGCCTGTATTTGGAGTTCACGGTTTAATACCTAAATAAGGACTGGGATTTTATGCCTATATAAGGGCAGGGCGAATTGTGCCTATATAAGGACATGATACAGGAAAACCCATGTACGGACACCCTAAGAGGAATACAACACCATGTCGACGATCAGAGTTTATCAAGCACAAGCACTTTTTCCCTATCTGGGTTTGGTATTTGCTGCTAATGGTCTGTGGACCGACCATACTGTTTATTGCAGGACTAAGTTTTCTAGGTCAGTTAACACAGTACTCAGTTTGCCCCAACCCAGGAGGACGGGGGGCTATTTTACCCATTAAAAAAGAAAATTCAACTCAGTGTACACGGACAGCAACCTATGGTGCTGAGGTATGGGGCATTGCTAAATGTCATAACATCCAACTTGAGGAGAATAGGCTCTGTCGCAAGTTCTTGGGTGCCCCAATCTCTTCTTCTCAATTTGTGTGCCATAGTGAACTTAAGCTACACTATATCGGAAATTATATTAGAGTGCATCCAGCTCTATTTTGGTTAACCATACGGAAAAACAAGGCAGCGTCCCTCACTAGAGATATCATAGCTGATTGTCTCAAATGTGAGAAAGGTATAGAAATTCCATGGCTAGCGGAGGTGGGATCCAGTTTAATCCCAATGATCTAGATACTGTAAATAAAAGGGAGTTGCGGGCAGCCCTGTGTAGGTGCTATAACGAGGAAAGACTGACCACACAGTCATGTAAATCGAGTATAGTTGTGTACCTGAATATTGAGAATGATCAACACTTGCCCAGCTATTTGACCAAATCTATGGGTCGATGGAAGCGTGACCTCCTGTTCCACCTAAGAGCAAGCACTGTCAAACGTCTACTATGCTTTCCTCTGGGCTTCCAAGCAAATCCTGATTTTATTCCTCGTCCTTGTAATGGGCACTCGGGCCAAACTCTATTACATTTCCTATTTTTCTGTAAGTTCTATGAACAATATACTAAGTCTTTCTTGCTCCCTTATTTTAAAAAAAGATCACATATCGATTTTAGAGATGCCCACAAAACCCTACTCGCACTGGGCGAGGATGAGCTAATAATTCGCATGGGCACCTTCCTGGAAATTGCGGTTAGAGCACGCATCGCAATTAGGGCACCCGGTTTTATGGTATTTATTTTTTGGGCATTTTCGACTGTATTCATCCATATTTATTTTTTGTCAACTTTATCTGTATTTATCCATATTTATTATGGGTTTTGTGAAAAAAATAAAACTGAAACTGGTATTTTTCCACATTTATTTAACCAATAAATATGCAGTCATGTTTGAATGCCTGCCAGATTTCAGTGATATGAACACCCGCAGAAGATAAATCAATGCCCTTATATGAAAATATGCACATTTCAGTATCAGGCTTGTGCATATATACTGCTGTTTAAGCCTCTTTACTAAAATTAATTTCTTTTTTAACCCCCTTACCTACCAATCCACACAGTTATTGGCCTGGCACTTGTGGCAAAGTGTATTTAGAATCACTCAAAAGGCACCCAATTTCAGTTTTTATCCACATTTAAAAATAAATACAGACAAGAAAATAAATGGTTTTCTGTCTGTATTTATCTGTAAAAATGGAAAACAGGGAGCCTTAATCTCAATGAATTCTGTCTAATTGCACTTTATAGTTTGTACTTGTGAGAGGCTGGCTCAGTATATAATGTACACTTATGTAAGTGGACACCTTGCACTGATCCAGACAACCCTTATGGTGATTTTAGGGGTCTTCGACAACCTTAGAAAGCTCTCTAAGTGGTAGCTGTGGATAGCAGCCTTCAGGCTTAGTCCAGAAGGAGTATAAAGCAGCTTTTTTACCAGAACGTAATCTTATAAGTATAGATTAAGTGAAAAAGAACCACACAGTGTATTTATAAAAATATGTATTTATTATAAGACACTCACTAACACATACAGGTAGCTCCTAGCTGGAGATATACATAATGCACACAATACTTTGCAATAGAAACAGGTAAGTACCACAGACTACACAGTGGTCCCCAGGGGGTGACCAAACCATATACTAAAATAGTGGTATGTGAACCACGACGAGTCAAGACAATACTCAGAGGATGAAGAAGGGCCGGGGACCCAAGGAACCACCCAAGGTGAGTATCTAGGAGCCCCACGGATGTCGTGTGCAGTGTAGGAACACAACTGCGTTCTCCCTACAAATCAACGTGTAAGTCGGGGTTGCAATTTTAAAGAAAGAGGAACCTTCCCAGTGGACCCTGAAGAAACCCAGTGGAAGACAAGAGGTTGGAGAGCCACCCCACCTGTGGATACCCTTGGAACCAGGTTACTTGCACCAGGGAAGCCGGGTGCATAGGTATGAAGTGGCGTCGGAAACCGTTGAACTCAATGGGAGACTTCAGGAAGATGCCGCTGTTGGAGAAGGTGAAAGTGTCTGGTGGAACCCAAAGGTGAATTCAAGGTGGAGAGTACTTTCAAGCAGAGGGGACAGAGTCTAGTTCACTCTGGGGTGACCAGGGGGCACAGAAGACGAATATCCACTGATGTCAGGTGTTGCAGGAAGGATGACGGTGACCTTGGAGCTTCGGCTGGGAGGACCAGGTGATGCTGTGGAAGACCAGGAGCCATTCACAAGCTGTACCACATCAGATGTCGAAAGTTGAGGGGTCGGTGTCCGTCGGGAACACCAACAAGCCTTGGCAACTGCAAACAAAGGGGAAAGCGAAGAAGGTGCAGTGTTGGGACCAGCAAGGTCCAGGGGACTCACCACAAGTAGGGGAGTCAGGGCAAGCCCTGAGCAATCAGGGGAGCCCAAAGAATTCAAAAGTGACCCTCAACAGGACCCACAGGCCAGAGGCACTGGAGTCACAAGAGGACCTTGAGCAGCTCACCAAAGACGCAGGCCCACGGTGCAAGCAATGTGGTGTGGTCGAAGCTTTGGGCCCTGGAGATGCTTGAGGTTGGAACTACTTGGAGCCTGAAGATCTTGATGGAAGGAAGCCAACAAGCCTTTGCAAAGGCAAGTCGACGCAATGCACAGGGGTTCGGTTCCTGCGGCCCTGACAAAGGATACTGGCCTCAAACTTGGTGAGAGGACAGGGCAGGCCTTGAGGGATGTGAAGAACCACCACCTGTGTTGCTGAGCCTTTCGGAGTCTGTGGGAGCCCTGGATCAGCAGACAAGTCAGCTTAGTTGCGGTGCCTGCAGATGCAGGGAAGTGACTCCTTCACTTCAAGGGAGATTACTTCAGGTGTCTTGGATGCCCACAGGCCTTGGAAGGTGTCTTGTATGGAGCACAGGCACAGACGTTGCAGCAGACGAGCAGGGCAAAGAGATCAGGAGCAGCAGGACTCTTCCCATTTTCAGCCTTAATGCCCAGAGCGAAGTCTAGAGTGCCCAGATGGTAGAAGTTGAAGTGGTGTCTGAATTGAATTGTGTCCCACGACGACTCTAAGGACCCACCCTCAGGTAAGCCCTTAAGTACCCTAAGGAAAGGGTTGGGGTGATTCAGGGTTCTCTCGCAGGGGAGGGGTTGGACTCTGGCGAGGATACTCCCATGTCCTTTGTCCAGTTTCACGCCAGAGCGGGAGCCAACGGCTCCCTGAGCTGGTTTGAACTGGACTATGGAAGGAGGGCTCCGAATTTGCCCTTCAAGCAGACTGAGTGGCGCTGGCAAGCGCTCCCACCCGGCCCCAATACACTAAACCCTGTCTTGGAGGTGGTCACACCTCCCTGTGACAGGATACCTATTGTTCTGCCTTCCCCTGCTCAAGCTTGGCTCAGCAGCAGGAGGGCAGAATCGTGTCTGTGGTCGGCAGCAGCCATGTTGTGCTGTCCGGGTCTAGAAGACAGGCACTGAGGGCCTAACGGAGGGCCTATACAGTGCTTGGAATCATACCCACTACACCATTTACGGTGTGGGTGTATGATTCCAACATGTTTGATACCAAACATGACAGGGTTCGTTACAGCCAGTTTCGAGATGGTCATCTTGTAATGACGCGGTGCCCCGTTATATGGCTGTCTCACTTACAACCCGGGAGAATGGACTCTGAAGTCTGTAGGGGTGTCCTGCTCATGCAGGGGCACCCCCACACTTAGAACCGAGCACCCTGCCTTGGGGATTGAAAAGTACTGCTGTAGGGGTGACTTATAGGTTTTAAGTGCAGTGACCCTAGATATAGGGAACCAATATCTGTTGTAAGTGGTGTTAGCACCAGCTTACACAGGCTGCAATGGCAGGCCTGTATTGACAGTTTGAAGGGTCTCCCATAGGTGGCATAATACATGCTTCAGCCTATGGGGGACCCCTGGGGGACCTATGCCCTGGGTACCTTAGAACCATATACTAGGGACTTATAAGGGCACTCCAGTATCCAATCTGGGATGTACCCAAGTACTTACCATAACAATTTAGGGAAGAAAGCAGAGAGACTGGGGTCCTGGGGTAACCATAAAAGCAGATCCTACTTTCCTACAGTACTGTATTGTACGATCAAGCGTTTGTTCTTAATAAATTTATGATTGTGTATGTATTTATTTTTTGCATGTGCTTGCCTCTTTTATGGATATATTTTTATCTGAATAAAGATAATTGAATTGAACTCTTTATGACAAATAAAAAACTCCATTTGTAAATATCAGTAAGTCACATTTATGTAAGCCTTGAAGCCCACGAGGAAGGGTGCATAGTATTTAAAGGCTGGATATGTAGACAATATATATTACCATGTCCCTACAGTGACAAGGCCCTAGAGGTTATTTTCACTGTGGCAGACCTAGCTGTCCTATGTAGAAAACCAGAGTATAGATCAAAATACTAATTCTGTATCTCAGGAATGGGACCAGCTAAAACATATGGAAACCACTGTTTTTAATAGTCATTAAAATCCAATTGACTGGTGAAATAGGCTTTTTAATAATATTAAGAAAAAGTCATCTTTAGAAAGTTACTCTTTGCCTGACTTTGAGAAGGCTGATTAGCAAAAGCCATTGCCAGCTCTTAGCCTGTGCTCAGTCTTGAACTGGTGTGAAAGCGGTGTGAAATGCATTCCAGGACCAAACAAAAGGCTGAACTGAATGTGCAGAGATGAATTCTCAGAGTTCCACAGAATATTCAGAGTGGGAGCTAGGCATTCTATGACACCACTCTGCCAAATTCCTGGTAGACCGGTCTGTTGAATCACATGTAACACTTGGGGAACACTTGAAAGGAAGAGAACAGTATGCCAAGACAATTCTTCTGTATCATCTGTCTGCTGAAGAGCCCTGCATTTGTACTTCCAGATGTCTGTCTCTGAGCTTGTTGTGGGTACAGTGTCTGCTTCAAACTAAATTTTAGTGTAAGATGTGGGAGGACAGAAGAATTACCATAGTACACTCATAGCACATACACCCCCAGAGCCCATGTTTAGTGCGGCCGAAGACTTTGGACCTGACACATGGTATTTTGGGCCTATTTGCAGTAAGGCAAACAGGAACTACAGATAAGGTGGGTAGGCTTTATCCTGTGAACGTTTACCCCATTGGCTAGGGAGCGCCTGAGAGTGGCCACCACTTACTAGCTGGTACCATGCATAAATATGGCACCTACATGAACCCACGTCAGAAAACGTTCTGCACCCGAGGAAGATCAGATGAGGATGGACCCTCTTCTCTATGTGCAGAGAGGAGCTTTAGAAAGATTTGACCTGCTTCCACTTGTGCCCAGGACAACAAAGTGGGCCCCAAGGTTCAGTTGGCTGACCTCCTGTGTGGCTGTAAGGAGAAACAAGCTGAAAGAGGTATTTTCCCTGGAGCAAATGGACCTTGCTCGTGGCCTCTGCTGGAGTGAGTCCTGGCCTCTAAAGGCTGCCCCTGAGGTCATGGGAGCCTTTGAAGTGACCTAAATGAGCTGCTTCAGAAACCCTGACAAGTTGGGACTTAAAAGACTGGTGTTTCTAACCTGTCTTCTATCGCAGTCAGCCTAAAAATACACCAAGGTCCTGATCTACATGACCATAGATTATCATTGCTGCTTAGTGATTTTTTGGCTCTATTTCTACTAAAAGCTTTTTAAAAATCATATCTCTGGTTCCCCTTATTGAATTGTTTCCCTTTTGGTGTGATTTTGTTTATTCAATTTTACTCTACTTGCATAAATTGGTTTGGAGATTTTGTAGTCTGCCATTTTGACTTCGTACCTGTTTTGGCACTGCACAAATACTTTACACATGCCCGAATTTAAGTCTGTCTTCTCTGTTCCCTAGTTACCAGGGGGTAGAGCAAAGGTTAATTTAGTGACTTTAAGGGTTCACCCTGATATGAGTTGTGATTATTCCTTGAGGTGGGCAGTCCCCCCATCCCAAATAATGCACATGAAGTCACAGAAAGCAAAATGCTATCAGACGGCAGGAGAAGCAGTGCAATTACTGACACCTGTAAAACTCCCTGGAGTGTTCTCTACATCCAGTGGAAAATGTGGGTACTAGATAATGCACAATCATTGTAGAAGGATGCAACAGAGGCAGGGAATTAATCAGTTAAGCCAATAGGTCATCTTGTAAATACCACACATAGCCTGCCCCATAGCCATTCAAGTACAGTGGAATGTACCATTATCAACAACATCTTCAAAGAGAAGAGCAATCAAATTAGATGGCACATGCCCCAAACATTGCTCCAGTAAGTCTGCATGTATGAGTTTATTAATAGATATATATTTTCACATTTCAATTCTATTTGTGATTCTCAAATGTACTAGTAATATGTTTATGAGCATTGGTGGACAACATCTATTGTTTTTCTCTCTTTTTTTTCTTCTAAAGTGCTGCACAGTAAATCACCAGGCCACGAACGGACGGACGTTAAATGAAGCCCAACATGATTTACCTGCCAAATCTGAAGAAATTTCAGTCAGCCTTTAATCAATTTTTGTATGCACAGTCTGTCTTATGGAAGACTCCTATAGTGTTAATGACTTATATACATTTTTCCCGCCTCCCGGCAAATCTACAATAATTTGGCATGTAGAATGCCTTATTAGGGAGTCAATTTACAAGTCAACAAAACACAAAACCAAACAACTACAATGGTATGTAGTGGAGACATATTTGGATTAGGATGTGATTGTTTATAAACGATGAATTAACTATCTCCAATGACTTTTTTTTTTTTTAAATTCTTTCCTACCAGACAGCGCAAGCTACCTGACTGCGAAAGGCCTTTTTTGGCTGACCCAAAAACGTACAGAAGGCTTGTACTCCGCTCGTTGCTTACCATTAGTTGACTTTATTGTCACCCTCATTTACTTACTTCTTACTCACTTGCATTTCTCTTCTTGTGTTTCTTCCTCCCTTGGAAGATAGCCTCTTTGCCATCCTTTTGATTGCCTGACTTGTATACTTCCACTGCTCAATTTTTTTTGTTGAGTACTCCATGAGGGCGCATGTGTTTTCCCGCGCTCCCCCGTTTGTACTTCCTCCTGCCAAATACCCACTTCTCTGTGCTCTATGTTGTTCTCTTTCCTATGTGTGCTGCTCACTCTCTCCCATGTGCTTGTTCCCTGCCAATCTTCCCCTCCCTCGTGCTGGTTGGTCCCTCCCTGTTTTACTAATTTCCTGCTCCCAGTGTTGCTCTCTTTCATGACCTGGTTTTCTTCTTTCCGACCACCCAGCTTTATTTTTATATCCCCTACCCTCTCCCATTGTTTCTCCTCCACCAGTTCCCCTGTTGCTCCATACCCTCTTGATCCTCTTTTTAGGTCGCGCGTAAGCTTATGACCTCTTGTATACTTCTCTTGTGGGGATTAAAGCCTTCCCCCTGCTTCTGTTTGTTTGTTTCAGTGTCTTTTAAAAATCCTTGCTTGCTAATGGTCAGTCCTGCCTCTTTGTCTCTCCTTTTCTCTTCCATTCCTCTCACATAGCAGGGACTAATAACTGTCTCATTGCGCTATGGTTCTTTATCTGTTCTTTGGGGGAC
Source organism: Calotriton arnoldi (assembly GCA_963921515.1). Taxonomy (NCBI): domain Eukaryota; kingdom Metazoa; phylum Chordata; class Amphibia; order Caudata; family Salamandridae; genus Calotriton; species Calotriton arnoldi. The sequence continues at coordinate 539,771 of CAWUFW010001843.1, read as the reverse complement.
AATTTTTTTATTGGTTTCCTGCTCTGTTACTGTTTGCCTGTGTTCAGGTTCGGCACCATAGCTGCTTACATGTAAATATAGCCTTCCTTCCTCCCACCTCCTCTCAATGCCACATTTGTGTTATTGCTGCCTCCCGCGAATTGCCTCCCACTCTATTTTGTATTTTTTTTTTTTGCCTTTTTGTACTTTTCGATGTCCACAGTCACTTGGGCGTTTTTGGTAGGAATTTCTTTGGTTTTGTGCTTCCTTTTAAAGGGGATTGGGCTTGTTGAAGTCTTGTTTGTAAGAAGGCATGAGGCATTGCATTCCCTCCCACTCCTCCTAGTGCTCCTGTCATGTCCCATCCCTCACCCCTCCCACCATGTTACAAGAGCTGTAGCCTCGTAGGAGCCACCTGCATCCACGATCATGCTCAAAAAGGGTCCCACCTACCTTCACTGTTGTTTTTATTTTTTTACATTTTGCAATGCTGAGATAAGGCAAACTCTACCCGAAGGTATTGGAGGCTTTACATGAGCACCAGTTACATTACACAAGGACATATTCATTTTTTGTAGCCACCGGGAGACTAAGTGATGTTGAGCAGATGCTGAGACTTGAACCCGGTTCCCCAGTTCAAAATTCGGCAGCTCCATTTGTTACGCCACACCATTTCCCTGTTCTGCTAGATTTCCATGGAGGCATAAGGCGTTCCAGTTCCTTAGATAGAGAAAAGACTGCATGGCACAAATTCCCATAGCCTTAGGTAACCAATTGTTGCTTGTCCACCATATTAAACAGGGTGCCATGAGATCTCATCTGTTTAATTTGATGGCTTCTCGTTTTGTCAGTGACATGGTGTCTTTCTCTCATGCAAAACAAGTGTCGGTCTTGTGGAGAAGCGCGCTACCTGATACATATACACCGATGCAGCCTGTTGTTGTCCACCACGTAATAAACGCATTCAAATTAATACTTGGACGACATGCTCGTATTTTTGCCATCTGACCGTATGTTTTTGTGATTGTTTCCGGACCTGTAAATGACATGTGTTTTGAGATTCAGCACTGATGAAAAATGTACTGGGAGCACGTTGAAACCTACCACTGGCCTACTTGACCAGAATAATATTATTATTAAACATTTATGCAGCGCATAGCTACCCTCAGGCATCCCAGCTCTAGTCAATCGACCCTCATTGGCCTACCTTTAACAGCAATCAAATTGCCCCTGTTTTGCTTCAAAACTGATTTAATAGTGACTGTGACAGCCCTTCAAAACTACACGTTCTATAGAACGAGAATGTTGGATCAACACTCTTAGCTATGTAACAGAATACAACCGACAGCTTTCGTTTGTTTACTTATGTTTTTTTAACCAACCTCCAATATGCAAATTCATTTTGCAACTCGTGATTGCAGTTATAAGATGCTTTGGCCAAAGGAAAGACCACGAGTTTAACAGGAAGGTAGAAGTTATGTCTCTATGTTTACAGCCACATGCTCTAGAAAGTTCAAGTCGTGGTCAGACATATTCAAATGCAGTTAAAGCTAATTTGATTATCTGTAGTTTTTATGTGCATGATCAAATTCTTCAAAGTGTCATGGAAGGAATGTCAGTGGGCCTGATTCACAGAACTAACTTACGTCAAAAACGTAAAGTTAGTACCTTTTGGTATTCACAGAATACACTTACTCATTTTGGTATTCACAGAATACACTTACTCATTTTGGTATTCACAGAATACACTTACTCATACTAACTTTATGTCCGCACTCGGGCCGGAGATTCCGGCCCGGTGGTGGAGATTCCGGCCCGGAGGTGGAGATTCCGGCCCGGAGGTGGAGATTCCGGCCCGGAGGTGGAGATTCCGGCCGTTTGTGAGATTCTGGCCGGAGATTCCGGCCGCTTGTGGAGATTCCGGCCATTTGTGGAGATTCCGGCCGGTTGTGGAGATTCCGGCCGGTGGCGGAATCTCCACAAACGGCCGGAATCTCCACAAACGGCCGGAATCTCCACCTCCGGGCCGGAATCTCCACAAACGGCCGGAATCTCCGGCCCGAGTGCGGACATAAAGTTAGTATGAGTAAGTGTATTCTGTGAATACCAAAATGAGTAAGTGTATTCTGTGAATACCAAATGAGTAAGTGTATTCTGTGAATACTAAAAGGTACTAACTTTACGTTTTTGACGTAAGTTAGTTCTGTGAATCGGGCCCAGTAACCCTAACTTGCATTGCCTTTTATACTTAGTTAATGCTCATATTTATATAGGCATGCATCTGTAATTAAAGATCTAGCCAAGTACTCAAACCTGTCTTGTGCAATAAAAAATATATATTGGCATAATAGAAATGCAACATCACTAGGTAGACAATATCTTTTGAAATGGTTCCCAGTTTTTCTTTTCTTAATATGCAGGTAGAAAACCATCTAGTTCTGTCTCTATCGAAGTTTAAACACGGAAAAAAACTGAAATAGGTAGCATTAAAGTGTCAGGCCGGTATCTATGCAACATGTTAGGAAGGAGAGTTTTTTTTTTTAAAGGACAAAGTTTTGTAATAAAGCTTTAAATGGCTGATGATGTGCATGTCATTTACTACAATGCTAATATTTTTATCCAAGTGTATTGCACATGAGTGAGCCATGAAGTATGGCGCCTTACAGTCCCCAAACCCTCCGGGCATCCATGTGCACTGGTATCTTTGTACATTAAATGAATTTCGGAGCTTGAAGCCCTTACTAAATTACAGCATCTGACAGACTATTTAGAAGGGCCGGGGTGATAAATACCTTTCCCCCACATCATGTGTTTCTGCATAGTGACTGTTAGAAATGGGGGTCTCTAGTTGGCAGAGGTAGGTACCTTTGTCCAAATAGGGACCCTTGCTTCTAGTCAGGGTAAGGGGGATACACTTCTAAAATAACCCCTGCTCACCCCCTTGGTAGCTTGAGCGCGAGCAGACAGGCTTATCTCAGAGGCAGTGTGTAAAGCATTTGTGAACACATACAGTAACACAGTGAAAACACTACAAATGGACACCACACCAGTTTAGAAAAATAAGTCATCTTTATCTAAACCCAACACAAAAATCCTCAATACAGTATTAAAAATAAGGCTTTCAAATGGTAGAAATAGTTCCGTTCAATGCAAGTTGTAAATGCGACACTTTTCTCAAAAGTACCATAGATGCGTCACGCAAAGCAAACAAAATGGCCGCAGGGAAGGTGATGCGTCTGTTCCTTACACTCAGGGGAGGTGATGCGTCTGTTCCTTACTGCAGCGCAGGGGAGGTGATGCGTCGATTCCTTACTGCGTGGGGAGTTGATGCGTCTGTTTCTCACTGCGGCCTCCAACGATGCGACAGTCTTGACGCCTCGATGCGATGCGTTGATCCGGTACGATGCGTGGTTTTGTGCAGCCGCACAGCAGGCTTGCGTCGGAATCAGTGTGGCGATCTCGGACTTCGGAGATCGTTACACCCGATGCGTCGTGCGGCAATTTCTCGACAGGCGCTGCGACAGTTTCTTCGGCGATGCGTTGGAAAACAAGTGCGGATGCGACACGCTTCTTCGGTGTTGCGTCAATTTTCCAGTTCCCAGCGACAAACAGTCTCCAGAGGCCCTAAACAGCAGCAGGCACCTCTTTGCAGGTTGGAATTCCCAGCAAGGGAATTCAGGGGAGGTGGGGGTAAAGTCTTTGTGTCCCAGAGACTTCAGAACAGGAGGCAAGCTCAGTTTCAAGCCCTTGGAGATCTTCCTCAAGATGACAAAGCAAACAGCAAAGTCCTTTTCTCCTTTCCTTGGCAGCAAGCAGCCACTGCAGGCCAACCCCAGACAGCAAACAGCACAGGGGCAGTATTCCTCCTCAGCTTATCTGGCTCTTCTCCTTGGCAAAGGTTCCTCTTGATTTCCCAGAAGTGATCTAAAAGTCTGGGGTCTGGGCCCCTCTTTTTATACACCAAAATCCTTTGTCCTCTGAAGGCAGAGAGTGTCTGTACCCAGCCAAAACCAGTTCTGTGGGGCACTTTGCAAGTGCACAACAACCTCCATTGTCAGTGTGAGCCCTGGCTTCAGACACACCACAGGGGGGCGGAGCCGTCATTGTGGAAGGCAGGCACAGCCCAATTCAGGTGAAGTTGCTATTCCTCCCACCACTCCAAATGCAGACCAGGCCTATTCAGCCCAGCCCCGACTCATCAGACTTCTGGAGCCGCTGCCCTTCTCCAGCACCTGTCATCCAAAAGCCAGACATGCAATACACAAACCTAGCAGAGGCACACTGGATGGTTAGGCAAGAAAATACCTACTTTCTAAAAGTGGTATTTTCAAACACAGATTGTAAAAATCCCCCTCACTAAAAGATGCATTTTAACATTCTGAGTTCAGGCATACTAAACTTTATTTTTCTACCTTGTTCCTAGGGCCAGTTATGTTTATAAGATGTTATAAACAAACTCCCCATTCTGTCCTATGGGAGCAGGTAGCCTTGCAATAGTGAAAAAAGAAATTGGCAGTATTTCACTATCAGGACATGCCACACACATCAGGGCATGTCCTACCTTTCACGAACAATGCACCCTGCCCACAGGGGCACCTTGGGCCTACCTTAGGGGTGACTAATATGTAGAAAAGGGAAGGTTTAAGGACGGGCAAGTTTGTGCACTTGCCAAGTTGATATGGCAGTCCCAGACTGCACACAGGCACTGCAATGGCAGGCCTGAGTCACAATTTACAAGCTGCTTCTGTGGGTGGCACAATCAGTGCTGCAAGCCCACCAGCATCATTTGATTTACAGGCCCTGGGCACACAGTGCGCTGTACTAGGGTCTGACAAGTAAATCAAATAAGCCAATCATGGAATCACTAATCCATAACAACAATTTATAGAGGGAGCACTTGCACTTTGGCACTGAACAGCAGTGGCAAAGTGCCCAAAGCATCTAGACCAGCAAAACGGAGTCCAACACACAGCAAAAACATAGGAGGCCAAAGCAAAAATGGAAGGGAGACCCACGCCAATGGTGCCAGGCCTAACAGTGACCGTCTGCTGAAACACATAACTACAATTTCTAAGTAGCACATCTAGACTCAACCAGAAGCTGTGAATCCCACTAGACTAGAATCACTCATCTATCTAGAATGGAAACAGTGTAGTACCACTTTATTTGCTATTGATATCCCATTATTACTTGAACACCAATCCCACACTCGCTTCATTGACTACCTTGAACCTTTCCTGGGACGTGACTCATAACCCTCATATTACCCCTCCCCCGTTGAAGACGTAATGGAGTACACTTAAACTTCCCACGGTTCAGTATGAGTGCCTTGTCCCCGCCACTTAGCCTTGGAAATATCCCCCTGCTTTGGATTTGTTTGTTTCAGTGTCCTTTAGAAATCCTTGCTTGCTAGTGGTCAGTACTGCCTCTTTGTGCCTCCTTTTTCCCTTCTGTTACTCCCACGCAGCGGGTAACAAGTACTGTTTTATTCCGCTATGGTTCATTATGTGCTCTTTGGGGGACTATTTTTTTCTTGGTTTTCTGGTCTGTTACTGTATGCCTGTGTTCAGCTTCAGCGCCATAGCTGCTTACATGTAAACATAGCATTCTTCCCTCCCACCTACTCTTAATGCCACAGTTGTGTTAATGATGCCTCCCGCGCTGTGCCTCCCACTCCGTTGATTGTATTTGTTTAGCCTTTTTGCACTTTTCATGTCCACCATCATTTGGGCTTCTTTTGGTAGGATACTCATTCTGTTTTGATTTTTCTTTTAAAGGGGATTTGGCTTGTTGAAGTCTTGTCTCCCACTCCTCCTTGTGCCTGGGGCTCCTGCCCCATCCCTTAGCCCTCCAGCCATTTTACAAGAGCTGCAGCCTCGTAGGAGCCATTGTTGTATCATACTTTCAGGTAACTTTGAAGTAAAAGTACAAAGTGGTGTTTTTACTTAAATATGCATGTTTCCCGTGTCACTATTTGTTTTTTAAAATGGCGTGTGCTGAGCCGCGATCTCATAACCTAAGCTCAGCTCGGCTTGCGAGTCGCGTACTTCTGCCTAAAGAACAGACTATGGCGAGCTTGGTCCTTTCTCTATGCCTGCTATATTGGACTGAAAACTTTTACATTGAAAGGAGCAGCTAGCACAGACGCAAAAAAGTTGAGTCATAATTGGTGGTTATATTAGGGTTAGGCAAATGGACACTGTCACTTGCTGATGCTTAGTATTATGTGAACCTGAGTGGGCGGTCGCGTTGAGAGGCATCAAATTACAGGGACCATATTTTGTTTTATCTGCCCACTTAATCAGAACCAATATAGTTGTAGAGATGCGTATTTATGCAAGAAAGGTGGTGATGTTTGTGAGTTTACCAGTGCGGGTTGAGATGACCTCCCTTGTGCTGCAGTAAGATGGTGGCGCTCATGCAGAGTGTACTTCCACTTCCAGATCAGGGATTTTCACACTTTGGATGATCGTGGAGCTGACCTTCTGTCAGGAGTGATGCACAGGGGTGCATATTGTTGGGGGTAGGAAATGACAGGATGGGAAGGTGGACATTTAACTTCCTGCAGGACCGTGTGTCTGTATACAATCTTCATTCCCCGGGCACTTTGTGGATAAAACCACTGTTTGCATCTGTGTGTTATTTCATGGCATAGATTCACGTGTGTGTGTGTGTGTGTATGTGTATAAATAATGTCATCATGTATGGGTTTAAACTATATATTTAGTAACCCAACACCTACAAGTGTGTGACTCGCCTCCCCCTCTTTCGACCTGAGCATTGTTGTAAGAGCCACAGGTTCATGTCTGTGTGCTTCTCCATCGGCGATAACAGCCACAGCCCAATCCGGGCTTGCTAACATAAACTGCACGAAATTATGGGATACTGGTTTTCAGCCTGCTTCTATTTGTTCCCCTGTGTTCTTTTTTACTGCCTTACATATTGGGAGGCCCAGGTGCAGCATCTCTTTTTCCACCTACACCTTTCTTGCTCCTCCGGTTTCCTTTTCTCTTCTCCCTCATGGGGTACTCGTTTCCAAGCGGGAAGCTGTACAGGCGGGCACTAAATGCACTGGGCACCTGGCGAGATATTTTTTTTCCGGAGTTTTTTATAGCGCAAACTTGACCCGAAGGTATCAGAGCGCTTTACATGAGCACCAGTTGCGTCACAGACGGACACATTCTTTTTGTTAGCCACGTGGAGATTAAGTGATTTGCTCAGAATCACAGGATGTTGAGTGTCCCTGCCGAGACCCGAACCTGGTTTGAGATTGACGAAGATTACTGGTGTCTTTATTGATTACACCCTGCTGTCTGCCTCCCAAACACACGCGCTGCACTAAGAGAGATATGCAAGCATGCAGCTGTGAAATGCCGGTTTTCAGCCTGCTTCTGTTTTTCCCCCCATGTTCTATTTTTTTTACTACACCACTTACATACACTCATAACACATGAGTAAAAGACTCACGTATCATTAGAACGTGAATAGCTCCAACTAAGACAATTGCAAGACCAATTGCATTGCAAATGCTTGTTTAATTTAAATATTTCAGAAGGCACAGCAGCAAATTGATGCTGACCATTCTTTCTGCCTTCCGAAAAAGTGCTTTTGGGCTACTGCAATTAATTTTTTTTATTATGATCCATCTTGGATTTATAAATGAAAAAACATGGCACCAGAGTCCTTTTGAAGGCACATGCCCCGGTTACTTACCGGTAATCTCCATTAGTCCGAGTCCTGGTCTTCCTCGCCACAGTATAGTTCATGTGTAATTACTGTGGCGAGGAAGATGGACGAGGAGGTAATGCAAGTGTAGTGCGCGAGTGCACCTATGAAATGAGTAGCAGCTGCAGCATTGCACCTTTTTACCCCTTACGGCTGATTCTGTACCTCCTCGTCAAAAGGCATTGGCAAAGCCCATAGGTCTCAAAGTGGAGACCTATTGGCTTTGCCATTGCTTGTTCTTAAAGAACCATTGTACTCCAATTGAAATCAAATTCAAATGTGCACGATTAGAAAGCGGAATCTAATATAAACATTTCACTAAAATTAAATTGATTACACGTAATTAAAACGCTATTTTAAAAAGCAGCCCTAAAACTAGACAAAGTATAAAATATATGCATTTTATTTACTACATCAAACATTTCCATTTTCGGAATTAAACAAAGGTATATTCCATTAATCATTATATTTAAATCACATATAAATTCATAAAATCTACAAAGGTAAAAAAATATCCTTGTGTGGGTAATAAAAAACAGAGTTTCTCATTAGTACAAAAAAGTACCTACAACACCTGTAACAGTTCAGAAAGCACTCCGGGTAAAATAATAATTTACAATGTATCATATATTTTAGATCTGACTTTTTCTATCAACGTTCGTACACATCTCAGTACATCTTTGATCGCTCTTTCTTTGGCAGCTCAAATAATGCATTTTATTTGCAGATGATCGTATGATGTCTATTATGGTTTTAACAGTAACAATATTCAGTATTCCCCCTCAGTCAAGGGTGTGATTTATTTAGTTATTTCACTATAGCAATAGCTTAAACATGTTCTTGTCACAGTTTAAGTAGCACAAATTCCACCTTTTAGTCTTGACTTAAAATAATCTTCGGTAACAAATACCGGTAAGGCTAACAGAAAACATGCTAAGTTATTATTTGGGAAACAATAATAATGGGTATTCCTGAGAAGATTAATAAAACATGTACTACAAGTATACCAGCTCTGCTGGCGACTGTGGGGTGTATGCTCAAGGTCCTCTGGTCCATACTAGATACGCAAGCCTCCTTGATTGGGTCTAGTTACCACGATTCCAGGCCTTAGGCTACTCGCAGAGCAATTCACTAAAGCACAATGTATTTACCTTTCCAAGTGTTCGGTTACTCAATGAGCAATTCACTAAAACACAATATATTTACCCTTCACTCACACATTTACAGTGTCTTTGCCACAACCATCTCACAAAAGAAGACCCAACAGTTTGCCAATCTTTCACAGATATTGGCAAGTTTCCTGCCTTTTTTGTTACTGAATTGGATTGCGATATCTTTGTTGCCTCTGGTGACTGGGGCCAAAAATGTGTCACAATACTGTGAGATTGTTTACTGTGGCATTATAACTGCTCCAGATGTCCAACAAATCCAAGACCCCATCAAGATATATATGCTGTGTTGTCATAGCCTGAGATGGTCGGTATTTCCAGACCTTTGTGGGACTTTTTGGGATCCAGGTCCAAAAGATGTTCATATCGCTGTCCATAGTGTTGTTCAAGAGCTGGCCCCCACGTAGCAGCAGGCCGGCAAATGGATCTGAAGCGCTGGTGGAGAGAACACAAATATGTTTTGATGAAAGAATTAACAAAGCAAGGGCCTTCTGCATTTTCAAGTACTTCCCTTTGTAACTTGTGTTCATCGTGGTGTTGTCAGTAGAGATGGGTTATGGCCAAATCTGGTCAGTAGTAACTCTTGCTTGTTAAACGGTTTGTTTCATTGTGTATAGAATGCTATTGTGCTGTGTGGGTTGATGCTATCAACAGGTAAAGTGTGTCTTCCTGATCATTGAACAGAAAAGAAAGGGTCCCACCTGTCAACTATTGTGAATCTAAAAGAAACATCTAAGCGAGGCTTTCTGAAATATCACCTTCTTCGTGCAAGGTTGATCAACTTACACCTGCTATAACAGGCCCTATTCACACCTTTTTTCCTTGTTGTTCACATGCCACTTCTCCCTGAGCTGCAGATTATCTTGCTAAGCACTACAGACAAGCTTGGAGGCTATGTTTCCGTTCATTGGATTCAAGGTCTTATCCCTTCACATTCAATCTATTATATTGGTCAATGCGAGAATGGGATGTTTTGTTTGCTTATGAATGGCACCATTGTCTGGCTCATGCCAAGTAGGGAAATAAAGAGCACACTATTTGTATTGCTTAAGTTTTCGTGTGTATTTAGAATCATTGTTTTGAGTCACAACACAAGATCAGGCCATAGACTCTCGACTGAGTTCCATTGTCTTCAACGGCCACAAACCCTGTAGTTAGTGATTATTGTCATTGGCCCTCATTTGATGCACTTGCTGGAGTCACACTTACTGCCTTCTCACTCTCTTACTTCCTTCCTCCTTCTCTCTCTCTCTCTCTGTTCCTCCCTCTCCATCCCCTTCATGTTCACTCCTTCTCTCCCTCCCCCTTCTCTCCCTGCCTCTCTCTCTCTCCAAATCTTTCTCCCTGTTTTCGTTCTCTGTCTCTCCCTCTCAGCCTCTCTCTCTCACTCACTTCGCTCTTTCACTCTCTCGTACCTCCCTCCTTTTCTCTCTTTCTCTCCCTTGCTCGTTTTCAATCTCCCACTCCCACTCCCTCTCTTCCTCCATCCCTCCATCTCGCTCCCTCTCCTGCTCTCTTGCTCTTTACCAATTAGTTGTCTGTTGTGAGAGTGTGTCGGCTGTGGACCTGTAACAGGAGTTAGGGACTGTGTTGCATGCAGTGATTGCTGGTCCCATTATACACACCACAATCTTTGTGCTAAATCAAAGAGCATTTTAAAGGCATTTATTTCACCCGTAGAAACATAATACCGACTACCACAAAAAGTATGCAAAATGGTTTCATAGCAATTGCATTTTCGTGTTACATGAAGTATTGCATGAAAACGTACCTGCCACAGGGATCCTTCTGCTCTGATCATTTTTATCCCTGCGAGGATTGGGATCCATATGAGACAGAATGCAATCATACACCAGCCAATCGCCGTTCCCCAGGTTGGATATACTATCGATCCATGCATAGGGACTTTAAATGTCACCAGTGACCAGATTAAAATTGCCTGTAAAAATGCAAGACATTGGTCAGTAGCTCATCATGTATCAAGCCGAGCCTCATATTCAGACATTTTAATGACTTTCAGCGCACATATTTGACTGATACTACTGGAGTGAAAAGGCCTGTCACTTAATTTGTCCTCGTCCTAATCAAGATACAGAAATTGTAAACAAAGCATCAAAGCAGCTTTGTAACACACGTGGTCAAACACCATTACATTGTACCGCACTGATCAGGCTGTTGCCCTGAAGACTCTATGGCCTAACAGTTTAAGCCTAAAATCAGTGACTGGCACGTGTGCAGCCACCTATTACATATTCCAATAGGATCAATGTAAGAACCAAGGTACATTTCTGAAAAATGCGGAGTCACTCGTTGTTTAGACGAAAGGCCATTGGAAGGCATTATCATGGCAGGGCTTCCTAAGAACAGACCAGGTGGCACCAGTCCTTCTCCATGGCTGGCTGATAATTGGAGTGCTGATCGCAATGGTTTATGGAAATATAAACGGTTGCGAGTGTGAGCTGTCTGAACACTAATTTGCACGAGTGTGTGTCGGTAACATTAGGAGTCTGCTGCAAGATGAACGAGTGACAGTGACATTGTTACTGGCTAGCTGATTATCTTGAGGGTGTTGCTTTCCCCCACGCAGGCAGTTGCAGATCACTTGATCAACATGATTGGTTAGAATGTCAACCAATAGGGTTGAGCAAAGCAAAATTCTGCCTTAAGCAGAGTGTCTTATTGAGCAGTTGCCTGTTCCTCTGGTGTAGTCAGCTAGGCAGTTGGGCTCAAGTTCAACTACACTAGGATATGGAGCGTGGAAGTCCATTGTTGAAAAGTATCTGAGAGTGGCTTCTTTGCGATATACCAAGTCATCCTCAAACTTTTTTGAATTCCTAGACATAGCTTTTGAATGAAGGAAAGAAAGATTTAGGCTTGGAATTACCAATTTGTGATTCTCAGAGTAAGGATTAGCAGAATTGTCAACCTTAAAACTCACAGCTATGGAAAGTATGCTAGTATTACCGATTTCCCATTGTAATTAGTTTAGGTTTATGGGAGCATGGCTGTTCACAGTGGAGGAGGATGGGCTAGAAATTAGGCAACTGGGAACACACATAAATCTAGACGTGCATAGCCTATCCCAGCGGTTACTCACACACAATGCATGCACATCCCTTCGTGCTGAATCAATAGTTCAGTGTGCACATTTGGTATGAAAAGGCCCAAAACATTTCGGATGGTATATGGGGAAGACTTTTTTCTACATAAAACATATGTTTACATGCAGAATAAATGAAACTCTTTGAATGTGCAAGTCAATCTTTCCACCATATTTATTCCTGCAAATTGTCAGCAGTGTGCAGAATACACAATGGTAAGTGTAGGGGAGTATGAGTATGCGTTGAAAAAAATGTATGCATGCTTTTGGGGTTTTTATGCATTCCAAAATGTGAAACTGTATCTAAATGTGACTTTTTAATTGGTGGTCACTAGTTTAAAAGTAAAACTAATTTAAAAATGTTTATAAAAAGGCAGTGGGTGGGGGCTTACAAATTGGCAAATGGAAGGAGTATGTGGGTTTAATTTTAATGAAAATCTAAAAACATGGTCTAAAATTCGAAGGAGCAGTTGCAAATTGTCCTTAATATCTTGCTAGCCAAAAACCTTCATGAAAACGGTATGTTTTTTTCTAGCAGTCATTACTAATGGGGTCAACACCTAATGATTGAACAAGGCTACTAATTTGTAATATTTGAAACTGAATTATTAATATGATTTAGTTTCCTACCTATTTTTCTCAGAAATCTATGGGACCATTCTAATACTCTGCCTCTCTACACAATTTAATTCAAAGCTGCATATAGTTTTCATTTCATTATTTCATTGTATTCAATAGCAAGGTATATTCACTAAAGTGTCAGTGAGTTTTACGATGTAGCGGAGTGATTTATATAAACAGCTTACTCATTGCTGTCAGGTAGCTACATATTAGGAACTATTTCTGTTCTTGTACATACTAGATGGAATGTGCAATGTCAGCAGTTCTTCCTGGAAATTTTCATGACAGGTTAGTAAAGGGCTGGTTGTGATTTAACATGACTGTCAGGTGTGGATTAAATAAAAGAGGAAAGGTTCACGTTTCTACCTGATGGACAGGAAGCCTTCAGCTAAATTCATTTGCGTTGTGGTGTGTTCTGGAGATAGGACTAAACTAGTAGCAACCTAATTAGTGCGCAAAAGTTAATTTTAGGGGGAAGTGCTGGGAGAGTCATAATTGAAGCTAAGTGTCTATTTACAGGTGGACTGCACAGACACCTACAAACTGCTGTCACCACCCGCCATTCAGTTGGCCATGACATAATGGTCTATGCCTCTCCCAAGAGGTTCCATTATCAGACCGTTATTATCCAGGTGGGCCCTTGGTAGACATTCAAAGGAAACGGTCTCATTCTGTTGGGACTTACTCAGCACCCATCTGTCTCTCTACCTAAGGATAATCATGAAGTATTATACTTATAAACATTCCTGGAAACTAGGCTGGATCCCCCCAAGCTCCCTGAGGTGATTACCAATAGTATAAACTGCTTCAAAAAAATCCTACTAAGTAAATAAAAGTGTCATTAAAGTTTTTGAAGAGAGGGAAGATGTGCTCTCATTGCGGACTGATATTGTTCATATTTCTTGATTTTCCACTAGCTGTAGATGATAAATGCCTGCACTCTACCCGATTATAACTGCAATTATCCACGGCCCTATTCACACAGTTTTTTTGTTGAGTAGATGTGACTTACACATACAAATGTAAGAAGTAATCCGGAAGAAGCAATGCTCACTCAAACAAGTCTTTGTGAATCAGGTCCTTAGATAGGGCAAAATGTGGTTCAGGGTAGTTTGGCTGATCTTCTCAATGGGTGGGTAAACTTTTTGAATGGGTTGATAATTGAACGTAAATTAATAAGATACAAGATAAATAAATTGATCCCCAGGAATGTGGGATAGACAACAAAAAGTAGAATGTTTTTGACTTATTGACCCCTAGCCAGTTTAGCGGACTAGATTTTGAATTTGGTTCCCAAGAAACATTGAAAGAGCATACCCAAGAACATTCCTAAGAAATGATTGACACTAAGAATGATCCTCATAATGTTTACATATGCCATTGCCCGGGACAGATGCTACTATTCTGATGCATTGTCAGAGTAAAAGCAGGGAGTTAATGAATCCACAAGGGAATCAAACTTTTACAGCATAGTTTCGGAGCCATGCTCTCCATTATCACTTTGTGATTCTGACCATTATTGTCTGTGTTTTGGAACATTTTTGCTAGACAACGTTCGGACCATGAATGTATGTATGTGGATTTATGTAGCACCGACCTAACCAAAGTACCAGGTGCTGGACTGGAGCATAAAAGGTACAGTACATGAGCGAAGGCAGGGTGGGTAGTGGTGTTAGAGGAGGGCAGGGTGCTGTGGGAACCTTGATGGGTAGACGGCAGTAGTGGTTTATTTGAAGGTTTTTGGGGGGCAGCCCATGGTGGCTGGTAAGGCTAGAATAATGACCCAAAGCTTACCTGGTGATGAGGAGTTAGCTGAGGAGCAGGGTCTTAAATTCTCCTTTGGAGTGTGTGGGTGGTGATGCCTGGCAGATGTCCACTGGGTGGCTTTCCACACACTTAGGGCACAGCAGGAAAGGGCACGGAGCCTCTTTTTCACTTTCTTGCTCTCTGACCTGTGATGCTGTTGCTGCTAGTTTGTCGAGTTGTCTTAAGATCCTGATTTTGGATGCTAGTTAAAGTGGATGTCGCACCTTTGAACACCTTATAGGTGATGCAGATGGTTTTGAAGAGGCCATTTTATAGAACAGCTTAGATAATGCTGAAAGGTACAGTGTCGGTGCAGTGTTGGTCCACAGTATCCTACTGCCTGCTATATGGTGTGTGGCTCTTCCATGTAGACAAGCTCTTTAATGACTATTGTCCAAAAGGAGAGTCTTGAAATTGGGCAGACGTATTTCAAGTTAAAAAGGTTGTGGGTAATTTTATTTACTGTAGCTGTGACCAACCCTTGCTTTAGAGTACTGGAAAGAATATCAGATTTTAAGGATAGATTTATAAGTGATTTATAACACAGGCTGAAGACTTGATTAGGGTGCAGCATGTGGAGCAGGAGCACAGTTATTGGGGCAATGTTGCTTGTAAGCATAAGTTATAGATGGATTAGGGTAAAATGCCCCATCATTATCATCTTCATGAAAGATTTGAGTAGTGGACAGCAGTTGGAGTGTTTTCACCCTGATCCTGAGAGTTTCCATTTGTTTCATTTTTTGCTGGGGAGGTATGTGTTTAAATGTATATGATTAGAAGCCCAGTGACAAATATCACAGGTGAAGGATCCAGGCTTTTTAGGTGGCACCCGAATCATATAGAACATATAAAAATAGCAGATGTGAATAATACTTAATTGTGCTAACTTACCAGCAAGAGACATGGGGATATGAAGAACCAACAGAGTCTCCACCACGCCCAGAAGAGCCAGTGCTTTTTACCAATCATCATTTCAATGTCTTCAATAAACCGGTTTCCTCCTGTTGAAAGTTGTAAATGTTCAAATTTTTTATTTTACAGAGTTTTATATAGCGCGAACTTGACCCGAATCGGGTATCAGAGCGCTTTACATAGCACCAGTTGCATTACATGAGGATACATTCATCTTTTTAGGTCTCGCCTACACAGCGCGCATGCGCTGCTTAGGCAAAAAGACCTTTTGCCATCGATTCGGCTTTTCAGCCTAAAACGTGCACGCGTTCCATTGCCTTCAATGGCAATGCGTGCACGTTTAGCGATTCACTTGCGGGAGCGAGCGGCGCCATATGGTAGCAATTATCGCTCCTGGCGCCGCTCGCTCCCGCAAGTGAATCGTGCAGGCTCCCTCCTCTCCCCTCTCCCCTCCCCTGCTGCCATGCGAGGCGCGTGCTTGTTTTATTTTGTATGTGTGTGGCCCTTTGTCTATAATGCGCGCCCGCTTTTATGTGAGGACAGTGTTTCGAGCGGAAAATGCCTATTAGTCCGGACTGACATCGGTTTTACAATTTCCTTGAAGCATTTTCTACCAGACCAATTCAAATGTTGGCAAGAATTTTGCAAATTAGCACAACTGCAATTTGAGAAAAAGTTTAACACAATCGTACAGTGCAAAATATGCTAATTTTTGTGGCAGTTTGCCTGTGTGATAAAAAATTCCCTCAGTCTTACGTCTGGTATTAGCCCCTGAGTAGGAAGTTCCATAACTGCTTTTATAATTTCGGAAACATGACACTTTCTCCTTTGAAGTTTCAGTAGTTGTTTCCAGATATACCCTGCTATGGAATTGTTCTGAATGAGTGGGTGAGCGGGGGAAGTTAAGGAGGTCACTTCATAAGTGCCCCAGAGAACTTCCTGCTAGTAAAGTGATTTCAAACCTTTTTTTCCTGGAAAAGGTTACATTCTACTGCAACTCATTTTGTGAGTTGGGCCCAATGTCTTCATTGCTCTGACTTTCTGAAAATAGTCAAACTGCTTAAAAAAATAAACAGTTCCAATCATACTAAGTCCACATTTGCATAGTCTCCAAGTCAAGAGATACCCCGCAACAATGGGGTGATTTTTGCATATTCGGAACACCATAACATCACTGTCTTTCTGTTCTCACAGATATCTGCTTAGCATGAACTGTCTGGAATGAACAGGTATAATGAACGCTCTCTGGGACTCCATTAACATATTAACTGGAAGTCCAGCCAGCCTGTGAATCCCATTATTCTAATATGGTGCACATTAATAATTACAGTGAATAACCCCCCGCCCCCCTCCCCGCGAGCATGCATCGTTCGCCGCGCACGCTCACCGTGCTGGTGACAGGTACAAAACGGCCCACTCTTTGAATGGACGGTTAGGTGCAGCCAAGCAGATTTCCATTATCGTAATGCAAGGATTTTTCACAGAACGCATGTAAATCACGCTTGACATGCAGCGCGGTGCAGTGGGAAGTCCTACTGGTGAGTTAACAATCACAGTTCATTACTTTCCTTATCTTTTGTTACCCTTCTCTCCGCACTCACATTGTTTTCCTGTTTTGACGTTTCTTTTATAGATGGCAAAAGTATCTCAGAATTCCAGTGATCCATGCATTTCATAAGACTTAAACTCAAACAAGTTGCTACTATGAATAATTGTTTTTTTGCTATGTAATATTTCGCTTATATTGAGTGTATTATTTTGCGATTTCATACTAGCTTTTAGGTTTGGCATGGCAATAGATTTAGCTGTTCGCCAGCAGTCATGTCATCATCACAAACATAAAATGGTCTGGCAATAGACCGCTTTGGTTGCTCTGTGAGGCCTCGTGTCATCAACACACACAAACAGAAGCTGAGCATTCTCTCATCTCGTCCACTCATTGGCTTGTTAGGGTCACCGCCCCCTCACCCCCTTCAAACATTGCTTTAACCACACACACACACAACCACAACCCCACACACACAACCACACACACACACAACCACACACACAACCACACACAACCACACACACAACCACACCCAGCCACACACACAACCACACCCACACCCAGCCACACACAACCACACACACCCAACCACACACACACAACCACACACACACACAACCACACACACACACACACAACCACACAACCACACACACAACCACACACATAACCACACACACACATAACCACACAACCACACACACATAACCACACAACCACACACACATATCCACACAACCACACACACACACAACCACACACAACCACACACACACAACCACACACAACCACACACACACAACCACACACACACAACCACATACAACCACACACACAATCACACCCACACACAACCACACACACAATCACACCCACACTCAGCCACACACACACACACACAACCACACACAACCACACACACACACAACCACACACATAACCACACAACCACACACACACAACCACACACAACCACACACAACCACACACACAATCACACCCACACACAGCCACACACAGACACACACAACCACACACACACACCACACACACATAACCACACAACCACACACACACACACATAACCACACAACCACACACACACACAACCACACACACACAACCACACAACCACACACACACAACCACACAACCACACACAACCACACAACCACACACAACCACACACAACAACATACAACCACACACACAACCACACACACAACCACACACACAACCACACACCCACACAACCACACACATACAACCACACACACACAACCACACATACACAACCACACACACACAACCACACACAACCACACCCACACACACAATCACACCCACACACAATCACACCCACACACACCCACATAGCCACACACAACCACACACACAATCACACCCACACACAGCCACACAACTACACACACACACACACAACCACACACACAACCACACAATCACACCCACACACACAATCACACCCACACACAATCACACCCACACACAATCACACCCACACACAGCCACACACAACCACACACACAATCACACCCACACACAACCACACACACACACACACAACCACACACACACACAACCACACACACAACCACACACAACCACACACAATCACACCCACACACAATCACACCCACACACACCCACACAGCCACACACAACCACACACACAATCACACCCACACACAGCCACACACAGACACACACAACCACATACAACCACACACACAACCACACACAACCACACACAACCACACACACACAATCACACCCACACACAACCACACACACAACCACCCACACAATAACACCCACACACACACAGACACACACAACCACACACACACAACCACACACATAACCACACAACCACACACACAACCACACACACACAACCACACACACAATCACACCCACACACAACCACACACAGCCACACACAACCACACACACACAACCACACACACAACCACACACACAACCACACACACACACACACACAACCACACACACACAACCACACACAACCACACACACAATCACACCCAGCCACACACAACCACACACACAACCACACCCAGCCACACACACAACCACACCCAGCCACACACACAACCACAGCCACACACAACCACACACAACCACAAAACCACACACACACCCAAACACACCCAACCACACCCAACCACAAAACCACACACACCACACACACAACCACACACACAACCACACACACAACCACACAACCACACCCCCCCACACACAACCACACACACACACAACCACACACACACACAACCACACACACAACCACACACAACCACACACACACAACCACACACACACAACCACACACACAACCACAACCCCACACACACACACACACACAACCACACACACAACCGCACACACACAACCGCACACACACACACAACCACACACACAACCACACACACAACCGCACACACACAACCACACACACACCCGCACACACACACCCGCACACACACAACCGCACACAACCACACACACACAACCACACACACACACACAACCACACACACATGTTTCTTGTTTGAAGATGTTACTCTCTCCTGCGCACCCCACTCCTGTACTAAGGTTACGAGTGACCTGGCACCCGCCTTTCAGAGGTTATTGCATCCATCCAAGTCTAACCTGGCACTGGTGCGTCCCAGCCTTGCACACACCGGGTGATAATCTCCGCACCTCCTTCTAGACCCCAGCTCACTAATGTTTGCAGTCTGTCACTCACCCCTCACCTCCCTGGCACTCACCCTTCACCCCTCAGGCCTGGCAGTCACTCCTCGCACCTGGCACTCACCCTTCTCCCTCTCTGGCACTCAGCATTGTCTCTCCGTGACACTCAACTGTCACCTCCCTGACACTCACCCATGTCCCTCCTGGCATTCACTACTCGCCCCCTTGGCACTCACCCTTCACCTCCATGGCACTCACCCTTCACCTCCATGGCACTAGCCCTTCATCTCCATGGCACTAGCCCTTCATCCCCCTGGCCTGGCAGCTAACCTTCACCCCTTCCACTCACCCTTCCCCTCCCTGGCACTCACCCTTGACCCTCCTGACTCTTACGTCTCATCTCCCTGGCACTCACCCTTCATCTCCCTGGCACTCACCCTTCATCTCCCTGGCACTCACCCTTCATCCCCCTGACCTGGCACTCAACCTTCACCTCCGTGGCACTAGCCCTTCACCCCCCTGGCCTGGCACCTACCCCTCACCCCTAGCACTCATACTTCCCCTTCTCGGCACTCACCCTTCCCCTCCCTGGCACTCACCCTTCACTCTCCTGACTCTTACGTCTCATCTCCCTGGCACTAACTCCTCACCTCTCTGGCACTCACCCTTCACCCCCATGGCCTGACAGTCACCCTTGTCCCTCCTGGCATTCACTCCTCACCTCCCTGCCACTCACCCTTGACCCTCCTGGCACTAGCCCGGTTTCCCCAAGAACAAAAAATAACAAGCACTGGCATAGCCACAGGTCTCGCCTTTGGGACCTTATAAGTGTTTAGACATGCAACAGTTAATGTTGTTGCACCAAGGATATTGTGCTGCATAACTAAATACTTAAAAGGTCCAAAAAGCGAGACCTATTGGCTATGCCAATGCTTGTTTTGTTAGGCACGGGGAGATTAAGTGATTTTGCCCAGAATCACAGGATGTTCAGCGTCATTGCCGAGACTCGAACCCAGTTCCCCAGATTCGAGGTCGACTGACCTAGCCGTTAGGCCAACTCCTCTCCCCAAATATGTGGTATTGAATGAGCAGGTGACTCATTATTAAGTGTTCCCACTGTACATGTGCTCTGGTGTCACACCTGTTGATTTCATTGTCAAATTACTGAATTTCTCAGTTGCATTATGGAAAATCAGTGATATGGTTTCAGGTGTTTAAGTCGACGATAAATATAATTAATCTGCAATGCTATTCCAACGACTTGAAAACTGTGTACAGCACCACAGTGTCAAATATGTATCAACCAATACATACAAAAAATTGTTAAAATTATAAAAGTTTAAATACTCCAAATGTGGGAGCACATTTACTCAATTATAGCGCAACACAGTAAGAGAAAGAAAAGCAGAGCCATATTTACCATCTGCTGCTACTCTCCTCTTGTGCTGCTGCACAAACAGGCTGCCTTGTACCATGAACAAACACACAGTTAGACTATAGTGAAAAGTTGTGTGTATGATGTTCCATCCAGTACAAAATCCTATGCAATTTATTTACATTTGAATTTCACCCACTGGATGTGTGCAGTTCAGCGCAGCACACAATACGTGAAATATATGGAGATATAAATATATATTTCTCCTAGTTAACGCCTGCCTCAAAGAGGTGTTATTTCTTAACGCATAGCCAGGTCTGACAAAAATTGTAGATCTGGCCTTGCATAAGAACCACAGGTGGTAGTGTAGAATGCTGAAGTACCATCCATGAATTTGCCTCTTGAAACAAAGTAGTGCACATGAGCGCTATTTGTGGTATTTGTGCAACTTTAAGGGTAGCTTTCCAGCACAAAAATGTTTTGCCTTGGAAAGTAAATATGTTATCCAACTTTGCCCCGCTTTGTGTCACTTTATGTTATTTTGCGGAAGCTCAAAGTCTTGAAAAATCTAATACTTAATTCGTAAAACGATAAGAACCGGGGCCCACAATTTTGCTCAGCAGCCACAGCTGGTGCCATAGAATAACAGGAGTGGCAAAAACAAAGTCTGTGTAGTCTTGCTTCTACCTCATGCCTCTTTAATCCACCACGTCACTCCCTGTCTCTTTATTTCACTCTTGCAGGTTCTTTTTCATCCCTTCTTCCTCCCTTTGTTACTATATGTCCACCTTCTTTCCCCTTTTTGTGTCTTTCTCTCTCTTGCACTGGATCAAAGTCTGTTGGGAAAAATAAGTGGCAATCCCCAAAAATGTGTGCCGGTGGGCCCCACCTGCATCTAGGGCTCAAATTAAGCACTGGAAAAACCTGCCTGATGGTTTATAAAATAGAGTACATACAGAATGGCTCCGTTTTGAGCGCACTGAGTAAGCTTATAGAAATTAATTTTCATTTGGCATCATAAACATCAATTCCATTTTACTACTCATTTCCTTAATAACAGTCTTTTACAGTTAGGAACACTAAGTTTGTTTACCGTAAATCCAGCACACTCCCACGAGTTCCAGCAATGCAGCAATCAGGATGCCCCATCCAGCACAAAAATGATCAATCAAATCGACCCAGAAAATTCCTGCCTGTAATGATATAACAGAACATGTTTTTTAAGTATCTGACCCACAAAGTAGAAAGTGTTTCAATATTAAACTTTGACTGAAATGTTTCCTTAATTTATAAATCAACATCAGGGGCGGCTCCTCCGCAATAGCAGAGCAGCGTCGCCCCACAATATGCTATAGTTGTTTTATTTTTCATTTGCCGGCTCTGAGGCAGCGTGTGCAGGGAGGGGCAGGGCCGGGGCTATATGAGGTGGAAGAAAGACTGGTTTGTGTGCTTATAAGTGTGCATGTGGGTTTGGCCAGCTGTCTTAGGCAGGCCAAACACACATGTGCACTTAGGTTTTTCCAAGAGGCTGTATTGAACAGCCGGGTTGGAGAAACAGCGCAGACTCCCTGTCCTGAGTGGAGCATCAAAGCAGCCAGCTTAGGCCAATCCCAGTGCTGCTCTCATAGCATGAGAGCAGCGCGGGGATTGCACAGGGAGTCTCTGCTGCTATCCCAGTGTCTGCTATGACCTGGAAGCAGCAGAACACAGAGGCCTGAGGAGCGATGCAACTTCAGGTAAGTGTTTTATTTGAATTATTAACCCCCCGCGCTCGCCCTCCTGTGCTCCCTTGTGCCCCCTCCATCCGTCTCACCACCTCTTCATTGTGTTCGCCGCCACTGATCAACATCTGCAGAATCCATTGTGCCTGACCTTTTTAGTGAAGATTTTTCTGCACAGTACTACTAAGAGCCTGATTTACAAAGGTAAACTTACACTTTGGTGTAAATTTACAATTGTTTGCTATTCACAAAGGGATTTACGACTAGAGAGGACTGTCCTATCTTTTCATGTGCGGAGACTTAGCTTTCGTAAAGATACTACTAAATCCCTTTGTGAATAGAAAACAATCATAAACTTACACAAAACTATAAGTTTACCTTTGGGAATCAGGCCCTGAAATTCTAAGGTCCTGATTCCAAGTGGGGTGCTTAGATATGGAATATTATCCTCACCCAGTAAATACCAACATTTTGGGTTGAGTGTTTACTGGATACACTAAATACTTCCTCTTATGAGTTTTCTCACACAAAATGGGCAGAACATGTGAAATTTGGCGCATAACACACTGGATTCTTCATATGTTGGTACTATCGGGCCTTTCCCCCTAGTAAATTGCAAAGTTCTGGTAATTACTTCACACCTTCGCTATGTTCACTAAGGGGCTTCACCAACATAGGAATTTTAAATCTCACTTCAAATGGAAACTAAATGTGTGTGGTTTCTTTCTTTCCACTAAATGATATTCTAAACCAATATGAAAAGCCTTTCCCTACACCATCATTTAATTTGGGATGCACCCTATCCGGTTTCACCAATATAATACACTCACCATTCCCTGCGTAGGAGTAAACCTGCCCGATCTCCATGGAGGGAGTGCTGCAAGAAGCTTACAGTACCCACAAACCTACAAGTGTGTAGGTGTTCCTCTACTATTGCAGGTAGAAGCTCCATTGAACAGTGCACTTTCAGTGTGGCTGTGACTGACACTTGCATTAGGGACGCTGAAGCACGCCAGCCAGCAGACACCCATAATCTCAATAGCGAGAGCATCGGCTTAATGACGCAGGGCCTGTCTCAAGAGCTCAGGAGATGGATTTGCTAAAGCTAGACATTGCGACAGTAAGGCAGAATGGAATGAACAAGTCAGCTATCAGTAACGTGTTGATAATTCCACATGTCTTTGGTGTCCTCCAGTGCTTAATTTGCAAAATAATAAGTGCTGGGGCTCTCATCGGGAGGCCACTGCAGCTTAAACCACACATTGCCCCTGGCAGCTGCCAGTGATCGTACAAACACAGCTACTAACAAACACACTCTTACAAGTGTGGCCGTTCCTATTAATCCAGGCCCTCAAAGCTATAAAAATGGCTTGGGAGCAGGTATTAGTCATTGAAAATGTAAATTGAACTAATAAACGTCTGTTGTTCTCATACCTAAATTAGCCAGACAGCACCACCATGTGGCAGACTGTCATAAGCCCAGGTGCTGGCAATTTTGTGCCGGTGCCGAGCACCAGAAGCCACTGCTCAAATTAAGCACTGGTGTCCTCACGTTTGTTTTCCTAATTAAGTGGCGGAAGAAAGTGATAGCCATATTTCATTTTAAAGGGGACAATTCTCGAAGAATAGGAGTGGGGGTCGAGTATAGAAACCCCAATCCAAAGCCATTTCCCAGAGAGAGACATGCGAGTCAGAACAGCCGGGCATTCTTTTGTATTATCAGTTTTGTTAGTTTCTAAACTTTCCTTACTTTGTCAATGTTTCTATTTACATACATATTTGTTTAACAACCTTTTGTCCTTACAAACTGTAATTTAAAATATGATTTAAGCGAGGCAGGTCAGCCAGAATTTAGAACATTAGTAGAGAACATTCTGCTCCAAATCCCAAACGACGTATTCATGCAGTGTTCAATCAACAACTATTAACTGCCTACAAGGGCGTTATTTTCCTAGCATGTGTCATCCAGGTGCATTGTGCCAGTAGTGGTAGGTCAGCAGGCACTTCGAGAACTCTATAAAACAATAGTTCTCGCTCCCTTTTATACCACTGCCATTTCACGAAAATATGTAGCCAGGATTATTTGACTTATTCACCATAAAAGCAAAACGTCTTTTGTTGGTAAAGGTATTCGCAAATATCAGTCTATGCCTTTAGGGATGTCTTGGCTCATCCTCAAAAACGTAAACAGACGCAGAACCCCGGATTCAGTTTAATTCGAAGTACGTCTGACTTGCTGGGATAGTAAATAATGCTGTTATGTCGGACACCTAGCCAATAGTCCTACCTTTTCACCCCTTCAACAAAGGTAATTTTGCTCTAATAAAAATCCTGAAACTGCAGAATTATTTAGCTGGATTTCCATATACGAGCTAAGAATACACAAGGTTTGAAGCAGACTGCCATCATCTAAATAGCCCTGTAGTAAAGAAACTCTGCACTTCCACCTGGAATCCGTAGGAAAGAAACTCTTCTCTCCTACCTAGATCTAATAGCGAGAAATCCAGCTCAGCTACTTGAACCCCGTAGTAAAGGAACTCTGCTCTACTACCTAGAACCTGTTGTACAGACACCCTCCTTCACCACCTAGATCTGCATAATAGAGAAACTCTGCTTTACTGCCTGGATCCCATTATAAAGAAACTCTGCCCTACGACCTAGACCCCACAGAAAAATAATCCAATTGTACTAACTAGGTCTGATAGTAAAGGAACTCTGCCCCACCAACAAGACTCCCACTGTAAAGATACTCCAATTCTACTAACTAGGTCTGATAGGGATGAAACTCTGCCCTACCACCTAGACTCCCACTGTAAAAATACTCCAGCTCAATTTCTTTGACCCCCACAGTAATGATACTCTAGTTCTGTTGCCTAGACCCCATAGTAAAGAAACCTTACACTACTACCTAGACCCCATAGTAAACAAATTCTGCTGTGCTACCTTGACACCCACAGTAATGATACTCTAGATCTGCTATCTAGACCCCACAGGATAGAAACTCCGCTCCACCGCCTGCCCACATAGTAGAGAAACAGTGCACTACTACTGAATTGTTTTAACATTGATAACCTCCAGTTATTGAAACTATTACATACGGTTATATGAACATGCCCGCGCTTGAAAACATCTTAATAATACTGGAGGTCCCTAAAAGGGGAATAGCAAAACGCTAAAAATAATATTTGCACTACTCTTACCCCCAAATACATAGTACGTACAAAGTGAACAGGAAAACCACTATATCATGAGAAATCCAAATTAGTAATTTTGACAGAAGTGCTAATTAACAGGGAAGTTCATATTTGTTTAAACCTTGAATGTTTTGGTGGGTTCAATACTAAAAGTGAAGACCCAATAAGGAACAAGTTGCTGTTCTTAAAGTAAACAACATGAACAGTTCTGTACCTGGGTGACACAGACGAGACCAAGGAGATACAACATTAAACAGACACCAATGGTAACAGGGGTGCGCATCTTTTTCATCAATGTTGGGAAAGCGTCATGAATGGTTGTTGTAATGGTTTCTGCAGAGAAAAGAGTCTGATTTAGTTTATGTTGGACTGGGTCACTGGAATGTAGTAAAGTTTGTACAGGGACGAGACCAGGGGTGCGGTAAAACAACACTACTTACCTATAGAGGCAAACTGAGAGTCGAGACCCAAGGTCAACAGCATGAAGAAGAACAGAATGGACCACAAGGGAGCCACCGGCAACTGAGAGAGAGCTTCGGGATAAGCAATGAATGCCAGGGCAAAACCTAAACCACCAACATGAAAACAAGTGTCAAAGAGTGCCAGCTACTACAGTATTTGAAGAAAAATGGTACAAAACAGACATACATGAAATAAAGAGGTCAGCAGCATGGTATGCAATCTGCATGCTGGGACTGCTACACCAACGCCTACAGCTGACTATGAAATTCAGGAGTACATTTTAGCAAACACTCATTTACAGGCAGTAAATGTAACCTAGAGATGGCTGGAACTTCAAAACTGCCTCTCCAGCTAATGCTGAAGTGGTACTTGACCGCTGTGTGTGTTGCCACGTAGGAAGCTACAGGCACGAAGAGGTTACCAATGGAAGGTGTCCAAATAGGACAGAAGACGTTCCACAAATAATTTAGATGCTCCTCCAGAGCATGTACATCCACCAGAGCTTTCCAGGTAACACACGTAGAACAAACTCGGGCGAATCTACAGAGTGCATTTTCAGTCAGCCAGAGTACCCCACAGGTCCACTAACCATCCCCCGAAGGAGGACCCAAGGAGCTTGTGGCCCATCTAGACAGCCAGGATGGTGTACCCTGAAGCCCACCTAGAGCAGTGTCTACTGTAACTCATCCATGGAATATTCTGCTGTGCACGGATGCAAGTACCGCCATCTGGAGGACATTGGTAGGTGCAATCTTTGACTTCATCCCCCACACAGGACACCTCAAGCACACATGCCCAGGCTGAGGATATCTTCTGCCTCACATTGTAAAAATAGCAGGCAGCAAGGGCATTATTTAGAGTTTGGCAGAGCAACCCCTTCACCATAATGTTGCAGAGGTCCCATTCTGCCAAGCTCGCAGTCCCCCACCTCATTTAGAGTCATGGATACTGATGGAGCAGGGTAAATGAACATTTTTTAACCTCCTAATAATTTTCCTAATATAATTAATAAACATGTTCGTTTAAGTAAATAACCAACAATGTATGTTACATGTTAAGGGTTAAAGGTAACACGCTATTCCGTGTGCAAAATAATCAACTTATAATTGTTTACGTGTCTAACATAACATAATATTTGCGTACTAATTAAATAATAAACGCATGATCCGTGCTTTTAAATAAAACGTGTGGTTGCAAAATAAAGCGATGGTAAGTAAGGGACAGCTTTATATGTTGCTTTTTACTAGGTAATACCTAATTGGGGTACGTAGAAAGACGGGAGGGAAACGAAAGGGTTTATATTTCTTTGTTTTAACAATAGTTTGTTTATCTTTGAAAATAGTGCGCTTAGGCCTGTCGAGCAGCAATATAAAATGGCCGCCAGATGCTAGAGTACGCATGAGCAGGGAACCATGTGATAGAGGAGAGAGGCTGTGGAAAGGGATGATCACGTGCTGGTGCTGAGAG
Organism: Calotriton arnoldi; assembly: GCA_963921515.1. Taxonomy (NCBI): domain Eukaryota; kingdom Metazoa; phylum Chordata; class Amphibia; order Caudata; family Salamandridae; genus Calotriton; species Calotriton arnoldi. Next base: position 511,949 of record CAWUFW010001843.1, on the reverse strand, counting down.
GCTAAGATGGAAGTATGGTCAAGGCTATTGTGACCTTTCTGAGCAGATGTGTGCCAAGATGATCAGCAAGAAGCGTGAGAAGTCCAACTGAATCAATGGACGGAACTGTTGAATATAAAATGTAGCAGAAAAAGATACAAATTGGACTGATCGAAACGGATGAGCAATGACATGAACTGTGGGAAACGATGCAAGCATGGACATTCCACAAGGAACTAGTTAAGACCAGGAAGTTTGATTAAAATGTATATGGGCCTGAGGGGACCAATGAGAAAGAATCACGCCATGAAGATGCAACATTTTTATTCTGCAAGCTAGAATGAGGGTATAAGAAGACCTACTCTTGGTGGGAGGGGTTAGTTGCTGGAGAGTTAGTTGCTGGAGAGTGAGTTGCTGAAGAGCAGATGCTGGAGAAATTAGATGCTGTAGATGGGTGAAGTTGCGGTTGCTGATGCTGACGAGCTGATGCTGCTATTTTTATTTTCCAGTTGAGTATAAGATGCTGCTTTAGGAGAATTTTCCTGATAGATTTTTTCATTTAGAACTATTAGAGTTTTCCAAAATAGATAGATTGATCTCTTGGAGTTCTTAATATGATAACCTGATTTTTCCGTCTAATAGATATGTATTGCAATTTCAACTTATTCTCATATTGATGATAAATGTAATGATCTGAATAATAAGCTTAACCTCATTTCTTACATCAAAACTTTATATAAACTTTATTATTCTTTAAACAAATGACTCAGTGATTCTTTAGCTCAATGATTAAAATGAAATGTTAAAAAGTTTATTGTGATTGAGCTGGTCTTAATCACCATCAACTGATTCCTACTAGTTGGTCCATCGACCAATGAGCGGAATACCTTAAAGCAAATGAGAAACATTATGTCATGTTAAAAGAGGTATCCCGTCTCCTTCCAGCGAATCGTTTTTCTCCTAGGTTATTGACGGAGGAAATCCAGGGAATAAATGAGTAAGTGAATGTATATGCGGTGTTATGGGCCCCACCGTCATATGGATATAGTGTGTGTGTTGAAGGAATAATTGCACCTGGATGACCGAAGTATATAGGAGAATAATTTTTATTGTTAGCGCTGGATCAGATTTCTTGGTATCAGAGTTATGGTTACTATAGATTAGTTTGGTGATTATTGATTATTGATAAGTTCATGTCTAACACTTTTTGTTGAGTCGCGTTATGTTATATGTAAGTTTTCACGCTTCCAGGAAGTAGGAAGTGGAACACGTGTGGCAAGAGAAGTCACATGGAATTGTGCATTGTCTGAGTTCATTTTGGTGATAACACAGGTTGTGTAATGATAGGGACATTTTGAGTATAAAAGGTGTGTAAGTGAAATAGTGATCGGTTTTCTTGTGAAACTCTGGCCTTAATTCTCAGGAGCAGTATAGTCTCCATATGTGTTTTATCCCTAGAGAAACGGGTTTACTGATTGCTTGAAAGAAGGGTAAGGTAGAGGGAAGTACTACTTTATCGGCGAAACTGAAAATTCTGTGGTAGGGTAGAGGTAAGCGCTGCCTACTGGAAAATACAGAGTTCTTGTGTAAATGGTCAAAGCTATCTCTTCGGTTTAGCGAATCAGACAATGGAAATGTGTTTTAAATGTTGTAACTAACGAAGAATAGTTGAAAAAGAAATTGCCGATAAATTTTGTAAAGGAGGGGTCAAGAGCAGAAGTGACGTAGACAAGAGTCGCGGTGGGATTGGACAGTGCGTTAGTCACACGGAAACAGGAGCAGAACTGACGTACACAGAAGCTGCGCTGGGATTGGTCAGTGCGCGGTAGACAGAAATCGCTCTGATTGGAGTTTTGGTGTGAATCGCGACAGGATTGGTCAAATAACCTAGTGACGTGGAAGTTTCTGATTGGAGTGTTGGTGTGAGTCGCGCTAGGATTGGTTGGAATAACGCATACAGAACAGCGTTGAATTACGGATCGTTTTGAGGAGAAAAGTGATTGTGAATCATGTCGTATTATGAATACGGTAGAGAGAAAACGTCATGGATGACGAAAGTTAAGAATTTCTTTAAGAAAGACAAAAAGGTAGTGACTAGAGAGGGACAAATAATTCCTCCGCCGAAATCACCAGCTTCGCATATGATGCTGAAATATGGATATCATACATGCATATGGTTAGAAAATTGGACAAAATATACCAAGAATGATGGAGCATTGGCTTTCCCTGAGAATGGTTCATTTAATGTAGCTGTACTATGGAACTTGAGAGAAAAGATGGCAATGTTAGAACCTAGACCTAGACCGACACAGTTTGAAGCTTTAACGGAATGGGAAGATGAGATGTATGAGCGAGAGAGATTCAGAGGATTAAAGAATCATGAGTTTGTGCCTGGAAGGTTATGGGGAGTAAATCATGAGGGCAGAATAAAGCGTTGGAGATGTGCTAACATGACAGGAGGGTTGTTTCCAGCTTTTACAGTTGAGGAAGAAGCAAAGAGAAAGTGTACAGAGAAAAAGAAGCATTTAGGGGTAGAAAAGTATGTGTATGGTGGTAGTGAAACAGATGACGAATTGCTGGAAGATATTTTAAACAGAAACCCACCTCCATACCAACAGACTTCTGCGGTGGTGACACCTAATGCACCGCCAATGGAAACTGGGAGGAATAAAAATCCCGAACGAAGAGATGAGACAAATAGGTCACAAGATCAATTAAAAACTTCACAAAATGAAGAGATAGAAAGTGACAAGGCCACTGAATTAGCAAAAACGACAAGAGAATTGACTGAGAAAATAAGAGCATTGACAAGGAATATGGAAGCTGTAACTGTACCAGTAACGATAGGTCCAGTAATGCCAATCTTTGAGAATCAGAAAATTGATGAACGTTCCTTAGTGATTCCCATGAATTCACATTTGCAAAGAAAAAGAGAAGGGATGGAATTGAATAATGAAGGTGCACACAATTTGGCTAGTACCTATAGACCAAGCCCACCTACTAATTTGACGATAAATGAGAATGAGATTAGGAGAATGCCTATGTTGACGGAGTCTGCATCAGGGACACCAGAAAGAAGTAGCAATTGGATAGAATTAAATAGTACGCCTGTAGGTCCGACTCCAGATGAGTTAAATGAATGGATGAAAGCGCTAAAAACAAAAGAAACGGAAGAGAAACCATTAGATGTAATTAGGTTGAAAATAGACATGGAAGAATTGATTTTAGGAACAATTGGAACAGAAAAATTAAAAAATTATCAGGATGATGAGATTATGTTTTTGTGCAAAAGTCTTACATGGAGAGCTAGAAATTTACATGACAAATTGGAAGAGACAGCAAGTGAACTGGGAGTGGAATTCGTAAAAGTGAGAACATTGCAGAAACCATACAGAGTAGATTTTTGTGAGAAAGATATAGAGAATTTGAACACATCAGGAAGACTGACCCAAATAAAAGAGTTAATTGTTTTATTGAGAAAATGGGGTGATGTGGATAGATGGAGAAATAGATGGTCGAAAAAGAATGAGAAAACAACAGATAAAGCATCTTTGGCTTTTGCAGTGACAGATAAGGAACCAGTTGTAAGGGAGTACCCGATGAGAGAAACTCCAGGTGGAAGTTATGTGCATGTTCCATGGACCAGACAGGATATACTGTCATTTACAAATGACTTCCCAAAGTTGAGAGAGAAGCCAGTAGAATGGTACAGACAAGTGGAAAGATTTGTGAAGGTTTCAAAGGTGTTGTGGATAGATCTGGATGGATTGTTTGAGATAGTAGTGCCGGCTGATTTGTGGACAGAATGTAAGATTACTATTGATTGGCCAACTGTAGAATATCCAAGGGACGCTAAAACAGGAGCGCCAGGACCAGAAGTGATGAGGAAGTACGACCAAGTAATTACCTTTTTGAAGAATAAGATTCCACCTAAAGAAACAGATTGGGTAAAAATAGACAGAACAACGCAGGAAAGTAAAGAATCAGTGCATGCGTACTATGAGAGATTGTTGTTGGTTTTCAAACAGTACAGTGGTTATGAGACACTAAATGAGAAGGATATGAGTCAATTTGTATATAGGTTTGTGAATGGATTGAAACCAGAAATAAGTGAAATGATTAAGCAGCATATGATTTGTTGGCAGAATAGCACAGTGGATGAGGTTTTGAGATATGCTAAGTATTGCAGTGATGATATTGAGAGTAGACAGCGTAAATTGAAAGAAAAGGCCATGTGGGCGCAGGTGAAAGTTGCAGAGAAGCAAGAAGCTCAATTGAGTAATACTGGTAATGAAACAGGACAGGTTAGATCCCGACCTAATATAGGTAAAGGAAAAGGACAAATGAGCATAGATGAGGCAAAGAAAAAGTGGCCATGCCACAACTGCGGAAAGCTAGGACATTGGAGAAACGAGTGTAAATTTCCTCCAAAACCTAATGTGGAAAATCAATCATTAAATTCACAGGTGCAGAGTGAGATAGTTACTCAACAAGGTCAGGTGCCACAACCACCACTTCCCAAGAGTGTTAACCAACAGAAATACAGTGCAGAAACAGGATTCTACGGAGGAGAACAGGTAACACAGTTGCCGCGTGCAGCTGCAATTTCTCAATATTGGTTAGGACAGGATGAGGATGACACGGATGAAAGTTTCTGACGGTGCCTAGGAGAGGGGGAAGAGTGCGTGCTTGGTGCAACTCTAGAGGTAGATCAGTCTGGTCCATTTGTGGATGGAGAAGTGAATGGTGCAAATGTAACATTCCTTGTTGACACTGGAGCTACCCGTTCTACTGTTAGGTCAGTGGAAATTCCAAACCTTCCTCTCTCAGGTGAACATATCCAAGTAGTTGGAGTTTCTAATCAGCAAATTAAAACGCCTCTTACTAAATTAGTGGAGGTAAGAATTGGTCCATTTAGCGAAATGCACCGATTTGTGGTATGCGATTGTAGTCCCGTGAACCTATTAGGACGCGATGTATTGTGCAAAATGAATTGCACTATCTATTGTACCCCAGACAGAATTGCATTTCAGACTCCAGATGAGGATGTGCTGTATAAAATGACAATGGTGAATTTAGAACCAGAAGTAAATGGTTTGTTTCCTGTATTTGATGCAGAGAAAATCCCAATTGAATTGAAAAAGACAGTGAAAGAAGACGTGTGGGACTTTACAGGAGAAGATGTAGGATTAATGAAAGGAGTAGATCCCGTTAAAATAACAGTGAAAGAGGGAACGAGTTACCCAAATACGCCCCAGTATAAATTGACACCAGAAATAATTGAAGGAATAACGCCAGTAATAAATAAAATGATTGAACAAGGGATTCTAAAAGAAATCATGAGCAGTCCATGTAATTCGCCAATAATGGGACTGAAAAAGCCAAACGGAACATATAGAATTGTACAGGATTTGAGGAAGGTAAACAAAATTGTTGTGCCTTGTTGCCCAATAGTACCGAACCCTGCTGTGATTCTATACCAGATTCCACGTGAAGCAGAATGGTACACAGTAATTGATTTATGTCATGCATTTTTCTCTATTCCATTGCATCCAGATAGCCAGCCATTATTTGCGTTTAGGTTTGGAGAGCGTATTTTGGCATGGTGCCGAATTCCTCAAGGGTACACAGAAAGTCCCTCAATATTTAATCAGATTCTGAAGAAATCGTTGGAAGATTTAAGAATGCCAGAAAAGTCAGTGATGGTTCAGTATATTGATGACCTACTGGTGGCATCAAAAACGAAAGAAGCATGTGTCAATGATACAATTGCTTTGCTGAATCATTTAGCAAAAAGAGGACATAAAGTGTCCCCTTCAAAATTGCAGTTTTGTCAACAAGAAGTCCAGTATTTAGGGCATAAAATTGAGAAAGGTGTGCGAAAGGTAACGACTGAAAGAATAAAAATGATTCAAGGAATGAGAGCTCCAATGACACAAAGAGAGGTAAGAATGTTTTTGGGAATGGTTGGATATTGTCGACAATGGATAAGCGGTTTTTCACTGATTGCTAAACCATTGCAGAAACTGACAAAGAAGGATGTTAAAGATCCTTTTGAAATGAATGATGAAGAAATGAAAGCATTCAGAGAGCTGAAAAAGAAATTATGTGAGGCTCCAGCATTAGGAATGCCTGACTATGAGAAAGATTTTGAGCTGTATTGCAGTGAAAGAGATGGATGTGCATTTTCAGTTTTGGTACAAAGACATGGAACTATGAAAAGACCCATTGCATATTTTTCAGCTGTTTTAGACCCTGTAGCGAAAGCGTTGCCCGGATGCTTGAAAGCAGTTGCTGCTACTTGTGTGAGTTTAGAACAAAGTGAAGGCATAGTGATGGGATATCCACTGAGAGTGTATGTTCCCCATTCTGTGGAAATTCTCTTGACAAGAACGAAAACCCAATACATGACACATAGTCGGCTGACTAGGTATGAAAAAGTAATTTTGAGTGCAGATAATGTGACCATTGACAGATGTATGAATGTGAATCCTTCGACATCATTGCCAGATGAAGAGAGTGTGATTGAAATGGATGAAGTAGATCACGATTGTCTGAATGTGCTTGAATATTGTACAAAACCAAGGTCTGACATACGAGATGAACCTTTGAAAGAATCAGATTATATTCTGTTTGTGGATGGCTCATGTTTAAGAACGAGTGATGGAGTTCTAAGTGCAGCATATGCAGTTTGCACAGTAGCCACTGTAATGGAAGCATCTTGTCTGAAAGGGGTACGGTCTGCCCAGGTCGCAGAACTAGTAGCTCTGATTCAAGCATGCAAGCTGGGAAGAAATGTACGGGTTACGATTGTGACAGATAGCCAGTACGGCTTTGGGGTGGTGCATGACTTTGGTCAGATTTGGTCACAAAGGGGTTTCTTGACGTCTGCAGGAACGCCAATTAGAAATGGAGATTTTGTGAATAAGTTGCTTGAGGCGATACAGCTGCCTAAACAGATTGCTGTTGTGAAGTGCAATGCACATAAAAATGGGGAAGACTACATAACTGTTGGTAATAAATATGCTGATGAAATGGCACAGTACTGTGCAAAGAATGTGGTTTCTTTAAACAAAAGTCGGGAAAGAGAGCATATTTCTTGTCCTTTGCTTTTTACTAACTCTATTGAGACATGGGATGAGGTGAGACAGTTACAGGAAGCTGCAGATGATGAAGAAAAAGATACATGGATAAAAGCAGGATGTAGAAAACATGAAGAAAATGATGTTTGGGTTTACAGAGATGAGAGACCAGTTATGCCTGATAGCATGATTTCTGACATGGCACGGATGTACCATGGACAAGCCCATATTGGGAGAGATTCAATGATCAGACTTTTTAGACAAACATGGTATAATCCAAAATTCAGAGCCATAGCTGAGAGTCTTTGTCAGAGATGTCTTATTTGTCAACAGTTAAATCCAGGAAGGAAAACAGTAGTGAGTCTAGGAACAATAGGACGAGAAGGAGGTCCTTTCACTAGAATGCAAATGGATTTTATTGAAATGCCACCTTGCAACAGACTAAGGTATGTCCTAGTGGTCGTCTGTTTGTTTTCCCGTTGGGTGGAAGCATACCCAACAAGAAGGAATGATGGAATAACGGTAGCAAAACTTATGCTGCGAGAATTCATTCCGAGGTATGGTTTTCCAGTCACGATTGAAACAGATAGAGGAACACATTTCCAAAATGAATTAGTTAAACTAATTTGTGAAGCACTTAGTATTAAACAGAAACTGCATTGTGCATACAGACCAGAGGCTTCTGGAATCGTAGAGCAAGTGAATGGAACAATCAAGAACAGGTTAGGAAAAATGTGTCAAGCTACAGGACTCAAATGGCCAGATGCCTTGCCATTAGTTTTAATGACAATCAGAAGTATTCCGGAAAGGAAAACTGGACTCAGTCCCCATGAAATAATTATGGGACGAGCAATGAGACAAGCACAAGTACCTGTCAACAAACTACTGACTATAACTGATGATCTAGTGCTGGATTATTGCAAAGGATTGGCTGATGTGGTGCGTTCTGTGTTTCATCAGGTTGGACCGGATGCGACCACTCTTGAAAGAAAACCAGCTCACGACTTGAATCCAGGAGATTGGGTCCGCATAAAAGTCCACAGGAGAAGAAACTGTTTGGTTCCTCGCTGGGATGAACCACGACAAGTGATCCTGGTGACAACCACTGCAGTCAAGTGTGCAGGAGTGAAACACTGGGTGCATGCCAGTCACACCATCAGAGTTCCAGAACCTGAAGATCGACAAGTGAGTCGACATCTGGAAGTATTGGAGAACAGTTCAGCATCAGAAGCAGAAGAGGAAACAAACAGGGTGCCAGAACTTGAAGATCGACCTGTAAGTCGACATCTGGAAGACCCAACTACAAGTGCAACGACAGAAGAAGTAGAGGAAATAGCTGAAGTTCCAGAACTTGAAGATCGACCTGTAAGTCAACATCTGGAAATATCAGATACCAGTTCAGAATCTGATACAGATCATTCGGATTGTGAAGAAATCCTAAAAAGAAATTGGAATTTTGAAAGCATAAGAGAAGAAACTGAGCCAGAAGATAGTGACAGTGAGCAACCAAGTACAAGTTGTGGTGAAAATCCTTCGGAGATAATATTAATAGATGAAGAAGGGAGAGTTTCAAACAAAAAGCTAGAAAAATCGGAAGATCCCCGAGGAGCAATAGGGACAAATAGTCAAACACGAGAACAGGGAAATTTAGAAGCAGAAAGAAAAACTGACACAAATTCGGAAGAACCTCGAGGAGGGACAGAAATAGGTGAACGAAGGAAGATAAGAAAAGAACCACAAGTAGAGGAAGAAAATGACATTATAAGTTTCAAAATAAGAGGCAATAACGAAAGAACTGAAACAGAGTCTGAAGAAAGTGGAGAAGAAAGAAACCAAAAACTAGAGTCAAGAAAAAGAAATTGGAAAACAGAAAGAGAGGAAAAAGGAAGTGAGGCAAAAAGGCCAAGAAAAGGAGACAATTGGCCCAACGAAGTAAGAAAATTAAGATACAGAATCATAAGGTTGGATGGGAAAAGTGCTGAACAAGTGAATGAAATAACAAGTCAGAGAGAGCAAGAAAAACAAGGTGGAAAACACTTGCAGAAAACAAAAAGAGTAAAGAAGGTAAATCCGAAGTATAGATCGCCTGAATGGTTGTATCTTGCTTTGACTAGTAACAAAGAAGAAAAGAACACTCACGAGAACCCAGAACAAAGAAACCTGATGGGAAAAAGTGAAGTGCAACAAACCTGAAGAAGTTTAAATAGTTTCTACCGGATTTGACAAAACACTGGATCTGACGAATTTTACTGGATATGACAAAGAAAGAATTCTGAGAAAGAATTAAAAGAAAGTACCAAGCAAAGACAAAACATTGGAGTACAGAGTGGCAAATAAGTCATTCCTGAGGTGTAGTGACACAATTTTCTGGAAAACAAATAAATAAGGTTATAAAACAAAATGGAGAATACTAGAGATAGAAAATGTAAATGTGAGTTTTTAAGTAGATGGTGCAAGATGTGCTGCTTTTGTACAGGATTATTAATGACAGTATGGGTGGTTTTAGCAATCACCATTCCAATTAGTTTAGCTGTAGTAGAAAAGTCTAATAACACTGAAAAAGAAAAAGGAGCTAACACTCAGGAACCAATTATTTTGAAGAGTAGTGCAGAATTACACAGGGACAAATCAATAACAGATTTTTCTAAAAATGTTTTTACTAAATTATTATATGAGTATGTAGAAACAATGGATGTAAGAGATTGCTATGTTTGTATGCAGTTACCTGCATCTGTAGCAGAGGGTGTGACTTATCATCACCTCCCTTTGACATATGGAATAACATGTAGTGTTTTAGCAAGTTTATTTTATAAAACAGGTAGATTAGAATATTATTACACTGACATAAATAAGATTTTTGCGAAAGTTTCTGTAGTTCCCGAGCTAAATAAAATAAAAGAGGGAAAAACGTTTGTGAATATTTTCTAGAGGATAAGATTTTAACATTAGATAGTATAATTAGGTACAACCTTACCTGTGAGTTAAAGAAGGAAGAAAAAGTATTTTTAGAGATGGTTGAAGAAAGAAGAGTGAAATTTCAAAGAAAAGTGATAGAAGAGACAAAAACACCTCTTTGGGCGTTTGAGGAAGACAATCATGACAAGAAAAAGACAAATGCAGCTATGACTCTGGATTGGCCCCAACAGGGAAGGTTGTGCATTAGAAGAAATAAAACAAGATATGACAATTATTTTGTGGGTTCCAGTATTTGCCATGACAATTATCAAATTTTAGGTGGATGGGGATTTAAAGGGGGAAAAGATCCAATATTTCCAGGGATCTATTATGTTTGCGGTAATAGGGCTTATTACAGGTTGCCGGACCATTGGTATGGGTCATGTTATTTAGGCCTGGTCTTTCCAAAGATTTTTCATATGGATAGAAAAGAAAAAGGAACACACAAAATGATAAATACCTTCACACGTAGAAAAAGGGAAAGTTTTTCAGAAATAGTAGGTGATATTTTTGGTGCATTGATACCAGCAGTGGGAATATCTTTGAATGCATTTAGAATTCGGAAATTATCCACAGTGGTAGATCGGTTATCTACAGATACTGCTGGAGGGTTCTTGATGGTAAATACCGAGATGGTTGCCATGAGAGCTATGGTGATGCAAAATCGACTTGCCCTTGACATTCTTTTGGCAAAAGAGGGCGGAGTCTGTGGAATGCTGAAAGTCCAACATTGTTGCACTTACATTCCAGATAAAAGCGAAAATATACAGAAGTATATAACAAATATTTCAAATTTGCACAAAGAACTTGTTCCACTGGAGGTTGAAAGTGCTTTTGGAAAACTTGGTAAAGGGTTTTCTTCAGTAATAAATTGGTTAACAAGAATGAGTGGATTAATAGTAGGGAAAGTTATAATAATAGCAACCGTGATAATAATAATAATATTAGTACTGAAGCTTGCAATAACATGTATAAAGAGAAGAAGAAGACAGAATAAAATAGAAAAGGAAAACATGATAAACAAGGAGAGAGAGAGAGAAATGGGTGAAATAGAGTTAGAAGAAATAAAAGAGAACATGTACAAGAAAACGAAGAGACAAGTTGAAAGGGATACAGTTGTGTAAATTAACAAAAGCAAACGGACAAAAGATATATGCTGTCTGAGAAAATTGTATAACTTGGGTTTTGTGGTGATATTAAAAATCACCAAAGGGGGGAGTTGATGGAGCAGGGTAAATGAAAATGTTTTAACCTCCTAATAATTTTCCTAAAATAATTAATAAACATGTTCGTTTAAGTAAATAACCAACAATGTATGTTACATGTTAAGGGTTAAAGGTAACACGCTATTCCGTGTGCAAAATAATCAACTTATAATTGTTTACGTGTCTAACATAACATAATATTTGCGTACTAATTAAATAATAAACGCATGATCCGTGCTTTTAAATAAAACGTGTGGTTGCAAAATAAAGCGATGGTAAGTAAGGGACAGCTTTATATGTTGCTTTTTACTAGGTAATACCTAATTGGGGTACGTAGAAAGACGGGAGGGAAACGAAAGGGTTTATATTTCTTTGTTTTAACAATAGTTTGTTTATCTTTGAAAATAGTGCGCTTAGGCCTGTCGAGCAGCAATATAAAATGGCCGCCAGATGCTAGAGTACGCATGAGCAGGGAACCATGTGATAGAGGAGAGAGGCTGTGGAAAGGGATGATCACGTGCTGGTGCTGAGAGGCTAAGATGGAAGTATGGTCAAGGCTATTGTGACCTTTCTGAGCAGATGTGTGCCAAGATGATCAGCAAGAAGCGTGAGAAGTCCAACTGAATCAATGGACGGAACTGTTGAATCTAAAATGTAGCAGAAAAAGATACAAATTGGACTGATCGAAACGGATGAGCAATGACATGAACTGTGGGAAACGATGCAAGCATGGACATTCCACAAGGAACTAGTTAAGACCAGGAAGTTTGATTAAAATGTATATGGGCCTGAGGGGACCAATGAGAAAGAATCACGCCATGAAGATGCAACATTTTTATTCTGTAAGCTAGAATTAGGGTATAAGAAGACCTACTCTTGGTGGGAGGGGTTAGTTGCTGGAGAGTTAGTTGCTGGAGAGTGAGTTGCTGAAGAGCAGATGCTGGAGAAATTAGATGCTGTAGATGGGTGAAGTTGTGGTTGCTGATGCTGACGAGCTGATGCTGCTGCTGCTATTTTTATTTTCCAGTTGAGTATAAGATGCTGCTTTAGGAGAATTTTCCTGGTAGATTTTTTCATTTAGAACTATTAGAGTTTTCCAAAATAGATAGATTGATCTCTTGGAGTTCTTAATATGATAACCTGATTTTTCCGTCTAATAGATATGTATTGCAATTTCAACTTATTCTCATATTGATGATACATGTAATGATCTGAATAATAAGCTTAACCTCATTTCTTGCATCAAAACTTTATATAAACTTTATTATTCTTTAAACAAATGACTCAGTGATTCTTTAGCTCAATGATTAAAATGAAATGTTAAAAAGTTTATTGTGATTGAGCTGACCTTAATCACCATCAACTGATTCCTACTAGTTGGTCCATCGACCAATGAGCGGAATACCTTAAAGCAAATGAGAAACATTATGTCATGTTAAAAGAGGTATCCCGTCTCCTTCCAGCGAATCGTTTTTCTCCTAGGTTATTGACGGAGGAAATCCAGGGAATAAATGAGTAAGTGAATGTATATGCGGTGTTATGGGCCCCACCGTCATATGGATATAGTGTGTGTGTTGAAGGAATAATTGCACCTGGATGACCGAAGTATATAGGAGAATAATTTTTATTGTTAGCGCTGGATCAATACCGTGAGGTTAGCAATGGGGGTTGGGGGGGAGGGAGTTCACAGCTGGCTTCACCATCTGAGACCTTTGAGCTGCAGTCCATGTGCTATGTGGTCACAGGCACTGTACCTCAGCTCTATTTAGGGCGGGATTTCAAAAATATATTTTCCAATTTTGTGACTCCTGGGGAAAATTCAGCAGGTAGCGAACAGAAGAAAAATCTTGGGTTTGTTTCTGAAAATCAAAGTGACTGCTCAAAAATCCGCCCTGACAAGCACGTGCAGGCTGAAGCACTTTTCTCAAAATGACAAACATGGGCCGGGTCTCTAAATTTGGCAGGTGATCCTTTGCTGGGAGGAAAGAAGTGGGGCTTTTGCCAACCCGATTAATCTGGCCCTAAATGGGTCCACAAGTGTACTGCAATGTTATGTGGGATAGGCACAGCACAAAGGGTTGTCTGCCCGTTTTTCCTATTTCTGGCCATCATATAATACTTCGCTATATTGTGAGTGCACCAACCACTTCTGAAGACAATCAGAGTGGAAGTAATTTACTACCAAACTGAAAGGCTACAGGATAGAAGAAGCTGAACTCCCTCAAGGAACGTGTGACTGGTAAATCCTGCTCATCTCAGCTGTTGGAAAAGAACCTGCTTCAGAATTTTTAACTTTAAAAAAAATTGCGGATGTGGACACAAATGTTTTTCTGAGCGCTTTAACAGTTATTCAAGTTGACTTAATGTCTCTTTTCTTTAGAACTAACCATAAAAAACATACGTCCAAATTGTTGAAGAGAACGAAAGCAGAACCAAATAGCTCCCAAGCCACACTAATGTGTTTACAAATTCGCCATTTGCTACCAAATCTGGTCCCATTCATTGACTGTATAAAACACGTGTGTCTAACGGGATTCATAATCAGCACCACTTGTGATAGAAAGGACGGTGCAAGGCACCCAAAATTATCAAATAACTCTCCTCTTTTGGGCAGTAAATAGTTTCAATTGAAGGCAAGTAATGCTGGGTAGAAAATTGGAAGAAGGCACAATTAAAAAAAATTTCACTGTGTTTTAATGCAGTGACAGAAGTCAGATCTTATGTATCATGTTTTCGAAAGTTAATTGTTTCTTAGTGTTAGTTGTTTGTTAGTGGGTTGTTAGTGCTTCTGTGATTGTCTTTCAAGAACTCTGTATGTTCTCTTTAGATGTGTAGCAGAAGTGCTACTTTCACAAATCTGTTCATTGAAAGGGTTAATTATGACAGCATTGCCATAAGTCTCATTCAATCAATTTCATGGAACTACTGTCAAGGAATCTGAATGTTGTACTAAGTTAGCATTAATGAGGAGAGACCCCTATCACACCCCTTTTACACATTTTCAGACTTACCTGAGTCGACCACCTTTGAGACAGGTTTTCCTGCCTTGAAAGCCATATGTCCCAGGATGGAAAAAATTGCAAATCCGGCGAAGACGCTTGTAAGGCAGTTTGTAATACAAACAAATATGGCGTCCGAATAGCAGTTGTTGTTGAATTTATTGTAGGAAGACAGAGCTACCAGACCTCCCCAAGCCACCGACAGAGAAAAGAAGATTTGAGTCGCGGCATCTTTCCAAACCTAAAACATGATCAGAATTTCATAAATATATGGATGACATTACACGAGGAAAACGTTGACATCCGGTACAAAAACAAATGTTTACATGGATCTAAAGTCTTTGCATATGAAATTTTCTATTGAAGTTCATTGTTTTTTTGTTTTTTTAGGTCAGCGAATGCAGCCCGCTGCGCCTCCTCAAGAGCAAATTATATGTTTAAGAACCAGAGAAGGAACAACTGTGCTTAGACTGCAGGGCAATTTTACATAAACACTATTATTACGAAATTGCATTAGCACAGACCAATGATCGCCTGAATGGCATTTGCACCATCTAAAAATGACAATTTGCCCTGGTTGACCAGTGCAAGTCGCGATGTAAATTTTACTTATCCGCCTTATCTTATTTTACATATTGGGCATTTGTGCAAGTAGGTAATACCACGATAGGTCGAAATGGTGAAGTATATATTTAACTGAGCTGTTTACATGCTGTAATTGTCTATGCAAAGGCAACTTTACGTACGTAAACAGAGCGCATGTGAAACATGAACACAATGGGGCAAAGCGCACCATTCTGTTACTGATTGCTCACAACAAGTGGAACTCACATTAGCAGTCTGGTGTGGACCACAATGCTCGTCGCCTACTCTCTCACTGAAATGTGACTGCTTCACATTCAAAGACTAATGTATTTTCTCTATGATAGGTTCAGTTTTTAGGGGTTCTATATCCAGGCAAAGGAAGTGCTGTCTGGTACTGTCGTTCAGTGGTTAAGTTCAGTCTGCTCCACACTTTCGGAAATATTTCCAGTGTTTAATTTGAACTGATGGTTGGAGGTGAGGCCCACCGGCATTCATTTTTGGGAACTGGCACTTATTTTTCCTCAACAGCCTTAGACCCAGAGCAAGAGAAAGAAAAGCACACAAGGGGGAAATCAGGAGGTAGAGAAGGACAGACAAGCATTGGCAAACCTAATAGGTCTCACCTATGCAAGAGCTTTTGGCTTTGCCAGAGTGTTTGAGCCATGTTCTACATCAGAGTGGCTGCTGTTCAGCATGACTAAAAGTTAGTGGCATAGAGGAGAGTGGAGCAGAGTGGCAGAGTAGAGAGGCAAAGAGTGGAGTAGAGTGTTGTGGAGTGTCATGGACTGGAGTGTCATGGTGTGGAATGAATAGAGTGGAGGGGCATAGAGTGGAGTGGCATGGACTGGAGTGGCCTGGAGTGAAGTGGTGTAGGAGGGAGTGGCGTATAGTGGCATAGAGTGGAGTAGAGTGTCATAGAGTGGAGTGGAGTAAAATGTCCTAGTGGAGGGCCCTAGACTTGAGGGGCATAGAGTATAGTGTTGTAGAGTGGAGTAAAGTATTGTGGTGTAGAGTGGAGTGGTGTACAGTGGCGCAGCGTAGACTTGAGCAAAGTGTCAGAGTGGCGTGGCATAGCGTAGAGTGAGCTAAAGTGGCGTGGAGTGTCGTAGGATGGCGTAGAGTGGCAAAGAGTATGGTAGAGTGGAGTGGAGTGGCGTAGAGTGGAGTGGTGCATAGTGGGATACTGGAGGGGGCGTAGAGTGGAGGGGCACAGAGTTGGAGGCATACAGTGGAGTAAAGTGTTGTAGAGTGGAGTAAAGTGTAGTGGAGTGGCATAGATTAGCCTGGAGTATGGTGTCAGAGTGGCATTGTGTGTCGTAGAGTGGCACAGAGTGGAGTGGAGTAGAGTGGCGTAGAGTGGAATACAGTTGCCTACAGGTAAGTGGCATAGAGTGGAGTGTGGCTGAGTGGAGTACAGTATTGCAAAGTGTCATACAGTAGAGTGGAATAGAGTGGCGTAGAGTAGAGTGGCATAGAGCCGAGTGGAGTATGCATGGTGTGTTAGCACTCCGCCATTACAGACAACACATTTTCAATTGAAATGACCATTACAATCTCACATACAGTTTAACTGAACAAACTATACAATGCACAACAGTAGTGTGTAGATGGTGTACTGATTAATTTTGATCGTATTAAAATGTTTCCACCACACTTACGTATTTTAAAAAAAAGTGCTTCATTTGTGCTTTTCTAATTCTGATATATTCTGAAATATTTGCACAGTTCATTAACAGATATTTACATTTTGTTGTGTGCTAGAAAAAAGTTCTCTTTTTCAGTACCCGACAAGATTGTCACATAAATCCTCTCACTTTGAAGTCAGAGAAAGAAAAGTAATTTGACCTCGGTCTTTGAATTCACAGCAAATGTGACAAGATAAGAACAAAATTGAAAGGTCTGTTTACAGAAAGTGAGGACTTGTGGAAGAATACAAGGAGCAACAGCGAGTAAGCTTTGTTCCTTGGGAGGGACGAAGATATACTGGAGATCCTAAAACAAATAAAGCCAGCAAATAGAAATCCAGAAATGTTGTAAACACTGGGTAGGATGCACTCCTAGGGAAGCTTTCAGAATACCCACAAGACGTATTTTTGCAACCAGACAGCTGTGCCGCCTGGTAGACTTCAACCAAATGAACAAGCAATGGCAAATATAGTAGGTATGACGTTTTGTACGGTGTGTTAGTTTGACCAATGCTTGTTTATCCTCTGAGGCATGACCGCAGACTAAAGCATCTGAAAAATGGCTTATACAAAAAATAAGGCTATGCTTTGTTTTGTATAGCGTCCATTATTCAGACACTTTTATCAGCGCTCATTCCCCAGTGAAACGGTGGTGATCACAGACTCTATAACAATCCCTCATGCATTATTCTGAAGGCAGAAGGACTCACCCAAACAGCCAACTGAAAACAATCAGACTGTCTTATGTGAGGAAGACTGACACTGTTTCAAGCTAATGGATGAAGGTTCCTGAGCAAAACAAGCTAATGGTTGCAGGAGGCTGACCCAAAGCCCCTTAAAGTAAGTATAGAATACAAAATGCTTGCTTTAAATGCACCGGTAATATATACATCTCTACTTAATTAATTAATTAATTAATTAATCAATCAGATATTAGTTTCGGCTAGAATTTATCAAGCACGGTGATCGTATACAAACAGTGAATCTGTGCCTGCAGAAATGCACCTTACTACTTCTTTCATCTTCTTAGCCTAGTCAAATTGCATTTGTAGACATCCTATGCTTGTACCTGTTCTAGAAATGTGTAATATATTGTTAGGATTTTAATTAATTACAACAATAAACATTATTCACTCATTACCAGTAATTCGCAAAGTGTTATGATTTTCCTATGTTTTAACCCGGCTGTGGTTTTTTCACACAAACGGTCAATATTTTCTTGCGTTGCTAGTTGGGAGAGGAAAGGTATGTGCTGTTTTTATTAGAAAGTTGACTTTAAAACCGTTATCCTCGAAACTTTGACACTGAATGAATGCTATAAATCTTTTTTCTCCCAAAAACTTTGAATAGGTGAGAATGACCCCGTTAATGAGATAATCCATATGCGCAAAGCTTTGATGGCTATGGGTAGTAACTGCAGCATTTGCAAGATTTCCAGAATGTTTGTGACAAAAAAAATGCTTGTCCCAAGTTTGGTATTGGGATTTGAGGCCATGTAACTATGCAAAGACAGTCAAATAATTCAGTCTTTAGGTATTTTTATAGTCTGCCTTTACACCCACCTCATATCCATCTTGCTTTCTACCGCTTGGCCTTCTCAACTTTTGCAAGGAGTGTAACTGGAATGGTAAGTGCCTCGGCTAGGAGGCATATTGGGCTCCAACCAGTTATGTATCACTTTCATGGCTCAACGTTCGGCACACTTTTAAATGTAACATATTCTCTTCATAAGTAATGTTGTTTATTTGAAAATTGCATTAACTACATCCTTGTACCAATGTCAAAGTTGTTTATTATTTACATATGGTTCTCCTCTCTACCTATTCCAAGTTAACGCAGTGTCTTTCAATATAGCGTTGCAACGTGTCCCTCTTCACGTGAAACCAAGCCTCCCCAAACAAAATAAGCTCCTCTGCATAATGATAAAATGCATGAACATATATCTAAGTTCATAACCTAGAATTGTATTCCATTTTGCAACTCAATAAATGCTGATGTCACTCTTTCAGTGGGGTGACCAGGCATCCTGGATTTACCGGGAAATTTCCAGTTTTCCACCTCTTGCCTCAGCAAACTTCAGTACATTTAGTGAATGCTCTAGTTTTAAGGGTAAAATGACCACCTCACTCCATGTAATTTAGTGCACTGATTCCAGTCTTGAACTTTTCACCTACAAATCTTTGATTTCAGGTGTGTTAGTCTAAAAGCTCAATGGAAGCAAAACAAGCATAAATACCAATAGACCCAACTTAGGCGGGAGACTCCCGATTTTTTAAAGACAATAATTGCTTCATTTTAGCTGTCTACCACCTGAAATTGCGTCTGCTTCAACAGAAGATAATGGGGTAAATGCATTCTTCCAAAATGTTTTCAAAATCTCCTACTTTCTTTTTAGGTCGAGCCTAGTGGCAGCACGCATACGCTACTCGCTCTGCGAGGCATGCTGTATTGGAGTATGCACTGGAAGCCCCGCCCACTTTCCGCCCATATTTGTCATTGGCTTGTGTCTTTGTCTTTCGTAAATGCTGGCTTCTGATTCGTAAATAGGCTTGTTAGTCCCTCTTTGGTACCGCCTGGTCTGCATTTGTTACCTCCCATAATGACTGGACCTTTTACTTGGCTTGTTACACGATCTGCATTATAAGTTGGTGAGCACTATTTTGTTTATGGACACTGATGGGGACAATGGCGGATGCTTTTTGTATTTGCAGCACACCGAAACAGGACAATGGTGGCCGCTTTTCTTATTGAGCACAATGCAGCTCTAACTTGCATGCTGAGCGCGGCGCCCGCTTTAGGGACACAGTGCTCAGTTTAAATTTTTTTTTTTTACTTTAATACTGGGCGCGGCGCTTGGTTCAGGAACACCGCGCACGGTTTAATTTTTTTTTAAAACTTTAATACTGAGCACGGCGCCCACTTCAGGGACACCGCGCTCGGTTTAATTTTTTCCCCCCAAACTTAAATAGTGAGCGCGGCGTCCGCTTCAGGGACACCGCGCTCTGTTTCTTTTTTTTTAACTTTAATAGTGAGCGCGGCACCCGCTTCATGGACACCCTGCTCTGCAATACAATAGGTATCGCTTTTGAAAAAGTTTGAACTATTGGTATTGTAAATGACAATGCCTTTTAATATTATAAAAGGCATTGCCATTTACAATGCCAATACTTCAAATACTCGCAATTGCTAGACCTATTCCCCTGATCCGGTGCAAAATTAGTTAGCAGCCCTTATCAGGGAGCAATTTAGTTAACATTAATGACACTGTGCGTATTTCCTTTACTGTCTGCGTTTTCTATGCTGGTGAGTGCCGTTAATTAAACAGCGAGTGGCTTGCAGGTTTCTGCCTCCATCTCTGGTCAGCATGCAGTGAGATCCCACCAAATCAGAAAGTAGGTGTAACAAATGTTGAGCCTCAAATGTTTCTTATGTAGTCGAAAAGTGAGATAAATATTTAACAAAAGACTGAAATCCCAAGTCTATATAAAACGCAAGAGTAAAAAAACACAGGAATGGATAAAATAAAGTCAAATGGAAACTGAAACCATGGCTTGCCTGAAAAATTCACTGAGCATGTGCAACTCTGACCAAGCTCGCTTCTACTACTGGAAAAAAATGAAATGAGGGAGGATCAGGCAGTGAGAGTAGGCAAGAAATAGTACCTCAATCGGACGGGCACAGAATTAACATGAATTAATCTGTGCTTGGTCCCTGCTCCACAGAAGTGACTGAAAATTAGGTTAGGTCTGCACTGGCCAATTAAGGAGGCTTTAAAGAAGACTGATGGGAAGCCAACAAATGGTAAGCTATGGGCGGGCTACAAAGCCCTTTTCTGTATACAATAGTGTCTTGCACGCAAGACGCATGCGCTAGCGCATGCACTCGCATGCTCGACCCCAAAAACCTGTCACACAATGAGAAGGCAGGGATGGAAACTACAAGAGTAAGATAAAGAGGGAGGGAGTTTCCAGTGGTGGCTGAAAGAGGCATAAGATGGAATCAAGACTATGCAGCCTTGGCATTCACCTTTCTGGCCTTTGAAAGAGGCAGACGTGGGATTTTGAGCAAAACATTGGGCCCCAGCACTCATTCCTTTACAAATGAACCACTGAATTGTTCCATTTCCTTTAAAATAACTGAAAACCAGTACAGAGCCTGGCACATCACAGGAAGGTAATCTCTTCAGCACAGTTAGATACAGGTATAATTTACTTTTCTCACTCAAAATAAAAACAAAGAACTCACGTCTGCGTTAGTCAGCTTTGAGATGTCGGACTGTTGTCCAATGTAATACTGGATTCCCTCCAAAGCGCCTTCCAAGGTCACGCCTCTTATTAGAAGGATCAGCAGCACCACGTAGGGAAAGATTGCAGTAAAATACACAACCTGCAGCAGAAGACATGTCCAAATTAACTGAGATGATGAAAAACATACTGAGCTGTTATTTCCAAATTTATATCACAGAACACAAGTTTTTAGTTATATGAGTACTTCATATTTGGTTTATTTTCTTATTGTATTCATCGTGTGATGTCTGTTCCTTGAAACATGCCAGCTAAGACAACAGTGGAACTCAAGTTCATTTTTAGGATGACCGCAACAGAACCCAGGAGAATTCTGCCTCCTAAAGACGCCTTCGCTACAGTAGGACATGGCTAATTATTATGTTCTCCACCAAAGGCAGTAGTTGCTGAGGCAAATATTTTACAAACCATATTCACCCATTTCATCATCTCTATGTTACACAGATTTGTTCATTTATTAAAACTGAAGTGCTGGTGGGTGATTTTTAGGAAAGTTATTGGGCCTAATTCACAAACTGTATTTTGTAGTACATACAGCATTATCACAAACGTATGGCCAGAGACCCCCACCTCTCCAATCTTTTCCCTGTGGAAATTTCCGCAACAATGGCAGAGATAGCCGCACATGTAGGTGTATGTTTTAGTAGTAATCAAAGCGAGACCAATATCTACTAGTAAATGAGAGGAGTATAGAGAAGTGTAAGGTGGGGTTTAGAGAGGGGCATGCGAATACTAACACACACCCACATAAGAGTAAAGTTATTGCTATTGACAAGCTTCCCTTCTAAAATTACTACATGCCTAAAAAGCTCAAAACAGGTGTAAATGTACTGTGGCCCAGCTTTAGCACACCTCAAGCACCACACATGTCTAGCTTCTGGCCCCTGATACTGCAACACACTCACTCAAAATGATATATATATGAGATATATATAAATATATATATATATATATACATACACACACACATACATATATATATATATATATATATAATTTTAAAAAGTAAACTTTTACTAAAAAATGACAAAAATAAAACATTATTTAAATAATTAAGTACATAACTCCATAACTTTTAACACTATTTACTACTAACTATAAAATTAAAATTAAAATGCTGCGAGGGTGGGTAATTTTTTTATTTCTTTTTTAAAAGTTAATGTCCTTATATTAATATATTTATATTATTTTATTATTTAATACATATTTGATTTATTGAGTTAATATGCCATAACATTTTGGCCCTAATTACGATGTCGGACGGACTTTTATTCCGCCCGACACCGTTTTGCTGTGGGAACCGACAGACCGTAGGTCGGCGGTTCTGAACACCATATTACAATGTGACCGCACATGGTGTGGTCACAAGCTCCCATTTACCTATGGGAGCTTGTGCTGCGGTCCGAAACTGGCAGCAGCACAAGCTCCCATAGAGAAATAGGAGTTCCTGTAAATCCCTGCACCGCATGACAGGCACCTCACGATGCCTGCCACATGGTGCAGGGATTTACAGGGGGCACGGTGTGTGCCCCTCAGGCCTCCAACCAGAGGCAGCGGAGGCATGGGGGTCCATCAGGGCCTCCAAAGTTGCTTTTCGACAGGCGTTTCATGTCGGAAAGCCTGACATGAAAGCCTGTTGGAAACCAACATCATAATGCCGACGGCGGAAACGCCGTCCGTAGGGGATTATGTGCGGCTTCCGACTGGTCGACGGGGTCCTTGAGCCCGTCAGAAGCCAGTCGGTCCAACAGGCCGGTTTAAACTCTGACCGCCTACATTGTAATTAGGCAGTCGGACTTTAAACCATGGATGTTGGTCGGAAAGCCTTCGACCTAAGACAGACCTAAAACGTTTAAAACATTAGCAATTTCACAGGTGGAATTCAAATTCCTTCTTGATACTGGAAGCGTGAGCACAGCCCTCATGCATGCCTGTGCTATGTGTATAGTAACCAAAGACTACAGCTGCCAGCTATGGCCTTTTGAGTGCTCTGGGCAAGGTTAAGTTACAGCGTCCCTTGCGGTATTCTCTAAGGTCATGTTGTGTAGCTATTTCCAACAGAGATATGCTTTTTGCACATACTTAATTTCACATCCCCTGGCAATACCAGCAAGGCATATCAAGACGATGTACTGTGATTAGTGTGAATAGAGATACTGAATAAGGCACAGTGCATACAGGCCACAGCTATTGGATATGTGTAGAATGCCTAAGGCATGGGTGTAGGTTGTACCCTATCTAATCTTCTGATGGGCAGGGTCAACATATATCATCACAAAACCCAAGCAATTTACTGAAATAAAATGAAAATATTTAAGTTGAATGGTTATGAATAAAAACTAAAACAGACTAGAAATTAAATAGCTATTGTTAGTTTTGCAGACAAAATCCTCTGCCATTCTTTTACTAACAAAATCATACAAAACACCAAAGATGACATTATCAATGTCATCAGTGATAACTTAATGTTTGACATAACCAAAGACATAATTGGCAATTCATACAGGGCAGGTGGTACAGAGGATATTTGTTGTGGCCATACCATACATGTAACAGACAACATGAATTCAACCATGCCCTCTGCCCACAGATATACAAGTGCAAACCACACATATGCAAGTTATGTGAACATAGTCTGATCTTTGCCCATTCCCTTTACCCATTACTCAAAGGAGAATGTAGCATATATTCAAGTAGCAAACAAAGGGCAGGGTCTTAGGCCTTGTTCTCGGTTCATTAAATACAGGAACAAAGACCAGCCAAACATCGCTTGGAGCACACGTGTAGCATGCAAGAAAAATGTGCTGACTCCTGTGCCCAGGCACCATTTATTTTTCTATTTTTATTTTTTCTTGCGATAATATGCAGGCCCGGCTCTACAAGGTTGAGGGGCTATGGGCTCTACAAGGTTGAGGGGCTATGGGAGATCCCGCCTCCACGTAGCCTCGGTGATTGTTGCCCCGCCCCATACCTGGAAACGTGAGTGACCGATGACGCTCTGATGGCGGTGTGAGGTTTGGCGTTTTTCGCTCTTGCCTTCCGATTTCGGCTGGTGCTCTCCCCTCAATACTTGGAGCTCGGAGTGGTTGGAGTTGCGAGGTCGCGGCCGCGGATGTGCTGGAGCCCGCTGCCTGACTGTGGCTCGTGCTGTTCAGGCTTCGCCTGATTCTTCGGATTCTCTTAGAGAGGGCTGGGTAACTCGAGCGGCTGGTGTTGAGCCTTGGAGTCCCGGTTCCACTTCCTGCGCTTATTGCTCTGGCCCAGTTGCTGGCCTAGTTGCTGGCGGTTCTACTGTGGGCTACCGGTGCACCGCTGTGTTTCATTTGGAGAATTGAGGGACCAAGGGAGCAGGTAAATCCGGTGAAATTCTGGCAAATTGGCAAAATTGACTGTGCACGAGGGAAAAACGCCAGTTTTTGATATTAAACTTGACTAAAGGGAGTTGAAGGTGATTTTTTTCTTTTTTGATCAACTAAAAACTCCAAAACGATGGGGAGACATACTAAAAATCCCACTACCCCGTCTCAGCTAGACTCTAACCCACCCCTAAAATGAAGAACTCGTAATATACAAATGAAAATGACCCAGGGTACTTCAAAAGCTGAGCGAGTCCAGAAAAATCGAAAGGGGTCTACCCCCATAGCTAATTGTTCAAGCTCTGAGGAGGAACTTACAGATCAAGGTGAAGGTGAGCAAGGGGGGGTCGCAAGGAAAATGAGATAATGCTTGCCAGGTATTGACGAGCTCAACTACACTAGACATAGAAGGTAGTACTGTGGATACAGTTTGTGAGATTGAGAGTCAGGTGAACCAAGACAAAAGTCTTTTAACGGAAAACCAAGAGGACCCGTGTTTAAACCCCTCCAGTCTATTGGCAGGCAAAAACAAGGAGTACTCGATTTTCCAGAAAACTAAACCCTCTCAACCTTCAACACAGTCTCCACCTTCTCCCCCACAACAGCCTCCCAAGCTGGACACTCAAAGCGTGAGGGCTCCCCAAGTTGACCAACCCCAGCCTTCCTCTTCTGTGCTAACCCCTACTCGTGCACATTCTCTGCTCTTCCGGCCAATTGGGCATCCCTCTCCTCCCGCGTTACCATCGGATATTTCGATAGAAGAAATCTCCCTGGCTCTAGCCACGATGCCCGGATGCAAGGCTTGTGGAAATGATGGTATTCCGGCCGAATTTTATAAAGCTTTCTCAGCAGAATTACTTCCTTTTTTGCTTGAGCTTTTTCATTTTGTTAGAGCAGGAGGGGAAATCCCAGCGTCTTTTAAGGAGTCATCAATAGTGAGCTTTGTTAAAAAGGAAAAATCCCAGGGAAGTTGGCTCTTATAGACCAATTAGTCTTTTAAATATAGATTACAAAATCCTGATGAAAATCTGGGCAAATCGATTTACTTCTCTGGCTCAATATGCTATTCACAAGGATCAATCGGGCTTTATAGCAGGTCGGTCAATGTCGTCCAACACAGCTTTTCTTATTCAAGCAATTGATTATTTCAACACCCACCAAACCCCTGCTATAATATTAATGGTTGATGCCGAAAAGGCATTCGACCTAGTGAATTGGGGAGCATTGTTTTATGGCCTTGAAAAGTTTGGCTTCCCAGAGCAAATTATTAATATGCTTCAAAATTTATATCAAGGAGCACAGGCCCAGATTAGGATTAATTCTAAATCAATAGGTCTAATTGATATAAAGCGTGGGACTCGACAGGGTTGTCCCCGGTCTCCGGTTTTATTTACTTTCTCCATAGAGCCTGTAGCTGTGAGGATTAGGGATAATATAGATATAAAAACTCCAATTGGGGGGATGTCCAAAATCAAATTATTTGCTGATGACGTGATACTCTACCTCAAACCGGAAAAACAAAATGTTGATTTAATACTAAAGGAGTTCGCTCAGTTCGAGGCAATTGGAGGATATAAAATCAATCATAAAAAAACTGAAGTATTGGCATTAAATGTATCCTGCAATTTTCTCCCAGATATGCTAAAACAGCAAGCATATTCCCCTGAACCGATCCGTTATTTAGGAATTTATGTGTCAAATAACTATTCAGATTTATTTAGGCTAAATTACGAAGCAGCATTAAGTAAGATTAAAGATTTATTGGGAAAGTGGGGATTTCTTCCACTCTCGTTGATAGGGCGTGTTGCCCTGATCAAGATGTCAGTACTACCCCTATTAATTTTCCTTTTTTCTAATGTTCCGATTAAAGTCGGTTCAGCGTATTTTAGAGAATTGGATAAACTTTTCTGCCAGTTTATTTGGAATAAAAAAGTATCAAGAGTCAAATTATCAATTTTACAACTAGATACAAGCTGGGGGCTGGCACTCCCCATATCCGAACTTACTATGAAGCTGCATTTATGGATATTTTAGTTCATCTGCTTGATAACAGGGGGACTTTGGATGGTCTTTTTATGAGAAAAATGGCTCATGAAGCTGGGACTCAGCTCCCGGTTTTCCTAAAAACATCAAAACTGCCTAAAAAAGTAAGATACAAGACATATCAAGAATTCTCCATTAGACTTCGGCACTTTTTTTCGCAAAAAGCTAAATCTTCAGGATTCGAATATTTGGGGCTGTCAGAGCTTAGAAGTTTGGGCCTTTTTATTCGTCATAACCACATTAAACTTTGGGAATTAAAAGGCTTTAAAGAGTTAGGCCATTTTATAATAAGAGGCAGATGTGTCACCTGGGAGGAGGTTCAGTCTAGATGTGGCACCCGGAGTAGGGTCCTTTTCCTTAGTTTCCTCCAGATAAGATCTTTGATAGATAAAAATGTACTTTTAGGCAACATAGGCGCCCCTTTGTTCCTTTCGTCTGTGTTTAGAACTAAAGTGACAGGTATAGGGAATTGGTATAGACTCTTTCAAAATCAAGGGAGCCTTCTGCTGTCACCAACTTTCTGGAAAAAATAAAACATGAATTGTCCTGCAACCTCTCAATTAGAGAATGGCATGCGATTTCGCAGCATGGTAATCAGGCGCTTAGGGCTGCAAATTTCAAAAGGATGGCTTTTCTGTCCCGATGGTCGGCTTACCATACCCCATATGCTCTTCATAAAATGTATCCCGAGATTGAAAATACTTGTTTTTGCTGTCAGCAAGCTGGTGAGGGCAGCTGGCTCCATATTGCTTGTACATGCTCTAAGCAGAGTCAGTTTTGGATGGAATTATGCGCTGGGCTTAGCCACACTCTGGGAAGTAATATACCATTAGAACCAGAGCTGGCACTGTTCGGTCTATTAAAACGAAGCCCAAACCAGGTTATAACAAAAGGGGGGGAAATGTTTCTATCAATCTCCTTTCTGGTGGCACGCTCTCTGATTCTGCAGAACTGGAAGACAACAAAAATTCCAACTTTTTTTGAATGGTATAAAAAAATAAAACGAGTTAGAGCATACGAAGAAGTATATGCGAAAAGGGTTGGAGCCGTTAAAAAATTTGTCTCGGTGTGGAAACTTTTTGATCAAATGGAGAGGGATCTGCAGGGATAACTTTATTATGTTTGTGGTATTGCTGGTTTAATTCTACGCCAGCGATATTAATCTGTTGTGCACTTCAGCTGAAGAGAATGGTTGTTTTCTCTTAAGTATTATTATCTAGGTGATGCCTTCCATTTGTATTTTTATCTCAAGTATTAATCTTCGAGTTGTATGTACGCCTTTTTTGAAGGAAAGAATTGTAAAGTATATTTGAATTTGCACTTGTACTTTAGTTAACTGTATCAATTCTCTCTGAATAATTGTATTTCTCTGACCTCAATTGAATCTGCATTCGCACTTTTATTTAGGAGTATGGCCCTCTTTTGAATATTTATGATTTAGGTGACGACTCCTGCTAATGTTGAAAATAAGCTTGCTGAGTCTGTAGCATGTTACTAAATGCACTTCAATTCTGATGATTGGATTATTCCCACGTTTATATAAAAAACTGGCAATTTTATGTATTGAACAGCATTAACTGTATTAAGATGTATATATATGCTTATTTATGTCTGTTCTAACTTATATTTTGCTACTCTGCTCAATAAAAAAAAAATATATATATATATAATATGCAGGCCCAAACGTAGTCCAAACACTACCAAAAGACTTTTTTTTAGGTTTTGATATGTTTTTGTCCTCCCTAGGTAGGACAACTATGAATTTACATTTTCGATTTGTGGACCACAAACCAGGCTGCAGTCCTGCGGTCCCACCACAATAACTGCTCATAGAGGGCACTTTCTACAACTCTGTGTGTAACCTGGTCTACTGAAAAAAGGGCCCTACAAACAGATTGGTCAGACCCCTAGTCTACAAATTACGCCCCCACCCCAGTCTACAAATCTCAACACTGCTATAGGACTACACACAGGTTCAAATGCCTGCTCTGATCCCAGATTCTGACCCCAAGTGCCAATATGCATATACATTTTGGCCCTCATTTTTAAACTTGCTGGACAAAAGTTGGCTAAATTAAAAACGCAAGGGCACTGCATGAACACTTTGGCAAAAAATCCAATCGGAGTCACAAACGTTAAACAGCCAAAATGCCCTATAGATGAAAAATTAGATGAACTATGAAAGAGTGCTACTATTTATACACATCCACACCCGTCACATGCTATTTTTCAAATTAACCTTTAAGGCATGATTATTCTATTTTACTTGTCGCATACTATACCTTTCCAGAAGACTTTATTCCTTTAAACATAGCTGCGCCAACTATGAGCCATGCTAAGAGAAGACAAAGAGCCAAATGCCAGACAACGGTTCCAGTTTCATCCATTCCGCTTGAACGACGAAGTGCCTCCCGTCTACAAACAACAAAAGAAGGAATGAGCACAGCTCCCACGCAATGCTGGTCGCTTGCAATGCTGTTCTTACTTGTCAGAGTGAAGAGATGCTTAGTACTAATTAACCAAGGAATTTCAAACGCTTATGGGAAAACGTTTGGGTCACATCCAACTGGTCTTGGGTGTTGCCACGTGCTCCATCGTCTAACAGTTGCTTGGGGAAAACCCTATTAACTTGCTCCTTACAAGTGGGAGTTATAAGGAACCACCAATCTAGACTCCGCTCATGCATTGCTGCCTTTTAGTATCCCTTCTCTGCTGTCTTTGATGTCCCATCCTTTCTAAGTCGATTTCCTCCTGATTACCCATATCTAAGACCTTTCCCCCTGCCTTTCGCTCCGCTCTGTCCTACCACCATTCTTTTCCACCTCTGATTAAGTACCCTTCTAATGCTCGCCTTCAATCTCATAAGCTACCCTTTTCTCTGCTTTCTCTCTCTGTCCATAGTCCTGCCACATAGACTTACCCCCTCTGTCCATTTTCGCCCCTTCTGCCGTCTTGTCTTCATTTCTCTGTCTTATTCTGCCTTCTCCTACTTTCTACTTTTGTCCCTTCTCCTTCCCAACATTCTCTCAATGTCTCCAATTTCCTTAGCTCCTGCTTTCCATCTCTCTTTCGTGTTTCCTTCTCTCCCCAGTCCTTCTATTTCCATGTGCCTTGTTCATCCAGCCACCCGCCCTGCTACCGACTTGGGAGACAGGGCACTCATGAAACTCATGAAGTTTCAAATCTTGCGGAGTAACATGAAAACTATTAGAATCAGTGGAGTTCCGCTAGCGGGCGGAATCGGCACGTCACGCTGAATTTTAGCGCCGGGAGCTCGTTTCGCAAAATCAGAGCAAATGGCACCATGCGGTGCACCAGAGGGTGCTGCTTCTGTGCTGCTGCTTGAGTAGATTTTCTACTCGACCGGCAGCTCTCTCACTGCGAATAATCGTGACTGCCCACGACAGCCCGCGTTGAGAACATTTCACTGGGTGACATCCTAGTGCCCGAAAATCACACTAGGGGATGCCAATTCTTGCTTGCACTAGCCAACTTACCATTGGCGAGAGGACAAAGCTGTGAACTTCACCGGTGGAGTGGAATTTATTGCCCACCCCTATTTCTGACTCACTGCTCCTTCGGTTTCAAATAGACACACAACAGCATTGGTGAAGGGTTTGCCATTTGACATAAAATAGCCTTTGTATATAGTAGGGGAGATTTTTGGGAGTAATAACTGAGAGTGATGTTAACTTTATAAAAATTGACCACAAGTGACCACAGTTGGAGTAATATATATAAATACTTAAGACATAACCAGAGGCCACGACCAATACTGCACTAGCCCTTGACAAGAGTAGCAATTGTATGGATTCTGCACAGTTTTGTCCTTGATTGTTTATCTCTTTATATCTTAAGCTGGGTTGATCCTAGATTGCTCTGCTTAGAGTGTTTTTGTGCTCTAAGGAAGCAGAAGGTTTTTTTTTTTTAAGGTAACGCTGAGTGAAAGCATTGTCTTCAAAATGCTTCCCTTCATTGAAGGACACAAGCCAACTTCTCACAAGAATGGTACCACACACGCAAGGCGTACTTGCACAGCTGGCATGTTTACACTCTAGTATGCAAGGATTCAAGTCTTTAGGACTTTTGTTAAATCCTGAAACTCCTGGTCCCACGGTACCCTCCTGGGCACCTGGTGAATTGTGCTATATAGACACAGCGTGTATATAAAGGTCTTTCATTAGCATACATATACGAAGAGCGATCCTTGTTAATCAGCATCTTCACAAATATTAATGAAAAATATGAATTTATTAAATATATTTGGAAATTATATTTGTTTTAAAGAAGAGGACAATTATGTAATCCTTCAAGTTCCCCAACCCGTTTCTCTGGGTGGAAAACCATCAGACCAGCAGAGTGATCTCAATGAGATTACAGTTGACTACGGATATCAATTACGATCACCAGTTGCACTATTGCTAAAAGATCATTTTTGACTAAAGAGAGCAAATCATAACATAGGAACATCTGTGAATATGCTCCGAGATGTCATTTGCAGGTTATAGTGGCAGTCTCTTTAGAAATACACCTATAGTTAACAATAAATGAAGGAATGTTTACTACTTGCTCAAGAATACTTACTCCCAGTACAGCTTGCTTGGAAGTTCAACATCTAGTTCGATTGTGCTGTTGGCTAGGCAGGTCTGGTTACTTTCTTTCACCCAGGTTAAATTTGCTGTCACTATGTCACCTCCTAAACTTACGTTGCAAAAGCCTGTATGAATACAAAATAAATCATGCAAAGCTTATTATGTAACAAGGTAGTTTACTGTCCTTTAAGTCTCAGTAAGAATTGTATATTTTATATTTAACTACAAAGATGGCTGCAAGCAGCCTGTCAGAACAGACCTCATGCATAGGCCCCAATAGGAATAGGATCATACAGAAATTGCAAATTTAGTATTTCCACCGCAATCGAAATACTACTGATAAAAAGCACTTTTACAGTTGAAAATATTTTTCTATTACGATAAATTTCTCATGAATGATCAATAAGACACATTTTGCAAGTTTTAAGTTACGTCATGAAGTTATATCTGAAAATCTTTAAATAACTTGCCAGGTTTTACATTGAAACTCAGGAAACAAAGTAATGCAAAGTACAGAGAGTCGGAGTCACAAAGCCATTTACCACTCACAAATCAACATTTATGGATGAAACTGGCTCTGTTTACTCATTCAAGGCATCCACCTTGTAGGTTTTACTAATGCATATTTTTTGCCACAGCGGCTTATAATCACGGCTGGACTGGAAGCTAAAGCAGTCCTGGAACAATGTTCAAACTGGCCCCACACGGCAGGAGGTTGTAACTAGAAGGGGCCAAGAGATCATGGTAGGGTCATGGCAACCACACTTGCTCTGAAAGCAGCCCCCTAGCTTGCAGCCCAGCTCTTAAATGCCAAAAATTTACAATGGCCAGGCCAACACTACCTTCAATCAAGCAGTAGTAAACCACATGCTAAGGGTGTGAGGGGTGGGAGTGGATGGATCAAGACAAAGTATGTTTTTAGAGTTTGTGAACATCACCAGACTCGTACGTTTGTAGACATTTGCATAGTCAGCAAAGGAGCAAAGAGCTGGAGTAGCTCTCTTTCCTGTGTAAACATTGGAGTGTAAGACCCTCAGTCTTCCTTGGGGTATAGTGAAAGGTGTTTCTCCAAGGTGAGAAATGCAAATGTTATCCATGCATGGAAAAAAACATAAAAGGAAGGAAAACATGCATTGGCCCACTAAGTTGCCCTGTCCCGATGCAGTGATGTACAATTCATATCAGTCTGAGTCGAAGAAATATAAAATTTCATATGATTTTCTCAGTAACAGGTCTGGAAAGCTGCAGCTTTCCAAGCCTACTACTGTAAATATTTGTGAATTCTCAATTTGCACATTTACACCTGTGCATAGAAGTATGAGTACGGGTGGAAATGTACAGTTTTTTTAAAATTAGGCCTTGACTGGGTTTTTAGTGAGCAAAAGACTTATAAAGTTTCAAAATGTAGTCCGCACCATACTTTGAATAATAGAAGCTCTTCCTTACTGGTCTGCCTGATTTATTATGCTGTTGCCTGCTTCAGGTTTATTTTGATGAACCTACATTGTGGTCCCTCACCTTCTTCATTATCTTCAGACACACTTCCATTGCCACAAAGTCACCATAAGTGCTGTGTCATCTTCAGCCTCCATTGTTCCCATCAATTTCAGCGAACACCCTGTCTGACTATGAGCCATATAACCCTGGACATCTTGTTAAGTTTTTCAGCAGATCGACATTGAGCATACTAAGCAATATCCCATTTTCATTTTGTAAATTGAGGCTATTTTTCTACCACCTCTTTGCAGTGTACATTGGTTCTATCAGGGCTGTGAGGAGTGCTGACCCTAATTCTATACGGTCTCACAAAACATCATGGTGTGATTGACATGTTGGCTCAATCTAAGAAGAAAAGTGGAGAATTGCATCTTTATGAACTCATACTGTTTATGGGCTCTTTTCATCCCTACTGAAGCTCTCAAAGGATTTGGCTGTTCCTGGTAGTCAACATCTCCAATGTCACCCACATTAACATAGTTTACAACAGGCAAAAAGCCAGAATGCTAAACAAACTGCACAACACACAAATTAAGCTGCTGTCCCATCTTTGACTTATCAGGATCAAACCACATCATCCTGGATATGAGAGCTGCAATTGACTTCTAAAGAAATAAATCATTGATTTTAAGACCCTGTGTTTGAAACTCAAAATGATCCATGGCAATTTGTCCAACAGCATTACCAGAGTGTTGACACTTTAACTCCTTATAAGTAGCCTAAGGCCAGTCTCCCAAATCTGGCACAATTTTCCATGCCGTTTACATGAATTTTGAATGCAGATCCATTGATTTGCAACATTCTATTTAAGAGATCTTTTACTGCTATGCCTCATCCTAAAATCCATCTATATGAAATTCAAAAGACTGCTGAAGAACAACTTGCTTTGTACTCCTTACAGAACTTCCATGCACTGACAGCAGGAGAGCTTCACGAATAACAAAGACAAAATTAAATATGTAAAATATTTTAGTATACATGTATGTATGAGACATAAATAGCATGAACTTAGCTGGAAAGCAAAATGAGCCTCCGAAGAAAAAAATAGAATATTACACGCAGGAAGCACCATAAGGGTGAAGTGTTTTGTGAAAGCCGCTACACAGGGGGTGCTCTTTAAAAAAACAAAAAACAAATGTAAAGTGCTATCATTTTTAAGATTAAGACTGTAAAAATTAAATTTTTACTTAACAAGCGTGTGCCATATACATAAAACAAGAAATTAACAAACATTCACAGTTACATGGCGTGCAAGGCAAAGCTACACAAACCCCAACACAATGCCTTGAAACATTCTCGTTGACTTCAGCATACACTACGAATCTAAAAATTGCTTCAAGGCAGAAATAGTGCAAAGATTTTAGGTGCTGCGAGCAAAACAGAGTTTTGCCTGCTGAAGGGTCCCAATACTTTAAAGTAAGCAATTTTTCTAGTACTTTTAATTAATGTTTTGAAACCTGGTTCTTTGGGGAGAGCTGGATCTGCTTCAGGGGTCATGGGTTACCATTGCCAGGAGTAGGATCCAATGTATACACTTAGGGCGTGATTCACAGAACTAACTTACGTCAAAAAAGTAAAGTTAGTACTTTTTGGTATTCACAGAATACACTTACTCATTTTGGTATTCACAGAATGAACTTACTCATTTCGGTATTCACAGAAGTTAGTAGTCCTAACTTTAGGACTCCTAAATGCCTTCTGTGAATACCGAAAGTCTTAAAGTTAGGATTTTTCTCAGTTTAGAAGTAGTAAAGTTAAGTTCTGTGAATCAGGCCCTAAGGGCCTTATACAAAAAGGCAAATATGGCTGTATCCTTAAGGTTACAAACAAATGTAACTTTTCTACAACTGCTAGGAATTCACATAAGAATTTCCGGTAAGCATAAGCCCTTTTGCAGGGGCAGGGATATTCACTAAGAGAGTGGAGATTTACACAGCCGTAAATCCCACCAGTGGCAAGTCGGTATTTCCAGACTTACATTTGCCTTGAAAATTTGATAAAGCCCACTTACATCGAAGTTTGTTGCCATTCACAAATTATGAACCAATTCCTTTCCATCCTGAAACAGATCAAAGATTTACTCCAGGACAGGACTGGCGTAACTCCCCTCCAAAGATGGGAAGCAGATCAGATTACCCCCAAATTTGATGGGACGTCGTGGAAGGGATTTCTCCATAGGAAAAATATATATATGTATGCATTTGCAGAGGGGAATACATTCCTTCTGTGCAGAGTTGTTCAGCACAGAGAACTCCATGGAGAGGCAACGGATTCTCACATTAGAAATCCCATGATTTCCCATGGAATCTGCATAGAAACCTGAGTCAGGTGCATTTTTCCCTGCAAATGCTTCAAGGAGTTGGTGAATTCCAAAAAGTAGTAAATCTGTAGCCGCACGTCAATATAAATCTGTGGGTGCAGAGACTGTTTTCTTCATGAACAGGGCCGCATATACATTCCAATTCCAAAAATGTCTCTTACATAGAATTATTTTCAGCTTTCTTCTTAAATTATACCAAATGTAATTTGAAAAAAATAAAAGGTATTGCTGTAAAATATATCAATCATTCAGCTTACTAAAGCTACAACACAGAAAAAGTAAGTTAGGAGTCATAGAAAAACAAGACAGAAATGGTAAAATGACACTAAACCTACCTTTGGGTGTTTTACTGCATATCGTATCGTTCAGCCCTTCCCACTTGGAGCAGTCAGACCACGGAAGCACACTTGTGAACGAGGCAAAGAGATAATAAAGACTGTAGGCGATTATGACATTATAATAAATAGTAACTAGTGTTGAAATAAGGACCATCGTCACTCCCACACCTGCAAAGTAAAGCACATTGAAGAAGGAACAAAGTTACATTAAGGTGGAGGGAAAAATAAGTTTCAGGCAGGTTTACTTAATCATACAGTAAAATACTTTGGGGCTTATTTATAAGCCCCTTCCGCCGTTGGTGCGTCACGTTGCGCGACGCACCGGTGGCGCAACCTGCTGCGTAATAGCTACAAGCACTTGTAAAGGCACCCTGTGTGGCTTTACATGTGCTTGTAAATATTGCCCCTTTTCACGCAACACTTTGCGTGTTAGGGCGTGTCATGGGTGTTGCTGTGGGTGTTCCCACGCAACACCCATGTCCACTGATGCATTTCCAGATTTAGGAACAATCGTAAACCTGGAAATGCGTCAGAATGCTACACCACCCCCAGAGGTGGAATAGCGAGGCACAACAAGGAGAAATGTTTTCATTTCTCCTAGTTTTTTTCCTCTTTCAATGCGTGCTGCATTCTACAGCACGCAATGGAAGAGGAAATCACCTCAATTTATTGTTTTTGTGCAGGAAGGTGTCCCTTCCTGCACAAAAATAATCTCACCACGACGCAGGCATCCTTGTACCATGGTGCAAGGGTGCCTGCGCCGCCACATGGCAGCAGTTTGTGCGCCAGCGCAGGGAAAAGCACAGAGATGCGATATGTTGTAAATATGCTGCATACCTATGCCTCGAAACTAATGCTGCGTGGCACAGCAAAAGGACTTGCAAAACAGTGCTCCATTAGTTTCTCGTAAATAGGGTCCTTTGTTGTAAGGTTGAATCACAGAAAAAATAGAAATAATATTGGAAAGTTTAAGTTCATAGCCACATATATACAAAATAATTCTTTGTAAGCCAAAGCTCAGCCTCTCTCTTGTTATTTCTGTAGTTTTGTGTAGCTATTAAAGTGCTCTTTGAAATACTTTCAACTGTCTTTTAGCTGATGTGGTGGTACTTTTGAAATTTCCAGTACAGAACCAACTATGTGTGTGACTACCCAAATGAAAAAATGCACATAGTATTTACTATGGTTGTTAATGACTAAAGATGTTTCTGGTTTGGAAATGCTATAAGTACATGGTTACAAGTTTTCATCTTACCACAGACTGCATGTGATTTCATAGAAAAACTATTTATTGAAATACCATTACTGAGAAACCATTTCATCTAGACGGTTTAATGGAAGTTTTCAGGAGGAATGGCATTTGCCATTTAATAGAAGCCAATTCATAGAAAGTCTTTTTTTTTCAAAATTGGCTTCTGCATATCTATTTTTAAGGTGTAGAAGAAATGACTGGAGCTCTTACTATCAGAAACATTTTAGCCAAAGGAATTTATTTCAGTCCTTTATGTCAGGGGACATTATTTCGGATTAATATCTTTTACATTGTCAAGCAATTACTTTGGATATTTTGAATTCACTGAACACTCACCACCCCTATAAGCATTCATCTCTACTCCCTAAAAAGGCCTCCCCACGCATACACTACACCCATCTCTGACCCCTAAACTCCAACATTCATGAACCTTAAATCCCTTTCTACTATAAACTCTCTACCCATCTCTTAACCTAAAACCACCTCAATACCACTAAACTCCACCCATCTCTGAACCCTAAAAACCCATTTCTATGCCTAAACCCCACCCATCCCTGATCCCCTAAATCCCACCCCACCCCTAAACTCCACTCATCCCTGAACCATAAGAAACCCTCACCACCTCCTGAAAATCCCCATTACCGACCCCATAAGCCCTCACCATCCCTATACTCCCACATTCCTGAAACCTAAAAACACGTTCTACATATAAATTCCACCTACCCCAGAACCCTTAAAATCCCACATCACCCTAAATTCTACCCATACCCGAACACTTAAAACCATTCACCACCCCAAAACTCTAACCATCACTGAATCTTAAAAACATTCACCAACCCTAAACTCCACTTATACTTGATTTCTGAAAAAACCCTCAACAGCCCTAAACCCCAGCCACCCCTAACCCTAAAACTCTAAAAAAAAAAACTAAAAAAAAAACCTTCATCACCCCTGAACAGCACCCATTCCTGAACAAGAAAACCCTCACTACCTCTAATCTTCGCCAAAGAGTGTGATTTGGGGTGTTTCCTTAAAATTATCTTTCCTTTAAAATGTTTTCGTTAATTTTTGATTTATTTGTATTTTCTTAAAATTGATTTTCCATGATTTGGGTTCCCAATGTGGTTTCTCAGTTTTCGTTTCTCCCTTAATTCACATACATCATCTTACCACTTTGTAGCACGTTTACCCCAACAGAGTGATAAACACTTCATCAAACAAACAAACAATAATCAGGTACTTCGGACTACAACCTCATCCCTCACCTGTAAAAAGGAAGCAACTGTTTTGAAACAGAATGAAAACCTACTTCATTTTGAGATGCTGTAGCAGCAAAGAAAACAATTTTCATGCATACATGAAGCCTCGTGCACAGGGAAGTGAATGATTCTAAAGTCGTTTTCTTCAGCATTATGTCTCTCAGAACCCTATGCTATTCACTGGAAGCCGTTTTAGGAATAAGACAGAGTGATATCTGAGTTGCAACTGTAATGAGACTTGTTTCAGGTCCTGGGTACTAATTTCCTGGATTTATATCAACCGACGCTGAACCAATCAAAATGCAGAACACTGCTAATGTACAGTTCTCTAAATTAAAATAACCATTGTTGTTATGTTTAGCTTGCTGCATTATTTTCCTTTCTGTACCCAAACACCTTCCCTGGGAGCAGCATGTGTCAATTGTCTAGAGGAGGAAAACGCAACAACAGAAGAATTAAAAGCTTCACTTTATAACTTGTGTTAAGAGATCTTTCAACAGGATAATAACCGCAGAGGAGAAAAACAAGGGCTCTGTACCTGGAGGATTGGTGTCTAATGACTTATAGGGATGAATCATAGCAACACATTTTGACACAGTAGTAAGGGTGGGTGACTGCCTGGATTAGACAGCAGTAGAGAGGAGAGATGCATAGCCGCCTCCTGCCTACCTAAAACAAAGTAGATCATAACACCACCCTGACGCAAAAACGTCCTGAGCCGCAAGTGTTGAAAGAGAATGGACAACCCTCCACGTTGACCTCTGTCTTCAGCTAGAGCTCCTCACCCACAGCAAACATTTTAAATCCTAGACACTCAACATCACACAAACCCACTTAGGATATCAAGAATTCCATCAGAAAGAGGCAAACCCTGCTTAGTGTTTCTGTTCTGTACTATCTGAAAATAAAGCACCGACTCAAAGAAATATTGGGTTTCATCAGCACGCACGCCCTGACCTCCACCGACTACATCCTCCTCGGAGACCTGAACTTTCACCTGGAGAACAACAACGACAGCAACTCCTCCACCCTGATCGACAACCTCGGACTGAAACAGCTCGTCACGACGCCGACCCACATCGCCGGACAAACGCTCGACGCCATCTTCTCCTCAAGCTCCCACGTCTCCTTCAGCCACACCTCCGAACTCACCTGGACCGACCACCACTGCATCCACTTCACCTTCCGGAAACCCGCCGCACACCACCGCACCCTACAGATCCCCCACAGATGCTGGAGCAAAGTCACCGAAGACCAACTCCAGACAAACCTCGCACTCAGCCCACCCACCGACCCCTCCAACCCCGACGCCGCCGCCCGCAATCTCAGACGATGGATGGACGACTGCGCCAACACCTTAGCCCCGCTGAAAAACCAACCTACAAAGACACCAGCAAGAGAGCCAGCTGGTTCACCCCGGAACTCCTAGCATCCAAGCGCACCTGCCGGAAACTGGAGAACAAATGGCACAGCGAGAAGACGCCGGACAGTCGCGCAGCCCACAAAGACGCCATCCGCAACCACCATCACCTCATCAGGTCCGCCAAGAGGACCTCCTTCAAAGACCGCCTCGACAACAACGCACACAACAGCAAGGAGCTCTTCAGCATCGTGAAGGAACTCTCCAACCCCAGCTCCAACGCCAACGACATCCCGCCGTCGCAAGCCCTGTGTGATTCCCTCGCCACCTTCTTCCACCGCAAGATCGCCGACATCCACGACAGCTTCGACTCCTGGACGACCCCAACAGGCCCCGGCACATCAGACCCGCCGCACCCCATCGACCACGACCCCTGACAGCCTGGGTCAACGTGAACACCGAGGACACAATCAAGACCATGGGCACAATCCACTCCGGCTCCCCATCAGACCCTTTTCCACACCACATCTTCAACAAAGCAGGAGGCTCCATCGCACCCCACCTGCGCAACGTCATCAACCTCTCCTTCGAGACCGCGACCTTCCCAGCGAGCTGGAAACACGCCGAGATCAATGCCCTACTCAAAAAACCCAAGGCGGACCCGAGCGACCTCAAGAACTTCCGGCCCATCTCCCTGCTTCCATTCCCAGCTAAGGTCATCGAGAAGATCGTCAACAGACAGCTCACCCGCTACCTCGAAGATAACAGCATCCTGGACCCCTCCCAGTCAGGATTCCGCAGCAACCACAGCACTGATACCGCCCTCATCGCCGCCACAGACGACATCAGGAT
This sequence comes from Calotriton arnoldi, assembly GCA_963921515.1. Lineage (NCBI taxonomy): Eukaryota > Metazoa > Chordata > Amphibia > Caudata > Salamandridae > Calotriton > Calotriton arnoldi. The sequence continues at coordinate 472,286 of CAWUFW010001843.1, read as the reverse complement.
CCTACTGGACAACGGCGAGACAGCGGCCCTCATCCTCCTGGACCTCTCCGCCGCCTTCGACACTGTTTGCCACCGCACGCTACGCACACGCCTCCACGACGCAGGGATCCGAGACAAGGCCCTGGATTGGACCACCTCCTTCCTTTCCGGCAGAACCCAGAGCGTCCGCCTCCCCCATTCCGATCCGAAGCCTCCGAGATCATCTGCGGCGTACCCCAGGGATCTTCCCTCAGCCCGACACTGTTCAACATCTACATGGCTCCACTCGCACGCATCGCCCGACAGCACGACCTCAACATAATCTCCTACGCCGACGACACTCAACTGATCCTCTCCCTCACCAAGGACCCCCTCACCGCCAAATCCAACCTCCACGAAGGAATGAAAGCCGTCGCCGACTGGATGAAGTGCAGCCGACTTAAGCTGAACACAGACAAGACGGAGATCCTCATCCTCGGCTCCAACCCATCAGCCTGGGACGACTCCTGGTGGCCCTCGTCACTAGGGGCACCCCCGACACCAACCGACCACGCACGCAACCTGGGAGTCATCCTCGACTCAACGCTCACCATTACCAAGCAAGTCAACGCAGTCTCCTCCTCCTGCTTCAACACCCTCCGCATGCTCCGCAAGATCTACAGGTGGATCCCGACAGACACGAGAAGAACAGTCACCCAGGCCCTCGTCAGCAGCAGACTCGACTACGGAAACGCCCTCTACGCAGGAGCCCCGACCAAGCTCATCAAACGACTGCAAAGAATCCAAAACGCCTCTGCACGCCTGATCCCTCGACATTCCACGCCACAGCCACATCACCCCCACCTGAAAAACCTGCACTGGCTCCCCGTCGACAAGAGAATCTCCTTCAAACTCCTGATCCACGCACACAAGGCACTCCACAAAACCGGCCCAGCCTACCTCAACAGTCGACTCTCCTTCTACGTTCCCAACCGTCAACTCCGCTCCGCCGACCTCTCCCTGGCCACCGTCCCGCGCATCCGGAGAACCACCACCGGAGGAAGATCCTTCTCTCACCGCGCCGCCAAGATCTGGAACACCCTTCCCCTCAACCTACGACAGACCCAAGACCTGCTGACCTTCAGGAGACGACTCAAGACCTGGCTATTCGACCAGTAGCGGCAACACCCCCCCTCCTCTCCCTCAGCGCCTTGAGACCCTCGCGGGTAAGTAGTGCGCTTTACAAATCTTGTGATTGATTGATTGATTGATTGATTGATTGGGTTAAATGAATTCACTTCACACACGTCAGGTACAAAAATAAAAGCTCTTGACTCTGTGCTGCACCAGCAAAGCCCACCATGATACAGCCCCTGGTATTTGTATGTCCTACAGGTTGAAGGCAGGTATTTTTAGTGGTATTGAAAATCACTAGGTTGTATTACAGCTATATTGAACGCTGTACGTATCATTAAAAGTGTTCATCTGTCCTAATAGACCAGCTACAGTCAACCACTGAGGGCTTTCAAAAGACATGTTTAACATGGTATAATTCTCTGTAAGAAAGCATGGTAAAGCATGACGTGGAAGTAATGACATGATGTGTCATGACATAACATATAGTGAATAAAAAAAATATCAAGACGACATATGACATAACATCTCATTTCTGTTAGCTTGATACTCAAGTCCCTGGTGCATGTTGTCTAGTAACAGAAAACTCTTAGGTTATTAAACATATAGATACTTGGAGAGGAAGTCCTCACCATCCCAGGGCCTTCTGTCTGCTAAAAGACACCATGACACCATAACCAATGTAAATCCATATTCATCATGTTTTCCATTCTATGTCTCCTCATTAACAAAGGGTCCCCCACACAGGCCTTCACTCAGCCCCAATGATACATTCAGTGCTGTTTCAATTGATTTTTCTGTGGCAAAATGTTAACTCTGATCCTAGGGATGTTGAATAGTGTTTGGGATATCAGTAGTAATCGAATATTTATAACTTTGAAAAACAAACCCAAACAGGGCTACAGGACACTACTCAGCTCTTGAAGCATTTCAGTACTCTATCTTGACAGTTGTTGACTATTTGGCCATTTGATTTTCAAATGAAAAGGGCGTGCATTTTGACTTTTGTTCGATGAAGCACTTCTGATAAACATTTACCTTTTCTATTTTTACTACCAAGCCAGTTCTAAAATTACACAATACTCAAAGTTCAGAGTTTACAGTACACTCCATTATCTTCAAATTGTGTAGATATTTGCTGGCAATCTGCAAAAGATTTGTGGATTGGCGTTTTATAAACTTCCCCAACGCAGTCCAAGACAGCATTTGGTTTATAGGTGTGTACTCAGGAAGTCAGTCCTTCATATATTCATTTTTTCATCTAAAGTCATCTTGGTTAAATCCGTTTCAGAAAACAGAAAAACAAAAACCACAAAAATGCTCACCTTCAAATGCTGGCAGTATTTTCCACACCGAAACAGGCCCTAAACTGGCAAACTGGCCCAGGGAACATTCCAAAAAAAATAAGGGTAGTCCAGCAAGTGCCAGCATAACTGCATACGGAATGAGAAATGCACCTGACAAATACAATTAGAGTAAGAAAACAATTTAGCAGCACATTAACTAATATTGTAAACGAAATTAATGCACAGTGGTCCTCTTTCCCAGGCATGTGGGAGGCAAGGCTCGCTTGCATGTGATTGTGGATGTGGAAATGCACAATTATCACAAATCATATTTTTCATAAACACATTGAGAAATGTTTTTAAATCTCAAAATTCAATAGTTTCTTTTACTAGGATTACTGAAAATCTAGACTGGGAGAATGTAGAAATATGGACACTAATGCGCTAATTCAACAGAGTAATATGATATTTGAAGAAAATATTATTTACACTCTGCCTATCTCATTTGAGAATGAATTCATCCACTTCTATCGTGCTTCTGTCTTTGAAGAACTTATCCTCTGTATATTCCGGAAAAGATGAATATGTAAATAGTATGCAAACTAGGTAAATGCGTCCATAGGTTATGTTAAAAAGAGATTCTGTTTGACATATGCAGTAAAACGTTTTTACATGTTAATGCCCCGGTATTTTGAAAAACATTGTTTCACTAGAAGTTTCCTTCAATTTACAGCCAAATCAACATGCATCAACGCCTCTTAAAACGTATGAAAAATGCAGCGTTCAAAGTGTTCACAGCTTGATTAAATAAATGTAGTGTGGTATCCTGATACTCACTCTGAGAGATGTATTATATTGAAGATTTTAAATAACGCTTTACATCCCTAGCACAGCCAACAAGCTCTTTGATATGCATGGGGCTGCTGGCAACTCTTCAGAGTGCATTAGTTCCTGGCTGCAAGTGTGTGGTTGAAGTGTATGAGGCTCAGAGATAAATAACGCAGTGTGGGACGCAAGCCATTTGGCTGCGCCGCGCTGTGTTAATTCGAAGCAAAGGGATGTGTCATATCTACAACGATATGACGGATCCCTTTGCTCTCCCTTGCGCTGGTGCACAATTAGCTGCCATGCGCCGACGCAGGCACCCTTGCACCATGGTGCAAGGGTGCCTGCATCACGGGTATGATTGTTTTTGTGAGGAAGTTGTCCCTTCCAGCACACAAACAATCACAAGGGGTGATTTCCTCTTCTTATGTGTGCTGCAGAATGCAGCACGCATAGAAAGAGGGAAAAGACAAGGAGAAATGAAAACATTTCTCCTCTGTGCGCCTCCCTACGCCTCCCCTGGGGAGGCATAGCATTCAGACTCATTCCCAGGTTTATGATTTCTTGTAAATCTGGGAATGTGTCAGGTTCCGTGGGTGTTGCGTGGGAACACCCACAGCAACACCCATGGAACGCACCTTTCAGGCAAAGTGCTGCATGTAAAGGGGCTGTATGTACAAGGACAGGAAAAGTCATGCAGGGTGGCTTTTCCTGTCCTTGTAAGTATTGGGCAGCAAAAAGCCCCACCTGTACGTCACAAAATGTGACACACCTGCGGCGCAGGGGGCATGTAAATAAGCCCCATAGTGTGTTGGAATGATAGTTTCACACAATATGATGTGTTAAGGAGAAGTGTGAGTGGATGCGTGTGATAGCACCAACTATGAATTTTACAGCGTTAGGCAATGTCGAGTTAGTGTATTTTTTAAATGTGTGCTCAAATATATTAGAAGGAAAGATATGGGAAAGTGAAACATATTCAAGTTTTGAAGGTTCAACTCATTTAAGTATTGGGCTATGCCCATGCTGATGTTTTCAGAATTTAACAGTGAGGATGGAATGAGTCACACATTGGGTCTGATAGACAGCACATGTAGTTTTACTCGTATATATTTACTACCACACTTAGGTGTGTCTACAGTTGTTTGCTATTCTCCATTTTGGAGTTTAGATTACATCTAAATGTAGACTTACATGTCTCCACCCCCTCCGTTCCGGGAGTGAAGATCTCTAAGACGGAATTTATCAGTGTAAAGTTACTTCTAGTAACTTTTCACACAGAGCTGGAGATCTCCACTACCTGGGTGGAGTTCTCCCTATAGGAAAGTATAGGGGAAAATATTACAAAATTATTATTCTTTAAAAATGTTATTTTCTGGCTCCGACACCTCCCTCTATCCTACAAGGGTCTAAATCTCAGAAAACGCTTTACAAATTAAAAACTCCTCCTAGACTATTCATGGTGGGAATCCAGGAGCACAAATAAGCCAATAGATCTCTGCAAATCGACCTCAGTCTCGCAGGTGAATATGTAGATGTTTGCCAACCAGTTTCTTGCAGTCTTGGGTATCAGCGGATATGAATGAGTGAGTGGGTAGGGATTCTGCTCATTAAAGTGGGCAGATAAGGTTATAAACAAGCAAACATGAGAGAGAAGTGCAACTCATTTTAACCGTTAGAAAAATAAATAAAGGAAGTATTTTATATACGTATTGGTTAGATAATAAGCCAAGCACAGAAAAACAAAGTAAGCAGAAAAACGCAGCACAGTTCTGGTAATGCAAAGAGAAGCACAACAAAAGAACAAATGTTGTGGAGTGATGCACAATAGAGTTGAAAGCCCCCTATTTCAATGGAGAGGAACCGTGTATCAGTCAGTTAAGTCTAAAGAACAAAGATTTAGCAAAACAGAGGACGACATGAGATCATGATTTCTTCAGAAATAATTAATATATTTGAATGAATATTCAATACATTGGAACGGTTTTTTGTTAAAAGGAAGTCACTTCTATCCTGGATTATAGACTGGTTTGGGGAAAACTAATAGAATTAATCAGGTAAAAAAAAGTCAGAACGCAGTGAAAATATTGACAGTTAACTAAACAAATAGATAAACCAAACATTAATCCACCTGTAATGTAATTATAAGGAATGGCAATATTTTCACTACAGTATAATTTGAGTCTTCAAACAATCTAACAGTAAAGTAAGAAAGGACTCAAATGCATGCAGTTAGGGGGGGATTCGAGTATGTATCAGCCATTAAAGATTAACGAGGAGGCTGAATTTTCGCTCAACACTTTAAGACTAGAGGGAGCATTTATTTTGCAGGGAATGTTCAGTTATGTTAGCAAGAGTTGAAAGGTGAAAGTGTGAAGTTTGGCAATTATCATTGAATGTTTGGTAGCTGAGTCGTAGGTGTATGTTTTATAAAACATACACCTGTTTAAATGAAAGTATAGTGGCAGGTGATTCGTGTTATTCATTCAATTATTTGTTGCTGCTGATTATTTGAGCAAAGGCCAAGTTTTAAAGATCTGCTCTTGGTATCTTTCTTCCTCTAGTAGTGCTTGGCTGTCATCGGCGGTCGAGTGGTGGGTCAGGTATCTGATCATCTCAGGAATTCTTTTGAGGTAGTGTACAAATGTTTGTGTTTGACCTGGTCAAACAGCACAGGAGAGGGATTTGAATTGTGTGGTGTCAGCAGAAGATTGAGCAGGAAGTTGGAAGTCACCCAACAAATGAAAATTTTGTTCTTCTACGACAAGTTGCTTGTACTATACTGAGCAAATCAGATAGCCTGCCTCTAGTGCTGTTCCATGGGGAACGGAGCAGTGTAATTTGTTACTTATTAAGTAGGGATGTGTTTAGTTCTGAATGTTTATGCAGGGGTATTTACCAATTAAAAAAAATATTGGCATTCTCCGGTGAGATGTTTAAACATGGATAAAGCTCAAGGCCGTACAGTGTTGTTTAAAGAGCAGGGAAAAACGACTGACTGACCCGTGGCTAGAAGCCATCAGTTGACCCTATTACATATTTTAGGCTGCGATGGGTCCTCAACTGATGCAAAACGAATTCCATTCACTTAGTTGCATTTGGTCAACTGTTGCTCTACAGGATGGTGATTAAACCCCCTTTTTAGAGACACAATGAATGCAGGTGTGTTTAAGGACGAATATGTGGCCTTGCACCTTCCTACCTTTACGGGGAGTCAAGAAGCGCCCTCTGCATCGCTCTGCATCGCTCCCTATAGAACGATACACAAGACAGCTTTGAATCGAGATCCCCTTCATTTCGTGGCAAATGCGAGAGCCTGCCACACTATGGGAGGGTGTGCACAACTTTTGCACTTTGGACACATTGTGGAATGCCACAATTTCTTTTGGGTGCAATGAGTGTTATGCTAGATAAAAAGGCCCTGTGCTCCGAGGTTGGTATCCTGGTCCTTTGCATTCAGCAGATTGGCTACCATCATTTTCTGAAAAATGTATTGAACCAACCACGGACCTCCTTCTCTTACCGCATTTTCCTTTTCCATCTAATAGTCTTTCTGTGCACTGGGTTGCATTTTTGTAGGCAGGGTGACCAGTCACAACAACCTGTTTTAATAATCACTTATTATCACTGTATCCTTTCCCTTGCACAATGGTGCTTTGCTATTTTTGTAAGTGGTGATTTATACCCGAGTTGCGTTATTTGTGTCGTAAAAGGTTGGACAAGCCTGATAGATATAATTCGGTTAACCGGTGCGGAATGTAGAACGTGCTGACAGTGCATTGTATGAAAACACCGTGCCGAGAAGGAGAAATGGAAACGAAGGGCGGGGCGTGGCGGGAAAGCTGGCTGTTGCCGGTGGCGTCACGAGACAAGCAGAGTTTGGGTGAGAGCGCATGATTATAAATTATAATCACTGGCAAGGTGTGTCCTGTCAGAAGAAATAGTGCTATAGAGAGAGTTGAGGAAAAAAAACTACCTGAAGACAGTGCTTAATTTGTAAAAAAATAAGTGCCGGGGCTCCCGTTGGGAGGCCACTGCAGCTTGCACCACACATTGCCCCTACCAGCTGCCAATGACAGTAGAAACACAGCTACTAACCATCACACTCTTACAAGTGTGACAATTCATAGTATTCCAGGCCCCCAAAGCTATAAGAATGGCTTGGGAGGCAGGGATTAGTCACAGTCATTTCAAACTGTCTTCTGGCAGAGTGATCAGGCACATCTTTGCCGTGACTTGGAACGGAAGCAACCACTGAAGGCTGAGCTGGCGGCTCGATGTAACAACTGTGCCTTTAAGGCCTGTACTTTCAGGGGAGGCTGAGAGGAATCAGCCTCTCCCCCCCTCTTCCTCATAAAGAGCCTGGTTTGCTGCGCGCTCCCCTGATACAAAATGCTGAGCTGTACCACAAACAGCACTATTTCTTCTTCCTGTGCAATGTTTTATCTCAGCCAGGAGAACTTTCACCTTGAGAAGCTCACTTCGAAATGACAGCAGCAACAATAAATTATATATTTATATGGCGAACATTACGAGTAGTCCAGTCTCAGGGCTTAAATAACAGAAGGAAGGATGAACGGCTGAGTCCATCTGTTGGAATCCAACCCTGTGATCTTCCGGTTGCACTAAGCCAGCATCAATGGTTGCATTAATCAACTGAGCTAACTTCTACACTCCACTCATTACTGTGGCATTACTTCCATACGCACACATGCTATCCAAATAGATGTGCCTCGTATTTTTCTCTTTGTACCCATCTAGCATCAGCGCGGCAGACATGGTTTTAGCATCCCTGTTAGCATTTCTGTTCAGATTACTCTGTTAGCATTTCTGTTCAGATTACTCCACTCACAGTACTTAATTCGGGCTGATGGTTGTTAGCGTAATCAGCCATTTGAATGCTTTGTATATAACACTGAACAATGGCACAAAGCTGATTACAGAAAAACAAGATTACCTTAACGTGCAACTCGAGGCAATTTTTCGTCTAGTAGCACGTTCAGCTAGTCTTGCTTTTCTGCCATCAGCTGTGTACTAGGGTTCAGTGTTATATGTGTCTACAAAGCATTCAAATTGCTCATTATGCAAAATCACGTTTTATCGTGTGGGGCTCACGGCTGCAGTTCTTCCGCCACTGCTGGTGGCTTTTAACTTAAAAAAGATTTAGCTGCAAAAGTTAAAAGCCAGCAGCAGTACAGGAAGAGCTGCAGCCATGGGCCCCACACTAATTAAACGTTATTTAGCATGATCGCACATTTCAAAGCTTGAATTGTAGACCAATATAACGCTGGTCAAAGGCATTAATTACTTACCTGGACTCCGGGACAGCCTTCTTAGTTTAAATTAATCTGCGAGGGAGGAGGCCTGCTTCACGACACGCTGTTTGCTTCTGTCCCATAATAATGATTAACGCTGCAGCTGCGCAGTGTGCTGGGCGGGCCGCGGGTAAAACCAACTACTGATTGGTCCGATTTGGGGAACAAACTTAATGATTCACCAAGGAGGGATGGGGCCAGGCTAATATTATATTTTGCAATCGTTTATTGGTAGTGCATTACGCTTGCGCGCTACCAATGAATGACTGCAAAATGGAAATGGGGTGTGACGGTGTTGGTGACCTACGTCGAGGCCCAGGCAGTTTCAGTTTCTGGCGGTAATGTGAGGTATGTGGCTCACATTTAGGCGGGCGGCAGATTTGAAATACTTTACGGGCGCATGCATAGATGTTTGATATCAGCTCTTCACAGGCATGGGGAGAGACTGGAACGGTGGCACTTACTCCGAGAATGCGCAGTCAATTATTGCTCAATTGCATGTGGGCTCGACTACAGTGTAGACCCGGCCCTGAGATATAAGTGCCGGTGCTAAGCACCGGAAAGCACCGGCACAAATTAAGCACTGCCTGAAGAGGTGTACAGCGTCTTGAGTAACTAAAAGCCAGCCATGACTCAGTGGGATAACGGACTGTCTGACGTGAAAACATAACAATTACAGTCCATTTCGAGGAGTCCGTGGTAGTTACCCGCCCCGGGAAGAAAAATGTGGGCAGACGGTACTTTCTGACAACCGGTCTGTGCATGTTGCCAGGTGTGAGTTTCTCAACAGCTCCTGGGCAGAACTGTAATACGTGAATTACCGCGATACACTCTGGACCGAATGCGCCTTCAAGTGCGCCTGGCCTACGGCTTTCAATCAGGTCAGGACTAAGTATGTTTTTAGAAGCAAAGCACGGTTAATGATCAGTGTAGAAACGGCCTAACTCACTTATTACTGACACTCTCACTTCGTTGTTACACTTCCATGTGCCCTTGTGCTCAGCTTGGCACGTCTACCCTTATTAATGGATAATTTTGTCAGACAAATAGGTTTCCTTCCAGCGGCATGTGAGTTTTTTCTTTCAGGTGCGTCTTTCAAAACCCAGCTGAGAAAACATTGACTGGTAGTCAAAGTCCGCATCTGCCGTGCCTTTGTGGGAATGAGGCACCTTGGACTGGTCATCGTAGACTTCCCTGTTTCCCCACTGCACCAACGCATGCTATCTTGGACAAATTATGTAGAAACAACCATGGCTGAGAGACGTAAGGTTGGTCCCGGCCTGGAGTGGAATAGCTTAGCAAAAGATTGCACTGGAAAGTGGACCAGGGAAGTACCAGTGGCTGAGATTAACTGAAGTATTCCACACATCCCTTTTGTTTTACTAAACTAGGAATCCTGCCAAAGTACAACATGTGCCAATTCATTCTTCAAATAAGTTCTTTTTAATCAGAAACTTATTATTGTGTACTCTTATTAGAAATAAGTCTTTGAATGAATATGGTACCTCCTCCATTCTGGAACGTCAGGTAGGGGAATCTCCAGACATTGCCCAATCCCACAGCATAACCAACCATGGACAGGAGATATTCCGTTTTACTAGACCAGTTCCCACGCTCTGTGTTCTCATCTTTGCTGCCCTCGTGTGACGCCTGAAACATACAATCATAAAGTTATTGCAGAAGAGTATTATAAAACACAATGTTAATCCATTATTTTGCTAGTCCAGCTGAGTTACAACTGATGCATTCTTCAAAAACAGGAAAGCGACCTTGGAGTTATATGTGCCCCCAATCTTTCTGCAGGGGTCAATAGTGGACATTTGGGGCCGAGCTGGACAGTGGTGATATCTCAAGAGGGGACAGTCAATCATTATAACTTTGATATTTCTTGGCAGGGAGTAGAGGGGGGTGAGAATCGCAGAAGACACCCTGTATATTTGCTGTGGTGCCATTAGGGTGGAAGGGGCTCTATTGATGGCAAGGATGGGGTGATGAACTTGAGACCTGCTTCAGACTGTCTATTGACTCCCCTTGGCCTCTTCCTTAACCCCTCTAGTACTACTTCATAGGGCAGTTCATGGGTGAGAAAGTGAAGCTGGGTGGCATTAACCAGATAACACTTTGAATGGTCTTGGAGACCGCTTCCAGCTGTTTTCCCCTATGGTTCCTAATGTGTCAGTGACCACTACCGGTTCCTGTCTTTGTATAAGGCACATTAATTCAGTACTTCTAAGTTTCATACCAAACACTTCATTTTAGGTAACTTGGCTTTTATTGCCTTTTATGCACAATGCTAAGTCCTAAAAGACAACATCACGTGAAACATTGCATCATAAATGAGGCACATTAAATCAACAGGGAGTGATGGTAAAGGGCACGATTCTGCAAACTTAATAATGCAAGAAGAATAGGGCAAGATTAGAAAAGGTGAATGGTAAACATGGTAAAAGTATTCAACACATTCATAAAGAAAAGATGTTGGATGTAACAAAGCTATTCCCTGACCTTGCAGTTTGTGAGCTGTCATACTCTCTGGGAGATTCAATACTTTGATGATATCGCACAGGCCATTGCTTCATTTAGAATTCATTTTTGGAGGGTGTTGGAAAGTGGAATATTAGTAGGGGCAAATGTATATCTGCCACTGGCAATAAGGCCACTAACACATGATAGGACTCAGCATAGGTCTTAGAAAATTATTCCCATGCTCAACCCTTGGTAGCTTGGCTGCGAGCAGGCAGGCTTAACTTCAAAGACAGGTATGTAAAGCATTTAAAAACACCAATTCAGTAAATAATTAAGACACAATGCATAATAAAAATCCAACACCAATTTATAAAAATAGGAAATATGTTATCTTTAAAATGACACCAAAACGACAAAAATCCAATGTAGGGAACCGGAGATATGAATTTTTAAAAATTTATCACTTTATAGCACTTAGAAACCTATAGGACCATATTGGGATATCTGGTCGTGATAGACCGGCTCAAAGTCAAAGTTTCAGGCCGACCGCGATGGAGCCCTGATCGGCTACCCCTCGCGGAAGGTCCCGCTCACAGTTTTTACCTTCGGACTTAGAAACTTTTCTGGAGCTTTTTCTCGTGGGGTCCCTCGATGCTCTTCACCAGGCCAGATTCGGTGAGGGTTCGCCGGCCTCGGATTTCTTCTACTCCCGGTGAAACTCTGGAAGTCGGACCTACGGAGCTTTCCGCGGGACGAACCTGGATGGCTTGGCCGGCTCGCGGTTGAAGGCAGGCAGCTTGGCTGACCAGGTTGAGTCGGTCCCCTTATGGAGCTTTTTCCAAAGTTGCTCCAAAGTTCTCCAAACTCCTGGAACTTCTTCCTGAAGTTCCCCAAAGGGTCCCAAATTGTCTCAAACTCACTCCAAGGGTCTGGAAGCTCCAAGATGGTCCTTGGAAGTTGAGGACTTCAGTTCCCACAGTCCATTTGGACAAAACCCTTACAAATCCACTGGTAGTTTTCCAGGTTGAGGATTCTTGGTGGTGATGATCCAGGTGAGCTCTGTTAACCTGTAGCTTGCAGGGAGTCCACTCTTTACTCTTTTTCACAGCAAGGTAGTCCACAGGGCTGTAGTTCCAGATGGTGCAGTCCTCAGAGGGCAGGCCTTAGAAATTGCACATCAAACTTCTCAGCATGGCACAACGTCTTGCTTTCTTAAGTTTCAAGCAGCAGATCTGAGGGGCTCTGCCCTTCTCAGATACTTATTCCAAGTTCTCTGGATCAAGCAGGAGGTCACTCCTGATCAATGTGGGCAGGGTAACTCCCCAAAGATATGACCACATCCTGTAGAGTGTGGCATTATTTTGTCCCAGAGTGCAACAAATCTTCCAAATTCATAATGACTGATTTTCCAGCAGGGAGTTAAGAGCTGGCTAAACACACCCCTAGGATGGCTAATTTCCCTAGACTCTCCCCCTTGCATCTGCTCATTTCTTCCTTAATCCTAGCTCTGGCTTGGGGTCAAAAGAGTAGAGTGGTAACGGACACTGAGGCCTTCCCCTTTCCTTTGAAGACCATGGTTTAAGACTCCTCCCCCTGCTCTGGCATTCCTGTGTAGCCGCACACTGCTCCCACAGCAGAGCTGGTTAACCCCAGGGGCTCTTTATCACGTCTTCAAAGCAGCCTGGCTAATCCACTTAACTCTGACCAATCAGGACAGACCACTGGAAGGCTGAATCTGGACCTACAAACAAGAAACTCTTATAACTTTTTGTCTGTACATTTTAGGAGAAATTCAACAATATCATATTGTTGGATTTATCACTACCATTCTGGGAAGTCTTTGAATGGAGGTTCTATCATTCTCCTATCAGGAGTTATTAGTTAATAACCTCTTGCCATGTTAGTCTATGTGCAAAAACAACAGTTGATGGACAGAATGCAGAACAATGTCATACATTCACCCCAGTACAGAGATCTGGGCCTAAATCCATCGTTTTTTTGCTCACCATGCCATTCCAGTTTGAACCCTGCCATATGCAAATCAGTCTTGACCCTGTGCCTCATGGGAACAGTCCAGTCCGAACTGCCAAGCCAGGTCCTCCCTGGACTGGAAACAAGCATCCTAGGACCGGTTTCGGGGTTTCACCCCTCTTCAGCCAGGATAGCTTGATTGCAGTGGCATGGAGAGGACGGGACCCACGTCTGGGCATACCCGTCCCACTCGGGGTGACAAATGCAAAAAGAACAGTTGATGGACAGAATGCAGAACAATGTCATACATTCACCCCAGTACAGAGATCTGGGCCTAAATCCATCGTTTTTTGCTCACCATGCCATTCCAGTTTGAACCCAGGCATATGCAAATCAGTCTTGACCCTGTGCCTCATGGGAACAGTCCAGCCCGAACTGCCAAGCCAGGTCCTCCCTGGACTGGAAACAAGCATCCTAGGACCGGTTTCGGGGTTTCACCCCTCTTCAGCCAGGATAGCTTGATTCCAGTGGCATGGAGAGCACGGGACCCACGTCTGGGCATACCCGTCCCACTCGGGGTGACAAATGCAAAAACAACAGTTGATGGACAGAATGCAGAACAATGTCATACATTCACCCCAGTACAGAGATCTGGGCCTAAATCCATCGTTTTTTTGCTCACCATGCCATTCCAGATTGAACCCAGCCATATGCAAATCAGTCTTGACCCTGTGCCTCATGGGAACAGTCCAGCCCGAACTGCCAAGCCAGGTCCTCCTTGGACTGGAAACAAGCATCCTAGGACCGGTTTCGGGATTCACCCTCTTCAGCCAGGATAGCTTGATTCCAGCGGCATGGAGAGCACGGGACCCACGTCTGGGCATACCCATCCCACTCGGGGTGACAAATGCAAAAACAACAGTTGATGGACAGAATGCAGAACAATGTCATACATTCACCCCAGTACAGAGATCTGGGCCTAAATCCATCGTTTTTTGCTCACCATGCCATTCCAGTTTGAACCCAGCCATATGCAAATCAGTCTTGACCCTTTGCCTCATGGGAACAGTCCAGCCCGAACTGCCAAGCCAGGTCCTCCCTGGACTGGAAGCAAGCATACTAGGACCGGTTTCGGGTTTCACCCCTCTTCAGCCAGGATAGCTTGATTCCAGTGGCATGGAGAGCACGGGACCCACGTCTGGGCATACCCTTCCCACTCGGGGTGACAAATGCAAAAACAACAGTTGATGGACAGAATGCAGAAGAATGTCATACATTCACCCCAGTACAGAGATCTGGGCCTAAATCCATCGTTTTTTGCTCACCATACCATTCCAGTTTGAACCCAGCCATATGCAAATCAGTCTTGACCCTGTGCCTCATGGGAACAGTCCAGCCCGAACTGCCAAGCCAGGTCCTCCCTGGACTGGAAACAAGCATCCTAGGACCGGTTTCGGGGTTTCACCCCTCTTCAGCCAGGATAGCTTGATTCCAGTGGCATGGAGAGCACGGGACCCACGTCTGGGCATACCCGTCCCACTCGGGGTGACAAATGCAAAAACAACAGTTGATGGACAGAATGCAGAACAATGTCATACATTCACCCCAGTACAGAGATCTGGGCCTAAATCCATCGTTTTTTTGCTCACCATGCCATTCCAGTTTGAACCCAGCCATATGCAAATCAGTCTTGACCCTTTGCCTCATGGGAACAGTCCAGCCCGAACTGCCAAGCCAGGTCCTCCCTGGGCTGGAAGCAAGCATACTAGGACCGGTTTCGGGGTTTCACCCCTCTTCAGCCAGGATAGCTTGATTCCAGTGGCATGGAGAGCACGGGACCCACGTCTGGGCATACCCGTCCCACTCGGCGTGACAAATGCAAAAACAACAGTTGATGGACAGAATGCAGAACAATGTCATACATTCACCCCAGTACATAGATCTGGGCCTAAATCCATCGTTTTTTTGCTCACCATGCCATTCCAGATTGAACCCAGCCCTATGCAAATCAGTCTTGACCCTGTGCCTCATGGGAACAGTCCAGCCCGAACTGCCAAGCCAGGTCCTCCCTGGACTGGAAACAAGCATCCTAGGACCGGTTTCGGGGTTTCACCCCTCTTCAGCCAGGATAGCTTGATTCCAGCAGCATGGAGAGCACGGGACCCACGTCTGGGCATACCCGTCCCACTCGGGTGACAAATGCAAAAACAACAGTTGATGGACAGAATGCAGAACAATGTCATACATTCACCCCAGTACAGAGATCTGGGCCTAAATCCATCGTTTTTTGCTCACCATGCCATTCCAGTTTGAACCCAGCCATATGCAAATCAGTCTTGACCCTGTGCCTCATGGGAACAGTCCAGCCCGAACTGCCAAGCCAGGTCCTCCCTGGACTGGAAACAAGCATCCTAGGACCGGTTTCGGGGTTTCACCCCGTTTCAGCCAGGATAGCTTGATTCCAGTGGCATGGAGAGCACGGGACCCACGTCTGGGCATACCCGTCCCACTCGGGGTGACAAATGGAAAAACAACAGTTGATGGACAGAATGCAGAACAATGTCATACATTCACCCCAGTACAGAGATCTGGGCCTAAATCCATCGTTTTTTTGCTCACCATGCCATTCCAGTTTGAACCCAGCCATATGCAAATCAGTCTTGACCCTGTGCCTCATGGGAACAGTCCAGCCCGAACTGCCAAGCCAGGTCCTCCCTGGACTGGAAACAAGCATCCTAGGACCGGTTTCGGGGTTTCACCCCTTTTCAGCCAGGATAGCTTGATTCCAGTGGCATGGAGAGCACGGGACCCACGTCTGGGTATACCCGTCCCACTCGGGGTGACAAATGCAAAAACAACGGTTGATGGACAGAATGCAGAACAATGTCATACATTCACCCCAGTACAGAGATCTGGGCCTAAAGCCATCGTTTTTTTGCTCACCATGCCATTCCAGTTTGAACCCAGCCATATGCAAATCAGTCTTGACCCTGTGCCTCATGGGAACAGTCCAGCCCGAACTGCCAAGCCAGGTCCTCCCTGGACTGGAAACAAGCATCCTAGGACCAGTTTCGGGTTTCACCCTCTTCTGCCAGGATAGCTTGATTCCAGTGGCATGGAGAGCACGGGACCCACGTCTGGGCATACCCGTCCCACTCGGGGTGACAAATGCAAAAACAACAGTTGATGGACAGAATGCAGAACAATGTCATACATTCACCCCAGTACAGAGATCTGGGCCTAAATCCATCGTTTTTTTGCTCACCATGCCATTCCAGTTTGAACCCAGCCATATGCAAATCATTCTTGACCTTGTGCCTCATGGGAACAGTCCAGCCCGAACTGCCAAGCCAGGTCCTCCCTGGACTGGAAACAAGCATCCTAGGACCGGTTTCGGGGTTTCACCCCTCTTCAGCCAGGATAGCTTGATTCCAGTGGCATGGAGAGTACGGGACAACGTCTGGGCATACCCGTCCCACTCGGGGTGACAAATGCAAAAAGAACAGTTGATGGACAGAATGCAGAACAATGTCATACATTCACCCCAGTACAGAGATCTGGGCCTAAATCCATCGTTTTTTTGCTCACCATGCCATTCCAGTTTGAACCCAGCCATATGCAAATCAGTCTTGACCCTGTGCCTCATGGGAACAGTCCAGCCCGAACTGCCAAGCCAGGTCCTCCCTGCACTGGAAACAAGCATCCTAGGACCGGTTTCGGGGTTTCACCCTCTTCAGCCAGGATAGCTTGATTCCAGTGGCATGGAGAGCACGGGACCCACGTCTTGGCATACCCGTCCCACTCGGGGTGACAAATGCAAAAACAACAGTTGATGGACAGAATGCAGAACAATGTCATACATTCACCCCAGTACAGAGATCTGGGCCTAAATCCATCGTTTTTGCTCACCATGCCATTCCAGTTTGAACCCAGCCATATGCAAATCAGTCTTGACCCTGTGCCTCATGGGAACAGTCCAGCCCGAACTGCCAAGCCAGGTCCTCCCTGGACTGGAAACAAGCATCCTAGGACCGGTTTCGGGGTTTCACCCCTCTTCAGCCAGGATAGCTTGATTCCAGTGGCATGGAGAGCATGGGACCCACGTCTGGGCATACCCGTCCCACTCGGGGTGACAAATGCAAAAACAACAGCTGATGGACAGAATGCAGAACAATGTCATACATTCACCCCAGTACAGAGATCTGGGCATAAATCCATTGTTTTTTGCTCACCATGCCATTCCAGTTTGAACCCAGCCATATGCAAATCAGTCTTGACCCTGTGCCTCATGGGAACAGTCCAGCCCGAACTGCCAAGCCCGGTCCTCCCTGGACTGGAAACAAGCATCCTAGGACCGGTTTCGGGTTTCACCCCTCTTCAGCCAGGATAGCTTGATTCCAGTGGCATGGAGAGCACGGGACCCACGTCTGGGCATACCCGTCCCACTCGGGGTGACAAATGCAAAAACAACAGTTGATGGACAGAATGCAGAACAATGTCATACATTCACCCCAGTACAGAGATCTGGGCATAAATCCATTGTTTTTTGCTCACCATGCCATTCCAGTTTGAACCCAGCCATATGCAAATCAGTCTTGACACTGTGCCTCATGGGAACAGTCCAGCCCGAACTGCCAAGCCCGGTCCTCCCTGGACTGGAAAAAAGCATCCTAGGACCGGTTTCGGGGTTTCACCCCTCTTCAGCCAGGATAGCTTGATTCCAGTGGCATGGAGAGCACGGGACCCACGTCTGGGCATACCCGTCCCACTCGGGGTGACAAATGCAAAAACAACAGTTGATGGACAGAATGCAGAACAATGTCATACATTCACCCCAGTACAGAGATCTGGGCCTAAATCCATCGTTTTTTGCTCACCATGCCATTCCAGTTTGATCCCAGCCATATGCAAATCAGTCTTGACCCTGTGCCTCATGGGAACAGTCCAGCCCGAACTGCCAAGCCAGGTCCTCCTGGACTGAAACAAGCATCCTAGGACCGGTTTCGGGTTTCACCCCTCTTCAGCCAGGATAGCTTGATTCCAGTGGGTCCTGGGCTCACTGTGCCACTGGAATCAAGCTATCCTGGCTGAAGAGGGGTGAAACCCCGAAACCGGTCCTAGGATGCTTGTTTCCGGTCCAGGGAGTACTGGCTTGGCAGTTCGGGCTGGACTGTTCCCATGAGGCACAGGGTCAAGACTGATTTGCATACGGCCAGGTCTAAACTGGGGTGGCATGGTGAGCAAAAGAATGATGGATTTAACCCAGATCTCTTGACTGGGGGTGAATGTTTTGATTTGTTCTGCATTCCGTCCATCAATTGTATGTCTTATGTTAGCCTATGTGGCATGGGATTTGCAATGGGAAAAATTACTTGGGCCATTTTTCCAGCACCAGACCTTATAAAAACATATTTTACAAGTACTCCGCCTATATCTACGGGACCCCCATCCCATGGACCACTTAGGGGAGACTTTAGGTGTTCTGAACCTGTAGAAATATTGCAGATCCTCCCTCCACAGTGCTCCTAGCATCAAAGTTGAATTTGGGCAGCACTTTATCACAATGTGGGGAGTGAAATCTGAAATTTCACGTAACCCAGGGCATATAAACCTCATTTTATAAGGGTCCACCTTATAAATACCTGACCCCTCACCCCTGGGACACCTAGGGGAGACCCTGGGGGTTCCTAATATGCCAAAACATTGTAGGTTATCCATTTTTAAGTGCCCCAAACACCAAAGTCGAGTTTGGGCACAATTTACTTTTTAAAAGCAGTCATGGAACCCAGGGCTGCTTTTAAACTGACCTCTGGCTTCAGCAGTGCACACATGCAAGTGTAGAAAAGGCTGCTGGCCTCCAAACTGCCATGCCCTACTATATACTAGGGACTGATAGGTAGTTTCAATCCCCCTGCCCTATTATGTACTAGGGTCTTATAGGGTGGGTCATGCCAATCACAGGGGTACCCCAACCCATAGTGTACCCTAGAGTATGTAGGTGTTTTCACTGTATTCTAAGTGTTTTCAGCATAGCACTGGCCCTGGGCCTGGTTAGGCAAAGACCAGGGTCAGTCAGAGTCAGTTACCACCAGTACCAGTCAGCAAAAAGTTGGGGGGGGTGCCCAGGGCACAGGATGACTTTGCAACAGAGGGCAATGGTGGCAGTCGGGGTCCTCTGAATGGGATGCATGTGTGTCTGGAAGGTGGTGGCTCAGAGGATTTGAGTGGTTTCACCGTGGGGCTTGTGTAGCTCAGGGAGAGAGGTAGGAGTGAGGATTGAGCACATAGTTTGGACTTTACAACAGATTCCAAGGGCTATTCAGTGGTCTACCGGTGGGGCATGCTGTAGCTCAGTTTAGTATTCAGGAGTACATGCCTGACAGTCTTGTGTGGGCCCCCTTCTCTGGTGAAGGATGATGCTTGTGGTCTCTCGGGCCTCCTCCCGTGTCATCTCCAGTGGCTACCAGATGTGTCATTTGGCAGTGGCGTGTGCTCCACAAGGGGTTCACGGGGTGCTTAGACTGGGGGAACCAAGTAATAGGGCTTGATGGGTTCTGGAAGCCGGAATACCCCAGCTGGTCCTTGACCACGTCCCCTCTTCCACAAGACAGGCCATAATCTTCCTCTGAGGTTCAGGACTCATCTCTGCTATTTAAGATGGGGCATTTTTAGAGCACTTAGGGCTCATATTTGTTCCAAGGATGGAGGATTTGTTTGTGGAGGTGGTTAGGTTCTGGAGTCAGGGATGAGATGAACTGAACTGAGAGCCACACTGGATAGCCCTAAAGGTAGCAATGGACATGGTCTGAGTGAGGTGTGCACCTTCCCTTGATGTTGGATTTGTTTGATGGTCTTTTAAGAATCTCGCTTTCACATTGGCAAGCCCCGGATTCAATTTAGGTAGTTTCATGCAGGATGAATCTGTTGGGGGAGTCCTTGAGTTTCAATGGGGGTGTTCGACTTAAATGGAAATGAATGGTTGCAATGGGGAACAGGTTGTGGGAAGGGTGGTCAATGGTTGTTTGGCAATTCTGTATGCTTGGCTTTCTAAGATCAGGTCTCAGAGTTGGGATAAGGAATCATGCTACCCAGTGGTGAAGATGGTTCTGAATGGCAGAGGTGGGAGTGGTGGAGTCAGAGTTGGCTGGGTGGGGTCAATTGAGAGGTCATGTGAGTTTTGGTCCTTACACTGGGTCAGTCTTTATTCAGACCTGCATCAATAAAATCACTCTATTTGTTTTACAGAATATGAGCACTTAACCAATCTAAGGCTGAACTCATCCCTTTGACCAGGAATAGAGATACCAGCAAGTCCATGACAGGTAAGGTTTTGAAGGAAAATACAATACCTGCAGCTGTTGGCAGAGCTGTACAAATACATTAGTTCGCCACTCATCTATGTTTGCTTAATAAGAGACATATCAACAACTTAAAACTGGTGACAATGAGACAAAAGACTCTTACTTATGCCATGCCTACTTTTTTTCTCTTAAGAGAATCTGTATCAGAAGCCAAATTGCTGTCTCCGGTGTCAGTCAAGTTGCTGAGAGTGCCCAAGGCCCAACTGACATCTTGGTTAAATCCCTGCTCTCGTGAAGACTTCCACCCATCTTTTTAGCCATCCAGTATCTCCAGGCTTTTCTCTTCAGAACTAACACATGTACCAACCCGGGTTCAGCTCAGTTCCAGGGGCTGTCTCCCATATCCTTGCCACACCAGTCATATGGCACAGCAGGGCTTGTCCCAGTGCAGGCCCTTTTTCTGAGACTACTTTATGCTATTTTTCAGTGATGCGAACAGTGGCCGGTGGGTGGTCTGGTGGTGTTGGAAGAGAGAAAGAGTGCTTGGGACTCTTCACATGACAGGTTTACTAAGGCTATATAAAAATAATCGATTGGGAATTAGCAGGAGTGGGATGTCTCCTCTTCTGTGCTGTGAGGGCTCCCTAAGAGTCTCTCAACATGGGGTGATGTTTGCATTTGCACATACTTCCTCTGTACCAGGTCATTTTTAAGAGCCATTTAGTGCTATCATCGAAATCTCCAACCCCAGTGACATATATTCTCCTCCAGCTCCCTCTCTCACCACATCAACACATATTTCCCACACACATGGGATCCGGTAGTGTCACATGCAGGGAGGCATAACTTCCTCCACTGCTGCTATTCTCGCCACTAAGTCCCACTCTCTCTGGATCTACATATTCTGTCTTAAGTGTGTCCCTCATTGTTTTTCTCTGTGTGCCAAAATCATGCTCCACGCCGATTTTATCATCCTTTGCTGCCACTGGTTGCTCTTTGCAGACCACTGGGCGTCCCTTCAGCTTTTCACACCCTTTTATTTGGTTTGTTCTCTCCTGGGTTTGGTGGGACATGAACTGCATTGTTTTATTTTGGTAATTCCTGGTTGAGGGGCACTACAGGGATACTACAAGCAGAATGGTTGTAGTTGGAAGAACTCTGTTGTCTGGTGGCATAGCCTGTGGTGAAAAAGACTGACACATCTGTCCTCAGTTTGGTCCTCGGGAGGGTGGCTACAAGGATTTTCATTCCGGTGGCAGTTCTATTTGCCCCTGATTGTGCCGCTTGTATTGTGCCACCTTGTGCTTTCTCCCAGCAGATCTTAGTTGGCAGAACATTAAATATCTAGTACCCACATCCAACAGAAATCATTCGAAATAATACCTTACATGCATCCATCATAGGCCAGATACACCATATAATTTGGTATCACAGATCCGTCCTCGTAAATGTAACTCAACATATCAGGCAATACTCTGAATACCTATGCAACACCGATGAGATATTCCATATAGGCGGATCCCACCAAACTCCACACAGTACTATCCATAATAACAAATAAATAAACTCAGACAGAACAATGCTCACATTCTACAGAGCGTGGAGGTACTTAGACCGTGGAAAAGCTCACAACAGAACCCCATACTCGATAAAATAACATTTCACTTCATAACAATTTATAACACACCCACGGTGCACCCCACAGTATGTTAGAGGAATCCATATCAACATACAATGCTATCAATTATCTCAGACATACACTTCAAACTAGGAAATGCAAATGCCACTACTCTCATCTGGAAAGTACCTGAATTTAACACAGACTTAAGTATACCAAACCAGCATGTTAACCAAACCACACTATGGATCATCCACCCCAAACCACCTGAACTCAGACTAGTCTGTGACAGAATCTCAGAGAGCATGGCGTGAGGGGACTTGAACTCTGCAAGTGCTGCGAGGCCATACTAAACAAAGAAAGCACTCTGTGCAACTCTAGATCATTACAGGGCGTACTTCAATAATAGTCTACTTTACTAGTTGGCTGCAATATGTGCAAGTGGGAAACCGGAGTATTCCTTAAAAGAAGTTAAATATCGATTGCGTGTGAGATGAATTTATTGGAAATAGATTTGATTTAACAGAGTTGAAATTGGTCGCTTTTCCCTGCACATAAGACAGCGAGCGATCCTCAGCACAGAGCGCTGCAGGGGATCTAAGATATCTACGGAACTGCTCTGTGCCCTGCTTCGATGCCCGCAAGACCTCTTCCCCCAGTGCTTCGAGTATATAACAAATGTGTGGTATGAGCTCTGGGTCAGCCCTGTGTCTGCTAGCGGTGGATGTCCCTTTCGTGTCTCAATCAGCCATAGAACAGCGCCCCCTTCAGGAATTAAACGTTGGTCGGTTCGAGCTTAATTGAACAGGCCTTTGAAGGCAGCGAGTCTAGACCGACTGTCCCCAGGGCACGACAGAAAGATACCCACTCACTGGCCACTCACCCTTCACGTTGCAACCTGCCAACCGGGCTGCAAACCTGTCATTTGTAGAATGCTGAGCGTTAGAAACTCTGCTGAGCTGACATATTGCTTTTTAAAGCAAGGAGCACTCCGCACCGTATGCCTTTTCACAACTTGTTCATTTCTGAATGTAAATCTATACTTCAGGTAAGAAAAAAAAAAGACTTTGCTAAAGATATTCAAACTTGAACTTCTCTGCCTTAACAATAAAAGAGCACACTATAGACATCTGCCCACATCTTTGTTTTGTAAGGCAGTAGTTCTGTGTACCAAAATGCCAGATATGGGGTGCTTTTCAATACTACTGAATAAGGGACATACGGATTATTAGTCCTGCAGTCGCAGTGGCATTGGGGCCTAGATGCGTGACGTACCTGCAGCACTGCAAACATGGCTGTTTTGAGGTCTGGCACAGAGACAGTCTCTTCAGCCTCATGGCTTCTAAAAATATCCTAATAAAAAGTAAATAAACGTACATACGTCCAGGGGCTTTAGGCCAACCGTCTTTGACAAGCGGCCTGGGGAAGTGACATTAACATTTTGCTTCCACCCATCTCAGCCCATGTCACCCATTGGCTGTTTTGCACCGTCGGTGAAGGCATCCTTGCACATTCGACTTTTTTTTGTATATTTCGTATTCGTATGTTGCATATGTTTCCAAAACAACAAAAACCATTCCCAAAACCATTGCACTCTTTCTAAGGTCAGCCCTATTGGCTTTGCCAACCGCTGTTGCCATGGTGCCTTTTGTCCTTGCCTGTATTAGGGCCGAGGGAGCATATATCCCATCACGTTTCACGGCAGGGACAGCAGGGTGCCTCACAAAGGTGTCATTAAATATTGAAATAAGTGTGGTAGTGGCAGTGAGCATGTCACAGCTCGCCGGAGCAGCCCCAGCACGTACTGGAGCCTGGGGTTTGGTTGCTGGTTAAGAAAGAGTAGCAATAAAACCCCCTGCTGAACAACAGCTCCGAGGGCAGACTTCGGTGACTCATGGCGGAAACTCGGGTGTCCAATAATGGGCAAAGTGGGCTCTAGCCCAAGGCCCTTAGGGAGCCCCCCATAGAGCCAGCTCTGTTCTGCAGAGAGTCTTGCCCTGATGACCTTGAACAATTCTTAAACAGATTGTTTTAAATACCATTTTACTTTCATTTATTTTGAATGTGGGTGATGTGCGAGAGTCTATTACATACATTTTGCAGAGAAATGCTGTGTTTAAGTTTCATGCAAGATCCATAAAAAATAGTTTTTTTAGCTCAAAAGAGGACATGATATATGAGAAATGAGGGGGTCACAGATATTATTTGCAGTAATATTAATGAGCTACTACTGTGTTACAATATTGAAAAAACACCTCACTATCCCGGAATAGTAGATGTAAACATATTTAGAATTTGGTGCCTGCACAGTGTCAGTGCCCTGGCCAAAGATGGCATGAAAGAGCGCAAATTGGATCGTAAATTAAACGCTGTTCTAAAAAGGGGCCCCCGAAATACGTTTGGCCCAGGGCCACCAAAATCCATAAGATGTCCCCGAGTGCAGCCACTTGGAACGCAAACCGCACAAGTGCGTGACACCGAGCGGGGCTGGTTCCAAGTATTGGTGTGCTGTGGGCGCCGTGTCGCAACGGTGGAGGGGAGTATGGCAACAACACGTCCACCCTGCAGAACAATAGCAGCCTTAACATGCATGCGAGCTGGCATGGCACGCTGCGCCCGAGGCTAGCTAGCGCCGATGCCGGCGCCAGGATCTGCTTCCAGGGTGCAACAGGTGCACGCCCAAGCCCGCTTCACGGCACAGAGTTTGGACGGGCGAGGGAGTGCAGAGGCGCACAGGTACTTCAGTCGGCATAACTCCTGTGCAAGGCCAGAACTGCTGATGCATCAGTGACAGAGGCAGTCAGATCACACATCAGACAGTATGTCTCCGGGAAAAGAAGCATGCCGCCCTGAAGAGATAAGGTGGTCAAAGTCAAACAGTGAACTTCTCAAGTGAAGGAACGCTGCACTCACCAAGTCCTTGCTGGCTGTCCGACCACAGCATTTCAGGAATCCCGGCAGTGAAATGCCCATGGCCTCTCGTGTGTACCGGCGTGGGGAGCTCGAGGGAGTGTTATTTGCTGTCCCGGCGCTCGTGCGGCTGCGCTCACTCCCAGCCCCGAACCTGCTCTTGACAGCAGCGCACCTGGAGAGGAATGCCAGCCCAAGTGGCCATGCCCCGGCTCCCAGCCCTTTTAAAGGCAGCCAACCGCCTCCCTGCCCTGAGTCAATTACAGGAAACGTTGCAGCATTAGCAGAGCGACGAGATTTTGTAATTTCAATACACATCTCCTGAGAGCGCTCATTGTTTTTCATGACATGGCGATAACAAGAGGTTGCGATTAGGAATTTCCATTCTGGGGCGGGAGGGATGGGATTAGCAAACCCACATCTTTGAACACTCAGATCCACATAGCCGGTGTTGAAACCATGCGCTTACCGCCGACAGTCAGGTGACCCATCACCTTTCAATTTAGAGGGCATTTAAAATAGTTTATACATTAGTAATACATTGGCAGGTTACATATTGATTTAGTGCCCTTTTGATGCTCATGTATTTATGTGGAATAGTAAATAACACGAATCCTTTGCAAAGTGATTGTAGGTTTACATGTTATGCTTCAAAATGATGATCTGAGGGGCACCGCTGAGCCCTGAGTTATGTTTAAGGGAGTTCGAGAGAAAAGCCTTTTAAGATGTCTTATGACTTGAAACTTTCAGCAAGGAAGAGGAAAGCACCGCTGTACAGACAACATAAAACCCGACATGATGGCAGCACTCACCAGAGTTCACAACCTCGTCCTCATGTGTGGTCAATATGCTTAGTTGTTTTCAACTAAAAAACGTGGATAAATAAATAAGCTGTAAGAAATTCGGTTATTAGTTGAGCGGAGTGTGTTCCTCTCTCTAATAATAATCAAAACCCCTATCAGGGTGAACCACAAAAGTCACAAAATAAGCATGTGCTTAGCCTTCTAGTAGCTTGGCACAAAAGCTGTCAGGCTAAACTTAGAGGCAATGTGTAAAGTATTTGTGCAGCACTTATTCAGCAAATAAAGTGATAACACCACACAAGAAAAATCCTAAACCAATTTAAAAAACAGAGATTATTTTAATTAAAAAAATGACACCAAAACATCAGAAATCAAATCAGATGAACAGGATGTATGGAATAGCATTAATACTAAAGGTCTTAAACCCAACCCTATGCGGGGTGTCTAATGCCCAGGTCTCCTGCAATAGGCAGATGTCACTTTGCTCAATATATTCTAGCCATTCAGAGTCCCTCAGATTTCTATTCAATCCTGCTATGTTCCAGGAGGTAAGGCGTACTTCTGGCACATTTTTCACTCTTTTCTTTGTTGAGTTTAGCCAAGACTGCTTAGTTATTTCCTCTAAAGGAGGTTGAGAAAAGCCAAATAGTGGCCCCCCTAACTCTGCCACTCCTAGTTGTCCATTTGACTCAGCTATGTTACAACCGTTCAACTTCCCCTGTATAACCTTCACCTGCTGCCCCAACGGGGGGCAAATCTGCCCCCCATTACAGCTTGACTGAATGGTAGCCGAAGAAAATATAATGTTTTCACCATAAATTGGTTGTCAATCTAGGCAGGCCTTCAGGGGGTCTCGTCATATGGGTAAGAATAACTCTTAAAATAGTGTTAACCCAGTTGGATATTCCATCCCAGGATTTGATCGGTGTGAAAATTAAAACACTGGACAAAAAAACAATATACCTGATTAACATCTACAATAGGCCAAGCCCAGCTACGAAAGAATCTCTGGTCATTAAACAACTTGACTCTTTTTTAAACCTAATAGAACCTGGGGCAATGGTAATTATTGGGGCGACTTAAATTGCAACTTTGAACCAGTGGTAGGCTTTGAGAACCTCTTTGAAGAGGAGGACGCAGCAAATAATATCCCTGTTCTTGAAAGCAGCTTGGCAGTGCCTTGTACTGTAGCTGTAGCGCAAATTATGAAACTAATAACAGGACAGGGAATTAGAGCCTGTAATGGCCGTTTATCCTCTGATAGACCAAAAGCTTTTACCTTTGGTAGAGGTAATAGTAAAAGCAACATAGATTACATATTGGTATCTATCGAATTCTGGCCAAATGTATTGGATTTGACAATAGACCCCAGAACCGATAGTGATCATCGTCCCTTACATTTGACACTAGTAATTGATTCCTTTATCGATGTTAGTGAGTATAATGAAGTCACTAACATCTTATCTGACGACACTCTTGTTAGCAATAATCGCCGAGCTGTAAAGTGGCCACATATTTTAGGAGATACTCAAGCCATTACGCAGATCTACGACATCTTTGTAGAAGTCGTCTCTCTGCATTTGGATTCTCCGCAGTAGAATTCCCGACTTTGGCAGCACATTATGCTTTGATAGATGCCTTAGCACCGATTGTTAGTAGAATAACTAAAGATCGTAGTGGGAGAGACTCCAATATAAGAGATAATATGTGGTATAATAAAGAGTGTCGGGAAGCAAAAGCCGATCTTATATTGGCAATTAAAACAAATAATATAGAGAGCATAAGGGAGAAAAGATCTAATTATAAGTATACCCTTGCCCATGCTAAAAAATATGGGATGATAACATCTGGACGGACTTAATTTGTGCAGCTAAAACCAAGGATCAAGCAGGCTTTTGGCGCCTAATTACAAAGGGAAACAAGTGTGGTAGGGAAAGTAAGGATCTCTATCTTGACGCCAAAACATGGGAGGATCATTTTTCCGGCCTTTATGCGGCAATACAAAATGAAAAATGTCTGTTGGCGTAGCTTTTGTAGTTGATCACAATGTAAGTGATCTTCATTTTAGTTTGGAAGAAACATTAATGGCAGTTAATGCAGTCAAGTCTGGGAAAGCGCCCGGCCCCGACAAAATTCCGGGAGATATGTTAAAGCACGATAGTAGTGTTTGGGGCCCGTACATAAATCGGTTATGTAATGCTATTGCATCTGGCTCTCCCATACCCGAATCATGGAAAGGGGCAGAGATTATTACAATATTTAAGAAGGGCAATCGTTACGACCCCGCTAATTATCGACCTATAAGTTTAATCGATATTTTACAAAAATTTTTCGCTAGACATATTTTAATGAGACTAAATGGTTGGCTTAAAGAGAATAGTGTACTTTCTAAATTCCAGGCAGGATTTAGATCAAAAATTAGCACCATTGATCAG
This sequence comes from Calotriton arnoldi, assembly GCA_963921515.1. NCBI lineage: Eukaryota > Metazoa > Chordata > Amphibia > Caudata > Salamandridae > Calotriton > Calotriton arnoldi. The sequence goes on along the minus strand of CAWUFW010001843.1, from coordinate 444,264 downwards.
GTTTTTAGATTCATTTGTTTATGTTGGAAATATATTAATTTAAAAAGGGCCACTTGTATATTGCTTTCGTGGACCTGAGAGCCGCTTTCGATCTCATTCCACGGGATTTACTTTGGGAATCATTGAGGTTCCAGGGATTGCCTGAGGAACTACTCGCACAAATAGTAAGACTACATGAGGACAATTTCGCTAAAGTGAGATGGGGCCCGAGGGGTGAGCTTACTAGGGCAATTCCGGTTAAAAGGGGTGTGCGCCAGGGGTGTGTCCTGGCGCCCACCCTATTTTCTTTATACGTCAATGATATAACAAAGTCATTTGCTGGGGTGTGTTCATGACTCGCCAAAGCTGGGGGGGGATTTGATGCCAGCACTTTTATTTGCAGATGACACAATATTAATATCGCAAACCCCCAAAGGCCTACAATGTTTGTTGGATTCTTTTAACATATATTGTAACACAAAGGGCCTTGAAATAAATGCCAGCAAAACGAAATATATGGCAATTAATCCACACAAGTCTTTTAGAAAGAACTTAGCAATTAATAATCAAAAATTAGAATATGTTCAATCTTTTAACTACCTGGGCATAACCTTGGACTCAAAGCTGTCTTGGAAGCCCCAATTAGAAAAAATAAAATTATTTTGCTCCAAAATGCACTGCCTATAATAAAGAAGCACGGGACTAGTATCTCGAAGGCAGTGTCTCCCGCCCTAGAAGTTTTTAAACACAGAGCTCAATCGGCTTCTCTTTATGGGGCGGAAATATGGGGGCCTAATTGTAAAAGAGTTTTGAATTAGGAGAGAATAAATTTTTTAGAAGATTGTTAAGTCTACCAGTACGAACACCCTTAATCCCGATTGTGATGGACCTTAATGTTAAGCGAATGGACCACCACGCAATATTAAGACCCCTATTATATTGGGTGCGGCTCTGGTCAACTCAAGAATTGACATATTATAAGGAAGGTCTAGAGGAGATCTTAAGCATTGACCAGAGCAAGAATATCCTGTGGTTAAAACATGTGTCTACTTGGCTTGAGAAATTAGGCCTATATCATTTCTGGGAATATCCGTCACAGTTGTCACTAACTTCCAAGAAATTGCTAAAATCAACTTTCTGGGCTTATATTCAAAATCAACGTGATTTATGGCACGGATAATGGTCCATTAACTACTAAGTTCCTTCTTTTTAAGGAAGTAGCTAGATTCGAGCCATTTTTAGATGAAGTTTGTCCACAATTGGCCAAATCATTATACATGAAGTTCAGATATGGAATTGTTAAGAACTAACATGAACATGTCAAATTGGAGTTATAAAACAAGACGAAAATAGCAATGAATTATGTGTATTATGTCAAAATGTGTCTAAGGAAAATGATTTACATATTTTATTCTTCTGCCCAGTGTATGTAAAATCAAGGAATAAATGGATTAAACCCATTTGTAAAAATATGAATATTAGACACTGCCAAGAGGCGGAAAGAATATTGAAAACCGACACATCCCAAAAGGTCGTTTTTAGCGTTAGCAGATTTCTGTTTAATGTGAGCCTTATAAGAGCTAAAGCAGGACTAAAATTATAAGGTCTAATAACCAAGAATAGGTATTTTAAGGTTGTGGTCTCAGTAAACTTGCACATGTAATTTCGGCTTAAATGTTGCTTTAATGAGATTGTGTATTATGATCACCACAAAGTATCTATAACCCGTATAATAAATTGGGAATATTATTTTTTTTTAAGCTATAAACATGATAGATTGTGAGCCCATATTAGAGTAATGGATATTGATTTTAAATTTACTATACAAATGTATTTTAAAATGTTATGTCTAGTTTTAAAATACTCATATATTTTATCTGTTATCCTTGCGGTTCGGAAATGGAATGTATATATATATATATATGTATTTTTTTTTTTTTTTTTTTTTTTAGATAGCCCCTAATTTGATGAAGTGTAATTTATTAGAACTGAGGCTGCTATAATTGCATATTAATATTTAAACAAACTGTATGTTAATTTTATGATGCATCTTTTATGGTTTTATGTGAACCGAAATAAAGATATATTGAATTGAATTGAATTGAACAGGATGTATGAGTTTTGAAAGTTTAAGGTCAAAATAGCACCAAAATGAGTGAAGTGCTGACTGTGGGTATCTGGTTTGTGCCAGACTGGGACAAAGTTAAAGTTCAGGCTGACTGCAATGGGGTGTCATTAGGGTACAGGACAAGGTGTAGCTCACTGGGATTAGTACCCTTTGTCCTTGGTGCGGGGGTTGTGCGCTGCTGTGATGCATCCTCTGCGTTGCAGTGCATCGGATGCGCCAAAGCCGCTGATCAAGAGCTGGGAGGTGCTGCGATGCTAGGCCCTGCATCGTTCTGTGCCATGCTGCATCAGATAGTGAAGCCACAGATCAGGAGTTGCAAGTGCGTTGATGTGAGTGGTGCCTCGGTCTGTGCTGTGTCAGATCCAATGAAACCTTCAGTTGAGCAGGGTGGAGTACACCCTGACTATGGCCAAGGGCCCACAACCTTGAGAACTGCACTTGGGGGAAGAGGGGCTCAAGAGTCACTCCCACAGAAGCCAGCAGAGGGGACCAAGTCAGGTCCAGTTGGGTCTGGTTAGCTGGACAGCAGGAGAGGCCTCTGGAAACTTGTTCTGTCCTGGTAGCTTAAATACAAGGTTAGCCAACTGATCCTTGGAGTCACTTCTGAGGTCCTGGGTTCAAAGCAAGTCAAGTCTCCCTTCTTCAGACAGTGGAACAGTCCTTCGGAATCTTCTCAGCTCCAGGAGTGTTTTGATTCTAGGTTCTGACGGTGTCACCTTTATATCCAGTGCCAGTCCATGGGTGGGGGACACGCCTTTCTCTCACCATAAACACAGGTTCTGGTCAGTTCTTCCCTTTTCCATGGGTTAGGCTCCAGTCTGTCTACTGAAACAAAGGACAGGAATACCCAGGTCTGGGCTGCAATTGCCAGTAAGCAAAAGACACACAGATGTTGGATGGAATGAAGAGCAAATCAAACATTCACCCCCAGTCAAGAGATCTGGGTTAAATCCATCGTTCTTTTGCTCTCCATGCCACCCCAGTTTAGACCCAGCCATATTCAAATCAGTCTTGACCCTGTGCCTCATGGGAACAGTCCAGCCCGAACTGCCAAGCCAGGTCCTCCCTGGACCAGAAACAAGCATCCTGCAACCGGTTTCGGGGCATCACCACTCATCTGCCAGGCTAGCTTCAATCCAGTGGCACAGTGAGCCCGGGACCCACGTCTGGGCATACCCGGCGCACATAGGACGAGAAAGCAAAAGACACACAGATGATGGACGGAATGCAGAGCAAATCAAACATTCACCCCATTCAAGAGATCTGGGTTAAATCCATCATTCTTTTGCTCACCATGCCAACCCAGTTTAGACCCAGCCATATGCACATCAGTTTTGACCCTGAGCTTTATGGGAAAAGTCCAGCCCGAACAGTCAAGCCAGGTCCTCCCTGGACCAGAAACAAGCATCCTGGAACCGGTTTGGGGCATCACCCCTTGCTCGCTATGCCACCTGATTCAAGCTATCCTGGCTGATGAGGGGTGAAACCGGACCTAGGATGCTTGTTTCTGGTCCAGAGAGGACCTAGCCATTTGTTGCAGCATGGAGTCTCCAATGCGGGGTCTCCGGTTGTTTTTGTAGTCGAGGCGGATCCTGCATACCGTTTCGAAATATTTTACTCCTGGGCTATGGTTACATTTCCCGCTGTGGATGCGAATGATAATTCTTTTCATGCTTATACTGCTGCCGCTGTTCCGGCAGCGTATCATCCTTTTGCAATTGTTGAAGTTCCTCTTACGACCTGGGAGCACCAAATTTGGTTTAATGGCTCTTTACCCCATCCTATTACTACTGTTCGAATGGGCCCCTTAAGTATTGACGGACCACTTGGCCTGTGTTGGCCGGTTTTACTCCATACCCTAATTATAGTAACGCCAATTTGGTGGAAGTACGTTTGCTTTATGCTTAGGTAGTTCTCCTTTATAGACGCATGATCCAGTTTGTTGCCCGTGCCATTCTCGCGGCTCTACCTGGAGATGCGCCACCTGTGCAGGATGTGCATGGTGAAGGTCTTGTTATTAGTCCCCTTATTATTAATTCGGTTATGGGCAAACATCATCAGAATCGTGAAGCCTTCCCGTTTTGGATTGCTCAGAAAATTGATCAGCTTGATGCAGTTTTTCTTCTTACGGGTCCTGTTGAGAAACATAGAATCCTTAGTATGTGCTTGCCTAGTGGTCTGATTTCCATACTGGCAGACTGTAACACCTGGGGGACGGTGTTCGCCTCAGTGTATACACTTTTTTTGTTATGGCACTCCCTCGATGAGCGTTCTCTTGAGCGTTCTCAAACAAGTACAGAACGAACATGGGGCAGGTCCTGCCCTGGATTTGGGAATGAAGTTAATGGGTATTTTTCCAGTAATCTCTGAAATGATTATGTCCAATATTAAAGGTGAAGCAGCATCCTTAATGATTCGTCAACTCCTTTCGGTGGTAGCGGACATTGATCAGGAGCGTGAGTTGCCGATTATTATTGCTGGCGTTTATACGCCCTTAGGTCACAATAATTTGGGGGTTCGGCCTTCTAATCAGTCTCAAGGTAAGCCCCCTCCTGAGAAAGAGGGTCGTCCTGTCTTTCCTAAAAACGCATGGGACAAATCTAAGCAGCAACAGAAGCCTAGGTCTTGTTGTGGGTCACCACCCCCCAGACGCTTCTGAACGTAGATATGATTTACGTGATGGCTCTCAAATTAAAACTCCAGACTGGTTCCAGGTTCCTAATCCGCATTCTCCTCATTCCTTTCAGGAATCATCTGATCAACAGTATAATCGAGGAGAAAGGCAGGATCGCAGACAGGGCGAGTCCTCGCAACCCAAGCGGGACCCGCAGCGCTCTTTTGACATGAAAGTTAAGAGAGAGGAACCCCCTCCATATAGAGCCCAATTCCAGAAGAAGAAAGTTACCGCTTTAACAGTGAAATATGCCCCAGATGGTGAGAAGCCTCAGCCTGAACAGGAGCTGGGCTGTGACTCTCCTCGACAGCGTGGCGGAAGTTACCGTAGTACGCCAGACACTCCACCCGTTTCTGGAGGTAAAAGCAACTGATACCTTTGTAACTGTTAAAACCACAGACACCCGCGTAGCTCCACCTGATAGACTTTATTGTGTAGACATTCAAATTGAAGGTGACATTAAGCGCACAATTAATACTATTTTTAGGGACAACTTGACTTCTTATGATTTTGTTTGGCTGAGGTCGACTGGCCTCCTCCATTTGTTCTAGCATGACCTCGAGGCAAGGATGTGATCCTACCTTCCTTTTTGCAGTTCATCCCTGATTGGACTAAGTATGCTTATGCTTCTGAATGGGCTCTAGCTTTGGCCCCTGCCTTGTACCTCCTTATACCGCAACCAGGCTGGTTGGGATATGGATTTTCCTATGCATATTGTTCCAATACGTTCTACTCCTCAGCTGCAGCCTCACTATCCAATCAAATGCAATGTTAAAGCGTCCGTTAAAGAGATTCTAACTCAATTAGAATATTGGGGTGTAATTGAACCCTGTATCTCTGCTATGAATAATCCTCTTTTCCTGTTTTGAAACCTGATGGTTCAGTATCGCATTGTTTTGGATTATAGACATTTAAACAGTCATACTCGTACCTTTGCAGTGCAAAACACGCATAGTACAGCGTTAGTGAATAAGATCATGCGTATGCGGTTTAAAACTACAATAGATAGTTCAAGTGAATTTTCAGTCATAACATGGCTCCTGAGAGCTGGGATCTGTCCACGTTCAGCGCCCTTGGATCTCAGAGGCGATACATGAGATTGCCCCGGGTTTTTTGCAGCACCTACTGTGTCCCTTTTGCAGGATAGTGATCCTGACGCTTTCTCGTTTGTCAATGACATATACCTGGCAGATAATGTATTAAATCCCCATCTTGTGAGAGTGGATCGCATGATCACGCGATCTGCAGCTCTTTGCTACAAGTTCATTTTTGTGAAATCGCATATTGCCTTTGTGGCCGTTTTTTTTCCTTGGTTATGAATTAACTAATGAAGGTCGTGGGTTAGCTCCCCATTTCTTAGAGAAATGTGCACAATTGCAAACTCCATCTACTCTTAAGAAACTCCAATCTCGGCTTGGTTTTCTGAACTTTGGCAGGACTTATATTCCTGACTATGCTCAGCGTATCAAACCTCTTTATGCTTCGATACACTCATCCTTTTCTGCTTCCGTCTGGCTTCCGGAACACACCGCAGTGTTGCACGCTTTACAATCACATTTGCTTGCTACGCAATACTTACAGACTAGGTTGAATACTACCACTTTGCTCATCAGGATTTTGCCTGGTGCGATCGGCTTCACTTATGTGATGTTTAATTAGGGTGACACGGTCCCATTCGTTTATAAATCGCATCTGTACACTCCTGCAGATCTGCGTATTTCTTCTACTGAAAGTTTTTTTGACTACTGTGCAGATGGACATTCTTAAAGAACGCCCTCTTGCTCAAGGTAAATGCATTTTTGTCATTTCTCTTGTGCCTGCCTTAGAGGTGGTCACGAAAGCTAGTGTCCCTAATTCTAGAGCTCTGCATCCTCATTAGATTCAATGGGCTCCGTCCTTAACACCCATTGATGTCAGCTTTTTTTTTGACCCTTCTTTGCAAACTCAACAGTATTAATACATTGTCATCGCGTATTTACACTTTGGATAATATTGTGCCATCTGTAATTGATATTGTGCAAACTGAAGTGTCTACCTTGTATCATGGTCAGAATCAACTTAGATCAGTTATGCAGTTTGTTTGTACACTACATACACTTAAGAATGGATGCCTCCCCTGGCATTATCTTAGATGTAGTGCATTATTCTTATCATTTAATTTGACACAAACAACAGTCAATGGCTATGAAAGATGCTAGTTACACCATGCTACATATAGAGAAACTTGAACAACTTCCCTTTACTGTGGCGGAGATTCATTCCTCTGTATGGTTAATACACGGGGTTATCTCGTTGCCCATCTCGATGTTTCAGTTCACAGCCTGCATGAAACACTTTCCAATAGGTAGATATGAACCCCTTGGGAGCAGCTACATACATAAATTATGGTCCCTGCCCTTTACATATTGTTGTCAATGTGCTGATAGAGAAGTTTTTCACAGGGGAAGCGTGCTGCTCCACTGCCAGTAATTCCCTTGTGTGTAAACAAGTAGAAATCCACAGTGCTTGTAATGTTTCTGCCCCCAATTTGGCTCGTTATTTAAAAGGAACTCCTGTTCCCGTAATTATTCCCACTCTCACGCTGCTTTCGATTGGCAGTTATCTTGTCCTTAATAATCAAGACTGTTGCCGTCTGTAGGCTGGTAATCACGTACATGGTGTCTGTTTCTCAGTAAGTTACTTGTAGCAATAACGTCCTGTTTCCTTCTCCAAATGGGAGTGTAGATAGCTCATTATGGCCTTCCATTCCAACTTTGAAAACAAATTTCAATAAAATAAGCAGACTCAAAGCGTTATTTTGTCAACAAGAAGTGGCTCCCACTTCAGCACGCGAGACCTTTGAATTACAGGTGGCAAGAACATCTAGTGAAATACAGTCATTGTGAAGCACAAATCTCCCACTACATTTCGGAGAATTGATTAATCAAATATTTAATGTGTCGGAAACCACGGGCCGGTCACCTTTTTTAAACTTGTGGGCTCCAGCCTCGTGACATCATTTCAAACTATTTCTGGAGTAATCCCAGCTTTTAAACATTCTATTTTTTACACCATTTGTGGTCCTTCCAGGACAGGCATCACTGTAACTGTACCGCGAGCGACTGCTACAACTTTTTAGCGTGGTGCCCTTAGACGCTCTGGATACAGAATTTTGTCTAACCTTCCGCTATGCTTACTTCACTTGTGTGCAACCTGGGTTCCATTGCATCCGGTGCCCCCTTCAATGGGCCCTGGACGTCTGCCTGGCTACACCACCTCACGTTACCCTTGATTTTGAACTGTTGATGGGTCAACTAGTGGCCCATAACCAGGACTGTTCCTTGGGTATGCGACTTGTGTACAACCCTGCGTTGTGGCCAGTGGTGATCCCTGTGTAAATGCGCAGCATCTTCAGGATCTCAGTTTCATCGAAATTACCACAGGTTGTCCTTTCATGGTTTCTTGACAACTGGATACGAGGAGCACGTGTGTTACTTTAACTTGCTCAACTGGATGGCTAACATTTCTAATTTGGAAGGTTCAGATTTCTTATTGGAATCCTTGTCTTTTTACTTGGCATCCTACATCTTGGGTCCCAGTGACACGCTGTAATTGGACACATTTTTTACCAAATATTTTTTTCATCTTCTATTTCACCTCTCTTGTCTGATTTGACCAAAATCCGCGAAGGATACACTTACTACAAACTGTTGTGAATGCTTTGAATCTGCTTGTCATCTGATTTCTGTTGTCATTTTAGTGCTACCATCCTGAGCAAGGGGAGGGTGTCATATGTCCCGTGCAGGCCCATTGTTGTTTTTACCTATGTTAGCATGAGCACATTGCAGACTGTTTTCTGCTTTGCGCACGTTACTATACCAATGTATTTTGCTTTGTTCCACACTGTACTTTCACACAGAACCTGCCGTTGTTTTTGTGTTCTGTTCTTTCTTGGGATTTACTCTGCACACCATAGACCAGGTCGAACCACAATGCCACCTTGTTATTTTGTTCTGGTCAGGCCTCAGCACCTAGACAAAACACACAAATGCAGCTGTTGTTTGGGAACACGTACTTCTGCCATATTGGTATTCACGAATAGGTAACAACACACTTGGAGAAGGATCTTTCCAGGAAAGAGATCGTGACAGCACCTGAAATGTAGAACTTTCATCTGTGCATACTAAGGTACGGGGTCTGCTACCAATACCCAGAGATCTACTGATATATAATCATTTTGCTTCTCTAGAAGGGGAGGGGATTTGGTTATTCTGTCTTATACAATGACAGCTCCTTTTATGATTTATGGACTGCTTACTACGCTGACCGTATTTGTGTTAGGCCTTTTCTTACTTATTGTGGCACGTATACTGCATACTAGAGCACCATAGTTAAAATAAACATTTTATACTGTTTCGTGTCTCTGTCAGATCTTTTGTAAACTAGTACGAGTGTGAGAGCGAAAAGGTGTGTCCTGCAACCACGATTCTTGAAAGGGTCGGCAGTGTTGTGTTCTGGAGTGTCTAATCACTTGTTCCTCTGTGAATGAGTAGGTGGGCAAGTGAGACACTATAGCTAGTCGGTCCCTGGCTCATGGGTATTCAGGTAGTAGAATGACTCCGTCCCTGTCTACTAAGGTTTGATGAGTCCAAGCATAGTACGGTGACTCCGCAGAATCCCTACAACACTGATTGCTATGTTCATTTACTTAATTGATGTTGGAAAGTGGTTTATTAGTAGTGATAAGTAGAGACCTACCACTAGTATTAAGGCCACAAACACAATAAAAGGTTCAGTCAAGGTCTCTATAAATTATTCCCTTGCTCAACCCTTGTTAGCTGGCAACGAGCAGGCAGGTTTAACTTAGGAGACTGGTGTGTAAAGCATTTAAAATGCCAATACATTAAAAAAGTAAGACACAATACACAATAAAAATTCCACACCAATTTATAAAAACAGGATACATTTGTATGAACAAATAGACACCAAAACAACAAAAGTCCAATGTAGGGAACTGGAGATATGAATTTTTAAAGAATCAACACTTTCTAGTGCTTAAAAACTAATAGCGACAACTTTTGACATCTGGTCACGCTTGACCGGGAAAAAGTCAAAGTTTGAGGCTGACCGCAATGGAGCCCTAGTCTGATACACTAAGCAGGAGGCCTGGGTCAAAACCTTACATTTGCACTTAGTAACTTTTCGGTTCGTCACCTTCTAGAGCTTTTTCCAAAAGTTGCTCCAAACTTCTGGAACTTCTTCCTGAAGTTCCTCTTGTGGGTTCAAAGTGTTCAAAACAGCAATCCAAAGGTCTAGAAGCTCTGAGATGGTCCTTGGGATGTTGGAACTACAATTCCCACAATGCACCTGACCAAATCCTTAAAAGTCCACTGGATGTACTCCACAATGCAGACCTTTTAGTGGAGATGATGCAGGTTTGCTCTGTTAACCTGTAGCTTGCAGGGAGTCCACTCCTTAATCCTTGTGAAGCCAGGCAAAGTCCTTAGGGCTGTAGTAACAGATTGTGCAGCAGGTGCAGTCCTTTGGGTGGAGACCAGGGTTCCAGCAGAGTAGTCCTTCTTCCCTCCTTGTTGTTTCAGGCAGTAGATCTTTATTCAGTGTTACTGGGCGTCAAGCAGGGGGGCCCCCTGACCAATGGGATGCAGGGAACCAACCTCAGGTATGGCCACTTCCTCCAAAGTGTGGCGTATTCTTGTCCCAGAAAGCACTATTTTTCCCAACTCCAAGATGGAGAAACTCTCTCCAGCAGGGTTAGATCTGGCTAAGTCAACCCATTGGTGTGGCTAAGATTCTTTAGCACTCCCCTTCCAGCCCCTTCACTAATATAATTACAGAGGCTCCTGTGTGGCTGGGGGTGTAAGGTGTGGGTGTGAGCCTGTGCTGTCCTGAAGTGTAATTCTCCCTTTGAAGATCAGTTTGGCTACTTCACCCCCAACCTGCCTTTTGCTTCTGCAGCTGCAGTTCTTCACCCAAAGCAAATCCCTCGTCTCTCTGGCAGGCCACTTCACACCTTATTAAAACAGCTTGGCTCAGCCTGGCAGAGGCTGGACCAATAGGAGAGGACAGCTGGAAGGCTGGATTTTGGCTTACAGAAAAGAAAACTCTATAACTTCTCTTCTGTAATAGTTATTATAAATCTAACAGTGGCAAGTTGAATTTATCATAACTTTTGAGTCTTTGAATGACCTTTCAAGCTCGCTCCTGTCAATAGTTCTACTTAAATAACATTTTCGAATGTTAGCCTATGGACCTATCTTCCTACAATGGGAAAATTAAATTAGCAGTTTTCCCTCACATGAGCATATAAAACATATTTTATAATGTCCTCCTTATAGTTACAAGGCACCCTACCCCTGGGGTACCTGGGAGAGACCTTAGGAGTGACATATGTAAAAATAAGAAAGTTTGGGACTTTGGAAGTACCTTTAAATCCAAAGTCGAATTTGACTATACATTTGATGTAAAGGCAGCCTGAAAAGCAATGCCGACTTTAAAATGACAGCGGGCGCCATAGTAGTGCACTTTTAAGTGCATTAAGTCTACTAGGCCCCTAAACCTACATGCCCTGTTATATACTAGGGACTTACAGCCAGGGTATCAGTATTAATTTTAATTACACCTAATTACCATATGCTTTCAATCAAAGCACAGGTCCTAGCCCCGGTTAGCAGAGCAAAGACCGCAGCCAGAGTCAGAAAACCAGTATATAGTAGTCGAAATGGGGGCAAAAAGTGGGGGGGGACACTGCAAACATGTCGAGATGCTTCAAATGTCCAGCGGTCATGAAATTGAGCCGTTAGAATTGGGCTAAAGCACATGGCATAGAGTGGACAAGGAGCTTTTTATTACATACCTGAAAGATGGAAGTCAGACTCGGTGCATAATCCACCTCCGGGGTATTCTCAGGTGGCTTGTTCTCCAGCTGGCACTCGTTTGGTTGCTGCACTAATGTGATGCTGTCTTTATCTTCCCTATTTGGCTCAGGCTGTTCTGACCATCCTGGCTCATGCTTCGTTAGTGTCCTATCTAGATTACATTGCACAAAATAGTCTCTATTACTCCTCTCAGACATCGAGTCTAGTCCTATCTGTAGTCTGGCGTACCAACAAATATGGCTCAGTAACAGGATAATTTCCCCTCACAAAGAAAACTCTTCCTAGAATGCTAAAGTGGCTCACCATGCACTAATAGGCAATTTTAAGCCTTTGTAGCTGGTTTCTGTCTGTCAGATATCAATATTTCTATCAGTGCTTCTGCTCTGCATTTGCTTTTATACTTGTGTGTGCTCTTAATTGTTGGAGCTGTAAAGGTGTGGCAAGTTGACCAAACCATCCACATTTGTGCACTACCAATGACAGCAGTGCTTCTCTTGGCGACATGGTGTTGCTCAACTCCTCCTCTTTCTATTTCTGGTGGTACTGAACATTCGACTGCAATGCATCCAAGGGATGCGTCTCTATAAAATGCATGCAGCTCAACTATGGCCTCCATTTTGTTTCCCACTAGATGCATTATAATTTACCCCCCAGAGGGCATTGCCTGTGTGTGGATCTGGTTGGCTCTAACCTTTACCGGAACTCACACGTTTACTAGTCCTTGTATTGTGTTTTCTACAAACCCATGTGCTTTCATTCTATTTGTGGGCCCAGTAAACCCAGACTAACTGGCTGGGTGCCATAATAAAGGAAAGTTTGCTTAAAAAAGCTGCTGTCCCAGAAAGGCAAAATGTAAGACAGGAAACAAAAGCTTTCCTGAAAGGTGGGTACAAATACCCCATGATATTACAAACATATGCACGCTTTCTGTCCCTCACTCTGTCCTAGTGGTTTCTCCACACTACTGAGGCAATGTGTCTCCTTCAGCTCTGTTCTAATCAGGAGCACCTTAACTCACTGAAAATAGTGGTAAAGTGCACCGGAAGTGCTTTGGCCTACATGGGATAGCAGATTAGAAAACAGTGAGGTGCCACACATCTACTAAGCAGGTATGTTGATGGTTCTCCATTATATCTCTCAAAGGACTACTGTTGGACTTGGCCCTTTTTGGCAGGTTCACCCCTGAACTTTTTGCCTGGTCTGTAACCTAGTGTTGGTGGTTTTAGGCCTCTGGGCACTTTCGCACTGTGGTCCAGTGGAAAGTGCGTGCGCGCTCTGTGCACATTTAGTGAGATTGACCTGCCTCCCATAGGAATGCATTGGGGATATGTGTGTCCATGGTAATTCCTGGTGTGAGAGGAGTGCAGGGGCGAGTTTAGTATGTGCGAACTCGTGAGAATAAATGCTGCGCAATGGTGTGCGCAGATTTATTATAACTGGTGTAGAAATGCCACTTCTAGAAGTTGGCATTTATGTGTGCTCTGTGTCTGCCTGCCTGATGTGAATTGCATGTCTGGCTTGTGAGTGACAGGGGCTGGGAGGTGTGTGTGGCTCCAGGAGGGGCAGGGTGAGTCAGCGCAGGGCTGAATAGGGAGATCTGCATCTAGATGGGAGGGAGGAGTTGCACCTGGGACCTGAATAGGGCTGTGCCTTCCCTCCCACAATGCTGGCTCCACCCCCTGTGGTGCGTCTGATGTCCCTAGCCTGTCCTGTGAAAGGAGAGAGGAGCTGAGCAAAACAAAGTGCTCCAAAGCTCCCCCAAACCAGTTGTATCTGGTTCCCCCAAACCCTGTGCTGTGACACAAAGGAAAATGCTGTATAAAAGAAGGGGCTGTGACCCCATGAAAGTGTGCAGTTCCTGGTTGCTGTTCCTACGGGGCGTGCTGCTGTTGGGGCCCAGGGGGTGCTGCCAGGAGGGCTTGCCTCCCTGGGCCCTGCATCGCCCCTTCACCTTTGAGGACTTTTTGCTTCATCTAGCGCCTGGAAGCGCTATCCTTTAATTGCCCAGCCGAGCAGGAGCGGGGCTGTGCAGCGCGAGGCTGTTCGCCTCGTGGGAGGAATCCCGATGTGAGGATTCCCCGTGATGCTCAAGTGCGCGGGTGCCCACCCCGCGTCTTTGCCTTTTACTGATGGAGCGGGAGCCCACCCCGCTCTATATATTAATTTCCGAGGAGCCTACCCTCATGGCCGCAGCCGAGAAGAAACGTTGCCGGGCCGCTGCCAGCGTGACCCGGAAGTCAGGCAACCTTGCCTGCGAAGTGGGCGCGGCCGGCGGCAGGACCGGAAGTGATGGCGGTACCGGTGCGGGGCTCCCATGAGCCGAGGGGAGCCCCGGTGTGCAGAGGAAGGGAGAACGGGAGCCCACCCCGCCTCCTGGCGAAGCACCGGAGAAGTCCTGAGCCCTAGGAGAGGGGCCCAGGCAGAAGAACAGTGACGGAGCCTCCAGGCTCCACGGTGAAGTCCCGGTCCCAGGAGGGGACCGGGTGAAGAGGAGCACACGCCCAGAGAGAGCCTCCCGACCAGAGCCGGTGAGTAGGGCTCCGTGGGGCGACGGCTCTTAGGTATGGTGGTACCCGTGGGGCACGGAGTCAGAGCGGCCCCGTCTGGCAGCGGGCCGCTCCAACGTTGGGCATATCTGCTCCCGATCGGAGCATATTGTCGGTGCTCGTGCTCCCGCCCCAGCTGCCCCGCCTGACAGTGGGCAGCTGCAGCATTTGCCGCATTCCCCTGGCGACAGAGTCCCAGTGGGGACCCCAAGGGCACAGAGGTGCCCATGCCGGCGTTGAGGGTCACAGCTGCGCCGCACCAGCGCGGGCAGCTGCTGAGGATGGGGCATGTTTGCTTCCAGAGGGCCCCAGAGTCTTGGGGCATATCGAGGCGCATTGTCGGCACCTGGGCGGTCCCGCCAGAGGCGGGCCGCCCCAACGATGGGGGCATGTGTTGATTGTCATGTGGGGTCCAGAGGGCACAGAGGTGCCGGGCCCCCTTGATAAGAAGTGCCACAGCTGCACCGCACCAGCGCGGGCAGTTGCAACCCTTGGGCACAATTAATCCAAAGTCCCCGAGGGGGACAGGAGGCACAGAGGTGCCAGGCCTTCCCGTGATTCACAGCTGCCCAGCAAGTAGTGGGCAGCTGCAACATTTAGGCAACAGGTCTGAGGGGGCATTCTTGCATAAGATAGGAGTGAGGTGCACTCCTCTGCCCCAGCGCAATTACGCGCTTTTGGATATTGCTGCATTGGCAGCTGAACTCTGACTTTGGACATAGGGCATGTGAGCCCTAGAGAAGGCCGTTGGCCAGGAGGGTCAGGGATTATGTGGTGCTAGGAAATGTGATGCATTTACCCTGATTTATGCACCCTGTGTTATACCTCTAGCTGTGTGTTCAGATTGAGGTTGTTTGGCATATTATGGTTTATGCTAGTGATTTGGTTGTTACCTAATGCGTTTAGGTTGTGAGTTATTCTCTACTGTGATTTACGCTCCTAAGGTGAGTTATACTTTGGAGGTTAGGGTCTAATGTGTTTAGACTGATGAGAGGATTGCATCATGTATTTATGCTGGTGAGGTTGGCGCAGAATGTAATTCGCGCCAATGTAATACTGTGCATAATGTAGTTTCTGTTACAGGCGGATGCTAAGTACAGGGGTTACCAGTGATTACTGGTTGTACGTTTATGATGTGTTCTACATTTATTATAAGTGATACATATTCTAAGTTCGCATTGTGCTGGTTCTGACAGTGGTCCAGTTGGCCCTGTCAGGTGTAAATAATCCCTTGTAAATATGACCTAGTGCCAGGTGGCACCATGTATATTATGTGAGTACTATTCTAATGTGTTATGATAATACAAAGGCTATTTTTGATATAACCTTGTGTGGAGTTCCTTCTTGTGGTGTGCCTGGTATGTTGTTGCTGTGTGCGTGCGCAAACGCTTTACACATTGCCTCCGGGATAAGCCCTGACTGCTCGTGCCAAGCTACCAAGGGGGTGAGCAGGGGTTATCTTTGGCGTGTAACACCCTCGCCCTGACTAGAGTGGTGGTCTCTGCCTGGCTTTAGCGCAAGCCTTAGCCAACCAGAGATCCCATTTCTAACATTGGTTGTCAGCGGTGAGGATAGGACTTGCATTTGTGCAGTACCACAGCGACAACTGGCTGCACTACAAAGCTCTGCATTTTAGATAGTCACATGGAAAGGGATTATTGTTTCTGAGTTAATTTTAGGAGTCATTTCTTTTTGAAATGTGTTTCTTGTGCACTATGAGTTGAGTGTACTGCCAAGGACAGAAACCAGAGAATCTGGAGGAGTGACTGCCCTTGTGCAGACTGCTATTGGGTTGGCCTAAAGCTGGAGGAGGGACTGCCCTTGAGCCATTGTGCTGGTTCTTGGGTTGGCCTGCAGCTGAGGGAGGGACTGCCCTGTGCTGTCTGCTAGTTCTTGGGTTGGCCTACAGTGGGGACTTAATTGGTATGGAGTCACTAGCTCGGGAGGGTAGATTATCCCCTAAGTGCAGTGTGAGTTTTCTGGATTCACCAGTAAGGGTGGGATCCAGTGGTGGCAGCGAGTGTGTGTCCAGTGCATGAAGTCCCCGTCCCGTTCCCAGAGTATGGTACCTGGTGCTCAGTAAGAGGGTGCAGGTTGAGATTCAGGGACAGTAAGGAACTGTCTCACCAGTCTGGGGGGTGTGTGTGGATGAGTGATGTGCTGCTGGACGCTGGAGTGAGTTCTCTGAAATAAGGAGCTTGCATGGGGAGTGACCCTAGAGGAATGGTGCAGGTATCTCCCAGCCCGTGTGGTGGAGATGGTTCAGAGGAACACAACTAGGAACCGTTATAGTGAGGAGGTTGCAAGGCCTCACATCATGTCCTGCGAGGAAGGTGTGAGACTGGGCCGTATTCCGAGCCTCAATCTCAAGTCTCCGGTACTGGATGGTTCTTAGAAGGAACACCAGGAAAGGAACCTAGTCTGTCCTGTTGGACTGTTCTGTGTGGGGATCTCCCGTGGTAGGTGAGCTGGAAGTGGTTCCAATAAGAGTGGCTCGGGTATCTTCCAGTCCTGTGGGGTGGAAGAGGTTCAGTGTAGCCCAGCTAGGTCCCAGTGGAATGGGAGGGTGTAGGGGCTCACGTCCGGTCTCAGTGGAGACGGAGTGAGTGTGGGACGGTGTGTCCCACGGTGGCCCGAAACCCCGTCTCAGAGGCCTGGAGGGTTCCCTAGGGGAGCGCCAGGTCGGGGGCCTAGGCTGTACTTGTAGGCCATTTGAGGAGGATCTTCTAGTCTCTGGAGGACGTGGAGCGTCTGTAACCAGAGCTCCAGCAGTCCTGGTGCTAGGCAGCACCGCTCCTAAGTGGAGGGTGCAGAAGTCCTGATTGAGGGTGAGAGGGGAGAGGTTCACCAGTGGAAGAACCAGTGGGTCCAGAGGGGCCATGGGGACACCACTTCTGCCCTGGGTTTGTGCCCGGCAGACTGTCACACGACACATTAGTTATGTGTCACCCTCGGGGGGCATGCGTGCTCCCGGAAGTCCTGGTTCGCCGGGCATCTGACCAAAGGGTAGCGTCCCTGGGTTGGGGAGCCAGGTTCAGGTGTTTGCCTGACCTGGACGGCAGAGGCGACTGTAATCAGTGTCCTGGCGGTTTGCCTTTTAGGGAGTACCACTCCAGTTGGGAGGGTATCGGACTCTGGGAGGGGTGCAGAGGAGGGAGTCCTCGCCTCTGACCCCGGTGCATCCGATGAATTTGGATCCCAGGTGGTAGACCAGTTGATGGAGAGAGGTCCTGAACTGGTGGGAGAGTTGTGTTCTGGTGGGTGCTTCCCCTGGGAGGTGCGGAACCCCAGAAGTAGAGGTAGGGTGAGGGGATGCTTCGCCCGTGACCTCTGGTCAGCCTGAGGGTGCGGACCCTAGGTTGAAGGATCAGTGGTAGTTTGGAACTACACTGAGGGAGAGTGGAGAATGGCTGTTGTATGCCAGGGTTACTGCCCCCACTCTGGATTGGCAAGGACCAGTGGCATCTGGGTGGCCTAGGGCCTGGTCCTGGCCGTGGACAACTAAGGAGTACCGGTGGGGTAGCCTAGTTGGTCCTGAGTTTTTCTTAGTTGGATTCCATGGGTTCCAAGTGGCGTAGAACCGGAGGGTGTCCCTGCAGTGCGGGCCTGCGTCCGTGTTCTGTCACCCCAAGCAGGAAGCCCATCAAGGTGGTGATTGGTCTGCCCTGCGTTTTGGCTGGAAGGGGTTGTGTTGGACTTGGCCCTTTTTGGCAGGTTCACCCCTGAACTTTTGCCTGGTCTGTAACCTAGTGTTGGTGGTTTTAGGCCTCTGGGCACTTTCGCACTGTGGTCCAGTGGAAAGTGCGTGCGCGCTCTGTGCACATTTAGTGAGATTGACCTGCCTCCCATAGGAATGCATTGGGGATATGTGTGTCCATGGTAATTCCTGGTGTGAGAGGAGTGCAGAGGCGAGATTTAGTATGTGCGAACTCGTGAGAATAAATGCTGCGCAATGGTGTGCGCAGATTTATTATAACTGGTGTAGAAATGCCACTTCTAGAAGTTGGCATTTATGTGTGCTCTGTGTCTGCCTGCCTGATGTGAATTGCATGTCTGGCTTGTGAGTGACAGGGGCTGGGAGGTGTGTGTGGCTCCAGGAGGGGCAGGGTGAGTCAGCGCAGGGCTGAATAGGGAGATCTGCATCTAGATGGGAGGGAGGAGTTGCACCTGGGACCTGAATAGGGCTGTGCCTTCCCTCCACAATGCTGGCTCCACCCCTGTGGTGCGTCTGATGTCCCTAGCCTGTCCTGTGAAAGGAGAGAGGAGCTGAGCAAAACAAAGTGCTCCAAAGCTCCCCCAAACCAGTTGTATCTGGTTCCCCCAAACCCTGTGCTGTGACACAAAGGAAAATGCTGTATAAAAAGAAGGGGCTGTGACCCCATGAAAGTGTGCAGTTCCTGGTTGCTGTTCCTACGGGCGTGCTGCTGTTGGGGCCCAGGGGTGCTGCCAGGAGGGCTTGCCTCCCTGGGCCCTGCATCGCCCCTTCACCTTTGAGGACTTTTTGCTTCATCTAGCGCCTGGAAGCGCTATCCTTTAATTGCCCAGCCGAGCAGGAGCGGGGGCTGTGCAGCGCGAGGCTGTTCGCCTCGTGGGAGGGAATCCCGATGTGAGGATTCCCCGTGATGCTCAAGTGCGCGGGTGCCCACCCCGCGTCTTTGCCTTTACTGATGGAGCGGAGCCCACCCCGCTCTATATATTAATTTCCGAGGAGCCTACCCCTCATGGCCGCAGCCGAGAAGAAACGTTGCCGGGCCGCTGCCAGCGCGACCCGGAAGTCAGGCAACCTTGCCTGCGAAGTGGGCGCGGCCGGCGGCAGGACCGGAAGTGATGGCGGTACCGGTGCGGGGCTCCCATGAGCCGAGGGAGCCCGGTGTGCAGAGGAAGGGAGAGCGGGAGCCCACCCCGCCTCCTGGCGAAGCACCGGAGAAGTCCTGAGCCCTAGGAGGGGCCCAGGCAGAAGAACAGTGACGGAGCCTCCAGGCTCCACGGTGAAGTCCCGGTCCCAGGAGGGGACCGGGTGAAGAGACACACGCCCAGAGAGACCTCCCCGACCAGAGCCGGTGAGTAGGGCTCCGTGGGGGCGGCGGCTCTTGGGTATGGTGGTACCCATGGGGCACGGAGTCAGAGCGGCCCCGTCTGGCAGCGGGCCGCTCCAACGTTGGGCATATCTGCTCCCCGATCGGAGCATATTGTCGGTGCTCGTGCTCCCGCCCCAGCTGCCCCGCCTGACAATGGGCAGCTGCAGCATTTTGCCGCATTCCCCTGGCGACAGAGTCCCAGTGGGGACCCCAAGGGCACAGAGGTGCCCATGCCGCGTTTGAGGGTCACAGCTGCGCGCACCAGCGCGGGCAGCTGCTGAGGATGGGGCATGTTTGCTTCCAGAGGGCCCCAGAGTCTTGGGGCATATCGAGGCGCATTGTCGGCACCTGGGCGGTCCCGCCAGAGGCGGGCCGCCCCAGCGATGGGGGCATGTGTTGATTGTCATGTGGGGGTCCAGAGGGCACAGAGGTGCCGGGCCCCTTGATAGAGTGCCACAGCTGCACCGCACCAGCGCGGGCAGTTGCAACCCTTGGGCACAATTAATCCAAAGTCCCGAGGGGGACAGGAGGCACAGAGGTGCCAGGCCTTCCCGTGATTCACAGCTGCCCAGCAAGTAGTGGGCAGCTGCAACGTTTAGGCAACAGGTCTGAGGGGGCATTCTTGCATAAGATAGGAGTGAGGTGCACTCCTCTGCCCCAGCGCAATTACGCGCTTTTGGATGTTGCTGCATTGGCAGCTGAACTCTGACTTTGGACATAGGGCATGTGAGCCCTAGAGAGGCCGTTGGCCAGGAGGGTCAGGGATTATGTGGTGCTAGGAAATGTGATGCATTTACCCTGATTTATGCACCCTGTGTTATACCTCTAGCTGTGTGTTCAGATTGAGGTTGTTTGGCATATTATGGTTTATGCTAGTGATTTGGTTGTTACCTAATGCGTTTAGGTTGTGAGTTATTCTCTACTGTGATTTACGCTCCTAAGGTGAGTTATACTTTGGAGGTTAGGGTCTAATGTGTTTAGACTGATGAGAGGATTGCATCATGTATTTATGCTGGTGAGGTTGGCGCAGAATGTAATTCGCGCCAATGTAACTACTGTGCATAATGTAGTTTCTGTTACAGGCGGATGCTAAGTACAGGGGTTACCAGTGATTACTGGTTGTACGTTTATGATGTGTTCTACATTTATTATAAGTGATACATATTCTAAGTTCGCATTGTGCTGGTTCTGACAGTGGTCCAGTTGGCCCTGTCAGGTGTAAATAATCCCTTGTAAATATGACCTAGTGCCAGGTGGCACCATGTATATTATGTGAGTACTATTCTAATGTGTTATGATAATACAAAGGCTATTTTTGATATAACCTTGTGTGGAGTTCCTTCTTGTGGTGTGCCTGGTATGTTGTTGCTGTGTGCGTGCGCAAGCGCTTACACATTGCCTCCCGGGATAAGCCTGACTGCTCGTGCCAAGCTACCAAGGGGGTGAGCAGGGGTTATCTTTGGCGTGTAACACCCTCGCCCTGACTAGAGTGGTGGTCTCTGCCTGGCTTTGGCGCAAGCCTTAGCCAACCAGAGATCCCATTTCTAACAACTACCTAACTGTCATTCTTTGCCAATGATTCCCAGATGGGAAGTCCAAGACGTGACCATTGCTGTGGGCCAATGTCTGAGGATAAGAATCCTTTTTTAACTTGGCTATGGGGTTGCTTGCAATTAATGGTGACTTGAAGCACTATCGACGGCCTCTTGTGAACTGATGAATGCATGACTCAGCTGGGTCTATGGACCTTATTTAAAGTTTGGTGGATGGGATGCTCTGTGAAAGACTGACAGATATACGGTCTGCTGTATTACAAGTGCTATAGGTTATAATGAGTTTATAATACAGCATATGAGACATTTGCCATGATTGTGACGGAGTATCCTCTTCACCAAATTCTAAATAAGGCCCTGTGTTTTCTTGTCACCACTAGAACAATTTTCAAGCAGTCACCACAATTGATCTCTGTGCCGGGCAGTATCCTCAGTGTCTTCATGCCTCGTGATGACTAGCTCATTAACATGGGTAACCTCAAGTAATGGGACAGCTGGTGGTCCACCAACGATTAGTCGCTGCCTGTCCAACCCTTGAGTCCATTCCAGCCTGGCCCTTCCTGTCAGGATCGGGGCCCTGGGTCAACACTGCCTCTTTCAGATCCTGGACACTCATGGAAGAGCCCACAAGTGCTCTTTTCTTAACTAACTCAAAACTCATAGGAAATTCTACTCACACATTCTGATGAAACACATGGTCAGCCAATCAGACAACAGTTTTGCCCCAGTCACACAATAACCCATTCCTTAAATGGCTGATGATTATCATTCCTTCCTGGGACAGATATCGTTAGCTTCCTTTCAGGCCTCCTTACATGTGACTTCTCTATTGCTCAGTAATCAATGCACCTGCAGCAGACTTCTAGAATCCACATGACACACATAAACCTGCTGAATAGGGGGACCTAGAGGTCAGTATTACGCATTAAAGGAATCTAGCTTTCCTGCAGTCAGTGCTTAATTTGAGCCAGTGGTTTCCAGTGCTCAGCACCCGCACTTAATCTTTCCGATTCTCATTACAGGCACTTAGGACAGTATGCCACATGGTGGCTCTGCTCCTCTACTTTCGAGATGAGCAGAACAACTGTTGTTTATGAAGACAATACATATTAAAAATTACTAATACCTGCCTTCCTAGCCATTCCTTTAGCTTTGGGGACCTGGAATAATCTGAACTGTCGCACTTGCAGGCGAGAGAGATGGTTAGTAGTTGTTTTAGCTGCAATGACAGGGGCGATGGGTGGTGCAAGCTGCAGGGTCCTCCTGGTCAGGGCCCTGGCACTTATTATTTTACAAATTAAGCACTAAATGCAGTTTCATATTTTCATTGAACTTGGCCAAGATCTGGAAAGTTATTGGTCATGAAGTTTAATACAACAGTAAACAATGTATCTCCTGGCATTGTTTAATATATTTATTGGAAAACAAGCGCGTCTGTTTGTCTTAGCCTTAAATAAAGCTCCCATTAGAAAGCAATTTGTATTCAATGATTTAGTTGAACTCTCTGTGGCAGGACCTTTCTTTTCAGCAGCAAGGGTTACTCTCTGTTTATTCTATGCCATTTGAAGAGGTCAACACATTTCTCTGTTTCTGATAGAACAGCCTTGCACTATCATTTCCTGTCCCTTTCATGTGAAGGAACAAGAATGTAATTCGATCAGCACAGTGCTACTTTAGGTCTATATATCCAGCCAATTATTTTTGTTAGGCAGTATGCCTTTGAAATGAATTGTTAATGATCATTTTCATAGGGAAAAAGGAGCATGTGTGTGTGTTAACATGCCCCAATGTGTTACATTTTTAAGACTCAAATAAGTTGTAGTAGCTACATACATGTAGACACTCCTGATTCAAGTGGGAGACTCCTGATTATTGAAGCCAAACATGTCTTTATTTTAGTCGTCTGCCACCTTAATTGCCTCTAATTCATTATATGTCAATGGGGAAAAACATTTCCTGACTTTTTTTCAAAATGTCCCACATTCCAGTTTTAAAATGTTGGCATGAATGCAGCTATGTAAACTGCTGTCACTTCTGCATATAACTTTTTTGCAGTAATTTGCTATATGGTTTTAAGTTCTTTTGAATTGGTGAGCTAATCACAAAGTAGTGGGTTTCAACAGTGTTTGGCATGCTGTTGGGATGGGAATGTCTCCTGCATGGAATGTGTACCCCTGCCCTATGTGACACGACTTCCTGTGAAACTGACTTTTTACTTCACCCGCTAACATGCCAATCAAGGGTGTGCACTAAGGCCTAAATATGTCCATGGTAATGCCAAGGTCCAGAACCTACTCTGTGACCTGCAACAAGCTTGCTCTGTTTTGGCGAGATGGGAGTGTAAGGTATATGGAACTATATCCAGGGTTGTTGACATGAATCAATAGTGGAAGCATACTGCTTTTAAGAATTAATGGTCCTGAACAGAAATTATTTTCTTTGCCAGAGAGGAGTGGGACCTGCATTCCCACTCGTGTAAAATTCTTCTTCCATATAACACCCAAACCCTTTTGCTGACATTCCACATGTGTATCACAAGTGCATCCATGGTGGAAATGTGGTACAGGTATGGTAGCTACATTTCATGTGAGACGTGAGTAAAATTGCTGGGATTCATTTTGGATTGCCTATGGTTTAGCATCCAAAAAGACGGTGGGTGGATACAGCTTCACCAGACAGCAGAAGTGCATTGTCTGCATTCCTCTGGCTAGAGGTTGGAGACCCGGGCACTGAATTGAAATGGGTAGCTCAGACACAGGGCTACACGAACCAATGCAATGAGGCAGGGAATTGCTGTTTAGGTTTTCCTGAGCACTGCCATTTGGAGGATGGTAGTGGAGAGGGGCGAGTCTGCAGATTCCGTTTTTAAGGGTGAGAAGGTTTCTAGATCGGGCCTTTCCCGGTGTCTGTTCTTGATTGCTACTTCAGGAAGGCTGATGGCAACCAAGTGCAGACTTCATGCATCATTTTGCCTATGTTTGGGATACTCTTGTTGGAGCCAGAATCATCACTGCCTGCTGTGAGAGCCATCACCTTGCACAAAGGTTGTGTCTGCACTGCAGCCGGAAAATTTATTTTGAAAGGTAACAACCCCAAATTAGTTGCAGGACCTTAAACAGTGAATCTACATACCCTGTATGGAAAATACGTATAAAAGTGAGACCCATACCATGTTGCTTTTTCCATTTCTAAGTCTCCTTGATCAAGGAGGGGAATGCTCAAAGTGCTGCTATGAGACCAGGACTGGTTAGTAGACATTTCTTGAAGCCTGTACAATTTGCTGAAAAAGCTGTGGTCTGGTTAGAACCTTGAAGCCTGCCTGTTTGATTAGCAAGGGAAGAGGAGTACCAGGACCTGCATCAGGGGAGACTGTCTAGGAGGAGAAGCCAAGTTGTGGCATGTGGAGCACACAGAAAATGCTGAGTGCCATCAAGAGTTAAGCTGGTGCTGATTTGAGTTGCAAGGGGTCATCCAGACTCCCAGACCACAGTGCATGTGGTGAACTGTGTCAAAAAACTAGAGCTAGAACAAAAGTGTGCTGTCCAGCACCCCTGTAGCATACCCGAAGGCCTGGTGCTGCCCAACATACAAACTATCCTGCTAAGAGCCATCTTTGCCACCAAAGCAGAAGACCTGCTCCATGACCCGGGGGCTGCAACTGCCGATGACAAGCACTGATCAACTAAGCCTGCTGTGCTGAGTCACACCAGCAAGCCAAGTGAGGAATAAGGCATTTCCCAGTGGTTGCACATGACCGAAGATGCTGACAGCGCAACTTTGATGAGTACACCAACCAGCACTGCAACAGATGTGTCTCAGCTGAGCAAATTACACGATCAGAGCAATGGCAGTGAGACTGTATCTTGAACACAAAAAAATAATATTGCCATTAAGATATTAACTTTTTCCACTGTAAACTCCTTAACCAAAGAACTATTTGAACTGACCTGTGAATTGTGAATGTGATAATTGCTTAGTCAACTTGAACTATTGCATAATCTTTGCCTATATCTATTTCACTGAGAAAGGCCAAACATATTGAGAGGACAACCTAGAGTGCAAATGGTCACTGCAGAGGATGTATTGCTTGACCAAGGGTATACAATCCTATAGCTATACCTCCATCTAATTGTGTAGTATTTTATTTTGCTGTGATATTAAAGTACCTTCTTTTACTAAAGGCAAGCACTGGGCTAAACAATGTTTATTGTGTCTATTGGTTGTATATGTTCGGAGCCACCGCCCCCTAAACTGCCTCCCCGAGAAGCCTGTGACTACTAGCCCTCACCACGCTAAAGTGAATAAGGGGTATACTTGGCCACGTCTGCAGAGCTGTGGTAGGATAGATCCCAGAAGAGCACCAGTGGTAAACAATCCCAACCTCCATTGTTTTTTTTGTTTTTTTAAACACACTTTATTGGTTTTTTTCTTTTTCATTTTGGCAGTGAAATTTGCAGTACATTGAAGGTAATGTCATACATTGTATGTACATTGTATATCTTACTAACTTTAGTCTATAGCTATCATTTGACACTACACATCTTGATATAGGATATATTACATGTGCATTTTTACAGTAGTACCTGAGAAAAGAGGCCACCCATGAGTGCATTTATAATAACATAACATCTGAACTTCCCTACCCCACCACCCCTTCTGGCTGGCTCTACCCCAGCTAGAATACTCGGCCGTGCAGTCTACCCTGGTTGCCACGTTGTGCCCATAGTGGTATGCGTATAATGTGGGGTTTGGGGAACCATGCTACGTATTTGTATTGCTCTGGGACCGATAGTAATGGGGAAGTTGGCCTTGGATGATAATTACCATACTATTCATCATTTATTCTAGGAGCAGGCGCAGGTTCTAGGGCCTTGAATGCTTCTATTAACAGGTCCCATTCCATTGAGATCAGGGTCTTACGTAGGCCTCGGGCCTCCTCTCGTCTAATGGCAGCGCTCTCCGCACTACCCCAGCGCGTCACCTCTCTATGCTAAATATAAACTGCTAGGGCCTTTGCCGACTTCCACTGCATGGTGATAGCGAGCTTAGCAATAAGTACCGCCAAGTCAATGAGACAGGTTTGCACCTTCTGTGATTTGGGGCGGCGGCGAAGGCCAAGCCCACAACTATCAATTGTCTGTTCTATAGGAATACCTGTTGTGGTTCTCAAGCTCTGGACTACCCCTACCCAAAATTCAGCTAATATTGGGCATGCCCATAGCATATGTAAAATGTCGGCGTTTTCTAACCTACACCTAGGGCATCGGTGTTGTGTGTCCGGGAATATACGCTGTAAGCGGTGTGGGGTGAGGTACGCCCTATGTAATATCAAATACTGTATGAATTTGAACTTGGCATTGCGAGACACCTTTTTGGGGTACTCCAACAGTGAAGCACATTCCTTGTCAGTTAATTCTTTCCCAAGGTCCTCAGACCACTTGTTACGCAGGTCAGTGAGAGATATCCCGGCTTGTGCCCTGATGGCACAATATAGCCATTTCGTGAGGTGACATCCCGTTCCCATAAGATGGAGTGCCTGTGTTAATTCATGTGTGTGGGGTTCCTCTCTGGTTGGGGCCCAGTGCTTTTTAACATAGGCAAGGATTGTTGCGTGTGTCATGTATAGGTTGCCCAAGACCCCATTTTCCCTAGTGAAGTTCTCGTGGTCCATGAGAGTGCCATTGTTGAAGAGCGCCCCCACTGTGGTAACCCCCTCCTCAGCCCAACAGCGGGTGGTTCAGGTTGTAATCAGTCCTGTGGGTGTAGGGATTCCCAGTAATGGCACGTCATTAGCGTATGGGATATTCCGGAGCGTGTATTGCACCGCCCTGTGCCAGTACAGAAGTGCTGTGCGTAACAGTGTCGGTGAGTTTTGTGGGATTTTTGAGCGAGGTAGTACCAAGGTGTGTAGGTCGCGTGGTTGATGTCACGAATTGTATAGCCCACCTCCTGTAGATCACGGCCTGCCAACCAGTATGACAGCCATTGTAGTTGGCTTGCGTAGCAATATGCGCGGAAATCAGGTGCCCCTAGTCCACCCTTGTCTGTCTCTAATTGTAGTTTGGCTAAGCCCACCCTTCGCCGACCCTTCCCCCAGATTAGGTCCGAGAGTAAGGTATCTAATGTTTTAAATATGGGAGTAGGAATTACCACCGGTAAATTCCTGAAAAAATACAGTAATCGTGGGAGGATGACCATCTTTGAGATAGCCACCCGGCCCATCACGGACAGCGGCAATGAAGTCCAGAAGATCGTTTGGGAACGAAGTGCCCCGATAGCCCTGTTCAGGTTGCCTTCTATTAGGTCTTGTGCTTCTCTGTAGATGTGGATGCCTAGATACCTGAATGTGTGTTGCGCCACCGAGAGGGAGAGCTGTCCAAATTGTATGGTATCTAGATGTATGCCGGGATGGAAAAAGAACACCTGTGACTTTCGCCTCATTTATAGCTAGGCCAGAGACCAGCTCAAATTGATGGAATATTCCCTGAGTGGGCCCTAGTTCATTAACCAGGTCCTCGGTGTATAGAATTATGTCTGCATATGCAGACAGTACATGGGTGGTGTGCCCTAGCCTAATACCCACTTGTTCCATTTCGGACCTTAATTTAATGGCCAGGGGTTCCAGCGCGAGCACGAATAACAAGGGCGACAATGGACATCCTTGACGAGTGCCTCTGCCTACCGGGTATGTGTGGGAGATATGGCACCCTGTGTGGGCCCGTGCCGTGGGAGCTGTGTACAGTAATTTTACCCACTTCAGGTATGCCGGTAGTATGCCAAATTTCCCCAGTGATTTCACCATGTAGTCCCAGTGGAGAGTGTCAAATGCCTGTTTTAAGTCCAATGTGATGCATCTCGCATTGTAATCCTCAGTAGAGACTGTCCCCATGACGTGGTATAGGCGACGAATATTCAATGAGGTACAGCGCGCAGGCACGAAGCCGCATTGGTCCGTATGTATCAGGTTCCGCAGGTACGGGAGAAGGCGAGGTGCCAGGATTTTACTCAGTATTTTATACCCTGTGGCAAGTAGACAGAGGGGACGGTATCCTGAGATGTCTGTGGCTGAGCGGCCTGGTTTAGGAAGGGATACTACCAATGCCTGCATTGTAGTGGAGGGGAGGAGCCCCGTTTCCAGCGCAGATTTGTATAGCTGTTCTAGCGGTGGGACCATAGTGTCTGCAAATGTGTCAAAGAATTCTATTGGTAGCCCATCCAGGCCAGGGGCCTTATTGCGTGGTAACGCCCATATGGCTTCTCTAATTTCTGACCTAGTGATGGGGCCAGATAGAGCATCTTGAGCGGTGCGGTCTAGTTGGGGAAAAGGTAGGTCTTCGAAAAAGGCATCTATGATGTCCTCTGTCTGTTGTATTGGGGCTTGATATAGGGTTTCGTAATAATTGCGGAAGGCTTAGTTTATATCCCGCTGGGTGGTTACAGTGTCTCCCCTTGGCGTGGTAATCTCATGTATGACTTCGGTGGGGGGCGCGTCGCGTAAGATACGCGCCAGCAGTGCACCAGATTTGTCCACCTCCATGTGTTTTAACTGGGTATATGACTTATAGTCTATTACTCTGAGGCTTTCCAGCAGTTCAGCGTGTTTGATATGTGCCTCCTGCAATTCTGCGGTCTTAGTGGGGTCCCGTGTCGCTCCCTGCTCTAGTGCATTCATACTGTTTTCAGTGGTTTGTAGGTTGTTGTGCATCTCCTGTCGGGCCCCTGCCGTGGTACTGATAGCTATGCCCCTAATCACAGTCTTAAACTTGTCCCATTCTATGTGTCTGGTGGAGGCAGAGTTGGGGTTTTCCGTGAAATAGTTCTTGATACCGACCACCATTGTGTTCTTAAAAACAGGGTCCTCTAGCATCTGAGGCCATAATTTCCAAGTGGGGACCGGGGTGGGGGTCACACCCCAGGTAAGGGTGAGTTCCAGTGGGTTGTGGTCAGATAGGGTTTTGCCCAGATAGGTAGTATGTGTGACTTGCACTGTGAGGGGTGTAGAGCAAAATATCCTGTCTATCCTCGTGTGTAACTGGTGGGTCGGGGAGAAAAAGGAGTACTCCCTACTGGTCGGGTTTTTCAGACGCCAGATATCTCCCAACGTCCAGCCCTCTGACCTCCTAACCAGTGCCTCAGCCTGTTTAATGGATCCCGCTCCTGGAATTGGGGTGTGTGAACGGTCCATAACAGTGTCCATGACCGCGTTGTAACCGCCGCCTAAAATCCATGGGTGCACTGCCCAGTCCGCTAAAACAGTATCAATGCTCACCAGTAATTTATCTTGGTCGAAATTAGGGGCGTAAATACTCCCTAGTATCACTTGCACGCCATCTAGTGATCCTTGCACTAAGGTAGATCGACCCTGCGGGTCTATGCGTTGTTCTAGGGCTACAAATGGGACCCCGCCTCTGATCCAGATTGTTGCCCCCCTGGCAAAGGCCGAGTATGATGTGGAGAAGATTTAACCTTTGCATTTCTTACGCATCTTTGTAGCTTCAGTGTCTGTGGTGTGGGATTCTTGGAGGTACACTATGTGAGCCCTGCGTCTGTTTAGTTGTGCATTTATTCTATGACGTTTGTGTATAGAGCCCAGTCCCCGAACATTCCAGGTTATTATTGTATATGCGTCTGTCATGTGGTCAAGTGTCTGCGTGGATTGTAGACATTAGGGCGGGGCGCCAGGGCAGGTATAAGAAATCGTAGTATGTGGGGTGAGCCAGTAACCCAGAACTCCCTTGGATTAACTTGGAATACTAGGTCCAACTAGACTGGTCCAAACTGATGTCACAACAGTGAGAACTGTAAACAGGTTAAGAGGTGCATTCGCCTTCTGGGGGGTGCTTCCTATGTTATACATAGTTATGTTTGGGGTGTTTGAGCCCATATTACCCGGACCCAATGCATATGACAATGTAACAGTACCGAAGCTGGGGAATAGAGTGTGTGTTGTTCGCCGCTGCTCGCTGATATCTTACCAATTACCTTTGCATAACGACCAATTGGGTGTGTCAGATTAGATCCCCCCTCCCGACTATAGATTAGCCCAGTAAGTCGTCTGCAGTATGAGGAGTTACATTGGGAAATAAAGCAATACTGATTTCCGAGTCGGAGTGAGCAGTGTTATCCTCAGATGATTCAGATGCCGACTGAAGGTTTGTGTCTCTGAAGGTGCTTGCCGCTGCTATCGCATCCACACGTCCACCTAAGACCTGTTCCGAAGTAGGATTACCGCCCTGGAATTTCTGAGCAAGTTTATTAGGAGGTGATCTCCGAGACCCCGGCGTCTTCTGGATGTGAAGCATACTTTGCGTGAAGGACCCGGATGTCGTCGGTGGGAACAATCTCCAGCCATTCATCCGCTTCATCCGGAGTGTCAAAAAAGTTCGCTTTTTGATCGTATAGGACTTTCAGGCAAGCCGGGAAGAGCAGGGCATACTTAAGATCCAGGGTTCTAAGTCTCTTTTTGGTCGCTTGGTACAAGGACCTTCTGCGCTGTACGAGCATCGTGTAGTCCGGGTATAGTGAAATTCTTTGGTTCGCGTACTGTATTGGGGGCCCTTTTCTGGCCTTCTGAAGCAACATGTCTCGATCCCTATAATTTAATATCCGGGCAATCATAGGGCGGGGCATGGCTCCCGCTGTTGGACGGCCTGATCGGATTATGTGTGCCCTCTCTACACAGAAAAAGCCTGAGAGGCCCTCTGTGGTCACATGTTCCCTGAACCACTGCTCCATGAATTTGGTGGCATGGGGCCCTTCACAACGTTCCGGCAGGCCTATAACACGGACATTGTTTTGCCGAGCTCTTCCCTCTGCATCGTCGACCCGCTCCTGAAGTCCCGTCACCTGGTGTTGTAGTTGTTTTAATTGCGTTGCATGTTCCTTATGTTGCGGTACTAATTCAGCTATGGCGAGTTTGTTATCTTTAACGGTGGTGGCAAGTTTGGCATGGTCTGCTTTCAGGAGAGTGAGTCCTGTTGTCAAGGAGCCAATTTGCTGCTCTATGGACTTTCTGGAGTCTCGTACCTCTTGGAGAATTCGGTCCAGTTTGTCGTGTTCTGAGACCATATTTGTTGGTGGGACACAGCTCGAGAGGGACGGCTGAGTGGTGGCATCCATATCCTCCGCCTGTTGTGTGCTTGCGGTGTTGTTCTCCGGAGCTTTGCTTTTCAGGCGCCCCACTGTTACTAATCCTAGCACAGGGAGCCAGTTCGATTCACCTATTGGCAAGTGTGCTTATTTGATTAGGATGACTTCGTTGATGTATTAGGTAAGGCCCTGTCTTTGGGGGGGTCGGTCCCCCGCGGTCCGCCAGGTGCGTGATCGGTCTACTGTGGTTACAGCAAGGACTGTGCTGTAAATGCTGAGCGGGCTCTTGCGGTTGAGTCAAAGTAAAGCTTTCGGCGTCTTTCTTTACCAACTTGCCTTTAATCCCACTGTGTATCTTCACAGGCACTAAAGTTAGCCCTCTATCCAGCTGCACCTCTACTCGTAGATCAGCTTGATTGTCCTCAAGTACAGCACATGTGGGCCATCCGCCAATTAGTGGCTGTTGCTAGGGTTTGCCAGGACCGTGCGATGTCCCAGGGCCCCTGTGTTCCCCCTCCAGTACCTACTCTTCAGAGGGGGGTTGGGGGGGAGAGAGGAACACCGATTCGTGCCAGGGATCCAGCAGGGTGCCCCACTTCCTTCAGGGCCTTATTATACTGTCCTGACCCCACAAGGGGGGTGGGGGGAATATGTCCATCTAGCTTTAGGTCGGGCCCGCAGGTTCTGGCAATGTCCCAGGATCCCCCCAGCCTCCTCACTGGTTGTCAGGTGGGGGGGGAAGAGGAGGGCACCAAGCCCGTGGGGCGAGGGCGCTGCAATACGCTACTCACTGTTGCCGTCCAGACTCCGTCTCGGGCCACCGCCAGTCCGCACTTAATAGGGATCACGCACTTGACAGGCCCAGCAGGCAGCACACCAGCCTGTAGTCGCCCTCCAAGGGTGCAACAAAGGTAGGCACGGTGCCAGAATGTGTCCGCAAGCACAGGACTCAGCCGCCGGCCGTCCGCCCCCAGACCCTGTCCAGGTCCGCGGCAGCCGTTTGAACTTCCCGCCCGCCGCCTACCGCAGTGAGCCCAGGATTCCTGCAATGTACAGGCAGGGGAGGGTTTCGGCAGTGTCCCACCACAGAAGACCAGCGAGCCCCGCTGGAGGGCCAGCGACCCCGGCAATCGAGTCCACGGGGCTCCGCTCTTACAGTGGTGCCACACAATAGTCCAAGGCCACGCGGCCATCACTGAAGCGGCCAGCTGGGCCCCTCCGTCTCACCAGCACCGCAACGGTCCTCAGGTCATTCACTCTGCAGGGCAGGGCCCAAGCTCCATGGCCAGACACCGATGGGCTGCCGCCGAAACACGCTCGGCGAGGATCAAGCACTCGGCCCGACCCGGGGGAGCACCTCAGCACACTCTCGCTCACTGAAGGCCACAGCGAGTCCGTGGGCGGTTCCGTCCACCGCAGCAGGCCGTAAGCTCAGCCGCCAGCCACACTTCTCCAAGGTCCCGTCCAGGACCGCGGTGGTCCCCCTAGTCTCCCCACTCACCGCTTGTCACAGGAGGCCCAGGATTCAAACGATGTGCAGGTGAGGGGGGGCGCAGATGGTGCGCCGTCTCGGGGGTGGGTGTAGGCTGGATCGGCACTCTTCGCGGAAGGGCCAGCGTCTCCAGAGTCGTATCTCTTCAGGCCCCTGCCCTCATGTGGGGGTCCACAATGGTACGATCAAGGCTGGGGACAGTTTTGGCCCCTCCGTCCCGCCAGCTCCACAGCGGTCCCCCAGGCCAGTGCTGACTCGGCAGGTTCGGGCGGCCCAGCCAGGCCCCAGTCGGCGGTAGCGCGCCCGCTCCACTCAGCCGTGAAATCGCCTCCAGTCGGTGTGAAAGTAGCTGTATTTCACATCTGCCACTTCCTGATCTCGTGGCTCTCGTTCGGGTGAAGGATGCACCCCAGCAACGTAGGATTTTACAGGATCTAGTGGTCCGGGCACGGAGCTCCCTTAAAGTGCGTCCACCATGCTTCGCGGTTAGCCACGCCCCCCTCCCAACCTCCATTGTTTGGAACCTGTAGCCCCTCTCTGCCCTGAGCCACTACCCCGAATGGGGTCTGACACATACCATATATGCTTACTATGGCCGTTAATGTTCTACAGTTGTAATGTAGATCACTCGGCCTGTTTTATTGTTGAATGCTCTCAGAGGAATTACAGATGGTTAGAGTGAGATTAATATTTATATGCATCACACTTTTACTATCGGGCCAATTCCCCAGGGCATACCAGACTCAGACACCTGACCAACCCTTATTATAAGAATAGAATCTCCTGTTATTCATGGATCTATAGGATTTTTAATTGCAAACTCACTAAATTGCAAACTAGTTGTTTAAGGCTTTGACTTTGAGGGGATAGTGAGGTCAAACAGTCAAGGCTTGCTCCTGGAGGGTAGTGTGATTTAGAAGCTCAGATACGCTGTATATTTAAATGGCACATAGCAAAAGATTTGTTTCAGATTATAGAGGTCTTACTCCAGTAGGGCAGATGAGAGACCTTACGTCAACTGATCCTTAGACTGAAAAGGACTTCATTTTGAATAGGAAGCTTGAGTGAGAATCACATTTACGCATTGAGAAAGCTCAACAACCAGGAGTGCAATGTGTCCTCAATAAATAAATTCAAGAACTCATCAATCCTGGTAGGTGGATACTGCCAGGACAGAAGGACAGACTCCACTTCCAACATGAGGGACTTCTAATAAGTTGTTACTAGATAGGTCCAGGGGTTCAGCATAACAAAATGCCCTCAGTGGTAAAGCCAAAGATATTTCTTTACTAGGCGGGTACTCTAGGTAGGATTAAAAAGTAGAATGACAGATGAGCTTGAGCGCTGTAACTCACATATCCATTATCTTAAGCCAACGTGTTTTGGCCATTTAGAATGTCCGTATGTGGAAAAGGCCTTCTGCAGGGATATGATTGATCCATATCTAGTAAGCACATGCATTCATTCATTCAGGGCCCTAATAAGGGATAGCTTTCATACCTCCACTGGTTAAAAGAATGTAAATCACAAACTAAGGAAATAAAGGAAATACATAAGACAAATAAAATAAAACACATTCTGATTCTATATACACACCTTAAAAGTTAAGGAAAGATGGAAAGGAAAGAAGGGGTGTTTCCTTAGTCAAATAATTAAGTTACTGTAAAACAACGGGGCACACACAGGGGTATGAGTGCACATTCTCTTTTGCACTCAACTTACTCTATGTAAGAGTCAAAATATCTTTATGGTGCTGAAGCTAGAGGCACCCTCTCTGAGTCATAAGATGATGTTGGACATTTGATTGACAAAACATAGGTCTCACAAAAACCTATAATTGATTTTTATTAATTTCAGGCACATCATTCACACCTATTCAATTTAAGCCATACATCATAGTGTACAGCGAAAAACATATTTCTGGTAAGTTGGTATATTGTTCACTCACTCAAACGTATCAGTAGTACTGGTTATTAAATCTATAGTTCTATGTGTATCCAGGAAGCGAGTCGTCTAACAAGCCATATTAATGTTTAGACATCTCATTCTCGCTTATCATGCCAAGACAACTGAGCTGAAGATAAACACACAATTTGGAGATATCATGTCACACACAATTCATACAAGTCACTTGCCTCCCAGTATAGCATAGTTAATGTACCCGAGGACCTTTAGGGGGTATCCAAATCAATAGGAGCCTGGATACGCATAACGAATCACACAGTCATTCTTTTTGTATGCCCAACATACAAACTATCCGGCTAAGAGCCATCTTTGCCACCAAAGCATAAGACCTGCTCCATGACCCGGGGCTGCAACTGCTGATGACCAGCACTGATCAACTAAGCCTGCTGTGCTGAGTCACACTAGCAAGCCAAGTGAGGAATAAGGCATTTCCCAACGGTTGCACATGACCGAAGATGCTGACAGCGCAACTTTGATGAGCACACCAACCAGCACTGCAACAGATGTGTCTCAGCTGAGCAAACTACACAATCAGAGCAATGGCAGTGAGACTATCTTGAACACACAAAAAAATAATATTGCCATTAGGATATTAACTTTTTCCACTGTAAACTCCTTAACCAAGAACTATTTGAACTGACCTGTGAATGTGATAATTGCTTAGTCAACTTGAACTATTGCATAATCTTTGCCTATATCTATTTCACTGAGAAAGGTCATACATATTGAAAGGACAACCTAGAGTGCAAATGGTCACTGCAGAGGATGTATTGCTTGACCAAGGGTATACAATCCTATAGCTATACCTCCATCTAATTGTGTAGTATTTTATTTTGCTGTGATATTAAAGTACCTTCTTTTACTAAAGGTAAGCACTGGGCTAAACAATGTTTATTGCGTCTATTGTTTGTATATGTTCGGAGCCACCGCCCCCTAAACTGCCTCCCCGAGAAGCCTGTGACTACTAGCCCTCACCACGCTAAAGTGAGTAAGGGGTGTACTTGGCCTCGTCTGCAGAGCTGTGGTAGGATAGATCCCAGAAGAGCACCAGTGGTAAACAATCCTAACCTCCATTGTTTTTATTTTTTTAAACACACTTTATTGGTTTTTTCTTTTTCATTTTGGCAGAAACATGTATATGCACAGTGAAATTTGCAGTACATTGAAGGTAATGTCATACATTGTATATCTTACTAACTTTAGTCTATAGCTATCATTTGACACTACACATCTCGATATAGGATATATTACAAGTGAATTTTTACAGTAGTACCGGAGAAAAGAGGCCACGCATGAGTGCATTTATAATAACATAACATCTGAACTTCCCTACCCCCCACCCCTTCTGGCTGGCTCTACCCCAGCTAGAATACTCGGCCATGCAGTCTACCCTGGTTGCCACGTTGTGCCCATAGTGGTATGCGTATAATGTGGGGTTTGGGGACCATGCTACGTATTTGTATTGCTCTGGGACCGATAGTAATGGGGAAGTTGGCCTTGGATGATAATTACCATACTATTCATCATTTATTCTAGGAACAGGAGCAGGTACTAGGGCCTTGAATGCTTCTATTAACAGGTCCCATTCCATTGAGATCGGGCCTCCTCTCTTCTAATCGCAGCGCTCTCCGCACTACCCCAGCGCGCCACCTCTCTATGCCAAATATAAACTGCTAGGGCCTTCGCCGCATTCCACCGCATGGTGATGGCGCGCTTAGCAATAAGTGCCGCCAAGTCAATGAGACGGGTTTGCACCTTCTGTGATTTGGGGCGGCGGCGAAGGACAAGCACAACTATGAATTGTCTGTTCTATAGGAATACCTGTTGTGGTTCTTAAGCTCTGGACTACCCTACCCAAAATTCAGCTAACATTGGGCATGCCCATAGCATATGTAAAATGTTGGCGTTTTCTAACCTACACCTGGGGCATCGGTGTTCTGTGTCCGGGAATATACGCTGTAAGCGGTGTGGGGTGAGGTACGCCCTATGTAATATCATATACTGTATGAATTTGAACTTGGCATTGCGAGACACCTTTTTGGGGTACTCCAACAGTGAAGCCCATTCCTTGTCAGTTAATTCTTTCCCAAGGTCCTCAGACCACTTGTTACGCAGGTCAGTGAGAGATATCCCGGCTTGTGCCCTGATGGCACAATATAGCCATTTCGTGAGGTGACATCCCGTTCCCTTAAGATGGAGTGCCTGTGCCAATTCATGTGTGTGGGGTTCCTCTCTGGTTGGGGCCCAGTGCTTTTTAGGTCTCGCCTACGCAGCGCGCATGCGCTGCCTAGGAAGACCTTTAGAAACTCGGCACAGCTTTCCCTGCAAAAACGTGCACGCGTTGCATTGCTTCCAATGGCAACGCGTGCACGTCTAGCATTCACTTGCGGGAGCGAGCAGCTGGCGCCATATGTTAATTATCGCACCTTGCCGCTCGCTCCCGCAAGGCGAATCGCGCTGGCCCCCTCCTTTCGCCCCTCCCTCTGCTGACGCGCGAGGCGCGCGCTTGTGCTTGTTTTATAGGTCACTGCAATACTTATCGCTGCAATAGTTTCCACATGAGCCACAGGTGAATAGCAGTACTGGCGATTGAGCAGTACTGTATCGAGCTGCCTTTAGGGCTTCCGTACAAAAATACACGCACTGCGCGCGGAGCGACAGAACGCATGCTTCACTGCAGTCTCCTCGGAATCTACTGACACAATCAAGGCCTCTGTAGCCACCGGATGGGCAGAGTGGCGCGGTCAATGCACGTGACAAGCTGCTGAGCACCCCCCTTTACAAAGCTCTTTGCCACCCCCATGAATCTTCATTAGAGAGCCATTCCCGTCTTCGGATAGCATATTCAAGTGTTGTCCTAATGGCATATTTTGGTGTGTTTATTTTATGAGGCAACTTAAGAGCGGGAAAAGCATCTCACATTTAGATGTGAAGCACATAAACGGTGAATTTAAAATTGTGACGTTCCTACATAAACAAAAGTTGCATTTCCCCATTATTTTCCCTGTAGCATCACAGCAGACGGCAGTACCAGATGTTTCTACTTTTAGTAATTGAGCATTCTAAAAGTAACAGTAAACTTTAATCATGTAAATGTCATCAGTTTTATCTTAGAAGTGACTTTTAATGGGGGGGCACACACTAGGCTAGGTTATGTTATTATGTGTTATGCATGATCTTATTGTTATGTTAAGTGTTATGTTACGTGATGTTAAGGTGCTGTGCAGGTGCAATGCTAGCCTCGCCTGAGGAGGTGGGTGGGTCTGTTCGAAGGGAGGTCTTCCAAGGGCATCCTGCGATGTCCCCACATGAACAGGGCAATAACCGTGGCTGAACACTTGCACCTAGCGGGGTTCATTGCCTCTCGTGTACAAGCTGTGATAACAAAGAAGATACAGATGGATTACTGCAAACCTCCTCTGCATCACTGGAAGGGATCCTGGCAAAAGAGAGGGTCTCTAAGTGCTTGTTTTCTTTCTTTCAACAGTCATAAGACCCTCCAACCGCACACTGCTATGTTTGATGGCTTTGCCACTGCATCCCACCCACAGGCTTAACAAAACACAAATCTGCTAATCCCTCTTTTGTCCCGTTTGACCCTTTTAGTCCTGCAACCACCCTTCCCCATGACTTAAAAACAGGAATCTGATTTATGTAATGTAATCTGGTGCTCGTGTAAAGAGCTCTAATTTGGTCACTTTCGCGCAATCTAACAAGCATTGGCATAGCCAATAGGTCTCGCTTTTGGGACCTTATAAGTACTTAGTTATGCAGCACAATATCCTTGGTGCAACAACATCAACTGTTGCATGGCTAAACACTTATAAGGTCCCAAAGGCGAGACCTATTGGCTATGCCAATGCTTGTTAACATAGGCAAGGATTGTTGCGTGTGTCATGTATAGGTTGCCCGAGACCCCATTTTCCCTAGTGAAGTTCTCTTGGTCCATGAGAGTGCCATTGTTGAAGAGCGCCTCCACTGTGGTAACCCCCCTCCTCAGCCCAACAGCGGGTGGTTCGGGTTGTAATCAGTCCTGTGGGTGTAGGGATTCCCAGTAATGGCACGTCATTAGCGTATGGGATATTCCGGAGCGTGTATTGCACCGCCCCGGGGGCAGTACAGAAGTGCTGTGCGTAACAGTGTCGGTGAGTTTTGTGGGATTTTCGAGCGAGGTA
This sequence comes from Calotriton arnoldi, assembly GCA_963921515.1. Taxonomy (NCBI): domain Eukaryota; kingdom Metazoa; phylum Chordata; class Amphibia; order Caudata; family Salamandridae; genus Calotriton; species Calotriton arnoldi. The sequence goes on along the minus strand of CAWUFW010001843.1, from coordinate 405,710 downwards.
GTACCAAGGTGTGTAGGTCGCCGCGGTTGATGTCACGAATTGTATAGCCCACCTCCTGTAGATTACGGCCTGCCAACCAGTATGACAGCCATTGTAGTTGGCTTGCGTAGCAATATGCGCGGAAATCAGGTGCCCCTAGTCCACCCTTGTCTGTCTCTAATTGTAGTTTGGCTAGGCCCACCCTTCGCCGACCCTTCCCCCAGATTAGGTCTGAGAGTAAGGTATCTAATGTTTTAAATATGGGAGTAGGAATTACCACCGGTAAATTCGTGAAAAAATACAGTAATCGTGGGAGGATGACCATCTTTGAGATAGCCGCCCAGCCCATCACGGACAGCGGCAATGAAGTCCAGAAGATCGTTTGGGAACAAAGTGCCCTGATAGCCCTGTTCAGGTTGCCTTCTATTAGGTCTTGTGCTTTTCTGTAGATGTGGATGCCTAGATACTTGAATGTGTGTTGCGCCACCGAGAGGGAGAGCTGTCCAAATTGTATGGTATCTAGATGTATGCCGGGATGGAAAAAGAACACCTGTGACTTTCGCCTCATTTATAGCTAGGCCAGAGACCAGCTAAAATTGATGGAATATTCCCGGAGTGGGCCCTAGTTCATTAACCAGGTCCTCGGCGTATAGAATTATGTCGTCTGCGTATGCAGACAGTACCTGGGTGGTGTGCCCTAACCTAATACCGACTTGTTCCATTTTGGACCTTAATTTAATGGCCAGGGGTTCCAGCACGAGTACGAATAACAAGGGCGACAATGGACATCCTTGACGAGTGCCTCTGCCTACCGGGTATCGGTGGGAGATATGGCACCCTGTACGGGTCCGCGCCGTGGGAGCTGTGTACAGTAATTTTACCCACTTCAGGTATGCCGGTGGTATGCCGAATTTCCCCAGTGATTTCACCATGTAGTCCCAGTGGAGAGTGTCAAATGCCTGTTTTAAGTCTAATGTGATGCATCCCGCATTGTAATCCTCAGTAGAGACTGTCCCCATGACGTGGTATAGGCGACGAATATTCAATGAGGTACTGCATGCAGGCACGAAGCCGCATTGGTCCGTATGTATCAGGTTCCGCAGGTACGGGAGGAGGCGAAGTGCCAGGATCTTACTCAGTATTTTATAGTCTGTGGCAAGTAGAGAGAGGGCACGGTATCCTGAGATGTCTGTGGCTGAGCGACCTGGTTTAGGAAGGGATACTACCAATGCCTGCATTGTAGTGGAGGGGAGGAGCCCTGTTTCCAGCGCAGATTTTTATAGCTGTTCTAGCTGTGGGACCATAGTGTCTGCAAATGTGTCAAAGAATTCTATCGGTAGCCCATCCAGGCCAGGGGCCTTATTGCGTGGTAACGCCCATATGGCTTCTCTAATTTCTGACCTAGTGATGGGGCCCGATAGAGCATCTTGAGCGGTGCGGTCTAGTTGGGGAAAAGGTAGGTCTTCGAAAAAGGCGTCTATGATGTCCTCTGTCTGTTGTATTGGGGCTCTATATAGGGTTTCGTAATAATTGCGGAAGACTTCGTTTATACCCCGCTGGGTGGTTACAGTATCTCCCCTTGGCGTGGTAATCTCATGTATGCCTACGGTGGGGGGCGCGTCGCATAAGATGTGCACCAGCAGTGCACCAGATTTGTCCGCCTCTGTGTGTTTTAACTGGGTATATGACTTATAGTCTATTACTCTGAGGCTTTCTAGCAGTTCAGCGTGTTTGATACGCGCCTCCTGCAATTCTGCTGTCTTAGTGGGGTCCCGTGTCGCTCCCTGCTCTAGTGCATTCATACTGTTTTCAGTGGTTTGTAGGTTGTTGTGTATCTCCTGTCGGGTCCCCGCTGAGGTACTGATAGCTATGCCCCGAATCACAGTCTTAAACGCGTCCCATTCTATGTGTCTGGTGGAGGCAGAGTTGGTGTTTTCCGTGAAATAATTCTTGATACCGACCTCCATTGTGTTCTTAAAAACAGGGTCCTCTAGCATCTGAGGCCATAATTTCCAAGTGGGGACCAGGGTGGGGGTCACACCCCAGGTAAGGGTGAGTTCCAGTGGGTTGTGGTCAGATAGGGTTTTGCCCAGATAGGGAGTATGTGTGACTTGCGCTGTGAGGGGTGTAGAGCAAAATATCCTGTCTATCCTCGTGTGTAACTAGTGGGTCGGGGAGAAAAAAGGAGTACTCTCTACTGGTCGGGTTTTTGAGACGCCAGACATCTCCAGCCCTCTGACCACCTAACCAGTGCCTCAGCCTGTTTAATGGATCCCCCTCCTGGAATTGGGGGGTGTGAACGGTCCATGACCGCGTTGTAATCGCCACCTAAAATCCATGGGGACACTGCCCAGTCCACTAAAACAGTATTAATGCTCACCAGAAATTTATCTTGGTCAAAATTAGGGGCGTAAATACTCCCTAGTATCACTTGCGCGCCATCTAGTGTTCCTCGCACTAAGGTATATCGACCCTGCGGGTCTATGCGTTGTTCTAAGGCTACAAATGGGACCCCGCCTCTGATCCAGATTGTCGCCCCCCTGGCAAAGGCCGAGTATGATGTGGAGAAGATTTGACCTTTGCATTTCTTACGCATCTTTGTAGCTTCAGAGTCTGTGATGTGGGATTCTTGGAGGAACACTATGTGAGCCCTGCGTCTGTTTAGTTGTGCATTTATTCTACGACGTTTGTGTATAGAGCCCAGTCCCCAAACATTCCAGGTTATTATTGTATATGCGTCTGTCATGTGGTCAAGTGTCTGCGTGGATTGTAGACAGTAGGGCTGGGCGCCAGGGCAGGTATAAGAAATCGTAGTATGTGGGGTTAGCCAGTAACCCAGAACTCCCTTGGATTAACTTGGAATACTAGGTCCAGTGTTCTAACTACACTGGTCCAAACTGATGTCACAACAGTGTGAACTGTAAACAGGTTATGAGGTGCATTTGCCTTCTGGGGGGGTGCTTCCTATGTTATACATAGTTATGTTTGGGGTCTTTGAGCCCATATTACCTAGACCCAATGCATATGACAATGTAACAGTACTGAAGCTGGGGAATAGAGCTGATATCTTACCAATTACCTTTGCATAACGACCAATTGGGTGAGTCAGATTAGATCCTCCCCTCCCGACTATATATTAGCTCAGTAAGTCGTCTGCAGTCTGAGGAGTTACATTGGGAAATAAAGCAATACTGTTTTCCGAGTTGAAGTGAGCAGTGTTCTCCTCAGATGATTCAGATGCCGACTGAAGGTGTCTCTGAAGGCTTGCCGCTGCTATCGCCTCCACAAGTCCACGTAAGACCTGCTCCGGAGTAGGATTACCGCCCTGGAATTGCTGAGCAAGTTTATTACGACATGATCTCCGAGACCCCGGCGTCTTCTGGATGTGAAGCATACTTTGCGTGGAGGACCCGGATGTCGTCGGTGGGAACAATCTCCAGCCATTCATCTGCTTCCTCCGGAGTGTCAAAAAAGTTCGCTTTTTGATCCTATATGACTTTCAGGCGAGCCGGGAAGAGCAGGGCATACTTAAGATCCAGGGTTCTAAGTCTCTTTTTGGTCGCATGGTACGAGGACCTTCTGCGCTGTACGAGCATAGTGTAGTGAGGGTATAGTGAAATTCTTTGGTTCTCGTACTGTATTGTGGGCCCTTCTCCGGCCTTCTGAAGCAACATGTCAGGATTCCAATAATTTAATATCCGGGCAATCATAGGGCGGGGCATGGCTCCCGCTGTTGGACGGCCTGATGGGATTCTGTGTGCCCTCTCTACACAGAAAAAGTCTGAGAGGCCCTCTGTGGCCACATGTTCCCTGAACCACTGCTCCATGAATTTGGTGGTGTGGGGCCCTTCACAATGTTCCGGCAGGCCTATAACACGGACGTTGTTTCGTCGAACTCTTCCCTCTGCATAGTCGACCCGCTCCTGCAGTCCAGTCACCTGGCGTTGTAGTTGTGTTAGTTGCGTTGCATGTTCCTTATATTGCGGTACTAATTCAGCTATGGCGAGTTTGTTATCTTTAACTGTGGTGGCGAGTTTGGCATGGTCTGCTTTCAGGAGAGTGAGTCCTGTTGTCAAGGAGCCAATTCGCTGCTCTATGGACTTTCTGGAGTCTCGTACCTCTTGGAGAATTAGGTCCAGTTTGTCGTGTTCTGAGACCATATTTGTTGGTTGGACACAGCTCGAGAGGGACAGCTGAGTGGTGGCATCCATATCCTCTGCCTGTTGTGTGCTTGCGGTGTTGTTCTCCGGAGCTTTGCTTTTCAGGCGCCCCACTGTTACTAATCCTAGCACAGGGAGCCAGTTCGATTCACCTATTGGCAAGTGTGCTTATTTGATTAGGATGACTTCGTTGATGTATTAGGTAAGGCCCTGTCTTTGGGGGGGGCGGCCCCCCGCGGTCCGCCAGGTGCGTGATCTGTCTACTGTGGTTACAGCAAGGACTGTGCTGTAAATGCTGAGCGGGCTCTTGCGGTTGAGTCAAAGTAAAGCTTTCGGCGTCTTTCTTTACCAACTTGCCTTTTATCCCACTGGGTGTCTTCACAGGCACTAAAGTTAGCCCTCTATCCAGCTGCTCCTCTAGTCGTAGATCAGCGCGATTGTCCTCAAGTACAGCACATGTGGGCCATCCGCCAATTAGTGGCTGTTGCTAGGGTTCGCCAGGACCGTGCGATGTCCCAGGGCCCCTGTGTTCCCACTCCGGTACCTACTTTTCAGAGGAGGTGAGAGGAACACTGTGCTTCGTGCCAGGGATCCAGCAGGGTGCCCCACTTCCTTTGGGCCTTATTATACTGTCCCAACCCCACAGGGGGGAGGGGGGGAATATGTCCATCTAGCTTTAGGTCGGGCCCGCAGGTTCTGGCAATGTCCCAGGGTCCTCCCAGCCTCCTCACTCCAGCTGGTTGTCAGGGGTGGGGGGGAGGGGGAAGAGGAGGGCACCAAGCCCGTGGGGCGAGGGCGCCGTAATACACTACTCACTGTTGCCGTCCAGACTCCGCCTCGGGCCACCGCCAGTCCGCACTTAATAGGGATCATGCACTTTACAGACCCAGCAGGCAGCAAACCAGCCTGTAGTCGCCCTCCAAGGCCGCAACAAAGGTAGGCACAGTGCCATAATGTGTCCGTGAGCACTGGACTCAGCCGCCGCCCGCCCGCCCCCAGGCCCCATCCAGGTCCACGGCAGCTGTTTGAACATCCCGCCTGCCGCCTGCCGCAGTGAGCCCAGGATTCCAGCAATGTACAGGCAAGGAGGGGGGAGGGTTTCGGCAGTGTCCCACCACAGAAGACCAGCGAGCCCCGCTGGAGGGCCAGCGGCCCCGGCAATCCAGTCCACGGGGCTCCGCCCCCACACTGGCGCCCCACAATAGTCCAAGGCCACGCGGCTGTCACTGAAGCGGTCAGCTGGGCCCCTCCGTCTCACCAGCACTGCAACGGTCCTCAGGTCCTTCACTCTGCAGGGCAGGGCCCAAGCTCCACGGCCAGACACCGATGGGCTGCCGCCGAAACACGCTCGGCGAGGATCAAGCACTCCGCCCGACCCGGGGGAGCACCTCGAGACACTCTCGCTCACTGAAGGCCACAGTGAGTCCATGGGCGGCTCCGTCCACCGCACCAGGCCCGAAGCTCAGCCGCCAGCCACACTTCTCCAAGGTCCCGTCCAGGACCGCGGCGGTCCCCCTAATCTCCCCACTCACCGCTTGTCACAGGAGGCCCAGGATTCCAATGATGTGCAGGTGAGGGGGGGGACCGCAGATGGTGCGCCGTCTCGGGGGTGGGAGTAGGCTGGATCGGCACTCTTCACGGAAGGGCCAGCGTCTCCAGAGTCGTATCTTTTCGGGCCCCTGCCCTCATGTGGGGGTCCACAATGGTACGATCAAGGCTGGGGACAGTATTGGCCCCTCCGTCCGTCAGCCCCACAGCGGTCCCCCAGGCCGGTGCCAACTCGGCAGGATCGGGGTCGGGCAGCCCAGCCAGGCCCCAGTCGGCGGCAGCGCGCCCGCTCCACTCAGCCGTGTAAATCGCCTCCAGTCGGTGTGAAAGCGGCTGTATTTCACATCTGCCACTTCCTGATCTCGTGGCTCTCGTTCGAGTGAAGGATGCACCCCAGCAACGTAGGATTTTACAGGATTTAGTCGTCCGGGCACGGAGCTCCCTTAAAGTGCGTCCGCCATGCTTGGCGGTTAGCCACGCCCCCCTCTCAACCTCCATTGTTTGGAACCTGTAGCCCCTCTCTGCCCTGAGTCACTACCCCGAATGGGGTCTGACACATACCATGTATGCTTACTATGGCCGTTAATGTTCTACAGTTGTAATGTAGATCACCCGGCCTGTTTCATTGTCGAATGCTCTCAGAGGAGTTACAGATGGTTAGAGTGAGATTAATATTTATATGCATCACACTTTTACTATCGGGCCAATTCCCCAGGGCATACCAGACTCAGACACCTGCCCAACCCTTATTATAAGTATAGAATCTCCTGTTATTCATGGATCTATAGGATTCATAATTGCAAACTCACTAAATTGCCAATTAGTTGTTTAAGGCTTTGACTTTGAGGGGATAGTGAGGTCAAACAGTCAAGGCTTGCTCCTGGAGGGCAGTGTGATTTAGAAGCTCAGATACGCTGTATATTTAAATGGCACGTAGCAAAAGATTTGTTTTAGATTATAGAGGTCTTACTCCAGTAGGGCTGATGAGAGACCTTACGTCAACTGATCCTTAGACTGAAAAGGACTTCATTTTGAATAGGAAGCTTGAGTGAGAATCACATTTACGCCTTGAGAAAGCTCAACAACCAGGAGTGCAATGTGTCCTAAATAAATAAATTCAAGAACTCATCAATCCTGGTAGGTGGATACTGCCAGGACAGAAGGACAGACTCCACTTCCAACATGAGGGACTTCTAATAAGTTGTTACTAGATAGGTCCAGGTATTCAGCATAATAAAATGACCTCAGTGGTACAGCAAAAGATATTTCTTTACTAGGCGGGTACTCTAGGTAGGGTTAAAAAGTAGAATGACAGATGAGCTTGAGTGCTGTAACTCACATATCCATTATCTTAAGCCAACGTGTTTTGGCCATTTAGAATGTCCGTATGTGGAAAAGGCCTTTTGCAGGGATATGATTGATCCATATCTAGTAAGCACATGCATTCATTCATTCAGGGCCCTAATAAGGGATAGCTTTCATACCTCCACTGGTTAAAAGAATGTAAATCACATAAACTAAGGAAATAAAGGGAATACATAAGACAAATAAAATAAAACACATTCTGATTCTATATACACCTTAAAAGTTAAGGAAAGATAGAAAGGAAAGAAGGGGTGTTTCCTTAGTCAAATAATTAAGTTACTGTAAAACAACAGGGCACACGCGAGGGGGGTAAATGAGTGCACATTCTCTTTTGCACTCAACTTACTCTATGTAAGGGTCAAAATATCTTTATGGTGCTGAAGCTGGAGGCACCCTCTCTAGTCATAAGATGATGTTGGACATTTGATTGACAAAACATAGGTCTCACAAAAAACTATAATTGATTTTTTAATTAATTTTAGGCACATCATTCACACCTATTCAATTTAAGCCATACATCATAGTGTACAGCAAAAAACATTTCTGATAAGTTGGTATATTGTTCACTCACTCAAACGTATCAGTAGTACTGGTTATTAAATCTATAGTTATATGTGTATCCAGGAGGCGAGTCGTCTAACAAGCCATATTAATGTTTAGTCATCTCATTGTCTCTTATCATGCCAAGCCAACTGAGATGAAGATACACACACAATTTGGAGAGATCATGTCACATACAAGTCACTTGCCTCCCAGTATAGCATAGTTAATGTACCCAAGGACCTTTAGGGGGTATCCAAATCAATAGGAGCCTGGATACGCATAACAAATCACACAGTCATTCTTTTTGTCACTTACTTCATCAAGAGATAGTGTTGACTGTTAACCTAATTCAGCCCTCACCAGGTGAAAGGGGAGACTATTTAGTGAAGCTCTTCCATGCTTGCAGCTGTTGGGATGCTATGTGAATGCGTCAGATTCCGCATACTGGAATGTGGCGCCTGATATCACCACACCACACCAGCCATGTTCACAGCAGCATGTCCTCCGCTAAGGCGATGGAGCGTCGCCCCATTGCTTTGCAGCAGTGAAATAAAGGAAACATAAAATGATAATAACCTCAAGTTATTATCATTTCCTGTTTTCCTGCTGCTGCAGGTTTGCAGGTGGGGTGGGGCTGCTCCGATGACAGAGGAGCAGGGGGAGGAGTGGTTTGCCCACTCAAAGTGTGCATAAATGTTTGGACGGCCCTCTCAGGCCGGCCAAACCATCATGTGCACTTTGCATGTTCTCCACGCAGGCTGCATTAGAGCCTGCATGGAGAACATGCCCAGGCTCCCATTCCCTGGCGAACCACAGGGCTCGGACCAATCACAATGCTGCATTGCAATGACTAGCTCTCTTATAGGCTATCATTGGAGCAGCTGGAGATTTAGAGTTTAGGATCTCTGAACTCAGAATTTAATAACACACCTTTTAGTAAAGGTGGTTTTTAAATTGTGTGTTTGAAAATGCCACTTTTAGAAAGTGAGCCATTACATACTTGGGGTAACCCAAAATGCGTCCAAGGACCTGGGTACAATGTAGTAAGGACAACAAGAGGTCCTGACGTCCCCCTTTGGAATAGCCAAAGAGGTTGTGACTCTAGAAATTATTTAGCTGAGTCACTTCAAAATTAATTCACATGATTATTACACAGAAAATGACCAAATTTTCATCAAGACACACCAGAGAAAAATAGCTGTATTCTGTAGACAAAACCTTATTTATATTCTCTTATTGTGAAAATAGCAAAGTCAGTAAAACATATGAAGGTATATCAAAATAAATCGTTGCTCTAGGAAAGAGTGCAAAGAAGAAGTGCTCATATGTGTAGTGAATAAGAGAAAGGGAAATTCAAAGAAAAACAGTTGGAGGACAGAGTATCATAAATTTTCACAGTGAACACTGGCTGAACACTGTAAACCAGTGTGTATGGGCCTGTCTACAAAATAGTTTATGATCTATTCTTCCATATTGTATTTCAAAAAATTATGCTGGAATACTCAGAATGCATCATCCAATATCGGGCTGATAAAATGTAATACAAGTCCTAGGGTGGGAGTTGTCGACGTTTCGACCCAACTTGAGGCGTACAGGGAAACTTAAGACCTCCACTTGTGGGTCTTCATCAGGACAAAAGGGTATACGAGAGACAACCTAAATAAAATAAAATACAATTAAAATCTGTCTCCCTGGTGTGTGGCTTTTGGAGTCAAAATTAAGTGCGTGGTCTACTGACCATTATCAGGCGCCCTATTTAGCAGACCAGGTCAGTCCACAGCTCCCAGTGATGGGTAGTCTGTAACACAAATGCATCGTGATGGATACATGGATCAGTCATGTTATGCTTAAGCTCAGAATTTTGAAAATTCAATATGGGTGGTAGGCCAGAGTTAACTTGCCACCATCGTCATGTCAATAGGTTTTAATCACTAAGAGCCTCCATGTGCTGTGGTCATGATTGGATATTCAGTTAGGCATTTTGATATACCTTCCTTTGTTTTATTGACTGCTATTTTCATAATAAGAGAATATTAATAAGATTTTGACTACAAAATATAGCTATTTTTTCTTTTTCTCTGGTGTGTCTTGAAAATTTGGTCCTTTTCTGTGTAATAATCATGTGAATTAATTTTGTAGTAACTCAGCTAATTAATTTCTAAAGTCACAACTTCTTTGGCTATTCCAAAAGGGGACGTCAGGACCTCTTGTTGCCCTTACTACTTTTAGAAAGTGGGAATTTTCTCGTTTAACTTAGACGGTCCTCATGGAAGTGGCTAGTCAACACTGTAGTGTCTGGCACCACAAAGGTTTGTTAAAAGAATCCTCACACACCAACCTAGTTGGTGTCATGCTTAATCATCGGGTTCCCAGCTGAGTAGCCGAATGCTACTCAGCTGTGCTGCGACACCTGAGTACAGTGGAGCCGTTTTTTTTGTGTTTATGTGGTAGTGATGAAGTGGTGTGGTTTAAAACTACCTCTGGGAAACTCACTAATAGTTACTTTATTCCCAGTGGCCCAGGGTATATTAAAAATAACGAGTAGATAATATTCCAAGACTTGTAATTTGTGTCTTAATTATCCTTTGGTCTACATGTTTCAGCTCTCAACAAAAACTTAAAAGGAGCTTTCTTCAGGACCTCTCTACAATAAATATGAGTGAAAAGTGAAAAAAGTGAATGGTAAAAAGATTTTTAACCACGTGTTAATGCATTTTTGCACACTCGCTAAGGTGTGCTTTTCATGCCTGGTGGACTGACCGTAATTTAGGTCCACTGTTGTGCGTGTACGTTATTTATGCTATACTCTTTGTCGATCTGTTCCCGGGATGTTCCTGAGGACCCCAGAGTAGGTGGCAATGCGGGCGAGCACAGAGACGAATGTGTGACTATAGGAGCTCACCCCTCCCGGGACCAGATCGACAAAGAGTATAGCATAAATAACGTACACGCACAACAGTGGACCTAAATTACGGTCAGTCCACCAGGCATGAAAAGCACACCTTAGCGAGTGTGCAAAACTGCATTAACACGTGGTTAAAAATCTTTTTACCACTCACTTTTCACTCATATTTATTGTAGAGGTCCTGAAGAAAGCTCCTTTTAAGTTTTTGTTGAGAGCTGAAACATGTAGACCAAGGGATAATTAAGACACAAATTACAAGTCTTGGAATATTATCTACTCGTTATTTTTAATATACCCTGGGCCACTGGGAATAAAGTAACTATTAGTGAGTTTCCCAGAGGTAGTTTTAAACCACACCACTTCATCACTACCACATAAAAACACAAAAAAAACAGCTCCACTGTAGTCAGGTGTCGCAACACAGCTGAGTAGCATTCAGCTACTCAGCTGGGAACCCGATGATGAAGCATGACACCAACTAGGTTGGTGTGTGAGGGTTCTTTTAACAAACCCTTGTGGTGCCAGACACTACAGTGTTGACTAGCCACTTCCATGAGGACCGTCTAAGTTGTTTAATTCATAATTACACGGGGACGAGGACGGCCCACATACTGTCCTAACTCTCTCCCTTGTTTTTTATAAATTTTCTTGTTTAACCATCCTGTGTGCCTCTGCCTGTTTGTGTATTCACTGCGTGTTTTGGAGTAACAGGAACTAGGGATGTGTATTCACTCTAGACACTCGCAAGGTGGGTTGAGGTGTCCTGCCTTTCCTGGGTGACTCATAGCCAGGCTGAATAGACCTTTCTGCATTTAGAGTGGTGGGAGGAGTTTTCACTGGCACCTGAATAGGCTGTGCCTGCTCTGCACAATGCTGCTTCCACACCCTGTAGTGCAGCTGGACCAGGGAAGACAGAACTGGAACTTTGCTGTGAACCTGCTTATGAAGAATCTCCAAGGGCTTGTGTGTGCTTGCCTTCTGTTCTGAAGTCTCAGGGACACAAAGACTTCCCCTCCAGCTTCCTTGAACTTCACTGCTGGGAGTTCTGACCTGCCAGGAGGTGCCTGTTCCAGTTCTGGGCCTCTGGAGGTTATTCCGGTTCCTGGGAGCTGAAAAAAACTTGAAGAAACCAAGAAAATCGAAGCATCGCACATCCAGCGCCTGTTTTTCCAATGCAGCACTGCCGTGCAGGAAGAATTTCCATGCTCCGCTGCCATGCTACCAAAGATACGCAGCGCCTGCCAGCGGCTGAAATATCTGCTGCACGCCGAGTCCAGTGCACCAACTTCCAAAGTCCGAGATCACTGCACCGACTCCAATGTAGGCCTTGCTGTGCGGCTGAAAGAAGCGATGCATTGTGGGACGGCGGCTGAAGAAATCGATGCAGCACCCGTTTGCCGCTGCCGCATTGATCTCCATGGCATCCCGGATTTCCACGCATCGGAGCTGTGTGGCAAGTTTTCGGACGCATCATTCGCAGACCAGAACCATCTTGGAATCGAGGCATCACTTCCCCCTACAGTCCGGTTTTGATGCATCACTTCTTCTGCGTGCAGCAGAACTGTCGCTTGGCTTCCCCAAGGGCTCAGGAACTGACGCATCATTGTGTTTTTCGATGCTTCCCTTCTCTGCGGCTGTTTGGCCTTGTGAATTTTGATGCATCTGAAGTTACATTGTGTAAAATCACATCCATAGATTTCTATGGACAGAATTGCTTGAAACCTTTTAAAAGTAATATTATGAATGGTGTATGTTCGATTTTTGTCGCTTTGGTCTTGTTTGGTTTAGATAAAGATACTTTATTTTTCTAAACTGATGTGGTGTCCATTTGTACTGTTTTCACTGTGTTACTGTGTGTCTGGGTGCAAATACTTTACACATTGCCTTTGGGATAAGTCTGTCTGCTTATGTCAAGCTACCAAGGGGGTGAGCAGGGATTATCTAAAATGTGTAACTCCCTTTATCCTGACTAGAAGGAGGGGTCCCTATTTGGACAAAGTGCATACCTCTGCCAACTAGAGATGAGTCAAGAGGTTTAAATGGATGGCATGGTAAAGACTTAAGAACATGAATTAAATCACATTCAGACCCTATTTTCTGAGCAATAGGACAAGACAACCTCCAGTGCTTTAGTAGCCTATTATGGTACGTACAACAAGTGGTCCAACTGACCATTAAAAACTTTTTGAGGCGAAAAACAAAATAGAAGGACACCCCACAAAGATTGAATGGAACAATGACCAGGTTGTCTGGATTATCAGAAGAAGGTTTATATTATGAATTAATCACAAGTTCACAATTTCAATGGTAGCTCCAAAGTGAAACCGGTGAAAAAATTGCTTGAGGTAGTGCTTGTGAAGGGATGGGGGTGTGATAATAAAATTAACAGTATTTACAATATGTTACAAGTTTGAAAACGACCTGTCTTACAATGTATTAGAATCTGACTAGGACAACCCAAGTAATGCAATGCCATGAATGCATAATAAATTCTCCGCTTCTGGGTTGAATAGGTAAGTACAGGTCCAATTGTATGCAAAGTCGACGTTTCGACCCCATACACTAGAAGATGATTCTGTCCTTACACCTGGGTCTTCATCAGGACCACAGGAGGAGCAACCTACAAGGTAGGTAGAATTACTATCAATTAAAGTACAAAGCAGATAAGGGATGTGTAACTACAGAAATCTGTGAGTAATGAATTATGAATTATTTTTATTTCAAGCCTTACTCTCTATTTCTTGATATTCTAGTGAGCACTGATGTGCCGCCCCCTCTCACCATTGTGGACCCTTAGTGTCCTACATAGTCATGCATCGGGAGCAATCCAGCCCCATCCTAATTAGTTCCACTGTCGACCGGGCAGTGCTCTATTGAGGTGAGCTTTCCTGCCGTATTTCTGTAGTTACACACCTACATTGTTAGACAGGTTGTTTTCAACCTTGTAACATATTGTAAATACTGTTAATTTTATTATCACACCCGCATCCCTTCACGAGCACTACCACAAGCACTTTTTTCACCTGTTTCACTTTAGAGCTACCATTGAAATTGTGAACTTGTGATTCATTTGTAATATAAACCTTCTTCTAATAATCAAGTCAACCTGGTCATTGTTCCATTCAATCTTTGAGGGGTGCCCTTCTATTTTGTTTTTAGCCTCGAAAAGTTTTTAATGGTCAGTTGGACCACTTGTTGTACGTACCATTATTGGCCCAGCTGAGAACTGGGTATACCCTATTGTTATGTAACAATTAGTAGCCTATTAAGTATCTCTTCACCATCCTTAACATTGTCTCAGGGTGGTCCGAAACCCCTCACTGCCGACCACTGTGCTCTGAGTGTGGAAACAACTTAACCGTTTTGAAAACCATCCCACAAAAAATCCAGGGTTTCAGAGAACAGACTTTACAAAAGGAGACAAAGGCTTTTCTGAACATCATTTCAGAAACGATCCTCAATTCTTGGAATAAAATTTCAATGTTGATGGTTTTCTGGAATTTTGAATTGCCCCCGTTACATGACTAGAAATTCCTTTTCTTTCCAACCCTCTCCTCTTAACTTCCAAACCGATACTACTACAGATTTTTGAGATACCATTGAAAGACGCAGGGGGTGGGGGTTGACTGTCAGAAAATGTTCCTGTATCGACAGATCGACAAACTCTGAAGTAAGGGCAACCAAGAACTCTGGCCAAAATGAGATTTTAAGAATTATAGTTCTGTTGGAGTCCTCCAATTGAGCTAGGATCCATGGAATTAAAGGAATTGGAGGAAATGCATACATTAATTTCTGAGGCGATTCTATCAACATTGCATCCACCATCAGGTTTCATGAACCCAAATTCTGGAGTAAAGCTTTGGAACCTGATGACCAAATTGATTCACAAACAAATCTATGAAAGGAATCCCAAACGTCTGGCAAATATTCTCAAACACCTCATGCGTTAGAGACAGGGATTGAGAGGACATTAAAACTCTGCTCAGAGAGTCTGCTTGGACATTGAGTTTTCCCCTTAAACATACATCTTTATAAGACAGTAAATGACTCTTAGAAAATAGCCCTACTTGGTTTGCTAGGGACCTCAGTTTCACAGACTTTGTTCCCCAGATGATTCACAAAAAAACTGCCAGCATATTGTTGAAATTCACTACAAATGGAAAACCTTTTATAAGTGGGAGAAAAAAAAAAAATAAGAGCATTAAGAATTGCCTTCAATTCCCTCCAATTTGAAGAATTCGGACTGTCCTGAATTGCCCACAGTCCACGAGTGGATACAGCTCTGTACCATGCACTCACAACCCACCACACTGGCATCTGTTATAATCACTTTTGGTGTTGACCCCTGAAGAGAACTCCCCTTGTCCAAGGATTGTGGATGCAAACACCACATCATCTCCTGTTTAATTCACTTCTTTCACAGGAATGATCTTGTTGAAATCCTGGAGTCCAGAATGTCTGCATGTGATAGACCATTGGGTGAAGGTGCACCATTTGGATCATAAAAATGCGAGCCGCCATATGACCCTGAAATATTAACCAAAACCTTGATGGATTCATGGAGGTTCCTTTATTCCATGCAGCTCCTGTAACAGGGATTTTATTTTGCCCCTTTCTACTGGGGTAAGAATACTCTGCGAATATCCACTTTGAAAGGGGCTCTTTTAAATGTCGAATTCTGTGAGGATGTCAGCTGCAACTTGTTCAAATTAAGAAGAGAACTGTTTCTTTAAGTAAAGTCTCATTGTCTTCAGTCTTTTCATTACCATCTGTGCGGTTGGTGCACAGAGTAGCAAATCATCCAGGAATGGATAAAATGCTTGACCCTGGAGATGTAACTCCACTATCAAAAGGTTCCACAACTTTTGTAAACACTCTTGGGGTAGTGTTTCACTCAAAAAGGGAACACCTGAAACTGATAATGTTGATTCCTGATACAAAATTGGAGATATGTCTGTTTCTTCACAATTGGTATATGAAAAAAAAAGTGTCCTGTCGAGCTGTTGTGATCGCTTCCTGTCTTTGCATCTTCCTAAATCAACAGGATTGTTCTTTAAATAGTCTTCATTTTTTATTTGTTCAGTACAGTCCATTGATTCACTATCTGTACGTCTATCATAGCTCTGACGTTTCCTGTTTGGTACCAGAAATATTATGGAACAAAAGCCCCTGTCCCAATTCCTACTTGGGGACTCAGATTTTCCCAATATTTTGAAGCATTGTCTGAACCACTTTCAATTAAGTGTTCCTTTTTAATCAACATCTTGGCCTTTCCATTGATCTTACCCCGGATTATGGAGGGAGACTTCTAAACTCTTTGTGATAGCCTTTGTGCTCAGTCTTCAGGACCTATGAATCTGAAGTAGACTTCTTCCACACCTGCAGAAAGTGCTTTATTCTCACTTCAAATGGTATTTGCTCTTCTTTCTCAGCATAATCACAAGTTCTGTCTTTCTGGAGACCCATGTCTATGTTTCTGGAGGTTTTTATCATGATAGGATTTTCCTTTAGACTTTTTAGATCTTGGAGTCATTTGTTGCCTTCTCGAAGGCTGATGCAAGGCCTTCTCCCTAAAACGTGCTGATTGCTGCTGCAGTATAAATAATGAAGAGTGTTTTTCTTCATTATACATTTTATGCAACTTTTCTTCTGCTTCTGCACCAAACAGTCTACTGGCCAGAAACAACATATTGAGAACCGAGGGTTTTTGTGCAGAATCTGCATGCCATTCCTTTAACAACAAATTTCTTTGTGTCAAATTCATGGCTCCACTGGCCAGTGCAGTCAATCTTACAGCATAAAAAGAAATGTCAGAAATGAACTCTACTTGTTTCTCCATTATTTCCATTAAGGCTGAGAATTCAGTGCCATTCTCCTCAGCCTTAAATAATTTCTTACATTCAGATGCAAGAGACTGTGCAGCATATGTGGTCATAGCCAAATTCATACAATTGTATGCTTTTTTTAGAGACATGCTTTTTTGTTTGATCCTTGAGGATGTATTCTTTACCCATTGATGATCTCCCAACCCAGCTACTCATCATTGTGCCAACACGTATAACATTTAGAAGCATCTCTTCAATTTTCTCCAAGGGGTAGAGTTTCGACATAAATCTTAGTATGGAAATGTTTCCTGGGTCTTTCCATTCCCGCTGTACCACATCCAAAACATGATCACGTATAAGTAAATCAGAGAAGGTTGCTTTTTGAAATGGCATTAAAACTACATCTTTGGGCTTTCTGCAATTCACCGTCTTCTCCATTTCTCCTTGAAGATGCAGTGTCAGAATGATGTTTTCCTGCTTTAGAGCTTTGGCGTGATTTACCTTGCTTTTTGGTCATAAAAACAGAGTTTTCACTAGAATGCTTTCAATTCAATTCCATTTTATTGATTTTGACCTCTTCGGAGATCTACAATCTAAAATGAATACAAAATCTATACATTTTTATAAAATCTGACAGACAGTATAGATAATTTCTTTAAAAAATAATGATGAAAAAGATTTAAAGAATTTATACAAATTGTAACAGACAAATTCATTTGGGGGTGATTTAATTAAGACAATCAGATTGTTAATAGTAGGTAGATTATATCTAAAACATATAGCTTGTAAAATACGATGCCTAGCTTCTACCAGTTCTTTGTTGGGACAAATATATAGCACATGGGCTAAATCCTGGACTCCTCCTCTACATAGTTTGCATAATCCCGTCTTATCGCTTGTGTCGCTCCAGTGTTTTGTATAGGCATTAGGGGCCTGGATACCATGTCGGTCGGAGTTGCCTCCGACTGACATCGTTTCAGGGAAGGAACCGCCCGACCATAGGTCGGCGGTTCCAACAACCCCATTAGGATGCGACCGAACATGGTGCTGTCGCAACTTCCATTTTTCAATAGGAGCATGTGCGGCAGGCTGAAGCTGCCCCCCAGCACAACCTCCCATTGAAAAATGGAAGTTTGTAAACATCCCTGCACCGTGTGGGGATGTATAGGGGGGGCACCATAGGTGCCCCCCCAGGCCCAAATGTGGAGGGTTAGGGGGAAAGGGGGCCCTGCTAGGAGCCCCCAAAGTCTGTTTCCTACAGCCAATCCATGTCAAAAGGCCGACATGGATTGGCTGTCGGAAACCGACATCATAATCCTGACAGCGGAAACACCGTCCTTAAGGGATTATAATCGCTTTCCGACTGAGCCAGTCGGAACCACGTCGAATTTCCCCGCCAATTTAAACTCCGACTGCCATCATCATAATACAGCGGTCAGACTTTAAACCTACGGTCGGAGGCTTTCTGACCAACATCACTAGAAAGCCAGGATACCTTTACTCGTCATGCGTGTCCTTAAAAGTGACAGCTCGTTTTTTGTCCTTAAAAGTGACAGTTCGTGCGCAGAAAATATGTGGACATGATGTATGTGTGGCAGCTCTAACCGGAGCCGAGTTGGGGGTGTGGCACAGGGTGTGTGTCAGAGCGTGAGACAGAGTTGAAGGCTGTGTTAGGTTAGCAGGGCATTTAGGTTATGTAAAGAAAAATGTGTCCCTAAATGTGTGCGCAAAAAAGTGCCTTCGTGTAAGAGGGAGATGTCTGGCCATGTTTAAAATGTGGGCTGCAGATCTGTGACAGATGGTGCCTGAGCAGGCAGCCCCAAGTCCCCCAACCCACGGCAGCATGGATGTCTAACACGATGGTTTGCGGTGCAGAGGTTTTTTTTCAAAAGTGTCTTTCTTTAGAAGCAGATGCTGCAATTTGAAATGCGACACAGCCGTAGCTGGTGGCAGAAAACTAACCATTAGGCTCACAAGTCACGACGTAAAAACACAAGAACAAAAGGACAGTTTCCCAGGTAAGGGCTCTGGCATGTAGGTGCCAATGTGATAAAGTGACAACAGTTGTGAGCAGAGCGAAGCTGAGAAGAGGAAAAAAACTAATCAGCCAGTCCCAAGCTTCCCACGAGACTCAAAAGGTATAGTACACTGGGGAGCTTATAAAATATCACCCCAGGGCAGGTCATGTACTGGTCATCCATCATATCCCTAAACTTCAGCCGGAGCCAGCCTTCCCAGGAGAATGAGTCCCAAGCACAGGTGATTATGCAGCTCTTCCCAAGACAGGGCTCAGGTCTGCTTAGCAGATGTCAAAATGATAATGGGCGCATCTAACAAACAAGGCCTCAGGTTAGAAAATGTACCATGGTCATCAGTCATGTCCCTAAACTACAGCCGGAGCCAGCCTTCCCAGGAGAGCGACCCTAAGCACCGGTGATTACCCAGCTCTTCCCACGACAGGCCGCAGGTTTAATTAACAGATGTCAAAATGTTAAAGTGGCATATGGCATAAGCTGTACAGCAGTCAGAAAATGTTCCCACCAATGGACCCCACTACATGGTTCTAAACCCTCCCCTCCATAAAGGGTGGTGACCTAATTAGCATGGCAGGACAAGTATAAAAAGCATACTTTAGGGCTCCAGCACAAACAGACATTTAAAAACCTCTTTTGGAACGCCTTGTTTGGACTGTTTGCTGCACAGACCTGCATCAGAAACTTAAGGCTACAATGGATCAGAGCAACTTCTCACAGATTGATGCATGCCTGCTACACGTTAATGGAGGTAAATAAGGGGGTACATTGTGACAGGCTTATGGGGGTTAAAGTATAGGGGCAATGCATTTAAGGTGAACCATTTAAGGTGAACAATGCTAGAGTTTTAAAATGGTACTTAGCACTATGTAGGATTGTGTTTACGCTGTTTTAATTAATGTTTAAAGCGGTGTGGCCTGCTGGTTAATGTGAATATTTTTAGAGGCACATGGGTTGGAATAATGTTGTAGTTTTAAATGTTACTTAATACAAAGGGGGCTTATATTTAATGTGAACAATGAGGCCGTTTTAAATGTATGCCGCCTTGACATTTTAAATAATGTTTAAAACATTAGGGGGTGTTGCTTAAGTTAATGTTGTGCCTTGAGGTGAAATGCGGCTGTAATTTTAAGTTTTTTAAACGGCGCTAAGCGCAAGGAGGACTGTATCCATGATGGTTTAATTAATGTTTAATGTTGGGGTGGTAGGATGTTTAATATGAATAATGCTGGAGGTGTTGAGGTGAAATGGGGTTGTAATTTTAAGGTTTTAAATTGAGCATAGGGCAAGAAGAACTGTATGTAATGTGAATACTGTGGATAGTTCTAAGGGGTGGATCCAGGACACCAGTCCTAGTGTTTTAAATACAGTGTAGAGCATTGTAGGCGTGCATTTAAAAGTGAATGCCACTAACGGTTTTGAGTATGCACAGGGCTATAGCCTTAAGAATTTTATAAGGTCTAGAAACATTTTACATGGTTCACTACTGCTTTAAGGGTCCCAGAGCCAGCAAAATAAACCAAATAAATTAACAATAAAAAACACTGTTTCAGTACTCACCCATGGCTATGTTGATGTCGATCTGGCTCTGGCACAGGCTGTGGATGCTCTCAGGTACTGTTGTTTGGCAGCTTATGCTTAAGGTCCACAAGTCCACTCGGGGTCCGGGCCCAGGTTGCCCAGAGGGTGGAATGTCAATGGTGGGGGAACAAAGTCCAAAGTAACGACGGGGTCCCTAGAACCCTCGGAGGATCTGGATGGGTTGTGAAGGGTGGTGAGGCACACGCTGTAGGGGGATAGGAGCCACCCAATGATTTTAATTAGACCCAGAACCTGTGATGTTACTTGCTGGGGGCTCTGGGGGTTTGTGGTAGGGAACGGTGGGGGCCAGGGTCCCAAAGCTTCTGTTGACTCCAGAGCCCAGCGGGGTTCCGTGCGGGTCTCTGGGGCCTGATGAGGGCAATACTGGTGTGGGCTTGAGGCCCAGGTTTTTATAAAATAAAGGCCCCAGAGCCCGCGGTGTTCTAGGCGGCGCTCCGGGTTGATGTGCGGCATAGGGCTCGCGGCCCCTGATGTAAACAACAAGCCCTCGAGCCCGCTTATCGAAGGCGCTGCTTGGGGCGTGTGGCAGGGTCCGTTGTGCAGGGCCAACCCCAGAGCCCCCGGAGATCCGGGCGCGCTCTGGGGTGCTGTGCGGCATGGGTCTCGCGGCCCCTGGGGTAAGCCGCTATCCCTCGAGCCCGTTGTCGAAGGCGCTGCTCGGGGCATGTGGCAGGGTCCGTTCTGCAGAGTCAACCCCAGAGCCCCCGGAGATCCGGGCGCGCTCTTGCAGCCTCGGCTGTAAGCAATAATGCCCACAGAGCCCGCTTACCTAGGTCACTGTTCTGTGGGCTGGGGTCGCTACAGCCTATTCCGGGGCCGCCGCGTGGTTTGTGATGGCGGCGCCGTCATGGCCGCAGGTATCTTCCTCTCCGTGTCTGCGAGGGCCGTCCCCACCCCTCCGTGACGTCAGGGGTGTCCCCGTGATGACGTCACGGAGGGGCGGGGCCTGCCCTCGCAAACACGGAGGGGGAAGCTCCCATGCGGCATGTATTCCTCCACTGGAATTGTGCCAAGGGATGGCGTTAAATAAAATAAAAGTGTATTTACAGCCGCAGGGACCATGTAGCAGCGTCCTTGCGGCTTTTATTTATTTTTTTTCTAAGGGGGGGGCGTTTTATATAGCGCAAACTCGACCTGAAGGTCTTGGAGCGCTTTTAGGAGCACCGTTTACGTTACATAAGCACACATTCATTTTAGGATGGTAGGGAGAGATTAAGGGAGGTACCCTGAATCACAGGATGTGGAGCAGGGTTTTTTCTCAGGCTTTTTGCTCTCCACAGCCAGCCCCTTTTAAATGTATGCTTTTTGCTCCACCCAGTCATCCCATTTAAATTGCATGCTTTTGCTCTCCCCAGACAACCCCTTTAAATGCATGCTTTTGCTCTCCCCAGTCAGCCCTTTTGAAATGTATGCTTTTGCTCTCACCAGTCATCCATTTTAAATGCATCCCAGAGTTTGTATACAACGTAAGTAAGGCATGACTCTAGGTGTATCATTTGTTACTTGCAGTTTATAAGTTAAAATCCTAATATAAAGCCCTGAATTATTAAAGGGTTCCAGAGAGCAGCTTGCACAATCCGTTATATAGATGTGTATAGGTTAATGTTGTACATGCGTTGGGGCTTGTGTGTAGGAATGAGGGGTTCTTATTAAAATTAAACTTCAAGGCAAGGGCTGTTTTCAATTTTGAATTTATGATTGGCGTTTTCTAAGGTGTATGTAACAAATTAATGCCGTGTTTATGAGGTGTAGTTTTAAAACAGCCTTTTTTTTTGGATCTAACCCCAAACACAGGACATCCCAGAAATAACCATCACAGACGCAGAAATGCTTACCATGCAGTCAGGTATATATTTTTAGAGTTGTATAGTTCTGAGTAGGTTTTGTACACCATTGTCTCAGAAGCTCTGCTTTTCTAATGGTATTCTCATGTATGTATGATTTTATAGATTATGATGCCGAGCTACAACTAGATCTTGACGAACTAGAGCAGTACCTGGTGGCTCAAAGCGCGTCGCTGAGTGTGCAGGATAACGCAGTTCTTTCAGGTAAATCAAAAATGCCATGGTTCTTTAAACTGTCTAAGACTTAGGCTATGTTAGACCAAAAACCACAGTGGGTAAATGTAGGAGGGCGCCTCAGAAGGGACTGCTAAGGCCGTGTTTATACCGCAAATGTGATTATTTTTTTCTTTGCAGGGCCCTCAGAGGCATGCACGGACGGTGCGGTTGTGCAAGAGGCGGCTCAGCGACCAAAAGAAAGGCCGTTGAAAAGGAAATCTTCAACAACTAAAGAGGGACGTGTGGCAAAGAAAGGAGCTGGGAAAAGACCTCTAACAGGTGTGTTTTTACAAAAGGGTGCGGAAAAAAAAAGAAGAAGGGGCCACCGCCATGTGGTACTGGTTGTATAAAGGTGGGATGTGTAGAAATTATTGTGGTGGGGTGTTTGTGGGTAGTGTAAACAGCTAATACAGGTTCCTTATTCTGTCTAATATATATATATTTTTTATGTTACATTCTAGGAGCCGCTCAAAAGAACACCGGAGAAGACAAGTGTAAGGCTAAGAGGTCGACGACGCCGTTAAGGGACATCACAAAGACAGTCCAGAACACTTTGTCTGCAGCAAAATGTGTGAGTAGGCGTGTACGCCAGGGCAAACTCTGTTCATACTACACCCACATACAACAGAGAGACGGCACAGCCGTGAAATGTCAAATCAAGCCCTCCTCCAACATGATGAACACGCCTACAGGAATGTCTATTCTGCACAGGGAAGGGGACAACAACAGAGACGTGTTTACAACCCCAGACACCGTAATGCCTGTTCTGTGTAAAAGCGATGCTACGTATCTGAACCCTCTCCAGGCCTCAAAAGGGGTTCTCATCTCAAACAAACCCACCCTTAAGAAGAAGCTGAGGGACCCGGAGCCCCAACCCTGTCCTTTAAACCTTAAGAAGATGCCGGTGGTCCCAGATTCCCAAACAATGCCTTTAAACCTCAAGAAGAAACCTGCGGTCCTTGAGCCCCAAACTACGCCTCTAGATCTCTCATTATAAAATGTTGTTACGCCTGTGAATGAACCCTCTACACCCATGATCTCTAAGGGGCCCGTGGCTGTGACGGCGGTTGCAGAAGATCTGGTACTGCCCCAACGCCCTAAAGTGAATCGGCTGTCAAGAAAATATCTTAAGAAGAAGCGGGGGGTCCCGGCGTTATAAGTAGAAGCAGTAGAAAGGCCCCTAATCAAGCCCATTACAACGCAGGACACCTCCCATACCCTGAAGCCCTCTATAGTTTCAAATAAACTAGCGGCACCGGTAGAGGGGCTCCCCCTAGACCAGCCCCCAAAGTTGGCTATAATCATTCCTGATGGGCTTAGGAACGCAATGTCTGAAAATGTTCAACCCTCAGGAACACCTTATAAAGGCAGCAGCGGGTGTCTCAAAACACTGACAGGGCTGGTAGACAGACTTGATAGACCCTCAGAAGCAGCGGGGTCTTCTAACACGTACAATGGGGATTTGCATACGGCAGTTAGACACTCACCCGAACACAACTCCGACAATTCCTTAGCAGCTAGGACCCTCGATTATTTCGACAACCATTTACACTCCCCGTGCCTTATGTCCCCTATTAACCCTCCAGGAGCGTACGACCCAACCACCCCAGCGTCGAGTGTAAACCCCACATCACCCCCATCAATATACGGCGATAACAGTACGGTCTGGGACGACTGGACAAATCAGGGCTTGGAGGATGTATTTAGTGAGGACCCTTCCACGGGCACCCAGGGGTGTTCGCATTCGGACCCGGTTTCTATGATCCCACCGGACCCTCAGTTACAGAATGATGTTGTGGCGGACGGGACTAGAGAGGGTCCAGGGGTGTTACAGGTCGTTATACAACCTAGCACTGTATTCATACCTAATCCGCCGCAATACGATTCTGTAAACCCAAAAGAGGTACTAGGGGCTCATGTGAAAGACATAAAGATGGCGGTCAGAAAGCTAAAACGCCAATCGAATGCCGCCACCTTAAAATTGGGGCTGGGTGGTAGCGACGACAGGGTCGGGGTGGAGGCGCAGCGGAAGATACTGCAAATGGTTGACCAATGTAAAAGGGTGATCCTCCAAACGTGTCAAGCAACTGTGTCCGACATATGGAGTATCCCGGCGTGACTAGACCGAAGCCGTTCCCTAACGAACCAACATGCCCCGGGTATTAATAAAAGTACGCACAAATCCAAATATAGCAGTAAGGTCCACACCGTACTGACAAAGTCCCTGCGCTTCTTACGCCTGCTCAAGCGTAAAAAGTACATGGAACCCCTCAAACAAAGTCATGCAGTTTCACAAACAGCGCCTGAATCACATACATCAGTACCATGCACCATGCATTACATAAGTTCAGAAGAGAAAATCCCGAGGGGTGTGCAATTGAAGGGCTCAAGGGGTAGAGCGCCAACACTCCAGCACCATGAACACACAGAAGGTCCGCGGGGTGGGTCTGTAGCAGAGGCCTCTATGACCACGTCGCCCACAGGCACAAACCACGCTGTTCAGATAGGCTGGGGTAGGCTACCTAGAAAAGCATGGTCCCGTAAAAAACAAAAGTGGGCTAATAGCGCTAAGCAGCGCAGGCTTTTAATAAGTAAACTAAAGAAAGCCAGAATATGCGCTACAAGGCGGCTTAAAAGACCCCCAGAGCCCTTGCTAAACCAGAATCCCCAAAATGATGCAGCAGCAAACTCTCCATTAAGTCAAATTCCTCAAGATGAGGATTCAGAGGGCTTGTTTTTAGAGAGCGTTAGAAGCTACAGTCGTACTGTAGAGAGATTTAACGCTACAGAACACTACGAGGAGTTTAGGTTTATTAACCTTCACCAGATAAGGTCCTCCGATCATGGGGTTTTAGCCATACATCAGGCTGTGCAAACACTCATAGAAAGGTTGTTACGCGATGTGGGTCCTAATGATTTTTTCCAACTACGTTTCTAGGGGCAGGGTTTTGACAGTCCTTTGTTCACCAAACGAAAGTCCCGCGATGTGTTTGACGCCATGGAATTTTTAGAAAACCTCGCGAGGCTTTTACAGAGTAAGGCTGAACTAGTCGCCTATGGCACTTTCAGAGTCATATCCCTCATTGTACGGGGTCGTGAGGGGGGTGTTTCCAGGCCTTTAAAGAGCATCCTATACAGCAAGATAATTGGTAAGAAACAACGTTGGCTGCTCAACTTTAACAACGGTGCAGCCAACACCTGTCTGGCGGCCAGCATCGTGGGGTTGCTGATGGGGCGCAACACCACCGACGCTGTCATCCTGTCTAGAGCGGCTGAAGCCCATGAGGTTCTTGAAATACCTCCAGACCGCATGGTCGGCTCTGGCGACATAAGTCTTTTTGAGAACTATTTCGCCATTACGGTGAAAGTTCTTTATCACAGCGGTTCTTGGAAGTACTTTACAACCGGGGAACGTGTGAAAAACAAGACTGTATACATCCTTCACCACGAAAATCACTTTTACGGTATCTTGAACCTTAAAAGTTTTCTGGGAGTCAAGTATGTGTGCACACATTGCGACCACATATACAACACAAAGGCACATCATCAGTGTGAAATGCACTGTAAGATGTGCCAGAGGGACGGTTGCGTCGTAGATGCCTCCTTGAAGGTGAGGTGCCGCAACTGTAAGATGTTTTGTCGCTCGCAAGCCTGCTTGAGCATACACCGCAAAGCTGTTAAATGCATCCCTAAAATGGACTGCAGAGAGTGCGGCCGGTATGTGGCGACAGATCACAAATGCAAAGGCATGAAATGCCCAAGGTGTCAGACTCCATGTAGGGTGGGAATTGTACACCGGTGTTACATGGCTAAACGCAGACCCCAGACCAAAACCGAAGACTACATAGTGTTTGATATAGAGTGCACACAAGAGACGGGGGTACACCAGCCTAACTATATTTACGCACACCATCTAACTTCCGATGACAGCTGGGAGTTTGAGGGACGAACGTGCGTTGGTGATTTCATTAATACATTCATTCAATCCAAATTCAAAGGGTATACCATGCTGGCCCATAACTCAAAAGCATACAACTCATTCTTTATTTTACAAAATATGATTCGTGAAAAGGTACAAGTAGAACTCGTCACTCAAGGTTCCAAGCTGATGTTGTTAATGGCTGGCCAGTTACAAATAAGGTTCATAGACACCCTGAATTTCCTACCCATGAAATTGAGCAAGCTGCCAAAAGCCTTTGGTTTCCCTGGGTGTAAATGTTATTTTCCACACTTTTTTAACACCTGGGCGAACCAGAATTGTGGGGCCCATGCCGCCTCCGGACAGCTACGGGGTTGAATATATGATGCCTTCTGAGAAAGAGAGCTTTCTACAATGGTACTCTGAAAACCGTGAAAAGGAGTTTCATTTTCAAACCGAGTTGAAAGCTTATTGTCAGGCGGATGTAATGATCCTACGACAAGCATGCAACCTCTTCAGAGTTGTTGTGGTGTCTATGACTAAGAAAGTCAGGGTCTTGAAACCCAAGACACCTCAAATGACTAAGAAAGTCAGGGTCTTGAAATCCAAGACGCCTCAAATGACAATGACGGTCGAATACATAGACCCTTTTCAAAGCATCACGTTGGCCTCCATGTGTATGTCCATCTACAAACACATGTTTTTAAGACCAAAAAGTATCGCTCTAGTGCCGCCAGACCTCTATAACGGTAAACAGAAACGTTATTCAACCCCGTCTATCCAATGGCTCATGTACGTCTCTGAGAAGGAAGACATACATATTCAACACACCTTACAGGGTGGTGAATACCGCCTGGGTCCCTATTACCTGGATGGGTACGCTGTAATTAAGGGAGTGCCGACAGCCTTTGAATACAACAGCTGTTTTTACCACGGCTGCCCTCAGTGTTACAAACCCCACGAGTTTAACAGACTGATGGGTGCCAAATTTGAGCACTTACACAGACGTACTCTGATGAGGGCCC
Source organism: Calotriton arnoldi (assembly GCA_963921515.1). Taxonomy (NCBI): domain Eukaryota; kingdom Metazoa; phylum Chordata; class Amphibia; order Caudata; family Salamandridae; genus Calotriton; species Calotriton arnoldi. The sequence goes on along the minus strand of CAWUFW010001843.1, from coordinate 378,746 downwards.
AGTATGTTGAAAAATGCGGCTTTGCTATGAGAGTCCTATGGGAGCATGAGTGGTTAGATATGCTAACAACCGACACAGAGCTCAGCTCTTTCCTTCAGAGTCGTGATTTACCACAACCTCTGGAGCCCCGCGATGCCTTATTCGGGGGTCGTACAAATGCCATACAACTGTACAGGGCCGTTGGTGAGGGTGAGAAAATACACTACTATGATTTCACCAGTCTGTACCCATTTGTGAACAAAATGAAGGTATACCCCTTAGGACACCCCACCATCATATATAGAGACTTTAAGCCCCTTTCCGAATACTTTGGGCTAGTCAAATGCGAAATCTATCCGCCAAGGCATCTTTACTTTCCAGTGTTACCATACAGAGTCGATGGTAAGCTGATGTTCCCCCTCTGTCGAACATGCGCAGTGTTTAAAGAGGTTGGTGGTTGTAGTCACACCGAAGAACAAAGGATGCTCACAGGGACCTGGTGTAGCATCGAGGTCCAAGCTGCCTTAGAGAAAGGCTACAGACTCGGGAGAGTACACGAGGTGTGGCATTTTAAGAGGACCACGACACGCCTCTTTTCACGCTACATTAATTTGTTTCTCAGAGACAAACAGGAGGCCTCAGGATATCCCGAATGGTGTACTAGTCAAGATGCAAAGCAGAAATACATCGATGACTACCACGCTCATGAGGGTATACGTTTACGACCGCATTTGATAGAGGGCAACCCTGCCCGCCGACAGTTAGCCAAACTCTGCCTCAACTCCTTATGGGGAAAATTCGCACAGCGTACAAACATGTCAAATACAACCTTATTAACAGATCCTGACAAACTGTTTAAGTACCTTTTTGCCCCTTGTTACGAGGTGTCCAGCTGCGAGTTTATCGATGACGAGACCGCAGCTGTGTGTTGGAAATACACAAAAGAGTACCCCACAACGTGTAACAACATAAACATCTTCATAGCCTGCTTCACTACAGCCCACGCCCGTCTAGAGCTTCACGGGGTTATGGATAAACTCCAGGACCGCTGTTTGTATCACGATACAGACTCTGTGATTTTTCTGAGTAAACCGGGGGATGAAGATCCTCCTCTTGGGGATTATCTAGGTAATTTGACCAGCGAACTCAATAAGGATGAACATATAATAGAATTTACCTCATCCGGACCCAAGACCTACTTCTACAAAACAAACAACAATAAGGTGTGCATGAAGGTCAAAAGGTATAACATTAAATGTCAGCAACACCCTAAAAATCAATTTTGACAGTCTGAAGGATCTGGTGCACGAATACTCTGCATCGGACGCCCGTAAAAATGATAAAACCATAGTTGTGAATCAGCCCTGCATAGTCAGATCCAAAAAGAAGTGGGAAATTACAACACAGCCCCTACATAAAACCTTACGTGTTGTTTTTGACAAAAGGGTCCCGACTACGGACTATAAAACACTGCCGTACGGTTATTAGATGCATTAGAGAGGTCAACACCGCACTATGGACACCAGATTACAGCATCCGTTCTCCTGCGTGTTAGCAGGGCCCTCAAACTGCGGCAAAAGCTACTTTATAAAAAAGCTCTTAGAAAATGCTGCCGGTGCTTTATCCCAAACACCTAATAACATTGTATGGCTTTATTCGTGCTGGCAAGATCTTTATACCGACCTGTCCCGCAGCTTCCCACAGATCAGATTTATAGAAGGTATACCTGATAATCTCAACGACGATGAGCTGCTGCCCCCGACCCTTGTAAACATGGTAATTGTCGATGACCTTATGCGTGAAGGTGGCGACCATCCTGAGTTAGAGAGAGCTTTTACTCAATATTCACACCATCGCAACCTAAGCATATGCTACATTGTGCAGAACTTGTTTTACAAGGGTAAGAACAGTCGCTCTGTAGCTCTCAACGCCTCATACCTTGTTTTATTTAAAACCCCCGTGACAAACAACAAATATCCATCATAGCTAAACAGATGTACCCGGGAAACACTCACTTCTTCATGGAGGCCTTTAACGACGCTACAGCAAAACCCCACGGCTACCTGCTGGTCGACTTAAAAAATAATACTCTAGAAGACTACAGACTGAGGGCTGATATTTTTCCCCCTGATCTCCCCGTTGCTTACACTCCAAAGACCAAGTCCTGAGCCTATATAAAGTCGCGCTGAAGACCTTTAGAGACATTTGCAGTCCGACCCTTAAAACACCCTGTGTTGACCATGTCTGACCGCCTACGCCGCAATTTAGCGCTCCTGAAAATGCTGGTTACAGCCAGTCCCCAGCACAGAAAGGCCATCCTCTGCGCTGCTTCTGACGATTTAGTGGCGGCCATTTCAGAAATAGCCCTAAACACCCTAAAAGGTAACGTCCCTATATCAAAGAGCCAGTTACAGGTGTTGAAGAAGAAGCGACATCTTATCAAGAAGCTCAGTAATAAAAGGGTCTCACTCATTACCAAGAAGAAACTGGTGAAACAGTCTGGGGGTTTTATAGGCTCTTTGCTGGGCATAGCTATACCCATAATTACAAGCCTCCTCTCGGGCCGGTGATGGAGCATGCCGCAAAGATGTATTTGGTTCCTAGACAACAGTTGGAGCAGCTGGGCTCTTCTGCGGACAAGGCCTGGGATATACGGCGAAATGAGACTCTACGACTGGATGCTGAAATTAAAGACATTTTGAACCGGACTGATCTAAGCCCGTACGACAAAGCTACCCTTTACACCAGCACCCTTAAAAATTTTCCAAGCTACTACAAGCAGTGGGATACCGAAAAAAATAAGCTAACTATATGCCCCGGACTCTGAACAGCCAGCAACGCCGGCGCCTGCTCCGCAATCCCAGCAGCCGCAACCGACCCAGGCCCCGCCCTCGGATATCTTTGTTGACGACCTCCTAAAAAATATAAGTCAGAGGCACAGGGGGGCAGCGCAAATGTTGATGAGTAAACTCGCCGCTTCTAAAGACCTAACAGCGTGGAATGAACGCAGCGAATTTCTCTACAAGGGGCAGCCGGTTGTTGGTTCACACATGTACGATCTAGTCAAAGGTCTCACACACCCCAAAACCCTAACGCAGCAAAATGCTCCTAGAGGATGGGATCAGTTTCTGCGAGCCGCCGCTGAACTCAACATCCCTTCCACCCTCGTGGGTAATAACGATCACCGTAGTATGCTTGAAAGTTTGAAGGCACCCTTCCCTCCATCGCCAGCCGCCTCCGACGCCCCACGACTATCCCCCTCTTGGAGCACCCCACTTGCGCCGGCTGTACAGACAAAAAGGACACTGCCAAAATCCCATACGTGGATTAATCCTTAATGTTTCTACAGACTTTTTGAATAACTGTGCCTATTACGTGTATAACCGTGTCTGATTTTTCTTCATATATTTCTCTAGTAATGGATGTCGTTGTAATGCGCACCCTACATAACTGTTTGTAATAAACACTTTTATAACTTTTCAACCAGTCTCACTCGTCTTTTAAAACATTTTAATTATGTTGTATGTGGCAGCATAGAAATACAGAGTCTGAATGCTTGTTTTAAAAATGCCTTTATTTTAAACGTTCATCATTAAACATACACCCGTTACAGGCCCTTACAATTTTGACAAACATTATATTCTGTTTTCACAGGTCTGACCGAGGCCCTTGTGTTTTCTTTTACATATTTCACAACTAGACTGTCATTGTTAACAAGGTCACTCGAATATAGATTTAAGAAATTTCTAAACGTCACACCCTCCGACATTTTACTGATAAAATAAATACAGTGTTCCCCGCATGTGATGGCTAACGAATCCTGGACCCTTAGCTTGTTATACTCAACCCTCGCTGCAGCTTTTTTCACAAACTTGAATATGGGCTGTGTATAGATACTGTGCTCAGGGAACTCGGCTGTACTGTCAAACACTGTAACCTTGTCACTATCTATAAACACGGCCGCCCAGTGTGTTCCACCCTTGTAATGTGGATCTGTGTTAAAGACTAGGGTGTGCGGTCTTTCCGGCCCTATTTCGGCTGGTAGCTCATCGCTAGGGAAAACACCTAAAAAGTATTTCCTAGCGTATTTATGCCTGCTTAAGAAGTCCCGTATCTGCACAGTGTCCATTTCACAAATGTTTTAATGATAGTCAAACAAAATCTGTCTGGCGTGGTTGATCTGAATGATGCTGTCGAATACCGAGAATACGACCATGTTCACATTCGCAGGTAGCGGATTACTAAATCGTATTTCAGCTTTTAGATTGCCGTTTTTGACCAGGTTGTAGTGATCGCCGTCTTCCATGTCGGGAGTCAGGTCGAATGCGAACAGCATGTATCCGGCCCCATAGCCTTCTCTTGACACGGCTACCCCACAGTCCCGTAGATGCTCCCCGGTTATCAAAACCAGCCCCTGATATTCCCTGATGTAGTTGGAGGTTATAAAACTGGGTGTGTATGGTTTTGCAGGAATCACAGTACCCTCGTGGACCAGAGCAGCGTAGTTGATGTTGTAGTGCTTAAAATTGAAGGGATTTGAGGTGTAGACGCCGCTAAAAGCTGTATTGTCCACAAATCCGATGATGATAAGCTTGGGTAGTTGTCCCATAAATAAATTCTGTTGCTGAGTTAATCGGGTACCGGCTGGGATGCTGAATACCTTCAGAGCTACTCTTTCCACAACGTACTTGGCGTTTGATATTTCCAAAGCGTCGGCGTGAGCTAGTCTGACGCTCGGGGACACTTTCACCCTCTTTACAGACTCGCTGACAGTATGTCCACCTTGTACTGGTCCGCATCCCAGCTGAGACAGAATGAGTCCTTGTTGTGAGTGAGCTTGATCTTAAGATCAATTCTGTTGATGAGCAGTTTATCTTGGAAGAAGAGGTCTGAATGTATGCGGCCCAGGAGGTCAAAGTGGTGACTGCCCGCTGCAAAACTTGCTCTTTTTACAAAACCCCGATTGTCACCGTCCAGCTCCTTGGCTTCAAAGTGGCCATATGTGTCCTTGTAGAAGAGCCCCGCTGAAAGCTGCGTGTCGAGGGCGTCGCTACTGTAATTTAGAATGCTCTCGAGGTAGGCTCTGTAGGCGTACATGTTATCGCTCTGTGTGATGAGACGATCGCCCAGGGTGATGTCCACCTGATTAAACAAGGTTGCTAGGGGGTAAGCGATTGTCGCCACTTTAGCGTCTGCTGCTATGTCGGAACCATCCGCATTTACGATTTTACACATGAGATGGAGTAGCGTGTTGTTGAGATCCAAATACATATCCGTGGACCCTGATACATAAAACTCTATAGGGGCCAGAGGCGTCAAAGCGGCTAAAGGCGATACCTCCATGAAGAAGCTGTTTTCGATGCTTGTCTGCGTGGGCTTTAGAGTAAACAAGTCTAACTCGGATTTGGCGCACTCGCCCGATGCACAATGTACGAAGGCCATACTTTAGTTTGCGCCGCTTTAAAAGATATTTACTTTAGAGGCGGTTCTCTACTTCTTCGAAGCTCTCTTCCGTCTTGGGGTTTTTCTTTTCTGAGCGTGCTTTGAAGAACTCCTCCTTTTTTATAGGGGGCAGGCGGTCCTCTGCGTCTCGAAGCGCGGCGCTTCCTTTTAACAACGGCGCGAGGTCTGTACACCAAACCAGCGGCTGCTTGTTCATGCATTCGGCCACCGCCGAAGTAACAGACCCTACCACGTCCTGGGCAATGTTCGTAGCCGCCGCTTTAACATGCGGTTTTGCAATTTCATAGCCTTTTCTCAAGAAGGGCATCGCTCTTCTAAACAGACTGTGGAAGAAACCTCCTAGACCAGCCCCGTACATAACCGGGGACCCTTGAAAGTACGGCGGGCCTCCATATCCGGCCTGGTTTCGGTAATAGTCCCTGTACATAGACGGGTCCCCGTATGTTTTCACAACCACCATGATGCCTGCTTAATAGCCTCTGTCGCGTCTCGGTCTTAAATGAAGCTTAACAATACCTTTCCCGTATTTAAAGGACACCAGGACGGACTGATCATCGAAGATCATAATTGAAATAGTGTCAAAATGGTTTTTAGAAACTGCGACGTAGTCGGGTTTGTTGAATTGAATATTGACCATCGTATTATTTTCGCCCTGTACATGGACCCATCTTAACAGCGGCGAGTAACTATCGCCGATCCTCTGGGCCTCTACAATATCGCTATACACATAGAGCGTGTAGAACCCCGCGTTAATATCGGGGCACGTGTGATCCTGTTCGATCGGACTTTTCGCATTCTGTACTGTGCCTAAAACTCTTCTTAATTTACCAAAGCAGTTAAACGCCGTGGTGCGATTAGGGGTTTTAAGAAACACCTTCTTTCTGACGTTATCTAGCGACAGATGAGTATTCGTATATGTTTCGATGCTGCCTATGGCTTGGTTGATGGCGTCGACATCACTTGAAACGGTTGGGTAGTAGCCGTATGGGATGCTCTCGTGCATGCTCACAGGGTCCTGCTCACGCTTTATGTAAAATTTAGCCTCGCTCTGTGTAAATGTATTCCAGGTTCTAGGGTATTGGATCATGGTTAGGGCTACCTCCCAATCCCCTTTCAGGTCCACAGGCTTAGCCAATTTCACGGTATAATTAGAAATCTGGTTGTCGGGGAACGTGCCTTTAGAAGCGTTGGACGGAAGGGTGATATAAAAGGGCGTTGTCTCCATCTTAACAGCAGCTTTTAGAGAGTCCTCAGCTCACACACCCTTGAGGGAGCTGGCCAACACCCAACTGTTAAATTTCTCCAGCCAGCCCCGCCATTTCATACATGCCTTGCTATTAGCACCTCTACCTTTCCAGAATCTTTTCAACCCTATACACCCTGTGCGGATCGTCGGGTATCCTTTGTAACTCTTCCTTGTAAAAGACCCCCCCCCGACACCTCTTCCCCATCGTAGTCCTTTAACCTGTAAATATACAGCCCTTCTTTAAGCTCCACACTTTCCACTATAAATATTTCGTCGCTAAAAGTCTGTTGGTAGCCCTTCGTAAAGACACCTTTCAATTTTGAAATCCTTACGTGATCACCTTTTTTAAAAATAGGCTTCTTTACCTTTGTAGCGAAATTACGCCCGTACACCATTCTCCAAACAGATAAAGAATTACTAGGAGTTACCTCTACGGGCGCTGTTTTGATGGTCCTATTATAAGTGGAATTATATACAGCTAAAAAAGCCTGTAGAACATCGACGTATCTGTAGGTGTTGTGGGCAGTAAAATACCTCTACATCTTAGACTTTAAATTTAAAGTTCTGTTAAACCGCTCTACAACCGCTGCTTTAACATCTGTGTGCGTTACAAAATGTTGATTCCCGTGGTGCTTTAATAATTTCTGCAATGTCTTGTTTAAGAATTCTTTACCGGCGTCTGTTTGTAGTTTTTGAGGAATTCGGCCCTTCTTGAAGATGGCTTTAAAAGCGTCCGTGACGCTAGCCCCACTTTTATCGCGTAGTGCTTCTGCGTAAGCGTACTTGGACAAGACGTCTATGATGGTTAATATATAACGAGCGTCGCTGTTATGTTTTGCTATATCTTGAAGGCTGATAATATCCGCCTGCCATTGATAATCTATTTGCGCATTAACGATTGTAGGGCGCCTCTTAAAGCATCTTCTGGCGGGTTTATGGAGTGAATACGCCTCCTCTACTGATAACCAGGTCTTCACCAGGTCTCTGCTTACAGGTTCGTTTTCATCTACAGCCCTTCTATACAGAGCTTCGGCGCTTCCCAAGCTGCCAACTCCACTTGTATCATAATAAAGTTTTCTTAACAGGGCCCTCGGCATGTTATCATCCGCTACACCGCAGGCAATGAATGACACTTGATTTGTGTAAGGACATTTTATTAAAAATAAAGAATATTAACAAAACAAACAGAAGGTACTTTACATTTTCATAGTAAGCGCCGTAAGGACGGATTAACACATAGCCACCTTACGGCGCAACATTCTACTATTTTGTTCTAAATACACGCTATCATGTAACGCTAAATAAGTCCTTATTTAAAATAGTCTTCGGGGGCCAAAGACCCTATTTTTCTAATATAGATTACACATACGTCTTTCTACGAGTCTTTCTATCATCTTTCTATCAAAAGCTGTGCACATACCCTGCATACATGGTAGTTTTAAGCTCGAGTCATGGGCGTATCGGATCTCATTGAGTGCCACTGACAAGATCCTCACCATCTCAGGGTGGACATTTTTCTTTTCAGTGTACAGCCCGTACACCACCCTTATCAGTTTATACACCTTGTACGGGTCTAACAAACTACAAATATATTATATTGTTCTTGTTCTGTATGATTCGCACAAACATTCGTGCACCGCCTGCTGAGGATTGTTCATTTGATGTCCGGGACAAAGGCTGTAATAGTCATGCTTGACACAGTTTAGTACCACCGCAGCGGCGAAACCCCCAACACATTGCCTGGCCATGTCGGACAATCCTGGATCTTCCTTTTCACGCGCGCCATTCTTAGAGCCGCATACACACTTGTCGCACCCATCACTGTTTTGGCATGTGGAACTTTCAGCCTGTTTTGAACACCACAGACAATTGAAAATTACATTGCTCGCTTTTGCAGGCCTCCACTCTGCCACAGGCCTTTTTGGGGTTGCTCTCTAGGGTTCAAAAGAAGAAAGATTGACAGTCCGTTAGTTGAAGAAATAAAATACATCATTATGTAACTGTCTGCTCATAACATTTTCTTACTAACCTCCGCATTTTCACCGCCCTCTGCGGCGGCTCTGAAATCTTGAGAGTCGCTAATGTCCTGCGATGCCCCATCATCTTCGACGCTTGTACCCGGCTGTTGCACAACGACCTTCTCAGGAGCCGTATCCTCCTGAAGGACCATGTCTTCATAGACGGGTGTGTTAAGAGGTGCTACAGCTTCTTCGCCATAGCGCATTATGAAGTAGGTGCATCCAGCTGGGGTTGCTCTCTAGGGGTCAAAAAGAAGAAAGATTGACAGTCCGGTAGTTGAATAAATAAAATACATCATTATGTAACTGTCTGCTTATAACGTTTTTACTAACCTCAGCATTTTCACCGACCTCTGTGGTGGCTCTAAAATCTTGAGAGTCGCTAATGTCCTGCGATGCCCCATCATCTTCGACGCTTGTACCCAGCTGTTGCACAACGACCTTCTCAGGAGCCGTATCCTCCTGAAAGCCCATGTCTTCTTAGACGGGTGTGTTAGGAGGTGCTACAGCTTCTTCATCTTCCTCCATGTCCACGAAACTGAGGCCAGCATACACGCTGCCACTACATGAGCCCTCACTCTCGCTGCTGTCGCCCTTAATCGGGGACATCCGGTATATGCAATCCTTGAGACTGAGTGTTTCCACACGCCGACAAAGGTCATTGCCAAAACCAGTAACGTTGCAACCCATATCCTTCGGTGTTTCTTGTTGAGCATTCTCGTCCATTACCAGGGGTGTTAAGCTGCGGTAATATCTATTGATAGTGGGCTGGGAGCCACCCAACATGGTCCTTTTCATGAGCGGGCTGTATCTCTTCATTTTGCTATGGGCACCTTTTAGTATTCAGCCGTCTGCTTGCTGTACATGGCTCTTATGGAGGCCTTATATGTATCCTAAACAGCCCCTAAAAGGGGCGTGCGCCTCTACACCACAACATGGGCCATCCTCCGTCATAGGGCTCTGGTTCGCTGCTGTCTCCAAAAACAGCCCCCACCCTATGGCAGGCCGCCCTTGGGGCAAGTGGTCACCTACATCCATCACGAGGGTTTGGAACCTGTCACTTTTAAGGACACGTCGAGGGGGGCGTGGCACCTGTCACTTTTAAGGACACGGCGAGGGGGCGTGGCACCTGTCACTTTTAAGGACACAGTGAGGGGGGCGTGGCACCTGTCACTTTTAAGGACACGGCGAGGGGGGCGTGGCACCTGTCACTTTTAAGGACACGCATGACGAGTAAAGGTATCCTGGCTTTCTACTAACATCGTAATCAGGCCCTTAGTGGTAAAATCCCTAGACGAATCATAATTAAGGGTGAGCGGTAAACTCCGCTCTGCCCACGGAGTTTTGCTCATTCTGCGCTCCGCTTAGAGCACGAAGTTCAGCAAAAAACTCCGGCGACGCTGCGTAGCGTAGTTTATCGGCGCTCGCGGCTCACATAACCCCATTGCATGCACACACTGGGACGTCCTACCCAGCCAATCAGGAATGTTTTTCTATTTGCACTTTTTAGTGTCCTTTTGAATCGCTGCCGTCAGCCAATCCCACCATCCGTTGCTTGCTGACATCACTAACTAGCCAGTTCCCTCCCGCTGAAGAAAGCTTTGGTGTCAGTCAATAAAATGGAGGCTGGTTCCTCGCCTTGGGGATTATCGCACTGCTTCTTCCACTGGGTCCTCAATGTTGATATGTAACAACAAGCAGCAGAAAGTGAAGTCACTACCCAGTAAGGTATGGGTTGGGGCGGGGGATGGGCAGAGTCAAGTTTGTGTAGCGTAAAAGTTAAACATGTCTGTTCTGTTATTTTTTTTTTTTAATCGCCTTTTCCAAAGAAACAAACCTTGAGTGCGACCGAGAAAAGATCTGTAAAGCAAATAGATTGTCACTGTGCTTAAAAAAAAAATGTTCTGTATAATGCCGCTGTTCAGAGAATTGAGGTCTTTGTCGCGAAGCTTGATGGGGATTGTCAAACAATTCCTTGTGAAGCACTAGGCAGGCACGTTGTTTTGTACTTTGTGAGTTGTTTGGTTCACTGTGCGTGTTTGGTTCTCTGTTAGGACAAATATGTTATTTGGAATTGGTAGGGGGTACAGTAGATTTTGCTTTTACGTGGCACAAAATTATTTTAAAATATAAAGGGATTTTAACAGCGCAAGTGAATCTTCAAACACTTGACAGAGTGGGAGGTGGTCTCCCCGATGAGTTTCCGAACCGGACCGTCACAGAAATATCCCTAAATATATTTAAGTATTGCTATTTAACATTGCTGGCAACTAGGAATCGAATTACCGCAAATATCACAAAAAACACGCATTTCCGTTAAAACTCATTTATTTTGCGATAATTTACTCGAAATAGACCCCAAAAGAGAAAAGACATTCTGTTTTTATTGTGTAAAATCAGAGTGAAAGACTCAAAACTCAAATGGAAAACACTAAGGAGGACAGGAAATACTTTATGGGGGTGATTATTATACATTTTAAGTACTTTTACACAATTGTACCCATGAAATGAAGTTTACGAACGCGAGCCGCCAGGCATTTGTTTGCTTTAAAAAAATAAAATAATAATACGGTCTTGTTTCCTGTATTCTTATTTATGATCGAAATGAAAACTAACATATTTTTGAGCAAAGTTGAACTGCGCTGTTTCGGGCAAATAAATGCTAATGACGTCACTATTTGTAGTAGCATAGCAAAGCAATCCTATCCAATTATCTCGGTTGTGTTCAACATGCACGTAGTGTGTGGCTGCCTGCAGTCCATGTGATATTTTAAACATTTGAAATGAAGGATTTCACAGTGTGGGCCCTCCTTGATCAGTAAAACCCAGGTTGCTGGGAATCGATCAGTTAGTTAATCGCTTTCTGCAAAAGTGGCGAGGAATGTCACACTTTTTTATTTTAAACTTTGAACTGCGAAGCTTGCCCACCTTCAATTACCTTGAAATCTGCATTTCCTTCACTCTGTGCTGCATCAACAAGAGTGCAAAGTCTAGCAACCATAGGGCAAACACCCTGTGCAGGAGACAGGGGCACTTGAGCTAAAAGAGTAATGCCCTGCTGCCTATCCTCTCTCCGCAACAACACTTTTCAGTTCAAAGCAGTTCATTGCCATTAGTGAACACCGAGCTTCCCAGAGAGACATGTTGAGTAGCTCAAAGCACCGACACACTCTTCTCAATCAAAGCAGTGTGTCACACGAGCCGTCTCGGCAATGCAATGAATGCATGGGGACTACTCCGCCCACTTGCGGAGCTCCGTGGAATTTGACAGAGTTTTTCAGCAACTCCGCGGAATTCCGTGGAGTGCAACTCCGCCCAGGGTTAATCATAATGATGCAGCATCGAACGCTATGCTCTACAGTGTATGTCAAGTATTTTTGGTAATTTTTATACTCTAGGGTGGCTATATAAGGCCTAGTGTGTGATATTTGAGAACAATGTGCCATGTCTAGGTCAAAACTTAGTGGTAGGGTCATGTTTTAAAAAAAAATAACTTCAAATGACTGTAAGAATGTTGTAGTGAATTGAAAGTGCTCTAGAGCTGTTGTGGTATTTTTAATAAAGGTATAATGGCTTGTTCAGACCTTAAACATTTTGTGCTTTAAGAGGACTCTTAAAGAGCCTTTTTCCGCATGCAATACATTATACGTCCATCTAATTACGTTGGCCAAAGCTCTAAAATAGGCACTAGCTATAGAAGCTCTAGACGAAGTGCTTGAACCGGTGTAGCTTGGCTTATTGCAGTTATTTTGTGGAGTAATTTCCCTTCATTCCTATTCAGAATATGCCATTTGTTTATGGAAACGTATTCTAATGCATATGACAAGGTAGAGGGAGTTTTATCTTTTATTACAGGCAGTGAGAAAGAGGGAAAATACTCAGTATTTGTGTGCATCCCTGGGAGAGTACCTATAAGTGTGGATCACAATTTACTCTCTCAGACATTGTGCTGTGCCCAGTCTTTTCATAAATATTGTGCGGTTTCTCAATTTTCTAAAGGCCATGGCATCCTCCTAGATAGAGAAAACTATAGTTGGTATTTTAAAATCAATTGGATGATAAAGATGCTCATTAGTTTGTACTCCAAAATGGGTGGACTTGTACAGAGTAGACGGTTATACCGCACAAGCCACGACAAAGGAATGCAGACCACCTCCATGCAGTGCTCTGTGACTCAGCCTTATGATTACTGCAAGGGTCACTGGCCACAACTGAAACTCTTTGCGTCCCTGGTTAGGTATCTTCCACCACCTCCTCGGGGCTCACCACATAGTCACCAGTCTTGTAAGGCTGCGGCATCCAGCGCAATGTTACCTTCTTCGATTACCTTTGGCTGCCTGCCCTTAAGGAACCGATTAGCACAGCTGCCGCCACCGCAGTCACAAGGGGCCCACGCGGGAGGGGGAAATAGGTTAAGTCTCTCCTTTTCTGTCTTGGTCGAAGTTTGCGGACATCCTGGGGTCTGTTGGCCACGTCCTTTGGTCCTGCGGCTGTGCTACAATGGCGCTCCGACATCTTTGACAATTTCGGCGCATCTCGTGACCTCAAGTGGATTGCGAGGAGAGCAATGTGGTGTCACTAGAGAGAGTGTGCAAGTGGGACACACCGAGACTCGCCTGCAAGCCGCACCCAGTACCAACCGGGTCGTCTCTGCAGTGGTCTCAGGGCTCATGCTCTTTGCACCCAACTAAGGCCTCAGCGCTTGCGCTGGATCTGCCGTCCTCTACTTCCCCTGGGTAGGGGGAGAGTGAAAATGGCCACTGATGACTGCCACGGGCTCCACTGTCATTCGCTGGCCACGCTCGCCGTTCCACGTCTCAGCATCTCAACTTCTCAATGCCACAGGAGACGATAAAGATTGAGCGCTTCGAAGGTGCAGGTAAAAGGCCTAGCCGACTGTTCAGCGGGGTTTGGGACATATGTGCAAAAAGATAAGAACAAAAGATCAGATACATCACACATCTTCCTGATTTAGGGTGCAATCTAGAAGTCTGATCACGCAGTACTTGGCAGGATCATTCCAAATGGCAATAGGTTAGACTCAAAAGGCAATAGGTTAGACCACATCACAACACCTTTATCCTCACTCAAAGACAAAACCCCTGTACCCTGGACTGAATAGACCACTACACCATCCCATTCTCCATTCAAAGTCCATGGATTACGGCCAGCTTAAATGTGAAAAATGGACCTACACATCATTGAGAACCTTCCCCTTGGACAACCTTCACAAGGAATGCAGTAGCCTTTCCACCATCCTTCACCAGATGTCAACACTTCGACAACTTCAATACAGTCTAAAACGCCACATGAAAATAAATGCACTAATCAAAACACAATCCATTAGTTGTAAAACAGCACTTTGGTACTTCCAAGAATCTGCTCAAAATAAGCACAATATCAAAAGGCAAGAAAAGAGATGAGCTTGATCAGCACCCTCACTGACCTAGCCCAACTGAATCACATTCAAAGGCACTTTCAACAAAACTACCATCAACGAAACTACCAGCAGAAGTAAAGTTTAAAGTTATCTTCAAGGCTGAAGCGTTGAATCAACTCATGATTAGACACTCTAGTCCAGTAAAAAGCAGTGACAAATAAAAAGCCATCAACAACTAGATCTCTAAAAATCAGGTCATTCCGCAGCATCTCAAAAAAGACATGTGTTCCTCCGGTTATCCCACATGGCTCCATCCCCAAGTAAACATCCTTGAATCCCTTCTTGCTCCTCAATCTAACCAAACTGACAGCCACAGATGACACAATGTTACCCAGAGAGTATAATCTGGTTGATAAAGTAGTCACTGGTTGATAAAGTAGTCACACCATTGTCAACTACTGCCAGAGCCCTTTCTAAATTCGCCCTGTCAATTTCATGCAGTCTTTCAGCATCTTCCTGCTGTGAAACCTTCCACACTTCATTGTAGATAGCATACAGAAAGCGCTTTTGGCGTGGCCATCGAGGACCTAGTTAAAGGTCCTGTAGTTCCATGTCATCAGAACGAAGGGGCAAGTGTTGTTTCACCCGAGACAATGTTGAGTGTCGTAGCCAATCTAGGCATAACTTCCCAACACTGTGTGTTGTTACCACCCCAAGTGTTGTGTCTGCACATACTGTGGGTCCAGCCTATTGATCCTAAACCCTTTGGTATTGTCAAGAAAACATGCCTGACATCCGTTAGTGTCCAACTGCCACATTAACCATCCCTCCTGATTGGTACCTGAAGTATTGTATGTGCCTTTGTGAAGCATGTGATTTAATGTTTCCTCCATGTAATTTGTGAACCACTGCCAATTCGCAAATCATGCAAACGTGGGAATGTTTGGTGCATTTAAATCTTTTATCTTGGCCCGGCCAAGACAGAATGTTTGCTGCACAGTTTTGTTGAGGAAAATCGTTTGGTGTGGTATAAGGCATGCTCTAAACAAAGAATTGTTCCCCTGAACCTGCCAATCTCTAGTTCATCATATAGATTTAAAATCAACATTGTTCTACCAAAAGTCAAAAACTTGTACAGACAGCTGGAAAATAAAAGATGCAGAATATATCAGCTTGGTGTCAGTGAGCAAAGTTTTCTTAGCCCATGATGGTGTGAGTTTATAAAAGTAAGACTCTGGCCCAGTTGGATTGTGACCAGAAAAATATGTAAACTTCTGTGAAAATGCTTTTGAGCTAGCCCATGGAGGTGTAGGGCAGTATTTCCCATTGTGTCTAATTAAATACTGCATGTGAAGTACTTGCTTTAGCAGAAAGTGGTGACCATAATGGTGAAAACAGAACATTTCATCATACTTGGAGCTACCATCATACATTTCTTCAGTACTAAAAACAGTAGATTGCAGTAGTTCGTCTAGCATTTCATGAACTGTATCAATGCTTTGATACAATGGTTTGTGCGCACTCTAGTTGCCTGGCCCGCATGCTGTTAAATAGGACCATGGCGTGGATGTGCAGCGGTCGTGCGCAGCGCGGCACACCAAAGACAAGCCCGCCTGTGCCAGTCAGCATCCCAGAAGCGTCCATCGCCAGCCCCTATGTTGGATTTTCTCCAGAGGGTAGTCTATAAAAAGGAGTATGAATGTGAAGCTCTCCCACTTGAAGGTTTTGTGGAGGCGGAAGCAATGGGCTTCTGCCTGACCTTAACTGCTCAATAGTCACTGGCGGGTGCCCTTATTTATAGACCCCCGGGTCATGCTGGCCCATGCTTGAAAATATTAAGCAGTGCCCTGGCCTTGTGGGTCCTCAGATATGCTCATTTTGTAGTCCTTGGGGACTTTAATATCCATCTGCACAATTCTTCTGATCTGGTAACCTCCTCACTTCTCGACACCACTTCCTCCTTTGCACTCGAGCAACAGGTCTTTGGCTCAACCCATCAAGTTGGCCATAAACTAGACCAGGTGTTCTCCAACATGCGACTGGATGTTTTCTGAGCCAGCCCCCCTTGTGTGGTCTGATCACCACCTCATCCCATTTACTTGGCCGTGATCCTCCAAAGGGCATTCCCTCAGGGAAAATACCCAGGATTTTTCCCGTGCTTTTCAAAACGTTCAGCAAAGTGACCTAACTCAAGCATTGGTAGCGAAAACCCCGGTCCTATCTGGCTCTCTTGACTCGGATGCCTAGTGTCTGGACAGCTGGATTCAAGAGACTATCAAGGAGTTAGCTCATATTTTGGCAGGCTATTTGCCTAGGACTAAACCAACAGCCCCCTGGTTTAATGAGGACCTAAGAAGGAGTAAAAAACATTGTAAACACCTTGAAAGGAATTGGAGGCATAACTTCAATTTAGAGGATAAATCGACCTATAAGTTAGCATTAAAGGACTATCACGCAAAGGTGCATTTTGCAAAAAAAGCCTTCTTTGGAAGGAAGATCGATGAAGCCGGTAACATATCTAAGGAGAGCTTCAAAATTGTGAAATCTTTTATTTGGTCTGAAGTCATCTCTGGAAACTGCCAACCATCGACAAAATGGTGCGAGGAGTTGGAATTATTCTTTCATGACAAAATCGCTACCATACAGGCAGATCTTCTTAAAAATGTGCAAGCTGATTTAATCTTTCCTAATATAACAGAAGTTCTTATCCCTATTATGGGAAGCCCCACTTTGGCCAGTTTCTGACCTCTATCCCTTGAAGTTTTCTTGGCAGCGATTAGGAGCCTGAAGTCGTGTTCTCCTTGACCCTTGCTCTACAGCAAGACCAAGGTAGCTCAGGTCATTAACCCAACCGTCCATAGAATACTAAACACCTCTATCATCTGGCAAGGTTCTGGCACACTGGAAAAGGGCAAAAGTGCTACCACTGCTTAAAAAACCTACAGCTGATCCGAAACAGCTGGGCAGCTATAGACCTCTCTCTCTTCTCCCTGCTTTTTCAAAAATATTGTAAAAATCAGTTAATGGACAATTGTTGTAATTCCTAGGGGAGAACAAGCTTTTACATCCTGGTTAATGAGGCTTCAGGCCACACTTCAGCACAGAAACAGCACTTTTGGAATTAGTGGAGCATGTTAGAGGCACCTTGGACATGGGAGGCAAGGCCATCCTGATTATGCTGGATCTATCTGCGGCCTTTGATACTGTACCTCATCAAAAACTGCTCGAGCGTCTTCAGGCAATAGGGATTAAGAAAAATGCCCGGAATTGGCGATCCTCTTTTTTGGCCAACAGAAACCAAGAAGTTTGGGTGCCTCCTTTTTCGTCCAAAGCTCACACACTGACGGTTGGTGTTCCTCAGGGTTCGACTTTGAGCCCCACCCTGTTTAAGGTGTATCTTACACCACTGGCGGGATTGGCAGAGTCGCTGGGTGCGAAAGTGATCTCTTATGCAGATGACACCCAGCTCCTCTTCTCCTGTGGAAAAGGAGAGGAGTTAGATGGTGAGGTTATTACAACCTGCCTCTCTAAGGTGTTTCAGTGGCTAGCTATTAACCCACTAAAATGCAACCAGAATAAGATGAAGATCATGATTTTCGGTGATTCTTCCCCTAACCTCTGGAGATCTTGCTGGCCGAAGGATGCTCCGCTCCCAGGCCCTCAGAGCTCTGTAACGAATCTAGGCATTCAATTGGATAGTGCCCTCTCCTTTCAACCACGGATTCCAGCTATGATAGGCTTCTGCTTTAGAATACTTTGGATGCTGAAAACATTTCTGCCCCTTTTGTCAGAGTCTACTAGGAAAATGGTCATCCAGGTGCTGATAACCTCTCGGCTGGATTACAGTAATGCCCTTTATTTTGGCCTCCCCGGTGTATCTTCTGTGTAGACTTCAGGTGGTTCAGAACTCGGCTGCTCAACTGTTACTTAATCTCCCTCCTAGATCACACATGGCCGCTCATTTGGAGGCTCTTTACTGGCTCCCAATAAGAAATAGGATACAATTCAAGGCCATGGTTTTAATGCACAAAGCCCTGCACGAGTCAGGTGCCGGCTATCTGAGAGAGAGAATCCATGACTACATCCCTGCCAGCACCTTGGGTTTCTCTTCTGAACACTTGACCAAAGTCCCATGTATCTGCCAGCTCAGAACAGGCGGCAGATCGTTCTCTTACCTAGGGCTGGTTAACTGGAACAAGCTCCCTAGGGAGCCATGTCTAATACAGGACCTCCTAGTCTTTAAAAAGAATTGGAGACTTGGCTTTTCAGACAATCTGCATAGGTCTCATCCTTAGGTGCCGTCTTGTCTTTTAGCACCAGGACACTCTTGGGAGTAGCTGTGCCCTGTATACATTTCTATAACATAACATAAAAGCCAGCTGTGGTCCAGATACACACAAGCCAGAAGCTTGTCTGAGATCAACAGAGGTGTTTGTGGTGGGCGAGCTATGGTGGAGACCTTCGTCTGTTGACAGATGTCACATGTAGAGACAAAGTCTTTGGCCTGTTTATATAAACCTGGCCACCAATAGCGTTGCTGCAATATTGAAATTGTAGCCCCCACCCCTACATGTGCTGATGCTAGGCCCTCATGTGCTATTATGGTTAAACCTAACCTGCGGTCTGAATTTGGCATTACTCTATCCTCCACTCGGGGAATATGAGCAAATACAATGTCTTGTACACTTAACTGGTAGGAGTATTTGAATGGGAAGTCTTTTGACAAGTGGGTGCCATCGCATGTAGCCCTGGTAAGCAAATCTCCAAATTATGCGATCTTCTCATGCAAAGTGTATTGGTAAGTCATCATCCGTTAGGTATATGTCATCGACGTAGGACAATGCTTGCTCATCAAATTGTTGTAAAAGTACTGTAACCCGGGCTGAAAACAACACTGTTTTTAAGAACCTATGGCGCTGAATGCAGTCAAGTACCTGCTTTCAGGTACTGTATTTTGGGAGAAAAATCAATTTGAGATGTGTAGTGTGGTTCTGTATTTTTTTCGCACTATATTGTTCATTGGTGCTGCACTGTACACGTTTTGTACAGCGAATGTACGTGTAGCAGTGTTTAAGTGATGTGAATGGCCTGGTTTCATTACTGGAAATAAAGGATTATTCATAGGAGAGGTGCAACTTTCTATTGCACCTTGGTATTCAAGTTGTGTGAGCATTTGTCTAACTTGTTTTTTAGCCTCATGTTTAATGAGGTAGTGTCTTTAGGTTTGGGGGTGGACCTCACAGGTATGTGATGAGGTGATCCCTCACCCCAACGCACATGATTACAATGTAATTCAAGAGCTTGCGCTAAGGCCCACTCCTTGGCGTATGTGTATTTTACAGAGTTTGCAAAGAGATTAGAAATAGCTGGTAAAATTACTGTTTCTCCCCTTGAGCAGACCCTTACAAATTCAGGTGGGCAATCTTTTTCATCCAAGACAATGTCGTAGCCGAATTACAATTCTTCCAAAAGAGAATGTGTATGGTACTCTGCACATCCCCCTCCACCTGGAGTTCCAACTCATATAATTGACTAGCGACACTCATCCTCCAGTCCAGGTGTTCCATCTGGACATAGTCACTCATTGCTACTGCTGCCAGAAACTACATTAGATTCTGGCTAACTATTGTGACTTCTGCCATGCTGTCCAGCATGGTCAAAGCCCACTTCCGTTCAGAAGCAGTGTCCTCAATATCTGAGGTATGCTTGACTTTGACTTTTTCTTTCTGAATTGAAACTTGGATTGTTTAGGTTTGTCTTCATTTTTAATTATGAAATCTGAAGAGCATTGAGAGTCCTTCTTTGGTTTCACATACTCCTCTGATTTGTGCTCCTATCTTCCCCCTCTCTCGGAGCATTTTTCATTTAAAGGAATGAGAAGAACATGTATCAGCATCCTGATGCCCATCAGGCATTTTAATTGTTTCACGGTTAAGCAAATTATAGCATTTTTCAGTGGCCTCCTGTTGAGGAGATCCACCTGTGCTTTAGGTTTATCCTTATTTTCCTTATTATTCCACTCCTTCTTAGTAGAAGACTCTGATGCCTGCTTCGAGGTATCCTTTTCAGAATTACTCTTAATTTGTGGTTTACTAGGTCTGGCTCCCAAATTATCTCTACCTATTGATGCATAGGTTTCCTCAATAGTTTTTGGTAATTCACGCTCCTGTTGTCCTTGGGCCAGATTTGTGAATCGCTGTCATATAGCCAACACTGCAGATTCCCCTTTTATGTTGCTTAACATATTAGCAGATACTGCACTAAATTGCCCATCAGTTTCATTCCCACATCCAGGGCAGGGACTGCCCCATACTCATTTTGGATCTGTTTAAGCACTTTTGGCGAAACGGCTAATGAGGGCGTACCATGTGTTCTGGTATATACGGCAGCAAAGACTGTACCCCAAGTAGGCACAGTCTTCCACCGTGGGTGTATCCCCATTGGCAAGCATATTGTGAGGATTCTAGGTTTTTCTTGAGGTCTCATATGGGGACACTGCTTCAAGCCGATTTGTTTTTTGTTCAATCGAGAACAGAATTTCCTCCCATCTGATGGGAGCCATATCCGTGACTGCATTAACAGTCACTGGACTAATTCCAGGTGTAGGCAATTGTGGATGTGCAGCTTGAGCAGCCCTCACAGGATTTATTGTCTTTGTTCGCATGGCAAATTGTGTCAAACATCTATATGTTCTAACCAGGTCTGTGTATAACATACGTAGGTCTGGTGCTGTCATGTGCAATATCTGGGTAGGGTGTGTAACCGGCCATGTTTCTCCCTCATTACTAAGGGGACCTAGTTTAACACTTTTTCATGTATGTGGTAGGGTGCCTTCAAACCAATTTTGGTTTTCTTGGTATGTTAGTGATATTTCTAGTGCTTCGTATGCTCTGTAGTTATTAAGAACTGCAGCCTCAGTGTAAGTGTTGAACTGTCTTGTTTGTAAAATGGTGGTGTTCCCATTCAGGCCTATAATGTGACCGAATAACAGATTCACCAAAATGCCAATGACACACCTCTGTCTTGAAATTCCATCAATAGGATGACACTCAGAACATGCCTTCAACTTATTGAGAAGTGGATACCCAGCACCTAGCTAACACTCTGCCGGGCTAAAACAGAATTACTCCTATTCCCTAACAATACGAAGCAACCTTTGATTCATGTTGTGCTAGCAGACATGAAACTCAACTGCTTCTCTTCCCATCCGACATCTCACTCTAAATCTCCTGAATTCACCCTTGACACAGAACCCTCCTTTATCAAACACATTGTCAAGTAAACCAAGGCACGTGGCAGTAGCCCTTACTACCCTAAAAGGTGAAATCCTACTTGAAAGAGACTAGTCTAACCTCTCATCAATGCAGGCAATGTTCTGACTCCATTCAGTCACCCTTGGGAAGTTTCCTACAAAGCTGCAACTTGCCTCGTAAAAACCCTGAGGCAATTTGATCAGATCAACCTGACATTAAAGGAATATCATCGGCTTTCTTTCCAGGACCACATCACCTTGAAGATGACCTGTGCTACTTACAATTCCATTAAAAGTAAAATTCTTGCACAGCTTGCTGCGGAACTATGTCATGGAGAGAATGCACCAAGAGAAGCCAAGGTATTGTCAGGAAATGCAGGAAGGAAAGAAACAGGAGGCTGGCCTCAGTCTACACACGCAGAATCTGGAACAACCACCCCTCTGACAGCAGAACTAATTCCACCCTAATGCAATTCAGAGGAAATGTAAGACTCATCTCTTCACAAAACAGTTTCTCTTAGGTAACCCCTCTCACCCTTCTAACTTTGTCATTTCTCTTTATTCATCCAGGGGGCTCACCCTTCTGTCCACTGGTCTGTTTCTAGGTTTGAACTTTATAAATATACCTACATACATGCATACATACATACATACATCCTGTGGTCTGTCACCCATTCCTCATTTATTTTTTTCCACATTGAGACTTTTTGCTTGCTATTTTATTTGGCTAACAGACTAAACAACTTCAGAATATTGTAGGTTTTGCAAGATACTGGTTGTTAGAAATGGGGTTTCTGGTTGGCAGAGGTATGCACCCTGTCCAAGCAGGAACCACCACTCTAGTCAGGGTAAGCTAGATGCACACTGCAAGATAACCTGTGCTCACCCTCTGGTTGCTTGGTATAGAGTTTTCAGGCTTATCTAAAGAGGTGATGTGTAAAGTATTTGGGTAACACACACACACACACACACACAATAACACAATGAAAACACCACAAAAATACTCCACACTTGGTTTGAAAAATAGATTATGTTTGTATGAGTAAAACAAGCCCAAAACAACAAAACTCCAATAGGTAGAACCGGAGTTATGAATTTTTAAGGATTAAATCAAAATATAGTGCTTAGAGTCTCAAAGCGCCAGCCTGGGATATCTCGCCACGCTATACCGGGGTAAATCCAAAGTTTAGACCGACCGCGACTACAGGACTCATGCGGGTCCTGCTGAAAAAGTACCTTGGATGATGGCAGCATCGTCGGCGAAGACTCGATGAGAGGAGAAGTGGAGGTAATGCGTTGTCGTCGATCCTGTTGATGGAGGCGATGAGTTGGTTCCGATTCGCACAGTCGATGAGGGCTTCATCAACGAACCCTTTTACGATGCATGCGATGAGTCATCGTTGAGCCGTGCAGTCCATCATCGACGAGCCGGACAGTCCGTCAAAGAGAGGTCCTCGAGCAGCAACTGCATTGTCATTGAAGGAGATGCATCGGTTCTGATCGGTGCAAAATTGTTGATGTGCCTTTTTTGGTGGATCAGCACAGCAAAAGCTCCCTTTCAAGGGCCCAGGACTGGATTGGCACCTTTGGCAGGGCAGGACTCACAGATGGAAGAGCCCAGGTGCTGTTGCACAGTTGTAGGAAGTCTTTGATGTGCCCGAGACTTCAGAACATGGGGCAAGCCAGCAAGCCCTTGGAGTCTGGTTTTAAGTGAGATGTGTCCAGTCTTTTTCCTCAGCAGGGCAGAGGTAAGCAAGTAGCAGGCAGCACATCAGGGCAGAAAAGCAGTACTTCCAGATCAGCAGTCCCATAGAATGGAAGTCCTTGTACCAGCACAGCAGTCCTTCTTAGCAGAGTTCTTTACAGGTCAAGAAGTGTACTGTCTTGGTAGGGTCAGAGACACAGTACTTATACCCAGTTGTGCCTTTGAAGTGTGGTTGGCTTCAAAAAAGGGTGTTTGAAGTGCACCTAGGGCCTTTCTTCCCAGCCCTGTCTCCAGACTATCAGTAGGGGGGGTAATCAGCCTTCTGTGTGGGAAACAGAACTAGCCGTGGCCCGTACAGGTAAGAACGGCAGGGCCAGGTTGGGGGTATTTCGATGGACGATGACGAGGGAAAAGTAATTATTTAATTTTCCCTCGTCATCGCCCGTTGAAATACCCACCCACCCGGCCCCACAGCTCTTACCTGCATGGGCCGCAGCTGAACAGAACACTTCCTATTCAGGTGTAAGTGTCAGCTCCACCTCTCTTCATGCCCAGGAAGAGCTATCAGAATGCAGATTAGTTCTCGGTCACACCTACCCTTCCTGTATTTGTCAGCGTCTAGAGGGAATGCACAAGGTGAAGCGGTCACCCACCCTCAGATGTGTATTGGAGACAGGCTGCAGACACACAAAGCAGTAAAAGCAAAGAAATGTCTACTTTCTAAAAGTGGCATTTCTAAAACAGTAATGTTAAATCCACCTTTACCAGTAAAGAGGATTTATCATTACCATTCCAAAGATAAAAATCACGATGCAGCTACTCCTTTCTAATCAGGAATTACACTTTAAAAGTGTATTAAGGAATTCCCAATGTCAACCTATGAGAGGAGTAGGTCTTGCAGTAGTCAACAATTTATTTCGCTTTTTGTCATTACCATGACATGCAAAGCCTAAAAGTACATGTCCTACCTTTTTTTTTTGCAGAGCACCCTGTACTAGGGGCTACTTATGGCATACCTTAGGGGTGATTTATGTGTAATTAAAGGAGAGCTTAAGGCTTGGCAAAGGGTATTAAATGCCAAATCATAGTGGCAGCTAACTGCACACACAGGCCCTGCAATGGCAGGCCTGAGACATGTTTGAAAGGCTACTTGTGTGGGTGGTGTAATCAGTGCTGCAGGCTCACTAGTAACATTTAAATTACAGGCCCTGGGTATATGGTATAACACTTTACAAGGGACTTACAAGTAAATTAAATATGCCAAACAGGTGTAAACCAATTATACCATGCTGAGAGGAGAGAGCACATGCACCTTAGCACTGGTTAGCAGTGGTAAAGTGCTCAGAGTCCTAAAGCCAACAAAAACAAGGTCAGAGAAAGAGGAGGAGGAAGGCAAAAAGTTTGGGGTGACCCTTCAGAGAGGGCCATTTTCCAACATTGGTATTCTGTTATTCAACTGGTGTTTTGATTTTCTCCAGGTTAGTTGGAGAGTGGGTAACTGGTAGGTTCTTGACCCTGGACCAAGTTTTCATATCGTTGCTTAATGGACATGTCAACACTCAAAATCCTTTAAGGCCTGATAATATGGTGATATGTTTCTTTGTGCTCTGGGATAGAGGGACATTTTTGAAAGAGAGCACAACACTTTCTTTGAGGCACTCTTTCTTGATTGAAATTGGGCATGGCACATTTGCACTGAATTTTATTGCTGAGTATATTGCCTGTGTCATTTGCATTTCTGAGTCTGCAATTTTTTATTTAATAAAATGTGCCCTGCTGTGTTTCATAAGCCACTGCATCCTCATGGTGTGTTGTGAGAAAGAGGCTACTGGGTCATGCTGCCTATTAACCTAAAAGAACTATTGTGTGTTCATTTTTTTGTTTGCTTGTAATTTAATGTTCCTTTTATTTAGTATCGAATGCTATGAATGATATTTCACAGCGAAAAACACAAAAACACCAAAAGGATGTTATTAATTGCGTTGTAATAAGAGAAAGTAGTGTGCCTTATTTTTATTCCTTATTGATGCAAGTATGGGTGGGAGGTATGTCTAATGTCTCACCTCGTCCCAGGGTGGACACTTCACAACAACAGAGCCTCTTACATAGGCATACCTGATAGTCCCGAAACACTGGGGGCCTATTGCGAAAGGCATTATTGAGTATAAGTAAGTAAGTAAGTAAATTTATTGTTTGGTCAATTAAAACCTTAATGTAAAAAGACATATACAAAAGCAGAAAATACTTTAAAAGAGAAGAAAGATAGGTCAGTTTCCATCTGTAAGAACCCTTAAAATACCATTAAAAATATTGCCCAACTTCTATGACGCTTTTTTTAAAAGTCAGTTTTATGTGCCTGGTCAAAAGCTTTCAGGAATTTGATCAATTTGCAGTTCAGTTGCGGATCCAATGGATTTAGACATGCACATATTGCAGCTCTACAAGTTCTGATGCCTCTATCTTTAAAAGATTGTCTGAGTAAAGTGGCTCGTGCATTTTGAAGTTTTTTGCATATCCAGATTACATGGATGAAGTTTTCTTTGTAGTATCCACAGAGTCGACATGATTTTGGACCTTTGTGTACCCAGGTAGGCTGATCTGAGGTGATGGCAATTTTCCAAAGCATATTGCCATTAATTGTTTTTTCAAATAAATTGAAAATGTCAAATTCAAGTAATGGGCTGGTGCAAGTGTCTTGTAATTATTTATCACCATCCTCGCATGGGACCTTAACCTAAAGATGTTTTTATCGATTAGTGATGAATGAATTTTTGCAACTTTATTACTTGTTTGAAGGACTGGTATGGCAGGTTTTTGTTCCATAGATCTTTTGTACTGGTTTCTAACTGAGATTTTTGAAGATATTGATTATAGGGTGATTTTTTGTCCTCTTCTATTTCAGTCCAGAGAGCTTTATTAATTTGAGATGTTGCTGCACTCAATTTTAACCGATACCAAAGCTTTACTGTTGAATACATTCTCCCTATGATTTCATTTTTTAGGCCAAATTTTAGGCGAACCTGTGCTGGAGAAGCTGACCGTTGAAGCTGAAAGACTTTTTTATAAGTAGAAGCTATTAATTGATTTAAGAGCTCCGAGTCCTTGCCGTAAAGAGCTGCACTGGCGTATGTTATCGTGGGCAGAATTTTCGCCGCCATTACCTCTAGCAATGGTTTATATGATGGCCCATTCAACTTCTTGGCTAGTTGACTGAAGGCAAATATGAGGGCGCTGGTTCTCTGAGTCATGTACTTTTTTTGCTCTATGTGGTTTTGTAAATTATCTATATAAAATCCCAAATATTTGTAGTTTTTTACTTCCTCTAATTGATTGCCATTGAGCCAAATGAGCTGCTTTCTTCTCCGCCGGCTGCCGGTCACCAATATTTTGGTTTTTGATGTATTTATTTCTAAGTTATTCTCAGCAATGAAGTCTGACGTTTCATTTAAAACTCTTTGCAGACTGATCTTTGTTTGACTCATTAACACCACATCATCAGCGTACGAGAGGTGTGTAAGTGCTAGCTTTCCAAGTTTCGGCGGATGAGAGTTGGAGCAATCAAGCCTCTGTGCGAGATCTGACATGAACAGGTTAAACAGATGTGGGGCCAGCACGCAGCCTTGTTTGAGGCCTTTGGTTGTGGTCAGCTTTCTTGATAATCTGGTGCCGTCTCCTATCTTAATTTTTATCCACGTATTGGAGTAAAATTGCAGTATTCCATTTAGTAACCTTTTCGGTATATTCCAGGCTTGCAGTTTTTTCCAAAGGAGGTAACGGTCTACGCTGTCGAAAGCTGCCTTTAAGTCAATGAAGCAGAGGTAAAGTTGTTGATTCCTCTGCTTACATTTATTTGCTATTAAAGATAGAGCTAAGACATTCAATATCGTCCCTATGCCTTGCCTGAAGCCTGTCTGGTTAACCGGGATAAGTTGGAGATTATCTGACCATACCTTCAGGTCTTCTAATATCAGTGTGGCGTGGTATTTGGCTTCTACATCCAGGAGGGCAATTAACCTGTAATTTGTTGGATTCGATCTATTTCCTCCTTTGAAGATGGGTGTCAATATCGAGCCTTGCCAATTCGGTGGAATGTTATGTAGGAGCTCTATATCTTTATATAGCTTTAATAAGTGCTTGCTCCAAAAAAATGGATCGTTTTTAAAAATGGCTTGTGGAATTCCATTAGGTCCTGGAGCGCCGTCTCCTCTTCCTTTCTTAATAATACTTATTACTCCATCTTCTTGCATAAAGGACTGGCTTGTCATTATAATTGAGTCACTGATGCCAGTTTTCCCCTGTTTTTTGGTTTTATCCTCCATTTGCTTAGCACCGGAGACCTTTATCCCTCTTTCGTGACACGTGTTGACCTCTCTTGAGTTGTTTGTATCACTTGCCCATTGTACATCGGTTTCCGGGGAATTTTCCACGTCGAGCTGTCCTATTATGTTCACTTCTAACCTGTCCTGGGCTACATTTTCTGTAAATTTTATGGTTAGAAATTTAACCCACTCATATTCTAGGATGTTTGATGATAACATGTTCACCGGCCTATGTAGTTTATTTATGATTTCCCAGAATGTCTTCGAGTTAGATTTCTTAGCACTAAAGAGCAATTCAGCCCAAAATTTGTCGCTTCTAGATCTTTTGTCTTCCCATAATACCTTTTTATAGGTTTTCCTCAGCTGACGAACTTTATCCCAAGCTACTTTATCATGCACAGTTGTTTTTAGCCTTCTAATTGCTTTTTTAAACTCACCTTTCATAGCTCTCAGCCCAACCGAAGATTTTTGATTAGTTTCGTTTTTTTTGTTGTGATTTTTATTCAGATGTTGGCTACTCTGCATTAGTGTTGTGAGCTCCGAGGTGAATTTTACCCATGTTTGGATTTTGTTCGGGGCCTCAAGTTCACTCGCCGTTATCATCATCTTTAATTTGGTCTGGAGTGTATCTATCGTGTCATTTGACCATTTCAGGCGTTTTAGGTCTGTTGTATGAACGCTTCCTTCTATGTTCATATTTGCTTGATGTTTGGCGATTTTTAGCCTGAAATGTATGTGCTGATACGAATGGTCGCTCCTGGTAGTATATTCTATCGAGAAATGAGAAAGAAATGGCATCAGTGCTACTGTGATGGCAGTATAATCTAGTCTTGATCATTACTTTCCTCCGTGGAATGTATGTTTTGGTGGAAAATCATCTGATGTTCTACCATTTATTACTCTCAGGCTGAGAAACTCCAGGGCCGTTACTAGTCGTTGTCCTTCAAGATCCGATGATGAACTCTTTAGCAGATATTGCTGTGGGACGTTCCAGTATATATTATCCGCTAATAACTTCTCGTCTTCCTCCGGGGTGTATATTAAGTTAGAATTAAAGTCCCCTGTCAGTATCATGTCCCAAGAGGGGTGTATGCTCCTTATATCTGTGATTATAGCAATCAACTGAGCGTATGGGATGATTTGTTCCTAGCTAGCGGATGGATATATGTGTTAATCAGCAATACTGTTTCAGTCCTGCCGTCGGGTCTGGAGGTAAGCTTTATCAATTGAATATTTGGGCCTGATGAGTTAATTTGGTCTGAT
This sequence comes from Calotriton arnoldi, assembly GCA_963921515.1. Taxonomy (NCBI): domain Eukaryota; kingdom Metazoa; phylum Chordata; class Amphibia; order Caudata; family Salamandridae; genus Calotriton; species Calotriton arnoldi. The sequence continues at coordinate 350,121 of CAWUFW010001843.1, read as the reverse complement.
TCAATATTTAGTGATGAGGAGATATATACTGCCAGTCCCCCTTTTGGCCGTCCATGGGTCTTAGTTTTTATTGCGGGGACTGTGTAGTGTATATAGTTTGCCAAGGGCAGGTCTTCCAGTGCCCATGTCTCCTGAAGCGCTATTATGTCGTATTTTTCCCAGTTATTAGGTTGACTGCCGTTTTCTAGCCACTTTTTTGCCCCTGCGATGTTCCATGAGAGCAACTGTATCGTTTCCGGGTCTTGCTTAAATGAAGTATTATCCGACGGTCAATGCCCCTTATCTGAGCTTAGCGCTCCTGGCAACCAGCTCCATCTGTCCTGGACTGGATCGTTTTCAGTTGTCTGGTCGTTCCGCGGATCTCTCCTCCGCTGAGGTTGTAAGGATGCTGCCTATAGCTCCTTTAAGGACTGTGTTTTTGTTCTGGTTGTTTTCTCTTTGGCGTTGTCCATCACTCTTGTTGTAATTAGAGTTAACATCCAGCGGGCCGGGATAGCGTGGAATTGTTGGCCTTGTCAATTTAATTCCCCAGACTTCAAATTGCAGATTGGAATTCATTATATGCTGGACGTCATCTTCTGTCTGCCATGTAGTCAGAGTTTGTTCTATATTTTTTCCATTTCTTTTTGCTATAAATTCTACTGTCAGTAGATTCGACGATTTCAAATGTTTTAAAGCTGGAATGTTAGCTGTTAGTTTCAATATGTTCCCCCTATTCAGCGTGTCTTGTGGCCCTCTTGAATCATATTCGGGAGTTAGAAGAATTTGCTGTTTCTGAAGTCGCTGCCGTTGCTCTATTTTTGCCATTGGATCCTCATTCTTGTTGTCGACTGTCATTTGTTTCTTGTCGTCTTTGATTTGGACTCTTAGGTTTACATATTGAATTGCGTTTCCCGTTCCGGTGTATTGTACTGGGGTTTCTAATGATGCCATGTTCTCCTGAGCTTCCTGCCCTGAGTTTCCTAGTTTGTTATCGCACCTATATTCCCATTGTAATTTTGGTTGCTTTTTCTCTGTTGGGCTACCATCTCCATCTCCGAGGTCAATAGCCATCGATTTTTCCATTGATTGACCTACCACGGTGCTATTTTTGTTAATGGGAGCCTCTACATTTAAGTTCTCTGTTTTTTCTTGTGCCTTTTTAGGCTTTTGCCTTCCAGCCTCTAAACTCTCTGTATAATCTTGTTCGATTTTCGGCCCTCTTTGCTTTTTTTCTGACCTACTATCCGCACTTTTCTGTGCTCGGTCTTTGTGCTCCGATGGTTTTCTCTCTATTTTTCCAGGCTGTTCGTCGAGCTTCTGGTCAATATCGTTGGGAGCAATGCCTTGCCTACATTTATAATGTGGCTGGGCCCTGCTAGCTTCCGTTGTTTGTGTCATTTGCTTCTTCCCCGTTTTATCCCTGGCTGCCATGTTGTTTTTTTTTTTATATCCACCTGTTTTATCTCCTTTTTTGGTTTTTTTCTCTTGTGTTCCCCCTTGGTCGATAGCCGATTCAGTATTAATGTCTGCTCCTCCTCCTGATGTCTGGACAGATTCAGCTGTTTTTTCCTTGTCTACCTTTTTCAACCTTTTAATGCTGATCGAGTCTTCATCTGAGCTTATTATGAGACTCTCCTGGTGTCTTGCTACCTTATTTGAGCCCACCGTGCGGAAGATCTGATAAACCTCAGTGGTCTGCTGTTTCGTTCTTGAAACCATTTTATTTCTTGCTTTCCTATCTCGTTTTTTTTGTTTCCGAGACTGTTTTGTTACTCTGGTTTTTGTATCCCGATTTATTATTTCGTTGCTTTCCGATATCTGGTCATGAATTTCCTCTTTTCGATAAGCCGGACTTGATTGCGCTTGCATTTCTTCTAATTTTAATTCAGTTTTAATTTGTTTGGGCTCCTCTTTTGATGGAGACTTACTGAGTCGCAGGGTATCAATTATGTACTTTTTTTGAACGTCAGGTTTGTTGTCTCTAGATTCCATGTTTGTTTTGTTAAATAATATTATTTGTTCTAATAGTTTTGGTAAGAGACTCAATTTATCAATGATTGGACTGCAAGAACACTGGGCTGAATATTTCGATTGAACTCTTGTAATAAGGTTGTTCATATTGTCCAATTTTGTATTTATTCCTGAAATTTGTAGTGCTATAATATTCATTAAGTCAATTTGAATGTCCATTTTGTCTGTTTGCATATTAAGAGCCTTTATTGTTGTCTGTAATGTATGTAATAAAGATTGAAAAAGCTCTAGCAGGCTACTTTGCTCACTCAGAGGCTCTCCTTGTAGAAACTGTCTTTTTGATTCTTGATTAAAGTTTTGATTTCGGTTAAATGGTTGACTAATTTCATGATCCAACCTAATGGAGTTATTATTGTTATTTGTTTGAGTAATTTTTAAATCTTGTAGGTCCATGTTATTTTGTGTTTTTTCATTGTGTATTTCCCCCATCGGGGCGTTCAGTTCAATGGCTGACATTAGCATGGAGTCCTCAATTATTACAGGCCTAGGAGCATTCTGCCATGGGTCGAACAGACCCTCGAGGTCATCCTGGTCCTCTTGGTCCTCATGATGGACCTGTATTGCTGTATTTAACCTCTGTGTCGACCCGTTGTTTTTTGCATACTTAGGGGTAGATGACGTCAAGTTATCTTGAGATAGTTTAAAATTAGTGGCAGGGAAAACAAGTTTTTTCCCCACTTCCGAACTCTCTTTTGTCCAGACTGTTGAGGGCCAGCTGATTTGTTCAGGTGGTTTGTTCCAGCTTCCTTGTTGTCTTTATCTTTTAAGTTGTCTACTCTCTTTGTCCTTACTTCTATGATCAGTTCCTTGCTTTGGGGCTTTTCCTCCTTGTTTGTCTCATGTATGCAAACTTCGTTCTCCACCTCCTCTAGGTTAGTTACATTTGTACCTGACTTGACCATTTCCTGGCTCCTTTTTTGGTAATCCCCCTGAATAGTTGAATTGATTATGTTCTGTGTGGCGGTGTTTTGTGTATTTTCTCCTTGAATGGAGACTGAGGTTGCTTTCTGAGGAGCTAATGGTGTCATGAGACCAGGTACCTCTGATGTAGAATAGATAGCGATCCGGGGTCTTTGAGGTAAGAGAATCTTGCATTCATTTTATTATCCTCCTCAATTTTTCTGAACATTGTTATTATTGGGAATATTAGTGGACTTTTTTGCTTGAAATCCAAACCTTCAGTATCGGATGTTTGCTTTGAAAGCTTTTTTTTTTTCCTATTACTTTGCTTTTCACTCATGACCTTCTGGGTTTGCGTCTGTCTGACTCTGCCAGATCTCATTTCACGCTGCACAATATCTCCCCTTTGTATTAGTTTGTTTGATTGTTTTGAGGCTCAGAGCAGTTCAGAGCAATTCAATGCCTCGTCTAAATTTGCGTTTTCTTAACCACCGCCCTCACCTGCCCCCTACCCCCGCTTTCCCCCGCTTCCTTTGCTTTCACCGCTCTTTTCTGTCCCCCTCCACTATAGGGCGCTGTTCTCTCTAGGTGTAACCCAGAGGCCGTGGAGGTCACTGTTGGCCTAAGTGACCTAAGTAACGGGGGGCACCGGCAGGGGGGCGCAGGCACCGACACCACTAGAAACGGCTTCGGTATTGGAGAACGGCACCGGGATGTGGTCGCTGCGCAATCACAGGAGGCTCCTGCCTCCAGTGCCTCCAGTGAAGACCACCTCGCGCTCCCCCTCTCAATGCACCGCTTACCCTTTCATCCCTTTCATCCAGGCGGGCAGACGGGTTGGCTTCAGAGGGTTCGATGGCTGCACAAAAGTCGTTCAAACGGGGAGCGGAACACAGGCGCGGAACACAGGCTCCGAGCGGCTCCGAGCGGCAGACTGCCTTGCCTCTCCTCACTCGTCTCGCAGCCTCTTACAGCAGCCACGCAGCAGCCGCAGCAGCCGCTCTCGCCGTTCCAGCCGCCTTAGCTGCAAACAATGCCCCTCACCTCGCCTCGCAGGCTGGCTGAAACGCTGGGAGGCAGGAAGGCGGGGAGGCGGGGGAGGCAGAGCAGAGAGCAGGGAGCGGCTTCAGCTCCAGCTCCAGCTCCGGCGGACGTCGAGCAGCGCCGGCGAACACCAACACCAACTGACCAGCAGACCTCGGAACTGTAATTGTCTCACTAGCGCCACTTATTGAGTATAATTTTCCTGTGATACTCTTTTACGTACTTCTACATGCCTTTGTGAATTGGATTCAATGCACCTAAAATGGAAATAGGATGGAAATATTCAGGGAACATCCTACACAATCAGTAAAAATAGAAACGATTGTGTCCTCTTTGTACTTTTACTAATAAGGTGCTTGGCGTTTTGGGGTCAATGTAACAGTGTGTAAGACAGGACTTACTTCCGATACTTATGAATGCTTTTGTGAATTGGTCCCTGGGCAGGGATGTTGTGAAACCCCCACTTTAGCATTTTGAGTGGGGGTTAGAGGCTAGTTGTGTGTAAAAGGAAAAATCCAAACTGGTGTTTATGGATCCTATGACTTAGGCCAAACCTCATAAAAACCAGCTCTTGAAGTGAAAGGAATTGGGGGCTGATGGAAGGGAAGAATGGTGAGAAGGACGGGCCAATGGGGAGAAGTGGCGGTGTCGAGAAGGACTCAGAGAGGATGAATTGATGGACAGATTGAGAGTTGGGTGCATGAATTCAGAGATGGATGGATGAAGGGGTGAATAGAAATAATGGTGTATTGAGAAAATTATGGCTGTAGAGATTAATGCAAAGAATAATGAATGGATAAGGAAAAAGGTAGGAGTGGAGTAAAGGTTGGAAAGAGGGGAGGAAGATGATGGGGGATGGAGAGGAGGATGTATGGATGAATGGAAGAAGTAAGAATGAATGGTGAGAAGGAAGAATGGATAGATAAAGGATGCAAGGAAAACACAAGCAGGGAGAGAAGAAGGATAGGTGGGTAAAAAGAAAGATTGATGGATGAATGTAAAAGGACCGCAAGATGGATGGATAGATGGGTAATAGTACAGAAAGGGTAGAAAAAAGGAAAAAAGCAAGGTAGAAAACTATCATAAAGATGGAGAGAATGAATGAAAGACAAAAGACAAAAAAGGAGTGAGAATAATGGAAGGAATTTTCAGACATTTGGATTTCCCTTAGGGAAAACAACGTATTTCCTTACCCCAACCCCATAACCGCTCTCTCAGCGCCGTTTTGGATACAATTAAAAATGAGGTGTATTTTAAGTTTCTGTCTATTTCCTTGCAACTGTGAGCTCTCTGGTCCTCTGAAAGCAATAATCGTCCCATGAATAGGTCACAATTGTACCCAGGAAAAGGTTGGGTGTACGAAGCACGACAACACGAAAGGACACAGACTGTAAAAAAGTAACATTGCATCGTGAAGATTTGCAATACCCCACAAGGTTTCCTCCATCCACCCTGTTTATAACAGCACCAATGGAGGATTCTTTTAAATAAAAAAAATGTTGTGAATTAGTTGAACAGAATTATGCAAATATTAAGTACAAAGAACTTTGGCAATTTGCAAATAAAAATCAACAAGCTTCAGGGTTCGACGCTGAATAAATGTTTGGTGTACATCAACGTTTTCTAATTAGCCTTGAGACTGTGTCGACCGAGACGTTGTACCAGAAAACCAGTGCTTAATTTGATCCGGTTGTTTGCATGTGGGGCCCATGGCACGTACTTCTGGGCACTGGGGCTTATTTTTTATTATCAGACTTTGACCCAGTACAAGAGAGAGAGAGATGCAGAAAAGGGGGAACCAAGGAGGAGGAGAAAGAAGGGAAACAGTGATAAATGGAGAAAGCGCGAATGAAAAAACCTGCAAGAGTGAGATAAAAAAAAAACTGCACTATATCGTGGTAGATGAAAGAGGCATGAGGTGGAATAACAGCTTTGGTATTCACCCGTGGCGAGGACAGGCGTCCGAGAAAACCTCCGGTACTTGTATATTTCCAAATTAAGCACGGCTGAGGATACGAATGCCAATATACGGCTTTAGGCGGGGGCAGAGAACTGGTTTGAACTTCTTGTGCCTGCCAGTGGCACAGTTTGAAGCACTTTGTTCATCACATCATTCTCAAAAAGTTTGCAAATTCGAAGTATCGATGACAACGCAGTTTCTTTTTTTTAACGTTAGTCATTAACATCACTGTGCTTATATAAAGCAAGAAACTATTATCAACCTTTCCCTGTGGTGGGAGTTACTTCACTTTCAATGAAGTCAGACATGTTAGTCAGAAACACCTCCCTGCTTATTAACAGATTAAACATGTATTACAGAATCGTACATGTTCAGGGCTGTTTACTTGAAAGTGATTGAATATGTTTGCCTCTCGCACTTAACATACATTCTTAAACTTTTCATAGAATTAGTGAAAAGAAAAATACTTCTAATTAACCAAGTTTTATGTGTTTTGAAATTTGAGTCAAATTTAAAGTGCAAATATCACAAAAACAGAAACATTGGAAACAAATCACCAAAATATGCATCTTTTGTCAAATAACTCTGGCAGTTAGAAGAGAAGGATAGTTGGTTAGGTAAAATGCCGGTACACTCAGCTCGAGTTAGCCTGCAGTGGCTTCATGAGTATGTGAACCAAGATGTCAGTAATCACTGCCTGTTATCCTCACAGAGATACTCAGGGGTGTTGATATCACTGACGAGTCGTGTGCAATTTCCACTCTCTGACTCCCTTATCTTTTGAGAAGGTTCACGCAAGGACCATCCTGTCACAAATCTAACAAGCAAACACACCTGCTGTTTGCTAATTAGAACAGCATCTGTCAGTGTTACCTGACTGCTCCAAAAACAACCACCCTTGCTGTTGACTTCAAGTAAAAAACAAACCCAATCCGAGTGCCCATGAGGGTGACTAAAAAACAAGTTAGCAATCTACTGTTACCACTGCTAAAGGCGTTAACGGCATGAAAGACCTGCTTTGTTTGGCTCTTTTACAGCCGTATTGCTTCTTTTCATAGTTGGTCAGTTTTTTCATTATTTCTCCTAGTTGTGTTATGTTACTTGACTTTTGGACTGTCTCGTGCGCATTGCTGGGCGTTTCTGGGTTTGTGAATGCTTGACTAGCTTGCCACGTGGCACTTTGGGATGCCTGGAATTGGCGGTTTAGGCTTTCATGCTGTGTAGGATCTGGTCGAACGTGGGTGTTTGGTCTTGGCTCGTGAATCCCCAGATGTTATTCTTAAGGGTTTTGCGTGGAGCGTAGGAGGTGGTTTACGAGTATTCGTCAGTGTGGTGTATGCATACTGTCAGAGACCGTTCTATTTGGATTCTGGGTAGTTGCAAATCATGGTTTACAAGCACTGACGCTTAAAGTGCGGGTGGGGCAGCTGCTGACACAAACACAGATGACCTGGCGGTTGTTGAACAAGACAATAAGCAATAGTGAGGCCCTTTAAAGTGCTTTTTTTCTTTTAATATTTTGTGTTTGTTTAAAGATAGTCAAAGGTGAAGCGTGCTTAAGCCAGGGAGCAATTGCATTTTTGGTCATGCTTATCAGGGTTTACCTGTGTCTTGTTCCAGAGGGAGGAGTTTTCCTACCTTAGTTTTATGATGTTTTCCTCTGGCATCCAGGAGAGTTTCAAAGCCTACAGCTATGTCAAAGAAGAACTATGATTTGAAAGCAATTTGCACTTTTTTTCTAAAGTTTTTCATTATTTCAAAATACACATCTGCCATCGGGAGAACAGATTGGACATATGATGTCAATGTTTTCGTGTAATGGAACAACGAGTTTATGTGAGGTCATTAAACAAGCAAAGATCCCTTAATTTACGATATGTGTGCTTACACAGGGCTCAACCGAAACCACTCTGAATTATTACGCTCCTTTCTAAAAAAAGATCTGAAATTCTAGCTAAAATTGACAATGATTTGTGTTTCTCATAACATCATGTATTGTTGGGTCCACTGATGGCCAGTCATGTAATGTAATTTGAAGGTGTTTTAGAGACTGGTTGTATTTTGAGTTGCTGGAAAATGGCTAGGGAAGTAGCAATCTTTAAAAAGAAATCTACAAAAAGACCCAGGAACCTATAGTCTACTGCCCATGCTAGAGCCATCAGGTAAAATGTTTTGCTCAGATTGTTTTAAGTGCGCTATTTTATTTGACTAAGTGTGGCAACATAACTTTTTCGATCTCAGACAGGTTTAGGGTGGGCTATTCTGTCATGCATAATGTTATGGGCTTGGCTGTAATGGCTAGTTATGCTAAGGTCAATGGATTTGCCCCACTTGACTGTACATTCATGGAGTTCACTAAAGCATTTGATTGTATTCAGCGAGCCAGATAGTGGGCAAAGTTATTTTACGTTATACTGTCAAAGTTGCATATCAAGATGTAGGTAGAACTAAAAACACCAATAGTAGAAGTGAGGGCCAATAAGATATACGCTTTATTTAACAATATATTATTCACTTTGGACTCATTTGAAGCTGATCATTTTTCATCCACCATGGCTATGTCCCATAAGGATTCAGGTACTGTTTTATGCAGATGATCTTCTATTGATGGACCATACTGCAGTAAGACTTCAAGGAATGATAATCTCTTTCATTAAATGCGTAAGGAGAACCAATTGTAAATGAACATTGGAAAGACACTAACACTTACGTTTGGATCATCTAAGCATAAATGATTTTGGTTTGTCAACAGTTGAAGGTTAGAAACAGTGTCTGAATACAGATACTTGCGAATATTAATTGATCAGAACCTATTTTGGGAACCTTTTTCATGTAGAAATTTGAAGCAATAAGAAATATGATTAATGACCTTCTTAGGTTTAGTAAACACTTTGTTGAAGGCTCTGTGCTCCATTAATCAGGGTGTTCTGTGGGACAGTCACTCATGTTGTGGCTTCAGTGTTACAAAAATGGTTTTTCACCTTTACCAAATTGATTGATAAAGCACAGGCATAGTGAAGATTGGTAGGGTTAAACCAGTGTGCATCAAAACAGGCAATGTGGTGTGAATTAAAATTGATCTCCACCAAAGCTCGAATTGTACAATTTACCCTTAACTGATATATTCACTTAGTCGATTCTTTGGCAGAAACCCTTGCAAGTTGGACCTTTTGAGAATGACCTTGCTTTACAGTAAATTGCCTATATATAGTCAATATATACCAGCTTGCAAAGAGTGGTTAGATATTTTAAGTTTGAGACCAAATTTTGTGGAAAAAATTAACCAGGTCATTGTTAAAGTTAAGAATTAAAAGTCATATGGAAAGGGGGCGTGGCTTGGCGCCCGAGAGGCATGGCGGCGTCCGGATAGAGCTCCCGGACGAGACTCAATGGCTTCGCGCCCACCGGCCGTTCAGGGCGGATTTGCCGGCTGACGAGGGTGTCGGAACGCCTACTGAGTATCGCGAGTCCGGAACCGGCTTCATTTACAGCGCCGGTGACCGGAAAAATATACAGTGAGTTTCTCCTTGCGACGCGCGAACCGCGGTCGCCATTTTGTGAGACTGGCCGAATTATGGAGTGCGTCACATTTGAACAGAATCCAGGCATTGCGTATAAAACACTGTGGAGGCATGGTGTTATAACACAACTTTGCTGATGCCTTAGTTATGGAGGAAGTGTGCTGCCTTTTGCAATGTGGTGAGGAAAAAGGCAAATATGTAATGCGGCAGCCATTTTGAGAGTTATTTGCGCCTGCATTTTGAAGGCTTCTCTTTCCTCGCATGGAGTTTGAGGGAACGCGCCTCTGGAGACATCATTTTTTCCCATACATATGTGGATAATTCCTACTGTTCATACCCAGGCATGGTCTTGTATTGTGCTATTTTGTTCTTTTGACCTGACAGGAGCTATATAGTCTATGGATTTCTCTTGACTGCCTGTCCTCTCTCTGTGGGTTCATGTTTTCACAGAATTAAAGCACCTGCTTTACCTGAAGTGATGGAAATATAGACGCAGTTGTTGGTCTGTAAATTCTACATGCGCATTTTCGTGGGTTTGGTGCGCTATAATCGCTTTTACAAGTTTTTCAAGTTTATTCCCACTCGAAAAGTGTGCTCGCCTTGGGCTTTATGGGAAAAACGAAAAATCTTCACCATACAATATCAAAGCCTACTCATATCTTTGTCAAGAACTCAAAAATTTTCAGCGAGTTTGCTAAGCTAGACGAATCTTTGTCAGCAGCGCCACAGGGCTCTGAGATAACAATGGACTCTATTCATATCACATCGGAGAAGGCTGTCACCAAACGCCTGAAGAAGGACCCCCCCCTCTCCACCTAAATCAGTCTCGCCTGTCTCCATGGAGCTATTATTGGAAGAAATCAGGGCCCTTCGCCCATTCATGGAAGAAACTAATGCCAAACTGCAAACCCTCACGGATAACTGGTCACAATTGGACTCAAGACTTAATGCAGTTGAACTCAATGTTTCAGCGTTTGCAGAAACCAGAGCTAACGTAACTCAGATCAACTCTCAAGTCTCGTTGCTCCAAAAACAGGTGGAGGTCTTGGAAAATCGAAATAGGCGGAATAATCTCCGCATTTATGGTCTGGGAGAGGGGATTGAAGGAAGTGATCCCATAGCCTTCTTCAAGTCATTCTTGCCTAAAATACTCCACTTGCCAGAGGGCGCTGTACTCAACATCCAAAGAGCACACAGACTGGGGCGTTTTTCGTCTGGTGCGTCGTCTGCGCAGAAACCAAGAGGAGTCATCTTATACTTTCTGGAGTACACAGACCTCTTAAAGGTTTTGTCGGCGGCTAAACTACTCAGCGCATTACATGGGCAGGTTCATCCTTATTCTTTGCGCAGGACTATGCCAGAACCACGGCTAACAGAAGAAAGGCATTTCTTGATATGAGACCGGACCTTCGATCAATGGGGGCCCGATATGGTCTCTTCCACCCATGCCTTTTCAAAGTCACATACAACAACAAAACGACAACCTACGAAGATCCGGTGCGTCTTCGGAGCTTTATTAATTCAAACAAGACGGATGCTATGGATGCATCGGGACCATCTTCTTCACGTATTGTTTAATTTGAAGTATTCCATATAGGCATATTCGTGCTTTGTTCTTTCCTCCCCACAAATATCTGTATTCATTGAATGTTGTTTTTTTAATTTTATATAGTTGATGGAAATGTAGATGTTAAAATAGCCGTTCGGTTGACCTTTTTGTTTTCAGACTTATTCATACTACCTGTTGATCTCACCATAAAATTATTGTTATAATTGTTTTTTTTTCTTTCTCTTCTCTTTCGCCCATACAGTTGTCTTTTCCTAATGGCGTGTATACCTTCGAGTCCTCCGTGTGGTCAAACCCGGATGTGCCGTATGTCTCATGTGGTTCCACCCCCCCCTACCTCTCTAAACCTTCTTTGTGTAAGTGTGTCACCCTATTTTCATTACTTTTTACTTTTTCTTCTGTACTTCTTTCCAGTACATTTCTCTATTCTCTCTTTAGGTGCTGCCTTCGCTCTCCCTCCTAGTCATCATATTCCCTCTCTGTACTTTCTGGACTGTTCATACATGCTACCTCTAGTTTCTCCTTCTTTTCCTATAATGTTTCTTATTTTAACCTTTTTGGAACGTTACCTGTATCTTTCTCATTATTGGATCTTATTGTCATCTATTGAGTCTTTATGTCTTATGCTAAATGTAATTAAGTGTTGGTTCTGTCGCTCCCATGGCAGATGTAATGATTTAGGTTCTAGCCTCTTCTTTTTTTATTTGTCTTTCTTTACTCAAATTCCATGGCAGTAACAATTGTATCTTGGAATGTCAGGGGTCTAAATTCTCCTATTAAGAGACAGAGTATTAAGTCATCTAGCCAAATTGGAAGTCGATATAGCATGTCTCCAAGAAACTCATCTAACAGAAGCGGAATCATTAAAATTGAAAAAGAGATGGGTGGGAGAAGTTTTCTTCTCCCCAGGGGATGGCAAACGTAATGGTGTCATGTTGTTATGTCGAAAATCGCTTCCTTTCAAATTCATTTCGCAGGCTTCAGATACGAATGGTCGTTGGTTAAATGTCAAATTATTGTTGGGAGGTGCTCCGGTCTCTTTTCTCAATGTGTATGCCCCGACCGGCGGTGATTCATCATTTTGGTCTTCAATGGCTCACCAAATTGCAACATGCATTGAAGACAACTTCATATTTGCTGGTGACTGTAATCAGATCTTTGATCCCTTCTTAGATCGGAACTCAAAAGTCCCTTTTTTACCCAATAAAATACATAGATCTTTTATAAACACTCTTACTCAACACAAGCTTTTGGATGCTTGGATATTGTGTAATCCCACAACGAGAGAATACACCTTTTATTCTCCAGTCCATCATACCCAATCGAGAATTGACTACTTTTTCATTTCCCATAATGTATCCCAAGCCTTGGTTAATGCTGAGATTGGTCCTATTTTGCTCTCAGACCATGCCCCCATTTCAATTCGTCTTGATATTCTGCCAAGAGTTGACGTCCCCAGGAGATGGCGTTTTAACAATGCTCTCCTTTCTGACGCAATATTTACCTCATCCTTTACCTCTTTTTTTAATGAATACTTTTTACTTAATCAGAATGACACTATGTCTACTTCTACCATATGGGACGCATTTAAAGCAACAGCAAGAGAGTTCATTATTAGCTATGTTGCCAAAAAGCGTACTATAGCCCGTAAACGTTCTAATGAACTCTTTCATGAGATAAAGAGACTGGAGCAATCCTACTATTCATCTAATTCAAAGGAATGTTTGGCTGCTCTTCTGAAGGCGAAACTTCAATTCAACAAAGACACCACGGATAATGCTTCTCTGTACTTATTAAAATCTAGTGCAAAATTCTACGGCGGCCAAAATAGGGCAGGGAAAACTTTCGCTAATTATTTGAAAATCAAACATAATAAGTTAAATGTTGAATCTATCTATGATGAACACTCCAATTTAAAATTTAAGGATTTAGATATAGTGAATTAATTCTCCTCCTTTTATAAGTCCTTGTACAATGCAGAAGCACACCCCACAGATTTTTGTTATCACAATTTTTCTCCAACATTCAGAAACCTGTGCATACTCCTCCGGATCTCTCCATATTGGAACTAGACCCAACAGCTAAGGAACTTCTGGACGCCTTACAACATCTCAAAAAGGATAAGGCACCAGGCCCAGACGGGTTCACAGTTGAATTTTATATTCATTTTTCTAAATTATTAATTCCCAAACTACATTCTTTGGTACAATCCTTTTGCTTTTCTAAATCTGCTACCGGTTCTTTCTCTGAGGCGCACATTTGTCTCATACCTAAAGAGGGCAAGGACCTGAAGCACTGCAAAAATTATAGGCCCATTTCTTTGGTCAGTATTGATTATAAAATCTTTTCAAAAGCCTTGGCTCTTCGATTGGAATCTTTTTTACCAAATTTGCTAGGCAAAGAACAATCTGGCTTTGTGAAAGGACAACTCATCACGGACAATACACGGCTCTTTTTTGATATCTTATCCAAATCATCTCACCACAAACAATCTCTCGCAGCAATAGCCTTGGACGCGGAAAAGGCATTCGATAGAGTAGAATTGCCTTACCTTTTCTATGCCTTGAGATGGTTTGGCTTTGGTCCTAAGTTTATCTCTCTTATTTCTCTACTCTATTTGAATCCCCGTGCAGCTGTTTGTGCTAATGGCCTAGTATCTCCTTTTTTTGACTTAGGTAGAGGTGTTCGTCAGGGATGCCCTCTGTCTCCCTTCCTTTTTAATTTGGCTCTGGAACCTTTTCTTTCAAAAATTCGTCAAAACCAAGACATACATGGATTCGAACTTAAAACAGCCCATATCAAATTTGCAGCCTATGCTGACGATATTTTGCTATTTATATCGCAACCAACTCAATCTATTCCTGCTTTTTTAGCAGAAGTTCACTTCTTTTCTTCTGTATCAGGATACAAGTTGAACACTGACAAGTGCAAGATTTTGCCCCTTACCAAATACACTTTTAAAGACGATTTTGTTTCTTCTCATTTTTCATGGAGTCCCAAACATATTAAATATCTTGGAATGCATTTTGCTCCTGTAATCCCTGACACAGTGTCCATCTGTATGAATAAATGTATTCAGAAAATCTCTGATTTGACAGCTAAGTGGCATCCTTTGTATTTGTCTTGGTGGGGTCGCCTTGATACAATTAAAATGATGCTATCCCCTATAGTGCTATATACCATCTCCAATATCCCAGTACCTATACCGGCCAAATTGATTAAAAAGATTAATTCCCTTCTCTCCTCCTTTTTATGCAAAAATGGGAAACCTCGTATGTCGTTGGCCAAATTGACACGCCCTAATTCAGAGGGGGGGGGGTTAATTTTCCCAACTTTTTTATATATCACAAGTCTTTCCTATTACGCCAATCTGCATATTGGCTGAGAGAGACAGTGAATGAGTGTCCTTTGTGGACTCTTGTTGAAAGCCAATTTTTATCTCCCTTTTCCTTTCATGAGTATCTCTCCTTCTCCCGCAAGCCACAGTCTTTATCTACTCCTATAATTAAACTCACATCCCTACTCCTAGGATCAAGCTCTCCTTAAATACCGGAAAGTTTTGATTCTTTGTGCAATTTACCCATCTGGCATAATAAGTCCTTGTTGATCCGGGGAAGACCTTTCTATTGGAAGTCCTGGAGGCAGAAGGGTTTGATCTGGGTTCATCAATTGTTTTCTCAGTCAGAATTTATATCCTTTCCCTCACTTAGCGCAATATATGGTCTACCTGTCTCTTTCCTACCCAAGTATAATCTCCTTTGGGAGGCGGTGCTGGACATTTCCACCAGATTTACTACTGCATCAGTGAATACCCACTCCATTGCTCCAAATCATGACCTCCGTACCTTACTTCACACCCAACCTAGAGCCTCTGTTCTTTACACCCACTTACATTGCCCTGGTGTTGATGGACAAAAATCTAAGGTGGAAATTGCATGGGAGCATGAATTACAAGCGTCTTGGCCAGACTCCTTATGGAGGAAAATTTGGATAAAGATAAGAAAGTCTTCAAGGGCTGCCAATATCACGCAAACATTGTTTTTTAATTTATAACAGGCTTTTGCTTTCTCCAAGTACGCTAAGCAAACAATATTCCTCAGTAGCAGATAATTGTTGGACATGCTCCTCTCCAGGTGCTGATTTGTTTCATATGTTGTTTTCTTGCTCTTTTGTTCACAGTTTCTGGAAACGTGTATGGTCTCAAATTAACTCAATTTTTAGTACTAGATTTTCGTTTACCTTTATCAATGTGTTTCTGGGAAGTCTCTCCCCGATCTGGAAAGACTGTTCATCAAACGTCAGAATTGTTGATCTGTTATTAGCAGTTGCCTTTCAGCAAATCACCAAGAATTGGAAGGACTTTACTGGGATCTCTTACCAGGCTTGGTGGAACGCAGTTTGTCACAACCACAGGTTAGATACCTCTTTTGTATACCCTATCTCTCTGGCGCCCAGACGCCTGAACCTATGGTCACCTGTTACATTGTTTATCGATGCTCATGCTAGGCGATCTTTTATGCTATTGCCATCTCAACAAGAAGTCCTCAAACCACCATGATCCCCCTGTACATTCCTATATTTGATTTTGCTATCAATTGTATTCATTGTATACTTTAAATGTACTAGCCCCAAATCTCACTGTTTTACGTTCCAACCTATGTAATTGCTTTTTGGAATTCATTTTGTGTTCTTTTAATCTCTGTAATATGGTGACATATGTTTAACTTAAATATTGATTGCTGGCACCTTTATTATTCTAATAAATTTTTTCTTTAAAACTTTAAAAAAAAGTCATATGAAAAGGGGGGCACATCAAAGCAACCTGGATTGTATAGCTACCAACACGATATATGAGAAGTATTGTTCACTACTTGAAGAGGCACACTCTCAATGTACAGCCCTCTTGAGCTCCCATCACATAGAAAGGTCTGATACAGTTGAGTGTTAGACTTTCTCTTACATTAGCTACAACAGTTATATCCCTCCCTTTTGGAGATAACTGCACTTTTGTGCTTGAAGTTTGGAAACATGTGCACACATGATGGTCGTCTGCCATGGCATGGAGTGCCTATGGTGTAAACACCTAAAACCATGTTTTCCAGGTTTTGGAGATTTTGAAGCGAATAGTCTCACAGAATGTTTCATGAATTCTAAAAAGCAGTGTGCATGTAAAGCTATTGTGATGCTCATAATGATTTTAATTTTTTTTGCATTTACCTGATGTGTTTTAATGAAGTTTATTATGGTTTATTTTTAATTCAAATAAACCTTTTATAAAAAATAAAATAAATATTGCTGGAATACAACTACATTAACTCTTGCATGATGTGTTTCATTTAACTTTCTGATCTTGGAATATCCACATTATTATAAGATTTTATCACGTTAAGATATATTTATATACTGTGCCATACCGTTGCAGTTGACGTTTATTTGTGGGATTGATCTTTAGTCCTGTATTTGAGGTATGGCTGGGCCTATGCACTGGCGCACCCGCTGAACTTTCATACCATATCAATTGATGATTACTTATCTGCTATCTAATCCTGATCGCCAGTTAATAACTAAAATTATACAGGACAAACAAACAAAACGTGTCTTAACTTTGTTTAGTCTGCCTGCATTGGTATATGGTGCTATCAGAAATATAGTGCTTACCATATACATCACGCCTTTAAATGCAAGAAGAATAAAACAAGTTAGTATCTTTTCTCTAACATTTGGTTAGGCAACCTGTGGTATTAGCCTTCTGTCTGAGGTTTTGTGGGCGCTATACAGAAGACATATGAACTTAGTGAACCATAAGTAATTAATGCTCAAATGCTAGGTGGGAGTCCTCTCCTGCTCTACAGATCCTCACGATCTGAATTAATTCAGGGGCCTGGTTACCATATTTAAATAGACTGCCCTACCAAAGCAATCTTATTTATTTTCATTCAGTAGTTGTTGTATAAAGTACAGAATCCACACAGGCAGGATTCAGAATGCTGTACAATGCATCACACCGACATCCAACTTTACAACTTGGATATGATCCAAAAGATACCATAAGTAACGTTTAATCAAACTCTAATAAACCATGGCACATAAATGCAAAAAAGGAATTTCAGGAAAAAGTAAATGGAGTTCTGGACGATTTCATATAACAAGTCTTTGATTCTAACCATGGGAAATGGTGCCAGTATGCGATTTAACGTGTACTGAGAGAAAACGCTGCACAATGTTTTATATCATGGTAAATTACTGCAACTTGTATCTGTATGAAAAATAATATTTTCTGAAGTCTTATCCAATATTGAAAATCATGGAAAAACAAACATAAAAGCAAAACAGCTCTAGAAGCAGTCGATTTCGTGCTGTATAAAATACCACAGCGGGTCTATGCTTCCAAGCAGGAATAAAGACCAGGCCGGGAGGGTATTTAACAGATAAAAAAAAGCTCCAGAAAATTATGACTAATAACAATAAATGATGATGTACGGATGCATACAGTAGAGCAATACACTGGAATTAAACAGATACAGATGGAAACAGATTATTGCACATTAAAGTCATAATTGTTCTAAGTTGTTGGTCTACTTGGTTATAGATGGATATAATTAATGTAAGATGTGAGTGAAATGGAGGATAACTGGTGCCATCAAGAAATAGACCTGAAGCATTGACGTCAGGTAATACCTGTAACACCTTTTCATGTTATCCTAATATTGGGCTGAAAGTTCAAAATAAAGAGGTAGAAAAACCCATCTGTAGAGGTACTTGACAAATGCAAAACCTTAGGAAGCCAAGAGATGCAAGATATTCAAATGGGACCGAGTAGGTGTTTCTCCAGGAGCATGTTTTGGAAGGTATTTGTAAGGAGAAAAGGACAGACATATCATTCAATATTCTAGGTACATTTCCTGAGAAGGATATGTTAGATGTGCTTTTTTTCTTGAAAAGTAGGTTACAAGTTGAGGGTTTGTTATTTTCCTTATGGCTACATGAAAATGTTCAACGTTTGAACCGGATATTATTGGTTAGGGTTTATGGCTTCGTATATGAAGCAGGCTGTTTTGATTAAGCAGCATGAATCAATGGGAAGCTATTCAAAGGCGGCCACGGTAGGAGAGGTGGGATGAAGGTTTTGGTATGTGTTGAGAATCTAGCTGCAGCATGACTAACAGCTCTTGGGCAAGCTAGACCGAGATTTAGTAAGACTTTGTGTTGTCGTAAATTGATGCAGAATGGTATGTACTTTGCAGCACAAAAGGGATTTCATGTTAGAAAGTTGCCCTTTTCTCAGCGTAAGAAGTCCTTTGCTCTGCATCATTGGGGGGAGGGAGCAGGGGTTACTGAGGTAATAATCCCTCCTTGAAGCATGCATTAACAAGAGGAAATATTTTCATGTCTCCAACTATCCCAACCACAGCCTGTGTGCTGATGTACACAGCACGCTTTAAATGTGTGGGATCCCTCTCAAATGTGTATAGGCATAACAATTTGTACTGGAAGGGCATGCTTCTAGTACAGATCCAATGACAGACAGAGCATATTCAGCTCTGCACCATGGTGCCAAGCTGTGCATCATGCAAGGCAGCCTAATTAGAGCCTCCGCGCCTGGAGATGACTGCAGCAGGCCAATCTGTAACCCTGAATGGGTAACTCCGCTCCGCCAGCGGAGTTTGCAGAGATTTGCCTACTCCGCACTCCGTGGCGAACGCGGAGATCGGGAAAACTCCACCTCCGTGGCGGAGCGGAGTTAGCCGCTCCCTCCCCACCTTCCAAATACTTTAAAAATAATAAAAAGAAGGCACTTACCTGTGTTTCTGCCACTTCCCCTGCCTGGCCGCTCTCCTTCCTGCTCCTCTCGCGTCCTTTTTCATAAAAAAACCCCCCACTACATTGTACATCGTGCGAGTGCGCAAGACATACAACGTAGTGTTTTTTTCAATGAAGAAGGATGCGAGGCGGCGAGGAGTAGGAAGGAGAGGGCCAGGCAGGGGAGGCGGCAGAAACACAGGTAAGTGCCTCCTTTTTATTATTTTTAAAGCATTTGAAGGGGGGTGGAAGAGCGGAGCGGGTGTTTTTCAAACTCCGTGGAGCTACCCGTAGAGGCACTACTCCAGCTCCGCCCACCATTACCAATCTGTACAGAGATGGCTGCGCTGCGTTTTTCTACTTGAGCAACACAGTTTACCAAATATGGTTGCTGCGCTGCTCCATTGCACAAAAATTAATAAATCTGCCCCCTTGCCTGGTTCTGATTAGACAAATTAGGAAAGATGAAAATTTTATCTAAGTGAATATATACAAACGCCTCAACTACTAATTTGAGATTTTGCTCAGAGAGTTGGATGCTTTGAACTTTGTAAGCTTTTGATGCAGACACCTTGCTGATTTAGCCATTTATTGAATATGGTATTTGATGTGGAGATGTTCATTGAAAAGGAAGCCAAGAGATTTAGGGCCTCATTTATGTGTTTTTGCCGTAGGGCAACGCAGCAGTCCTTCCTGCTGTGCGGCCCTACGGCAAAAGAAAATGGCAGGAATGCGCCGAACCTATGAGATGCGGTGCATTCCTGTCCTTTTCCCCTGCGTCGGCACACAATGGGCTGCCGTGCGCCAATGCAGGCACCTTTGCACCATGGTACAAGGGTGCCTGCATTGAGGGGATGATTGTTTTTGCGCATGAAGGGAAACCTTTCTGCACAAACACAATCACAAGAGGCTTTTTCCTTTTTCTGTGTGCTGCAGAATGTAGCACACATAGAAAAAGGAAAAATGATGAGAAATAAAGATATTTCTCCTCGTTGTGCCTCCCTTACGCCTCCCCTGGGGGGGTTATATGTTTTTGGCACTGCCTCAGATTTACAATTTCTCATAAATCTGGGGCAGTGTCAAAATGCCATGGATGTTGCTGGGAACGCCCCCAGCAACACCCATTGCACGCCCCTTTAATGCAGAAAACTGGTGTTAAAGGGGACAATATTTACGAAGCAGCATTAAGCCAAAAAAAAGTGGCTTAGTGCTGCCTCCTAAATATAGAGCAGGCTCCTGCGCCACGGAACGTCACAAAAAGTGACGTTCCGGCGGCGCAAGGGGCCTCATAAATGAGGGCCTTGGTGTAGGGAGTAGTTTTGGGATATACACCAGCAGGTTTGATGGCATCTGTCCGTAATATGTGTTTGATTTTGGTGTGCAATGTGCTTAATTTGTAAAATATTAAGTACAGGAGCCCAACTTTTTTGGGGAGGCCACACCCACTTCCTTGGCTCCACCCACTTCCTCTACAGGCCCCACCCACTTCCTCTATTGGCCCTACCCACATCCACAACTAGCACTGCTGAAAGCCAGATGTAATACCCGATCTGAATTTCAGTGTGCGACTCTCTACAAGAAGAAATATCCTTCTTTCCAACTGTGACTCACATTTCCTGATGGAGAGCTACTGGGGAAAGCTGGGCAGTGATCTGTGTGCTGCACAATTTGCAGGATGGAGCCCTGATCTCATCAGACAAAGGCCCACTTTCACCACTACCCTTCCCCAAGGTTAATACCCAACCACTTTTGACAGCTCTCTACTGAACCAGAAAACCTACCTTCTCACTAGGAGTAGAAAAGAGATTGAGGGACCCACCGATCCTGAAATGTACTTTAAGAAGCAATAGCTAAACAAATCTATTCAAAGACCTCGGAGAAGACATGTCAGTCATCGGAGATGGAAGAAAATTCCTGATACCCACTAGATGGAGTCAGAGCCCTCAGCACAACATGGAAACAGTAGAATTCACCTATAGCAACCACTAGGCCACTCTGGTGTGTAGTTAATTACTGTCAAGTGGCCCACATCATGTTTGACCCTCAAACAGTTCTGTGTTTTAGCTAACTGCTTTTTTATTTTTTTGTGCCAGTTACAAACACCTGGAATGAAAATCATCATTTGAAGCTTCAGAGACCCCCCACCACATTCTGTCTATACATCCAAACACCCACACTGTGCGCAAACACACTCCGCAGTCCCTTACACATACCTTATGCATTCATCTTCTAAAGTATGTGTGAGTGACGAGAAACAATATTTACTGGTTAGTTTATCAACTTTCTGTGGTTCACCCTAACAAAGATTGTGGCTGTTTCTTGAATAGGGTTTCACACTCCTCAACCAACAACCCAATTTCTCACATACACTATGCTGTAGCCCAGAGACCCACCTCAGTGATTAAGTTGCAAAAGAACCAAAACTAGCATTTCTGCTGCATTATATTAAAATTGGCCCACTGCTCTGCTATGGTTTAAGGATTGAGCGCTCCAAACCAGTTGAAATCTTAATCATGAGTAGTATCCCTGCTTGTATAATACTGCACTGAAAAATAAAATCAAGGTGTGTTGATATTTGCCACAATTAGGGTTTTTGTTAAATTTCTCTTTATTCCAGGGTTTGATAGCTATTACAATATGAGAAGAGTATCAAACTACCATGATTTTCACAACGCTTTTAATTTTGCTCCCCTACAGACTGACACCCTTCAATCTACTGATTGTGTGCCTTTAGGTTTGTAAAAGGTTTGTTGTGTCCACAGATGTTAAGTTGGAAGGAATGTAGGGGAGCAAAATTAAAAGCGTTGTGAAAATCATGGTAGTTTGATACTCTTCTCATATTGTAATAGCTATTAAACCCTGGAAAAATGAGAAATTTAACAAAAACCCTAATTGTGGCAAATATCAACACACCTTGGTTTTATTTTTCAGTGCAGTATTATACAAGCAGGGATACTACTCATGATTAAGATTTCAACTGGTTTGGAGCGCTCAATCCTTAAACCATAGCAGAGCAGTGGGCCAATTTTAATATAATGCAGCAGAAATGCTAGTTTTGGTTCTTTTGCAACTTAATCACTGAGGTGGGTCTCTGGGCTACAGCATAGCGTATGTGAGAAATTGGGTTGTTGGTTGAGGAGTGTGAAACCCTATTCAAGAAACAGCCACAATCTTTGTTAGGGTGAACCACAGAAAGTTGATAAACTAACCAGTAAATGTTGTTTCTCGTCACTCACACATACTTTAGAAGATGAATGCATAAGGTATGTGTAAGGGACTGCGGAGTGTGTTTGCGCACAGTGTGGGTGTTTGGATGTATAAATAGAATGTGGTGGGGGGTCTCTGAAGCTTCAAATGATGATTTTAATTCCAGGTGTTTGTAACTGGCACAAAAAAATAAAAAAAGCAGTTAGCTAAAACACAGACCTGTTTGAGGGTCAAACATGATGTGGGCCACTTGGCAGTAATTAACTACACACCATAGTGGCCTAGTGGTTGCTATAGGTGAATTCTACTGTTTCCATGTTGTGCTGAGGGCTCTGACTCCATCTAGTGGGTATCAGGAATTTTCTTCCATCTCCGATGACTGACATGTGTTCTCCGAGGTCTTTGAATAGATTTGTATAGCTATTGCTTCTTAAAGTACATTTCAGGATCGGTGGCTCCCTCAATCTCTTTTCTACTCCTAGTGAGAAGGTAGGTTTTCTGGTTCAGTAGAGAGCTGTCAAAAGTGGTTGGGTATTAACCTTGGGGAAGGGTAGTGGTGAAAGTGGGCCTTTGTCTGATGAGATCAGGGCTCCATCCTGCAAATTGTGCAGCACACAGATCACTGCCCAGCTTTCCCCAGTAGCTCTCCATCAGGAAATGTGAGTCACAGTTGGAAAGAAGGATATTTCTTCTTGTAGAGAGTCGCACACTGAAATTCAGATCAGGTATTACATCTGGCTTTCAGTAGTGCTAGTTGTGGATGTGGGTAGGGCCAATAGAGGAAGTGGGTGGGGCCTGTAGAGGAAGTGGGTGGAGCCAAGGAAGTGGGTGTGGCCTCCTCAAAAAAGTTGGGCTCCTGTACTTAATATTTTACAAATTAAGCACATTGCACACCAGAATCAAACACATATTACGGACAGATGCCATCAAACCTGCTGGTGTATATCCCAAAACTACTCACTACACCAATGCCCTCATTTATGAGGCCCCTTGCGCCGCCGGAACGTCACTTTTTGTGACGTTCCGTGGCGCAGGAGCCTGCTCTATATTTAGGAGGCAGCACTAAGCCACTTTTTTTTGGCTTAATGCTGCTTCGTAAATATTGCCCCCTTTAACACCAGTTTTCTGCATTAAAGGGGCGTGCAATGGGTGTTGCTGGGGGCGTTCCCAGCAACATCCATGGCATTTTGACACTGCCCCAGATTTATGAGAAATTGTAAATCTGAGGCAGTGCCAAAAACGTATAACCCCCCCAGGGGAGGCGTAAGGGAGGCACAACGAGGAGGGGGGGGGCTAATGCTTTAACAAGGTAGGCTTTGGGCGTATTTCGAAATTGCTTCTCTAGTTTCCCCATGCATTACTTATTTGAAACATATAAAAAGTCTGCTTTATTTATGACCATGTTTTGTAATTGGATTTATATAGCGCGAATAGATTCGAATACATTTGGAAGTCGAAGGGTGTCTTTTCTGCACCCCGGCTGCCCTCACCTTCTCATGATAGCGTATTTGAGGACACACAGCAGGAGGCGCCTATTGTTAGCTCTTGGAAAAGCAGCACTAGTTTATTATTTGGCAGTTGATAGCTTTGCTGGGAGTACATGATGGTCTAAGATCAACTAACAGCTGATTTTACAGGTAAGGCTGTGGCCAAAGGTTCCAGTATGCACATGTTTTCTGGGGAAGTCAACGAGGCAGGGCTTGCTATTCAAGCGAAGTGTACGGGTATAGAAATTCGCTTTGGCGCACTCATATTTATAAATATGCTTGTGGCGCACCAGTTCCTAACTGCTCCGACTTCCATAATCAATTGGATTAAAACTTCAGTTTTTGGGACCTGCAGTGGCAGACACTAGTACGCTTCAATAACTGCTCTGTAGTACCCCATGAAAAAAGGCAGGCGTGGGAAAGTGGGGAGACTCACCTTTTGTGCCTGCAGCTGATCGAATTCAATTCCTGGATAAGGAATTAATAATCCGTGCAGGATCAGGGATTTGCTGCTTTCATTCTTAAAATGTTCTAACTGCAGCATTTAAATTCCTACTCCGTGCAGGTATCTAGACAGCTGCGATGACCGAAAGTCGGAGTATCACGTATAGCGGGCCTCAGCAGCATGTATTTGAACTTTCCCAGCCTGCCTTGACCCCGACCTCACCCATGAGCCCGCCCTCAGCCACAATTATTCAAAGGGAATGAGCAGGAGGACGCCCTTTAGTGAAAGGCAGGCGTGCACTGCTGACATCGCTAACGTGATGCAGTCATCATGCCTGGACCTGGGAGGGGCCTTTCTCTGGAGACATACCAGGCAGGCATCTGAACCTAAGGAGAACAGGACAGGTACGTGTGCATTTATTTTGAATAATTACTGGGTCCAGGGGAGAAATCATCTATAGACCCGGCCTTGAAAAAAAAGTGCCGGTGCTAAGCACGGGAAACCACCGGCATAAATTAAGCTAATGAAATTTGATTTTAAGAATACTGAATCACATGTGTTTTTTCATTCGTTTTCAATATGTTCCAGAGACAATTCGAATATGGGGATGAATTTGGTAATTCCAATTAGAGATAAACTTTCAACATTCGTATAATGATGAATGATGTAGATCTTGAGGGTTTTAAAATAAAGATTGAGGTAGATGGATGCCAGTATTGTACCCAGAGGGATAGCAAATCACCTGGGAGCAGGATCAGAGATAGATTTCCACATTTTTATTTGTTGGGTGTTGTCAGAGAAGTGTGAGTCAAACTGGGATTCAAACTATTCCCGTTTAGTCCTATGAATCATATGCACCAGGAAATTGCGGCATGGATTGTCAAAGCTTGTGGCACATTATTTTGTTTTCGACATCATATGTGTAGCATTAAACCTTATTCAGATTCATTATTTTTCCATAGTTTTCAACTTTAAGACGAGGCAGCTATTTCAGCAACGTATCACACTTTCCAACAGACATATTACGACTGAAATAAAATTGGACTTTGTTTCCCTTTTTGCTAACATTCGAATGCCTAGCCCAGACCGAGATTAACAGTGTCAGGCTTCGACTAACAGTACAGGAAGCCTGCACCAGCCCCTCTCTCCCACCTCCTAAAGTAGCCAGTGCCTGGGGCCTTCCGCCTTTCCCCGCACAGCAAAACGTCCCTCGTCCCACAACACTCCCATACCTGGTTGCCCTAATAGAATCCCAACCCTAAACACAGCCCAGATCTAGTTGTCCTGCCACCTTTCAGCCACCAAAATGTCGCATACATGGAAGTCCCACCAACCCCAACCTTTAATTATCATATTATATGGTTGTCCTGGAACACCGTGCCCCTAAAAAGTCCCGCACCTAGATCATGACTGGCAAAGCCCTAAAGACTGGAATCCGTCAATAGCTGCAAAAGCCATAAGCCCATACGTACCTGTGTCGTGCTATATGCCACAAACTTCATTGTATTATACATGGCGTCTTTTCATAAATATTCCAAAACACACCTGCCCTATGCAAGGTGTCCCGCCAAACACCACAAACATAAGGCCCCCAATTTTCAGCTAGGTATACTGCTCGGGGACAGTTCTATGTGTAGAATAAAGTATAACTCACTTTTGGCATATTTGTGTGCAACTTGTTTCTTACAAAGCGCTTTATACCATCCTTATGCCTGGCAATAGACAGTTTTTTAAACCTCTTTGGAAGATGGAAAGCTAAGATGATCAAACCTTGATTGAAACTCATGAACTTTATGTGTCACACATTTGTGCAGTTGGGGATCTGTCAGGGACGGGAGGTTTAGGGCGCAGTGTGTAAACAGGGGCATTTTCAGGTTTTTTAGGTGTCGCCTGCACAGCGCTTGCGCTGTGCTTGAGAAATCTATTGTTTTTAATATAGGCTTAAAAGGGACTTACATCCTGCCTCCTCTCTTTCCTGGCTTCTCATTGGTTCCTACGCGTGCCACTTACCTTTCCTCCATTTCTATTGGCTGTAGCATGTTTTCCTGCACTTACCAATGATTGTTCCTCGTCTGCTTCTCTTTTCAGCTTCCCGCTGCCGGAATACTGTTAACATCCGCTTTGTTGGAACTATATTTTCATAAAATTTTGCCTTTTGCTATTGCAGCATATTTATATAACAATTTATCACCCGAAGAGATGAAGTGATTTGCATAGAATCACAGGATGTTGCGCGGCGCCGCCGAGACTTGAACGGGGAACCCTGCTCTCGAGTCAGCAGCTCTGGCCGCTGCGCCACATCCTCTCCACTCCCATGTTATCGGTCAGGGATCTCTTTCCTTCTCCCGGAGGATGATTGATGGAAACAGCTCTTTATTCATTACATTTGCGAAACCGATGCATTACTGTTGGAAAGTGGGTTATTGGTAGGGGCAAATGTAGGTCTGCCACTGGCAATAAGGCCACTAACACAAAAAAACACAAGGGTCCCTATTCACTCTATACACTAGTATGGATCATGGGCATTACACAATGATGTGACTAATAATCACAATGTACACATCAAAAAGGACAGTAGCACATAAAAAATGAATAACAAGCTGAATGGGACATATGAGATTTATTCCATAAAAACACAAATAAAATTAAAAACATTTCATAATATAATACAATATTGCACTAATATACATCACAAGAAAACAGAAAGGTCGACGCTGCGTTTCGGTGAGTTGATAATAAATCACCTTCTTCAGGACAGTTTTCTATATAATAAAAACAGGCAATTAATCGCAGTCTCATATAGTTTATCACCATAACACTTGAACCTACAGTACTACATATTAAGATTTGTGCAACTGACTCTAAAACAACATAATACGTGTCCTAAACAATTTATAAAATCATTGAGTATCACCACTACATAAATAAAAATTGAACATAGCCCCTAGAGGCAATATTATATGTGATCTACAAATGATATAATTTCACCTAAAAATTTAGTCACTACCCATGATCCATGTTACTATAAACAAATTTAAAATATATAACAATTCAAACCTACCTAGGTAGGGAAGTGCTCAAATTCAAAATTCACTGGGCACTTATAGAAGCAACGTGCTCAAGTTGAAACCGGGGTTTGAAAATATCCCGCCTCGTATTCAAGAGGTTACTATTACCCTCCTAAAATAAGAGAAAAGAGTAAGGGGACAGAACAATGTTCTCAATGGTATTTCCAAAGACATAAATCCCTATATTGGCAATCATACACGTACCTTAATAAAAAGCCAATAAATATTTCTGTGTTCGTTGATGCCACCAAAATATGTTTATTTAAAAGATTTTATTATTTTCTAGAGCAAAAACAAGAAAAAGAAGTTACAGAGAGAATGTCTCAATCAAAACATCGAAAAACGATAGTTGCCAAAGGTACTGTTGGGCTTACTTAAAAATGAACTAATCCAGATATACCAATAATGGATGAGCCGTAATTGAGGATCACAATATTTAGCAACTCTCCCGCAGGTTTCACTTCTAAGGACCAAAAGACAATTTTTAAAAAGGAGAGGAAAGAAGTGACTGAAAAAACGTCACTCTATGTTGCAGTTGTGAGTGCATCTAGTAAATTAAAATGCTACTAGAATTTTACCTGATCTGGTTGCTGTAATATTCATGCAGCCATCTAAAAATAAACCTATAATAAAAATGCACCGGATCACTTATTTATATTGTACACGGTACATATAATACCATCAATCCATTATTTAGGCACAAAACGTGATTATTTCTCATATATCCTATAGGGCTGTTTAACAAAAAGGGGCTTATATTAGTTCCAAGGTTGGAAATTGGAGCATATATATTCATAAGAGCATCCAAAAATATCTCTTATGTTCCTGTTATTAAAATAAACGATAAAACTCCTTCGTTCTCAAGTCAGCGAGCATCTATCATAAGCTTGAGCTTCATATATTTCATAATACTCTATGGTCCCAATGTGTTTATATCACTACATAAACAAAACGATCAAAATAATACACTAGCGGCCATTCTATCGTATCGCTATTCTAATATGCGAACTTAAAGGCTAAAAGGAGGCCAGTATTTTATTAAACTCCTAACTATTATATCTACCTGTATATTATATATAGCAGCCAAACGCGAAACAATCGCGCTTACCTATTAAAAATATTGCGGCCTCCCTGCATCAACGAACAGCTTCCGGGTCAGGGTACACCTTAGTGTCCGACCCGGAACTGCTTTATATCTCTTTCAGAGGTGACACGTGACTAATTAACAAACTAATTAGCAGATATCCTATGTTCACTCGTTTTTGTATCATATATCAAACGAGAATCTATATCCTAATGAAATTATGAGTTCATACGACAGAGGCTAATTGAAAATATATGAAGAAAATCTTGTCTTACAAAACAAACCGGAATAGTATGCCCGAAAATGAATCGGCCATTTTGAGAGATGTAAACACTTCATCCTGAAAGGTAAGAAATGATACCCTACCAAATGTATAGGACCCAGCAGTTGTTCTGCAAATAGCAAAAAACTACTGTAACATTGTTAAGACACAGTCTTTGCTAAAATGCCGACCCTGATAATGTTGTCGATCTTGAAAATATATATCTATATTTTGGAGCGTAAAAGTATGACAAAAACAACCCATACATAGCCGACAATAGATCGGCCATCTTGGAAGGGAGTCCACTAAAGCCAAAATGGCAAATGCCCTCCTTATCTATCCAGCATATAACACTCAAAACTGCTGTTATATCAGATAAACAAAGTTCTAACACCACAACAGGCTAACATGATGCTGTTGATCTTGAAAAGATGTCTAAATATATTCTTAATAATTAACCATTAATACTTATATAAAAGCGTATCAGCTCAATTCCAGGTAAAGAAAGAAAACATCAAGCTGAAGGGATATGTATATTCATTAGATGAGCCTCTCCCAGTCTTTCTTACTATTTAAACCTTTTCTGAAGGTGTTAAAGCGGGACATATAAAATTGTTCCCTTTTTTTCCTTTTCAAGGTCGAGTCACCACCTCGATTATTCATCTGTATGATTTCAATGCCACACCATATAAGATCTTCAACTTTATGGTGTTTCTCGAGCCAATGTTCTACCAGAGGGGCAGTTCTTCTCATTGTTCTTATGGCAGACTTATGTTCATTAATTCTTAACCTTATCTCTCTTGATGTTTCACCTATGTAACCCAAATGACATGGGCACATAATAAAATATATCAAGTTTTTGGTCCTACAATTCACAAAGTTTTTAAATTTATGGGTAGTGCCATTATGGCATATAGTGGGTCCTTTCATAATGTTAGTACAGTTATTACACCCACTACATGCAAATGTGCCCGTCGGTAGAGGGGCATTTGGTAAACAGGGTTGCTTATTCCCACTCGTTTCTCTATACGTATGTACCAAGCAATTCCTGATAGTGCGATTGCGCCTGAAAGAGAACATTGGTTTAGGTAAATTCTCTTTTTTCGGTTATTTAAAAGATGCCAATTTCTGTTTACAATGTTTTTAATTTTGTTACTAATTGTACTATAATTAGTGACAAAAATTAAAGGTAACTTTTCTGGGACCGATTTGTTGGAGTTGTTCTCAAAAAAGAATCCCTATTAAAATATTTGGCTCTTTTGTATGCTCGTTTCACTAATTATTTTGGGTAGCCTCTATTGAGAAATTTAGTAGTTAGTTTGTCAGCATGTTTATCATAATCCTTGTTACTTGTACAATTACGTTTTAGACGTAAATATTGTCCAAACGGAATATTATCCTTTTGGGTAGCAGGATGGTTACTGTTATAGTGAAGCATTGTATTTCGATCGGTGGGTTTAGTAAATAATTCCACATTTAGATGTCCTTCCACATTTTTAATCTGAATATCCAGAAATTCACAGGAATTTCTGTTAACAGTGGAGGTAAATTTCAGATTATCATCTCCAAGATTTAGCCACTCTATAAAATCTACCAGGATCTCTCTGGTCCCCGTCCAAATAAAAAACACATCGTCGATGTATCTGGACCAGTGAGAAATATTCTCAAAAAATGGAGCAGAAACATTGAAGATGTGTTTCTCCTCAAATTGAGCAACATACAGACAGGCCAGACTGGGAGCACAGGTTGCTCCCATACTAGTCCCCTTGATCTGTTTATAAAAATCTTTTCAAACAGGAAGATGTTGTTTTTTAATATAATGGTCACGCATTCTACAATGAAGGTCGCGTGGGCAGACAGATCATCCTCTCCATTACTAAGGAGATTTTCAATCATCTGTATAGTACTGTCCTGAGGAATATTCGTATACAGTGCCTCTATGTCTAAAGTCACGAGACACTGTATCACAGGATTATATTCCAAATTTTCAATTTTCTGGATCATAGAAGTTGTATCTTTAATATATGCTCTTTGTTGTACTACCAGAGGCTGCAGGAAAATATCCACATACTTACTCAATGGTTCAGTAAGTGAATTAATACTGGAAACAATAGGTCTCATAGGTGGATTGGCTATATTTTTATGCACTTTAGGAGACCGTATAGTGCAGGGATGATAGGGTTAACATTATGCAGGAAATTATACTCATCACTGCAAATAATGTCATCTTCCTTAGCAAAACTCAGTAGGTTATTAACTGTAAGAGTAAGAGCGAGCCACTCATCTTTATTAGAAATCTGATAGTGTTGATTGTTGTTAAGGAGTATGTACATTCTATCATTATAATCATCAGTATCCATCACAACAATACTACCGCCTTTATCGGCCGGTTTGATGGTAAGATTGTGGCATTGTTCCAAAGACTTAAGAGCTAGTCGTTCTCTGGAGGTGAGATTATTATTGATCCAAATTTTCTTGTTAAGTAGGTCGTCAATACTTTTTTCCACCACTCGTTCAAATACCTCTATGTCTTTATTAAGAAGATGTATTTGAGGTGTCCAAGTTGATTTAGGTTTTAACCCTGATTTATTGTCCGTAGGTGGTCTAACATTACCTTCAAAAAAGGCATTAAGTCTTATTTTCCTGAAAAAGCTCTGTAAATCTCTCTCTAGATTGTATCTATCAACTGGTGAGGCTATTGCATAACCCAACCCTTTTTCCAACACATTCTCTTCATCCCGTGATAAAATCCTACATGAGAGATTTATGATTGGGACCTTGTCGTCTAGTCCCATTTCTTCTGGCTTCTTGTCTGGGGACGTTGTTGAAACTGATTTTGTCCATGGAAATTTCCTCTCCCCTGCCCCTTCCCCTTGTTGGTACATAGCTCTTTTGTCGTTGTTCTAAAAAGACAATGTTTCTCTGCTTGAGCTAGGTAGGGGTCCCTCTCTTTATTACTATGATTTTCTTGTTGGATATCATTATCCGAATCCGAACTTGTATAGGAAGTGTCAAAAAACCGCACATTCTTTCTAGGATAATTTCTTGTCGGTTGTTGCCATGTTCTCCTATATGTACCCTCTTCTCTGGGTCTATCATAAAAATCTTTTTGAAGGTATGGATAGACATTTTCCAATTTGTAATTGGAAATGTCTTTCCTTAATTTATTGGATTTTTTGTTCACCAAATAATCCCTATAACCAGAGATATCACCCTGAATTTCATCCAACTTTTTTAGCTTCTTCCAAAGCGGTATTCTCGTTATTTTGAGCTCCATTTGTTCGATTTCAGTTCTTTCAATAATTAAAACTTCATGGGCTGTTTCTATTATTAATAACATCCAATCACGACTGCATCTGTTAGCAATGAATGTCCAATTTTCAATGAATTTCTGATTTTTAATAAAAACACCAGGTTCATTATTGACCTGCAAGCCCTTAGGTATAATTCCCTTCTTGCAGTATTCTATAAGAAAATCTGCATGTAGTTCAGTTCTTATTATTTTCTTTTTGAGATTCCATAATGTTTTCCATTGTTCCTCGTCACTGTTATCTAATCTAACAGTGGATATGTTTTTGGAAGTACCATTGATAATCTTCTTAAATTGATCTTCCGAAAAACCGTACGTTTTTAATCCTTCCATATATATCACAATCTCAAGGATAGATGGACGAAAAAACTCCCCAGCTAACAAGCTGTGCGTGAAATATTTAAAAAAAAGGGGAGAGAACCCTTCTACTAAGAATAGGGACTGGGTAATCAACACAAAAAACACAAGGGTCCCTATTCACTCTATACACTAGTTTGGATCATGGGCATTACACAATGATGTGACTAATAATCACAATGTACACATCAAAAAGAGACAGTAGCACATAAACAAATGAATAACAAGCTGAATGGGACATATGAGATTTATTCCATAAAAAACACAAATAAAATTAAAAACATTTCATAATATAATACAATATTGCACTAATATACATCACAAGAAAACAGAAAGGTCGACGCTGCGTTTCGGTGAGTTGATAATAAATCACCTTCTTCAGGACAGTTTTCTATATAATAAAAACAGGCAATTAATAGCAGTCTCATATAGTTTATCACCATAACACTTGAACCTACAGTACTACATATTAAGATTTGTGCAACTGACTCTAAAACAACATAATACGTGTCCTAATCAATTTATAAAATCATTGAGTATCACCACTACATAAATAAAAATTGAACATAGCCCCTAGAGGCAATATTATATGTGATCTACAAATGATATAATTTCACCTAAAAATTTAGTCACTACCCATGATCCATGTTACTATGAACAAATTTAAAATATATAACAATTCAAACCTACCTAGGTAGGGAAGTGCTCAAATTCAAAATTCACTGGGCACTTATAGAAGCAACGTGCTCGAGTTGAAAACGGGGTTTGAAAATATCCCGCCACGTATTCTAGAGGTTACTGTTACCCTCCTAAAATAAGAGAAAAGAGTAAGGGGACAGAACAATGTTCTCAATGGTATTTCCAAAGACATAAATCCCTATATTGGCAATCATACACGTACCTTAATAAAAAGCCAATAAATATTTCTGTGTTCGTTGATGCCACCAAAATATGTTTATTTAAAAGATTTATTATTATTTTCTAGAGCAAAAACAAGAAAAAGAAGTTACAGAGAGAATATCTCAATCAAAGCATCGAAAAACGATAATTGCCAAAGGTACTGTTGGGCTTACTTAAAAATGAACTAATCCAGATATATCAATAATGGATGAGCCGTAATTGAGGATCACAAAATTTAGCACTCTCCCGCAGGTTTCACTTCTAAGGACCAAAAGACAATTTTTAAAAGGAGAGGAAAGAAGTGACAGAAAAAACGTCACTCTATGTTGCAGTCGTGAGTGCACCTATTAAATTACAATGCTACTCAAATTTTACCTGATCTGGTTGCTGTAATATTCATGCAGCCATCTAAAAATAAACCTATAATAAAAATGCACCGAATCACTTATTTATATTGTACACGGTACATATAATACCCTCAATCCATTCTTTGGGCACAAAACGTGATTATTTCTCATATATCCTATAGGGCTGTTTAACAAAAAGGGGCTTATATTAGTTCCAAGGTTGGAAATTGGAGCATATATATTCATAAGAGCATCCAAAAATATCTCTTATGTTCCTGTTATTTAAAAAGTAAAACTCCTTCATTCTCAAGTCAATGAGCATCTATCATAAGCTTGAGCTTCATATATTTCATAATACTCTATGATCCCAATGTGTTTATATCACTACATAAACAAAACGATCAGAAATAACACACAGCGGCCATTCTATCGTATCGCTATTCTAATATGCGAACTTAGAGGCTAAAAGGAGGCCAATACTTTGTCAAACTCCTAACTATTATATCTACCTGTATACTATATATAGCAGCCAGACGCTGAAACAATCGCGCTTACCTATTAAAAATATTGCGGCCTCCCTGCATCAACGAACAGCTTCCGGGTCAGGATACACCTTAGTGTCCGACCCGGAACTACTTTATATCTCTTTCAGAGGTGACACGTGACTAATTAACGAAACTAATTAGCAGATATCCTATGTTCACTCGTTTTTGTATCATATATCAAACGAGAATCTATATCCTAATGAAATTATGAGTTCATAAGACAGAGGCTAATTGAAAATATATGAAGAAATATCTTGTCTTACAAAACAAACCGAAATAGTATAACCGAAAATGAATCGGCCATTTTGAGAGATGTAATCACTATCATCCTGAAGAGGTAAGAAATGATACCCTACCAGATGTATAGGACCCAGCAGTTGTTCTGCAAATAGCAAAGAACTACTGTAACATTGTTAAGACACAGTCTTTGCTAAAATGCCGACCCTGATAATGTTGTCGATCTTGAAAATATATATCTATATTTTGGAGCGTAAAAGTATGACAAAAACAACCCATACATAGCCGACAATAGATCGGCCATTTTGGAAGGGAGTCCACTAAAGCCAAAATGGCAAATGCCCTCCATATCTATCCAGCATATAACACTCAAAACTGCTATTATATCAGATAAACAAAGTTCTAACACCACAACAGGCTAACATGATGCTGTTGATCTTGAAAAGATGTCTAAATATATTCTTAATAATTAACCATTAATACTTATATAAAAGCGTATCAGCTCAATTCCAGGTAAAGAAAGAAACCATCAAGCTGAAGGGATATGTATATTCATTAGATGAGCCTCTCCCAGTCTTCCTTACTATTTAAACCTTTTCTGAAGGTGTTAAAGCGGGACATATAAAATTGTTCCCTTTTTTTCCTTTTCAAGGTCGAGTCACCACCTCGATTATTCATCTGTATGATTTCAATGCCACACCATATAAGATCTTCAACTTTATGGTGTTTCTCGAGCCAATGTTCTACCAGAGGGGCAGTTCTTCTCATTGTTCTTATGGCAGACTTATGTTCATTAATTCTTAACCTTATCTCTCTTGATGTTTCACCTATGTAACCCAAATGACATGGGCACATAATAAAATATATCAAGTTTTTGGTCCTACAATTCACAAAGTTTTTAAATTTATGGGTAGTGCCATTATGGCATATAGTGGGTCCTTTCATAATGTTAGTACAGTTATTACACCCACTACATGCAAATGTGCCCGTCGGTAAAGGGGCATTTGGTAAACAGGGTTGCTTATTCCCACTCGTTTCTCTATACGTATGTACCAAGCAATTCCTGATAGTGCGATTGCGCCTGAAAGAGAACATTGGTTTAGGTAAATTCTCTTTTTTCGGTTATTTAAAAGATGCCAATTTCTGTTTACAATGTTTTTAATTTTGTTACTAATTGTACTATAATTAGTGACAAAAATTAAAGGTAACTTTTCTGGGACCGATTTGTTGGAGTTGTTCTCAAAAAAGAATCCCTATTAAAATATTTGGCTCTTTTGTATGCTCGTTTCACTAATTTTTTTGGGTAGCCTCTATTGAGAAATTTAGTAGTTAGTTTGTCAGCATGTTTATCATAATCCTTGTTACTTGTACAATTACGTTTTAGACGTAAAAATTGTCCAAACGGAATATTATCCTTTTGGGTAGCAGGATGGTTACTGTTATAGTGAAGCATTGTATTTCGATCGGTGGGTTTAGTAAATAATTCCACATTTAGATGTCCTTCCACATTTTTAATCTGAATATCCAGAAATTCAAAGGAATTTCTGTTAACAGTGGAGGTAAATTTCAGATTATCATCTCCAAGATTTAGCCACTCTATAAAATCTACCAGGATCTCTCTGGTCCCCGTCCAAATAAAAAACACATCGTCGATGTATCTGGACCAGTGAGAAATATTCTCAAAAAATGGAGCAGAAACATTGAAGATGTGTTTCTCCTCAAATTGAGCAACATACAGACAGGCCAGACTGGGAGCACAGGTTGCTCCCATACTAGTCCCCTTGATCTGTTTATAAAAATCTTTTTCAAACAGGAAGATGTTGTTTTTTAATATAATGGTCACGCATTCTACAATGAAGGTCGCGTGGGCAGACAGATCATCCTCTCCATTACTAAGGAGATTTTCAATCATCTGTATAGTACTGTCCTGAGGAATATTCGTATACAGTGCCTCTATGTCTAAAGTCACGAGACACTGTATCACAGGATTATATTCCAAATTTTCAATTTTCTGGATCATAGAAGTTGTATCTTTAATATATGCTCTTTGTTGTACTACCAGAGGCTGCAGGAAAATATCCACATACTTACTCAATGGTTCAGTAAGTGAATTAATACTGGAAACAATAGGTCTCATAGGTGGATTGGCTATATTTTTATGCACTTTAGGAGACCGTATAGTGCAGGGATGATAGGGTTAACATTATGCAGGAAATTATACTCATCACTGCAAATAATGTCATCTTCCTTAGCAAAACTCAGTAGGTTATTAACTGTAAGAGTAAGAGCGAGCCACTCATCTTTATTAGAAATCTGATAGTGTTGATTGTTGTTAAGGAGTATGTACATTCTATCATTATAATCATCAGTATCCATCACAACAATACTACCGCCTTTATCGGCCGGTTTGATGGTAAGATTGTGGCATTGTTCCAAAGACTTAAGAGCTAGTCGTTCTCTGGAGGTGAGATTATTATTGATCCAAATTTTCTTGTTAAGTAGGTCGTCAATACTTTTTTCTACCACTCGTTCAAATACCTCTATGTCTTTATTAAGAAGATGTATTTGAGGTGTCCAAGTTGATTTAGGTTTTAACCCTGATTTATTGTCCGTAGGTGGTCTAACATTACCTTCAAAAAGGCATTAAGTCTTATTTTCCTGAAAAAGCTCTGTAAATCTCTCTCTAGATTGTATCTATCAACTGGTGAGGCTATTGCATAACCCAACCCTTTTTCCAACACATTCTCTTCATCCCGTGATAAAATCCTACATGAGAGATTTATGATTGGGGCCTTGTCGTCTAGTCCCATTTCTTCTGGCTTCTTGTCTGGGGACGTTGTTGAAACTGATTTTGTCCATGGA
The DNA here is from genome assembly GCA_963921515.1 of Calotriton arnoldi. Classification (NCBI taxonomy): domain Eukaryota; kingdom Metazoa; phylum Chordata; class Amphibia; order Caudata; family Salamandridae; genus Calotriton; species Calotriton arnoldi. Next base: position 313,205 of record CAWUFW010001843.1, on the reverse strand, counting down.
AATTTCCTCTCCCCTGCCCCTTCCCCTTGTTGGTACATAGCTCTTTTGTCGTTGTTCTAAAAAGACAATGTTTCTCTGCTTGAGCTAGGTAGGGGTCCCTCTCTTTATTACTATGATTTTCTTGTTGGATATCATTATCCGAATCCGAACTTGTATAGGAAGTGTCAAAAACCGCACATTCTTTCTAGGATAATTTCTTGTCGGTTGTTGCCATGTTCTCCTATATGTACCCTCTTCTCTGGGTCTATCATAAAAATCTTTTTGAAGGTATGGATAGACATTTTCCAATTTGTAATTGGAAATGTCTTTCCTTAATTTATTGGATTTTTTGTTCACCAAATAATCCCTATAACCAGAGATATCACCCTGAATTTCATCCAACTTTTTTTAGCTTCTTCCAAAGCGGTATTCTCGTTTATTTTGAGCTCCATTTGTTCGATTTCAGTTCTTTCAATAATTAAAACTTCATGGGCTGTTTCTATTATTAATAACATCCAATCACGACTGCATCTGTTAGCAATGAATGTCCAATTTTCAATGAATTTCTGATTTTTAATAAAAACACCAGGTTCATTATTGACCTGCAAGCCCTTAGGTATAATTCCCTTCTTGCAGTATTCTATAAGAAAATCTGCATGTAGTTCAGTTCTTATTATTTTCTTTTGAGATTCCATAATGTTTTCCATTGTTCCTCGTCACTGTTATCTAATCTAACAGTGGATATGTTTTTGGAAGTACCATTGATAATCTTCTTAAATTGATCTTCCGAAAACCGTACGTTTTAATCCTTCCATATATATCACAATTTCAAGGATAGATGGACGACAAAACTCCCCAGCTAACAAGCTGTGCGTAAAATATTTAAAAAAAGAGGGGAGAGAACCCTTATACTAAGAATAGGGACTGGGTAATCAACACAAAAAAACACAAGGGTCCCTATTCACTCTATACACTAGTATGGATCATGGGCATTACACAATGATGTGACTAATAATCACAATGTACACATCAAAAGGACAGTAGCACATAAAAAATGAATAACAAGCTGAATGGGACATATGAGATTTATTCCATAAAAAACACAAATAAAATTAAAAACATTTCATAATATAATACAATATTGCACTAATATACATCACAAGAAAACAGAAAGGTCGACGCTGCGTTTCGGTGAGTTGATAATAAATCACCTTCTTCAGGACAGTTTTCTATATAATAAAAACAGGCAATTAATCGCAGTCTCATATAGTTTATCACCATAACACTTGAACCTACAGTACTACATATTAAGATTTGTGCAACTGACTCTAAAACAACATAATACGTGTCCTAAACAATTTATAAAATCATTGAGTATCACCACTACATAAATAAAAATTGAACATAGCCCCTAGAGGCAATATTATATGTGATCTACAAATGATATAATTTCACCTAAAAATTTAGTCACTACCCATGATCCATGTTACTATAAACAAATTTAAAATATATAACAATTCAAACCTACCTAGGTAGGGAAGTGCTCAAATTCAAAATTCACTGGGCACTTATAGAAGCAACGTGCTCAAGTTGAAACCGGGGTTTGAAAATATCCCGCCTCGTATTCAAGAGGTTACTATTACCCTCCTAAAATAAGAGAAAAGAGTAAGGGGACAGAACAATGTTCTCAATGGTATTTCCAAAGACATAAATCCCTATATTGGCAATCATACACGTACCTTAATAAAAAGCCAATAAATATTTCTGTGTTCGTTGATGCCACCAAAATATGTTTATTTAAAAGATTTTATTATTTTCTAGAGCAAAAACAAGAAAAGAAGTTACAGAGAGAATGTCTCAATCAAAACATCGAAAAACGATAGTTGCCAAAGGTACTGTTGGGCTTACTTAAAAATGAACTAATCCAGATATACCAATAATGGATGAGCCGTAATTGAGGATCACAATATTTAGCAACTCTCCCGCAGGTTTCACTTCTAAGGACCAAAAGACAATTTTTAAAAAGGAGAGGAAAGAAGTGACTGAAAAAAACGTCACTCTATGTTGCAGTTGTGAGTGCATCTAGTAAATTAAAATGCTACTAGAATTTTACCTGATCTGGTTGCTGTAATATTCATGCAGCCATCTAAAAATAAACCTATAATAAAAATGCACCGGATCACTTATTTATATTGTACACGGTACATATAATACCATCAATCCATTATTTAGGCACAAAACGTGATTATTTCTCATATATCCTATAGGGCTGTTTAACAAAAAAGGGCTTATATTAGTTCCAAGGTTGGAAATTGGAGCATATATATTCATAAGAGCATCCAAAAATATCTCTTATGTTCCTGTTATTAAAAATAAACGATAAAACTCCTTCGTTCTCAAGTCAGCGAGCATCTATCATAAGCTTGAGCTTCATATATTTCATAATACTCTATGGTCCCAATGTGTTTATATCACTACATAAACAAAACGATCAAAATAATACACTGGGGCCATTCTATCGTATCGCTATTCTAATATGCGAACTTAAAAGCTAAAAGGAGGCCAGTATTTTATTAAACTCCTAACTATTATATCTACCTGTATATTATATATAGCAGCCAAACGCGAAACAATCGCGCTTACCTATTAAAAATATTGCGGCCTCCCTGCATCAACGAACAGCTTCCGGGTCAGGGTACACCTTGTGTCCGACCCGGAACTGCTTTATATCTCTTTCAGAGGTGACACGTGACTAATTAACAAACTAATTAGCAGATATCCTATGTTCACTCGTTTTTGTATCATATATCAAACGAGAATCTATATCCTAATGAAATTATGAGTTCATACGACAGAGGCTAATTGAAAATATATGAAAAAATCTTGTCTTACAAAACAAACCGGAATAGTATGCCCGAAAAAGAATCGGCCATTTTGAGAGATGTAAACACTTCATCCTGAAAGGTAATAAATGATACCCTACCAAATGTGTAGGACCCAGCAGTTGTTCTGCAAATAGCAAAAACTACTGTAACATTGTTAAGACACAGTCTTTGCTAAAATGCCGACCCTGATAATGTTGTCGATCTTGAAAAATATATCTATATTTTGGAGCGTAAAGTATGACAAAAAACAACCCATACATAGCCGACAATAGATCGGCCATCTTGGAAGGGAGTCCACTAAAGCCAAAATGGCAAATGCCCTCCTTATCTATCCAGCATATAACACTCAAAACTGCTGTTATATCAGATAAACAAAGTTCTAACACCACAACAGGCTAACATGATGCTGTTGATCTTGAAAAGATGTCTAAATATATTCTTAATAATTAACCATTAATACTTATATAAAAGGGTATCAGCTCAATTCCAGGTAAAGAAAGAAAACATCAAGCTGAAGGGATATGTATATTCATTAGATGAGCCTCTCCCAGTCTTCCTTACTATTTAAACCTTTTCTGAAGGTGTTAAAGCGGGACATATAAAATTGTTCCCTTTTTTTCCTTTTCAAGGTCGAGTCACCACCTCGATTATTCATCTGTATGATTTCAATGCCACACCATATAAGATCTTCAACTTTATGGTGTTTCTCAAGCCAATGTTCTACCAGAGGGGCAGTTCTTCTCATTGTTCTTATGGCAGACTTATGTTCATTAATTCTTAACCTTATCTCTCTTGATGTTTCACCTATGTAACCCAAATGACATGGGCACATAATAAAATATATCAAGTTTTTGGTCCTACAATTCACAAAGTTTTTAAATTTATGGGTAGTGCCATTATGGCATATAGTGGGTCCTTTCATAATGTTAGTACAGTTATTACACCCACTACATGCAAATGTGCCCGTCGGTAGAGGGGCATTTGGTAAACAGGGTTGCTTATTCCCACTCGTTTCTCTATACGTATGTACCAAGCAATTCCTGATAGTGCGATTGCGCCTGAAAGAGAACATTGGTTTAGGTAAATTCTCTTTTTTCGGTTTTTTAAAAGATGCCAATTTCTGTTTACAATGTTTTTAATTTTGTTACTAATTGTACTATAATTAGTGACAAAAATTAAAGGTAACTTTTCTGGGACCGATTTGTTGGAGTTGTTCTCAAAAAAGAATCCCTATTAAAATATTTGGCTCTTTTGTATGCTCGTTTCACTAATTTTTTGGGTAGCCTCTATTGAGAAATTTAGTAGTTAGTTTGTCAGCATGTTTATCATAATCCTTGTTACTTGTACAATTACGTTTTAGACGTAAAATTGTCCAAACGGAATATTATCCTTTTGGGTAGCAGGATGGTTACTGTTATAGTGAAGCATTGTATTTCGATCGGTGGGTTTAGTAAATAATTCCACATTTAGATGTCCTTCCACATTTTTAATCTGAATATCCAGAAATTCACAGGAATTTCTGTTAACAGTGGAGGTAAATTTCAGATTATCATCTCCAAGATTTAGCCACTCTATAAAATCTACCAGGATCTCTCTGGTCCCCGTCCAAATAAAAAACACATCGTCGATGTATCTGGACCAGTGAGAAATATTCTCAAAAAATGGAGCAGAAACATTGAAGATGTGTTTCTCCTCAAATTGAGCAACATACAGACAGGCCAGACTGGGAGCACAGGTTGCTCCCATACTAGTCCCCTTGATCTGTTTATAAAAATCTTTTTCAAACAGGAAGATGTTGTTTTTTAATATAATGGTCACGCATTCTACAATGAAGGTCGCGTGGGCAGACAGATCATCCTCTCCATTATTAAGGAGATTTTCAATCATCTGTATAGTACTGTCCTGAGGAATATTCGTATACAGTGCCTCTATGTCTAAAGTCACGAGACACTGTATCACAGGATTATATTCCAAATTTTCAATTTTCTGGATCATAGAAGTTGTATCTTTAATATATGCTCTTTGTTGTACTACCAGAGGCTGCAGGAAAATATCCACATACTTACTCAATGGTTCAGTAAGTGAATTAATACTGGAAACAATAGGTCTCATAGGTGGATTGGCTATATTTTTATGCACTTTAGGGAGACCGTATAGTGCAGGGATGATAGGGTTAACATTATGCAGGAAATTATACTCATCACTGCAAATAATGTCATCTTCCTTAGCAAAACTCAGTAGGTTATTAACTGTAAGAGTAAGAGCGAGCCACTCATCTTTATTAGAAATCTGATAGTGTTGATTGTTGTTAAGGAGTATGTACATTCTATCATTATAATCATCAGTATCCATCACAACAATACTACCGCCTTTATCGGCCGGTTTGATGGTAAGATTGTGGCATTGTTCCAAAGACTTAAGAGCTAGTCGTTCTCTGGGGGTGAGATTATTATTGATCCAATGGGACTAGACGACAAGGCCCCAATCATAAATCTCTCATGTAGGATTTTATCACGGGATGAAGAGAATGTGTTGGAAAAAGGGTTGGGTTATGCAATAGCCTCACCAGTTGATAGATACAATCTAGAGAGAGATTTACAGAGCTTTTTCAGGAAAATAAGACTTAATGCCTTTTTTGAAGGTAATGTTAGACCACCTACGGACAATAAATCAGGGTTAAAACCTAAATCAACTTGGACACCTCAAATACATCTTCTTAATAAAGACATAGAGGTATTTGAACGAGTGGTGGAAAAAAGTATTGACGACCTACTTAACAAGAAAATTTGGATCAATAATAATCTCACCCCCAGAGAACGACTAGCTCTTAAGTCTTTGGAACAATGCCACAATCTTACCATCAAACCGGCCGATAAAGGCGGTAGTATTGTTGTGATGGATACTGATGATTATAATGATAGAATGTACATACTCCTTAACAACAATCAACACTATCAGATTTCTAATAAAGATGAGTGGCTCGCTCTTACTCTTACTCTTACAGTTAATAACCTACTGAGTTTTGCTAAGGAAGATGACATTATTTGCAGTGATGAGTATAATTTCCTGCATAATGTTAACCCTATCATCCCTGCACTATACGGTCTCCCTAAAGTGCATAAAAATATAGCCAATCCACCTATGAGACCTATTGTTTCCAGTATTAATTCACTTACTGAACCATTGAGTAAGTATGTGGATATTTTCCTGCAGCCTCTGGTAGTACAACAAAGAGCATATATTAAAGATACAACTTCTATGATCCAGAAAATTGAAAATTTGGAATATAATCCTGTGATACAGTGTCTCGTGACTTTAGACATAGAGGCACTGTATACGAATATTCCTCAGGACAGTACTATACAGATGATTGAAAATCTCCTTAGTAATGGAGAGGATGATCTGTCTGCCCACGCGACCTTCATTGTAGAATGCGTGACCATTATATTAAAAACAACATCTTCCTGTTTGAAAAAGATTTTTATAAACAGATCAAGGGGACTAGTATGGGAGCAACCTGTGCTCCCAGTCTGGCCTGTCTGTATGTTGCTCAATTTGAGGAGAAACACATCTTCAATGTTTCTGCTCCATTTTTTGAGAATATTTCTCACTGGTCCAGATACATCGACGATGTGTTTTTTATTTGGACGGGGACCAGAGAGATCCTGGTAGATTTTATAGAGTGGCTAAATCTTGGAGATGATAATCTGAAATTTACCTCCACTGTTAACAGAAATTCCTGTGAATTTCTGGATATTCAGATTAAAAATGTGGAAGGACATCTAAATGTGGAATTATTTACTAAACCCACCGATCGAAATACAATGCTTCACTATAACAGTAACCATCCTGCTACCCAAAAGGATAATATTCCGTTTGGACAATTTTTACGTCTAAAACGTAATTGTACAAGTAACAAGGATTATGATAAACATGCTGACAAACTAACTACTAAATTTCTCAATAGAGGCTACCCAAAAAAATTAGTGAAACGAGCATACAAAAGAGCCAAATATTTTAATAGGGATTCTTTTTTGAGAACAACTCCAACAAATCGGTCCCAGAAAAGTTACCTTTAATTTTTGTCACTAATTATAGTACAATTAGTAACAAAATTAAAAACATTGTAAACAGAAATTGGCATCTTTTAAAAACCGAAAAAGAGAATTTACCTAAACCAATGTTCTCTTTCAGGCGCAATCGCACTATCAGGAATTGCTTGGTACATACGTATAGAGAAACGAGTGGGAATAAGCAACCCTGTTTACCAAATGCCCCTCTACCGACGGGCACATTTGCATGTAGTGGGTGTAATAACTGTACTAACATTATGAAAGGACCCACTATATGCCATAATGGCACTACCCATAAATTTAAAAACTTTGTGAATTGTAGGACCAAAAATTTGATATATTTTATTATGTGCCCATGTCATTTGGGTTACATAGGTGAAACATCAAGAGAGATAAGGTTAAGAATTAATGAACATAAGTCTGCCATAAGAACAATGAGAAGAACTGCCCCTCTGGTAGAACATTGGCTTGAGAAACACCATAAAGTTGAAGATCTTATATGGTGTGGCATTGAAATCATACAGATGAATAATCGAGGTGGTGACTCGACCTTGAAAAGGAAAAAAAGGGAACAATTTTATATGTCCCGCTTTAACACCTTCAGAAAAGGTTTAAATAGTAAGGAAGACTGGGAGAGGCTCATCTAATGAATATACATATCCCTTCAGCTTGATGTTTTCTTTCTTTACCTGGAATTGAGCTGATACCCTTTTATATAAGTATTAATGGTTAATTATTAAGAATATATTTAGACATCTTTTCAAGATCAACAGCATCATGTTAGCCTGTTGTGGTGTTAGAACTTTGTTTATCTGATATAACAGCAGTTTTGAGTGTTATATGCTGGATAGATAAGGAGGGCATTTGCCATTTTGGCTTTAGTGGACTCCCTTCCAAGATGGCCGATCTATTGTCGGCTATGTATGGGTTGTTTTTTGTCATACTTTTACGCTCCAAAATATAGATATATTTTTCAAGATCGACAACATTATCAGGGTCGGCATTTTAGCAAAGACTGTGTCTTAACAATGTTACAGTAGTTTTTTGCTATTTGCAGAACAACTGCTGGGTCCTACACATTTGGTAGGGTATCATTTCTTACCTTTCAGGATGAAGTGTTTACATCTCTCAAAATGGCCGATTCTTTTTCGGGCATACTATTCCGGTTTGTTTTGTAAGACAAGATTTTTTCATATATTTTCAATTAGCCTCTGTCGTATCGAACTCATAATTTCATTAGGATATAGATTCTCGTTTGATATATGATACAAAAACGAGTGAACATAGGATATCTGCTAATTAGTTTGTTAATTAGTCACGTGTCACCTCTGAAAGAGATATAAAGCAGTTCCGGGTCGGACACAAAGGTGTACCCCGACCCGGAAGCTGTTCGTTGATGCAGGGAGGCCGCAATATTTTTAATAGGTAAGCGCGATTGTTTCGCGTTTGGCTGCTATATATAATATACAGGTAGATATAATAGTTAGGAGTTTAATAAAATACTGGCCTCCTTTTAGCTTTTAAGTTCGCATATTAGAATAGCGATACGATAGAATGGCCCCAGTGTATTATTTTGATCGTTTTGTTTATGTAGTGATATAAACACATTGGGACCATAGAGTATTATGAAATATATGAAGCTCAAGCTTATGATAGATGCTCGCTGACTTGAGAACGAAGGAGTTTTATCGTTTATTTTTAATAACAGGAACATAAGAGATATTTTTGGATGCTCTTATGAATATATATGCTCCAATTTCCAACCTTGGAACTAATATAAGCCCTTTTTGTTAAACAGCCCTATAGGATATATGAGAAATAATCACGTTTTGTGCCTAAATAATGGATTGATGGTATTATATGTACCGTGTACAATATAAATAAGTGATCCGGTGCATTTTTATTATAGGTTTATTTTTAGATGGCTGCATGAATATTACAGCAACCAGATCAGGTAAAATTCTAGTAGCATTTTAATTTACTAGATGCACTCACAACTGCAACATAGAGTGACGTTTTTTTCAGTCACTTCTTTCCTCTCCTTTTTTAAAAATTGTCTTTTGGTCCTTAGAAGTGAAACCTGCGGGAGAGTTGCTAAATATTGTGATCCTCAATTACGGCTCATCCATTATTGGTATATCTGGATTAGTTCATTTTTAAGTAAGCCCAACAGTACCTTTGGCAACTATCGTTTTTCGATGTTTTGATTGAGACATTCTCTCTGTAACTTCTTTTTCTTGTTTTTGCTCTAGAAAATAATAAAATCTTTTAAATAAACATATTTTGGTGGCATCAACGAACACAGAAATATTTATTGGCTTTTTTATTAAGGTACGTATATGATTGCCAATATAGGGATTTATGTCTTTGGAAATACCATTGAGAACATTGTTCTGTCCCCTTACTCTTTTCTCTTATTTTAGGAGGGTAATAGTAACCTCTTGAATACGAGGCGGGATATTTTCAAACCCCGGTTTCAACTTGAGCACATTGCTTCTATAAGTGCCCAGTGAATTTTGAATTTGAGCACTTCCCTACCTAGGTAGGTTTGAATTGTTATATATTTTAAATTTGTTTATAGTAACATGGATCATGGGTAGTGACTAAATTTTTAGGTGAAATTATATCATTTGTAGATCACATATAATATTGCCTCTAGGGGCTATGTTCAATTTTTATTTATGTAGTGGTGATACTCAATGATTTTATAAATTGTTTAGGACACGTATTATGTTGTTTTAGAGTCAGTTGCACAAATCTTAATATGTAGTACTGTAGGTTCAAGTGTTATGGTGATAAACTATATGAGACTGCGATTAATTGCCTGTTTTTATTATATAGAAAACTGTCCTGAAGAAGGTGATTTATTATCAACTCACCGAAACGCAGCGTCGACCTTTCTGTTTTCTTGTGATGTATATTAGTGCAATATTGTATTATATTATGAAATGTTTTTAATTTTATTTGTGTTTTTTATGGAATAAATCTCATATGTCCCATTCAGCTTGTTATTCATTTTTTATGTGCTACTGTCCTTTTTGATGTGTACATTGTGATTATTAGTCACATCATTGTGTAATGCCCATGATCCATACTAGTGTATAGAGTGAATAGGGACCCTTGTGTTTTTTTGTGTTGATTACCCAGTCCCTATTCTTAGTATAAGGGTTCTCTCCCCTTTTTTAAAAATATTTTACGCACAGCTTGTTAGCTGGGGAGTTTTGTCGTCCATCTATCCTTGAAATTGTGATATATATGGAAAGATTAAAAACGTACGGTTTTTCGGAAGATCAATTTAAGAAGATTATCAATGGTACTTCCAAAAACATATCCACTGTTAGATTAGATAACAGTGACGAGGAACAATGGAAAACATTATGGAATCTCAAAAAGAAAATAATAAGAACTGAACTACATGCAGATTTTCTTATAGAATACTGCAAGAAGGGAATTATACCTAAGGGCTTGCAGGTCAATAATGAACCTGGTGTTTTTATTAAAAATCAGAAATTCATTGAAAATTGGACATTCATTGCTAACAGATGCAGTCGTGATTGGATGTTATTAATAATAGAAACAGCCCATGAAGTTTTAATTATTGAAAGAACTGAAATCGAACAAATGGAGCTCAAAATAAACGAGAATACCGCTTTGGAAGAAGCTAAAAAAAGTTGGATGAAATTCAGGGTGATATCTCTGGTTATAGGGATTATTTGGTGAACAAAAATCCAATAAATTAAGGAAAGACATTTCCAATTACAAATTGGAAAATGTCTATCCATACCTTCAAAAAGATTTTTATGATAGACCCAGAGAAGAGGGTACATATAGGAGAACATGGCAACAACCGACAAGAAATTATCCTAGAAAGAATGTGCGGTTTTTTGACACTTCCTATACAAGTTCGGATTCGGATAATGATATCCAACAAGAAAATCATAGTAATAAAGAGAGGGACCCCTACCTAGCTCAAGCAGAGAAACATTGTCTTTTTAGAACAACGACAAAAGAGCTATGTACCAACAAGGGGAAGGGGCAGGGGGAGAGGAAATTTCCATGGACAAAATCAGTTTCAACAACGTCCCCAGACAAGAAGCCAGAAGAAATGGGACTAGACGACAAGGCCCCAATCATAAATCTCTCATGTAGGATTTTATCACGGGATGAAGAGAATGTGTTGGAAAAAGGGTTGGGTTATGCAATAGCCTCACCAGTTCATAGATACAATCTAGAGAGAGATTTACAGAGCTTTTTCAGGAAAATAAGACTTAATGCCTTTTTGAAGGTAATGTTAGACCACCTACGGACAATAAATCAGGGTTAAAACCTAAATCAACTTGGACACCTCAAATACATCTTCTTAATAAAGACATAGAGGTATTTGAACGAGTGGTGGAAAAAAGTATTGACGACCTACTTAACAAGAAAATTTGGATCAATAATAATCTCACCCCCAGAGAACGACTAGCTCTTAAGTCTTTGGAACAATGCCACAATCTTACCATCAAACCGGCCGATAAAGGCGGTAGTATTGTTGTGATGGATACTGATGATTATAATGATAGAATGTACATACTCCTTAACAACAATCAACACTATCAGATTTCTAATAAAGATGAGTGGCTCGCTCTTACTCTTACAGTTAATAACCTACTGAGTTTTGCTAAGGAAGATGACATTATTTGCAGTGATGAGTATAATTTCCTGCATAATGTTAACCCTATCATCCCTGCACTATACGGTCTCCCTAAAGTGCATAAAAATATAGCCAATCCACCTATGAGACCTATTGTTTCCAGTATTAATTCACTTACTGAACCATTGAGTAAGTATGTGGATATTTTCCTGCAGCCTCTGGTAGTACAACAAAGAGCATATATTAAAGATACAACTTCTATGATCCAGAAAATTGAAAATTTGGAATATAATCCTGTGATACAGTGTCTCGTGACTTTAGACATAGAGGCACTGTATACGAATATTCCTCAGGACAGTACTATACAGATGATTGAAAATCTCCTTAGTAATGGAGAGGATGATCTGTCTGCCCACGCGACCTTCATTGTAGAATGCGTGACCATTATATTAAAAAACAACATCTTCCTGTTTGAAAAAGATTTTTATAAACAGATCAAGGGGACTAGTATGGGAGCAACCTGTGCTCCCAGTCTGGCCTGTCTGTATGTTGCTCAATTTGAGGAGAAACACATCTTCAATGTTTCTGCTCCATTTTTTGAGAATATTTCTCACTGGTCCAGATACATCGACGATGTGTTTTTTATTTGGACGGGGACCAGAGAGATCCTGGTAGATTTTATAGAGTGGCTAAATCTTGGAGATGATAATCTGAAATTTACCTCCACTGTTAACAGAAATTCCTGTGAATTTCTGGATATTCAGATTAAAAATGTGGAAGGACATCTAAATGTGGAATTATTTACTAAACCCACCGATCGAAATACAATGCTTCACTATAACAGTAACCATCCTGCTACCCAAAAGGATAATATTCCGTTTGGACAATTTTTACGTCTAAAACGTAATTGTACAAGTAACAAGGATTATGATAAACATGCTGACAAACTAACTACTAAATTTCTCAATAGAGGCTACCCAAAAAAATTAGTGAAACGAGCATACAAAAGAGCCAAATATTTTAATAGGGATTCTTTTTTGAGAACAACTCCAACAAATCGGTCCCAGAAAAGTTACCTTTAATTTTTGTCACTAATTATAGTACAATTAGTAACAAAATTAAAAACATTGTAAACAGAAATTGGCATCTTTTAAAAACCGAAAAAAAGAGAATTTACCTAAACCAATGTTCTCTTTCAGGCGCAATCGCACTATCAGGAATTGCTTGGTACATACGTATAGAGAAACGAGTGGGAATAAGCAACCCTGTTTACCAAATGCCCCTCTACCGACGGGCACATTTGCATGTAGTGGGTGTAATAACTGTACTAACATTATGAAAGGACCCACTATATGCCATAATGGCACTACCCATAAATTTAAAAACTTTGTGAATTGTAGGACCAAAAACTTGATATATTTTATTATGTGCCCATGTCATTTGGGTTACATAGGTGAAACATCAAGAGAGATAAGGTTAAGAATTAATGAACATAAGTCTGCCATAAGAACAATGAGAAGAACTGCCCCTCTGGTAGAACATTGGCTTGAGAAACACCATAAAGTTGAAGATCTTATATGGTGTGGCATTGAAATCATACAGATGAATAATCGAGGTGGTGACTCGACCTTGAAAAGGAAAAAAAGGGAACAATTTTATATGTCCCGCTTTAACACCTTCAGAAAAGGTTTAAATAGTAAGGAAGACTGGGAGAGGCTCATCTAATGAATATACATATCCCTTCAGCTTGATGTTTTCTTTCTTTACCTGGAATTGAGCTGATACGCTTTTATATAAGTATTAATGGTTAATTATTAAGAATATATTTAGACATCTTTTCAAGATCAACAGCATCATGTTAGCCTGTTGTGGTGTTAGAACTTTGTTTATCTGATATAACAGCAGTTTTGAGTGTTATATGCTGGATAGATAAGGAGGGCATTTGCCATTTTGGCTTTAGTGGACTCCCTTCCAAGATGGCCGATCTATTGTCGGCTATGTATGGGTTGTTTTTGTCATACTTTTACGCTCCAAAATATAGATATATTTTTCAAGATCGACAACATTATCAGGGTCGGCATTTTAGCAAAGACTGTGGGGCCGATTCCGATCTCGGTCGGAGGCGCACCCAATACCATTCGGTCGGGAAAAAAGCCATGCGAAAGCCTGTTTCCCGACCGAACCGTACGCGTGAGTCCGTCCGAGCGAGTACGATGCGATCCGCCGACCGACTCGTCCGGGCGTCCCGACAGCTCCGACCGACTCGCTCGGACTCGAACCGCTCCGACCGACTCGCTCGGACCCGATTCGCACCGCGCAATGGAGACGTTTCCCGGCCGGGTAAGTACGATGCGCGCCGCGAGCAGTCCGACCGAGCCGCGCACTCCGGCTCGTAAGAGCTGTCGGAGCCGTACTTTGGGGGTCCGTGTCGGACCCCCTGTACGCGTAGCCGCGCGAGTCGCACACAGGGGACCCAAGGGTCCCCTCCTACCTGTGCGTGTACGCCGCGAGCGCTTCGCGGCGTACTCGCTGTAGGGGGCGCCCTTGTCCGCCTCGCACTCCATTGAGGCAATGGGAGCCCGCGTACGCGTTGTACGACCGGCTCCCATTGAGTTCAATGGGAGTCCGACCGACTCGTGTCCGATAACATACGGCCGCATCGTACTCGTTCGGTCGGACTGCACGGGTCCGATTCGGTCGGAAATCTCTCCGGGTCCGGCTCGGTCGGAGAAATTTCCGGCCCGAATCGGAATCGACCCCTGTGTCTTAACAATGTTACAGTAGTTTTTTGCTATTTGCAGAACAACTGCTGGGTCCTACACATTTGGTAGGGTATCATTTCTTACCTTTCAGGATGATAGTGTTTACATCTCTCAAAATGGCCGATTCTTTTTCGGGCATACTATTCCGGTTTGTTTTGTAAGACAAGATATTTCTTCATATATTTTCAATTAGCCTCTGTCGTATGAACTCATAATTTCATTAGGATATAGATTCTCGTTTGATTTATGATACAAAAACGAGTGAACATAGGATATCTGCTAATTAGTTTGTTAATTAGTCACGTGTCACCTCTGAAAGAGATATAAAGTAGTTCCGGGTCGGACACAAAGGTGTACCCTGACCCGGAAGCTGTTCGTTGATGCAGGGAGGCCGCAATATTTTTAATAGGTAAGCGCGATTGTTTCGTCTGGCTGCTATATATAATATACAGGTAGATATAATAGTTAGGAGTTTAATAAAATACTGGCCTCCTTTTTAGCTTTTAAGTTCGCATATTAGAATAGCGATACGATAGAATGGCCCCAGTGTATTATTTTGATCGTTTTGTTTATGTAGTGATATAAACACATTGGGACCATAGAGTATTATGAAATATATGAAGCTCAAGCTTATGATAGATGCTCATTGACTTGAGAACGAAGGAGTTTTATCGTTTATTTTAATAACAGGAACATAAGAGATATTTTTGGATGCTCTTATGAATATATATGCTCCAATTTCCAACCTTGGAACTAATATAAGCCCTTTTTTGTTAAACAGCCCTATAGGATATATGAGAAATAATCACGTTTTGTGCCTAAATAATGGATTGATGGTATTATATGTACCGTGTACAATATAAATAAGTGATCCGGTGCATTTTTATTATAGGTTTATTTTTAGATGGCTGCATGAATATTACAGCAACCAGATCAGGTAAAATTCTGAGTAGCATTTTAATTTACTAGGTGCACTCACAACTGCAACATAGAGTGACGTTTTTTTCAGTCACTTCTTTCCTCTCCTTTTTAAAAATTGTCTTTTGGTCCTTAGAAGTGAAACCTGCGGGAGAGTTGCTAAATATTGTGATCCTCAATTACGGCTCATCCATTATTGGTATATCTGGATTAGTTCATTTTTAAGTAAGCCCAACAGTACCTTTGGCAACTATCGTTTTTCGATGTTTTGATTGAGATATTCTCTCTGTAACTTCTTTTTCTTGTTTTTGCTCTAGAAAATAATAAAATCTTTTAAATAAACATATTTTGGTGGCATCAACGAACACAGAAATATTTATTGGCTTTTTATTAAGGTACGTGTATGATTGCCAATATAGGGATTTATGTCTTTGGAAATACCATTGAGAACATTGTTCTGTCCCCTTACTCTTTTCTCTTATTTTAGGAGGGTAATAGTAACCTCTTGAATACGAGGCGGGATATTTTCAAACCCCGGTTTCAACTTGAGCACGTTGCTTCTATAAGTGCCCAGTGAATTTTGAATTTGAGCACTTCCCTACCTAGGTAGGTTTGAATTGTTATATATTTTAAATTTGTTTATAGTAACATGGATCATGGGTAGTGACTAAATTTTTAGGTGAAATTATATCATTTGTAGATCACATATAATATTGCCTCTAGGGGCTATGTTCAATTTTTATTTATGTAGTGGTGATACTCAATGATTTTATAAATTGTTTAGGACACGTATTATGTTGTTTTAGAGTCAGTTGCACAAATCTTAATATGTAGTACTGTAGGTTCAAGTGTTATGGTGATAAACTATATGAGACTGCGATTAATTGCCTGTTTTTATTATATAGAAAACTGTCCTGAAGAAGGTGATTTATTATCAACTCACCGAAACGCAGCGTCGACCTTTCTGTTTTCTTGTGATGTATATTAGTGCAATATTGTATTATATTATGAAATGTTTTTAATTTTATTTGTGTTTTTATGGAATAAATCTCATATGTCCCATTCAGCTTGTTATTCATTTGTTTATGTGCTACTGTCCTTTTTGATGTGTACATTGTGATTATTAGTCACATCATTGTGTAATGCCCATGATCCATACTAGTGTATAGAGTGAATAGGGACCCTTGTGTTTTTTTGTGTTGATTACCCAGTCCCTATTCTTAGTATAAGGGTTCTCTCCCCTTTTTTTAAAAATATTTTACGCACAGCTTGTTAGCTGGGGAGTTTTGTCGTCCATCTATCCTTGAAATTGTGATATATATGGAAGGATTAAAAACGTACGGTTTTTCGGAAGATCAATTTAAGAAGATTATCAATGGTACTTCCAAAAACATATCCACTGTTAGATTAGATAACAGTGACGAGGAACAATGGAAAACATTATGGAATCTCAAAAAGAAAATAATAAGAACTGAACTACATGCAGATTTTCTTATAGAATACTGCAAGAAGGGAATTATACCTAAGGGCTTGCAGGTCAATAATGAACCTGGTGTTTTTATTAAAAATCAGAAATTCATTGAAAATTGGACATTCATTGCTAACAGATGCAGTCGTGATTGGATGTTATTAATAATAGAAACAGCCCATGAAGTTTTAATTATTGAAAGAACTGAAATCGAACAAATGGAGCTCAAAATAAACGAGAATACCGCTTTGGAAGAAGCTAAAAAAAAGTTGGATGAAATTCAGGGTGATATCTCTGATTATAGGGATTATTTGGTGAACAAAAAATCCAATAAATTAAGGAAAGACATTTCCAATTACAAATTGGAAAATGTCTATCCATACCTTCAAAAAGATTTTTATGATAGACCCAGAGAAGAGGGTACATATAGGAGAACATGGCAACAACCGACAAGAAATTATCCTAGAAAGAATGTGCGGTTTTTTGACACTTCCTATACAAGTTCGGATTCGGATAATGATATCCAACAAGAAAATCATAGTAATAAAGAGAGGGACCCCTACCTAGCTCAAGCAGAGAAACATTGTCTTTTTTAGAACAACGACAAAAGAGCTATGTACCAACAAGGGGAAGGGGCAGGGGAGAGGAAATTTCCATGGACAAAATCAGTTTCAACAACGTCCCCAGACAAGAAGCCAGAAGAAATGGGACTAGACGACAAGGCCCCAATCATAAATCTCTCATGTAGGATTTTATCACGGGATGAAGAGAATGTGTTGGAAAAAGGGTTGGGTTATGCAATAGCCTCACCAGTTGATAGATACAATCTAGAGAGAGATTTACAGAGCTTTTTCAGGAAAATAAGACTTAATGCCTTTTTTGAAGGTAATGTTAGACCACCTACGGACAATAAATCAGGGTTAAAACCTAAATCAACTTGGACACCTCAAATACATCTTCTTAATAAAGACATAGAGGTATTTGAACGAGTGGTGGAAAAAAGTATTGACGACCTACTTAACAAGAAAATTTGGATCAATAATAATCTCACCTCCAGAGAACGACTAGCTCTTAAGTCTTTGGAACAATGCCACAATCTTACCATCAAACCGGCCGATAAAGGCGGTAGTATTGTTGTGATGGATACTGATGATTATAATGATAGAATGTACATACTCCTTAACAACAATCAACACTATCAGATTTCTAATAAAGATGAGTGGCTCGCTCTTACTCTTACAGTTAATAACCTACTGAGTTTTGCTAAGGAAGATGACATTATTTGCAGTGATGAGTATAATTTCCTGCATAATGTTAACCCTATCATCCCTGCACTATACGGTCTCCCTAAAGTGCATAAAAATATAGCCAATCCACCTATGAGACCTATTGTTTCCAGTATTAATTCACTTACTGAACCATTGAGTAAGTATGTGGATATTTTCCTGCAGCCTCTGGTAGTACAACAAAGAGCATATATTAAAGATACAACTTCTATGATCCAGAAAATTGAAAATTTGGAATATAATCCTGTGATACAGTGTCTCGTGACTTTAGACATAGAGGCACTGTATACGAATATTCCTCAGGACAGTACTATACAGATGATTGAAAATCTCCTTAGTAATGGAGAGGATGATCTGTCTGCCCACGCGACCTTCATTGTAGAATGCGTGACCATTATATTAAAAAACAACATCTTCCTGTTTGAAAAAGATTTTTATAAACAGATCAAGGGGACTAGTATGGGAGCAACCTGTGCTCCCAGTCTGGCCTGTCTGTATGTTGCTCAATTTGAGGAGAAACACATCTTCAATGTTTCTGCTCCATTTTTTGAGAATATTTCTCACTGGTCCAGATACATCGACGATGTGTTTTTTATTTGGACGGGGACCAGAGAGATCCTGGTAGATTTTATAGAGTGGCTAAATCTTGGAGATGATAATCTGAAATTTACCTCCACTGTTAACAGAAATTCCTGTGAATTTCTGGATATTCAGATTAAAAATGTGGAAGGACATCTAAATGTGGAATTATTTACTAAACCCACCGATCGAAATACAATGCTTCACTATAACAGTAACCATCCTGCTACCCAAAAGGATAATATTCCGTTTGGACAATTTTTACGTCTAAAACGTAATTGTACAAGTAACAAGGATTATGATAAACATGCTGACAAACTAACTACTAAATTTCTCAATAGAGGCTACCCAAAAAAATTAGTGAAACGAGCATACAAAAGAGCCAAATATTTTAATAGGGATTCTTTTTTTGAGAACAACTCCAACAAATCGGTCCCAGAAAAGTTACCTTTAATTTTTGTCACTAATTATAGTACAATTAGTAACAAAATTAAAAACATTGTAAACAGAAATTGGCATCTTTTAAAAAACCGAAAAAAAGAGAATTTACCTAAACCAATGTTCTCTTTCAGGCGCAATCGCACTATCAGGAATTGCTTGGTACATACGTATAGAGAAACGAGTGGGAATAAGCAACCCTGTTTACCAAATGCCCCTCTACCGACGGGCACATTTGCATGTAGTGGGTGTAATAACTGTACTAACATTATGAAAGGACCCACTATATGCCATAATGGCACTACCCATAAATTTAAAAACTTTGTGAATTGTAGGACCAAAAACTTGATATATTTTATTATGTGCCCATGTCATTTGGGTTACATAGGTGAAACATCAAGAGAGATAAGGTTAAGAATTAATGAACATAAGTCTGCCATAAGAACAATGAGAAGAACTGCCCCTCTGGTAGAACATTGGCTTGAGAAACACCATAAAGTTGAAGATCTTATATGGTGTGGCATTGAAATCATACAGATGAATAATCGAGGTGGTGACTCGACCTTGAAAAGGAAAAAAAGGGAACAATTTTATATGTCCCGCTTTAACACCTTCAGAAAAGGTTTAAATAGTAAGGAAGACTGGGAGAGGCTCATCTAATGAATATACATATCCCTTCAGCTTGATGTTTTCTTTCTTTACCTGGAATTGAGCTGATACCCTTTTATATAAGTATTAATGGTTAATTATTAAGAATATATTTAGACATCTTTTCAAGATCAACAGCATCATGTTAGCCTGTTGTGGTGTTAGAACTTTGTTTATCTGATATAACAGCAGTTTTGAGTGTTATATGCTGGATAGATAAGGAGGGCATTTGCCATTTTGGCTTTAGTGGACTCCCTTCCAAGATGGCCGATCTATTGTCGGCTATGTATGGGTTGTTTTTGTCATACTTTTACGCTCCAAAATATAGATATATTTTTCAAGATCGACAACATTATCAGGGTCGGCATTTTAGCAAAGACTGTGTCTTAACAATGTTACAGTAGTTTTTTGCTATTTGCAGAACAACTGCTGGGTCCTACACATTTGGTAGGGTATCATTTCTTACCTTTCAGGATGAAGTGTTTACATCTCTCAAAATGGCCGATTCTTTTTCGGGCATACTATTCCGGTTTGTTTTGTAAGACAAGATTTTTTCATATATTTTCAATTAGCCTCTGTCGTATGAACTCATAATTTCATTAGGATATAGATTCTCGTTTGATATATGATTCAAAAACGAGTGAACATAGGATATCTGCTAATTAGTTTGTTAATTAGTCACGTGTCACCTCTGAAAGAGATATAAAGCAGTTCCGGGTCGGACACAAAGGTGTACCCTGACCCGGAAGCTGTTCGTTGATGCAGGGAGGCCGCAATATTTTTAATAGGTAAGCGCGATTGTTTCGCGTTTGGCTGCTATATATAATATACAGGTAGATATAATAGTTAGGAGTTTAATAAAATACTGGCCTCCTTTTAGCTTTTAAGTTCGCATATTAGAATAGCGATACGATAGAATGGCCCCAGTGTATTATTTTGATCGTTTTGTTTATGTAGTGATATAAACACATTGGGACCATAGAGTATTATGAAATATATGAAGCTCAAGCTTATGATAGATGCTCGCTGACTTGAGAACGAAGGAGTTTTATCGTTTATTTTTAATAACAGGAACATAAGAGATATTTTTGGATGCTCTTATGAATATATATGCTCCAATTTCCAACCTTGGAACTAATATAAGCCCCTTTTTGTTAAACAGCCCTATAGGATATATGAGAAATAATCACGTTTTGTGCCTAAATAATGGATTGATGGTATTATATGTACCGTGTACAATATAAATAAGTGATCCGGTGCATTTTTATTATAGGTTTATTTTTAGATGGCTGCATGAATATTACAGCAACCAGATCAGGTAAAATTCTAGTAGCATTTTAATTTACTAGATGCACTCACAACTGCAACATAGAGTGACGTTTTTTTCAGTCACTTCTTTCCTCTCCTTTTTTAAAAATTGTCTTTTGGTCCTTAGAAGTGAAACCTGCGGGAGAGTTGCTAAATATTGTGATCCTCAATTACGGCTCATCCATTATTGGTATATCTGGATTAGTTCATTTTTAAGTAAGCCCAACAGTACCTTTGGCAACTATCGTTTTTCGATGTTTTGATTGAGACATTCTCTCTGTAACTTCTTTTTCTTGTTTTTGCTCTAGAAAATAATAAAATCTTTTAAATAAACATATTTTGGTGGCATCAACGAACACAGAAATATTTATTGGCTTTTTATTAAGGTACGTGTATGATTGCCAATATAGGGATTTATGTCTTTGGAAATACCATTGAGAACATTGTTCTGTCCCCTTACTCTTTTCTCTTATTTTAGGAGGGTAATAGTAACCTCTTGAATACGAGGCGGGATATTTTCAAACCCCGGTTTCAACTTGAGCACGTTGCTTCTATAAGTGCCCAGTGAATTTTGAATTTGAGCACTTCCCTACCTAGGTAGGTTTGAATTGTTATATATTTTAAATTTGTTTATAGTAACATGGATCATGGGTAGTGACTAAATTTTTAGGTGAAATTATATCATTTGTAGATCACATATAATATTGCCTCTAGGGGCTATGTTCAATTTTTATTTATGTAGTGGTGATACTCAATGATTTTATAAATTGTTTAGGACACGTATTATGTTGTTTTAGAGTCAGTTGCACAAATCTTAATATGTAGTACTGTAGGTTCAAGTGTTATGGTGATAAACTATATGAGACTGCGATTAATTGCCTGTTTTTATTATATAGAAAACTGTCCTGAAGAAGGTGATTTATTATCAACTCACCGAAACGCAGCGTCGACCTTTCTGTTTTCTTGTGATGTATATTAGTGCAATATTGTATTATATTATGAAATGTTTTTAATTTTATTTGTGTTTTTTATGGAATAAATCTCATATGTCCCATTCAGCTTGTTATTCATTTTTTATGTGCTACTGTCCTTTTTGATGTGTACATTGTGATTATTAGTCACATCATTGTGTAATGCCCATGATCCATACTAGTGTATAGAGTGAATAGGGACCCTTGTGTTTTTTTGTGTTGATTACCCAGTCCCTATTCTTAGTATAAGGGTTCTCTCCCCTTTTTTTTTAAAATAAGGCCACTAACACATGATAGGACTCAGCATAGGTCTTAGAAAATTATTCCTATGCTCAACCCTTGGTAACGGGGCTGCGAGCAGACAGGCTTAACTTCAAAGACAGGTATGTAAAGCATTTAAAAACACCATTTCAGTAAATAATTAAGACACAACACAAAATAAAAATCCCACACCAATTTATAAAAATAGGTAATATTTTTATCTTTTAAATGACACCAAAACGAAAAGAATCCACTGTAGGGAACCAGAGATATGAATTTTTAAAGATTAGTCACTTTCTAGTGCTTAGAAACCAACAGTGCCCCTTTTAGTCATTTCGTTTTCTCTGACAGGGACACACCTTTAGAAATTGTTCTGAAGAATTTTCTCACCACTGTGTTGTGCCGCCTTCTTCAGCAAGCGGGGTCCAGTTAGAACTCCTTCCTGAAGTTCTGCTTGCGGGTCCCAAAGTATCCAACACACAATCCAAGGTTCTGGAATCTCAAAGAGGGTCCTTGAAAGTGTGAAACTTCAATTCCGCAATCCACTTGAACAAAACCCTTACAAATCCACTGGTACTCCAGGCTGGGAAGTCTTTGTGGGGATGTCCAGGTGAGCTCTGTTAACCTGTAGCTTGCAGGGAGTCCACTCTTTAGTCCTTTTGCAGCAAGGTAATCCACAGGGCTGTAGTTTCAGTTGGTGCAGACTTCAGAGGTCAGGCCTTCATTTAGCTGTGACAACACTGCCCCAATCCCTTGCTCTGAAGCATCTGTCTGAACTACAAATTCTTTTGTGTAATCAGGGGCCAGTAACACTGGTGCTGAACACATAGCAGCTTTCAGAGTGTCAAAAGCCTTCTGACACTCTGGGGTCCAAATCACCTTCTTGGGCCTCTTTTTAGAAGTGAGTTCTGTTAGGGGCCCCACAATGGTCCCATAATTTTGAACAAACCTTCTATAGTACCCTGTCAGTCCCAGGAATGCCCTGACCTGAGTCTTGGTAACAGGAGCTGTCCAACCTAAAATAGTTTGGATTTTAGCTTGGTGAGGCTGTACATGGCCCCCACCTACCAGGTGGCCCAGGTACACCACAGAACTCTGCCCTATTTGGCAATTGCTTGCCTTAATAGTCAGGCCTGCTTGCTGCATGGCCTGAAGCACATCCCTTAGGTGATTTAAGTGATCCCCCCAGGTAGAACTGTATACAGCTATATCATCCAAGTAAGCTGCACTGAACTGTTCCAACCCAGACAAGACCCTGTTCACCAGCCTTTGGAAGGTGGCAGGTGCATTCTTTAATCCAAAGGGTTAAAGCGAACTGATAATGTCCCTCTGGTGTGGAGAATGCTGACCTCTCCTTTGCTCCATCAGTGAGGGCAATCTGCCAGTAACCGGAAGTCAAATCAAAAGTACTCAGGTACTTAGCAGCACCTAACCTATCAATAAGCTCATCAGCTCTAGGTATAGGGTGAGCGTCAGTCTTTGTGACTGCATTCAATCCTCTGTAGTCCACACAGAACCTTAACTCCTTGGGTCCCCCTGAGGATTAGGTTTAGGTACCAGCACCACTGGACTGGCCCATGGACTCTCAGATGGTTCAATTACCCCCAGTTCCAGCATCTTAGCAACCTCAGCTTTAATGCTGGCTCTGACATGGTCAGACAACCTGTACAGTTTATTTTTGACAGGTAGGCTGTCACCAGTGTCAATGTGGTGCACACACCACTCAGTGATGCCTGGGGTCAAAGAGAACAGGCCAGCAAACTGCTCCAGCACCTGCTTACAGTCTCTGTGCTGCTGGTCTGTCAACTTGGGAGAGAGCACAACTCCCTCCACTGACCCATCTTGCACATTAGTGGAGAGGAGGTCGGGCACAGGCTCAGTTTCCTCCTCCACACCCTCATCCGTGACCAGTAACATGGTCATGTCTGCCCTGTCATGGTGAGGTTTCAATCTATTCACATGCAGGACCCTGTGAGGGTTCCTGGGGGTGCCAAGGTCAACCAAATAGGTAACCTCACCCTTCTTTTCTAAGATTGGATAGGGCCCACTCCACTTGTCATGGAGGGCCCTGGGAGCCACAGGCTCCAACACCCACACCAACTGTCCTGGAGTATACTCAGGCATAGTATCCTTTTGATCATACCAGTGCTTCATGAGCTCTTGGCTGGCCTCCAGTTTCCTGTTTGCCTTGTACATGTACTCTGCTATTCTAGATCTCAGGCCTAGCACATAATCAAGCACATTGTCCTTTGCTTCTTTTAGAGGCTTCTCTAAAGACTCTCTTAGCAGGCTCAATGGCCCCCTCACAGGGTGTCCAAACACCAACTCAAAGGGACTGAAACCAACCCCTTTCTGTGGCACCTCCCTGTAGGCAAACAGTAAGCATGGGAGGAGAACATCCCATCTCCTCCTGAGTTTCTCTGACAACCCATTTATCATGCCCTTCAGGGTTTTGTTGAATCTCTCAACAAGACCATTTGCTTGTGGGTGATAGGGGGTGTTGAACTTGTAGTTGACACCACACTCATCCCACATAGCAGTCAGATAGCTGGACTGGAAGTTCGTGCCCCTATCTGACACCACCTCTTTTGGAAACCCCACTCTGGTGAACACATCAAGCAGTGCTCTAGCCACCGCAGGAGCATCAATGGTTCTCAGAGGTATGGCTTCAGGGTATCTAGTGGCATGGTCAACTACCACTAAGATATACCTATTCCCTGATGCAGTAGGTGGGTCCAGGGGACCAACAATGTCCATCCCCACCCTTTCAAAAGGAACCCCAACCACTGGCAGTGGTATTAGGGGAGCCTTTGTCTTGCCCCCTGCCTTGCCACTGGCCTGACAGGTGACACAGGAGCTGCAAAACTCCTTTACCTTTTCAGACATATGGGGCCAGTAGAAATGGTTCACCAACCGGTTCCATGTCTTTGTCTGTCCCAAATGTCCTGCCAAGGGGATATCATGACCCAAAGTCAGGATGAACTCTCTGTACTTCTGGGGCACCACCAACCTCCTGGTGGCCCCCTCCTTGAGGTTTCTGGCCTCAGTATAAAGCAGTCCATCTTCCCAGTAGAGTCTGTGAAACCCACTGTCATCCCCTTCCTCTTGCTTAGAAGCAATCCGCCTCAAGCTCTCAAGGGTGGGACAGTCACGCTGTCCCTGACTGAACTCCTCTCTGGCGGGTCCACCTGCTCCCGTCAGTTCTGCCAAATCTGACAGCTCTGGCAGGGATGGAGTCCCTCCCTCAGAGGCCAGATCTTCCCCATCAGGGTTAGATTCTTCCTGCACCTCTGGAGTTCCCTGGGCTGGCTCACCAGGCCCAGTGCCCTTGTCCTTGGATGCTTGGCCCTTTGTTCCAGGGTCCAAGTATCCAGCCCCTCCCTTCTGGCTAGTCTGTGACCTAGTCACAGCACATACCCACTCAGGGAGCTCCAATATTTTCATATGGAGTCCTCTCTCCACCTCTGACCACACAGAGGCTTCAAGATCATTGCCCAGTAAACACTGGACTGGGAGCACCTTTGACACAGCTACCTTCATAGGGCCTGTCACACCTCCCCATTCCAAATCCACCACAGCCATAGGATGGAGTTTGGTGGTGCTGTCTGCATAAGTCACCTGGTGAAACTCACCAGGTAACAAACTCTCTGGGGGCACCAGCTCATCCAAGACCATAGTTACACTAGCCCCAGTGTCTCTGATAGCCTCAACCTCAGTCCCATTCACTTTAGGCCTCTGCCTGTACATATCCATGTTTGGAGGTAAGGCAGTAAGGGTTGCAATATTCACCCCACCCAGGGACACTAAGGTTGCTTGCCCCACCTGATTACCCTTCTCTGGGGCACCACTCTCCACCCCTACACTGACACTGGCAATCCCTGTGGATGGCCCCTTAGGGGGGAGCTTCTTGGCGCAGAAAGCATCTCCCTGCTTGTGCCCTGGCTGGTTACAGTCAAAGCACTTACCCACCTATGAGGGATCAAAGAACCTACCAGGCTTTCCCTGAAAACCCCTCTCTTTGAATTTGGGTTGGCTCGGGGCCCCCCTCCTTGTGCAGGTTTTTGTGGGTCTTTGGAAGACTCCTGGTTTTGACCTTCCTTTCCCTGGGCTTTCCCCTGGGGAGGGACCTGTCCTCCTTTCTTCTGGTAACCCCCCTGGTGATGAATGGAAACCCGGGTTCTCACCCACTCATCAGCTGATTCCCCCAACTCTCTGGGGTCTGTCAGCTTAGAGTCCACTAGATACTGGCGTAACTTCTCTTCTGCACAATGAGTCAAAATATGTTCCTTCAAAAAGAAATTATACAATCCCTCATATGTGTCAACTTTGCTACCAACAATCCAGCCTTCCAGTGCCTTTACTGAAACGTCCACAAAGTCTACCCACGACTTTGAACTCAATTTCTGGGTGCCTCTAAACTTCACCCTATACTGCTCTGGAGTCAGACCAAATCTCTTGACTAAGCATGCCTTCATCTGCTGGTATGATTCTGCATCCTCTCCCTTCAGGGTCAGGAGCCTATCCCTCCCAGCTACTGGAATCAACTCCCACAGGAGTGCACCCCAATACCTAGAGTGGACCCTACTCATTTTAAGGGCCCTCTCAAAAGCTGCTAGCCACCTGTCAATGTCATCCACTGCAGTGTACTTGGGTACTATGCCCTTGGGAAGTTTAGGTTCAGATCTACAACCCCTGGACATCTCAGCATCTTCTTCACTTTCGCTGCCACCATTCCTTTTCTCCTCCTTCTCCCATCTCTTCTCAGCCAAGTCCAGTTTCCTTTGCTCTAAAGCTATCAAAGCTAATTGAGCCTGAAGCTGTCTCTCTGCAAGGGACGGTAGTGGTTCCTGAGTAAGGGACCCTTCCCCCATCCCACCACCACCTTGATTCACCTGGATAATACTAGTCACAATGGAAGAGGTCTCATCCTCACCCCTCTCTCGGGTGAGGTTGGGGGGAACATCCTCCCAACCCCCTGGGTTCTCCTCAGCTGCCCTGGCCCAGGCCTTTAGGGACTCAAGCAACCCTGCCTTCCTTGTCTTCTTGGCAGCATGCAGCCCCCTAAGCCTACACTGTACCCTAAGATCAGCTATCTTATACTTGGACAGTTTAGCCAGGTCCAGCTCCATGGTTCCCTAGTTTTGGGTCACAAAAAACTAGGCACAACAGACTTAGAACAATTTGGAAAAATCAAAACAATGGATTAAAAACAGTTTAGTCCAAATTCCAAAAATCAAACTCAAAAGTTTTGTTCTAAGGCAATTTAGAGGATTTTTATAATCTTAAATCATTCACTGAAAGGTTTACTTTTTAAACACAAGTCCACATCCACACCGCTGAGCACCAAATGTTGGAAAGTGGGTTATTGGTAGGGGCAAATGTAGGTCTGCCACTGGCAATAAGGCCACTAACACATGATAGGACTCAGCATAGGTCTTAGAAAATTATTCCTATGCTCAACCCTTGGTAACGTGGCTGCGAGCAGACAGGCTTAACTTCAAAGACAGGTATGTAAAGCATTTAAAAACACCATTTCAGTAAATAATTAAGACACAACACAAAATAAAAATCCCACACCAATTTATAAAAATAGGTCCTTTTTTTATCTTTTAAATGACACCAAAACAAAAAATATCCACTGTAGGGAACCAGAGATATGAATTTTTAAAGATTAGTCACTTTCTAGTGCTTAGCCCCTTCGCTGCTAGGCCTTTCCCCTCCTGTGCTAAGCCTTTTTTTGGCTATTTGGGGTAGTGCGCGCTTAGGCCCCTGTAACTTTTTGACCACATAAGGTATCCACGCCAAATTTGCGTCCTTTTCTTCCAACATCATGGGGATTCTAAAGGTACCCAGGGTTTGTGGATTCCCCTGGAGGGGTCCCAGAAATTAGCCAAAATACAGCTACATTTTGTTTTTTTTGGGAAAAAGTGGAAAAAAGGGCTGCAAATGAAAGCGTCTGGGTTTTTCCCTGCAAATGGTATCAAAAAAGGGTTTGTGGGGCTGAAATCACCATTTTCCCAGCTTTTAGGGAATGACAGACTTTTGTCAGAAAACCAATATTTTTTACACAGTTTTGGCATTTTTCTGGGACATAGCCTATTTTTGCTATTTTTTGTGATTTCATCCTCCTTCCAGTTAATGGTAGAAATGGGTATGAAAGCAATAATGGATCCTGGAAATCTATACATTTTAGAAAAGTAGACAAAATTATGAATTCAGCAAGGGGTCATTTGTGTAGATCCATCAAGGTTTCTTTATAGAAACTAACAGTTAAATATAGGAAAAATTGAAAATTAGTTGAAAAAAACAGCCTGTTGTGTCAACGTTTTCACCTGTAACTTCTTGTAATTATGACAGCTCTTTGAAAGCAATATACCATTACATCCGCTGGACCTTACTGGTTGTGGGGATATATAAAGACTTGTAGGTTCACCAAGAACCCGACGAACCCAGAGCCAAAAACTGAGCAGCAACTTGCAATGGTTTTTTATTATGTACCGGGTATATAGCAATTGTTCTGGAAAAATGTGTACATGGAAAAATCGGTATGAAAGACACCTATGTATTTCTGAAATGGGAACAAAATATAGAGTTTAGAAACAGTAGATATTTGCACATTTCCGAAATTGGGAATACTCATACTAGCATGAGAATTATGGGTCATTTTTTAAAATGACTTCTTTTTACACAATGTCTTTCATTTGGAAGGCAGAAATGCATCAAAAGTCAATAGGTAATAACAGTTGCTTTACAAATCTGAGTTACCCTAAGTCTCCCGATAAAAATGGTACCTCACTTGTGTGGGTAGGCATAGTGCCCACGACAGGAAATGGCTCAAAACCCAACGTGAACACACTACATTTTCACAATGAAAAATTACCCTTTTTTTGCAAAGTGCCTAGCTGTAGTTTTTGAACCCTAGTTCTGCCGGCACCTAGGGAAACCAAGCAAACCTATACATTTTTCAAAACTAGACACCCAGGGGAATCCAGGATGGGGTGACTTGACTGCCTCTCACCAGGTTCTGTTACCCAGGATCTCTTGCAAACCTAAAATTTTGTAAAAAAAAACACATTTTCCTCATGTTTCTGTGGTGTAAAGTTCTGGAATTTGTGTGGATCCTCAAATTTCTACCCACCCCGCGTTCCCCAAAGTCTTCCGAGAAAAATGGTACCTCACTTGCGGGGGTAGGCCTAGTGCCCGCAACAGGAAACGGCGCAAAACGCAACATGGACACACTCCAATTTCACAGTGAAAAATTACCCTTTTTTGGCTAAGTGCTTAGCTGTAGTTTTTTAACCCTAGCTCTGCCGGCACCTAGGGAAACCTAGCAAACCTACACATTTTTAAAAACTAGACACCCAGGGGACACCAGGATGGGGTGGCTTGACTGGCTCCCACCAGGTTCTGTTACCCAGAATCCCTTGCAAACCTAAAAGATTGTCAAAAAAACCAAATTTTCCTCACATTTCTGTGGTGGAAAGTTCTGGAATCTGCGTGGATGTACAAATTTCCACCCACCCCGCGTTCCCCAAAGTCTTCCAAGAAAAATGGTACCTCACTTGTGTGGGTCAGCCTAGTGCCCGCGACAGGAAACGGCGCAAAACGCAACGTGGACACACCTCAATTTCGTAGTGAAAAATGACCCTTTTTTGGCAAAGTGCCTAGCTGTAGATTTTGAACCATAGCTCTGCCGGCACCTAGGGAAACCTAGCAAACCTATACATTTTTGAAAACTAGACACCCGGAGGAATCCAGGATGGGGTGACTTGACTGCCTCCCACCAGGTTCTGTTACCCAGAATCCCTTGCAAACCTAAACAATTGTCCAAAAAAACACATTTTCCTCACATTTCTGTGGTGGAAAGTTCTGGAATCTGTGTGGATCTACAAATTTCCACCCACCCTGCGTTCCCCAAAGTCTTCCAAGAAAAATGGTACCTCACTTGCATGGGTAGGCCTAGTGCCCCCGACAGGAAACGGCGCAAAACGCAACATGGACACACTCCAATTTCACAGTGAAAAATGACCCTTTTTTGGCAAAGTGCTTAGCTGTAGTTTTTGAACCCTAGCTCTGCCGGCACCTAGGGAAACCTAGCAAACCTATACATTTTTAAAAACTAGACACCCAGAGGAAACCAGGATGGGGTGGCTTGACTGGCTCCCACCAGGTTCTGTTACCCAGAATCCCTGGCAAACCTAAAAAAGTGTAAAATAAAACACATTTTCCTCACATTTCTGTGGTGGAAAGTTCTGGAATCTGCGTGGATGTACACATTTCCACCCACCCCGTGTTCCCCAAAGTCTTCCGAGAAAAATGGTACCTCACTTGTGTGGGTCGGCCTAGTGCCCGCGACAGGAAACGGTGCAAAACGCAATGTGGACACACCTCAATTTCGTAGTGAAAAATGACCCTTTTTTGGCAAAGTGCCTAGCTGTAGTTTTGTAACCATAGCTCTGCCGGCACCTAGGGAAACCTAGCAAAACTATACATTTTTAAAAACTAGACACCCAGCGGAATCCAGGATGGGGTGACTTGACTGCCTCCCACCAGGTTCTGTTACCCAGAATCCCTTGCAAACCTAAAAAATTGTCAAAAAACCCACATTTTCCTCACATTTCTGTGGTGGAAAGTTCTGGAATCTGCGTGGATCTACAAATTTCCACCCACCCTGCGTTCCCCAAAGTCTTCCGAGAAAAATGGTACCTCACTTGCGTGGGTAGGCCTATTGCCCGCGACATGAAACGGCACAAAACGCAACATGGACACACTCCAATTTCACAGTGAAAAATGACCCTTTTTTGGCAAAGTGCTTAGCTGTAGTTTTTGAACCCTAGCTCTGCCGGCACCTAGGGAAACGTAGCAAACCTATACATTTTTAAAAACTATACACCGAGGGGAAACCAGGATGGGGTGGCTTGACTGGCTCCCACCAGGTTCTGTTACCCAGAATCCCTTGCAAACCTAAAAAATTGTCAAAAAAACCACATTTTCCTCACATTTCTGTGGTGGAAAGTTCTGGAATCTGCGTGGCTGTACAAATTTCCACCCACCCCGCGTTCCCCAAAGTCTCCCGAGAAAAATGGTACCTCACTTGTGTGGGTCGGCCTAGTGCCCGCGACAGGAAACGGCGCAAAACGCAACGTGGACACACCTCAATTTCGTAGTGAAAAATGACCCTTTTTTGGCAAAGTGCCTAGCTGTAGTTTTTGAACCATAGCTCTGCCGGCACCTAGGGAAACCTACCAAACCTATACATTTTTGAAAACTAGACACCCAGAGGAATCCAGGATGGGGTGACTTGACTGCCTCCCACCAGGTTCTGTTACCCAGAATGCCTTGCAAACCTAAAAAATTGTCAAAAAAACCACATTTTCCTCACATTTCTGTGGTGGAAAGTTCTGGAATCTGCGTGGATCTACAAATTTCCACCCACCCTGCGTTCCCCAAAGTCTTCCGAGAAAAATGGTACCTCACTTGTGAGGGTCTGCCTAGTGCCCGCGACAGGAAACTGCGCAAAACACAACGTGGACACACCTTAATTTCGCAGTGAAAAATGACTCTTTTTTGGCAAAGTGCCTAGCTGTAGTTTTTGAACCATAGCTCTGCCGGCACCTAGGGAAACCTAGCAAACCTATACATTTTTTAAAACTAGACACCCAGGGGAATCCAGGATGGGGTGACTTGACTGCCTCCCACCAGGTTCTGTTTCCCAGAATCCCTTGCAAACCTAAAAAATTGTCAAAAAAAACACATTTTCCCCACATTTCTGTGGTGGAAAGTACTGGAATCTGCGTGGATCCACAAATTTCTACCCACCCCGCGTTCCCCAAAGTCTTCCGAGAAAAATGGTACCTCACTTGTGTCGGTCGGCCTAGTGCCCGTGACAGGAAACGGCACAAAACGCAACGTGGACACACCTCAATTTCGCAGTGAAAAATGACCCTTTTTTGGCAAAGTGCCTAGCTGTAGTTTTTGAACCATAGCTCTGCCGGCACCTATGGAAACCTAGCAAACCTATACATTTCTGAAAACTAGACACCCATGGGAATCCAGGATGGGGTAACTTGACTGCCTCACACCAAGTTCTGTTACCCAGAATCCCTTGCAAACATAAAAAATTGTCAAAAAAAACACATTTTCCCCACATTTCTGTGGTGGAAAGTTCTGGAATCTGAGTGGATCCACAAATTTCCACCCACCCCGCGTTCCCCAAAGTCTTCTGAGAAAAATGGTACCTCACTTGTGTGGGTCTGCCTAGTGCCTGCGACAGGAAACGGCGCAAAACGCCACGTGGACACACCTCAATGTCGCAGTGAAAAATGACCCTTTTTTGGCAAAGTGCCTAGCTGTAGTTTTTGAACCATAGCTCTGCCGGCACCTAGGGAAACCTAGCAAACCTATACATTTTTGAAAACTAGACACCCAGAGGAATCCAGGATGGGGTGACTTGACTGCCTCCCACCAGGTTCTGTTACCCAGAATCCCTTGCTAACCTACAAAATCGTCAAAAAAAACACATTTTCACCACATTTCTGTGGTGGAAAGTACTGGAATCTGCGTGGCTCCACAAATTTCCACCCACCCCGCGTTCCCCAAAGTCTTCCGAGAAAAATGGTACCTCACTTGTGTGGGCCGGCCTAGTGCCCTCGACTGGAAACGGCGCAAAACGCAACGTGGACACACCTCAATTTCACAGTGAAAAATGACCCTTTTTTGGAAAAGTGCCTAGATGTAGTTTTTGAACCATAGCTCTGCCGGCACCTACGGAAACCTAGCAAACCTACACATTTTTGAAAACTAGACACGCAGGGGAATCCAGGATGGGGTGACTTGACTGCCTCACACCAGGTTCTGTTACCCAGAATCCCTTGCAAACATAAAAAATTGTCCAAAAAAACACATTTTCCCCACATTTCTGTGGTGGAAAGTTGTGGAATCTGCGTGGATCCACAAATTTCCACCCACCCCGCGTTCCCCAAAGTCTTCCGAGAAAAATGGTACCTCACTTGTGTGGGTCGGCCTAGTGCCTGCGACAGGAAACGGTGCAAAACGCAACAAGGACACACCTCAATTTCGCAGTGAAAAATGACCCTTTTTTGGCAAAGTGCCTAGCTGTAGTTTTTGAACCATAGCTCTGCCGGCACCTATGGAAACCTAGCAAACCTATACATTTTTGAAAACTAGACACCCAGAGGAATCCAGGATGGGGTGACTTGACTGCCTCCCACCAGGTTCTGTTACCCAGAATGCCTTGCAAACCTAAAAAAGTGTCCAAAAAAACACATTTTCCTCACATTTCTGTGGTGGAAAGTTCTGGAATCTGCGTGGATCTACAAATTTCCACCCACCCTGCGTTCCCCAAAGTCTTCCGAGAAAAATGGTACCTCACTTGTGAGGGTCTGCCTAGTGCCCGCGACAGGAAACTGCGCAAAACGCAACGTGGACTCACCTTAATTTCGCAGTGAAAAATGACTCTTTTTTGGCAAAGTGCCTAGCTGTAGTTTTTGAACCATAGCTCTGCCGGCACCTAGGGAAACCTAGCAAACCTATACATTTTTTAAAACTAGACACCCAGGGGAATCCAGGATGGGGTGACTTGACTGCCTCCCACCAGGTTCTGTTTCCCAGAATCCCTTGCAAACCTAAAAAATTGTCAAAAAAAACACATTTTCCCCACATTTCTGTGGTGGAAAGTACTGGAATCTGCGTAGATCCACAAATTTCTACCCACCCCGCGTTCCCCAAAGTCTTCCGAGAAAAATGGTACCTCACTTGTGTCGGTCGGCCTAGTGCCCGTGACAGGAAACGGCGCAAAACGCAACGTGGACACACCTCAATTTCGCAGTGAAAAATGACCCTTTTTTGGCAAAG
This sequence comes from Calotriton arnoldi, assembly GCA_963921515.1. Lineage (NCBI taxonomy): Eukaryota > Metazoa > Chordata > Amphibia > Caudata > Salamandridae > Calotriton > Calotriton arnoldi. The sequence continues at coordinate 279,119 of CAWUFW010001843.1, read as the reverse complement.
TGCCTAGCTGTAGTTTTTGAACCATAGCTCTGCCGGCACCTATGGAAACCTAGCAAACCTATACATTTCTGAAAACTAGACACCCATGGGAATCCAGGATGGGGTAACTTGACTGCCTCACACCAAGTTCTGTTACCCAGAATCCCTTGCAAACATAAAAAGTTTTCAAAAAAAACACATTTTCCCCACATTTCTGTGGTGGAAAGTTCTGGAATCTGAGTGGATCCACAAATTTCCACCCACCCCACGTTCCCCAAAGTCTTCTGAGAAAAATGGTACCTCACTTGTGTGGGTCTGCCTAGTGCCTGCGACAGGAAACGGCGCAAAACGCCACGTGGACACACCTCAATGTCGCAGTGAAAAATGACCCTTTTTTGGCAAAGTGCCTAGCTGTAGTTTTTGAACCATAGCTCTGCCGGCACCTAGGGAAACCTAGCAAACCTATACATTTTTGAAAACTAGACACCCAGAGGAATCCAGGATGGGTGACTTGACTGCCTCCCACCAGGTTCTGTTACCCAGAATCCCTTGCTAACCTACAAAATCGTCAAAAAAAACACATTTTCCCCACATTTCTGTGGTGGAAAGTACTGGAATCTGCGTGGCTCCACAAATTTCCACCCACCCCGCGTTCCCCAAAGTCTTCCGAGAAAAATGGTACCTCACTTGTGTGGGCCGGCCTAGTGCCCTCACCTGGAAACGGCGCAAAACGCAACGTGGACACACCTCAATTTCACAGTGAAAAATGACCCTTTTTTGGAAAAGTGCCTAGATGTAGTTTTTGAACCATAGCTCTGCCGGCACCTACGGAAACCTAGCAAACCTACACATTTTTGAAAACTAGACACCCAGGGGAATCCAGGATGGGGTGACTTGACTGCCTCACACCAGGTTCTGTTACCCAGAATCCCTTGCAAACATAAAAAATTGTCCAAAAAAACACATTTTCCCCACATTTCTGTGGTGGAAAGTTGTGGAATCTGCGTGGATCCACAAATTTCCACCCACCCCGCGTTCCCCAAAGTCTTCCGAGAAAAATGGTACCTCACTTGTGTGGGTCGGCCTAGTGCCTGCGACAGGAAACGGCGCAAAACGCAACAAGGACACACCTCAATTTCGCAGTGAAAAATGACCCTTTTTTGGCAAAGTGCCTAGCTGTAGTTTTTGAACCATAGCTCTGCCGGCACCTATGGAAACCTAGCAAACCTATCAATTTTTGAAAACTAGACACTCAGGGGAATCCAGGATGGGGTGACTTGACTGCCTCACACCAGGTTCTGTTACCCAGAATCCCTTGCAAACATAAAAAATTGTAAAAAAAAACACATTTTCCCCACATTTCTGTGGTGGAAAGTTTTGGAATCTGCGTGGGTCCACAAATTTCCACCCACCCCGCATTCCCCAAAGTCTTCTGAGAAAAATGGTACCTCACTTGTGTGGGTCTGCCTAGTGCCTACGACAGGAAACGGTGCAAAACGCCACGTGGACACACCTCAATATCGCAGTGAAAAATGACCCTTTTTTGGCAAAGTGCCTAGCTGTAGTTTTTGAACCATAGCTCTGCCGGCACCTAGGGAAACCTAGCAAACCTATACATTTTTGAAAACTAGACACCCAGAGGAATCCAGGATGGGGTGACTTGACTGCCTCCCACCAGGTTCTGTTACCCAGAATCCCTTGCTAACCTAAAAAATTGTCAAAAAAAACACATTTTCCCCACATTTCTGTGGTGGAAAGTACTGGAATCTGCGTGGCTCCACAAATTTCCACCCACCCCGCGTTCCCCAAAGTCTTCCGAGAAAAATGGTACCTCACTTGTGTGGGTCGGCCTAGTGCCCGTGACTGGAAACGGCGCAAAACGCAACGTGGACACACCTCAATTTCGCAGTGAAAAATGACCCTTTTTTGGCAAAGTGCCTAGCTGTAGTTTTTGAACCATAGCTCTGCCGGCACCTACGGAAACCTAGCAAACCTATACATTTTTGAAAACTAGACACCCAGGGGAATCCAGGATGGGGTGACTTGACTGCCTCACACCAGGTTCTGTTACCCAGAATCCCTTGCAAACATAAAATATTGTCCAAAAAAACACATTTTCCCCACATTTCTGTGGTGGAAAGTTGTGGAATCTGCGTGGATCCACAAATTTCCACCCACCCCGCGTTCCCCAAAGTCTTCCGAGAAAAATGGTACCTCACTTGTGTGTGTCGGCCTAGTGCCTGCGACAGGAAACAGCGCAAAACGCAACAAGGACACACCTCAATTTCGCAGTGAAAAATGACCCTTTTTTGGCAAAGTGCCTAGCTGTCGTTTTTGAACCCTAGCTCTGCTGGCACCTAGAGAAACCTACGAAACCCATACATTTCTGAAAACTAGACACCCGGGGGATTCCAGGGAGGTATGTCTTGCGTGGATCCCCCAACGTTTCCTTACCAAGAATCCCCTGCAAACCTCAAATTTAGCTGAAAAAAATCACTTTTTTCACACATTTTTGTGTGGGAAAGTTGTGGATTCTCCGGGCTGACACATATTTCCTACCACCCAGCGTTCCCCCGGGTCTCCCGATAAAAACGGTGCCTCACTAGTGTGGGAGGCCCAAGTACCCGCGACATGCAAGGGCCCAAAACATAGTGAGGCGACATCAAAATGGCCGATTTCAAAACGACCTGGCTTTGCAAGGGGGGTCCCCTGGGTTTTTGGCCCGGTGCTCGGCGGCCACCTAGGGAAACCTATCAAACCCACACATTTCTGAAAACTAGACACCCGGGGGATTCCAGGGAGATATGGCTTGCGTGGATCCCCCAAAGTTTCCTTACCCAGAATCCCCTGCAAAGCTCAAATTCAGCTGAAAAAAATCACTTTTTTCACACATCTTTGTCTAGGAAAGTTGTGAATTCTCCGGGCTAACACAAATTTCCTACCACCCAGCATTCCCCCGGGTTTCCCGATAAAAACGGTGCCTCACTCGTGTGGGAGGCCAAAGTACCCGCGACAGGCAAGGGCCCAAAACGTAGTGAGGCGACATCAAAATGGCCTATCTCAAAACGACCTGGTTTTGCAAGGGGGGTCCCCTGGGTTTTTGGCCCGGTGCTCGGCGGCCACCTAGGGAAACCTATCAAACCCACACATTTCTGAAAACTAGACACCCGGGGGATTCCAGGGAGGTATGGCTTGCGTGGATCCACCAACGTTTCCTTACCCAGAATCCCCTGCAAACCTCAAATTTAGCTGAAAAAATCACTTTTTTCACACATTTTTGTGTGGGAAAGTTGTGGATTCTCCGGGCTGACACAAATTTCCTATCATTTTGATGTCACCTCACTACGTTGTGGGCCCTTGCCTGTCGCGGGTACTTGGGCCTCCCACACGAGTGAGGCACCGTTTTTATCGGGAGACCCGGGGGAACGCTGGGTGGTAGGAAATTTGTGTCAGCCCGGAGAATCCACAACTTTCCTACACAGAAATGTGTGGAAAAAGTGATTTTTTCAGCTAAATTTGAGGTTTGCAGGGGATTCTGGGTAAGGAAACGTTGGGGGATCCACGTAATCCATACCTCCCTGGAATCCCCAGGGTGTCTAGTTTTCATAAATGTGTGGGTTTGATAGGTTTCCCTAGGTGGCCGCCGAGCACCGGGCCAAAAACCCAGGGGACCCCCCTTGCAAAACCAGGTCGTTTTGAGATAGGCCATTTTGATGTCGCCTCACTACGTTTTGGGCCCTGCCTGTCGCGGGTTCTTGGGCCTCCCACACGAGTTAGGCACCGTTTTTATCGGGAGACCAGGGGGAATGCTGGGTGGTAGGAAATTTGTGTCAGCCCGGTGATGCCACAACTTTCCCACACAAAAATGTGTGAAAAAAGTGATTTTTTCAGCTAAAATTTGAGGTTTGCAGGGGATTCTGGGTAAGGAAACGTTGGGGGATCCACGCAAGCCATATCTCCCTGGAATCCCCCGGGTGTCTAGTTTTAACGTTGGGGGATCCACACAAGCCATATCTCCCTGGAATCCCCCGGGTGTCTAGTTTTCAGAAATGTGTAGGTTTGATAGGTTTCCCTAGGTGGCCGCCCAGCACCGGGCCAAAAACCCAGGGGACCCCCCTTGCAAAACCAGGTCGTTTTGAGATAGGCCATTTTGATGTCGCCTCACTACGTTTTGGGCCCTTGCCTGTCGCGGGTACTTGGGCCTCCCACACGAGTGAGGCACCGTTTTTATCGGGAGACCCGGGAGAACGCTGGGTGGTAGGAAATTTGTGTCAGCCCGGTGATGCCACAACTTTCCCACACACAAATGTGTGAAAAAAGTGATTTTTTCATCAAAATTTCAGGTTTGCAGGGGATTCTGGGTAAGGAAACATTGGGGGATCCACGCAAGCCATACCTCCCTGGAATCCCCCGAGGGGTCTACTTTTCAGAAATGTGTGGGTTTGGTAGGCTTCCCTAGGTGGCCGCTGAGCCCCGGGCCAAAAAGTCATGGGACCCCCCTTGCAAAACCAGGTCGTTTTGAGGTAATTTGTTGTTTATTTCTTCAGTGTGAAAATTTTGGCACAATATTGCAAGGAAAATGTGACAGACATTTTGAGGTTTGCAGGAAATTGTGGATAAGATAACTTGTTGGGATCCACAAGAGAGACATCACCATGTACTCCCAAGGGTGTTTAGTTTACGACAATATCTACAGTTGGTAGGTTATTCTTAGATGGAATGTACACCTTGGCACAGAGACTAAAAAGACAAATATTACTGCACAGCCATCTATTCCTCAAGCACACACACATACTGGTTGGATTTGGCATGAGGGCGAGTAATGGTTCAGTATATACAATTTTATTAACAAGAGATTTCACAAAAATGAAATGCACTGTCAATAATTAAAAGGACAAAAAACTGAACCAGTGACTCGCAGCTCGTGAGCTGTAAAGCCATGGCAAGGCACCAACCGCTTTACAGGCCATTCACACACCTTTCATACGTGATGCACACAAGACCATTCACACCACCAGGCATGAAACCAACACATTACAACATTCACAAAAAGTGACAATGTACACCCTGCTTGAGAAAGACAAATATTACTGCACAGCCATCTAATCCTCAAGCACACACACATACTGGTTGGATTTGGCACGAGGGTGAGTGATGGTTCAGTATATTCAATTGTATTAACAAGTGATTTCACAAAAATGAAATGCACTGATAATAATTGAAAGGACGAGAAACTGAACCATTGACTCACAGCTCGTGAGCTGTAAAGCCACGACAAGGCACCAACCTCTTTACAGGCCATTCATACACCTTTCATACTTGTGACACATACAAAACCATTCACACCGCCAGCCGCGGAGCCATCACATTACAACACTCACACCAGCAGACAGCGCCATTCAAGGGCCCATCACTTTCACACGCCCACATTCCTGACACAGCAACCACACAAGCTGATGGATTACGTGGAGTTGCACTCGGCTAGCAGTGTGTGTAGTGACCAGCAGCAAGTCACTACTCACACACCGGCAGCCGAGCGCCAGTCCATGCACACCGCCAGCCAAGCGCCAGTCCACGCACACCGCCAGCCAAGCGCCAATCCACGCACACCGCCAGCCAAGCGCCAATCCACGCACACCGCCAGCCAAGCGCCAGTCCACGCACACCGCCAGCCAAGCACCAGTCCACACACACCGCCAGCCAAACGCCAGTCCACGCACACCGCCAGCCTACCGCCAGTCCACGCACACCATCATAAAAAATTTTCAAACAAGAAAAAAAACACAAACCAATTGCAACTAGATACCAAACTATAACTACAAAAACAACAGCAGTAACTAAAGACATCATTCTATTGCCAAACGTGAAACTGAACTATATAAAACCATACAGACCAGGCAGTACACTATTAGACTCACGGTTGCTCCCAAAAACTCTTTTTAGTGTGATACAATCTGAAACATGAGGGCACACACAGCCCAGGATTAGAAGGACAATCGGCACAGTGCATACGACTCTCCTTCCGCACACCTCTTCGCAAGCAGACTCTACATCTCTTACAGGGATTGTTTTTTTTGGGTGTGGGAGGAATTAAATCAGGAAAGTGGCGAACTTTCAATCTAGCCACATCCTCCACCACTCCAACTCTAGGAACACTTGCCTGTTCCACAACAACAAGGCTTCCTATCACAGACTGCTGAAACTGAACAAAACGTCAACTTTGACTCAGGAGAACACTCCTTGTACACAACAAAAGCATTGAAAGTTGCTAAATTGAAGGGTTGGATGGCCAACTTTTTGTACCAAATGTACGCCTTACGAATAGCAGTGTAAGGTTCCAACCTCTGATCTACTCTATCAACACCACCCATGTGCTTATTGTAGTCTAAAATGCACACCGGTTTGCGTACTTCAGCAAACTGACCCCAAACAGCCACAGGTGAAGTACTCTCATCATGGATGGTAGTCAGCATGTACACATCCCTCCTGTCCACAAATTTCACAGCTAGTAGTTCATCACTACGCAAGGAACTGCACTGTCCCCTCTGAAGTTTTTTGCAAACAAGCTCTTTTGGATAACCTTTACGGTTAGAGCGGATTGTGCCACAAGCAAAAGTGTCCACTTTGAACAATTCCTTAAACAATTGCACAGCAGTGTAGAAGTTATCAAGGTACAAATGGTGGCCTCTGTTAAACAGTCCTCTAGCAAGATCCCACACAATTTTCTCTGAAACTCCAAAAGTGGACGGACAACCAGGGGGGTCAATAGTGGAATCCCTACCAGTGTACACACGGAAATTAAAAACATATCCTGTCCTACTCTCAGACAACATATTTGGGGGGAGATGAGGCCACATGGGACAATGACGAGTCCAAACTCTAAGCGGGAAGGGAGACAAACCCAATGAGCAGAAGACATGAGGGAAGTACATCAAGCAAACAAGACCTGCAAGGGAAAAAAAGGATTAATATTCATGCTGAGCAATTGAGTGAAGAAACAGTAAGTGCAATCAAAAATACATTAGGAAAAAGTGTTAACAAAGAGAAACAAGAGCAAAAAATTCAACCCAGACTAGATCAGGAACAGTTATTTGTTCTGCAATGAGGAGGTGTCCATAAACTCTGCGTGGCAAGAATTGAGGAAGCTTTTTAGCTTTATGGGATCCTCGTATGTAGTGGTCTTATTGTTGATAGTCACCTTGAATAGGCAAGTATGAAAAAGACCATATCGTGCACCCATAGAGCGAAGTTGTGGTCTCATTGCAAGAAAGTCACGACGTCTATCAGCAGTGGGTTTGGAGTAATCCTGAGAGAAGAATAGAGAATTTCCTGACCAGGTAATACGGTTGATTGCTCTGGCTGCAGATAGGACTTTAAGTAAGTCTGTGTATTCTAAGAAATACAAAATGAATCCTCTCGGTTTCCTCCCTGTAGAGGAACTTGCTGAAGAGATAGGGCCCAAACGATGGGCATGCTGTATGTTAAGAAGAGTATCCTGCGGCAAGTTAAGGACTTTAGGAAGAAAGGATTTGAAGAAGTTGATAGGATCTGAGCCTTCTGAACCCTCTGGTAATCCGTAAATACGGAGGTTGTTGCGTCAATTCCTGTTTTCAAGGTTTTCAACTTGTTTTTGGAGCATTGATACTTGAGAGTAGAGAGCCTCCATCTTGATGTGAGATGAGGAAAGAGATTCAATGCTGTGTTCCACTGTTGTCACTCTGTTCTCCAAACTTGACCAGTTATCAGTTAATAATTGTAGCTTTGAGTTAGTCTCCTCCATAAAAAGACGAAGAGCTCTGATTTCCTCCAATAGTAGGTCCATAGAGACTGAAGAGGGTTGTTTAGGAGGAGAAGGAGGGTCTTTCTTTAGACGTTTGCTTGGCGTTTTATTGGTGTTCGAGGCAGCTGTAATGGTGGATGACGCAGCGCCCTTAGGTGAAACATTTGTTGAGTTATCCATCACCAGGCAGTATATACTGAGTAAGAGCAGAGAATTAGGTAAATCTTGATTTAAATGAGCCCAGTACCTAAATAAGGAGTAACAAAAGCAGCAACCACTGAATGAAGAAAAGGCAGTTATCAAGAAACACAATTGGTAAGTGTTTAGGACTACACAGGATTATCCAAAGTAGGAGTGCGAATGGAAAAAATAAAGGTATGTAGTATCAAGCCTCCTTGATCAACTATGAAAGAGGTACAACAATATAATATGTAAAATAAGCTCAAGTAAATACCACAGTCATTGTGAAGTGAAATTCATCCTATTCGTGGGTGATACGATGTGCACTTATTCCCTGCACAAGTAAAATGGAGCAAATGCTGGAAGAAGACAAGATAAAAGTCAGGAAATATTGGTGACCAAAGGCTGTTCAAACTTGCAGGCAGAAGAGGAGAAAAACATGAAGCCTTGAATTTTATCTGGAGTATAGGCGCACAAGGAAATAATTATGCAAAAAGAGCCTTGGACCCATTGGGGGGAAGCAGTGTCCATACGCTGAGGAGCAAAGTCAGCCGGAGGTGCTGAGGCACATATTAACTTTCAGGGGGCCAGAATTGAGGGAGCCCTGAACACAAGTGAAGAAAGCAACAATTCTTCCTGAAGAAACGAAATTAATTGGAAATGCAGAAACGCATATTTAGCGTTGAGGAATTCCGTGACAGGAATCCAACGGATCACGAGTCAAAATGGCGGCCGCTACAGAAACGGAACCGCTCTAATGCGCAGATGAAGAAAAAGGCAGCTTATGTTCCATTGTGGTGAACTCTGTGTATCCCATACTGAGCAGCGACATCTAGGCTGTCAGCGCTCACATTATGGAACACCTGCAGGCGGTATGGAGCTCGTCAGGTACGTCGACACCCTCTCCGTCCCGGGAGAGTCAGGGACTGGCGGCCATTTCCCTCGGGCGCTAGCCACGACCCCCGAATGTCGCTCATTTTTTGATCTTATCTGTTATTTGTGCTTTTAAGAACTTCTGTTTAAAAGACTACAGTCTAAATAAATGTGTTTTGACTGACTGACTGTGGAGTATGGTTTAGCAAAACTATACTTATTTGCCTGTGAATGTTTTGGATTTCATATTTTGTCCTTAATTTTCTGTGCCATCAATATCCTGGTTTCAATATTCAGGGTGCACATCATCTGATTCTAAGTGAATGAATAGGTCGATTTTTTTTTAAGGTACATATTAAAGACTGCTCAATCAAATTTCCACAATCCCACATTAAATCCATTAATTAGATGGGATTTAAAGTAAAGGGGTGTAAAGTTGTAAAGCCCACTGATTCCAAACGTGTATTTTCTAAACTGTTCAAGCTTTGTGAAATGCAAAGCTTGTGAAGTTCTTTTTAAAAAACAAATAAACACATCTCAGCTCAGAGCCCACCCTCCCACACCTCTTACCTGAAGTGGTGGATGTTCAGCCTCCAGATTCAAAATTTTGCAGCTGGAGGATGTCCTACCTTGGATATTCTGCATCAGGAAATGATCAAACCTCGAAGGCCTGAATGAATAATCCTTATCTCAAGTACAGTTAGGAAACATAATCTGCTTCGTAAAGTGTTCCGTTCCGAATTCCACCCACTTCATAAGTAAAGTTTTAATTTAACTCACCACTAATTTAAAATAACTTTACAAAGAGCTTGGGGCATACCCAGCAAGGATATTTTGTACGGGAGGGTGGTATACTCCGGTCTGCCGGTGGAGTTCACAGAGTTTTGCCACTCTGTGCTAGGCTTGGAGCGTGGAGCTTGACAAAAACTCCACAAACCGCATGGCCCCCGACATGAAGTTCATTTATAAGGAGGTGCACTCATTCGAGAAGCAGCGGTCAGAGGGTGAGAAGACCCGCAAGAAGTATCCCTACCATGTGCCAGGGAGAATTGGAACAGGGGCATCAAGTGTGACTAGAGGCTCCATGTCACTGGCGGCACTGTGCCCCAAGCGCCCCCTTTGGAAGTCACTTTGTTAAAGGCAAGAGCTGGGGTGAGTCAAGGGCTACAACTCCCAGAATGCACCAGGCGGTAAAAGGACTGGCCTGGGTGGGATAATGGTGACCATGGTGACCGAAAGCACCTGGTAACATGACTGGTATCTCGTGACACTGGGCCTCTGCATGGGTTTAAAGATTAGGATCTGGTGGAATTTCACCCAAAGTGCCTGCTCAGTATCAGAGACAGTGAGGTGTTGCAAGATTGCATAGGGTGAAGTGTCCAATGTGAGTCCGGGGGAGGTGGGGGTTTGATCCATGCATGCAATTAATCTAAATTGAACAGGTTTACATATCTTGAAGATTTACTATGGACACTTCCTGGACTGAGGTTGGACACCCCAGTCACAGGGTGCTTGCATAATGAAGTTGCCAGATCTTAGTTCCTGATCACACATAGTGTCAGCGCAGGAGGAACAACCAGACCCTCACACAAACTCACGTATGCTTGCATAGGGCATGAATAAAGTTCTGCAAGATTACACAAGAATGCACGTGTGGTCCACAGAGAACATAAGCCCTGGTTGGCAGGACATGATCTAATATGGCCTTGGGCAAGGAGGGGGAAACGGGTATAGGGAGTATGGAGTCATCTAACCATGACCCAGTGAGAATTTCTTGGTGCTTTCTGGACAGGGACTGCTTTGACTAGGTCACATACCAGTAGCTTTTTCTGTGTCAACAGAATTTGGTCAGCATCTTACGCTCTCTGTCAGCATCTTATGCTCTCTGTTCTGTTTTGTTGTATTGCTCCATACGCATTAAGCACCCATCATTCCAAAAATGTTATTTATAGCTACCTTCGAGGTCTTATGTGAAAATAAAAGTCAGTGGCTATAGGGCAGAGTCAGCGGGAGACAGTTGTCCTTAAAGTTAGAGTTGCTTGTGACTCTAAATAGAACTGCTGACCTTTTATGGAACTCTGTTAAATCTGTGAAGTCTAGTGAGTCTGAACTGAATATAATTAAACTAATGTCTCCACTCAGAAATCTTTGGCAAAAAACATAAACCAAATCTGATGGGCTTATTTCCCAGTGATTTTATCTGTAAACCTTCATTTTGGGGCAGAGACGTAGTCTGTCCATAATGAACATGGCCGGACTGAGAACGCAAACCACCCCTGGCATTAAGTCGGACTGGCCCCGGAGAAGGGATGTGGGTGCTGTGGGAAACACTGGTGCTGCTCTTGTTACAGGGGGTCGATATTGCAGCACCGCTGCAAAACCAGCACCCAGTAACAAAAAAGGCCCCTACCACTCCAAAACCGGCCCCCACCCTTCTGGCACACCGGGAAAACGCCCGGTGCCCGCTACCGCCAGTCTGGCCCTGATAGTGAATGCTCTTCGTTTGTGTGCGGTTGGCCTTAGGGGTTGCATATGTACAATAAGTATGGCATCTTTCCAGAAATTGATGACAAACAAGTGCGGTGAATATGAATGTGCCAGTTTCACTACAAAGTGCAGAGCCCATTGAACAAAACATATTGCAAGCTGTAGCACTGTGGTCATTTTATATTTTTTTGGGGTTCTAAGCAATAGATTTCTATTGTTTTTTTCTGAATTGTCACACTAAACAGAGGAGCCCACTCCCTATGCAAAACCCATAATCCATGAACGTGTAATAGTCTTATATTGGCGGTTCTGAAGTTTCAAGCAGGTCCCAGAGAAGAAGAACCCCTTGCAGAGATCGAGGGTGCGGGATCAAAGCACAGGATCGACTGGAAATTATGATGTGTGCTATAGGCCTATGGGCAATAACTTTCTAGTGTGCATGCACCACATTCAAGATACTTATCACGAGGGCATGCAAAGAGACAACATCTGTGTTCACTGTAACGGGCCCTCTTCTGTTCTCTGTGCACTCCCAAGTCAAAAGGGAAGATCATCCTGGAGTCATTCTGAAGTCATCCGATGACTTCAGCTGAGCTATTCCTGTAATTATCTGAGGAAGTCATCCCAAGCCATCCTGAAGTATGCCTATAGGGCAAAATATTTAAATGAGATGACTAGAGTCATCAGAGAAACTACTCCAGGATTAGTTCCGGATTACTTCAGTGGAAAACACGTGATTAACTTGTATTACTGCAAGATGATCCCAGGATAATTTCAGGATTAGGCTGGATTACTCCAGGATGAATTCCTGATTACGTCAGTGGAAATCATGTGATGATCTTGTACGACTGCAGGATGATCTTGTGATGATTTCAGGATTAGGCTGGATTATTCCAGGACAATCCTAGGAATATTTCAGAATGGGGCTGTAATTTTACAGAATGATCTTGTGATGATTTATGAATGAGAATGTATTACTCAAGGATGATCCCAGGATAACTTTATAACGGGACTGTACTAGTCAACAATGACTTCATGATGGAGATGTATTACCAGAGGATAGGTTCTGGCCATGTTACTGCATGGCGATTTCAAGATGGGGATGTATTATTCTAGAATGATCTTGAGAAGAAATGGGTAAACCTTGTTTGACTTACACAGGAAGTTAAGATATCCACTGTTTTATTAGTTTCCAGGCAGAGAGGATCACTAATACAAAAAAAACGCTCACACACATAATTGCTTCATGGGTGGTCTACAAAAAAAGAGAGCACTTACCTGTCTGAACGCAAAAAAAACTCGCACTATTTAACGTGTGCAAAGAAAACAGAAGAGGAAAGCAGAAAAGGCAGACTTGACTTGGAATTTACCTCAGCTTACCACAGGAAATTTTTTTACCGGCAAGGACTTCAGGATATGTTGATGTTACCCCAAGATAATCCAAAATCACCACTACGAGTTTTATATGATTGCCACTTTTACTATTACATGTTAACACTGGTGTATTAACCTATTGCACTAAGCAGAGGCCCTAATAGTCTTGTGCTCCTTTTAATTCTGCCTCACCTTTACTCTTCCATTTTGATCTTTATCATGGTAATCAAGTAATTTTGTTGACACAGATGTAAAACAATGACTAAGTGTAGAGGTTAGTACCATCAGTGCAGGATTGGTCTTGAGTGAGTCACTGTGCATGTAGGACACTGCTTAAGAAGTATGTTGTGGCGAGTGTCTGTACCTAAGCCTCTAAGTTGTCTGTAAGTAAGCCTCAAAGTGGTCTTGTGAGTGGTCAAGCGGGTGCTGCAGTTCAGTGTTGATGTGACTAGGGCTGCTTTAACAGACTATGTAAGAAGGCAGCGGTGAGAGATTGGGGTTTGTGGTTGTGAGCTGTGTAAGTAGCTGATTGAGCGTGGCTTGATCAAATGATGACAGTGGCAATGAATCTTGTGAGTGAAGAAAGAAGTGTTTTGTGTGGCTCAGATGGATTTTGAGTGGCTTTAGTATGTACTGTCAGGGAGATCTAATACATGAAGAGATGCTGAATGTGCGTAAATGATAGCTTGAGTTCAGTAGGCTGAGAATGATATGATAGGTGCGGGTGAATACAAGCACTGTTTGGTCGTCACTAATGTTCTGAGTGAAAGCTGTGACTGACTGCAGGTGACTAGTTCAACCGGGTTGTATTATGAATGTGTGGTAAGTGTGGGTGCAGTGCGAGTGTGCTGTGAAGGATTGCAAGAATGTTGCAAGGACTATTGCAACTGTGAAGTATATTGCTGGTGGAGTGTGAGTGGTTATGGGGATGATCAGTGTTGCGGATAAGTTATGAATTGCGTTGTGAAGGACCAAGGTAAGTAATGCATTGTGGGGACTGCAATTAATGTGAGGTAGTGAATGAGTGTTTCAAGTGGCTGAGTTTTGAGTGATGGCAGGCTGGGATATGAATTGTGAAAGAAGGTTTGAGTGGCTAGGTCACCCTGTGAGGCAGAATATGGTTTTGCATATCTTTGGGTGAGACATGACTGAATGGCTCATCCGACTGATTGCATGGGTGAGTAATATTTACAATGACTGATATGGGTGAATGGTGCAAGACAGTTGGACAGTGAGTGGCTGCAGCTCATTGCTGGTGTGAGTAAAATAATATGATTGAGGCTGAGGTTGCTGGTGGGTTGTGTGGATGACTGGTGTTGTGAACAACTGAGAATGGATAAATCATAAAGCTGAAGAAGAGTGGTTTGATTAAAAGGAGGCAAACATTTGAGGTAGTATGCAAGTGATTGAAGAAACAAACAAGTGCTAAAAAGAGTTATTGAAAGGAGTTGGTGTACTGACTTAGTAGTAAAGCACCAAAGGTGAATGGCTACTGAACATGCGTGTAGTGAAAGTGGGTTTGTGAATGGTCAAGGGATACAAATGCCTGAGTAAGGTGGTAAGCGGTGAAGTTAGTGGTTGAGATGAGAGGTAGTTGTCTGGACAAGTTATCATGTGTTTATGTGACTGGTTGTTGCCGATAGTAAGTACTGTTGCATCTTCCCTGAAGGCTAGAGAGTGGAGCGAGTGACTGGTGCAGTAGGTGGTGCTGTGAGTGTGTGTCATTGTGGTGTTCTGAAGGGATGACTGGTATTGCATACGGCAATGTGTTTTGTGAGGTGTCAGTGAATGAGTGATGGAGGCAAGTGATATTCCATTTTGTGTGTTTAGAGTCTCAAATGGTGTAATGGTATGGTGGGAGTCGATGGTGTAAATAATTTTTAAGTAAGTGTTCTCTTCAGTTGTCAAGCCGAGACGAGAGCGAGAGCGAGTCGGAGCCGGAGGCAAGGCAAAGCGAACGAGGCGAGTGAGTGAGCTGGGGAGCGCGGGAACGGGCACCTAACTTCAATTGCTCCCAGCGCTCTTGTGTCCGTTGCTTCGCTGTCCCGCGCCCTTACCCGCCCCGACTGTCGCAGCGGGAACGGACGGAAGGAAAGGGTTCCTGGCGGGTTCCTAGTGGCAAGCGCAGCCGCCTTTTAGCCGGCGGCCGCAGTGAGTGTGAGCCCTTGGCGGCACTGCGGAGGCGGCCTGATTAGTTCAGGTGTAGCCTGCAGTTCCGCCTCGAGTGCCCCGCTTGCCCCATCTTCCCATTCGCGCATTTGCCCCACATTGTTTACCGTTGGAGCATCAGAGTCAGTCCTGCCATTGTTTCAACATCGTAAAAAAAAACAAAAAAACATTGGAGTAGCGAAACCACCATCATTACAACACTTCCAGGTCGATTTTGGGTTGTTCCGGAGCCGGTCCATCGTAACTGTTGCCGTTGTTGCCGCTGCAGCCTGCCGCTGCAGCCGTTTATCACCGCCCTCATCCTGTGCCCTCATCCTGCGGGCCTCCGCGGGTTTCCAACCAGCATCACCATCACTCGCTGCACAAGTCTGTGCCAACCCGCCCCTGCCGAGTTCCGCCGAGACCCGCAGCCGCAGGGTAACAGTCAGTTGGGTGGAGCCGAGCACAGCCGAGCACAGGTCACAGCTCGGAGCCCACAGCTCGCTCCACTCACAGTCCCTGTGGTTAAGGGCAGCGGTGGAAGGGTTTAGGGGAGAGTATAAAGCAGGAAGGGCTGAGTATAAAGCAAGAAGGGCCAAGGGGAGGCCAGGGGAGAGCTCAGCCGCTCAGCCTCATAGCCCAGACCGGAACCGGCCCCAGCCTGGGACAGCCTGGGACAGCTACAATCTTCCTCAGTTTCCCTCAATCTGCTTAATTTCCGACGCCAGGCGTAGGCCGGTGTTGGAAAAAAAGTAGAGCAACTACAAATCTTTTTTTTTTTTTTTTTTTACACTTCAGAACTATAATAGCAGACTGAGGGGTGGTGTAACTGGAGTTTTCAGGCACGAGTTTCCCGGCTCCAATCCTCTAGGAAAAAAGAGGCTTGGAACAGCGCAAGACAACAGGCAAGGCGTACTGGTGGCCCTGGAGGCAAAAGGTGGCAAGAGGGAGTACCCCCGAGTGCGAAAGTGGTAACTCTCATTGGCAGCCGGAGAGTGTAGTGCCCGGGTGTGTACGCGGAGGGGGGTCAACCAGCTTGGGTGCACAGAGTGCCCTGCTCGTTTGCCCCTCCCGTCGCTTAGACCTGGCTTGTCTCCGCGCTGCACCATCTTAACATTCTAATTCCAACCACTCCACGCCACCGCCGCAGCTACAGCTATAGCTACCACTGCCTCGCACATCATTGTCACTGTCACATTGAAGTAAATACGATAAACACGTCAAACACGTTAATTTCTAGCCAAAAGCACCTATTAGAACACACATTTCAACCAAGGACTACAAGGACTATAAATCCCTACTGGGTGTCACCCAGGAGTCCAACCATTAAGTTGGCAAACATCAACAGGGCATGAGATCAGGAAGAACAAGAGGAGGGGGGAAAAAAGAAAAGAAACCCCATACAATGCCCGAAAGAGCAAACTCACCCACTGATACGGATTGCATTAGTAACATACCTGGAGTAAATCGCCCAGACCATGGAGCATCAAGCAATAAAGACAATAAAGGCAATAAAGACAATAGCTTGAGGCCAGAGGTAATCGAAGCACCGTTAGCAATGGCAAGTGTTACTCCTATTAAAAGAGGAACAGACTCTGCTCCACACGCCAATACCAGGGGCAGTAAGGAAGCCGCCCTATTTGTTCCATCAAGGCACAATTCATGCCCTAACAGTAGCAAACGGACATTGATCACAGACTTTTTAAAAGTAGCTATTAAGACCACCGAGGAAAAGCGGGGCCATACCCTCCAAAAGTCTCTTAAAAACAACAACTTAGTCTATAACATTACAGACTCCCAAAGTGAAGTAGACATGTTATCTTTCGGCGATAGCAATACCAGACTCAATAGCCATGAAAACCGCGAAAATAAAAGGAAGGCTCTATCGGCTACAGGATCAGAAGCTCCACTGAACACAAACCGAGAAATCTCAAGTCTGCAACTTCTAACAACAAAAGTCCTTCACCCTTATGGAATTCGCCAAATCTGTCAAAGTTCTAAACCCCAAGTTACTGAAGCGTTAATTCATTGTCACTCATTCCTTCTAGTCCCCCAACTCCAGCTGGAACAACAAACCTTATCTGGAACCAACGGACATAATACAGACAATGATACCAATAAGGATTGTGAAGCAAACTCACCAAAACATAAAAACACAAACCCATTGAGTCCTTTTTGCGTTCAGGTGTCCACTAATCTATATATCAACAATCAAGATCAGCTTGACTCATCATTCCTCTTTCCGGAAACGGATCATCAACCCGCCCAGGGACTTTTTCAGTTGGATCCACAAGCTCCGATTTATAATAAAACTTTGGAAACCAAGATATTACCCTCACAAAATCACAAGCAATTCAGTACTACTCAATGTTCCGTGAGCAATTCACCATCGGGGTCGCAATTCCACCAGAACCAATCTGGTTGCTCGCTCTTAGCAGAACCCTGTATCTCCCCAAAACCCTCGGTTTGGCAGCACTTGTTAAATGCCATGGACACTATTGGTAAAGCAATGTCATACCACGCAGATAAGTTAGACACGCAAGTCGATCTATTAAACATCCTAGCAATCCATGTTCAGGGGATCGAACAAAAGTTGCTCAACTTTAACGAGTTGATTATGAAGGTACAGGGAGACCGGGAAACAACATACCAAATCTGCCACTGCCACTGTACCCAAATAATTGATAAATTAGCATCAGTACCAACTTTACTAACTCAAATACTGGAGTCAACCAGGGACAACCAACTTAAGCCAGTAACATCAGCTGAGAAAGCCAATGAAGTATCCAGTAAAGAGGATAAGGCAGGACCCAGTCCACCTACAAGCGAAACCGGGATAAATTCAGCTCTGGCATCGGCAAGTTCGCCCTCCTCAAACTTATCCACTGAATCTGAGACCTTAGGAGCTCCAGACACACTTCCCACTGGCCAAAATACGTTATCTCCAGCAAGGCAATATAAAGCACTAAAGCCACTAACAAAACGAGAAAGGAAACGTCAGAGAAAGTCTAGAAAAAGCAAACAAATTAGACAGATAATTAATCCAACCACCGACATGACCGAGCAGGACAAGATTAAAAATGAGGATAATACAACCCAAAATGAGGACAATATAACGCAAAACATCGTGGAAACATCAAGTACCAACGACCTTCAACTCTCACCAACCAATTTGGACACCATCTCAAGTAGTCTGATCCAAAATAAAAAGGAGCAATCGTCACTAGTAAAGGTCTACAGCCTTTTCAAACCGTCCACGAGTAAAAGAAAAAACAGCTCAAAAACCCAAGTCACACAAACAGTGACACCGACATCAACATCAGGGCGCACCATCGAAGTAACCTGCACCACTGGCCCATTAGAGGCCACGTCAGCCATGATAAATGATCACGAGGAAAGATGCAAGTTAGAATCAATTCACTGTCACAGAGTAGGATGCAATGAAGTTTTGCACACAGGGAATCACGAATCAAAAGTTCAAAACAACTCACAAGTTCCATGGAATCCACCAACGACAAACCCGGAACACACATCAGGGGATAAAGTCACCGGAAAAAGCTCAATCCACGGATCGCAGTATGATGTCATCGAAAATAACAATAAACTGCTGTTCATTCCCCATTATATTTCAAGGGGACCCCAAGACATTCTCAACAGAAGTGTGTTACTCAAACTATTCAACGCCTTCCCTTCCCTGAACCACATCAATTCAAGTAACCTAGAAAGCATAGAGTTCAAACAAAACCCATACCCGGGGGTCAAGAAATCACTTCCGCTACATTTTTTGACTCCTTTTTCATAGGGCAGATCTGGCAACAGAAGGACTCATTCGCTAAATGGGGTATTGAGCTAAAAAGGTCACTCCCCCTTATCCAAGCCCACTGCAAGCGTTAAACCGCCCAGAGTGCCTATTAAAGGGAGCCAAAGGCCCGGAACTCCTTAATCCAGCAAAGGGCACAGACTCCACATCAAGGAAAATTACCATCACCATTGCTCACCCAGAGGCATTCAAGACTTCGGGTCTTCGACAGTCGAACATAGATGGTACTACCCTCGCAGCATCATGAAGACTTCTATCACCAGTCCCCAAATTAATCTGGGGCAGTAACATCTGCTCTTGGAACGTGCACGGACTTAGTCAGAAATTAGAAGATCCTGATTTCATGGAATTTATCACCAAGTATAACATCCTTCTCTTCCAGGAAACATGGCAAATAATTTCTTCACCGATTGTAGGCTATAAAGAATTTTTTACTCCTGCTAAGCGCTCAACAACACATGGGAGAGCAAAAGGTGGCCTTTCCACTTTCATTTCCACCGACATTCCATGGCAGGCCTCAGCAATAGACCTGGAATCATCTTGGATGCAATGCACAAAATTCGAGTACTTGTCTAGCAGTAGCTTGTTAATACTGAATATCTACATTCATCCAGCCTCCAAACAAAAAAGGTCAAGAATTGAGAAATTAACAGCTACATTAGAAACACTCCAACTCGCTTACTCAGATGCCAATATCATACTATCGGGAGATTTTAACATGAATTTATTTCATGACATTAAAGAAAGTACAGCAGGTAATTCATCAGCTCCAAAACGAAGCAAGACACATGGCAAGAGATGCTTGGATCGTCTAGAGGAACTCTCAATGTACAAGCTTAACGGACAAGGCCTGACTGATCGCCCCGCAGCTTTCACTAGGGTAACTCATAAAACAAGATCTACTATAGATTATACATTTGTGGATAAGGAACTGATTCCACACATCAAGAACTTTCAAATAATTGATAGGGCGGAAAGCGATCACTTACCACAATCTTTCACTTTGTATAGAAACATGACAATTCCAGTTAAAAATAACACGATGTCCCAATCAATTCAATGCTACAACCTTAAACGGCTAATCTGGAAATGTGAACGCATTGACGAAATCATGTGCACATGTATCAGCCTCTCAAAGAGTGTCGAAACAGTATCATCGTGTCCAAGGGCTTGGGAGTCTTTTATTTATGAATTACATAATAAATTTCCAAATCGGACTAATGGCCGCAAAACCGAAAGACAAACAGGGGCAGCTTGGTTTACCAACAACCTGAGGAAACAAAAGCAACGTTTGAATAAATACACAAGACAGTTAAGAAACAGGAACCCAGAATTTTCCCAAGAACTCTTGTCACTTATATCTAGAACAAGAAAAGATTTAAAACGGGATATCAGAGGGGCCAAGAAAACGTACAACGAACAAACCTGGGCGAAACTCCTCCATGCCAGCAAACAAAGAGATTCAAAACTCTTTTGGGAAACCATCAACCAACTAATAAATGGCAGGCTCCGACATCATAACTCCTATATAATGGAGGACACCTGGAGAGCCCACATTGAACTTCTATACAATGAAACTCCACCCCCAGGTAACCCAATTCAAGGAATACAAACAGGGGATCTCAGTGCAGGACCAGGCAATGACACCTTAAGTTCTGATGCATCTAAGTTCGCCCCGCAGATAACACAACAGCAAGTCCTTAAAACCATCAATAAGTTGAGAACGGAGGGAGCACCAGGCCCCAATGGTTTACCAAACGCCCTGTTCCGTTACGATCCACCATTTTGGTCTAGGCTCCTGACTCCCCTCTTCACCCACGCCCTGGTGTCCGGTACGCTTCCCGACTCTTGGCGAGGTAGTATCCTAAATCCAATATACAAGTCGGGTGCACGTTCAGACCCAACCAACTATAGGTTAATAGCATTAATCGATGTGGAGGCAAAAATGTACGCTTCGAATCTGCTGATAGATCTAGAGGATTGGGTTTGCCGGTCAAACCTTATTCCTCCTACGCAAACTGGATTTAGGGCAGGGATGGGCACCCTCACAAATATCTCTGCAGTCACGCTCCTAGCTAACAAAGCCATATCAAATTCCAACATCTTGTACGCATGCTTCATAGACCTTAAAGCCGCGTTTGATAAGATATCAAGAGCCAAACTATGGGCCAAGATGCTAAGCTGGGGGGTACCAACTAAACTTTTGGCGGCCATCATTAATTTGTACTCGGATACGTGGGTCCAAATAAGGAAAGGAGATGGGCGCAGTATAACTAGTAAGATTG
This sequence comes from Calotriton arnoldi, assembly GCA_963921515.1. Taxonomy (NCBI): domain Eukaryota; kingdom Metazoa; phylum Chordata; class Amphibia; order Caudata; family Salamandridae; genus Calotriton; species Calotriton arnoldi. The sequence goes on along the minus strand of CAWUFW010001843.1, from coordinate 258,193 downwards.
CAACATCAAACGGACTAAAACAGGGATGTGTATTGGCCCCCTGTTTATTCAATATTTACACCGCAGATTTAGAAAAACACCTCCAGTTCGTTCGAGCCGACCCCCCCTAGATTGGGTAAAATCCCAACCCCAAGTCTCCAATACGCGGACGATATAGTCCTACTAGCACAAACCCCAGTAGGTCTGCAGCGACTAATCTCCAAACTTGGAGCCTACGTCACTTCAATTCAACTTATTATCAACCAAAAAAAAACGAAGGTGATGTGCTTTTCCAAATGTCATTCAACAAGTAAAAAATGTAAATTCATTTGGAAATTAAATGAGAAACCGTTGATTAGGGTGTCTTCGTACAAATATTTAGGTTTTCAACTGGACTGTCATCTCAATTACACACAACACCTGGACCAAGGCTGCACGAAAGCCAAACAACTGCTCTTCGCATTCAAAAGCCTACAGCAAAAGCTTTCAGGTTGCTCAACAGGGCACATGCTCAAAGTAATAGCCGTTAAATTTCTACCTTCCATTACATACGGCTCAGAAATATTGAACACTAAAGATGCTACAGCATTAAACACAGCACAATCCACCCTATTCAAACGCCTGTTCTCAATTCCCCGATATATCTCGCAAGCCCAAATCCGACTGGAATATGGATTAAAAAACCAGCTACCCGCCAGACAAGGTGCACTAGTTAAATATTATTGGAGGATGAGAGCTGCCGAAGAGAACACTTTAGCCCATCGTTGTTGGGTGGAGATAGAAATGCAAACTAGGCAAAAAAACTCTACCACATCAGTGCTAAAAAATTCGCTTCTGGCATTACAGTTAGAGGAGTCATGGTTGACCATCACAACGTTCTCTGGATTCAAAAGAGTCGTGAATAATTCGATCAAACGAACATCCTTACTAATGGACAAAACAGCCATAACAAAAAAGCATCATGTATGGGCAGTAATACAATCGTATCAGACTCTAAAACCCCAACAGTACCTGTCTGAACACTTCCCCTATCATGATAAGCACTATTTGACGTTACTGAGGCTGGGGGTATACCCCACGAAGGACCTGACCCCCAAATGGAAGCACACATGGCCATCCAAAGAATGTCGGCTATGTGGACAGGGGGACGAGTCTTTGTTGCACCTCTTATGTATCTGCCCTGCACTATTAACAATTAGGAAAACTGTTTTGCGGGAGGCTCTAAGAAATGCACAAATAAGGACATGCAGAGCGGCAGTTATAAAATGCCTCGGAGGGATGTCTATCCAACTGATCCCGCAGAGCGATAAACTTTTGGAAAATAGCGGCAAAGGAACTGTACAAAAATAGTGATTTGACATGAGCGGATGGAAAATAATTGTATACAGCTATTTAAAATGTACTGATTATATAATTGTTTCAATGATCTAGCGGCTAGCTTCCAGGACGGCTCTACCACGTCACATTCATTTGGAAAAAAGAGGCAAAAGAATTTTTAATGTCTTAAATTTTATCGCCCGTTGATACGACTTAGTCTTAATTCTTTTTTTTTGTCTCCTTACTGGGCTATAAACTCTTGTCTTTTCTTAAATTTAAGTTTCCAAATGTCGATTCCTGGTTTTATGTAACATGGTGGTACGTCCACCCTTTTATGATTTTAATGAAATCAAATAAAAGTATTTTTTTGATTGATTGATTGGTGTAAATAATTTGTTCTGTGAGCGAGGTATCAGTTTTTGCTGGTGTTGCTGTGTAGTACTGAAAGTGGCTGAGTGGTGCTCTCTTAGGGTGTTATAGTGAATGAGTGAGTTGATCAATGAATGTTGTGATATAGTATATGAGTGATGATAAAAGAGAGTGCAATGTGCCACTAGCATGACTAAGTGTGACGGTTGGGGGATGAATGATGTGCACAGGCGGTTGTGTGAATGAGTTATAATGAATGGGTATTTTAGAAGACTGATGTTAAGTGAACTTTGTAAGCAATTAGCTTTGCAAATGGCAGACGTGAGTGCGGGGATAAGTGATCCAGCCTGAAGTGGAGTTATGGTACAAGTGTCTGCGCAAATAGATGGCTTGCTAATTACGTTCTGACTTGTATTGTATGGTGAATAGTAAGCAATGGTACAGGGATTGTAACGAGTAGATTGTAGGTCTATGTAGGAGGTATGACTATTTAAATGGTGAGAGTGAGCAGTGTCACGAGTGTACAAATGTTGATCTAGTGGTGTGTGCAAGTGAAGCCTAGTAACTTCAGGGAATGGTGAGTGAGGGGTGATGTAAGTGAGTATGGTAAATGCTTCTGTGTTACAAAAATATGTGGCTAACTGGTGTGGGGGAAAGGGTGGTATTGACTGGATGTTGACACTTAGGGGCCGATTCCGATCTCGGTCGGAGGCGCACCCAATACCATTTGGTCGGGAAAAAAGCCATGCGAATGCCTGTTTCCCGACCGATCCGTACAGCAGACCGAACGAGTAAGTACGATGCGCACAACAGCACAGAATCCGGCCGAGTCGTACTTACCCAATCCAGGTCCTGTTCTCCGACCGAGGCGAATCCGGAAACGCTGAATCGAGTCGCACGGAAGGGAAAATGCAGCTCCGTCCGGCCGAACAAGTACGATGCGCTTTCCGTACGCGCCGAACCCGTCGCTACGCACGGCAAAGCATCCGGGAGAGGCGCACATAAGCTCCGATTCGCGCCACAACATGATCCACGGCTACGAGGCGAACACGCCAGCGACGAGGACGACGCGAAGCGACGAGGACGACGCGAAGCAACGAGAAAGACGAACGACACAAACCAACCATGAATCCCTTCGTCCCGATCATACCAATATTCTACATTTACTACCGGAACAGGCACGGACGCGTACGGCGCAGAAGGTAAGTCAGACACCAACCACAAAACACATACAACACGTACACGACACATCACACACACACAGAGGGATGCAGAATTTACTTACACCAGCAACAGCAGCACCATAGGGGCGGGATGCCCATCACCAATGCCACATATGCACACAGGGGCCTGAATGCGCACCACCACCCCTACCCAGGGGGGCCGGATGCCAACCACCACTACCACCCTTAGCCAGGGGGTGCCAGATGCCCACCACCACTACCACCCTTACCCAGGGGGGCTGGATGCCTACCACTACTACCACCCTTAGCCAGGGGGTGCCAGATGCCTACCACCACTACCACCCTTACCCAGGGGGCTGGATGCCTACCACTACTACCACCCTTACCCAGGGGGTGCCAGATGCCTACCACCACTACCACCCTCACCCAGGGGGGCTGGATGCCTACCACTACTACCACCCTTACCCAGGGGGCTGGATGCCTACCACTACTACCACCCTTAGCCAGGGGGTGCCAGATGCCTACCACCACTACCACCCTTACCCAGGGGGCTGGATGCCTACCACTACTACCACCCTTAGCCAGGGGGTGCCAGATGCCCACCACCACTACCACCCTTACCCAGGGGGCTGGATGCCTACCACTACTACCACCCTTAGCCAGGGGGTGCCAGATGCCTACCACTACTACCACCCTCACCCAGGAGGGGCTGGATGCCTACCACTACTACCACCCTTACCCAGGGGGATGGATGCCTACCACTACTACCACCCTTAGCCAGGGGGCTGGATGCCAACCACCACTACCACCCTTAGCCAGGGGGTGCCAGATGCCCACCACCACTACCACCCTTAGCCATGGGGGTGCCAGATGCCTACCACTACTACCACCCTTAGCCAGGGGGGCTGGATGCCTGTCACTACTACCACCTCTACCCATGGGGGGCTGGATGCCTACCACCAACACCACCCCCACTCATAGGATGGACAATGCATGACACAACCAGCACACCACAACCTAGGGAATGCAAGAAAAAGACATCCCCCCAACACCATGACAAGCGTGTGTAGACTGTGTCAAATGCCTACAACACTGAACATGACTTTGAACATACAATGTGACCCCCTATCACATGTGCCACACATATATGTGTGTGGCCCCCACAATGCAAGCAGGCCATGACCATTGTGGCAATGGGGTCCAAACCCCCATCATCACAGTGACCAAAATGTAAGTGTGGGGTCCATAGCTGAAGCACATTTTGAACATTGTGGCAATGGGGTCTAACCCCCATCACCACAGTGACCAAAATGTAAGTGTGGGGTCCATAGCTGAAGCACATTTTGAACATTGTGGCAATGGGGTCTAACGCCCCATCACCACAGTGACCAAAAGGTAAGTGTGGGGTCCATAGCTGAAGCACATTTTGAACATTGTGGCAATGGGGTCTAACGCCCCATCACCACAGTGACCAAAAGGTAAGTGTGGGGTCCATAGCTGAAGCACATTTTGAACATTGTGATCACCACAGTTACCAAAAGGTAAGTGTGGGGTCCATAGCTGAAGCACATTTTGAACATTGTGGCAATGGGGTCTAACGCCCCATCACCACAGTGACCAAAAGGTAAGTGTGGGGTCCATAGCTGAAGCACATTTTGAACATTGTGGCAATGGGGTCCAAACCCCCATCATCACAGTGACCAAAATGTAAGTGTTGACGAAGAAAGAGCTGCAACTGCCAAACTGCATGGATGATTCCTGGTCACAGAACATAAAACACATCAGTGGCAAAGTAGTGCATGTGTCCCATTGCAACATAAATTGGGGGAGCCAAATACTGCAGTGCAAATAAGACATACCTTTGGCCATGTGCAGACAAACAACACCCATGGGGGCTGACACTGTCAACATTCATCAATGACACAATGACAGAAGTGACCATCAGAATGCAGACCCACATATTTGCACCAATGGGCACACAAATGCAGATACCCTGTGGAGACTGTAGATGTGAGGTGAACAGATACCATACCATGGCAGCAATGGGACACACAAACCATGATCATTGTGCTGACCGATGACCTAGGAGTCCCAGGGACAGCAGGGGAAAGCCACCAAACTACATACAGCCAATGGCACACCCAAGATATGCCAATGCAGTGGTGCAGATGCACAAACACAAACAGGCAGACCCACACTGCACATCATACACAACAGGTGAGGGGGGTGCCAGTGTCCCCAGGCAACCACACAACACATGAGGAGACCTGAATACCAATCATACAGATGTGCATACAGTGCCACACAAAGGTAACTCATGGATCCAAATCCCCTATGTGGGCAAGCAGGCATTGTCAGATGAGAGGGAGCACAAATCACACATGTCACACAGGCACGTAGGAACAGCAACTGACACAGCAAGACACAGACACACCACAGCACTACCCCCAGGGCCCCCACAATGTGGTGACCCTGGGCTGCATTACAATCCCACTGTGATGACAAAGCTAAATGTCGTTCACACTGTGAACCACAGTCATGTGTCCTGAGCAACAAACTACCATCACACCTACACAAGCACAAATCAATCAGCATGGCCAGTAAGCCAAGGCCAACATGGAGGCAGGGGCCTAGCCGGGCAACAACTCTCATCTGCACACACTCAACACCACACCCCTCGACCTCCAACAATGTGCAGCAGTGAAGCACACATGCACTGGTGACATTGCACATGCACCCATGACTATTCCAGGGTGGTGGGTAGGAACAAAGGTGCAGAAACACATCACACATGGCCACTCAACAAGACTCCTGAATGTCTGACACACTGCACACTACGCTGTACATGGACATGACGGCAATACCACACCAACCAATGGGATCCCAGCCACAGTCACACACCAATGAAGAAGCCAAGGTCACCCACAAAGAACACACATAGACAACAACCAACATTGCAGCCCGGACCCTGAGGAGTGCCAGCAGTCACACACACAACGTGTCACAATCACTGAAAGATAACACAAACTGGAAATCACATGACAGGGGCAAACAACAAGTGCCAAGGGGAAACCTGACTGTGACCCATCTGCATCTGCCCACAAACTCAGCCCTGACAGCAAACACACCTATGGGTGACACCCTGATGACCAGTAATGTGCCATGCACCCACATCACAGAGAACCCAGGGAGAAGACTTTGGGGGAACATAGGTCAACTCAGCAAGCATCACAAACAGGAACAACACTAGGGATCCCAGCATGCACAGCAAAATGGAAGTGAACACACAGACATGCTCATACAACACACACCTTGGGCGCAGGCAATGTCACAGGAGTACACACTGCCATGAGGGGACTCCACTCCTGTGTGAGGAAAGCTGTGCCATATGTTGCCTCAGTAGGGCCCCATCATGTCAGCTGAGCACTTGGTCACACAATCAACAATTAGCACCAAATGAGGGCTCCCGTCACATCAGCCTGGTCATGGAAGTGCCAACGAAATCATCAGCACAGATCCAACACACTTGTATAGCAATGTTGCACTGACAACACAGATGAGTCCTTCCCCATTGATGCCCAAACCTGCATGTCCAGTGGAGATGGCCACACGGTCAGGGAAGTAGACGAATTGAACAATGGCAGGCACAACAGATGTGCAGGGGTGGAAGCCACAGATGTGAAATAGCTAATGTAAGTAGGAAATCCCATTGCCAAATACTGAACACATGACCCCCTCAGATGCTGCTATGGATGACATGGATACACCACAGGATAGGACACATTCCCCCTGGACCACATGGGTTCCTGCACAGTAACACTTCATTATCATGAGACCAAATATCACCATCACTGCAGCAAGGGCATGGTTAGCATCATCAACAACATGTACATCAGAAGCATAAGCACTAGAGAACAGAAAGTTGCTTTATTCAGCATATGTGTGCAATGAAAACTGAAAGTCCAGAATTAACACAAAGGCCAATGGCCAGTCCATTGTCAAAGTCCAAACAGGGTGACAGTGGCAGATGTCACCTTACGCATGCCTGCACAAAACCAGGGACAATCCACTAGGAGGGGCAACCGGGGGGCAGGCCAGGCACCGCAGGGACAGGATCAGGGCTCACCAGGAGGAAGCAGGGAAGGGGTGGTGGGTGCTGGAGAGCCACTGACAACTGCAGTGGAGGTGTCTGACATGGTGTGTGCCAGCACAACTGGGGGCATGACTCAGATGTTGTGGGTGCCGGCACGACTGCAGTGGACCCTGCAGATGGAGTGGACAGGTCCGCCACTGCAGTGCCCAAGTCAGACAGGGTGGTAGTGGACTCCACTGCAGTGCCTACCACCAGGGGAGGAGAATGGGGAACAGGCAAGGTGGGCTGGACAGAGGGGAGGACACCCTCACCACATCAGTGGCACAGACAAGCGCAGCAGGGGGTGTGGTGCCGGGAGAGCAAGTGGCAGGGGGAGAAGGCCGGATCCTCTTGGGGATGGTATATCTGTGGGTGGGGGAACCTGGGGCAGGGTGTGGTGGGGGCACCTGTGGAGCGGGGGCCTGAGGGATGGAGGAAGGAGACCTGGTGCCTGAGCTGCAGGGCGGCGGCGGGGTCTTGCTCTTACGACTCCGGGGGGACTTGCGGGTGGGGGCCTCAGTCTGTCTGCGCCTGGGGGAGGGTGTCCGGGGCGAGGGGCACTCTGCTCCATGTGGGTGGGCTTCCTCTTCCCCCTGAATGCTGTATCAGCTGGATCGGAGGGGAAGAGGCCGAGGTCACTGAGGAAGAGCCGCTGGGTCTTTGGGGTTGCAGGTGAGGCAAGGGAGGGTGCTTTGGAGGGAGAGGCAACTGAGGACTGTGCAGTGCTCGTGGATGTGTGTGTGTGTTCCAGGGCTCCATCCCCTGTGAGTCTGGTTTCAGTCCCCTGACTGTGCGTGCATGTGCGTTTTGTTTGTGGCGTGTGTGTCTGTGTGCTGGATGTGTGTGTGCTGGTGTGTGCCTGTGCCGGTGTGTGTGTGCTTGGGACGGGTAAGGTGCTGGGGAGTGTGGACGGAGCAGAGGCAGGAGGGGTGAGGGACTGTCTGAGGAGGGACACTGCTGCCGTCAGGGAGGAGTCCATGGACCTATTGCCCCTCTGTAGGTCAGACATGCCCGATGAGATGCCCTCCATGAACGACACCAGCTGAGTCAACAGAGCGGTGTGCGCATGGAGGACACTCAGCATGGCTGTCTGCCCTACATGGAGCTGGCGAAGGAGGTACACAGACTCCTCACTCAGGGCAGCAGGGGACACAGGGGCAGGGGGTGCGGTGCCTGGCCCAAAGGAGACACGCTCCCGAACATGGGAGCCTCCACGGACCTGGGGAATGGGAGCCAATGGGAGGGCGGTGGTGGTGCTGGTGGTGGCGGGGACAGCAACACTAGCTGGGGTGTGGTGGCTGCTGACACCCGCCTCCATAAGGGAGTCATCCTCCGAGTTGCTCTGGTCCTCAGCTGAGGTGGATGGTGCTGAGGACTCCTCGGTGTGGCTCCCCTCGCCCTCCGTGCCACTGGGTCCCTCCGACCACTCCTCGGCTGCTGACCCAGTCTGGCTCTCCGGCTCCTCCTGGTCCGTGGAGCTGTCCCCTTCCGTGGCCATGGATGTATCTGCAAACAATGGGGAAACAGACAGACATCAGTCACCTGCACCAAACGCACACACCACTGTGAGCACAGCACATTACAGAGCAAGCCCTGGCATCATTAGTTGTGCATTGCTAAAAGTGCCCTAACTGAACAGGAGAAGCCAATTGTTAGTCTGATGCCAACCATGGCACTCACATCCCACATGGCCTTGCACCCATCTGTCTGGTGTCTGTTGGATACCAACACCCCAGTGTGGACACATGCACCAACTACACAGTAGTTGGACAGTGCAGAGGACACGGTGTAGCATGTGGACATGCACACATCACAACTCTTGCCACTGAGTCAGTACAGGTTTCCGGATGAAAGGGACGCCCAGAGTCAAATAGGAAATGCATGTGATGCATACCAGCGACAGACACCATGATGCACCCATGTCCTGATAGCCATCGCCACAATGGTGTGCATGTAGCACATGTCACTCCCCTGCAGGATCACCAATAAGTAGACACATGCCATGGCGGAGGCATGACTGCTAAGTCATACATCACTGTCTCAGTGATGTATGACTTGGCAGCCAGACAACAACACTCTGCACTGTCTCACAATAGTAGGTCATGGGGAATGCAAGTCCTGGAGCTGCACAAGTGCACATGTACATCCCCCACACAACACATCATCTTAACCCTCATCTGTCCAGGTCATACCGATTGGACATATGGGAGACCTGTGACACTACCCTCTGAACCTGAGCCCCTCACAATCTGCTGTGAATGGGGAACAGCTGCCTGAACTTCACATTCGCATACCCCAGTCTGCACGGGCAGCTGATCAAACACCTATGTGACACACAAGTATCGTCTCCTATGGTCACATCTCCAGTGGCATGCTGAGCCCCTACCGAGAAACACCCCAGCAGTCCTGGCAACAAATCCACAGCACACTGACACAGAGGCAGACACCTGAGGGGTCAAATCACTGCGCACAATGTGTCAGCTGATACACGGGAGTGGGAGTACAGAGTGCATTGCATGGCCTGGAGTAGGCATGACTGTCCTGCCCCACATGAATGAGGGATGAGCCCTGGACAGTGGATAGCTGGCTATGTATGTGTGACACACGTAATCTGCACACTCCTGGGGCCCAAACATTGTTCCCACCCGCTGCATGGGTGTGTGCCACATACCCCAGGCACATGTGGTGGCTCAGCTCAGCAAGTGGACCGCATATCAAAGCAACACGCAGATTACATGTCCGAACACAGGCGTTGTGTGAACAATGGACCCACCCATGATGCCCAAAACAGAGTTAGGGAAACAGATGCTGTCCTCCACCTTTAGTGAAGCAAACTGCAAGGACACAGTCCCAAGTGACACAATTCCCTGAATGTAAGGGCCACACCTGGGTATCAGATGAGGAGTGGGCAGTGCACAATAGAGGGACATGGCTCCTGGACAACATGACTGCTGTACTGTGGCAGTTTAACCAGGCCAGAGGAGGGCACATAGCATGTAATACAGAGTTCACAGTGCAGTCTTTGACTCACCCCCTCCTTGCTGCTGTCTGGCCTTCAGCTGCCCATCCAGGTCTGGAAACACCACCGCCAGGATCTGGAGCATGTGGGGGTCAGGGTCCGTGTTCCGCCCCTCCTGCGAGGAGGCGACAGCTTCAGCTGGACCCGTGCAATCCTCCGGGTCCAGCACCGAAGGTCCTGCCACCTCTTCTGGCAGTTGCGGATCTGGCGCTTGTAGACCCCCACGGACCGGACAGCCCGGACGATGTCCTTCCAGATCTCCTGCTTCCGATGGGCATTAACCTGTCAGGATGACAAAGTGAAAAGGCCATTACTACACATGCAACATATCCGTGCATGACACAGTTGTATATACATGTCTCATTCACAGGGGCACATGATGTACACAGGCAGTGCAATGCTGCCCATGGACAGTTTGCCAGACGTCACTACATTGTATCATTGCATGGGAAGTAAAACCTTGTTCAAATGCACTGTCACTGCACCATACCTGTCCAGTGCATGTCACTACACACTATGGGGGTGACAACTACTCAGTGAGCCTGCTAGCCAGTGGCGTGCAGACTTTCAGCCTTGCTAGTCAGACAAAATGCACATTCAGAAAGGCAGTGCACAGAACACTCACCTGCTCCCCTGGTGTCCCATACAGCTTGCTGTACTGTGGAAGTAGGCTGTCCAGCAGGGCCTGGTTCTCCTCAAGGCTGAAGGCTGGGGCTCTCTCCACAGTACGTGCCATTGCAGGGTCCAGAGGGGCAGAGACAGCAGCAGTGCAGTGGCAGATGTCGTCCTGGAGCATGTAGTGCAGGCAAGTGAGCTCTCAGGGGAACAGCCAGCAATATATATGTGCTGGAGAGGCAGATACTGTCCCTTGTGTCCAAAGTGATAGGTCCAAGTCGTTTGCATCTTCTGAATCTGGCCAATCCATGGAATAGCAGCACCAATACACGCCCACAGCATCCTTCAAATCTTCAACTTCATGACATACATGATTTTGCAACATTGTTGTGGGTGACCAACTGAATTTCCAGCAACCGACTCGTTCGAATTTCGAAAACGCGTCCGTTGCCAGGCTAGGCCATTGTCAATGGGTGCGCACCGATCGGTCCATTGCTGATCAACACGTACAGGGGTACAACGCGTACCCGCACACATTGAATGCAATGGGCCGGCCGGGGGCACCGATCGGTCCATTGCGGTACAACGCGTACAGGGGTACAACGCGTACCCGCACACATTGAATGCAATGGGCCGGCCGGGGGCACCGATCGGTCCATTGCGGTACAACGCGTACAGGGGTACAACGCGTACCCGCACATATTGAATGCAATGGGCCGGCCGGGGGCACCGATTGGTCCATTGCGGTACAACGCGTACAGGGGTACAACGCGTACCCGCACACATTGAATGCAATGGGCCAGCCGGGGGCACCGATCGGTCCATTGCGGTACAACGCGTACAGGGGTACAACGCGTACCCGCACACATTGAATGCAATGGGCCGGCCGGGGGCACCGATCGGTCCATTGCTGATCAACGCGTACAGGGGTACAACGCGTACCCGCACATATTGAATGCAATGGGCCGGCCGGGGGCACCGATCGGTACATTGCTGATCAACGCGTACAGGGGTACAACGCGTACCCGCACACATTGAATGCAATGGGCCGGCCGGGGGCACCGATCGGTCCATTGCGGTACAACGCGTACAGGGGTACAACGCGTACCCGCACACATTGAATGCAATGGGCCGGCCGGGGGCACCGATCGGTCCATTGCTGATCAACGCATCCCTGTACAAGTGACTGGCATATGTCACCATGCCTGTCTCAGATGGACATATGCCAGCCACAGATAGCTCCCAGGGAGTGAGGGGCACACCTACAACACGACAGCCTGTCCAAACTGTATGATAAGGCATGTAAGGCTGCATTTCCTATTGTGTGTATGTTGGTGTACATGTTGTCCTGTGGGTGTCACCTGGGGGCAGCCACCCCCAGGCTGTGCACGTGTTCATGGGGACAGGGTCCTGGGTGTTACGTGTACATGACCACTGTGATGTGCAACTGTTCATATCTGTGCATGTGCCATGGTCACATTTCACGGTGGTGTATGTGTATGTCATGTCACATACCCCGTGAGTCCCATGTGGGACGGTATGTTTGAGCCAGGGTGTCCCAATGGCACAATAGTGATGGTCCTCCACAGTCTGTGTGCATGTAGTGTTTACAATGTCTCTGATTTCATGTGCACAATGGGAGACAGTCTCCACATCCACGTTGTGTGTGCATGGACTTTGATGTTGTGCGTGTGTGTGTCACAGACGTCCATGTCTGTCCTGCAGTGGCAAGTGGGACCACTACCTGTGGGGGTCATAGTTGTTTTGCTGTGGTGTATACATGATACTCCATGTAATGCCAGTGTCCATGTGGCAATACAGGGTCCCTGGGAATGTACCTGTCGTTGAGCTGTGCTGCCTGGGGCACATCTGTCCTCACATGTCACTGTGGGGGGTGATTGTGACACGGCAGCAGGAGATGGGAACTGTGACACGGCCTCATGATATCCAATGGGCCAACCTGGGACTTATTGATGCCACTTGTTGAACCGTGATGACAGATGTTGGCCATGTATGTACCATACATATCCTTACGGAACTGCACACTTCATGTAGTTGTGCCTCATAATGATGTATGTTGGGATATTGAGTGTGTTCAATGCCGCATATGTGGGCTGACTGACAATCTTGCTTTCTTCTCCTCTGCACTGCAGGGCTCCTGCTGTCCATCGACCATTCCCAGACCTGGCAACGATGGTGGAACGGGACAGCATCCGACGGTACCGCTTCACCAGGCAGCTGATTGAGGATTTGGCAGTGCAGTTGGCCCCACATTTGCAGCCTGGCCGGCCGTATCCTACAGCGCTGACCCCCAAGGTGAAGGTGATGGCAGCCCTACACTTCTTTGCCACCGGTACCTTCCAACATACTGTGGCGACTGCTGGTGGGATGTCACAGACCATGTTGAGCCGTGTGCTCCGCGATGTTTTGGTGGCAATGTTGCTATTCCTGAACCGGTACATCTATTTCCCTAGACTGCAACGACTCACTGACGTGAAGAGTGACTTCTATGCCCTGGGGAGGATGCCGCATGTCATTGGCTCCATTGATGGGACACATGTGGCTTTGGTACCACCACAGGCCCAGGAGCAGGCCTACAGGAACCGCAAGCACTACCACTCGGTCAATGCACTGGTGGTGTGTCTTGCAGATATGACCATCACACACGTGTGTGCCCGTTTCCCTGGTTCAGCACACGATGCCTTTGTGATGAGGAGTAGTCGCATCCCCAGGATGATGGCACAGATGCAGAACCAGCGTGCCTGGCTTGTCGGTGTGTACTGACTTTGTGCCATTGTGTGTGATCTGATCTGTAGTATTCCGCCCACTTTTCCAAGTCAGCTAATGTGCACTTGTCTGTCCGTAGGTGACTCGGGATACCCCAACATGCCGTGGTTGCTGACACCCCTCAGGAACCCTGTGACACCAGCCCAGATGCGCTACAATGAGGCACATGGTCGGACCAGGAGAGTGATTGAGCGGACATTTGGTCTCCTGAAGAGCCGCTTCCGCTGCCTGGACAAGACCGGAGGGTCCCTCCCATATGCCCCTGCGAAAGTGTGCAAGATTATCATCGTCTGCTGCATGCTCCACAACCTGGCAGTGCGGAAGGAGTTGCCTCTCATCCAGGATGACAATGACCAACATCCGCCACCTGTGGAGGATCCTGGCCTGGACCACGATGCCAGTGATGATGATGATGATGAGGGTGATGTCCGCACACAGCTCATCACCAACTTCTTTAGCTGAATGTGAGTATCCTGAGGTGTCATGTCAATGATGTGAGTTGGCATGATATGTGTAGGTGGTGCTCTGGTGCTGTTGGAGTGTGTCCATGGGCTACTTGACTGGATGTGTGTAGCGATGTGTGCTTACAGGTGGTCTGTACTCCCCAACAGTGTTGACATGCTAACTTGGTTCTGGGTGGGTATCTTGTAACATGTATTGTGCATGAGTTTTGCTGTTCTGTCCTGTTCTCCATTGCTTTTGACTGTGTGTCATTTCTGTCCTTCACAGGGTACTTTCAGATTCGTTTGGTCAACTGTGTCCACCGACGACGTGATTGTACTTCCAGGGTGGTAGCTGTTGTGTCCCTACAGGTGATGTGCGCCACACCCATGGACTTCCTTCCTTCTACAGTTGTTGACTGTGTGCCCGCTGCCAGGTGGGATTACCTTGCATCTGTAGTGGTTACGACATGTTGCAACTGTGTAATAAACCTGTGCTTCACTTTGTGATGTGCGTTGTCTGTGGTCACACATTTGACTGCCATTTGCTTACTGCACCTGTGGGCTACTTGACTACAACTGGGAATAGGTGTGGTGTCTGTGCATTGCACCGTCTTCCCTGGCAACATCAGTGTAGGCAATGAGTCAGATGGCCTAGGTGTGTATGTGTTGTGTAGCCCTGGTGGTGTGTCTCCCTCATATGTGTCACGTTGCCTTTACTCACATGCCTGTGTTGTACTTGCTGTTGCAGTTCGCATACACAGTGTAATTTTGCAGTTCATCATCCCCATAACAGCACCCACGTTGGAATCACAACAGAGGCAAGTATGGTGTATTAGTGTGTTTATTGTGATACATTTGTGTGAATAGTGCATAGGATGGGTAGTGCTGTACATATATCTTGCAATCAGAAGTTCCTAGGTGAATTGAAAGTCCTGGTAGACAAAATCCCCAGTATCGGGGCCACAGTTGTCTGAGACATTGGTCCAACTTGCACTCCCCATGCAATGTGTGGGAGTTGTGTTGCCGTCAACAGGGTGAACAGTCTGTGCACAAAGGTGAACATCCAGAACAGGTTCAGGCTTCCTGGGAGTTGCGCTTGGCCATCGGCCTCTCACTTGCCCCTCCTCGGACGACCCCTCTTCTTTGGGGGGGCCCCTCAAGTACAGGCTGCTGCGGTGCAGGGGACTCTCCGCCAGAGTCATCCTCCCTCCCTGTGGCAGTTGCAGTTTGTTCAGCACCAGATGTTGTTGGCACACAGGGAGGTGTGGACTGGTTGCTGTTCATCTGGCGGAGGCATTGTAAAATGTCCCTGTGCACCGCCGTCATCTCTTGCAGTGCGTCCCACTTGGACTCCACGCGGGACATGTGTGAGTCCAAGCGGGCATGATGGGCAGCCTGCTGCTGTTTCATGTCTCTGAGGAGCCCCACTACCTGGCTGAGATCTCCGGTGCTGGACTGGTACGCATCGGCTATGCGTACCAGTTGTGGGTCATCATGCACACCAGCAACCTCTGCAAGCAGCAACCTCTGTCTCCCACCCTCCCACCACCCCTGCCGACATGTGCAGTGCATGCAGTGGCACGCACAGATGACCCTGGTCCACCTTGGGGGTTGGTGGTGGTGGTGGTGTCCATGGCCCCACGTTGGTCCAGGGTCCCTGTGCTGGTGTTGCTCCTTGTTCTGTCCATGTCGGCAGGGATGGTATTTGTGGTGACAGTCGTTGGAGGGGTGGGTGCAGGGGGTGCAGCTGGTGGTCCTGCTGGTGCTGCATGTAGACTTGCACCGGATGTGCCAGGTTGGTCTTCTTCGTCCGAGGAGGGCAGAGGCTGTACGACACCAGTGAGCTCCGCATCCTCTTGAGCCTGGGACTGGGACTCCTCAGCGTCTGCTGCTGTGTCCCCATCATCACCTGTTTTTGGGAGACACACACAATGTATGTTATGTTTCTGCAGGCATCAATGGTTGACACACCTGACAGTTGTGACTGTGCCTCTGGGTGCGGGCCTGTACATTGCATTGTCCTAAGTCGTCACAGTCAGGGGTTGATATTGGTGTGGCACATTGTCCTGCATTATTTGGGCATTTCTATGTATTTGTTGGGGTGTGAACATGGTCTGCATTGGTTGTATTTGGTTGACAGCCGGCCCTCCTTCCCACCCAGCCATATCCCACCATGGACTGTGCTTGCATTGCAGGGAGTGGATGTTGTCTCTCAGGATGTCAGTCAGTGGTGTTGTGCTGTTTGTTGGTGCACAGTTCCCAGCAGGGCCTTGTGCTCCCCACAGCAGTAGCCAGTGTCAGCCATCTTGTGAGTCCTTCTCCACTCCCTGTGATGTGAGCATGGTTCAGGGTGGTGTTGATGGGACAGTTGTGGGGGTGAGCTATGTCTGTGACTGTGACTCCCATCATGCTATTGCCTCCACCCCACTTCCCAGCATTCCCATACTTACTTGCTTTTGTGGGGAGTTCAGTGTGTGTGGGTGTGAGAGCAATGGCAAGATGGCTGACAGTGGTGTCCTGCTGTTGGTTGGTGTGCAGTTCCCAGCATGCCCTTGTGCTCCCCACAGCAGTAGCCAGTGTCAGCCATCTTGTGTGTCCTTATCCACTCCCTGTGATGTGAGCATGGTTCAGGGTGGTGTTGATGGGCCAGTTGTGAGGCTGAGCAATATCTGTGCCTACTACTCCCATCATGCTATTGCCTCCACCCCCTTCCCAGCATGCCCATGCTTCCTTCTTTTGACTCTGCTTCCCTGTGGGGTGGGCTGCCTGTGCTGACAGGATGGCTGGGAGTGTTGTCCTGGCAGTTGTTTGGCTGAAAGTCCCAAGAGTGTCCCTGTGCTTCACACGACATAACCCAGGGTGGAGGTTCTTTGTGGGATCTTGAGTTAGGATGTGTGGCATTGCATTCTCCCAGGTGGGTTATGTGGAGTATGTGTTGAGGGTGTGTGTGAGGGGAGGTGCTTGTGACTATGGTCAGTGGTGCGAGTCCTCCTTCCCACCCAGCCAGCCAGATATCCCACCATGGAACGTGCTTCCATTGCAGGGAGTGGAAGTTGTCTCTCAGGATGTCAGTCAGTGGTGTCCTGCTGATGGTTGTTGCACAGTTGCCAGCAGGGCCTTGTGCTCCCCACAGCAGTAGCCAGTGTCAGCCATCTTGTGAGTCCTTTTCCACTCCCTGTGATGTGCGCATGGTTCATGGTGGTGTTGATGGGACAGTTGGGGGGGGGGGCAATATGTGTGACTACGACTCCTATGATGCTATTGGCTACACTGACTTGCCCAGCATACACAGAATTCCTTTCTTTCAGTGGTCTTCACTGTGTGTTGGTGTTGTAGTGGTGGCTACATGTCTGGATGTGTTTGTTAGTTCTATTTGTGCCACTGCCTAGCTGTAGTTGTAGTTGTGTTTGTACATGTGATGACACGGTTAAATGTAACTTTGAGATGGCATGTGTTGTGTTTATCTGACTGACATACACATTTTGGGATGATTCTGTTCTGGTTGAGGTAATTGCTATGAGTGCATGGTTTGACTCTCCCCTTGACAGTGATGTGTGTGTGTATTGTGGCAGAATATTGTGTACATTTGTTGTGTACTCACCTGGCTCTGGGATGTTCTCTAGTCCATATACGCTCATTGGCGGAAGGATGGCCCGCACCTTCTCCTCCCAGGGCCTGAGGTATACTGGCTTGGCAGGAGGGCCACTGCCGGTGTATTGGCTCAGGAGGTAGTCTTTCTTGAGCAGCTCCCGGACCCTCCTGCGCACGTCATACCACATGTTCTGGATGTCGGTCTTTGTGCGCAGACATGGTGATTGTGCGTTCACCCTGTTGATGATCCTCTCCCACACCTTGGTTTTCTGGGAGATGGGGGTCTGTTGGACCAGTGTGCCAAACAGCTGTGGCTCTACCCTGAGGATCTCGTCTACCAGGACTTCCAATTCACAATCTAGGAACTTGTGATTCTTCTTGGGGGGCATGGTGATGGGTGGTGATGGTGAGTGATGTGTGTGTTGGTGTGCAGGTGAGGGTGTGTGAGTGTGTGTTTTGCTGGGTGTATGTGAGGTAGGTATTTGTTGGTGTGCTGATGGTGTGTGGCTTGTGTGAGGGATGAGCTATGGGTGTGTGGTTGCTGTCTGTTGGGTGCTGGCAGTAGAATGGCATTTGCAAAGGATCATGGTTGGGATTTGTGTCCTTTATATGGGTGGAGTTGTGGGTGTGTCTTTGTTCTCTGTCCCCACCCCCCAGTATTTATTGGCTTTGTAATTGCTTGTTTGGCCTTTTTTGTGTAATTTTTCCTTTGTACTGTCTGTGCATGTTGGAAACGTTCTTGTGACCGAGTCGGACCCTGCATTTGTCTCGTACGGTCTTCTCCGTTTCGTTCACGCTGTGTTTGTGCAGTTTTCTATGCTGCGTACGCGTCGGTCGCGGTGTTTTGTGTTACTTCGGCTCGGTTTTGTATGCGTGTCGGTCGTACGGCTTGTCCTCCGTACGACTCGGTCGTGGTTTTCGCGCCTTGCATCGTACTTTGCGGTTTGGAGTTTGCGTGTACGTTTCGGTCGGATTTGTTCCGGGTGCGTGTCGGTCGGTTCGATTCGCGTGTTTTTCCGGCCGGATTGCTGTTTTCCGTGCGGCTCGGTCGTTCGGGTTGGGTTCGGTACGTGTCGGTCGGATTTTGCACGCCTTGCATCGTACTTGGCGTGTCGGGCGCCACAGGTATGTGTCGGTCGGAATAAATTCCGGCTCCGAGTCGGTCGGTGCTTTTTCCGGCCCGAATCGGAATCGACCCCATAGTCAGAGCATCTTAAGAGTTACTGAGTGATACCAGTACTAATCAGTGTTAAGAAGCTTAGTGGTATTATGAGTGGCCCGGGCTATATGTCAAAGGCTTAGCAAAGTGACAAGGGAAGATGTGAGTGGTGTTAAGAGGCACAGGAGGAGTCGTTTTATGAATAAGGGGCAATAATCTCACTCCGCATCATTATGGACACTTTCTCAATCCTGAGTTTCTAACTTACACATTTTTGATACATGGTGTAGTAGTCTAATTAGTTCAGTGGAAGCAAGTCATAAGCTTGTAGAGGACTGGAAACCGAATGCAAAATGCCATGAAATAAAGTGAAATAACTGGTTTCGTCACACAAGATTTGGGGATCAAAGCATAGACACCCGCACTAGTCTTAACGTCCCAATAGATTATATAGGCTAGAAACAAGGTGCAAAGGGCTTGGGACGCAATCCCCTAGGTCCCAAATCGAGTGACCAGAAGAAACCTACCCGTCACTCTAATAAAATGCAATCAAAACAGCCCAGCACACTTTCAAATATTGAATGTATTATACATACAGTAGTATAAATTTCCAACAAACTGTTGTTTTCCCAAAACGAAGAAAAAAAGCAATATAATCATATGATGATGAAATTCATTCTTTATTCATGTTCTTTTTGGATTCCATACTGCCATGAGGTAATACGAGGAAGGAGCATTTCACCACTACTGCTCCAGGTTTATTAATCGGGCCCTTATCAAGGAGGCCCACGCTGCTTGTGGAGTCACAGATTGATCCGTGACCTCACCATTTCGCACCGCTTTTGGGCCTTACGTGGCTAATTGGTATATTCCGAACCAGGTTAAACAGCGACCATATTTTTCCATCATCTTATCTGGATACACCGTTATCGATGAGCCCTTGAGCTGATATAATATGTCTGTGGGGACAAACGCATTCTCAAACCGATTGGTCTAACATACTGATAAAAGCTATATGAATGAGCACATTTTATATTCTAAGCCCTGAAGAAGTCCGATTGAGGACGAAACGCGTTGGCGGTGGTTGCAAGTTTTATAAAAAAAGAACATGAATAAAGAATGAATTTCATCATCATATGATTATATTGCTTTTTTTCTTCGTTTTGGGAAAACAACAGTTTGTTGGAAATTTATACTACTGTATGTATAATACATTCAATATTTGAAAGTGTGCTGGGCTGTTTTGATTGCAAATAACTGGTTTCGCCCTGATTGGCTGAGATTAATTTAAGCATTTCGTCCATCACTTTTTTGTGTACTTCACTGTGTCGCCGAATGTGGGACAGGTACGTCCAGGCGTTCTGCTATACCTGGCCGAAGAACCCTAACTTGGACGAAACCGGTCCTGGGTTGCTTGTGTTGGAGGACGAGTTACTCCGTCAGAAACATGAAGATATACCATCCATCTTAGGACCAAGTAAGATAGTCAGAGAATCTGGCTGCTGGCACTAGTGAGTGAGCCCAGGTAATAGATACTTTGCAGTGGAGCTTCTTGATGTGTAATGAAAAGAAGCATTCAGAAGGTATCGAAGAAAGCAACAACCATGCACGTCTAAAGGCTACAAAAAAAAAAGGTATGGTGACGCTGTGGAGTTCTCATTCCCAGTCAAGGCCCAGCTGAGTGACACCCTGAAAAGACACAGGACATGTCTTCTAGCCACTGTATTACCAGTGCTCTCCAACATCCAGCAGCCCCTGGTCTCTTCGGACAACATATTTGAATTTCATAATGCCTTTTCTTCTTTCGAAACACTGCTTTAACTTTGTATTGAAAAGTGTGGGAGGTGGAAAATATTTTAATTGCAGCCAGAAACAACTTTTTTTCTACAAATAATCAAAAGGCCCACAAAAAATTGTCATGACTTTACTGATTCTATAGGCCATCCTGTCACATAGCCCTTTCATCCCTCTGTCAACTAAATCCCTGGCCATTTGCTACTTCCTTTTGCCCATTCCATAATCAGTTACTGCTCTCTGCTGCTAGTAATTCTGCTCAGTTGAGATCACTCGCTCCACTCTTACCGCAGTCTCTCCCCTCTTGGTAGCCAATCTCTTTTACCTAATGCATGGCACCAACCCCTCACCATCCTGTGATCATATCTTGGCACCAAAAAACACTTGCCTTCTAAAAATGTCCTTGTCCCCTCCTATTTTTTTAATGTTTTTATTGAAGTGTAGCAATAAATACAGCAGTACATAAGAAATCCTTGGGTAGGGAGTCACAAGCTAGAGCGAAAAATGTGCAGACAATTAATACGGAATGTTTCCTGAGTGCAGCAGAGCCTACTCACGGCCGAAGGTGCAAGAGCAGACCTGTTGTACTTCAATGTGTGTCAAAATGAACATGTAATGACAGCAATTTGCAAGTACCAGCGGATTAAGTCTGCAACACAGGGAGGGGCAAGAGGCTGGGTAGAGAAAGCCAGTGTGAAGTAGTGTGTCTAGCATGTAGCAGTGTGAATGAAACAAGGATAGCTGCTATGAGAGATTGAACAGAAAGGTCCGCAGATGGGTTTCGCACCGTTCGTGGGAAAGGAGGGAGAGAAGGATAAGAGCTTGGGGGTCCTATGAGCTGGGACATACTGTGTAGGATTGCCTGTTAGAACCACCATGAGCCTGCTCTTAGGTCCTTTGGTTTCACGGGGGGGAGAACATCAGGGGACATAAGTAAAACGTGTATTAAAAATGTGTCCCATTCTTGTGATATTGAGCGCTTGCGCAAGTGGAGTGCCTCCTCATATCGCAGGGCTTCACTTTCCACTTTTCCCCACTTGCACACCACGCCTTGCCATGCTGCCACCTGTGGGCGGCTGGAGTCTGCCACTAAATTGTAAGTGTTTGCTTAACGAGTAAGAAGCCCACGTCCACAAAGCGGATCTGTACTGTGTACTTCTGCCTGCGTTTCTAAATCTCTAAATGTATATGTCTTTGAGTTCCAATACCTCCCGCAGTGCCTCATGCTCTCCCCCGCCAGTAGTCCCAGAGGGCTAGGCAGGACCCTAACATAGGACGGTGATCTGTGCCCCCATGGGTCATCATAGGTCCATCCTTATTCCCTCCTGTTAGCAATCCCTTCTTGTACCCTCTCTCTTGTGTGATCCAACTCCCACCTTCAGCTGCATCAAATCCCCTCCTCCCACATGCCCCTACTCTCAACCATCCCATGAAGCATCTCATATCCTTTCCGGTCACCTGTACACTACACCTCTCTTCTGGCATGTCCCCTTTCATCCCTGTCAACCATCAGCTGTAACACCATTTGCACCTATTCCCTGCCTCCTCCTGTTACCTGTTCCCACCTGTGACCCATTGCCTGGTTCCCCTTGTGCTTATGCCTTGAATTCACAGACCTATCCTTTCTCATGGACATCTTCTCCCACCAAGCAATGCCAACTCCTGTGCTCTCTCATCTATAATTTACCTCTGCTGTTGCCCATCCTAGATACATTGTATTTACATTTCTCCCAACATCAAGCAATAATGCAGGAGGAGGGCTTGAGGGAAAAGGCAAGCAACAACACAGGGGGAGTGGGAGAGACCGGGCAAGCAATAACGTGAGTATGGCTCAAGCAACGGAATGGTAGGAACAGGGCAAGAAATGACAGGACAAGCAATGACCCGGAAGGGGGCAGGAGTAAGCAAGAACACAGGAGGGGGCAAGGAACGCAGAGTGGTAAGGGGGCGGCCTGGACACAAATGCACTCTTATGTGCTGCAACGAAAAGAAAAAGTAGCTCTGAAAGCACAAACTGTGGAAGGACACCCGGGAAGAAAGCAGTGTGTGGGTCATGCTCCAGGGAAGACCAAACACACAAAGAGGAAGAGAAGCCAGCACATGCTAACTAAAAAGAAGCGCGGAAACAGGAGTGATCATGAAGCCAACCATCAGTAAGCAGCTGGCAGGCTCCAAGCCCCTTGTAAACAATATGTCTTACAAGCGACAGGGCATGCGATGTCTCAGGCAAGGCCTAAAAATACATCTATATCTCCAAGACAACATCAATGCTAACCATCTCCTGCACAACTACCAGTTTGGCTTTTGATAATGCTGCAGCATAAATACGGCTACCTTACACATCATAGGTGATGCTTTCTCGATCATAGATGAAGATGACCCCTGACAGACATTGCTGGACCTCTCAGCTGTCTTTGACAGCCGACAATTCCACCCTCATATGCACCCTGGTGTTTCAAATGTGATACAATGTCAATGTCCTTCACAGGTTCTCTTCCTTCCTTTCCAACCAAACACCAGTTTGTTCATCTGGGCACAACCAGGGCACAACCAGGTCACAAATATCCCTATCACCAGTGGCCCACAGCTCCATACGGTCACTTGTTGTTTTCAATCTTTACATACAGCAGCTTTATGCTCTACTCATAGATAACAGAAACCAGATTCACCTATATGCTGATAAAACAACTTTACTTGAAAGTCTTCTCTGCTTTAAGTCATCCACTGCTTGAAACTTTGATTGTGCATCATATTAGACCTGGATGTCTAGCTCCTACCACAAGCTCAGCCCGAGCAAGAAAGAACTCCTGTTATTTGCCAGGAATGCTAAACAAAATACAGTACAGACCTGGCTCAATGACAAAACCCTGGACGGCTATGAACCCCCAAATTTCACGGAATGCCAAGTCACTTGGAATTACCCTAGACGGCAACCGCATCCTCAAGGAACACATTGCCATAAAAACAGACTCGTACCAGCTCTCTCTTCTATTGAAAGTCATACCGTTTCTTCCAGAAAGCGACTTCAGAAGTGCTGTTCAAGCACTCGTACATTTGCATCTGGATGGTGGTAATGCCCTACTACACGGCCTTCCAGACTCCACACTGGCACCTCTTAGGAGAACCCTACATGCTGTACCACATCTTAATCCAGGCCTGAATAAATATGATCACCACCCACATCCTGAAGGAACCCCATTTACTGCCCTTGCCATCCTACTTCATCTTCAAACCCAGCAACATCATTTGCAAAGTTATCACAAGCAGCACCAACACTTGTCTAGCAGACAAACTCACCATTGTTGGTGGATCTTGGCACACCCAGGACACCAAATGACTGCAGACTAAGGGTAAAAACAGAAAAAACTAGACAGCATGCATTTTACACCTACTCACCAGGACCTGTACCAACATCCCGATATTCACCAGGACTACCCGCGTGCTGCTCCAATTTATGAAAGAACTGAAGTCTCAGCTATTTAAAGAACACTTAACAATGCATTAATCAGCCACAGCTGGCGTACTCATTAACTTTATGCTTGTCTTTGAGCATGTATAGCACTCCGCTGCCTTTTGGCTAGAAATACAATATACAAACATACATAGTAAAACATACACCTGTTTGAGCCACAGTTTGACACCTGTAATTTTGTTCCAAAATCCTCCAATACCACCCTCCTCCAAGACGTCCATACCTGTCCTCTTCTGTCATAATCCACCCTCATTGTCCTGTTGACTTGTCACACTCATTATGCTGTCCCAATATTTTGCGTCCTTCTGTTTGCCCACCTTCTCTTCTGACATCCGCAAAATGGCTCAGTGAGGTAAATACTCCTGTGGCCTTCTAGTAATCGCCGAGGCTTAAATTACAATCCCTCAAATCAAACTTAGTCTTCCATCCTTATGAGATTGACAAATGGAATTAGATGAAAGAATGTAATATTAAGAACTGTAATTTTCAACACTTAAAAGAAAAAGTATAGCATAAAAGAAATCATGTTATCACATACTATTGTGGGTGATGGATCCCCCATCACCAAAAATAATCAAATGTTACTCATTTACGGTACTAGCATCACATGATAATATTTGGAGAGCAAGCTACACCATCAGTTTTTTTATGCTGATCCCATTCTATGTGATTTTTGGGACATAACTGTTGGGTCAAAAGTTATGGAGGAATTTCAAATAATGTCAACAGAATGCCATTTAGCTGAAACCTGACAAACTCTCCTAAAACTGTATTTATAATTAAGAAAGAGGCTTTGGGACAGCTGATTAAATGACAACCAGTCTTTAAGTGCTGTGCTTGGTGATAGCAGACATTTAACTTAAAAAAATGTCACCAACATAAGACCCTCTAACTTCACTGCAAGATCATTTGCATTCATGACAGCGTCCTAGACTCAGTTGGACTCCCTGCATATCACAATATGTTCTCAGTGCACCTAGGGGCGCCTCCATGACACATAGCTCTAATTATATGTGCAGTATACTTACTTATAGATGCTTTCCCTCAGCCCTCTGCATTCATGCGGCCGTCATTTCCAATGAATCCACTACAGCATACAGCATGCAGCAGCACACTTCACACATTGGCTAACTTCGCTTTCAGTGACGGCAATCTTTCCTTTCACAAGAAACACATCCGCACACAAAGAATTTTCCTTAAAGACCAGGGACTAATATGGCAATGTGTGCTTTTTAAGACCCAAAAATTTTTTGCTTTTAACCAATTGTTTAGATTCCCACAGGCCTGACAGGTTTCCTAACCATTATGATATAATGGGGTGACCCACAAAAGTCCAAGGACCTGGGTAACGTTTGGTATAGAAAACAATGGTCCTAGACTACTTAAGGTTACACTTTAGTTGTGAGAAGCATTCATTTAGTAAAAATATCAGGTACAGATAGAATTCACATTGTATCATTAATGTACCACCAATTCCTTCATAAATCAAGCATGTATATCCTCAAATGACACAAAGGCACAAAATATAGCTCAAATAGTGTCTGTTTTATTTCTCAATTATTTTCACCACAGATCACCATATTCATTGTTCCATTAGAGAAAGGTTGCTCCAAAGGGAGTGTGAAAAAGGAAAGTGGTCGTGAAGTAGGACAGATATAAAGGAGGGGAATCCAAAAGATAAACTAAACAATCAGTTTCGCATTCTAATATTCTTAGTAAACTGGTCGTGGTTCACAGTGGCAATGCTTCTCACAACTAAAGTGTAACCTTAAGTAGTCTAGGTTTCCTAACCATGTTTTGCAAAATACATGATAAAACAAAAACAGTGACAAAGCCAAAAGGCAGGCTGTCAATGCCAGCCCTTATAGCTCAGCCGCTGCCTTTTCTATATTTTAGAACATTCAACCCCAGTCCTGTCACTTTGTGGCCTAACTGTGACCATTGCCGAGCAGTAGCATCATCGTAAGACACTGATTCTGAGTTTTTGGCCTATGCTGGCTGAGACCTGCAATTTAGTGATCAAGCAGACCCAGGGAAGAGGGCTGGTGAGTGAGGCAATTTGGGGGTACCTTTCATTTCCTATTTGCACTATATAGAGAAGATGGCATACTACTGTTTGCCAGGAGCCCAAATGAAAATTGATGAGTTCTGAACAAGAAGCTCTGGTGATAGTAGTAATGCACAAAATGTAGCATTTACCTTCACAGTGTAATATAAATGCAAAACGTTTTCCCTCTTCTATCCTTCTCAATCCAAATAACTGACTTGCATATCCGCCACTCTTGAATAACTTCATTCAGTTGTTTACTTAAAACCATTAAAGTATACAAATAAATCCAAGATTTTTACAATTTAAAACAAGAATAAGATTCTTGAATTGCATATAAAATGTACAGTAAAAAAGAACAAGAATAAAATGTTAAAAACGTTAAAACAAGTAGGCATCCAGTTACCAGCCTTACGATTAAGATTAGTATTGGAGTGAAATCTTATATACAGTAGACAATTAATTTGCTCCAGTAACCAACATTTCACAATCGCCACTCAAATTACTTTCATATTTCACAATACTAATTCACCACTAATCCTTTATGGGTTCCAGAGCAGCGTGCTACTTGCTGAAAAAGTGCTTCAACACCCCATCAGGGTTTGCAAGCGCTATATAAATGCAAAGCTTTTTAGCTCTTCTATCCCTCCACTATCCTTCTGAATCCAAATAAGTGACTAACACATCCACCACTCAAATTACTTTCATATTTCTCTATACAAATTCACTACTAATCCTTTATGGGCTCCGGAGTAGCGTGCAACTCGCCGAAAAAGCGCTTTGATGCCTCATCAGGGTTAGTAAGCGCTATATAAATGCAATTACAATACAATACAGTGCATGAACTATCATTGTACTAATGTACCATTCCTGTATTGAAACGTGTAAACACTTTCTGATGTGGGGGTAGGAAGGAAGAGTGGCAAAGGAAGGAAGGAAGCCGACAGATAGAAGTCATGAAAGATGTGCAAGAAGGAAAAACAAAAGGAAGAATGAGGATGGAGGAGAGATCTGAATGCAAAGGTACACAAAGAATTTGAAGAGAACTTGGGAAAGCAGATAGGGAATACAAGACTGGAGTGGAACATGGTGAAAGTGAAAAGAGGAGAAGAAAAGAGTGAGAGGCAACGGAAGAAGAGCAGTCCTAGAGGAAAGGGCGTGAAAGGAGAGAATGAGGAAAAGACGTGAAACTGAAAAATGAAAAGCGGTTAGAATGGGGAGAACAGAGAGAAAGGGGAAACTCGGACATAGGGAAGAGCATGAGTCGGGATAAGGTTAGAAGAGACGTCAGAAGGGGAGGACGAAAAGCTGAGTGTAGGAGAGAAAAAAAGTGTAGCTATGCATTATTAAACAGACAGTTATTTAATATGTATGGTTGAGGGATGACACAGTAGTATCATACTTGGCCTGCTGAAATAGTGGCTAGTTCTGCTGTTCAATACACGCAATAATAATTCTTTAATTGTGTTAAGGTCTGCTGTCTTTAAAATATATTTCTGTAGCATCACCATAGGTGCTCCCGATGCGAGATAATAAAGTGCCAGTAATGCCATCAGAATCAAACTTTGGTGGAGATCGGGTTCTGAATGTTCAAAGAGTTATATTACATGATCAGGCTAGAAGACACAAAATTCCACTGCCATCTCTTTCAAAATGAAGTCAGACACTCATTCGGACAGCCTTCCACGTGCACCTTAGAAATAATTAAGCACAAAATTCACCTGAGTCTGCTCCACGGTTGTGTTGAGATGTGAACAAACATGCCCTGCCTCCCACACACAAACACATTTGCTGCAGTGTCTCAAAGTGCCAAGCACATTCATGCAATCTACGTCTTATGTGGTTCCATTCGCACATTTTCAAGAAGATAGACAAAATAATTAAAGCACAGAGGAGCGGTGGATTCCTGCTTCCACCACCTCTCCCAAACAAAGCGCTACATTTTAGCGCCGAATATTAAAGAGTGGCGGGTTCCTGCCTTTGAAACAAAGGACAGCTGAAAGGCCCAGCTCCCGAGCAACTGGGTCCTGCTTTCTCACATCTGACACCTCTCACCTCAGCCCCATGAATCTCAGGGAGCAGGACGTGGTAGTCAACAAGAGAAAATATCCTCTCAGCAGGCAGGAAAGCTGGCTCAGTTCAGGTGCCCTGAGTACGCTCCAGGTAAGCATAACTCAGGCCACAAAACGGGAAGTTTCCGCGTCACAGAGATGCTCGGCTGGAGTGAGCGGATTCTTACCTCACAATGCAGCCTGTCTGCTACTGTTCATGGAGCCAGCTGCCTTGGTGACATCCCCTCTAATAATGGCAGATAGGCTACTGTAATAACACTCACACGCACACCTGATTTGCGGAGGCCTGTATATTTATTTATACTGTTGCCCATCATTGTCCTTCAGATGAGATTCCCATCTGACTGGCACATGTTCAATCAATCAATCAATTCAACTTTATTCGATCTAAAAGACAATAGACCATAAAAGTACATAGGAAATATGACGCATAGCTGTAAAAACCAGTTAAAAATATGTGTATAAAAAAGTTACAAAGTTTAAGAACACATTAAGAAGTGTACCACATATCCATACTTTGAATCAACAAGGGGATGCAAATTAAAAGTCGAGTTTCAATGTACGGTATAATATTGTTGGCAGGAACTGCATTTAAAGCACGTGAAGGGGAGATAGAAAGAGGACAAAAACCTCAGAATAGGGTCTGCCATGTACTCCCAAAATCCCCCGTTGGTAAACAGTGTCTTTGCCAAATCTTTATAAAGAACCACACTATTCAATAACAATTCTGACTAACTAACCCAGCATAGTTGTCTCACCCTAAGTGCTGCTTTCAAAAAGGGGCAGACGGTCGTGATAATTTCAGGATAGCACAGAGATTGTAAGTAAAGGAGGGCTGATCTAGAGCAGCGGAGGCCAAGCCTCCTTAGTAATGGTCTCAGAAAGTGCCTTCGTGCTGCGCTGTGCAAATTAAAAAAAAACACATAAAGTGCTTTAAAGATTGCGCTGAATGATTATCGCAGGGGCAGGAGGAGACTAAGTTCCCCTCGAAATCACAAAAATATTTAAAGAAAAAGACCTGTAAATCATCCCTGCTCTAAAGCGGAAAAGAAAAGACCGCTCCCATCTTGACAGTTCCATCGACAAGTACAGTGGGGAAACGTCTGTGTATAAAAGACTATAAAAGTGCAACACCGAGGGTTTGGATAGTTCGTGTTACAGCCTAATGTTTGCACGGTGGTCCTTAAACAATTTTTTCACCTCCATCCTAGCGTTTCTGGGGATGCGACTGGGTTCGATAAACCACCAAGCTATACCGAGGGAGCAAAAAATATCCAGTATATAGCTCAACCAGGGTATAGAGCGGGCCCTATCCAGCGTCATACAGTCAGATATAATATCCTTACAAAGTTTAGCAACAGAGTTCAACCTTACACTAACCCATAATAAGAGGGGCGCCAGTTGGATCTTGTCCTTGATAAAGCCCTGGTTTAATTGGAAATGAGTAATAAGACTGGGGGTGGACGGAGGGGTACCTAACAGTCGCCGTAAGAAACGATTTTCCTCTGTCTGGAGGGAACCGCATTTGCTGAAACCCCATACTCCAGCACCATAGGTAGCTGCACTAATGCATTGTGAATTATAGACTTTCAATGGTGGAAACACTGACCCCCTGATTTGCGGTCTAATAAGATTACAGATTGCGCCCGCGGTTTTGTTTAATTTTAGACTGGCCTGAGCAAGGTGGGGGTTCCATTACCCTGTTGAGGTAAAATGTATTCCTAAATAACAGAAATCATCTACAGTCGTCAAAGCATGCCCGTTAATACTGATTTTCTTTAACCTTAATTTACCCGGGCCACAGGACATGATATGCGATTTAGAGTAATTGGTATTTAGATTCAAATTCACCTGATGTCTCGGTGCTTTTGGGGTGAGGGCTAGCAGTACCGCGTCGTCAGCATGTAGTAGGGCAGGAACGGGAGAACCTGCAATTCTAGGTAGGTCTGTGTGGGATGAAGACAAGTGAGGTGTTAGTCCATTGATGTATAAAATAAACAATAAGGGTGCCAAAATACAACCCTGCCTCACTCCGGTGATTAAAGGGAATTTGGAAGAAAGCTCCCCAAGAGAATGTATACGAACCCGGGCTGTGAGGTCAGAGTGCAAACAATAAAGAAAATTCACCAGAGGGGGGTCCACGCCTTGGTCCAGCAACATTAACCAGAGTTTGGTTCTGTTCACTGAATCAAAGGCGGTGGATAGGTCCATAAAAGCTAAATAAATAGGGGAACACTTGGCCTTAGTATATTTGGAAATGGTCAGAGCCAGATTCAGGCATTGTTTATTGGTTCCTAATTTTGGCCGGAATCCAAATTGAAAAGGGGAAAGTAGGTCCTTATCAGCTGCCCACTCGACCAAACGGTCATAAATGACTTTATTGATGATTTTAATCGTGCTATCGATGAGGGAAATAGGTCGATAGCACTTGGGCCACATACGGTCACCCTTTTTAAATATGGGGACTATTATTGCGGTGGACCATGAAGGGGGACTAGTAGTAGATACTGAGGTGTTAAATGTATTCGTGATAAGAGGACCCCAGATCTCTGGCATGGATTTCAACAAGTCCATCGGTACCCTGTCTGGTCCTGGAGCTTTCCCAACCTTACTATGATGAATAGCCAACTCGACTTCCTCCAAAGTTAACAACAAAGGGGAGGAATTCAGCAGTCTACTGAGGAGAGCAGCAGACAAATTTGGCACGTCTTCAGCGTGATAAATGGAGGCAAAATGGGTGACCCAGTCCGCACCAGAAATATTATTTTGGAGTGGGGGTTAATAGGTGAATTCCTTGAACTGATTAATTTTATTGTGTCCCAGAAGTTTCCAGTCTACTATCCTTTCTACGTGATGCATGCTCCAGAAGTTCCCAGTCTTGTTTATATGCCTCACTCCTCCTATTAGTAAGTGCAATTTTATATTCAGTACGAGCCAAGGAAATATCGGTCTTTATCCTGTGGCAGGCATTTAGGGCTTTCCTCAGCTTCCTGTTTGCCAGGGAACAGACCCTGTCGAACCATCTTGGGTCTGAATTTGAGATGCGTATTGGTTTGAACATGGAGTCCCTGATTGTGAGGATTAGCCTATTATAGTGGAGGGTCATAGATCCCTCTACACTGTCTGATAGGCAGTGAAGGAATTTGTTCAGGTGACTGGCATATGTTACGTTAACAAGCTATGCTTCTATTAAAAAACTATGGGTGGGTAGACCTCCGCTGAATCTCGGGGAGTTTTTATGTAACTCTGCAGAATTCCGCAGGGTAAAACTAAGCGAGTTCTACCCACCCCTAATTTTTCGTGAAAATATTAGTGAACAATGTGCTTTAAACATTTTAGGGGTGCAACAGGGATGAAAACTAAATATAATTTTCATGCCAATTTACAGGGGAAGTTGGGAAGGTCCCACAATGAATTGGACCATAAGGTTGTGACAAAATATGGATAGGTCAATCACATTTGATCAAAAGCATCATTCAAAACTGTATGGACTCGAAGTAGCTTTCGACATTGTCATACACCTTCATAGTTACAGGCAGGTTGTGCGAAAGGTGCTGTACAAAAGGAGACCTTCATCAGACATTGACATGGTAAAGGATAAGTAATTGTGTGAGCCTGGGATAGGTTCATTTTGAAGCCTGGGGCATGGCCGAGGCACCAGTTAGAGGACCCATAGATGGGCAGGCAGCAGCACTGCCTCCAATGCTCTGAGTGGTGATTTCATGGTTTGCCTCTGGGATCCTGCTCTGTGATAGCCTCTCTCTTTAATGCTGCTTGCATGATACTTTTTTATTTGGATGGCAGAGTCCTCCAATTCCGAAGTTATGGAAATTCTCCTCTCTTTCACATGAAATAGACTCCTTGCATAGAATCCTCAACATGGCACCCTCTGTGTGCCTAAAATTACTTGGAGGAGCATGCACTTTTCTGACTGGCGGACGTAGAAAGCATGGAAGCCTTCCATGTGTACTAAAAATGAAACATTTTAATTTACAGAGAGAGTGTTCAGCATTGCTACTAGACAAAATTCAAGCTATTTGTTATCAAATAGTTACGAGGCCGCCATATTTAAATGTACACTAGGAAGCCAAGAAAACTCCATATTATAACTTGGACTTCTCAGCATGTAGAGTGTGCTTTCCAACAACCATACCAGCAAATGTAGTTATGGCTGATATGCATTAAAAGGGAAGGTGTCAGCCTTTCTGACCAAGAGCATGCAGTAACAAATAACAATGAGGTGCCATTGTTAAGCAATTTGTACAAACGAATGTGGATCAAGTAGCAATGGTTAGACCTCAATATTACTTCATAGACCACTATGCAAGGTGATTTTTGGATCTTACACTAAGATCCTCTTTAGAAAATAAGTGCAAATGTGTGCATTGAAATCACATTAGGCCAGGTATATTGGCAAAAACATGATAAACTATAAATTCCACTTAAAATCTCCAATCATCTTTTCTCCAAGTGTATCTAGCTCTCATTTCCCCCTTGAGGCTCTATTTTACTTTCTTTCTTCTCTCCTCTTCCCCTAAACTCTGTCCCCACTGCCTCTCTTACCCTTTTCCCCACTACTCATTTCTGTTTGTCGCTGCATCTGGCTATCTTTTATTTACTCTCCTTTCTTTCTCTCCTTTTCTCCTTTTCTAGAACCTCTTCTCTCTATAGTCTCTGTACTTCTCAATATTGTGTATTCTCTGCTCAGCCCTCTTCTCCATAGACCATTTATGACAACTAAAGTTTTCTCTTGGCTGTGCCTGGCGATAAGCAGCAGCTGCCACTTTTCTTTGCCTGCTGTGCATTTCTCGGTTTTGCAATCCCTGAAGCCTACCATTCTGGGGCCTTCTGTAACTGGAGAAGTCCCCTATGACCATGAAACAAAGAAGTTAGTGCATGTGGCAATCATATCCCTGAAGCCTGTTGTCTATTTTATTTTTCTTGGACATTTTGCATGGATTTGCTGGGTTTTAACTGCCTAAGGGCAGAAGACAAATCGTTGTCATCCACTACACTACCTTCACAGTATGATGAAATTCAACGGGTCATCCATAGCACTGGAAAATGAATTGTTCTGCTAAAAAAACTAGGAGCATTTTCTTTTCCAAAGGAATTGCTTCCTTCGAATCCTGAGTTTGATTTTTTTAGGTTTTTCTCTATTGCTTAGCACAATGTATGTGCTGATGTCACAGCAAGACAAACGTGAAAGTAGACCACACTAATAGTATCTGCAGAGATCCACAATTGTCCTCCCACACACTGTTCCTACTCTTCTCCAATTAGCAGTAGTACCACACTTGTGTGGCTGGCCTATCACCACTGAAAGTAAAGACCCTAAACAATACAAGGAAACATCAAGATTTTGCAAACTGACCCATTCTAGCGATGTGGGTAGCTGCTGTATCTAGGCCTGGGCTCGGTCGGCAAAGAGGAAATCCAGCCAGGCCCCAACATTTCTGAAAACAAGGCATCGAGGGTACTCTGTGATGGTGTGACATGCATGGATTCCAATAACGTTTCCTACCCAGAATGCCCTGCAAACACCAAACTTTGGCTAATTCACAGATTTTCCTCATATTTCTGATACAGAAAATTCCAGAATCTACGAGGATCCATAAAATACCTACCATCTAGCATTCCCACTCTTCTCCCAATAAAAATGTTACCCCAAAAATCCTTTATTACATAGGACTTCACAACAGAAATTTATTTGCTAGGACCATCAATTAAATAAGGCTAAAGCACAATTTCAAAGCAGTCAATAGATTTCAAAAAGTAGATTCATACTACACCCATCTGAGTTTACAATAGACAGAAATCAAAAAAGTTAGTCATTGTTGTGCAGAGGTACATAGAGTGGTCAATTATAGTACAACTGCATTTAGCCTCAGATGCCTTGATTATGGTTTCCACAATGTTTCGTTAAATCATTAGCATGTTGACCCTGGTCGGGGTATCTAGATAGTAAACCATTTTTGAGAGATAGATAGTCCTTTAAAGTAGCCCTTTGTGAGATGACAGGATATATTGGGTCATTTCAGATTCACTCTACTATGAGATTCACTTTACTAAGGTATTTGCAGCCCGCTGCAGTAGGCACATTAACCTAACAAACTATCTGGCTCCTGCAAACAAAGATCTCTAGAGCAAATTCATTATTATATTATCTCACCAGGCTATATTCACAGCAGGACATTGCCCCTAGAAAGGCTGTAGGCTTGAACAATGTCAGTCAAATGTAAGTCGTACCTGACTTGGGATGACTCTGCCCCAGCCCAATATGCTAATCAAATCACTATGCCATGTTAGCATATGGAGATTTCCTGATTGGACATTGCTTTTGAATGGCTGGTAGGTTTAGGTAGTGACAAACGCTAATGTATCAGGAATAGGAAAGGTCATGAATGTTGCTGGCTTAAGAAAAACATGACTCAATGTCCTGCGCAGTTGTGCAATATTTCCACACATTAACTTCTTAATTGATATACCATATGTGAAAGGTGATAAGCAGGACCACTGGAATTATGCGATTGTGCAGCTGCAGCAATTTTTGCATAATTGATTTGTCGTATTTGCCATATAACAAAAATAAAACAAATTCTAGCTCAACGGTTGAATAGTTAGGAAAAACGCAGCAACACTTGTTGCCGTGCACTAGATGGCCCTGTGCAAAGGTTGACTGGTCACCTTTCTGTAGCTCATTGTTATATTTGGGTGCTAAACTGGTACTAATGAGGTACAACTAATGCCCAGACGGTGTTAACAAGCATTTGTAATGCAATAGGTCTCGCATTATTAAAGTTTGAGCTATTGGCATTGCTAAATAATGCAACACCAATAGCTCAAACTTTAATAATGCGAGACCTATTGCATTGCAAATGCTTGTTTACTTTATGGGATGGGTCTTGTACACATCTACTACTACGAGACCCACCCCATCACTACACAGTTGAACCCCAAAACTAGACAAATGACAGCAGGGAGAAATAAAATGGTTGATTTGCAACACGGTAAGAATAGCTAATTATAGGTAGAAAGGTTTCTTACATTAGGAAATGTTATTTCCTAATTATGACTCAGTAAGAATCACCATTAGGAAATTAAAGTTCCTCATTTTTGTATATCTGGCCCCTAATTCTACATGCTATGCCTACTTTCCTGGCCTCACCTCAGGTACATTTCGCCAGGTTTGACCTGCAGGAAATTATAAGGGAAAACCCGAGAGTGTATGATGCGTATCACAGAGCTCCTAATTCATACAGTGGAGCCAGTCTGGGGGTCCTGAGACAGTGGAGCCAGTCATGAGGCCGTGAGGCAGTGGTTACTGAAAGTGGAGCCAGTCTTGGGGCCGAGGAAGTGGTTACTGAAAGTGGAGCCAGTCTTGGGGACGTGAGGCAGGGGTTACTTTAAGTGGAGCCAGTCTTGGGGCCCAAAGAAGTGGTTACTGAAAGTGGAGCCAGTCTTGGGGCCATGAGGCAGTAGTTACTGAAAGTGGAGCCCGTCTTGAGGTCGTGAGGCAGTGGTTACTAAAAGTGGAGCCAGTCTTGGGGCCGAGGAAGTGGTTACTGAAAGTGGAGCCAGTCTTGGGGACGTGAGGCAGGGGTTACTGTAAGTGGAGCCAGTCTTGGGGCCCAAAGAAGTGGTTACTGAAAGTCTCGGGGTCCTGAGACAGTGATTATTGAAAGTAGAGCCAATTTTGGGGCCCTGAGGTAGTGTTTACTGAAAGTGGAGCCAGTCTTGAGGTTGTGAGTCAGTGGATACTAAAAATGGAGCCAGTCTTGCGGCCATGAGGCAGTGGTTACTGAAACTGGAGCCAGTCTTGAGGTTGTGAGGCAGTGGTCACTAAAAGTGGAACCAGTCTTGGGGCCATGACGCAGTGGTTACTGAAAGTGGAGCCAGTCTTGGGGCCATGAGGCAGTGGTTACTGAACGTGGAGCCAGTCTTGGGGCCATGAGGCAGTGGTTACTAAATGTGGAGCCAGTCTCGGGGCCCTGAGGCAGTATTTACTGAAACTGGAGACAGTCTCGGGGCCCTGAGGCAGTGTTTACTGAAAGTGGAGCCAGTATTGGGGTTATGAGGCAGTGGTAACTGAAAGTGGAGCGAGTCTTGAGGCTGCGAGGCAGTGGTTACTGAAACTCCTGTTTGCACAGGAATCGGAACTGAGCCTTTAACTTGCAGTGAGGACTTGAGTGTGGGTTACTTTGGGAGCATATACTAACATAAAAGTCGACAGCGTTATGGCGTGTTTTTTTTTTGTTTGTTGCCAACAACTGTCATTTTGATAAAGCCATGCGCTCCTTATGAAACATCATCTAGTATTGCAGCCCTGCAGAGCCCTGCTAAAACTGCCCAGTAATATTCTAGCACTGTGCCAAAAACGTGCTGGCAATGCATTATGTATTAATGGTGTAAAACCACTTGCTAAGTAACCATGTCAAATTCCCCACTTCAAAAGTTTTAATTGAAGAACATTGCACTCCTACAAGGAAAAGCAAAATGAAAGCACATTTCACATTCGTTTAACTTGCTGCAATAAATACATTAGCTGCACAGTAGATGCAATGCAGTAGTATGTTCAGTATATTTATAGGCGCTCTACGTCGAGGTCGCAGGGAGTAACAGTCTCTCCCTCCTGAAGCCTTGCAAGCAGGGTAGTATGCAAGCGTCTAGTATAGCTGCCACAGACTCCTTTCATTCTTATTCAAATAGTCTACCACCCAAACCCCGGACTCACATCTTATTGAATCGGAAGAGGTCGTCACAGGTGAAGGCACGTAGCGTAGTCATTTCACGGCAGATACCGCAGAGCCGCCCACCCGGAAGTACTTCTGCTAAGCGTGGAAAACGACTAGCACCGAGCCCCCGTTCCAGGAAATGACCTAGCAATGAAATCAGTGTCACGTGACAATCTCGTGTGAGGCGGGAGTACACATGGGCAGTAACATTGGCGTGCTGTAGCAGACCAGGGCGATATGTGGCATGCTATACAGCAGAGCAGGTAGGGCATGCTGCTGGACAATCCTCCGTTAAACAAGCACAGAGGTGCGGGGGGACGAGGGAGCCTGTCATCTGTGCCACGTGCTGATGCGCGTCCTAGACACGGACGGGAATTGGCGGAGCAAAGGTGGGACATGCGCCCGCCTTTGCCCAATTGCGTGCCGTTTAAAAAAAAAAAAAGCACGCTACAGCCAATGCCAGCCTGCGAAAGCAAAACCACACGCACGAGCGTGTGGTTTAGCTTTCTGAAGCCCATACAAGAGGTCTCGCACTGCGCGAGCATTGCTGCGCACTGCAACGCTAGGCGTGAGACCTAAAAATGACAAAAAAAATGAAGAAATACTATCACAAAATGTGGTGCATAATGCTGCATAGTTTGCCTTTTCTGGCTGAATAATTTTCTTAACACTGCCGCATAATTTGACCCTCACCTGGTGCATAATTCCAGAGGCCCTGGTGATAAGGAGTTTAGCTCATGCCCATTGAACTCTTGGCCTCTCAGCTGTGAATGTGAAGTAGTGCTGGTACCACCGTTCACATCAGCTCTTCACGCACAACAGTGTGGCATCCCTCAGGAGTCCATCCATCAACCTAACCCCCTTACCAAAACTGATTAAATCCTTCAACCTCTCCTGTTACAATTATGCAGAGGACACCCAATTTGTGTTTAAAAATGGATTCCCTGGAAGACTTCTACAATTAAAAACTTGATGACAGCCATCGGGCCATAAACATATGGATGATGAATAACCATCTAAAGCTCAATACCACAAAGACAGTGATTTTGACCTGGGGACAATGTCAAAAAGACCAGCGTACCACCATATGGCCTAAGGAACATGAGGCCCCTCCTACAATATCAAGAGTAGTCAGAAACCCTGGGTAACCATGGATTCTGACCTATACTTGAGACCAATTCTTAAAAACATTAGAGTACCTTCTTCTATACAGTGAAAACAATGCGTTGCATCTTCCAATAGCTTGGACACCAACAGAAACTGCAAGCCATTGTCACATTCATAATCTCCAAGCTCGACTATGTCCACAGCTTATACCTTGGTGCACCCGCATTCATCATACTCAAAACACAACTCATCCAAAATGCTACCTCAAGACCTCTTCTCCACTGTCCCCATTGAAACACATGACTCCAGTGTTGCAATCACTCCACTAGCTACATATAGGTAGAAAAGCAATGTTATGTTCAAGGAACTTTGCATTGTACACAGAGCGTACTAAGGAAAAGGACCGTTGTACCTACAAGTTAAATTCAAGCAATACAAACAAAACAGGACACTGCTCTCCAGGCTTGCACCACTTATCACCATACCACTTTACCATAAGAAATTTGTAGGAGCCACTGCTTTCTCAGTACAAGCCGCCAAGCTCTGGAACTCACCATCAGCCAGCTTTCGAAGCATCCAGGAACATGTACACAATGAAAGATAGTTGAAAACATGGCTATTTCCAAGACAAGTACACCACTCCACTCCACATCCCAAGACTAGACCCCAGAAAGACAGTCACACTCTCAAACTCAATCTTCAGCTTACTATCCAAAGATTGGAAACAACCCAAACAGCAACTACTTTTGATAGGCAGGTAAGTTAAGGAGGGCTGACCGATGAATCACTGGGGTATTATATAGTTATGTAATTTCATATATATCAATTCTGGCCCACACTAATACTAATGCCGTACCTCTCAGTGGTCGACAGCCAACTGTAACTTACACCTCTTGCTTTCACATGTTATGTATCTGCTACAAGGATTGGCCATCACCACTACTGTGCAGCAAATACACCAGTCTGCAACAAATGAACATGCATAGAATAACTGAAGAGATCTGTCACACACTGCTGGTCAATCAGAGGACTTTAATCTACTCCACCACTACAGGTCCCAAATATATATACACTATGGTCACTTCTTTACATCGCGCAATGAAGCTCAGATATGGGATGATATTAACAATGCCTACCCCATCAGATCTCTCCATTTCTCTCTCCCTCCAACCATGCAGTTCTGGCCCATAACTATACACAAATGTTCTCATTGGACAATGCAGTGCAGTAACCAGCTAGACAGACTACAATAATAAGAAATACCATAAAAGAACCATATTGTGCTCCTCTGTGTCTCTCACACCTAATCCACCATAATGCTAGCCGCTGAGTCCCATTACACAAAGACTGCACCTCAGTGGTCAGCACACACAATATGGAAACACTTCACACATTGGATGACAAAACAAAGACAACACCTTTCCAACCAAACACCCTTAATGGCGTAACTTGCTGCCTATGTAGGTAATTAGTTTAGTGTTCCACTTAGGGGTAGTAAGCACTATACAAATGTTGCAATACAATATTTATCATTTGTGCATCACCAAGATTTGTTTTAATCCAATTAAAATCTTTATTTCCATCTCTCTTCAGAATTACAATTCAAAATGTGCTAAATATGCGCTTTTTTAATGCTCATATATTTTGAAATATATGTACAGTTCATTTGCAGGTATTTACATTTTATTGTGTGTTAGAAAAAAATTGACCTCCTGCAGTCTTTATTTTTGCACTTCCTGTATTACAGCATGCTAGAAATTGGGTTTCTGTTTGGAAGCAATATGCACCCTGTCTAAGCAGGAACCATAATCCTAGTCAGGGTAAGTCAGTAGCACATTTTAAATTAACCTGTGCTCAACCACTGGTAGCTTGGCACAGAGCAGTCAGGCTTAACTTAAGATGCAATGTGTAAAGTATTTGTGACTGGCACACATAGTAATACAGTGAAACACCACAAAAGGACGCCACACCAGTTTAGAAAATTAGCCAATATTTTTAGAAGTAAAAGAAGACCAAAACAACAAATACCCAATAAGTAATGTCAAGTTTTGAATTTTTAAAGAATAAACTGTTTTATAGTGCTTAGAAGCAGATAGCGCCAACCGGGGCTATCTGGTTGCGCTTGACTGGGGAAAATCTAAATGTTCAGGCCGATGGTGATGGAGAATGGGCTGGTTGCAAGTTGCTGGGTGAAGCTTTGATATCACTGAGACTTTAGAAACAGGAGGCAAGCCAACAAGCCCTTAGAGATATTTAGGTTCTGGGATGTAGAAAGTCAGGTCCAGTCCTTCTCACTCCCAGGCAAGGAGCAGCAGGCCAACATAGCAAAAAAGTTCAGCAAAGTGGCAAGCCCTCCTGGCAGCGCAGCAGTCATTCTTCCTGGTTGAATTTTCTCAGCTCCTGAAGTGTTATGAGTTCATGATGTCAGAGGTCCAATACTTATACCCAGTTGGGCCTTTGAAGTAGGGAGACTTCAAAGAGATGCTTTGAAGTACACAAGACCCTGCCTTTCCTGCTCTGGCAACAGACTCACTACAGGGAGGTATGCAGCCCTTTATGTGGGGACAGGACACAGCCCTTTCAGGTGTAAAGTGTCAGCTCCTCCCACCCATCTTGCTCATAATGATCCATCAACATGCAGATGGCTACTCAGTCACACCTACTCTTCCTTTGTGTATGGTTGTCCAAATGGAATACTGTAAGCCACCTATCACCCACTCCAGACGTATATTCCAGAGACAGGCAGAAGGCACCAAATGGTTTAAGTAAGAAAATGCCAACTTCCTCAAAGTTCAATAACTAACAAGGGGTTGGGCCTGTTTAATGTCAGCAAGGCTAGGCCACTATCATATTTCCAAAGAACAAACAAGCGCCAGTACTGACTCTGTTTTCACAAAACCATGATTTCAATTTGTGATCACACAAATTAATTATTGTGATCACCCTTTAATTCTCTTCCTAACAGTGCCTTTTTCAGAACTCCAATTTAAAAACCAACTTCACTATAAGTTGTAATTTAAATTGTGAGTCAAAAGACATCAAATTTGGTCTTCCTATCTTTTCCCAATTGGAAACTACACTCATCAAAATGTACTAAGGCAGTCCCAATGTTATCCTATAGGAGAGATAGGCCTTGCCGTAGTGAAAAATGAATGATATAGCTGCACCCTGCCCGTGCGCTGTCCAGGGTCTCCCTTAGGATTGACCTATTTGTAATAAAAAGTAAGATTTGGGCCTGACAAGTAGGTTAACTTGCCAGGTAGAAATGGCAGTTTAAAACTGCACACACAGGCTTTGCAGTGGCAGGCCTGAAACATGTTTAAAGTGCTACTTAAGTGGGTGGAACAATCAGTGCTGCAGGCCCACTAGTAGCATTTAATTTACATGCCCTGGGCACATATAGTGCTCTTTACTAAGGACTTATGAGTAAATTAAATATGCCAATTATGGATTAGCCAATGTTAACACATTTTAGCGAAAGAGCACAAGCACTTTAGCACTGGTTAGCAGTGAAAAAGTGAACAGATTCCTAAAGCCAGCAAAAATGAATTCAGCAAAGCAGTCAAAAACAGGAGGTCAGAAGGCAAAAAGTCATGGGAAACCATGCCAAGGATGCCAGGTCCAACACAGCAAAATTATCACATAGGTCACTTTACAAAATTCTCTCACTTTGCAGTCAGAGAAAGAAAAGTAAACAGCCTCTCCATTTTAAAAGAATAAGTAGCAGTTTGTCAGAAGACATAGCCTAAAGTTTTACCTCTGTTTTTTGAATGTGCAGCAAAAATGACAACAAACAACAAAGTGTTAAGGTCATTTTATTGCTTATTCATCTTTTGAACGTCAGCATTCTGCTCCTTTACTTCCAGGCCTATGTTTTTTCCCAATTACATTGCATGCATTCAAATGAGAATGCAATCTGTTTTGATAAACCATTTTTTGGTAAATGCTGTGCCACCTGACTGGGTCATTTGGGGTGGAGGGCAAAGGTTAAGTATGTGTTGGTAAGCCTCAAATACCCTAGGGGTAGGGGACACACAGAGGGCCAGCAAGTGGGGTACAGTGGCATAGAAGACTCTTAGATAGTCAGAGGCACATAGGGAATGTAGATGGCTGTGACACAAAGAGTAAATCCAGGCGAGGCAAGGAACGCCCAGAAAGGCTGAAGAAGGTACAGGAAGACTGGCAGCGGGACTGCAGGGGCAGTGCAACAAAGAAGGCTTATGAAGGGGTGGAGGCTGACAGAGCTACTTAGATGGAAGGCAGGGTGTCAAAGAGAGGCTGCTGAGGTAGAGAAAGGATGCATAAAGAGCTGAAAGAGTGTGAGGTGAACAAAGATGTTGCAGGGGGCTGGGCATTTAGAGAGGAAGCAGGGGCCACAAGACTGGCTGAAAGGGTAGACATGTATAGATAGGCTGAAGGTAGAGCTGGGATACACAATGGGCCTGAGGGGATGGAGGAGCTGTAGAAAGTGAGCCAGAGCTGAATACAGAGAGGCTGGTGTGAGTGGGCGACACACAGAGGGATGGTAGAGTAGACAGGGACGCACAGGGTGGCTGTGGAGGGCAGCGTAAGCCACTCAGGTCTAGCAAGTGAGCCAAGGTGTCACACAAAAGAAGGGTGGGAAGACACAGAGGCTGCACTGGTTAGGGATAACCATCAGATGCAAGGGAGGCATGGTACATACAGAAGGGCTACATCCCAGGGAGTACGGAGCGAGACACAGAGTTGCTGTACAGGCAGGACAGTACACAGGACCTGAATTGGGTGGCAGAGATGAAAGCTGCAGGGGGCTATGCTCACATGTAGGGAAGACAGAGGGGGCAGAGAGCATGCAGGAGGGGCAGGTGTCACATACATGAGTGGAAGGGCCACACAAAAGGACTGCAAGGGGCAGTTGGGCAGAGAGGTATGCAACTTCAGAGGCAGGGCAGGGTGGCAACCAGGTTCGAATGGGGTTGGTTTTACACAAATGCCCTGCATATACAGTGGAAGTGAGGGGCACACAAAGGGGCTGCAGGGGTTGGGTACCTAGATAGGCTGCTGGTGGGGAGAAGTGCCTTAAAAAGGGACTGAGGGGGTGGGAGGCTGTTGAGGGTTTGGTGTGATGGCTCACAGAGAGGCGGGAGGGTTGAGGGTAACACAAAAAAGCTGTAGTGTAGATAGGGGCTTATAAATAGTTTTAGACCTGGGTTCCCTTGGCGTGGTTTTCCCTAACTTTTTGCCTTCAGACCTCCTGTTTTTGCTGACTTCGTTTTAGATGGCCTTAGGATTCTGCAAACCTTACCACTGCTATCCAGTGCTAAAATGCTTGTTCTCTTTTACTAACATGTAGTAACATTGGCTTATCCCCAATTGATATATTTTATGCACTTTTACGTCCCTAGTAAAGTGCACTGCAGGTGCCCAGGGGCTGCAAATTAAATACTGCTAGTGGAGAGGTGTGGTGCAGCGGCCAGGGCAGCTGACTTCGGAGCACAGGGCTCACGGTTCGATCCCCGGCGGCAGCTCAGCTCAGCACCATGTGACTCTGGGCAATAGCTCACTTAATTTCCACGACGGCCCCCAGCGCCATGAGACCCGTAAGGGTGAGTAGTTTGCGCTTTACAAATACGGATTTTACATTGTGCCTCCCACTTCAGTAGCCCTTGAGACATGTCTTGGGCCTGCAACAGCAGAGCCTGTGTGTGCAGTTAACCTGCCATCTCAACCTGGCAAGATAAACACCTTGCCAGGCCCAAACCTTTCTTTTTAATACATATAAGTCAACCCTAAGGTAGGCCCTGGACAGCCCAAGGACAGGGTGCAGTGTATTTAAAAAGCTGGGCATGTAATTCTAAGTTATACATGTCTTGGTAGTGAACTTTTCTCCAATTCATTTTTCACTACTACAAGGCCTATATCTCCCATAGGATAACATTGGGATTGTCTTATTACATTAATAAGTGTAATTCTCAAATGGGAAGATATAACTGAACCACGTTTGGTTATCTCGAATCATAATTTAAAATCCAAACTTATGGTAAAGTAGGATTTCAAATTGCAATTCTGAAAATAGCACTTTTAGAAAGTTGGCATTTTCTTACATTGACCATTTGGTGCCTGCAGCCTGTTTCTGATCATGTCTCGGTGTAGTTGGGAGTTGGGCTTTGCGTATTCCACCTAGATAGCCACACACAATGGAAGCTTAGGTGTGACTTGATGGGCCATGCTGACAGGATGGGAGGGATGAGCTAGGCACAGCCTCACTTACACCTAAATAGACTGTGTCCTGCCTACACACAAAAGTCTGTATACCCCATTGTAGTGAGTCTGGAGCCAGGACAAGAAGGGAGGACATCTATACCCTTCAAAGGCATCTCTTTGAAGTCACCCCCACTTAAAAGTCACCACTGAGTAGAAGTAATGGGCCTCAGACACTACCACTTCAGTACACTTCTGGACCTGCGGTTACTCTATCAGGAAGAAGGACTGCTGCTGTGCTGCTGAAAAAACTGACAATCTGCTGGACTGCTACTCTGCTGGACTCCAGCTGACATTCTGCCTGCTGCCCTCTTGTCTGGGTGAGAAGGACTGGACCTGAATCTCTTGAACCCAGAAACCAGAGTGTCTCCAGGGGCTAGTTGGCTAGCCTTCTGATCGGAAGCCTCAGGGACATAACAGGCTTCTAACAACCTTGCTTCTGAACCTGGACTCTACCATCTGTGAGTCTATCCCTCCTAGTGTTGCCACCCCAGTCCTG
Organism: Calotriton arnoldi; assembly: GCA_963921515.1. NCBI lineage: Eukaryota > Metazoa > Chordata > Amphibia > Caudata > Salamandridae > Calotriton > Calotriton arnoldi. Next base: position 213,632 of record CAWUFW010001843.1, on the reverse strand, counting down.
GACCCTCAGAAGTGGGACTAGGGTGCTTACCAGGAGAACCGACACATCCTCTCTGTTGGCGGCACATCCTTGAGCCGAACTGATGCATCTCCTCGGCTGAGCGGCACATCCTAGAGCAGCACCAACACATCGCCGCTGCAGAGAGGATTGGATCCAGTGTGCAAGGTCTGCATCGCCTTCGCAGTCCTCGGAACTGATGCATCACCAAGACGCAGCACATCTCCGAACCAGGTCCTCGCATCCCTTGTTGATGTCAGCTCGACGACGACAATGGCCTCCACATCGCAGCCCTTCAGAACCGACGCATCACCAGCTAAGCACTGCATCCTCAACCCCCGAACTTTGCGTTGCAAGCCCCGTCGATGGGATCCTCGACAACAATGAATCAAGACCTTGCACCACAGCCTCACTCCATCTCGAAACCAACGCATCGCTTCGGCTTAGCAACACTTCATCGCCTCGGATCCACGCAATGCTCCGCAACCAGGATTTAAGGTACTTTGTTCAGTGGGCCTAACCTGGTCCCTGTAGCCAGCCTGTGCTCCATTGTGGTTGACCTGAACTTGTGACTTTGTCCCGGTCTGGCGTGATTAGGTATCCCTTGTTGGCGATTGGTGCTTTTGGTGGTATTTTACCCTAAAACTTTGAAATTCAATATCTCTGGTTTCCCAGATTGGATTTTTGCCATTTTGGTTTTAAATTATTCACGAAAAATTACACTATTTATCTAAACCTGATATGGAATCTTTTTGTGTGGTGTTTTTACAGTTTTACTGTTTGAAGTGTTGCACAAATACTTTATACATTGCCTTCAAGTTAAGCCTGACTGATCTGTGCCAAGTTACCAGAGGGTGCACGCAGGCTAATTTGGGGTTTTCTTGTGCCTTACCCTGACTATGATTGTGGTTGCTGTTTGACCAGGGCACACACCCCGTCAACCATTAACCCAATTTCTAACAGAGTGGCTACAAGGATCAGAGGAGCATACAGATGGCCAGCAAGGGGTACAGAAACATTTATAGGGACTGTTGGGGGACCATGCAAATAATTTCAAGTAGGGCAGGCTGAGAACATCTCAGACATACTACTGGGGAGCAGGACATAGATAGGACCAGCATGGATGGGGCTCAGGTGACATGTGGCAAGGGGGGGCAGTAGAGGGTGAAGAGGTGCTAAAAAGGGTCAGCATGGGGTTCAGAGCAACACACAGGGGTGGCAAGAGGTACGGGGCACTAATAGGAGATGCAGGAACTGGAGCAAAAAAGTGCATGCAGGAAGGGCAGGAAAGTAATAGGAGGGCTGCAGGGATAGCTGCATAAACAAAGGGCTAGAATGGGCAGGGTTATTGGGCACAGATAGGACCTGCAGGGGGTGAGGGCACACAAAAGGGATACATGGGACCCAGTGGACAGACAAAAGCAGTGTAGAATTCATGGCCGCACATAGAGGGCCATCGAAGCTTGGACAGGCTGCACACAGGGGTTTCTGTGGATAAAATCACACAGGGAGACAGACTACAGAGAGATAGGTTCCACAAATTACACATATAGATGGGGCACATAGAGGTGCTGTAGGAGATGTGGGAGGCTGGGTAGCACACACAGAGACATCATATGCCAACACACCCACCATCCCACCATCATACCTGTACACAACCACCATACAACAACACGCCCACCACCATCATATGGCATTATATTCACCTCCTATTTCCACACATCCATATCATACTCCAACATATGCACTGTCATACACCAGCACACCCATTCTCATAAACCAATTGTCATGTCAACACACATACCTACTAAGATGTGTCCACACAACCAACATCATATATCGACTCACCCACCTCGTACACACAAACAACCAACCTCATAAGTTAGTCACCATACATGCAACAACTAGCATAATACACAAGCAGAACAACAATTGTTTGCACAAATATGCAAGCAATCACCATCATAAGCTAATTTACCCATCTTTGTATGGCCACATACAAGATCATATGCCAACAAAACAACATCTATACATACACTCGACCTGTAAAATGTGTCAACTCATCCATCATCATTAGTCATCACACCCAACCTCATATTCTAACCATTCCATTGCCATACATCAGCACACATACTGTTTTGTGTAGCACACCAGCCATCAAAGTTCCACACAGGCAACATCATACACCAGTGCATTTGCCATCAAACGTGGACACAAGCAACATTAAAGGTCTTCACATCCACCATCATACCTCCATAGAATGACAACCACTCGCCAACACCGTCATTGTACATCCACACAACCAACATCAAAAGCCAAAACCCTAACAATCAAGCTTTATATCTTTGGACCATGCAATATATTGACATGATAACCACTGTCCTATGCCAACAGACCATCATACCCCAGCACAATCGACATTGTACTTACAAACAATCAATATCATAGGCCAACATTTCCAACATCATACACCAACACACCCACCGTCATACAGCAACATAAGCATCATCATATGCATTGAAAATATACACCATCAAATGCCAAAAAAACTAACATCACAAGACAACAGAGCACATTATAAATAAACACACATGAAAACACATGCATCATCATATGCAACACACCAAATATCATACATCCACTTCAACAACATCTTAAATCCACACACCCACCATCATCCTCCTACACACCCACAATCATATATATTTACACAACCAACATCACATAACAACCTCCTACAATCATATGGTAAAATACCTACCATCATACGTATGTCAACCTGCTATCATTTGGAAACACACCCACCCTCATACAACAACCCAACCATTATTTTATATGACCACACACTCATCATTACATGTTCCAGCAACCACCAGTATTCACACACATACATGCATCAGACAGTCATGCAGTCACGTTCCCATGACAACGATCTTCATACATACATACACCTAATATCAAATGTCCCTTCAACCACCTCATGCACTCGCACACCACCCAAGAATTACATCCACCCAACCACCATCTTCAGGTTTATAACACAAGTTTTTATGTTGTGCAGATTTGTAGAGCACACTATCACCAGAAGGGTATCCTGGCATAGAGCAGGTGTGAGTCTAGCCACACATAAGGCCTAGTGTGGCTACTTGAAAAGCAAGTTCTTCAGCTTTTTACATAATTAAGGAAGTGAGGAGGAGGCTTTTATATGTAGCAGGAGTTCATTCCATGCTTTAGGAGTGATGTAGGAGATGGACCGACTGCCAAATTTGGTTTTCCGTATGCGTGAGAATTGTGCAAGTACGAGTCCAGACAAGAAGCGGTGTCTGGAAGGTTTGTGAAAGCAGATGCAATTGTTGAGGCATACTGTGAATTGTGCTAATTTTTGAATGGAGAGCCAGTGCAGCTTATTCATGTGGGGTGTGATGTGAGTGCATCATGGGAGGTTGAGAATGATTCTGGCAGCTAATTTCTAAATGGACTGCAGCCTTCTGGTGAGTTTCTGTTGATCCCGGCATAGAGGGTGTTGCCGTAGTCCAGTTTGCTTGTGACTGGTGTATGTATGATGATTTTCCAGGTCCTGATTAGGAGCCATTTGAAAATGTTCTTCAGCATCTTCAGGGTCTGGAAGCATGTGGTGGTGACAGCATCAAATTGGGCGGTCATGTTGAGTTCGCTGTTGATGATAATCCGGAGGTTTTTGGTGTGATTGGTAGGGGTGGGTGTTGGCCACCAGGTGGAGTCCCACGGTATTGCGCTCTCATCAATGGTCATAAATTCAGTCTTGTCAATATTCAGCTTTAGACGATTGGCCTTCAACCAGTTTGCAGCATGTGGAGCAGCAGCCAAGGATGAGGGCCTGGAAGGTTGTAGTGTGGTAGCGGCAGGAGGGGGAGGACCAGGGCACAGTCTGGGCACTGGCAGACTTACCTTTGGCATGCCGACGGCACATCGGCTGCACACGTCCACTTAGCGTTCACGCTCTGGCAGCCATTAAGTAGGTCCTGGGACTGGAGGATAGTGATGTCACTTCCTGTGCAGATGGATGATGAGAAATCCAGTGATGTCACATCCTGTACTGATGGATGCTAGGAAATTCAGTGATGTCACTTCCTGTGCTGATGGATGATGGGAATAAATCCTTCTGCTTGGCTTCTTCTTTTAAAGACAGTTTTGGAGGAATCCAGTGATGTCCCTTCCTGTGCAAATGGACAATGGGAAATTTAGTGATGTCACTTCCTATAGATGGATGAGGGGAAATCAAGTGAGGTCACTTCCTGTGCAGATCAATGATGAGAATGAGTCCTCTTGCTTGCTTTCTTCTTTTAATGATAGTTTTGGCTGAAAACCAGAACCCCTTGTTGTCCCTTAGTGTGAGGTTGGATAATGGTAAATCCAGTATTATCACTTCCTGTGCAGATGGTTGATGAGACATCCAGTGATGTCACTTCCTGTGAAGATGGATAATGGGAATGAGTCCTCTTGTCTGGCTTCTTCTAAAGACAGCTTTGATAGGAACTAGTGATATCACTTTCTGGGCAAATGGATGAGGAGAAATCCAGTGATGTCACTTCCTGGGAAGATGGATGATGGGGAAATTCAGTAAATGTCTAATGGATGAATTTATTTGTTATAAAATCTAATTTGATAGCGAATAAGAAATGAAAGTTGAACGGGAGTAAAGGTTGACATATATGTTTATAGTGCTTTTACCATTAAGAAGTTAAGAAATTATCAAGTTAAGGTGCTAACTCCATCTCATCTCCCAAATCAAAGAACATCCTTATCTTCCACCCCCAGCACACAGTGTTCGGTACATCACACACCTGTTAAAGCAATAAAATAGCACACTACTTAATATAAAACACAATAATGTACAATATACTCTAGCACTTCCCCGTCAAATAATCGTTCGAATAAATAACCAACCTCTCTACATACCTATATCGTCACAATATCATTGGATAACATAACCACAATCATATGTCATCAACACAGTATAATATATCATCACAGAAGCATCATTAGCTGTGAACACAAGCCCCATTGTATGACCACACACCTACATCACATAACCAACCAGCTACTATCATATGCCCACACCCGGCAAAAAACATGTATAAAACAAGCATCAAATAGCCACACAGCTACCAGCCTAGATCCACACACACAGACTCTACTATACAAAAACACAATAATGGGCATCTGAATACACACAATAGTACAGACTGACAAAAACCATAATACAGCAATACACAAATTATCATGCACCAATACAACATCCATCATACAGCCATCAAACCACCATTTACCAATGCTGTACAATATGACTACAGTAACTAAGGGCCCCCTATATGAAGAATGAATTTGGTAAAAGTGGTCACAATTTGTCCATTGACTTTTACTGAATGCATTGGCATTTTGCAAGCCGACCTATGAACTATTAGGTTAGTTCACAAAATACTGAATCGTAGTGTGTAGCTACCTCATAAATATTAATGATGTAGGTTGCAAAATTCTTACCCACTTGGATTCGCTGCATCACAGGGATAGTGGCCTACTGGAGTTAGCAGATCACCATGTCTGTGATTGCTTTTAAATAGAGCAATCTTTTAAAAAAAATGCTGCCCGCTTTCCTTAAATAAAAACAGTATGCATTTTTTAAAAAGTGAAGTTTTGCAATCTTTTTTTAGACTAGGAAGTGGTCAGTTGGACCACTGCATACTCTTAAAAATGTTTCTGTCAACATCCACAAAGGTGAAGGGATACCTTGGGGACTCCTTCCCATTTGTGAATGGGTTACCACCTCCTTTGAGGTAGAAGTGAAATAATAATGTTGTGCGACCAGATTCAGTCACCAAACATTACTACAAACCATACATATTCGGTATTTAGAAGAAACACCCCCATTCCAAATACTGAATTGGTATGGTTTTTTGAATGCATGTAATAATTGGGAAAACCTTTTCTAAATCGTTAAATGGGCTTACTAAAGTTGGAAAAGGATTCTAGCATTCGCAAACCCTCTGGTTTAGTGAATCAGAGGGTTTGCAAATGCTAAAACTCTTTGTAATACCTACCCCTAATTTGGATAGATAGATAGATAGATAGATAGATAGATAGATAACAGACAGACAGAGAGACAGGCTCTTTTGTTGCTTTCTAGACAATTGGCATACCTTACGCCATGTAAAATGGCTAAGTCTTAGGTAACCTTACTGGTCAATGTGCTGGGCATTGTTTTATTTGATGAATCATATATCTTTTCTTGTTAGCGTTTAGTCTCTTCTGTTGGTATGTTATTTAGCCAGCTCAGACAAGTAAATTGGTTAGAGACATCTATGAGGTGTGAAATAATTAATGTATCTAGGGAATTAAATGGTTAATGAGACACGCAATTAGTTAGTTAGTGAGATAGATCTAGCAATGAAGCAGTTAATGAGTCACCTGTGCCCGATGAAATGACTGATGAGACATAGCCAAAGATCGGTAAGTTAATAAGAAGTCCTGAGCAGGAAAATGTGTCGATTGAGTGCTTTTCCCACTAATGAAGTACATGCGAAATTGACAAAAGTCACGTTTTATTCTATTTGTACTGAGGTGATGAAGCGCTGAGGTGTTAGTCTTCATAGTGCATGCTTACGTGGTAAGTGGATGCTCTGGTGGCGTCTTTGAGGAGCTGTTGTGGGTGAGGTTGGGGTAGCTTTAAAGTGGCCTGCCAGGGTACTAAACCACATTCGCTACAGGTTTTCATGACAAAGCTACACGACAGTCACAGGCTCCACCGAGGCCAAGCATGTGCATTTATGTGTTCAAGATACATGGATTTTTTGGGGCTAAATTTATCAACACTTTGTTCCAGTGAAAAGGCACCAAAAGTGTTGTAAATCAGTGCGTGGGATTTCCAACGCAAAACTTGCTTTGATCTAAAACATAGACAAAAAGTAACGTAAAGTAGTATATGCTCTACTTTGCTCTACTTTACGTAAAGGGGGCATCCTACGGGTGGTACATGGACCCAGGCGCGCAACACCCATTGGGCTCAAAGGGCTTCAGCCCCCCCCCCCTTTGTGTGTGTCAGCCCCGGCTGAGACAGCTTCCCGGGCACACACACAGACAGTTTTTGAGCTTATCGCAGCCGCACCCGAGTACTTCACAGGTCTTTAAAAGACCATTTACGTGTTAACGAAGCTTTGTTGTTTTTTCACCCCGTCATCTCCACTCTGCCTATTGCTGGAAGAATTAGACCCACCCCTCGAAATTTTTAGTAGCCCCTCCCCCCTAAATTTGGCTCTAGTTGCACCTCTGTATGGACCCATGGGACCAATGGTTTTTGATGCAAAACGCTATGTACTAACAGTTGTAGAGAGAGCTTTGCTGCAAAAAAAATACACTTCCATGAGTCAGGCGTAAAGTAGAACAAAAGGTTTTCCCCTCAAAAGTTTCTCAATTTACAAATGTGTTTAACTGTGTCGCACACATACAAAGTGGGAAAAGCGTAGTGTTTTGTACTTAAAGACTACTCTTTCATGATAAAACCTATGATAGACTCATGCACACACTTTTTCACTATGGTGGCAAGATGTGTGCATGGCGCAAGACAGCCAAATTGAGTACCAATCCTTTGGAAGACAGCAGCTTAGTAGATATGACACTGTCCTGGTCTCTCCCTTTCACACAATTCTAGTCAGTAACTTTGGTTTCTGCGCTGCATTGCATGAAATAACAGTAAATTTGCCCTGAGGCTTGGTTACAATCAGAGGATCTGTTTGTTCCCTAATTATTAGAAGGGGAGAACAAAGTTGTAAAAGCCAATGAAGAGAAGGTTGAACAGGCAGAGCTGTTGTGAAACTCTGGAGGTAGCACCAGAAGCTCCCAGCTGTGGGAAATCCCACGGGTGGGCATTGAGCCCCGTGAATGTGTTTGCCCACATTTGTTCCTGGTTTGGGTATAACTTTAGTGCACTTATCTTTCCATAAGTATGTATTTGTGGGTATGAAACTTAGGAAATCCATAGAGGAAGCCTATGTTTGTGCTTTCTTTTCCAACCAAGTTCGGGAGTTTGTCACGTTGGTGTCCTTTCCCCTAATTTCCCTCAAGTCTGCATCTTTGTAATTTATTCAAGTGGCTTGCAGAATGCCCTGGACAATTTATTGCAGAATAAGAGGGGCCCCTGACTCTGCCATATCTCGCAAATATTCGATGGTCTTGGGCTGAAAATGGCCCCTGTGATGTGTTAAGGGCCCACTGCAGGATTGGGGGGGTCCCCCTGCATTGCAAGGCATGCAAAGGCCTGAGTTACTCCCCTATGCTACATTTCAGGAAACATGCATTGTGTTGCCTTTACACACATCATTATTTCAGGCTAGATGACCTATTATGTTCTATTCTGAAAGTCGCATCAACATAAGCTTAAAGATATATCTGAGATAGTGATTAGAGTAAATATTGAATGCTACAGGTGTTAAAGCCCTCTTTACATAACGGGTTGTGAATGGCATTTTGCATTAAATTGCAACACGGAAGAATGGCTGAACATGACCTAATCATTCAGTATTCCTTTATTACTTTTAACAGATTTAATGAACAAATAAAATACAACCTATCATCAAAAGAAAGTATGCTCATACACCAATTAAAAATGTACTAATAGTTGACGATTTGTCAGTTAAGCATTGCCCTGAACAAAAGTAACATCATCCATAAATAAAACTTTTCATTCGGCTACTGAGGAAGCAGCACTGAAATGTTGCCGCGTATGTAATACTTGTCAACAATCCGCCTATAATACAGCTCCCGGTAAGTGTAGAATGCTCTAAATTAAAAAGAGAGAAACAGAAGGACAAAAATTAGAATGTTGGAGCAGAAGACTTATACCAGCCACTATAAGACCGGAACCACTCCATTATCTTCAATGGAGCTCTCAACATTCCAATATTCTAATAGTTAACAATTTTGCCAGGAAATACATTAAAGAGCAAAGGACCTTATGTACAAAGTAATTTTTCTGGTCGTCGAGCCTGTAATTGGCAAACAACATGATTTCGAACTGGAAAACACATTTATGCCAAGTACAAAAGTTTGTTTGTGAACTATTCCAAATTGTAAATTGGATTGGTTATGAAAGGGACACCTCCCACCTAACTGAGAGCCATGATGATTTTATTATAGCCTTCGAGCCCAACCTAGCGGGCTCTAGGAGCCATTAAAAGCGTGCTCCACCATTCAGCGAGAGCCTTGACCAAGGGAGCAGTCCTTTAATGGCCAATAGAGCCCGCTAGAGGGCGGAATGTTCTAATTACTAAAAACAAAGGCCTCTCGGAGTCCGAGGGGGTTTAAATCCCCTCGGGCTTTGAGAGGCCTTTTTTCACAGCAGTAGCTGTGAACAAAAACAACATTGGTATGTTGCTCTGTGAGCTTCTACCGGCCCGAAGAAACCCGTAGCACTCCATTGTCAACAAAGGAGCGCTCAACATTCCAATGTTCTAATAATGGTTTGTGACCCCCAATTGCTGTCACAAATCATTAACTGGTTATCAGTACCCAACTTGGGTTGGTAACTGATTTTCAAAGGGGAGGCTGTTTCTAAGAGACAGCTTCCCCTTTGAGACTTATGGTGTGCACTCTTGACTCGAGCAGACAGTTGGACCAGAGGACCACTGCAGACTCTCATCAATGGCTTCTCTGAATGTAAATATTTTTGTTTTAAATTTTATAATACAGCACCAGTCTGTTTAGTAGACATGGAATGCTTTTAAAAAAGCACATTCACAACCATGGAAGCTGAATGAAGGCATTAAGGTGTGCCATTTCTTACAGGCATCTATCCTTGAATTCACAGCCACTCAAAGGTCGCAAAATGTGTCCTGCTTCATTGCGACTCATGTGAGTATACATTTTATGATAAGTTAATTAGTACATCAGTTGCATCCCATAATGCAGGCATGTTGCAAAACATCGGTGTGCAATTTAGCACTCACCCTTTGTGGCTTGCACAGAACAGTACTTGAGGTTCAAGGTTCCTCCAAATGGTAGGTATACCAGGATAGGAAAATGCATGGTTGAACATGAGCTAGAATGAGAATGAGTGAAATACAGAGTGGGAGGCAAGAGGTCACTGACCATTCGTTATGAACCAGTAAAATTGGCTGCCTGAATGAAAAAAGTCATAGTAGGGTTACATCACCAACCAAAAACATAAATTGAACTGATGAATACTGGTCAGAATTCCTCAACCATTTTTTTTATAATTGTCGCGTTTTGGCACAGTCAGCTGAACTGACTGTGCCCATGCTTAAAAAGTGACTTGGGAACTCACTTTGTCAACACAGCCAAGATGCATCAAGGCTATAAGAATTGAGTTACTCAGATAAGGACTGTCAGATCTACTGAAATCTTATGCTTTTTGGGTGCCTGCTTGTCCTTGCTTTGTCTCAGTGAATTGACACCTTCTGTTCCACTATTTTCAATACACCCTCTCAATGCTATTTTATTAGCAAGACGAATAACCCCAATGACTATAGATGTAGTTAACAGCTGTTTTACAAGATCTGAGGAGGACATCTGAGAAACTGCCTCATGAGCAAAAGTATCTAGCACCCAGGATAATGATGCAACTAGTCAGAGGTGAAGTAAGCAAGAGAATAGGTTGCAGGGATTGAAAATATAGAAGTGCACAAATGTGCTGTCAAAAAGGATGTGCCTGAAGAAGTACACCAGAGATCCACAGACAAAGACTTGCAAAAGCATAACGTTGTGGGGATAGGTTGCATAAAACCCCATGAAGAAAGAAAAAGGAATTGATTGAAATATACATGATGACTTAAAAAGGCTACTGCTGGTAGCATTTACTCTGAACACATCCTTCCACTTTATCTTGACAGAGAGTAAGGTGTGCATTATTAAAAGATCTTTCAAAGAGCTACTGGTTGTGAAACTGCCGTTTCAACATGTTTTTTTATCATGACTGGCTATAATGGTTTCATCTTAGTGTGTTTGACAATCATTGAGTCCACTTAGAGCCTCCTATGCTTCCTGACACTATTCCAGAGGAGTACAAAGCCATGGTTACAAAAGGTCATTCTCACATAACTGTGGTCCTTCACTCTCATGACCCCCAGCATCTACACCAGTTTATGGTGTAGAATACCTGTTGTATGCGTGGTACATGGCTAGAAAATTCATGTCCTATAGGTATTGTGAACAAATTAGAAGTTCTCCAAGTTGTCTTCAACCTGCTGGAAATGACATCCCTCGGGTAGCTTCTTCTTGCAGCCCTGATGATCACCTGGAAAGGGGTAGAAAATGAACCTATTTTAATTTAAATACAATTCTATTCTTAACATTTGGTTCACCTTCTTCCTATTGTGTTCTTATCACATCCAAACCTTCCTAAGATGCGTTTCAGGTTGTGTTTTAACTTTACATTCCAACATCTTCTAAAACAAATTTCCCTCTCAATTTTGCTCTTTGTTAAGAACTTTCTTCATTTTTTCAATCTAAGATCAGTAGTTTCTTTTAAATTCATCCTTGTATCTTTTGGCTCTGTGTTCCACAACCCATGTCCCTTTCTCATAACCTTTGAAATCATTAACCCACTCTCAGGAAAAAAATGTCTTTCAAAGTTTCTTTACCTTACTCCTCATTCCCCTCTGGATTCCTGTCCAGTAACGTTCTGGAAAGCCATTAAAAAGCTGTTGTAATCACTAGAATTGCTATCTGCAACCTTTCCCTGCCTACCACAACTGTTCCACATTCTTGGAAAAAAGCAGGTGTATCCACTTAAAACACATCCACTGTTCTATGCCAATTACAAACCTAGATTAACTACTTGAATCCGCAGTCAGCTCTCTACTTTCATGAAATATAGCATGCTACTCAATCAATCAGGATCAGGGTTCCTTCCACGACATGGGACTAAAGTAGTAGTGATTACTGTGCTAGAAGATCTTCATCTCAATCTTGATGATCTGGGCCTCTTGGATCTTTCGGCAGCCTTCAGCATTGTCTCTCACTTCATCTTGCTATTTAAGTTAGGTGGTTCTCCTTTTTTGGAAAAGAGTGAACAGACTTTAGCTCTTGGTTCTTTTCACTCTTATCATTTATTGAGTTCCATAAGGACCCTCCATTAGCCCCACGTGCTCAGTGCATGTTTAATTATTCACTCGCATCATCAGATGTCATGATGTTCAATGTTGCTGCTTTTCTGATGACACTCACTTTGTTCTACATGTTTTTCGTGCCACAGGTATTGTACTGAAACAGTGTTACTATAGAATTTCAAAACTGCCTGAAATATATAGATTGTTGGATGCACACTAGCCATTTAAAATTAAACATAGACAAGGCAGTGGTTGTTATTGTGGTGGGCTCTAGTTCAGTCTGGTCATGGACCTAGTGTCCAAACTCTAGCTTTTTTCTCCTGTTTCTCATAGTCAGAATTTAGGCATTGTATTTTGCCTCCTCTTTACCATTTAAACCCAAATCGCCAAACTCACATCCTCATGCTTCACACAATCAAGCATTATTCTCATATAGATTAGCGTATGGCGAAGCAATATATATCATGACATCCCTCAATATCTGTGGTCAATGCATTTGCCACAAGGTTTTGGGTACTAGTACTCCAAAATTTCTCTTTTGTTGTTGTTGGGTAGAAACCTTCTCAGTCTCTCAGATCTTGCTCAGCTAAGTTTGCTACTTGTGCCTCACGTTCAGAGAGCTTGGCAGGGTGTCTCTTTTCCTTCATTACTCTGAAAAGCTATCTGCTTGCACACCTTATTTTATAATTATCTTAAGAGTCACCTCTTTAAGACTACTTAAATGGATCCATTCTGACTGCCTTCATTTTGGCTATCCCAATTTCACACAATTGAAATATTTACATTTAATTATTTAATGCATCAATGCATTTCCTGCCTAGCTCTGCTCTTCTGCTGAAACAACAATAACCATAACTGATTATGTAGTTTGGGTGGCTCTACCTCCAGATCTGAGAGGAGATAGATTACCCCTGCTCTGGTTGTCTTGAAATCTTTAGTACTCCTACTGAACACTGATTGTGTGATCACAGACAATCTGCACTCCAGTGGCCCATTAAGATGGATACTGGAACTTTTACTGTGCACCATTTTATTGCCAAATGATAAGCACCTTTATCTGCAGATTGAGGTTCCTAGTCAACTTTTGGTTAGTAGAATTTTGAGTGCTTGAAGCTTTCTTTGGCTTAGGAGACCACTTGCAATTGCTCAGCCTTTGTCTGAAGCCCACTGACGTGTCCTTCTTAGACCTAGTGCCACTGATAAATCCATACAAAAGTGAGACATATTAGGGAATACTTGATTTATTTGTAACATTGTGTCAGCCTCTTTGTCCAATGATAAATACTGAAATAGTAAAAGAACTGAGACCTTCCCACCTCCACAGATTGCTAAAATTGACCCTCGGCCTGTATGTTATCACTGAAAATGTGCCTTAAAGAGGAGGCATTTTAAAATCATTGGGGTCATATCTCGGATCCCAAAGGTGCAACGGACAAGTTTCTGGAATTATTTGCAAAACACGACCTGAAAATGGGGTTTCTAGACTCTCTGGCAGTAAGGACTTGGTTGATATGCCAATGTGAGCCATAAAAACCCGTGGACTGCAACCAAAACAAAATCCACTGAGCATTACTTGAATGAGATGAATTCTAGGTAACAATTAGTCCTGTGAGATTTGTCAGGGATAGTTAGTGGAACCCAACCCCTCTTTCACCATGATTAGGCACACTCTCAAACAGTAGGAAACCAGGAACATATTGTCAATATTTATTAAAATCCGTATCCTAATGCACAAAATATGAATAGTAACTATAATCTTTTTTTTACATGATAGTGGGAATTATACTTGCCAGGAGGCAGAATAATAAAAAATAATGTAACAGTATGATGGTATCATAAAGCTTCTTTACATCAATATCCTCAAACCTCCTTTCTTTTGGATGGTTAAGTTTAATCTTAGCATCAAACGAGGCCTACTTCGAGTTTCATAGATGGTTCACACAGGCAGACCTTTTCTGAACAACAGAACCAATGTTCAGCAAAGAAACAGCAGCTGCCATACCCGTCTGCAAGTCAGCAGATAAGCCGAGTGAAGGCTGGATGTGCCTTCCTTGTAGCCTTCAACAAGGTAAGGTGATTAGAGCTTCTGTATGACCTTTACTCTCCAAAACCTGGAACAAAGTCACTCTATATCTAATAATGCTCTGTTCTAGTTTATATATTCTGTATGAACATGGTTAAAAATTTTCAAAATAAACAATTAGCTGTAAAGCCCATTTTACATTTTACCTATTAAAATGTTATGAAATCTTGCTTATTGTTTGAAAGCAATAAGTGAGAAGTCAAGATCTCAATTTCTATGAAGGGTTGGTATTTTAATTTAAAACATTCACTGCAAAGACAATTCAAACCATAAACAAAAAACATGAATATTTTCAAGCAGGCTGAATTATCACGTTTTAAAGAGTGCCTGCAATAAATGTACATTTATATTATTTAGACATACACCTAAATAAATCAACATATAGAATTCAAAATGGAGCATATCTAGAAAAGAAAATATATATGACGATCATAATATCCCCATAATGATAATGAATTCTATTTTATGCTATGTGTTTATATGTATGCATTTATGCACAATGATAGATGAAAAAAACTAGGCTGGTATATCTTATTTCTTTATCAATAAGTTCAGCTGGATACAAAGAGAGTCCAAAAGACTAATCCTTCAATGGATTATTAAAGCACAAAAAATATTAAATATGCTTTATAATCTAAACATAGCAGCTTCTAATTGGCTTGTTTAGGTTTGCGTAGTAATCACAATCATGATGATTTCTCTGTAATAAAATGAAAGAGATCAAACATTTTCAGAATTCAGTGCAAATTCATGAATTTCCTTGATGTGTAGATGATAGTGACTTTGTCATTAGCTTCTCAAAAATGAAGATGGTGAGACTACAGATGAAAAAAGTGTCATTTGCAGTGTCAAAGACGAAGGTGAACCATTCTGCAAAATGACACCAACTGAATCATAAAATTCAGTCACTGTTGACAGCCCATGGTTGGCATCAATTGGCGATGGTCCAGTTAACAGCAATGGTGGATTGCCATGTATGGCTTCTTCAATAATCGGCAACTGCATTGCAGTGCAATATGCTTAATGCACTCCCTTTGGTCAAATTGTTTCCCAATATCATTGTAAGAAATTGGGTTATGGTTGACTGAGGTGTGAGCCCTGGTCAAGTAGCAACCACAATCCTTGTCAGGGTGAGGCACAATCCAACCCTAAATTAACTTGTGCTCAACCATCTGGCAGCTTGGCATAGATCAGTCAGGCTTAACTTAGAGGCAATGTATAAAGAATTTGTGCAACACTTCAAACAGCAATAAAGTAATAACACCACAGAAAAAGGATCCCCCACCAAGCTAGAAAAATATAGGGTTCTTTAATAAAGAACAATACCAAAATGACAAAAATCCTATCAGTGGAACCGGAGATATTCAAATGTAAAGATTTCAGTGAAAATAGTGCCAAAAGCACAAAGTGCCAACTGTGGATATCTAGTCACACTAGACCGGGACAAATTCACAAGTTCAGGCCGACCGTTATGCCGCGAGGGCTGGCTAAAGAGTCCAAGTTAGGCCAGCTGAACAGACTTCCTTAAATCCTGATTAGTGGAGTTTCACGAGGATCCACATCGAATGTGCATCGCACAGCAGAGGCAATGCATCAGTTCCGGGATGCACCGAGGCTGCGATGCGAGGGCCTATATCATTGTGAAGTCCTCCTGAGGCTTGAGCCGGGAGAGACCTACATTGTACTCGTTCATTTTTGCTGTCTTGCACATTATCTCCGTTACTACATTTTTAAAACTGTTCTTATTGTTTTAACCTTGCGCATTTTGCACTCGTGTACTCACCAGCTGACTCTGTATCTTAGCAAGAAGTCTACCGCAGGGTGTTCGCGGGACTTCCGATTCTTGGGCAGACATTTTGGTGGTAGTAAGGTCAGCGGGCTAGGCTTCATGCTCCTGACATTATTTAAACAGACGCTGGCGCGAGCGCGCGTTGTGAAGTCCTCCTGAGGCTTGAGCCGGGAGAGACCTACATTGTACTCGTTCATTTTTGTTGTCTTGCACATTATCTCCGTTACTGCATTTTTAAAACTGTTCTTATTGTTTTAACCTTGCGCATTTTGCACTCGTGTACTCACCAGCTGACTCTGTATCTTAGCAAGAAGTCTACCGCAGGGTGTTCGCGGGACTTCCGATACTTGGGCAGACATTTTGGTGGTAGTAAGGTCAGCGGGCTAGGCTTCATGCCCCTGACATTATTTAAACAGACGCTGGCGCGAGCGCGCAGCGGACGTGCGCAGCGGGCGCGCCAAAGGCAAACCCGTCTGCGCCCATCCGCGCTTGCTCCGTGCTCAGCGCCAGCCCCCCTGCACAAATTTTACCAGGTATGGTTAAAACTATACATTACTCTAGTACAGATTTGAAAAACCTAAATCCTATCACTCCAACCCACAATTGCTGTGACCTTCGTCTTGACGCTATGTCCCCTCAGGTTCATGTGACCTGTTTAGGGTGCAACACCAAGTTACCAGAGTTTTTGTTTCAACCAGTAGTTGCCTTAAAACATCAGCAAACATTGATTGAAAAGGACGCCTCCCTCTTAGTTCGGAAATGTGCCCTTTTCAATGCAAGGTCTCTGGTTAAACATAGCTTAGAAGCTGCCTCTCTTATTGAGGATGAGAAGTTACTTGTTACATTCATTACCGAAACATGGACGGACGAGGCGTCCGGTCCGGACTCAGTGAAAGCCACACCTCCCGACTACCTCTGTTACACGCTAAACAGATTACAGAGGAAACGGGGTGGATTAGCGGTCATCTACCATAACTCTATCACGGCGTCTTTCAATCCTATAGTTAATGAGGAATGTGAAGCGTTAGAGTTTTGTCTTAATTTTTCACACCACTATACCTTTAGAGGCTCTCTCATTTATAGGCCGCCGGGCCCGAGAGGACGATTCTTAACACATGTAGGCAGCATACTTGAAAAAGGAATAAGCACCAATTCCTATACTATTTTAGGAGATTTTAATTATCATCTTGAGTCACCCTCTAACCCAGATACCATCAGTCTGCTGAATCTGATGAAGTGCGGAAACTTAGAGCAACAGGTGACGGGTGTAACTCATCAGGCTGGCCATACGTTAGACGGCATTTTTTCAAACAATTTGCAGCTGTCTGTCACGAGTATCCTTCCCTTAGTTTGGTCAGACCACTCAGCAGTTTTGTTTGAGCTCACCATACCGGACCGCACGATTCCGAAATTATCAACAAAATATTCAGAGAAAAGAGCATGGAACAAGATAGAAGCAGAGGAGTTACACCAACTGCTGACCTCTACTACTACCTTAACACCTAGTGATCTGGACGAGGCAACTAGATCATACACGAGATGGCTAGTAGCAGCAGGGAATAAGTTAGCACCAAAAAAACGCCTTCGCCATACCAGGCAGCAGCCTTCCTCCCCCTGGTATTCTCAGGAGCTTAGGAACCAAAAATTGGCCTGTAAGCTCCTGGAAAGAAACTGGAGGAAGGAATACAAGGAAAGGGATAAAAAGGAATACAAAGTAAGCCTTGCATATTACAAACAGCTGCTTCAAAGGACAAAACAAGAGTATTTTACTAATAGAATCAAATTTGCCGAAAACTCGCCGAAAGAGCTTTTTAAAATAGTAAATAACTTAGCCCACCCATGCTCTCCCACCATTCCAGCTAGTCAAGAGCTGTGCAATAAAATTGCCAAATTCTTTTTTGATAAAGTTAATGGTATTTTCTTAACTTTCTCGGACTTCTCATCCAAAATAATGAGTGATTTGGCAACGGATCAGATGAAAGTAAAAAATGATGCCCCACGATTAGACAGTTTTGCCTTTTTAACGGAATCAGATACTCTCAATCTATTGGCAAAAGTGAAGTCAGGCTCCCCGTATGATCCTTGTCCGAGTTCGGTAGTAAAACTAGCTGCAGAGCCAGTGTCACGAAAACTGACTTCCATCATTAATATAATCTATACAGAAGGTTATTTTCCCAGGGACTGGAAACATGCTTCAATTTTGCCCCTGCTGAAGAAACCCAACCTGGACGCCAATGATCCAAATAATTTTAGACCTATATCTAGACTACCACTCCCCGCAAAAATCATAGAAAGAAACATGAATGCTCAACTCAATAAATTTCTGCAGAACTCTTAGGCGCTGAACCCAACTCAGTACGGGTTCAGAGAGGGCCAGAGTACGGAAACCGCGCTCCTCAAATCCACAGAAGAGATTAGGACCATTCTGGACCAAGGAGGGAAGGCAGTACTGATCATGTTGGACTTGTCTGCGGCGTTCGACACGGTCCATCATGCTTTGCTGATGGGCCAATTGGATGAGATAGGAGTCAAGGGCACTGCCTGGAAACTTCTCAAATCCTTTCTTTCAGACAGAATGCAAACGGTGGCCCTGGACAAATTTGAAGCAGAATCATTCTCTCTACCCTGTGGTGTCCCACAGGGGTCGTCGCTGAGCCCAACACTTTTTGAATGTTTATGTGTCTTCATTGGCACCCCTAATTGAATCTTTTGGTTTCACGTTGACTTCTTACGCGGATGACACCCAAATTGTGGTGACGTTACAACCAGGAGTGATCCAGGAAACCGCGTCGAGGTTGCAGGACTGTATGAACGCCGTGGGGGGATGGATGGCCCAAAACTGCCTGAAACTCAACTCCGGCAAAACGGAGGTTGTATTGTTCGGTAACAACTCCAACTTTTGGACTCCTGAATGCTGGCCGGAGGCTTCAGGTCCGCTCCCCACTCCTATTAGGAAGGTGAAGAATCTGGGAGTATGGATAGACGATAAATTAAGTTTCAGGGACCATGTGAACACAGTGGCTTCCTCAACATCGTATATCCTCAAATCTTGCAAAAAGTAATGCCACTACTACCCAAAGATGCGCAACAAACAGTTGTTACTGCACTAATAATGTCCAGATTGGACTATTGTAACAGTCTATATCTTAAGATCCATGAAGGATCGATGAATAAACTACAGATTCTGCAGAACGCAGCGGCCAGACTCCTTACAGGCACATCAAAGTTCGAATCAATCTCAGCCAAAATTAAAAAATGTCATTGGCTGCCGGTCAGGAAACGGACTCAATTCAAGTCTCTATGTCTGGTCTTTAAAGCCCTCCAGGGAACCGGAACCGAATTTCTAAAACAGCGCTTCCGCTGGTATACACCAAAAAGAGCACTGCGGTCATCAGATGCAAAACTCGTGATTGTTCCCTCGGTGAAAAAAGCCAACTGGGGTGGCAGAAGCTTTATAGCTAATGCGGCCAAAGCATGGAATGCTCTTCCACTATCCTTGAGAAGCATGACCAATCTTTTGGCCTTTAGGAAAGCACTGAAAACATGGTTGTTTTCAAATTAATCTGGTTAAATTCGCATACTGTTTTTAGCTGCAGAAGGCCTTCACACAGCGCCAGGACACCTTCGGGTAACAGTTAGTGCTCTATAAATACCAATAACATAACATTGTCGAGGATCTCATAGATGGGACTTGCAATGCGAAGTCCAGCATCAAGGCTGGGACCCGCAGTCAGGGCGATGTATCAGTTCCAAAGAGCACAATGTTGAATCCAGCGTCGTAGTTGAGACTGCTGTCAACAAGAAATGCTAAAGCCTGCGCAGAGGATGCATTGCACAGGGGCAGTTCTGATGAGGCTGCGGCGGCGATGTGGGTCTTTGCAACGGGTCCAATCAACGCAGCAGTGATGATGCGTTGGTACTGCTCAGGTTTGCAAAACGCTGATGAGGAGATGCGTCAGTTCTGCTAGATCCAGAGAGGCTGGCATAGAACCTTAAGCCCACTTCCAAGGGTCCAGGACTTTGGTGGCACCATTTGACAGGGTAGACTCACAGATGGCAGAGTACAGGTGCATATGCAAGGTTGTTGGAAGTATATTGTGCCCCTGAGGCTTCAGATTAGGAGGTCTGCCAACGAGCCCTTTGGAGTCACTCTGGGCTCTGGATTCAAGAAATGCAGGTCCAGTCCTTCTCACCCAGGCAGGAGAGCAGCAGGCAGCAAGTCAGCACATATGGCAGAAGCCCTTCAGAGTAGCAGTCCAGCAGAGTCACAGTCCTTTCAGCAGCACAGCAGTCCTTCTTCCTGGCAGAGTATCCACAGGTTCAGAAGTGTATGGAAGTTGTGGTATCTGAGGTCCAGTATTTATACCTACTTGGGCCTTTGAAGTGGGGACAAGTTTCTAGAGGCATGCCTTTGAAGTGCACAGATGCTCTGCCTTCCCAGCCTTGGTTCCAGACTAATTACAGGGGGTATGCAGCCCTTTGTGTGGAGGTAGGACATGGTCTATTCAAGTGTAAGTGGGTCTGGGTTCAGCTCCTCCCTCCCATTGTGCCAGTGATGTCCATCCTGTCGCACCCAAGCTCCCCACTGTGTGCGACTGTCTAGGAGCAATAGACAAGCCCAACTGTCATCCACACCCAGCCATGTGACCCAGAGACAGGCTGCAGGCACCAAATGGCTAAGGCAAGAAAATGCTAATGTATTTAAGACGGATATCGCATGAATCATGTATTAAAGTTGGCATCCAATGTGGAGCCAACTGCAGGACATCTGTGTTGCCATTTATGAGTCACTATTTGAAGATAATTAATAAGATCATTTTTTGTGACCAGCTAATTGATTAAGCTTTTTGGGAAACGATTCATCAGGGAACATTATTTGTGAATTAACTTTCCGAAAGTGGCATTTTCAGAATTGTACTTTTAAATTCTGACTTCACCATAAATTAGGATTTTAGATTACGATTTCAGAGACACCAAACATGACTGCTTACATGTTCCTATTTGGAATTTACTCTCATAGAATATAATAAGGTAACTCCAATGTTATTCTATGGAGTGGTAAGCCTTGCAGTAGTGAACAATGAATTTAAGAGTTTATAATTACCAGGACATGTAAAGCTTAAAGGTACATGTCCTATTTTTTTCAATACATTGCACTCAGCCCTTTGGGCTGTCCAAGGCCTGTCCTAGGGGTGACATATATATTAAAGGAGGAAAGTTTGCATCTGGCAAAAAGTTTGCTTTAATAAACAGCGTTCCCTACTTGGGGTCCATCCCCTTAAGCACTGCTGATGCCCCTATTTAAAGGGGTTATCTTCATTCAAATAATACAACTTTTGGTTATAGTTCAATTGTAGTATTTTATTGCACCAGGGTGGTATTCAATCATTCTTCATCCCACCTGGTTAATGATCATGCTGCTTCTTCATAAAGTAATTATGTTCATAAAGTAAACTTCAACAATGAAAGCATTTAAATTGTCATCCCATCCCAATGCATTTCAGGCCCGGGTGGCCCTTCATCAGGGGATATCAATTCTGATAAAAACATATATATACAAACCATGAGGAAATAACGATAACCAAAAGTTGTTTTATTGGAATGAAGATAACCCCTTTAAATAGGGGCATCAGCAGTGCTTAAGGAGACAGACCCCAAGTAGGGAACGCTGTTTATTGATACTTCTGTGTACACTCCAGGATCAGAGAGTGAGACCCTTTGCAGCACGCTATAAATAGAGTACGAGATTGAAATTTGGAGAACTAGGAGTGTGTGATCCTATATACAAGTGATTAAAAAGTTTGCTTTGCCAGTTCGAATGGAAGTTTGCAGCTGCACAAACACAGGCTGCAGTGGCAGGCCTGAGACATTTTTAAAGTGCTAATTAAGTGGGTGGCGCATTCAGTGCTGCACGCCCACTGGTAGCTTTAGATGTACAGGCCATGGGAACAGGCAGTGCCAGGGCTGGACTGGCCGTAGTGGGAACCGGGCGTTTCCCCGGTGGGCCGCCAGGGTGGGGGCCAGTTTTGGGCCCCTGGGGGGGCCGTTTTTGTTACCGGGGTCCGGCAATATCGGCCCCCTGTAACAAAATCGGCCGAAACCGGCCCTTGCAAACAGCTCGGCCGCAGCCCCCCTTACCCCCCAGGGGGGCCAACCGAGCAGTTTGCCAAGGCCGATTTCGGTTCCCAGTCCGGCCCTGGGCAGTGCCACTTCACTAGGGACTTACAAGTAAATTAAATATGCCAATTGGGTATAGGCCAATCTAACATGGTTTAAGGAGAAAACACAAGCACTTTAGCACTGATTAACAGTGGTAAAGTGTGCAGAGTCCTAAGGCCAGCAAAACTAAAGTCAACAAAAATAGGAAGTCTGAAGGCAAAAAGTTAGGGCGAAAACCACACTAAGAATGCCAGGTTTAACAGTCAGGGAACATTGTTGGTGGTTGTTTCAATGTAATGTGCAGGTAAAACATTTGAAAAGAGATTGTACATCAGAAAGCTTGGAGAGCTTGAAACCTTGTGAAATGACAAAGTCCAGTTCTTACTTATCCTATTCAACAGGTCTTCAAAGTAGAATGCAATTGCTTCTCAATATTACTGTTCAGTCGGATAGAATGCGCTTTCTTCCACATTGGTATTCATGCTGGCTTTATTTCTTTACTAGAAAAAAAGAGTTGGACAACCAACTGTCACTAGTGTAGTTGACATTCCACAATACGCATTTGAAAACAATGAACTGAAGAAGGAAGGAATACATCCAAAAATATTCTTAAAGTCAGATCTGATGGTTTTAAAAACATGGACTATGTCTGTTGTGTTTTATTCATGGAAGATGGTGTACAATATGTCAGCAAAATATGTTGGGAACTAAGTCTGCAGAAGATGTTGAATTTTAGATGCAGATGGAGCTGTCTGCAGAACAAATGTTTCTGCTGCAGAGTTAAAAGACACATCTTTTTGTGTCAGAATTGCAATCAGCTTATTTAATTTTCAAGGCTCATATTTATCATGTCTACTTTTGCCAAGTAACACTTTCAAACAGTTTGTTGTGTGAGGATAAAATGTATTACGACAACATTTCACTGTTTTTGAACACTTAATACATAGACAAAACACAGGGTCAACCAATAGCAAGTTTCATTTGTTCTAATTAATTACAAGAAATTCTAGGAGTGTATGATGAGAAGGAATGAGTTAATTTACAAGCACGGCCGGGCTTCAATGGGTTACAAGTGCTGTGCTAATGGATAGAATCACAAAGGAGTAAATCACCTAGTGGCTTGGTGCCTGCAGATGTGCTAATGAATGCAGGACTGCCTTTTGTTCACAGCAGAACTCGAAAGGGAATTCCCAGACATATTGAAGAAAAGCATTTTGTATTTTTTCATACCAAGTCAAGGATGTGTGTTTTTCACACTCATAAAATTGAAAAGTGATTAGCAAGGAGATTACGCCATGCAGGAGCTACATAAGATGTGGATCATCTGCTACTGAGAACAGTGTGTTCTCTGTCTGTTCTATTGATAAAGGATTGCACAGTGCCCCCTTTTTAGAGATTGTTATCTGTTTTAGGTCCAATTATAGGGAAAAAAACATATCTGGTTCATTTCTGAGCTGCCATGGCCCTTTATTCTTTTTTTGAGTTTGTAATATTAGGATGTATATATAAATCTTTTTTTTAATGGGATGTGGCCCCAGGAGAAAATCACTGTAATTCATATTTTTGCTTAGAGTTGACAGGGGCTCTTTTACAGCATTCAAATTGGAATGAGACAGCTACGTTTGGTATAATTTGCCAAACTACATGTAGTCACAATCATGGGGGAATACATGTTATATAAAGAGTCTGGTCTGTTTGTTATTAGACCAGCAGCTTTACGCAAAGATCTGTGCAGACACACATCAGTATCTATTGGCCACAAGGCTATTCCATCTGAACTAACCATATTTAAATTATAATTTATTTTTGTAACATTTCAGTCAATTCACTTTCAGTGATGTTTTATTTACATTTCCAACATGAAAAGTGTGGCAAATTAATCTTTTCAATCGTCTGTGTCTTTAGATATTTAGTGGACGTAGAGAATGTCATCTACTCCACTGTCTTGTATAGCAATATAATTTCTCTGGGAATCATGCATGCTCTAAACAGCATATTAGTGCCCTTAATTTGCCAAAACCTAGTCCCCCATATACTTTCTCATTTATACTTTCTTTTCATTATGCATTACCTTGTTCTGCAAATGAATCAATAAACTGTGTGTAATAAATGAACCTGCGATTTGTGATCAGTTTCTGGTTCTTGAGAAGTACGAAAACCAGAAGTATGTGACATGTCATTACCACAACAAAGAGAAGCCTTCTCTGGAAGCTTTTGGAACTATTTATCGGTGGGGTTCGACAATTCTCCCGCTTTGTGTAATTATATTTTTTTAGGGTTGTATGATTGATGAATGTAATGCGACCCTTAATGATTAAACCAAAAAAGCTCATCATGATTTTCGGTGTTTAAATATGATTGTCATTGTCCAATAAGGCATATGAAATCAAATGATTAATTAAGTCTTTAATAGCATTTACGTCTCATGAATTTGAAAAAGGGACAGGAATTATGATGTGATCGAGGGATATTTTAAAACGTAGGTAATTTGAATAATTTGTGTTAGACCCTTAATTTGAAATGGAGCCCTTTCCTAAAGAACACTGTCCAGTGAAGGATACATAGTGATGTTTACAGACTGAGAATTCCTTTGTGTTTTGAGAAGAATGTGGGTGAAATTCCTGCCCAACAAGAAACAGCACTGTTTAATTAGGAATGTAGGGGTTGATTATGATGGCGGTGAACCCACCACCGACTGGCTGTTGGTGGCGGGGTTCACCGCCATCGTGAGGCCATTTTCCGCCCGCCATATTATAATGCCGGGTGGTACCGGTTTACCCACCATGGAAAGGCTGGCAGGGATGGGCATTGGGGGCCCTTAGCGGGCCCCCCTTCATCCAGGGCCCTTTCTTGTGGGGGTTGGGGGGGCATCTATGGTGCATGGTGCCTGCCAAGTAGTGCAGGGAAATGTAATAAGTGCCTTTTTAACACTGCGGTGGGTGCTGCAGCCAGCAGCACCCGCCGCAATGTTAACTATGGCCGGTGCTGCGGAGGCCCTCCTATGGGGTTACGATGGACCATCCCTGCCAGCCTTTCCATGGTGGTTCACCCGCCATGGAAAGGCTGGCAGGGATGGACATTGGGGGCCTGTAGCGGGCCCCCCTTCATCCAGGGCCCTTTCTTTTGGGGGTTGGGGGCACCTATGGTGCATGGTGCCTGCCACGTAGTGCAGGGAAATGTAATAAGTGCCTTTTTAACATTGCGGAGGGTGCTGCAGCCAGCAGCACCCCCTGCAGTGTTAACTATGGCAGGTGCGACCGCCGTGGTGGCGGTCGCATCGTAATTCCCCCTGTGGGACTGCTGCCTTGTAGGCAGGCAGTCCAACTCCCCAAGACGTTGGCGGACGGACTGAAGTCCGTCCGCCATCGTAATCAGCCCCTTAGTTCCTATGTACCGAGCAAAATTATAATCAACAATATAATCCACATTAGAATGAACAAAACACTCCAATAGCAATCCGGATGTATGACCATGGTGGAAAAAGGTATCTGTCACAGAACCAACTGCAACAAAGACGCCATTTGGAGTGCCCACTGATTTGAGGGATCATTATTTCTCTTGGTTCCACATCTGAATCAAAGTCATTTTCGTATATCATAATTTCCTGCATAAGTATATTTTCGGTTGATTTTCAGCTGGTTCTGTTGGTGGTTCATTATATTGCAGAGGTTGCAGTTGTTGATATTGCAGCAACAGGTTGAAACTAGCACTTGTATTGCATCTTTTGATTCATCATTTGAATTAATTAACCCTTGGTGTAAAGTAGGGCTGTGTGAAAAAGGCTTAATTTGCTTTAATTTAATTACATGAAGTTATGGCAAAATGGCACAAAGTTACATGTAATTACACAAAACACAAATCAACACTGCATGCTGTATTTTAGCATGCAATACAGCTTCACATCAGTTTTTGGTGTGAGAATGCATTTAAACAACAACAGCTGCTGTTGTTCTGTTGTTCCCTTACATTTGCAGTTGCAAATTGCTCAATTAATTTTAATTTTTTGCCATAAATAGGGCGGAATTGCGCAAAGTGCCATAATGGCATAGTTTCTTGAATTTCATGTAATAAGTGTAATGCAAAACTCCAGAATTAAGCAAATTGCTTCAGAATAATTTGAATTACCCCCAGGCCTAGTGTTAAGCTGGAGACAGTTTTCTCATCAATACCCGGAATGAGGTTAAAGATTTCAAGGTGCTGTATTCTTCTTGCAGTAATTCCTCTAGAGTACAGAGAGGGTTTGTTGATCTACTCTGGAGGCACCATGGTGTTAATAGAGGTTTGCTGAACACAATCGGCCATGTAGTGCTTTTTTGATGTGATCGATCAACATTTTCCTGTTTTTAGTTGTAACAGGAAGAGATGGCAACTGTGTGAGTACCTTTTCACCCCAAGAACTGGAACAGTTTGGGTCCAATTCACAAAGGTAAACTTAGACCTGAGGTCTAAGGCCCCAATTAACAATGGTAAATTTAGACTGGAAGTCTAAGGGCCCAATTCACAAAGGTAAACTTAGACTTCAATTCTAAATGTAGACTTGAGGTCTAAACGTAGGCTTCAGGTCTAAATTTAGACTTCAAGTTTAAGTTTGCCTTTGTGAATTGGGCCCTCTGTCTGTGAAATGGTCCAAAGAGGAGCTTGTCAGAGATCATTTCCTGAACTAACTTTCCTACCTTGGGGAGCCAGCAGCTTCAGTACTTTTCTTTGTCGGTGGCAGAATTAGAGTTCTTCAAGTTGAGCTATTTAGTTCTAGATTCTTTAACAGTCTGTAATAAATTGAACTCTGAAATAGGGTCAAGAAATTTCATTTTTGATTTTGCCACTTTTTCTGGTTCATCAAATTCAGAAGTTCCATATGCATGGGGAATGACCACCTAATACTCCTCCATGTAAATTATTTTGTACTCTCTAACGCCCAATACAGGTTAAGTTGCCATGCCAATCCTTTATCCAATACTCTAGTGGTCAAGGCTTGTTTACACATACCATTCGCTACCTCTACAACAGTGTTCAATGTCAGTGAAATGAATGTGAATGTAGCAGTTGTAGTACCAGAGCAGACATAGCATTGATAAACAACTTGGCGGCGAAAGTAAGACCATTGTCTGAATAAAAGGTATTGACTGCTTCTGTTGCTACAAGGCATTGCAAATCTTTTATGACCAATCGAGCAAAGGCAGTTTTTTTATGGTCAAATCCAAAGGTATCTAGAGCATGAATCAACTGTTGATTGCTACTCAGTAAAGGGCCAACATGGTCAAGGAAGATTGCTCTGAACAATTTATCCTATTGGTAAAGGGAGAAGGTGCTGAGCTTACAACAGTTCAATATTTTATTTGTTGGCAAATGTTCCATTACTGCACAAATTTTTTTGCAAAGTTTTATACATTTTATAAGGTTTCTCCAAATGAATTTGTGTGTTATAATGTATTTAAATTTTTTAAATCTTTTCAGATTTTTTAAAAAGAATCTATACATGTGTATAATTGTTCTTAGAGTATGATTCCTGAAACTTTATGATATTTTATATTGTACATCTCTGTACTGGTTGTAATCAATATACCCTTTTGACTTTTGACTTTTTTTGCAAGCTTTGGTAAATATGGCTACCAGTATCATTGCTGTAGCACTGACACAGTACGTTGCTGCCAGAATGATCAGAAGCTATCCCTTCATGAGCTTCCCTGACTAAATCTAATCAAGCCCACTCATTAGGAATATGCCTTTTCTCATTCCCCAGTCTGAAAATCATCCGAAAATTATCTTTATTAAAAGTAAAAGAGAATTTGGCGGGGAAATCATGAAAAGGCTTGTTTCTTTCCAATGTTCCCTGTATTGGACTAGAATGCCTACATCGATCTTGGTTTGAGATCGAGTTACAGCTGCTACCTTAAAGGCTTGTTTTGCTGTTTTTGTGGACAAATCTGCTGCACAGATCACTTTAGCATAAATCCCTTCACTTTTATGGACCATGATGTGCTATACATGGACTAAAGGAAGTTCCTCCTGTAGAACAGCTAACTATATTCAAAGATGTTTACTTTTTATTGAGTTCCCCTTTAAATCTCTCAATCTATGTAAGTGCCAATGCAGTAAATCTACATTGCAGCTTTGTACACATAATTCTGAATCTGACACAGTATGAGGGATCAGCAGTGGCGGCCCTTGCAGGTAAGCTTTGTGAGGCGGGGCAGGGGTGGCAAATGACGAGATAGGGAATGTAAAATAAATAAATAAATAAAACCACTTATGTTGCTCTCGCCGACTATAATGATTTGTTTTCCCTGAGCAAAAGGATGCTCCTTCAGTATAGTTGTCTGGACTTCAGTGAGACTTTTCTCATTAGGAGTAAATCATTCCTCAGCTGAGAAATACAAGTGTGATCTGTATGCTATAGGAGTCATCTGTGCCTCATTGAAAACTACACTAGCTTTTGTTGCTGCTTTAAGTGTTGCTTGAGAGAAACTATAATGGTTTGTTTTGCCTGTGCAAGAGTACGCTCCTTCAGTATAGTTGTCTGTACTTCAGAGCAAATTTGCTCATTATACGTAAATCATTCATCCGCAGAGAAATACAAGTATGATCTGTATGCTATGGGAGTCATTGGTGCCTCATTGAAAACTACATATGTGTAGCTTGAAGTGCTGGGACTTAGGACCTGATTTAGAGTTTACACTGTCAGGACAATGCAGTAAAGTACTCTGTCATCCAGAGGGAGTGCCAGCCGCCGAATTTAGAGATATCTGCTGGCCGAGCTGGCATCTCTTGCATTGGCAAAAACAGCAATGAATGCGGTTCCTGTAAATTTATTGAAAGTCTGTTGGATAGGCCCATCAACATGACAGAGCCATACAGCAAACTTTAAAAAGATATATTTCCAAAAGCAATATCCCAGAGTGGGATTTTGTGTTTGGAAATAAAAAAGATCAATCATCCCCCACCTAGGGAGTTTTGTCCTATGGTGTGGGGATCATTTTGGAGTTTTCACTGCCCCTTACTGCCAGTTTAACTGATGGTGACAGGGAGTGAAAACATTCCATTTGTTTACCCACTCTAAAAAGTGAAGGCTAACAAAAGGCAAAACTTTCAACATCCCTTACTCCATCAGGCCATCAGAGGTGTATGTTGGCGGAGACATAGTACTCTGCTTTATTGACATACTGAGGGTCAGCCCAACTCTAAATAAGGCAACTCAAAATCGGCCCTTAGACTCTAACATGTCTGCCTGCAGCCACATCAGAAAGCTATGTGTTTTTGTCCAATTCTTTAAAAAAAGTGGGAAAAATTAATTCATAAAAAGGAATAACCCACTCAGCATAATTTGGCATGTAAGCTCTTCTAAACTTAAGAAACCTTATCAGGGTTTATAACTTACTTAATGTGTTCAGAGGTTGGAATGTAGCACACTTCTATAGGAAGTCATCTGTCAAGCCTTGCTGGATAATTCCTATCCAATGACAATAACATTAGGATATGCAATTTTAGATTTTGTAAAGCTCGGTTTATTACCCATATCAGGCTAAGAACATTACTATCCTGTCAGCCCTATCCAGGTGGTCAGTGAAGTCATTATCTGTATTATAGATGTCATCAATATATGACATCTCCTCAGGATCTTCCTGCAGGATCTCCATAATTGTTGCTGCAAAGAATCCAGGGCTTTCTTACACCCATGGCGCAATCTTGTATAAGCGTACTGAAAAGCTCTAAATGAGAAAGTGATTAGATCCTGGGATCTAGGCAATATATTCTGATTAAGAATCCATTATATATATATCTAACATTTAGAGGGGGTGTGGCTTGGATGCGGAAGATGGCGGTCTCATGAGCCTGCTCTTCGTGCCAGCCCAGTAACTATTCTGTTCCATCTAGGTAGCGGGGATACCGTAGGCAACCCCAGGGCATGGCATCGAGGTGAGAGCCCTCTGCATGTGCATCAAAGAGCTGACAACTGCCAGGAGGTGAACAGAGCTGCTGTTAAGGCCGGACATAGAAAAACAATGGTCCTAGACTTGTGTTAAATCTTGGTTGACTAAAGCATTCATAAACAGCATATAGTACATATATAGTTTAAATCAAAATGTACCATTCATTCATTTAAAAATATATATATATCCTCAAAAATCCAAGAAAGGCACACACTATTGCTTTACGGGTGACTCTTACTTTATTCGGTCACTTTTACTAATATAACATCATCATATTCAGTATTCAAGAAAGAAGGAAAGGTAGTTGCTCCAAAGGAAAAAGTGAAGAAAAGGGGTGCTCGTGAAGTAAGATAGAATATGCAAAAGGGAATCCAATCAAACAAAACAATAATTCATAATTTTATATACATTACAATTTCATTAGCAAAACTGGTCGTGATTTTATGATGACACCAGTTCTACATTAGGGCCTGTCCAATCGGTAATTCATGATTGTTCATTTTATTCTATTGGCAAACAGCGTTTGTCTGTAAGCGGGTAGGACTGGGGTAATATCAAGTACAGGCCCCGAACAGGGGAAAATGTCGACGTTTCGACCCTAGTGCAATGAGGGCAGTTTGTATCCTCTGCAGGCGGGTCTTCCTCAGGACAGAAAGAAGGGATGGGGGAGCAACTGATCATGGGTGATGCACAGTTAAGGTGCCGCCCCTAGGCATGGATATAAAGATCCGCAAAAAGAATTGCAGCTTGATATCAGCAGGTTATTTTAAATAATGGGTGAGAAAAATCGCCCACAGCGTCTTAGTGATTCATCTTCGCACAGCCCGGGGGAATCCAGCTGGTCTGCTCGAGCAAATTCTTTTTGCGGATCTTTATATCCATGCCTAGGGGCGGCACCTTAACTGTGCATCACCCATGATCAGTTGCTCCCCCCATCCCTTCTTTCTGTCCTGAGGAAGACCCGCCTGCAGAGGATACAAACTGCCCTCATTGCACTAGGGTCGAAACGTCGACATTTTCCCCTGTTCGGGCCTGTACTTGATATTACCCCAGTCCTTCCCGCTTACAGACAAACGCTGTTTGCCAATAGAATAAAATGAACAATCATGAATTACCGATTGACAGGCTCTAATGTAGAACTGGTGTCATCATAAAATCACGACCAGTTTTGCTAATGAAATTGTAATGTATATAAAATGATGAATTATTGTTTTGTTTGATTGGATTCCCTTTGCATATTCTATCTTACTTCACGAGCACCCCTTTTTCTTCACTTTTTCCTTTGGAGCAACTACCTTTCCTTCTTTCTTGAATACTGAATATGATGATGTTATATTAGTAAAAGTGACCGAATAAAGTAAGAGTCACCCGTAAAGCAATAGTGTGTGCCTTTCTTGGATTTTTGAGGATATATATATATTTTTTAAATGAATGAATGGTACATTTTTGATTTAAACTATATATGTACTATATGCTGTTTATGAATGCTTTAGTCAACCAAGATTTAACACAAGTCTAGGACCATTGTTTTTCTATACCGATTATTACCCAGGTCCATTGACTTCTATGGGTTACCCCAGTATATCATAATGGTTAAGGCCGGACAGGCCTGCCGCCTAGGTTTTCAAAATGGTGACTACAGACCAGAGCTGATGACTGCGGCCAAAAACTGCATGACCCACTGAGATTGAGAGAGTGTCCTGGGCTGTGAGGCCTGACAAGAGCGATCTGCCCCTAGCTGTGAGGCTGACGAGTACGAGTGCCGGTGAGGAGCTCTGACACAGTTGGGAAAGGGGCCTGGCCGCTTGCTGGCACAGTCCAGATGGCGATGGGAGACCTTGGGTCTCTTATCGGGGCTCAGTGCAATAATGTGTTAAGTAGAGCAGAGGTCGGAGGGGCCGCTGTGGAGCTGATTTTCAGGCACCTGGGGATATTGGTGCCTGAGGAAAACTGACTGTGCCCATGGGGCAGACATTGGTCTACACAGAGCACAGAGTTCCTGGTCCTGGACATCTGATCTACGACCGGGGGTGCTGTTAGGGCAGGGAACTAAGATAACTATGCAGCCAAATCCCACGTGATGGTGACTGGAGGTGCGGCCTCGTGGACAGATGGCGGCATGGGGCCCATACCATTATGGTTCAAGCAGCAACCGGGAACATACCTGCGCATAACACCACTGCTGAAGAAGCAAGGAGACTCGTGCCCAGATAGGGATCTGGTGCAAAATAACCTGCTGAGCCACGAAGACAATACATATGTCAGGCTCGCTGATGTTTCCTTCCAAATTAAGGATCATTCTGGACGGCAACACACACTTTTGTGAAACCCTGGATGTGGTATGGACATGGCTAGACATGGAAAAGTTGTCAGAAAATGACTTTGGGGGCCCTTAAAAGGGTCCCCTTACCCCCCTGGCACTCCACTATGGGGCAGTGGGGCACTACAGGTGCCCCCCTAAACACTGCCACACGGTGCCTGCCACACGGTGCAGGGAAGTTTACAAATATCCATTTTAATATATCAGCTTGTGCTGCAGGCCTTTTCCACGCGCCGCACAAGCTGCCATAAAGAAATGGATGTTTCCGACCGCCCTATGGGCGGTCACATCCAAATTTCAAGGGAGGAACCGCTGACCTATGGTTGGGTGGTTACAGACTGACACGGTGTCAACATCGTAATCAGGGCCTAAGTTTTCACTTTAACAGGACATTATTAGTGCAGTGTTGGTGGGCCTGAGTGTACTGCAGACAGAGCAGCGCAAACTAGCAGATCGCGTCAAAGAAGTGGAGAACTCAGTTGAGGAGCTCCAGCTTGAATAGAAGGCAATGTCTTACAAAATAGAGGATATCTCTGAAAGGGTGTGCATACTGGAACAAAGGTCCGAAGACGCGGAGGGTCATAACCGGCACAACAATATCAGAGTGGTGGAGCTTCAAGAGGGCACAGAAGGGACTGATATGATGACTTTCTTGGATAACTGGTCTATACGGAGGTAGCCCCCAATCATCTTACAATGTTCTTTGCCTTGGAGAGGGCCCACAGGATGCCAGTCCACCTTTTGGCATCTGGACGCCTCCCTCGCCTGGTGGTGGCGAGGCTCCTGCAAAACAGGGACATTTTCCTCCAGGGAGCACATGAATATGGTCTTTCTGCGGTGGACAATGCTGAGGTCCTGGTGTTCCATTTCTGAAGGTCAAAAAGGCACTCTGCGAAAAAGGACTACAATGCTCACTGATGTTTCCTGCCAAATTAAGGATCATTCTGGATGGCAACACACACTTTTGTGAAACCCTGGATGTGGTATGGACATGGCTAGAGGCATATAAAGTGGAAACACTGCACTCCAGGACCCGGCTCAAGCCCAAAACTCCTGGACAGTGACCTAGGAAATGGACCAGAGGCGCCTCTCGAGGTACCTCCCTGAAGAAACCATCCCCTTCCCAAACGGAGCAGAAAAGGGCTGTAGCACTTTTTGCAGTAGCAGAGATAGCGCTGACACAACAGACGGATGCAGAGACTGGCACTTCATCAGAGCATAGATCGCTGGCCTCAGACTCGGGGGTGTCTATCACTAGCAGGGATGGCCTCCCCTGTGTGACCCCTCAAACTGCTGAAGGTCTAATATGAAAGGATGAAGCTGAATTTTCCTTGGACTCCCCACATGGCTGTGGGAAAATACATGCAGTATGGGACACTACCTTGCTTGTTAGTTGTGGTTCCTGCCTCAGAACGCTGACTGAAAACAGGTTGAGAACTGGAGGCCCTGCCCCGGGGGCTCACTGGCAGCCTGTTACACCCTGGTGCCAATGCCTGGACAGATACTGGAACCCTGGCTGGTATGGCGTTTTATGAGCCTATCTTAGCAAGTCCACCCCCTTAAGGATTGCCCCTGCTGTCATACGGTTTCTACTTTCTCAGTTGGAACTGTTTATTTGTTGGACAACATAGACGTTGGGATGGTGCTCGACTAATTTTATGCACCCCCTCAGGATATGTTTGTCTAAAGACCAGCTAGCTCACAGTGCCATCATAAGTACAAATGGTTTGGGCAACCTTAGGAGACTCCATCAATGAATCGTGGTAACAGATCTAGAACTTTTTCACTCAGTCACTTGCGCTCACTCAGAAAGCTACTCAAGAAATACACAAAGGGACGTTTTCAATATTTATTCAACCATTGTGATTCTTGTATAAAATGTATGCATTGAAATGATTAATAGACAGAAGCAGATAAAAGTGATTAGCAATATGAGGACAGTGAAAAGGATGAATGATTCCACCATCCTGCTGAAACAGTGTATATATGCTGGCATATAAGTACTGGATGTAGTGTACCCCTACTGTGCATTCCCTAACCTAGTTGTCTAGGGAGGGTGTTCTGCCAAGAATCCCCTATTGGATGATCTAACTCCCCATTACCTGAAGGCAAGGTATGTAGCTCCCTGTCTTGGTGAGAAATTGGACATCCCTCCCCACAGAGGTTAAACAGGGATCAGCTAGGCTCACACCGACAACCTCAAAATGACAGCAGATGGCTCCTCGAATTTGAGCACAAAAATGCATGTGTAATTATAATAACATCATCCATGCTTCAGTGTCGAGGCTTCAGCCCGGCTAACATTTGTTTATTGTCTTGTGATAGTCATGTTGCCTCATGAATGAATAACAAACAACAACAATTGCACGATGTGTATCAAGACCCTGTGCCAAATGTTCAAGGTGTTGTGATAATGTACTTATGAAGTCGATTTGTAAGCAAAGTGGTTTCAGGAAACTACTCCTACACTGTCACGCAAGCAAATGTTTGTCAAAAGACATTGTTTAGAAAAGAAGGTAACTTAAGAAACGTGTGCATGTAAAAATGGCAGTGTTTCTTCCCTGGCCCAACCCAGCCTCTTGACACCCGCTCCTCCTTCAATACACCTTGGTATATATATATATATATATATATATATATATATATATATATATATATATATATATATATATATACCAACTATATATATATATTCATTGAAAAAAACACAGGTTTCAGGGACGTTATAGTGAGTTGGACATTTCACTCGTAGAAATTCGGCTGTTATAGTTAGTTGAGCTAACTATAACTCATGCCCCGCAATGCACTGCTGATAACATCACATATTACATCACTCATGACATGGTCAGTGACATCACTGATGACATCACTGATGACATCATCCAGTGACTGTGTGTTTCTGTAAAGTTTAAGTATATTTAATATATATATAGCCAAGGTGTATTGAAGAATGAGTGGGTATGACTGGTTAAATGGATGATTTATGAGGTGCGTGACTGACTGTATAAGTGAGTGATTAAATGTGTCTTACTGAATGCATGGGTTAGTGACTAAACTGTGTGAATGTCTGTATCAGCCTGTCTGTTGGTGTGCTACATGGGTTGGTGAGTAGCTACATGAGTGTCTATATGGGTTATTGATTGGTTGTCTGAGTATCTGTATGGGTGCCTGAGTGTCTGAGTGGGTGGGTGGGGTGTGTGTGACTCCCTGCATGGATGTGTGAGTGGGTGATTCACTGGGTGTATGGGTTCAAGAGTGCATCTGTGAGGGGCTGTATGGGTGGGTGAGTATGTGTATGGCTGTGTTGGTGAGTGAATGGATGTCTCAGTGGTACATGTGTGATTAACTACATATGTGAAATACAGTATATGTGAGTGTTGGAGTATATAAATGACTAAATGTGAGAGAGAGTGATTGTGAGTGTGGCTGTGTGGTTGAGTGTGTGTTTGTGTCACTGATTCTTTATGAGAGTAAGTATGTGTTAGTATCTGTATGAATAAGTGAGGTGGTGTGTGTATAACTGTATAGGTGAGTAAATAGGAGTGTGATTGATTCTTTGCATGACTGACTAGCTGTGTGAGTAACTCTATGGGTGAGTGGCGGTGTGTGAGTGTCTGTATGGGTGAATGAGTGCATATGATAGTGGCTGTGTTAATGAGTGAGTGCATGTATGAATGATTGTATGGGTGAGTGAGTGGATGTGTGTGTAGACCTAGGAATCAGTGAGTGGGTATGTAGTAATTGGTATTGGTGTGTCTATGGTTTCGAGAATGGCAGTCTGTAATTTAGAGTGGGTGTATCAAAGGTTATATTAGGGTGTGAGGAGCTGCATCAGATTATCACATGGATGATGTCATCACTGATGTAATTTGAGATGTCATCAGTGATGTCACTGACCATGTCATGAGTGATGTATTATGTGATGTCATCAGCAGTGCATTGCGGGTGCGCGAGTTATTGTTGACTCAACTAACTATAACGAAGGAATTTCTCTGGTTTTGTACGAGTGAAATGTCCAACTAACTATAACGTCCCTGAAACCTGTGGTTTTTTCCAGTGAATTTCAAAGGTTTTTTAAATGCTAATTTCTAACTAGAACGTACCTGAAACCTATGGTTTTTTCAGTGAATTTCAAAGGTATTTTAAATGCTAATTTCTAACTATAACGTCCCTGAAACCTATGGTTTTTTCAGAGAATATCAAAGGTTTTTTAAATGCTAATTTCTAGCTATTATGTCCAAAAATGCTTTTTTCAAAGTTTAAAACTCTTATAAAAATAATGTGATGTTTTCTCCTTTCTAAAATATGCATTTACATTTTTTTTTTTTTTTTAAAGTGGATTCGTGTACCAGTCACTGTGGGTGCGCGAATCCAAGAAATTTGACGCCATGTTGGTTAAGTCATGTACGATACACGTATGGTATGCGAAGGGTGCGTGGTTCTCGGTCCCGCGCAATGTCACTTACGTATTTTGGGGGGGTCGCCCCAGGTGCGTGAATCCACCGTAAATTATTTTCGATTAAAAAGTATTGATTGCGCGTCGGGTGCACACTGCTTGCACGCCCGGTGCGCGAATCCCATGTGACTTCAAAAGAAAGCATTTAATTGGTTAAGAAGCTTTTGATTCTAGAACTTGCAGGATCCCACCCAATTTTTTCATTCTTTCAACAGCATCTACAGAGACACAGCTCTTGTGCTTTTCTCTTCTTTTTCTGGATTTTTTTGGCGTTTTTTCCACATCAAGATATAATGGCTTCTTCAAATCCTGCGCAACAGCTTCCTCCAGAAGAAGAAGAAGAGTTGGAAGAACCTGTCAAACAATGGTATGAAAGTATTGTATGGGCCTTTTTCTCCATTCCTGCTGGGGAGAAGAAAGTGAATGCACGTAAGGTCACGTGCACAATTTGGGAGAAGGTCCTGTCACGTGGATTGGACAAAAAATATTCGTGTGGCACCTCTTCGATGCTGAAACACCTCCAAACTATGCATCCACCGCGTCTCGCGACAGAACAACAGGGTCGAGACCTACAAAGACAGGCAACTCAGGACGAAGTTGCAGGGCCAAGCACATCATCTGGTTCTTCCATTACTGCCAGACCTCATATTATACCTGAATTTGCTGGAGTGGAGCAACATTGTATACAGTGCAAAAATTTTCTTTGCTATGGGGAGCAATCGGTGGATACCATCGTGGTTGCTAATAAAAACCACCATTGTTAATTTTTTTAATTTTTTTATTTTTGCAATGACTTTCTAATTGCATAATGTTTCCAAAGTTTTGCGGCAAGTGTAATATATGGAGAAGTGTATGGGTAGTGCATGTGTTATTGCATGAGTGCATGTGTAGTGCCTGGGTGATTGGAGAAGTGCATGTGTACTAACTGAGTGATTGCATGAGTACATGGGTAATGCCTGGTTGATTGCAAAAATGCATGGGTACTGGCTGGGTGATTGTATGAGTGCAGGGGTAGTGCCTGCATGATTAGAGGAGTGCATAGATAGTGCCTGAGTGATTGAAGGAGTGCATAGGTAATGCCTGGGTAATTGCAAGAGTGCATGGGTAGTGCCTGAGTGATTGGAGGAGTGTATGGGTAGTGCCTGGGTTAATGCATAAGTGCATGGGTACTGGCTGGGTGATTGGAGGAATGCATGGATAGTGCCAGGGTGATTGGAGGAGTGCAAGGGTAGTGCCTGGTGATTGGGGGAATGCATGGATAGTGCCTGGGTGATTGGAGGAGTGCAAGGGTAGTGCCTAGGTGATTGGAGGAGTGCATGGATAGTGCCTGGGTGATTGGAGGAGTGCATGGGTAATGCCTAGGTGCATGGAGGAGTGCATCAGTAATGCCTGGGTGATTGCATGAGTGCATAGGTAGTGCCTGGGTGATTTTATAAGTGTATGGGTACTGCCTGGGTGATTGGAGGACTGCATGGATACTGCCTGGGTGATTGGAGAAGTGCAAGGATAGTGTCTGGGTGATTGGAGGAGTGCATAGCTAATGCATGGGTGATTGCATGAGTGCAAGGGTAATGTCTGGGTGATTGGAGGAGTGCATGGATACTGCCTGGGTGATTGGAGAAGTGCATGGATAGTGCTTGGGTGATTGGAGGAGTGCAATGGTAGTGCTTGGGTTATTGCACGAGTGCATGGGTAGTGCCTGGGTGTTGCATGAGTGCAGGGGTACTGCCTGGGTGATTGCATGAGTGCATAGGTAGTACCTGGGTGATTTTATAAGTGTATGGGTACTGGCTGGGTGATTACAGGAATGCATAGGTAACGCTTGGGTGATTGCATGAGTGCAGAGGTAGTGCCTGGGTGATTAGAGGAGTGCATAGGTAGTGCCTAGGTGATTGCATGAGTGCAGGGGTAGTGCCTGGGTGATTGGAGGAGTGCATAGGTAGTGCCTGGGTGATTTTATAAGTGCATGGGTACTGCCTGAGTGATTAAAGGAGTGCATGGGTAATGCCTAGCTGCATGGAGGCGTGCATCAGTAGTGCCTGGGTGATTGCATGAGTGCATAGGTAGTGCCTGGGTGATTGGAGAAGTGCAAGGATAGTGTCTGGGTGATTGGAGGAGTGCATAGCTAATGCATGGGTGATTGCATGAGTGCAAGGGTAATGTCTGGGTGATTGGAGGAGTGCCTGTATAGTGTTTGGGTGATTGGAGGAGTGCAAGGGTAGTGCTTGGGTTATTGCATGAGTGCATAGGTAGTGCCTGGGTGATTGCATGAGTGCAGGGGTACTGCCTGGGTGATAGCATGAGTGCATGGGTAGTGCCTGGGTGATTGCATAAGTGCATAGGTAGTGCCTGGGTGATTTTATAAGTGCTTGGGTACTGGCTGAGTGATTGGAGGAGTGCATAGATACTGCCTGGGTGATTGGAGGAGTGCAAGGGTAGTGCCTGGGTGATTGGAGCAGTGCATAGCTAATGCATTGGTGATTGCATGAATGCAGGGGTACTGTCTTGGGGATTATAGGAGTGCATAGGTAATGCCTGGGTGATTGCATGAGTGGAAGGATAGTGCCTGGGTTATTGGATGAGTGCATAGGTAGAGCCTGGGTGATTGCATGACTGCAGGGGTAGTGCCTGAGTGATTGCATAAGTGCATAGGTAGTGCCTGGGTGATTTTATAAGTGCATAGGTACTGGCTGAGTGATTGGAGGAGTGCATAGATACTGCCTGGGTGATTGGAGGAGTGCAAGGGTAGTGCATGGGTGATTGGAGCAGTGCATAGCTAATGCATTGGTGTTTGCATGAGTGCAAGGGTAATGTCTGGGGGATTAGAGGAGTGCGTAGGTAATGCCTGGGTGATTGCATGAGTGTAGGGGTAATGTCTAGCTGATTGCATGAGTGTAGGGGTAGTGCCTGGGTGATTGGAGGAATGCATAGGTAACGCCGGGGTGATTGCATGAGTGCAGGGATAGTGCCTGGGTGATTAGAGGAGTGCATAGGTGTGCCTGGGTGATCTTATACGTGCATGGGTACTGCCTGAGTGATTGAAGGAGTGCATGAGTAATGTCTGTGTGATTGCATGAGTGCAGGGGTAATGTCTGGGTGGTTGCATGAGTGTAGTGGTAGTGCCTGGGTGAATGGAGGAGTGCATAAGTAGTGCCTGGGTGATTTTATAAGTGCATGGGTTCTGGTTGGGTGATTGGAGGAGTACAGGGGTAGTGCCTGGGTGGCTGGAGGAGTGCAAGGGTAGTGCCTGGGTGATTAGAGGAGTGCATGGGTAATGCCTAGGTGATTGCATGAGTGGAGGTGTAATGTCTGGGTGATAGGAGGAGTGCATGAGTAATGTCTGGGTGATTGCATGAGTGCATGGGTACTGGCTGGATGATTGCATGAGTACAGGGGTAGTGCCTGGGTGGTTGGAGGAGTGCATGGGTAGTGCCTGGGTGATTATATAAGTGTATGGGTAATGGCTGGGTGATTGAAGGAGTGCTTGGGTAATGCCTGGGTGATTGCACGAGTGCAGGGATTGTGCCTGGGTGATTAGAGGAGTGAATAGGTAGTGTCTGAGTGATTGAAGGAGTGCATGGGTAATGCCTGGGTGATTGCATGAGTGCAGGGGTAATGTCTGGGTGATTGGAGGAGTGCATTGGTACTGCCTGAGTGATTGAAGGAGTGCAGGGGTAATGCCTAGGTGATTGCATGAGTGCAGGGGTAATGTCTGGGTGGTTGCATGAATGTAGTGGTAGTGCCTGGGTGATTGGAGGAGTGCATAAGTAGTGCCTGGGTGATTTTATAAGTGCATGGGTACTGGCAGAGTGATTAGAGGAGTGCATAGTTACTGCCGGGGTGATTGGAGGAGTACAAGGGTAGTGCCTGGGTGATTGGAGCAGTGCATAGCTAATGCAATGGTGATTGCATGAGTGCAGTGGTAATGTCTGGGGGATTAGAGGAGTGCATAGGTAATGCCTGGGTGATTGCATGAGTGTAGGGGTAATCTCTAGCTGATTGAATGAGTGTAGGGGTAGTGCCTGGGTGATTGGAGGAATGCATAGGTAACGCCTGGGTGATTGCATGAGTGCAGGGGTAGTGCCTGGGTGATTAGAGGAGTGCATAGGTAGTGCCTGGGTGATTGCATGAGTGGAGGTGTAATGTCTGGGTGATAGGAGTAGTGCATGAGTAAGGTCTGGATGATTGCATGAGTGCAGGGGTAAAGTCTGGGTGGTTGCATGAGTGTAGTGGTAGTGCCTGGGTGATTGGAGGAGTGCATAAGTAGTGCCTGGGTGATTTTATAAGTGCATGAGTTCTGGCTGGGTGATTGGAGGAGTACAGGGGTAGTGCCTGGGTGATTGGAGGAGTGCATTGGTAATGCCTAGGTGATTGCATGAGTGGAGGTGTAATTTCTGGGAGATAGGAGGAGTGCATGAGTAATGTCTGGGTGGTTGCATGAGTGCAGGGGTAATGTCTGGGTGGTTGCATGAGTGTAGTGGTAGTGCCTGGGTGATTGGAGGAGTGCATAAGTAGTGCCTGGGTGATTTTATAAGTGCATGGGTACTGGCTGGGTGATTGCATGAGTACAGGGGTAGTGCCTGGGTGGTTGGAGGAGTGCAAGGGTAGTGCCTGGGCTGGGTGATTATATAGGTGTATGGGTAATGGCTGGGTGATTGAAGGAGTGCTTGGGTAATGCCTGGGTGATTGCACGAGTGCAGGGATAGTGCCTGGGTGATTAGAGGAGTGCATATGTAGTGTCTGAGTGATTAAAGGAGTGCATGGGTAATGCCTGGGTGATTGCATGAGTCAAGGGTAATGTCTGGGTGATTGGAGGAGTGCATGGGTACTGCCTGAGTGATTGAAGGAGTGCAGGGGTAATGCCTAGGTGATTGCATGAGTGCAGATGTAATGTCTGGGTGATTGGAGGAGTGAATGGGTAATGCCTGGGTGATTGGAGGAGTGCATGTGTACTGCCTGAGTGATTGAAGGAGTGCAGGGGTAATGCCTAGGTGATTGCATGAGTGCAGATGTAATGTCTGGGTGATTGGAGGAGTGCATGGGTAATGCCTGGGTGATTGCATGAGTACAGGGGTAATGCCTGGGTGATTGCATGAGTACAGGGGTAATGTCTGGGTGATTGCATGAGTGAAGGGGT
Source organism: Calotriton arnoldi (assembly GCA_963921515.1). NCBI lineage: Eukaryota > Metazoa > Chordata > Amphibia > Caudata > Salamandridae > Calotriton > Calotriton arnoldi. The sequence continues at coordinate 171,665 of CAWUFW010001843.1, read as the reverse complement.
AATGTCTGGGTGATTGGATGAGTGTATGGGTAGTGCCGGAGTGCATGTATGAGTGCATGGGTAGTGCCTGAGTGATTGCATGAGTGCATGAGTAGTGCCTGGGTGATTGGAGGAGTGCATGGGTAGTGCCTAGGTTATTGCATGAGTGCATAGGTAGTGCCTGGGTGGTTGCATGAGTGCAGGGGTAGTACCTGGGTGATTGCATAAGTGCATAGGTAGTGCCTAGGTAATTCTATAAGTGCATGGGTACTTGCTGAGTGATTAGAGGAGTGCAAGGGTAGTGTCTGAGTGATTGGAGGAGTGCATAGCTATTGCCTGGGTGATTTAATGAGTGCCCGGGTAATGTCTGGGGGATTGGAGAAGTGCATAGGTAATACCTGGGTGATTGCATGAGTGTAGGGGTAATGTCTAGCTGATTGCATGAGTGTAGGGGTAGCGCCTGGGTGATTGGAGGAGTGCATAGGTAGTGTCTTGGTGATATTATAAGTGTATGGGTACTGGCTAGGTGATTGGAGAAGTGCATGGATAGTGCCTGGGTGATTGGAGGAGTGTGGGAATAGTGCCTAACTGTATAGATTAGTGCATGGGTAGTGTTTGAAGGAATGGATGAGTGCAGTAAAAGTGGCTCTAAACATTATTTCACATTATCATGCTTATTACATTATTTCTTCTTACCTTTTTTACTAATGTAGCTACAAAACTCAGTGGAACTATTTTACAGTAGTTTTGTTGTAAAGTGAATTTAAAATCTTTTCAAACTTCACCATTACCTTCTGTAAAAAGAAGAAGAAAACTGTTATCGAATATAATATTATAGTTTTAAGAACGCAACATAATTTTAGAATTACATAACATTTTCAGTTTCCCTTTTTTGCTGTTCTCAGATTCTACTGAATTTCACCATACACAGTGTTTTCAATGTAGATCATCATACAACAGTGGGGGAAAAAAACAATCAATGAGATTGTAAAAAAAAACAAATCAGCGTTGAGCATTATTTAGAACATGTGTAACTATGTGTTTACTTATCTACAGTTTCTAAATTACATTCTTCAACTACATTGAGGGGCCGATTCCGATCTCGGTCGGAGGCGCACCCAATACCATTCGGTCGGGAAAAAGGCCATGCGAATGCCTGTTTCCCGACCGATCCGTACAGCCCGAACGAGTAAGTACGATGCGCACAACAGCACAGAATCCGACCGAGTCGTACTCACCCAATCCAGGTCCTGTTCTCCGACCGAGGCGAATCCGGAAACGCAGAATCGAGTCGCACGGAAGGGAAAATGCAGCCCCGTCCGGCCGAACAAGTATGATGTGCTTTCCGTACGCGCCGAACCCGTCGCTACGCATGGCACGTCAAAGCATCCGGGAGAGGCGCACATAAGCTCCGATTCGCGCCACAACACGATCCACGGCTACGAGGCGAACACGCCAGCGACGAGGACGACGCGAAGCAACGAGAAAGACGAACGACACGAACCAACCATGAATCCCTTCGTCCCGATCCTACCAATATTCTACATTTACTACCGGAACAGGCACGGACGCGTACGGCGCAGAAGGTAAGTCAGACACCAACCACAAAACACATACAACACGTACACGACACATCACACACACACAGAGGGATGCAGAATTTACTTACACCAGCAACAGCAGCACCATAGGGGCGGGATGCCCATCACCAATGCCACATATGCACACAGGGGCCTGGATGCGCACCACCACCACCACCCCTACCCAGGGGGGGCCGGATGCCAACCACTACTACCACCCTTAGCCAGGGGGGTGCCAGATGCCCACCACCACTACCACCCTTACCCAGGGGTGCTGGATGCCTACCACTACTATCACCCTAAGCCAGGGGGGCTGGATGCCCACCACTACTACCACCCTTACCCAGGGGGGCTGGATGCCTACCACTACTACCACCCTTAGCCAGGGGGTGCCAGATGCCCACCACCACTACCACCCTTACCCAGGGGGCTGGATGCCTACCACTACTACCACCCTTAGCCAGGGGGTGCCAGATGCCCACCACCACTACCACCCTTACCCAGGGGTGCTGGATGCCTACCACAACTACCACCCTTACCCAGGGGGCTGGATGCCCACCACTACTACCACCCTTACCCAGGGGGGCTGGATGCCTGCCACCACTACCACCCTTAGCCAGGGGGCTGGATGCCTACCACTACTACCACCCTTACCCAGGGGGCTGGATGCCTACCACTACTACCACCCTTACCCAGGGGGGGCTGGATGCCCACCACTACTACCACCCTTACCCAGGGGGGCTGGATGCCTACCACCACTACCACCCTTACCCAGGGGTGCTGGATGCCTACCACTACTATCACCCTAAGCCAGGGGGGCTGGATGCCCACCACTACTACCACCCTTACCCAGGGGGGGCTGGATGCCTACCACTACTACCACCCTTAGCCAGGGGGGTGCCAGATGCCCACCACCACTACCACCCTTACCCCGGGGGGCTGGATGCCTACCACTACTACCACCCTTACCCAGGGGGGGCTGGATGCCCACCACTACTACCACCCTTACCCAGGGGGCTGGATGCCTACCACAACTACCACCCTTACCCAGGGGGGCTGGATGCCTACCACTACTACCACCCTTACCCAGGGGGCTGGATGCCTACCACTACTATCACCCTAAGCCAGGGGGCTGGATGCCTACCACTACTACCACCCTTAGCCATGGGGTGCCAGATGCCCACCACCACCACCACCCTCAGCCAGGGGGGCTGGATGCCTACCACTACTACCACCCTTACCCAGGGGGGCTGGATGCCTACCACTACTATCACCCTAAGCCAGGGGGCTGGATGCCCACCACTACTACCACCCTTACCCAGGGGGCTGGATGCCTACCACTACTACCACCCTTACCCAGGGGGGCTGGATGCCTGTCACTACTACCACCTCTACCCATGGGGGGCTGGATGCCTACCACCAACACCACCCCCACTCATAGGATGGACAATGCATGACACAACCAGCACACCACAACCTAGGGAATGCAAGAAAAAGACATCCCCCAACACCATGACAAGCGTGTGTAGACTGTGTCAAATGCCTACAACACTGAACATGACTTTGAACATACAATGTGACCCCTATCACATGTGCCACACATATATGTGTGTGGCCCCCACAATGCAAGCAGGCCATGACCATTGTGGCAATGGGGTCCAAACCCCCATCATCACAGTGACCAAAATGTAAGTGTGGGGTCCATAGCTGAAGCACATTTTGAACATTGTGGCAATGGGGTCCAAACCCCATCATCACAGTGACCAAAAGGTAAGTGTGGGGTCCATAGATGAAGCACATTTTGAACAGTGTGGCAATGGGGTCCAAACCCCCATCATCACAGTGACCAAAAGGTAAGTGTGGGGTCCATAGCTGAAGCACATTTTGAACAGTGTGGCAATGGGGTCCAAACCCCCATCATCACAGTGACCAAAATGTAAGTGTGGGGTCCATATCTGAAGCACATTTTGAACATTGTGGCAATGGGGTCCAAACCCCAATCATCACAGTGACCAAAATGTAAGTGTGGTGTCCATAGCTGAAGCACATTTTGAACATTGTGGCAATGGGGTCCAAACCCCCATCATCACAGTGACCAAAATGTAAGTGTTGACAAAGAAAAAGCTGCAACTGCCAAACTGCATGGATGATTCCTGGTCACAGAACATAAAACACATCAGTGGCAAAGTAGTGCATGTGTCCCATTGCAACATAGATTGGGGGAGGCAAATACTGCAGTGCAAATAAGACATACCTTTGGCCATGTGCAGACGAACAACACCCATGGGGGCTGACACTGTCAACATTCATCAATGACACAATGACAGAAGTGACCATCAGAATGCAGACCCACATATTTGCACCAATGGGCACACAAATGCAGATACCCTGTGGAGACTGTAGATGTGAGGTGAACAGATACCATACCATGGCAGCAATGGGACACACAAACCATGATCATTGTGCTGACTGATGACCTAGGAGTCCCAGGGACAGCAGGGGAAACCCACCAAACTACATACAGCCAATGGCACACCTAAGATATGCCAATGCAGTGGTGCAGATGCACAAACACAAACAGGCAGACCCACACTGCACATCAAACACAACAGGTGAGGGGGTGCCAGTGTCCCCAGGCAACCACACAACACATGAGGAGGCCTGAATACCAATTATACAGATGTGCATACAGTGCCACACAAAGGTAACTCATGGATCCAAATCCCCTATGTGGGCAATCAGGCATTGTCAGATGAGAGGGAGCACAAATCACACATGTCACACAGGCACGTAGGAACAGCAACTGACACAGCAAGACACAGACACACCACAGCACTACCCCCAGGGTCCCCACAATGTGGTGACCCTGGGCTGCATTACAATCCCACTGTGATGACAAAGCTAAATGTCGTTCACACTGTGAACCACAGTCATGTGTCCTGAGCAACAAACTACCATCACACCTACACAAGCACAAATCAATCAGCACGGCCAGTAAGCCAAGGCCAACATGGAGGCAGGGGTCTAGCCGGGCAACAACTCTCATCTGCACACACTCAACACCACACACCTCGACCTCCAACAATGTGCAGCAGTGAAGCACACATGCACTGGTGACATTGCACATGCACCCATGACAATTCCAGGGTGGTGGGTGGGAACCAAGGTGCAGAAACACATCACACATGGCCACTCAACAAGACTCCTGAATGTCTGACACACTGCACACTACGCTGTACATGGACATGACGGCAATACCACACCAACCAATGGGATCCCAGCCACAGTCACACACCAATGAAGAAGCCAAGGTCACCCACAAAGAACACACATAGACAACAACCAACATTGCAGCCCGGACCCTGAGGAGTGCCAGCAGTCACACACACAACGTGTCACAATCACTGAAAGATAACACAAACTGGAAATCACATGACAGGTGCAAACAACAAGTGCCAAGGGGAAACCTGACTGTGACCCATCTGCGTCTGCACACAAACTCAGCCCTGACAGCAAACACACCTATGGGTGACACCCTGATGACCAGTAATGTGCAATGCACCCACATCACAGAGAACCCAGGGAGAAGACTTTGGGGGAACATAGGTCAACTCAGCAAGCATCACAAACAGGTACAACACTAGGGATCACAGCATGCACAGCAAAACGGAAGTGAACACACAGACATGCTCATACAACACACACCTTGGGCGCAGGCAATGTCACAGGAGTACACACTGCCATGAGGGGACTCCACTCCTGTGTGAGGAAAGCTGTGCCATATGTTGCCTCAGTAGGGCCCCATCATGTCAGCTGAGCACTTGGTCACACAATCAACAATTAGCACCAAATGAAGGCTCCCGTCACATCAGCCTGGTCATGGAAGTGCCAACGAAATCATCAGCACAGATCCAACACACTTGTATAGCAATGTTGCACTGACAACACAGATGAGTCCTTCCCCATTGATGCCCAAACCTGCATGTCCAGTGGAGATGGCCACACGGTCAGGGAAGTAGACGAATTGAACAATGGCAGGCACAACAGATGTGCAGGGGTGGAAGCCACAGATGTGATATTGCTAATGTAAGTAGGAAATCCCATTGCCAAATACTGAACACATGACACCCTCAGATGCTGCTATGGATGACATGGATACACCACAGGATAGGACACATTCCCCTTGGACCACATGTGTTCCTGCACAGTAACACTTCATTATCATGAGACCAAATATCACCATCACTGCAGCAAGGGCATGGTTAGCATCATCAACAACATGTACATCAGAAGCATAAGCACTAGAGAACAGAAAGTTGCTTTATTCAGCATATGTGTGTTTAAAAGTGAAAGTCCAGAAAAACACAAAGGCCAATGGCCAGTCCATTGTCAAAGTCCAAACAGGGTGACAGTGGCAGATGTCACCCTACGCATGCCTGCACTGCACAAAACCAGGGACAATCCACTAGGAGGGGCAACCGGGGGGCAGGCCAGGCACCGCAGGGACAGGATCAGGGCTCACCAGGAGGAGGCAGGGAAGGGGTGGTGGGTGCTGGAGAGCCACTGACAACTGCAGTGGAGGTGTCTGACATGGTGTGTGCCGGCACAACTGGGGGCATGACTCAGATGTTGTGGGTGCCGGCACGACTGCAGTGGACCCTGCAGATGGAGTGGACAGGTCCGCCACTGCAGTGCCCAAGTCAGACAGGGTGGTAGTGGACTCCACTGCAGTGCCTACCACCAGGGGAGGAGAATGGGGAACAGGCAAGGTGGGCTGGACAGAGGGTGAGGACACCCTCACCACATCAGTGGCACAGACAAGCGCAGCGGGGGTGTGGTGCCGGGAGAGCAAGTGGCAGGGGGAGAAGGCCGGATCCTCTTGGGGATGGTATATCTGTGGGTGGGGGAACCTGGGGCAGGGTGTGGTGGGGGCACCTGTGGAGTGGGGGCCTGAGGGATGGAGGAAGGAGACCTGGTGCCTGAGCTGCAGGGGGCGGCGGGGTCTTGCTCTTACGACTCCGGGGGACTTGCGGGTGGGGGCCTCAGTCTGTCTGCACCTGGGGGAGGGTGTCCGGGGGCGAGGGGCACTCTGCTCCGTGTGGGTGGGCTTCCTCTTCCCCCTGAATGCTGTATCAGCTGGATCGGAGGGGAAGAGGCCGAGGTCACTGAGGAAGAGCCGCTGGGTCTTTGGGGTTGCAGGTGAGGCAAGGGAGGCAAGGGAGGGTGCTTTGGAGGGAGAGGCAACTGAGGACTGCGCAGTGCTCGTGGATGCGTGTGTGTGTTCCAGGGCCCCATCCCCTGTGAGTCTGGTTTCAGTCCCCTGACTGTGCGTGCGTGTGCGTTTTGTTTGTGGCGTGTGTGTCTGTGTGCTGGACGTGTGTGTGCTGGTGTGTGCCTGTGCCGGTGTGTGTGTGCTTGGGACGGGTAAGGTGCTGGGGAGTGTGGATGGAGCAGAGGCAGGAGGGGTGAGGGACTGTCTGAGGAGGGACACTGCTGCCGTCAGGGAGGAGTCCATGGACCTATTGCCCCTCTGTAGGTCAGACATGCCCGATGAGATGCCCTCCATGAACGACACCAGCTGAGTCAACAGAGCGGTGTGCGCATGGAGGACACTCAGCATGGCTGTCTGCCCTACATGGAGCTGGAGAAGGAGGTACACAGACTCCTCACTCAGGGCAGCAGGGGACACAGGGGCAGGGGTGCGGTGCCTGGCCCAAAGGAGACACGCTCCCGAACATGGGAGCCTCCACGGACCTGGGGAATGGGAGCCGATGGGAGGGCGGTGGTGGTGCTGGTGGTGGCGGGGACAGCAAGACTAGCTGGGGTGTGGTGGCTGCTGACACCCGCCTCCATAAGGGAGTCATCCTCCGAGCCGCTGTGGTCCTCAGCTGAGGTGGATGCTGCTGAGGACTCCTCGGTGTGGCTCCCCTCGCCCTCCGTGCCACTGGGTCCCTCCGACCACTCCTCGGCTGCTGACCCAGTCTGGCTCTCCGGCTCCTCCTGGTCCGTGGAGCTGTCCCCTTCCGTGGCCGTGGATGTATCTGCAAACAATGGGGAAACAGACAGACATTAGTCACTTGCACCAAACGCACACACCACTGTGAGCACAGCACATTACAGAGCAAGCCCTGGCATCATTAGTTGAACATTGCTAAAAGTGCCCTAACTGAACAGGAGAAGCCAATTGTCAGTCTGATGCCAACCATGGCACTCACATCCCACATGGCCTTGCACCCATCTGTCTGGTGTCTGTTGGATAGCAACACCCCAGTGTGGACACATGCACCACCTACACAGTAGTTGGACAGTGCAGAGGACACGGTGTAGCATGTGGACATGCACACATCACAACTCTTGCCACTGAGTCAGTATAGGTTTCCGGATGAAAGGGATGCCCAGAGTCAAATAGGAAATGCATGTGATGCATACCAGCGACAGACACCATGATGCACCCATGTCCTGATAGCCATCGCCACAATGGTGTGCATGTAGCACATGTCACTCCCCTGCAGGATCACCAATAAGTAGACACATGCCATGGCGGAGGCATGACTGCTAAGTCATACATCACTGTCTCAGTGTTGTATGACTTGGCAGCCAGACAACAACACTCTGCACTGTGTCACAATAGTAGGTCATGGGGAATGCAAGTCCTGGAGCTGCACAAGTGCACATGTACATCCCCCACACAACACATCATCTTAACCCTCATCTGTCCAGGTCATACCGATTGGACATATGGGAGACCTGTGACACTACCCTCTGAACCTGAGCCCCTCACAATCTGCTGTGAATGGGAAACAGCTGCCTGAACTTCACATTCGCATACCCCAGTCTGCACGGGCAGCTGATCAAACACCTATGTGACACACAAGTATCGTCTCCTATGGTCACATCTCCAGTGGCATGCTGAGCCCCAACCGAGAAACACCCCAGCAGTCCTGGCAACAAATCCACAGCACACTAACACAGAGGCAGACACCTGAGGGGTCAAATCACTGCGCACAACGTGTCAGCTGATACACGGGAGTGGGAGTACAGGTGTATTGGATGGGCTGGAGTAGGCATGACTGTCCTGCCCCACATGAATGAGGGATGAGCCCTGGACAGTGGATAGCTGGCTATGTATGTGTGACACACGTAATCTGTACACTCCTGGGGCCCAAACATTGTTCCCACCCGCTGCATGGGTGTGTGCCAGATACCCCAGGCACGTGTGGTGGCTCAGCTCAGCAAGTGGACCGCATATCAAAGCAACACGCAGATTACATGTCCGAACACAGGCGTTGTGTGAACAATGGACCCACCCATGATGCCCACAACAGAGTCAGGGAAACAGATGCTGTCCCCCACCTTGAGCGAAGCAAACTGCAAGGACACAGTCCCAAGTGACACAATTCCCTGAATGTAAGGGCCACACCTGGGTATCAGATGAGGAGTGGGCAGTGCACAATAGAGAGACATGGCTCCTGGACAACATGACTGCTGTACTGTGGCAGTTTAACCAGGCCAGAGGAGGGCACATAGCATGTAATACAGAGTTCACAGTGCAGTCTTTGACTCACCCCCTCCTTGCTGCTTTCTGGCCTTCAGCTGCCCATCCAGGTCTGGAAACACCACCGCCAGGATCTGGAGCATGTGGGGGGTCAGGGTCCGTGTTCCGCCCCTCCTGCGAGGAGGCGACAGCTTCAGCTAGACCCGTGCAATCCTCCGGGTCCAGCCCCGAAGGTCCTGCCACCTCTTCTGGCAGTTGCGGATCCGGCGCTTGTAGACCCCCACGGACCGGACAGCCCGGACGATGTCCTTTCAGATCTCCTGCTTCCGATGGGCATTAACCTGTGAGGATGACAAAGTGAAAAGGCCATAACTACACATGCAACATATCCGTGCATGACACAGTTGTATATACATGTCTCAATCACAGGGGCACATGATGTACACAGGCAGTGCAACGCTGCCCATGGACAGTTTGCCAGAAGTCACTACATGGTATCATTGCATGGGAAGTAAAACCTTGTTCAAATGCACTGTCACTGCACCATACCTGTCCAGTGCATGTCACTACACACTATGGGGGTGACAACTACTCAGTGAGGCTGCTAGCCAGTGGCGTGCAGACTTTCAGCCTTGCTAGTCAGACAAAATGCACATTCAGAAAGGCAGTGCACAGAACACTCACCTGCTCCCCTGGTGTCCCATACAGCTTGCTGTACTGTGGAAGTAGGCTGTCCAGCAGGGCCTGGTTCTCCTCAAGGCTGAAGGCTGGGGCTCTCTCCACAGTACGTGCCATTGCAGGGTCCAGAGGGGGCAGAGACAGCAGCAGTGCAGTGGCAGATGTCGTCCTGGAGCATGTAGTGCAGGCAAGTGAGCTCTCAGGGGAACAGCCAGCAATATATATGTGCTGCAGAGGCAGATACTGTCCCATGTGTCCAAAGTGATAGGTCCAAGTCGTTTGCATCTTCTGAATCTGGCCAATCCATGGAATAGCAGCACCAATACACGCCCACAGCATCCTTCAAATCTTCAACTTCATGACATACATGATTTTGCAACATTGTTGTGGGTGACCAACTGAATTTCCAGCAACCGACTCGTTCGAATTTCGAAAACGCGTCCGTTGCCAGGCTAGGCCATTGACAATGGGTGCGCACCGATCGGTCCATTGCGGTACAACGCGTACAGGGGTACAACGCGTACCCGCACACATTGAATGCAATGGGCCGGCCGGGCGCACCGATCGGTCCATTGCGGTACAATGCGTACAGGGGTACAACGCGTACCCGCACACATTGAATGCAATGGGCCGGCCGGGTGCACCGATCGGTCCATTGCTGTTCAACGCGTACAGGGTACAACGCGTACCCGCACACATTGAATGCAATGGGCCGGCCGGGCGCACCGATCGGTCCATTGCGGTACAACGCGTACAGGGGTACAACGCGTACCCGCACACATTGAATGCAATGGGCCGGCCGGGCGCACCGATCGGTCCATTGCGGTACAATGCGTACAGGGGTACAACGCGTACCCGCACACATTGAATGCAATGGGCCGGCCGGGTGCACCGATCGGTCCATTGCTGTTCAACGCGTACAGGGGTACAACGCGTACCCGCACACATTGAATGCAATGTGCCGGCCGGGTGCACCGATCGGTCCATTGCTGTTCAACGCGTACAGGGGTACAACGCGTACCCGCACACATTGAATGCAATGGGCCGGCCGGGTGCACCGATCGGTCCATTGCTGTTCAACGCGTACAGGGGTACAACGCGTACCCGCACACATTGAATTCAATGGGCCGGCCGGGCGCACCGATCGGTCCATTGCGGTAGAACGCGTACAGGGGTACAACGCATACCCGCACACATTGAATGCAATGGGCCGGCCGGGTGCACCGATCGGTCCATTGCTGTTCAACGCGTACAGGGGTACAACGCGTACCCGCACACATTGAATGCAATGGGCCGGCCGGGTGCACCGATCGGTCCATTGCTGTTCAACGCATCCCTGTACAAGTGACTGGCATATGTCACCATGCCTGTCTCAGATGAACATATGCCAGCCACAGATAGCTCCCAGGGAGTGAGGGGCACACCTACAACACGACAGCCTGTCCAAACTGTATCATAAGGCATGTAAGGCTGCATTTCCTATTGTGTGTATGTTGGTGTACATGTTGTCCTGTGGGTGTCACCTGGGGGCAGCCACCCCCAGGCTGTGCACGTGTTCATGGGGACAGGATCCTGGGTGTTACGTGTACATGACCACTGTGATGTGCAACTGTTCATATCTGTGCATGTGCCATGGTCGCATTTCACGGTGGTGTATGTGTATGTCATGTCACATACCCCATGAGTCCCATGTGGGACGGTATGTTTGAGCCAGGGTGTCCCAGTGGCACAATAGTGATGGTCCTCCACAGTCTGTGTGCATGTAGTGTTTACAATGTCTCTGATTTCATGTGCACAATGGGAGACAGTCTCCACATCCACGTTGTGTGTGCATGGACTTTGATGTTGTGCGTGTGTGTGTCACAGACGTCCATGTCTGTCCTGCAGTGGCAATTGGGACCACTACCTGTGGGGGTCATGGTTGTTTTGCTTTGGTGTATACATGATACTCCATGTAATGCCAGTGTCCATGTGGCAATACAGGGTCCCTGGGAATGTACCTGTCGTTGAGCTGTGATGCCTGGGGCACATCTGTCCTCACATGTCACTGTGGGGGTGATTGTGACATGGCAGCAGGAGATGGGAACTGTGACACGGCCTCATGATATCCAATGGGCCAACCTGGGACTTATTGATGCCACTTGTTGAACCGTGATGACAGATGTTGGCCTTGTATGTACCATACATGTCCTTACGGAACTGCACACTTCATGTAGTTGTGCCTCATAATGATGTATGATGTGATATTGAGTGTGTTCAATGCCGCATATGTGGGGTGACTGACAATCTTGCTTTCTTCTCCTCTGCACTGCAGGGCTCCTGCTGTCCACAGACCATTCCCAGACCTGGCAACGATGGTGGAACGGGACAGCATCCGACGGTACCGCTTCACCAGGCAGCTGATTGAGGATTTGGCAGTGCAGTTGGCCCCACATTTGCAGCCTGGCCGGCCGTATCCTACAGCGCTGACCCCCAAGGTGAAGGTGATGGCAGCCCTACACTTCTTTGCCACCGGTACCTTCCAACATACTGTGGCGACTGCTGGTGGGATGTCACAGACCATGTTGAGCCGTGTGCTCCGCGATGTTTTGGAGGCAATGTTGCTATACCTGAACCGGTACATCTATTTCCCTAGACTGCAACGACTCACTGACGTGAAGAGTGACTTCTATGCCCTGGGGAGGATGCAGCATGTCATTGGCTCCATTGATGGGACACATGTGGCTTTGGTACCACCATAGGCCCAGGAGCAGGCCTACCGTAACCGCAAGCACTACCACTCGGTCAATGCACTGGTGATGTGTCTTGCAGATATGACCATCACACACGTGTGTGCCCGTTTCCCTGGTTCAGAACACGATGCCTTTGTGATGAGGAGTAGTCGCATCCCCAGGATGATGGCACAGATGCAGAACCAGCGTGCCTGGCTTGTCGGTGTGTACTGACTTTGTGCCATTGTGTGTGATCTGATCTGTAGTATTCCGCCCACTTTTCCAAGTCAGCTAATGTGCACTTGTCTGTCCGTAGGTGACTCGGGATACCCCAACATGCCGTGGTTGCTGACACCCCTCAGGAACCCTGTGACACCAGCCCAGATGCGCTACAATGAGGCACATGGTCGGACCAGGAGAGTGATTGAGCGGACATTTGGTCTCCTGAAGAGCCGCTTCCGCTGCCTTGACAAGACAGGAGGGTCCCTCCCATATGCCCCAGCGAAGGTGTGCAAGATTATCATCGTCTGCTGCATGCTCCACAACCTGGCAGTGCGGAAGGAGTTGCCTCTCATCCAGGATGACAATGACCAACATCCGCCACCTGTGGAGGATCCTGGCCTGGACCACGATGCCAGTGATGATGATGATGATGAGGGTGATGTCCGCACACAGCTCATCACCAACTTCTTTAGCTGAATGTGAGTATCCTGAGGTGTCATGTCAATGATGTGAGTTGGCATGATATGTGTAGGTGGTGCTCTGGTGCTGTTGGAGTGTGTCCATGGGCTACTTGACTGGATGTGTGTAGCGATGTGTGCTTACAGGTGGTCTGTACTCCCCAACAGTGTTGACATGCTAACTTGGTTCTGGGTGGGTATCTTGTAACATGTATTGTGCATGAGTTTTGCTGTTCTGTCCTGTTCTCCATTGCTTTTGACTGTGTGTCATTTCTGTCCTTCACAGGGTACTTTCAGATTTGTTTGGTCAACTGTGTCCACCGACGACGTGATTGTACTTCCAGGGTGGTAGCTGTTGTGTCCCTACAGGTGATGTGCGCCACACCCATGGACTTCCTTCCTTCTACAGTTGTTGACTGTGTGCCCGCTGCCAGGTGGGATTACCTTGCATCTGTAGTGGTTACGACATGTTGCAACTGTGTAATAAACCTGTGCTTCACTTTGTGATGTGCGTTGTCTGTGGTCACGCATTTGACTGCCATTTGCTTACTGCACCTGTGGGCTACTTGACTACAACTGGGAATAGGTGTGGTGTCTGTGCATTGCACCGTCTTCCCTGGCAACATCAGTGTAGGCAATGAGTCAGATGGCCTAGGTGTGTATGTGTTGTGTAGCCCTGGTGGTGTGTCTCCCTCATATGTGTCACGTTGCCTTTACTCACATGCCTGTGTTGTACTTGCTGTTGCAGTTCGCATACACAGTGTAATTTTGCAGTTCATCATCCCCATGACAGCACCCACGTTGGAATCACAACAGAGGCAAGTATGGTGTATTAGTGTGTTTATTGTGATACATTTGTGTGAATAGTGCATAGGATGGTTAGTGCTGTACATATGTATTGCAATCAGAAGTTCCTAGGTGAATTGAAAGTCCTGGTAGACAAAATCCCCAGTATCGGGGCCAAAGTTGTCTGAGACATTGGTCCAACTTGTACTCCCCATGTCATGTGTGGAGTTGTGTTGCCGTCAACAGGGTGAACAGTTTGTGCACAAAGGTGAACATCCAGAACAGGTTCAGGCTTCCTGGGGGTTGCACTTGGCCATCGGCCTCTCACTTGCCCCTCCTCGGACGACCCCTCTTCTTTGGGGGCCCCTCAAGTACAGGCTGCTGCGGTGCAGGGGACTCTCCGCCAGAGTCATCCTCCCTCCCTGTGGCAGTTGCAGTTTGTTCAGCACCAGATGTTGTTGGCACACAGGGAGATGTGGACTGGTTGCTGTTCATCTGGCGGAGGCATTGTAATATGTCCCTGTGCACCGCCGTCATCTCTTGCAGTGCGTCCCACTTGGACTCCACGCGGGACATGTGTGAGTCCAAGCGTGCATGATGGGCAGCCTGCTGCTGTTTCATGTCTCTGAGGAGCCCCACTACCTGGCTGAGATCTCCGGTGCTGGACTGGTACGCATCGGCTATGCGTACCAGTTGTGGGTCATCATGCACACCAGAAACCTCTTCAAGCAGCGACCTCTGTCTCCCACCCCTCCCACCACCCCTGCCGACATGTGCAGTGCGTGCAGTGGCACGCACAGATGACCCTGGTCCCCCTTGGGGGTTGGTGGTGGTGGTGGTGTCCATGGCCCCACGTTGGTCCAGGGTCCCTGTGCTGGTGGTGCTCCTTGTTCTGTCCATGTCGGCAGGGATGGTATTTGTGGTGACAGTCGTTGGAGGGGTGGGTGCAGGGGGTGCAGCTGGTGGTCCTGCTGGTGCTGCAGCTGGTGCTGCATGTTGACTTGCACCGGAGGTGCCAGGTTGGTCTTCTTCGTCCGAGGAGGGCAGAGGCTGTACGACACCAGTGAGCTCCGTATCCTCTTGAGCCTGGGACTGGGACTCCTCAGCGTCTGCTGCTGTGTCCCCATCATCACCTGTTTTTGGGAGACACACACAATGTATGTAATGTTTCTGCAGGCATCAATGGTTGACACACCTGACAGTTGTGACTGTGCCTCTGGGTGCGGGCCTGTACATTGCATTGTCCTAAGTTGTCACAGTCAGGGGTTGATATTGGTGTAGCACATTGTCCTGCATTATTTGGGCATTTCTATGTATTTGTTGGGGTGTGAACATGGTCTGCATTGGTTGTATTTGGTTGACAGCCGGCCCTCCTTCCCACCCAGCCAGTCAGTTATCCCACCATGGACTGTGCTTGCATTGCAGGGAGTGAAAGTTGTCTTTCAGGATGTCAGTCAGTGGTGTCCTGCTGTTGGTTGTTGCACAGTTGCCAGCAGGGCCTTGTGCTCCCCACAGCAGTAGCCAGTGTCAGCCATCTTGTCAGTTGTTTTCCACTCCCTGTGATGTGAGCATGGTTCAGGGTGGTGTTGATGGGACAGTTGTGGGGGTGAGCTATGTCTGTGACTACGACTCCCATCATGCTATTGCCTCCACCCCCCTTCCCAGCATGCCCATCCTTCCTTCCTTTTGACTCTGCTTCCCTGTGGGGTGGGCTGCCTGTGCTGACAGGATGGCTGGGAGTGTTGTCCTGGCAGTTGTTTGGCTAAAAGTCCAAAGAGTGTCCCTGTGCTTCACACAACATAACCCAGGGTGGAGGTTCTTTGTGGGATCTTGAGTTAGGATGTGAGGCATTGCATTCTCCCAGGTGGGTTATGTGGAGTATGTGTTGAGGGGGTGTGTGAGGGGAGGTGCTTGTGACTATGGTCAGTGCTGCAAGTCCTCCTTCCCACCCAGCCAGATATCCCACCATGGAACGTGATTGCATTGCAGGGAGTGGAAGTTGTCTTTCAGGATGTCAGTCAGTGGTGTCCTGCTGTTTGTTGGTGCACAGTTGCCAGCAGGGCCTTGTGCTCCCCACAGCAGTAGCCAGTGTCAGCCATCTTGTCAGTTGTTTTCCACTCCCTGTGATGTGAGCATGGTTCAGGGTGGTGTTGATGGGACAGTTGTGGGGGTGAGCTATGTCTGTGACTATGACTCCCATCATGCTATTGCCTCCACCCCACTTCCCAGCATTCCCATACTTACTTGCTTTTGTGGGGAGTTCAGTGTGTGTGGGTGTGAGAGCAATGGCAAGATGACTGACAGTGGTGTCCTGCTGTTGGTTGGTGTGCAGTTCCCAGCATGCCCTTGTGCTCCCCACGACACAGCAACAGTGTCAGACATCTTTGATGGGCCTTTCCACTCTCTGTGGGATGTGCATGCGTGAGTGTGAGCTTGCTGGGCCATGTGGTGGGGGATGTAGAGCTGTGACTACGACTCCCATCATGCTATTGCCTCCACCCCCTTCCCAGCATGCCCATCCTTCCTTCCTTTTGACTCTGCTTCCCTGTGGGGTGGGCTGCCTGTGCTGACAGGATGGCTGGGAGTGTTGTCCTGGCAGTTGTTTGGCTAAAAGTCCAAAGAGTGTCCCTGTGCTTCACACAACATAACCCAGGGTGGAGGTTCTTTGTGGGATCTTGAGTTAGGATGTGAGGCATTGCATTCTCCCAGGTGGGTTATGTGGAGTATGTGTTGAGGGGGTGTGTGAGGGGAGGTGCTTGTGACTATGGTCAGTGCTGCAAGTCCTCCTTCCCACCCAGCCAGATATCCCACCATGGAACGTGCTTGCATTGCAGGGAGTGGAAGTTGTCTTTCAGGATGTCAGTCAGTGGTGTCCTGCTGTTTGTTGGTGCACAGTTGCCAGCAGGGCCTTGTGCTCCCCACAGCAGTAGCCAGTGTCAGCCATCTTGTCAGTTGTTTTCCACTCCCTGTGATGTGAGCATGGTTCAGGGTGGTGTTGATGGGACAGTTGTGGGGTGAGCTATGTCTGTGACTATGACTCCCATCATGCTATTGCCTCCACCCCACTTCCCAGCATTCCCATACTTACTTGCTTTTGTGGGGAGTTCAGTGTGTGTGGGTGTGAGAGCAATGGCAAGATGGCTGACAGTGGTGTCCTGCTGTTGGTTGGTGTGCAGTTCCCAGCATGCCCTTGTGCTCCCCACGACACAGCAACAGTGTCAGACATCTTTGATGGGCCTTTCCACTCTCTGTGGGATGTGCATGCGTGAGTGTGAGCTTGCTGGGCCAGGTGGTGGGGGATGTAGAACTGTGACTACGACTCCCATCATGCTATTGCCTCCACCCCCCTTCCCAGCATGCCCATCCTTCCTTCCTTTTGACTCTGCTTCCATGTGGGGTGGGCTGCCTGTGCTGACAGGATGGCTGGGAGTGTTGTCCTGGCAGTTGTTTGGCTAAAAGTCCAAAGAGTGTCCCTGTGCTTCACACAACATAACCCAGGGTGGAGGTTCTTTGTGGGATCTTGAGTTAGGATGTGAGGCATTGCATTCTCCCAGGTGGGTTATGTGGAGTATGTGTTGAGGGGGTGTGTGAGGGGAGGTGCTTGTGACTATGGTCAGTGCTGCAAGTCCTCCTTCCCACCCAGCCAGTTATCCCACCATGGAACGTGCTTGCATTGCAGGGAGTGGAAGTTGTCTTTCAGGATGTCAGTCAGTGGTGTCCTGCTGTTTGTTGGTGCACAGTTGCCAGCAGGGCCTTGTGCTCCCCACAGCAGTAGCCAGTGTCAGCCATCTTGTCAGTTGTTTTCCACTCCCTGTGATGTGAGCATGGTTCAGGGTGGTGTTGATGGGACAGTTGTGGGGGTGAGCTATGTCTGTGACT
Source organism: Calotriton arnoldi (assembly GCA_963921515.1). Lineage (NCBI taxonomy): Eukaryota > Metazoa > Chordata > Amphibia > Caudata > Salamandridae > Calotriton > Calotriton arnoldi. Next base: position 153,877 of record CAWUFW010001843.1, on the reverse strand, counting down.
ATGACTCCCATCATGCTATTGCCTCCACCCCACTTCCCAGCATTCCCATACTTACTTGCTTTTGTGGGGAGTTCAGTGTGTGTGGGTGTGAGAGCAATGGCAAGATGGCTGACAGTGGGGTCCTGCTGTTGGTTGGTGTGCAGTTCCCAGCATGCCCTTGTGCTCCCCACGACACAGCAACAGTGTCAGACATCTTTGATGGGCCTTTCCACTCTCTGTGGGATGTGCATGCGTGAGTGTGAGCTTGCTGGGCCATGTGGTGGGGGATGTAGAGCTGTGACTACGACTCCCATCATGCTATTGCCTCCACCCCCTTCCCAGCATGCCCATCCTTCCTTCCTTTTGACTCTGCTTCCCTGTGGGGTGGGCTGCCTGTGCTGACAGGATGGCTGGGAGTGTTGTCCTGGCAGTTGTTTGGCTAAAAGTCCCAAGAGTGTCCCTGTGCTTCACACAACATAACCCAGGGTGGTGGTTCTTTGTGGGATCTTGAATTAGGATGTGAGGCATTGCATTCTCCCAGGTGGGTTATGTGGAGTATGTGTTGAGGGGGTGTGTGAGGGGAGGTGCTTGTGACTATGGTCAGTGCTGCAAGTCCTCCTTCCCACCCAGCCAGATATCCCACCATGGAACGTGCTTGCATTGCAGGGAGTGGAAGTTGTCTTTCAGGATGTCAGTCAGTGGTGTCCTGCTGTTTGTTGGTGCACAGTTGCCAGCAGGGCCTTGTGCTCCCCACAGCAGTAGCCAGTGTCAGCCATCTTGTCAGTTGTTTTCCACTCCCTGTGATGTGAGCATGGTTCAGGGTGGTGTTGATGGGACAGTTGTGGGGGTGAGCTATGTCTGTGACTATGACTCCCATCATGCTATTGCCTCCACCCCACTTCCCAGCATTCCCATACTTACTTGCTTTTGTGGGGAGTTCAGTGTGTGTGGGTGTGAGAGCAATGGCAAGATGGCTGACAGTGGTGTCCTGCTGTTGGTTAGTGTGCAGTTCCCAGCATGCCCTTGTGCTACCCACGACACAGCAACAGTGTCAGACATCTTTGATGGGCCTTTCCACTCTCTGTGGGATGTGCATTCGTGAGTGTGAGCTTGCTGGGCCATGTGGTGGGGGATGTAGAGCTGTGACTACGACTCCCATCATGCTATTTCCTCCACCCCCCTTCCCAGCATGCCCATCCTTCCTTCCTTTTGACTCTGCTTCCCTGTGGGGTGGGCTGCCTGTGCTGACAGGATGGCTGGGAGTGTTGTCCTGGCAGTTGTTTGGCTAAAAGTCCCAAGAGTGTCCCTGTGCTTCACACAACATAACCCAGGGTGGTGGTTCTTTGTGGATCTTGAGTTAGGATGTGAGGCATTGCATTCTCCCAGGTGGGTTATGTGGAGTATGTGTTGAGGGGGTGTGTGAGGGGAGGTGCTTGTGACTATGGTCAGTGCTGCAAGTCCTCCTTCCCACCCAGCCAGATATCCCACCATGGAACGTGCTTGCATTGCAGAGAGTGCAAGTTGGCTTTCAGGATGTCAGGCAGTGGTGTTGTGCTGTTTGTTGGTGCACAGTTGCCAGCAGGGCCTTGTGCTCCCCACAGCAGTAGCCAGTGTCAGCCATCTTGTCAGTCCTTATCCACTCCCTGTGATGTGAGCATGGTTCAGGGTGGTGTTGATGGGCCAGTTGTGAGGCTGAGCAATATCTGTGCCTACTACTCCCATCATGCTATTGCCTCCACCCCCTTCCCAGCATGCCCATGCTTCCTTCCTTTTGACTCTGCTTCCCTGTGGGGTGGGCTGCCTGTGCTGACAGGATGGCTGGGAGTGTTGTCCTGGCAGTTGTTTGGCTAAAAGTCCCAAGAGTGTCCCTGTGCTTCACACAACATAACCCAGGGTGGTGGTTCTTTGTGGGATCTTGAGTTAGGATGTGAGGCATTGCATTCTCCCAGGTGGGTTATGTGGAGTATGTGTTGAGGGGGTGTGTGAGGGGAGGTGCTTGTGACTATGGTCAGTGCTGCAAGTCCTCCTTCCCACCCAGCCAGATATCCCACCATGGAACGTGCTTGCATTGCAGGGAGTGGAAGTTGTCTTTCAGGATGTCAGTCAGTGGTGTCCTGCTGTTTGTTGGTGCACAATTGCCAGCAGGGCCTTGTGCTCCCCACAGCAGTAGCCAGTGTCAGCCATCTTTTCAGTTGTTTTCCACTCCCTGTGATGTGAGGATGGTTCAGGGTGGTGTTGATGGGACAGTTGTGGGGGTGAGCTATGTCTGTGACTATGACTCCCATCATGCTATTGCCTCCACCCCACTTCCCAGCATTCCCATACTTACTTGCTTTTGTGGGGAGTTCAGTGTGTGTGGGTGTGAGAGCAATGGCAAGATGGCTGACAGTGGTGTCCTGCTGTTGGTTGGTGTGCAGTTCCCAGCATGCCCTTGTGCTCCCCATGACACAGCAACAGTGTCAGACATCTTTGATGGGCCTTTCCACTCTCTGTGGGATGTGCATGCGTGAGTGTGAGCTTGCTGGGCCATGTGGTGGGGGATGTAGAGCTGTGACTACGACTCCCATCATGCTATTGCCTCCACCCCCTTCCCAGCATGCCCATCCTTCCTTCCTTTTGACTCTGCTTCCCTGTGGGGTGGGCTGCCTGTGCTGACAGGATGGCTGGGAGTGTTGTCCTGGCAGTTGTTTGGCTAAAAGTCCCAAGAGTGTCCCTGTGCTTCACACAACATAACCCAGGGTGGTGGTTCTTTGTGGATCTTGAGTTAGGATGTGAGGCATTGCATTCTCCCAGGTGGGTTATGTGGAGTATGTGTTGAGGGGGTGTGTGAGGGGAGGTGCTTGTGACTATGGTCAGTGCTGCAAGTCCTCCTTCCCACCCAGCCAGATATCCCACCATGGAACGTGCTTGCATTGCAGAGAGTGCAAGTTGGCTTTCAGGATGTCAGGCAGTGGTGTTGTGCTGTTTGTTGGTGCACAGTTGCCAGCAGGGCCTTGTGCTCCCCACAGCAGTAGCCAGTGTCAGCCATCTTGTCAGTCCTTATCCACTCCCTGTGATGTGAGCATGGTTCAGGGTGGTGTTGATGGGCCAGTTGTGAGGCTGAGCAATATCTGTGCCTACTACTCCCATCATGCTATTGCCTTCACCCCCTTCCCAGCATGCCCATGCTTCCTTCCTTTTGACTCTGCTTCCCTGTGGGGTGGGCTGCCTGTGCTGACAGGATGGCTGGGAGTGTTGTCCTGGCAGTTGTTTGGCTAAAAGTCCCAAGAGTGTCCCTGTGCTTCACACAACATAACCCAGGGTGGTGGTTCTTTGTGGGATCTTGAGTTAGGATGTGAGGCATTGCATTCTCCCAGGTGGGTTATGTGGAGTATGTGTTGAGGGGGTGTGTGAGGGGAGGTGCTTGTGACTATGGTCAGTGCTGCGAGTCCTCCTTCCCACCCAGCCAGATATCCCACCATGGAACGTGCTTCCATTGCAGGGAGTGGAAGTTGTCTCTCAGGATGTCAGTCAGTGGTGTCCTGCTGTTGGTTGTTGCACAGCTGCCAGCAGGGCCTTGTGCTCCCCACAGCAGTAGCCAGTGTCAGCCATCTTGTGAGTCCTTTTCCACTCCCTGTGATGTGCGCATGGTTCATGGTGGTGTTGATGGGACAGTTGTGGGGGTGAGTAATATCTGTGACTACGACTCCCATGATGCTATTGGCTGCACTGACTTGCCCAGCATACACAGAATTCCTTTCTTTCAGTGGTCTTCACTGTGTGTTGGTGTTGTAGTGGTGGCTACATGTCTGGATGTGTTTGTTAGTTATATTTGTGCCACTGCCTAGCTGTAGTTGTAGTTGTGTTTGTACATGTGATGACACAGTTAAATGTAACTTTGAGATGGCATGTGTTGTGTTTATCTGACTGACATACACATTTTGGGATGATTCTGTTCTGGTTGCTGTGTAATTGCTATGAGTGCATGGTTTGACTCTCCCCTTGACAGTGATGTGTGTGTGTATTGTGGCTAAATATTGTGTACATTTGTTGTGTACTCACCAGGCTCTGGGATGTTCTCTAGTCCATAGACGCTCACTGGCGGAAGGATGGCCCGCACCTTCTCCTCCCAGGGCCTGAGGTATACTGGCTTGGCAGGAGGGCCACTGCCGGTGTATTGGCTCAGGAGGTAGTCCTTCTTGAGCAGCTCCCGTACCCTCCTGCGCACGTCATACCACCTGTTCTGGATGTCAGTCTTTGTGCGCAGACATGGTGATTGTGCGTTCACCCTGTTGATGATCCTCTCCCACATCTTGCTTTTCTGGGAGATGGGTGTCTGTTGGACCAGTGTGCCAAACAGCTGTGGCTCTACCCTGAGGATCTCGTCTACCAGGACTTCCAATTCACAATCTAGGAACTTGTGATTCTTCTTTGGGGGCATGGTGATGGGTGGTGATGGTGAGTGATGTGTCTGTTGGTGTGCAGGTGAGGGTGTGTGAGTGTGTGTTTTGCTGGGTGTATGTGAGGTAGCTATTTGTTGGTGTGCTGATGGTGTGTGGCTTGTGTGAGGGATGAGCTGTGGGTGTGTGGTTGCTGTCTGTTGAGTGCTGGCAGTAGAATAGCATTTGCAAAGGATCATGGTTGGGATTTGTGTCCTTTATATGGGTGGAGTTGTGGGTGTGTCTTTGTTCTCTGTCCCCACCCCCAGTATTTATTGGCTTTGTAATTGCTTGATTGGCCTTTTTTGTGTATTTTTCATTAGTACTTTCTGTGCATGTTGGAAACGTTCTTGTGACCGAGTCGGACCCTGCAGTTGTCTCGTACGGTCTTCTCCGTTTCGTTCACGCTGTGTTTGTGCAGTTTTCTATGCTGCGTACGCGTCTGTCACGGTGTTTTGTGTTACTTCGGCTCGCAGTTTTGTATGCGTGTCGGTCGTACGGCTTGTCCTCTGTACGACTCGGTCGTGGTTTTCGCGCCTTGCATCGTACTTTGCGGTTTGGAGTTCGCGGGTACGTTTCGGTTGGATTTGTTCCGGGTGCGTGTCGGTCAGTTCGATTCGCGTGTTTTTACGGCCGGATTGCTGTTTTCCGTGCGGCTCGGTCGTTCGGCTTGGGTTCAGTACGTGTCGGTCGGATTTAGCACGCTTTGCATCGTACTTGGCGTGTCGGGCGCCACAGGTACGTGTCGGTCGGAATTAATTCCGGCTCCGAGTCGGTCGGTGCTTTTTCCGGCCCGAATCGGAATCGACCCCTAATTGTTCACATCTTCCCAATAGGCCGAATAATGTTTCCAAATCCTTTTGCATTGAAAATATCCAAAATAAACTCGTTATTTCGTGTTCACATCTTCCCAATAGGCCGAATGATGTTTTCAAAACTTTGGCATCAAAAATATCAGATATGAATTTGGTAATTCGTAAGGCAAACTACATTTGAATCCTAAATGGGCATCATTGCAATGTGTCCATCCTTTATTGCACTTTAAATACACAGTATAGTGTCCAGATGTTGTAGTAGGTCCATCATGAAAAATAATAGCCACTGTTTTAAAAGTTCTTCCTCAAATTGATACTTGACTTGCCACAAAATTTTTTATTTTGGTTTCCAATTTTGTTCCATTTGCTCTACAACGTTGTAGCATTAAAATGACATATTTTATAAATCTTTCTATATATAATGTTGACAACATTTCTGATTTACAATGAGAACATTTCATATCTTAATTAGCTGTTTTTACTAATTTGTTAAAAGACACTGATTTGCAATCTGGTATCGTTAAGTATATGAATTGTTCAGTATCTATTTCAGTGGTAGAAGAAAATGAACACTCTTCACATTTATGATCCCATCTGTAACTTAGTCCAAATACATTTTCAATTTCTATTCCTTCATCTTCCAATACTGCAAAGCATAAACATAAGAAATTCTTGTGCATCTTGTTGTATATTCAATGTAAATTTCAATGAACCAGTACATATATCCAAAAGATGCTGAATGCCAGAAGTAGTATGGATTTTAGTTCTATCAGTTACCAACTTTTGAAAAATATAATGTAGTAAAGAACAGAATCTTTTTTCTCGATTTTCCATAATTTAATGATGAAGATCCTCTAGATAAAACACAACATTCACAATTACATTAGCATAGCAGTTGATACCTGAACTATTTTCTAACTAATATCATCAACAGTGTCCATTTTCATTTTCTTTCCAGTTTCATCGTTCTCTTAAATTGTTTTCTTTTTTGAATCTCAGTAGAATATTTGTCATATTTCCATTTTGGACACACTACACATTTCTAATATACGGGATATTCACCTAAGTTAGGAGCATAAAGACTTCTTAACCGATTGTACTCGCTTACACAATTTACATCAGCACTAATCTTTTTCTCATCAAAATCAATCAAATACAAACCAGATAATGTTCTTACTCGAGACAATGCAACGTATGCCATGCCCTCTTTAAACACTGTACTTCCAATATTTACCAAAGCACTGTCTACACTTAAACCTTGAGATTTATGAATGGTTACTGCATATGCTAAAGAAAGAGGAAACTGTTTTCTACGAACATACAAGTATTTTACAAGCAAAAAACGAACAGTACAATGTCCAATCTGTTTTACCTCTTCAATCTGATCAAATTTAATCTTCAAAAATTCAATTCCATCTCTGTTCTGAAAATTTACGAAATCAACAACTTTTCCCATTGCTCCCTTTACTAAACCTTCTTCTACATTCAAATTACGCCGTAAAATTACCCGACAGTTTACACATACATATAAAGTATTTTCTAAACCTGCAGTCTTAGACACGACTTTTCCAAAGAATCCAATTTTGACTGTAATTTCTCTGAGAGAAGAATAGTAACTGCTTCGTGTTCCATTTTATCAATAGCTTCCATTTTCAGTATTGGTTGTTTTTTATCCAATTTCAAAAGTTCTTAATTGAATGTATAACACTCTTGCAGTGTAGGCATTAGGCAAACTAAAGACTTCTTTTCTCCAATTTTTTTGTATATTATTTCAGGTGCTATGTTTTTATTTGCAAACAACTTCGTTAAAACCCGACTTTGTAAAGCCTCTTTACCATGTTTCGTCAAAACACCAATTCTTATATCTTGAAGAATCTTTCCATAATGTTCATCACTTGCTAGTCGCATATTCTTAATAAGTTCCTCATATTCAAAATGAGACCAAATGTTGACATTTCCAATACTTCCCAAAGATTTCCTAGTGTCTTCATGGACAAGTGTTTTAAAAACAGGTTGTTCTTTTACAGGAGTAAGTTGTAGTAGGTCGCCGAATAGAATTACATGTTTTCCTCCAAATAGAACATCATAATCTGCTTTTAAAATCTGTTGCATTCTTAAATGTACAAAGGCAAGCATTAAGTTTGAGACCATGCTCACCTCATCAATGATTAGAAGTTTCATTTTCTTCAGTACTCTTGAAACTTCATAACAAGCTTCCCAGATAGCTTCTGATATTCCAACTTATTTTCATGTTCAACTGGTAGCATGAGTAACCGATGTAACGTAATCCCTTTAATGTTGTGTGCTGCTAATCCAGTTGGAGCTGTTACAACACAAGATAAATGTGATTCAGTAGTTTTGTGTAGATAACTGGACAAAACTTTAATTAAGAAACTTTCTCCTGTTCCATCTTGCCCACTGATGTACATTCGAATAGGTTTAAATGATGTGCATTGGCATTCTTTTTTTTCATGCAGTAAACCATGCTGTATCTGTTGTGTCACTTGCTGATATATTTTTTTGTGTTCAATATATAGTTTTTCTTCCAAGTTTCCCAACTCAATAATATCCTGTTGTGTTTGTTGCATTGCCGTTTCTACTTCATTCATGGCTATTGCTGCTTCATTTTCAATAATTGGTTGTCTTAGTGGATCTTTTTTTTTTTTTTCTTTTGTGTGTCCTCATCTCACCAATAAACGTCTGCAATTCTTGTAGTAGAGCCGTCTTATCGACCTGTGCACCCCACGGCTGCTGCATTTGCTTTGGCCAAACCGGACCAGCTCCTTTGTTGGTAGCTTGTTGTAATCATAGGACTAGAAGGATCTAGAGGAAGTTAACCAATCTCAAATCGGAACCCCAGGATACTAAGGCTTGCCAGATGTTCACACCACTCTCACATATTCCTGTCCAGGCGGGCCATGGCAAACGTGGCTTTAAGCCAGTCCTCACAACTTGGGGACCGTGGATCTTTCCATTTCTTGCAGATCTCTCTCCGAGCTAACAGTACCAGGTATAACAACAAGCCTCTGTGTAGCTGCTGAAGGTTCTTCCCAGTCACACCATCATCCCCAAATAGTACCAGGGATGCATTGACCTCAATTTTGACTTTATATATGCCACATAAAATCTCTCCCACTCCCTCCCAGTAGGCTCTAAGATCAGAACTGTCATAAAAAATGTGGATATCGTTGGCATTCAAGAAATTGCATCTTGGGCATTTGGGGCAGGATAGTGGTGCAAACTTAGCGATTTTTTCAGGTGTGTAGTAGAGTCTATTTATGACAAAAAAGTGATTCTTCTTTACACTGGCCGGTTTGACATATTTATAAAGACGCTTCAGAGAGGGTTCATAAAGATCTTCAATATTGGGCTCAATGGGGGACTGATTCCAAACTGCATGCTGCGGAGGATGATCCGAATCTTCGGCTTCCAAGAACTTCCTATACCAAATAGAAACTTCTTTCTTTTTAAGGGGTACTATTTGCACAGACTGCTCCGCCTCCCAATTGCCTCTAATGTCCCCTTTTCCACTATGTACCAAGAGGTTAGTTGCAGGTATTTGAATCTGGAAAGACTACTTCCCACCTTTGCTCTTATGACCTCCCAGGGAGAGGTCCTTCTGAAGATAAAAGCTCTGACCAAATGATAATACCCGCCCTTTTATTGGAATTGCAAGGCTATCTTTCAGGAAGAGGGGGGTCCCCGGGAGTCCCAGATCGGAGCAAAGTCTGAATAATACCCAATCCCCCATCTACATCTAACCTTATACCAGATGGTTAGGGCGGCCCTAAGGACTTTCAGACGCACCCGTTTAAAAAATCTTGGGGCCCCGAATTTATACAAAAACCTTCCCTCCGCCACCCCCTCCATCTTAACCATTTCACCCAATAGCCTCCCCCATGACGACTCTTCCGGTTTTACTAGTAGCATCCGAATGTTTTTAAACTGGAAGGCCACCGAGTACCAGCCGATATCTGGGAGAGCCAGCCCCCCTTAATAAGCCTACGTCTCAATTTTTTCCACGACAATCTAGCTCCCTTGTTTCCCCAGATAAAACTTCTGATCTTACTTTGAGTTTTGCAAATATCTTTACTAGGGAATACAAGAGGGATCGCGTTAAACAGGTACATCAACTTAGGCAAAATAACCATTTTTACCAAGTTGACCCTACCAAAATTGTTAAAGGGAGATTTTTCCATCTGGCAAATAAGCGGTCAATCTCTTTGATGGTCTTATTTAGGTTGATCTGGGGAATTTTATCCAGATCCTTGACGATAGTGATACCCAGGTATTTAAACTCTTTACTCTCGGTACCTTCCCAGTTGTCAATATTCCAACACATCACCTCTGTTTTGGAGGTGTTGGCTAGATATCCTGAAAGAGAACCAAATTCCTCCAACAGTGCTTCGATCCTTGGTATAACCACCCCCGGGTCGTTGGTGTATAACAACAAATCATCAGCATATAGAGCCAACTTGCTGCTATATTGCTGACATTTAAAGGGGGAGATTAAATCGTCAGATCTTATAGCTTGTGCCAATGGCTCTATATAAATATCAAATAGCAAGGGGGAGATGGGACAGCCCTGTCTTGTTCCTCTTTGGATGTTAAAACTGGAGGTCAACATACCATTCAGCAATATCTTTGCATTGGCTCCCTGGTAGCAATGAATCAAGGTCCGGATAAAAATAGGACCAAAGGCCATAGACCTAAGAACCTCCCAAAGGTATACCCAGCAGACTCGGTCAAATGCTTTGGCCGCGTCGAGAGCAACCACGGCCAAAGGATTCGAACTTGCCATGGCCAAGTCGATGTTACCAATTAGCTGGTGCATCTGCTCTTGGATGTATCTCCCGGGGAGGAACCCCTTTTGGTCGGCATTTATCAAAGAAGGTGCCAACTTAATCAGTCTCCCTGCCAGAATACCCATAAAGATCTTGTAATCGGCGTTCAGCAGGGAGATCGGCCGATATGAGTCCGCTTTAAGGGGATTCTTCCCTGGTTTCAGGATAAGTACTATGGTAGCTTCTTTCCAGGACCTGGGCACCTGTCCTACCGAGCTATACACAGAGTTAAATAAGTTACCTAATATCGGGGCCAATTCATCCAGAAGAAGTTTGTAGACCTCAATAGGGAGCGCATCCGTACCTGCTGCTTTATTATTTTTACATTTATTTATTTGGTCTCTAATTTCACTCTCAGTTATTGGAGCGTCTAGGCTTTCACGACTTTCATCCGTTAATATCGGCAGGGATTTTCCTCTTATCCAAGATTGAAGGGATTCAGTGTTAGGCACCGTCTCCTCCCTATATAGCTCTGAAAATAAGGAGAGGAGGCAGGCTTGCATATCCTCTAGTCTACTTGACTTCTCTCCGTTTTCATTTATTATCAGTTCATTGATGTTATTCTTAGTGTGATCCACTCTTGCTTTCCATGCTAATAGAGCACCTGCCTTCTCGCCATACTCGAAATTCTGCATGTTTTTGGTCAACCATTGCGCCCTGCACTTCCGATCTAATCTTCCCCTGTACATCTGCCGAAGATCTTCCAAGTCCCTCTGAACTTGTACCATTCTTTCAGGGCTCCCTTGATTTAGCCGCACCCTCTCTGACTCTAACTGAAGAATTTTCCCCTCAAGGGTCTGTAGCTCCCGAGCCTCTGCCCTGTTCTTTGAGCATATAAGACTATGCAACAAGCTCCTCAAGTTGGCCTTAAAGGCATCCCAGACGTAGTCCATAGAAGTCGAACCAATATTTATAGAGAAATAGTCTAGGGTAGCTGTTTTAAGGGCCCTCGCAATCCCAGGATCTTCCAACATGGACCTTTTAAGGGTCCATCTAGGTTGTAAATTGGGTCTCTTCCCCACGAAAGAAAACAACACAGGGGCATGGTCGGATAAATGACTAGGCAGAACTATTATTCGAATCAAATTATCCAAACTGGACCTGTCCACTAACACATAGTCTATCCTAGATGAATGACCATGCTTCTTACTATAGAACGTAAACCCCTGAGTATCACCCATCTTTACCTTCCACAGATCTACAATCTCTAAATCATGCAACATGTTCTTCATAGCACGACGAACTCGGGGTGCCCCTATATAGTGGCTCTGGTTAGATCTATCTTTTAGGGGGTCAAGAAGAACATTAAAGTCGCCTCCAATAATTAAAGGCGAGTCTACTTCAACTAGTTTAGATTGCAGTTTACAAATGTAAGTCGGGTCATCGATATTAGAACCATAGAAAGAAGCACATGCTAGTTCTAAACCACCAAAGTCCAATAAGGCTACTATCCATCTCCCTGAATGGTCGGTTTGGATGGATTTAATGGAACAACCTGCCCCCTGTTTTATTAGTATAACCACCCCCTTACTGTGGACTGTCTGCTCAGAGGAGTAAAAATACTTTACCCAGGCATATTTAGGGAATATAATACTACACTCTGCATAGCTTAAATGCGTCTCTTGAATAAGACAAATTTGGGTGGGAGAAAGCTCTAAATATTTCAACACCAATCTTTGTCTATGGGGGCATCTTAAGCCATTGACGTTCCACGAAATAAATTTTACCTCGATATTTAATGGGAGGATTCCTGCCATCGGTAGATGAAACCCAAGACGGACGGACCCTTATGAGTGTGAGATTGAGGACATTTTTTTTTATTTTTACCCACTGCTCCCCACCCCGTGCACCCCACCACCATCCCCCTGTGTACCCCCCCCCTCGGGAAACCCTCCCTTCTATTGGGCTAAGCCTATTCGGCCTCAGCTCCTCGGGCATTTAGAAAAAAACTTACTCTGGCATTGCACACTGTAATCTCTCTAGGTAGGGGCCCTCCTTACTTCAACCATCCCCTCTTATAGAAATTCAATAGTAATCAAGAAGGAGCGTCAAGTATAAACATAAATTTTGACAATCAAATATTGAAGTCCCAAAGAAGAAAAGTCTTTATGATGTCTGCTTCATATTCTGTTCTTTATTTTTGTATAGAGTCAAGTCATCAATATCATCCCACTTCAAAACAAATTAATGATTTCTACAGCCGACGCAGTTTCGTCCCCATCTGGGACATCATCAGGGCTGTAAAGTAAAAACAAATAATCAAAATCCACTACTTGAAAACAATTACAAAAATTACATATTACACACAGTGGAAATGATACTCTTCAAAATATTATTCCAATGAATCTGCCTATTTAACAATATAAATTCACAAAAAAGAAATTACTTAACAATATTGTAATTTACTATTAATCCACATGCCTAACACTGCATCTAAACATGACTATATATCCACATATATTTCCATCAGAAATATGACATTTTTCCAACTTATATAATTTGGCGCCTACCCCTTAGTTTGGCTCAGAGTGTACATCCTTCACAGACTATTGTGTACCTCGTTAGGTGTGGTACATACACCACACACCCCCATCATGCGTACAACCATTATTATAACTTTTGTTTCCACTATAAAATTTGTAAAAATCGAGGAAAAAGAAAGTAAATTATTAATACGCTTGGAGACTTTACTCCAAAAATCTCACCTTTAATCTGTATAGAAAATGTATTCTCAAAATCATCAATGTATTTCCCGAGTATATATAGCTCCAGGTTTTAACCAACTGTCAAAAATAGCCATAAAATAACTTCCAAGAACATAGCAACCAACTCTAAGTATACGATGAATAAGCCAAACTACACTCACCTATTCTCCAAAATATCCTTGCATATAATTTTACATACACGCCAATTCAAAAACGCAGTGCAATCCTTAATCCTTTATTACATTAAGGATCTGTATTAAAAGGAAAATATTTAATATTAATAGAGAAGCCTACCGCTAATGTATGCCCCTTGTAATGACTGACACAGGTATCTACATCTGTAATCCCAAAATCCCCAGTCATGCCTGAATCCATACCTAAAAGTTTAATCCTCCATTCCGTCCAAAGCGTCCTCCGTCCGGCCCGATAAATCCGGAATAAGCTAAAAGGACCGCCACACACCGTATTTGAAGTGAGGAAGGCCCAATCAGAAACATGATTTTGAAGTCAAAGCAGAAGGGCAATCTACGTGTCAATGGGCCAATCAGCGATCAACTTTTCAACACAGAATGCTTCCTGTCTGGTACGCCGGTGACGTGTATACAAAAAGTATCACTGTGGGGAAAACATCCTATCACACGCTGATTACCATTCAGATCCTTCCAATCACAACGCAGATAACTAGTGCTCGCGTTCACTGCCTATTCAATCAAGTTGTATCTATTTTGCTGTATCCGTATCGTCCGAGCTAGAAGTACTACCACCTTATCATAAACCGATCGAGAAACGCGGAAAGAAACCTCAATCCGTCTAATGCAAAAAACGCCCTTTAATAATAATCTTAAACTATCACCATTACCGAATCATCTGACCGGAAATGCTACAACCTAATTCCGGTTGGATCAAGAAATACGGCCAGCAGCTAAAACCCATACCAAAAGTAAACATGTGTATACGAAAAGTATCAGTGTGGGTAAAACATCCAATCGCACGCTGATTACCATTCAGATCCTTCCAATCACAACGCAGATAACTAGTGCTCGCTTTCACTGACTATTCAATCAAGTTGTCTTTATTTTGCTATATCCATATCGTCCGAGCTAGAAGTACTACCACCTTATCATAAACCGATCGAGTAACGCGGAAAGAAACTTCAATCCATCTAAAGCACAAAACGCCCTGTAATAATAATCTTAAACTTTCACCATTACCGAATCATCTGACCGGAAATGCTACAACCTAATTCCGGTTGGATCAAGAAATACGGCCAGCAGTTTAAACCCATACCAAAAATAAACAACGCCACATTACCTGTCAAAACGCCGTGAATTCCCTACTAAGTCAACTGACACATATATATACTTTGATTGTATATAACTTGGTTTAAACATTCATTTAGCGTTCAGCTGCTAGTCCCAACTACAACAAGATACCTATTAATCATATTCAGTCATATTTAGAAAAAACGCCTGAGATGAGAGCCTTTCACAGTATATCAATCTACCCATTACATAAATCAATGCAGAAAATAAGCGTTCAGCTGCTAGTCCCAACTACAACAAGATACCTATTAATCATATTCAGTCATATTAAGAAAAACGCCTGAGATGAGAGCCTTTCACAGTATATCAGTCTACCCATTACATAAATCAATGCAGAAAATAATGGAGCTCAGTGTCAGAATTGAGCCCTTGCAGAACTGCTCGACACTTACTGATCCATCTGGCTTCTTCTTGTCTAATCCTTAATTCCCAATCACCTCCTCTGATGCTAGGAATTACCTTCTGAATACCATGAAACCTAAACTCCAGTTGTGAGTTATGTTGTTCCCTCATGTGTAAATACAACGGAGATTTGATATCATGATTCAGAATGGAGCGTCTATGTTCCTGAATTCTTGTTTTCAAATTTCTCTTCGTGCTACCTATATAACTTTTTTGGCAAGCACAAACAATTACATAAATTACACCCATACTATTACAATTAATAAATTCCCTAATGAAATAACGTTTCTGGGTGTTGTACATAAAATCCTTGATCTTGTTTATACCCAATACGCAAACATTACAAGATCCACATACATAGAAGCCTTTAGGTGATTCTGGCAACCAATTAGAATTAACTGTTCTTAAAGGTTGAATATAATTCTTAGTTACCATTTCTTTAATGGTAGAACTTCTTTTATAAACCACCCCTGGTCTTTCACCTACCAAATCAATCAAGCCTGGTACGCCCCTTAGTAAATTCCAGTTCTTACCTAGAACTTTAACTATTTTATCCTTCTGTAAACAGTGAGTAGTGACAAATGCCAATCTTTCTTTAGACAGGGTTCATCGTGATTATGAATAGATCTAACTACATCCAAGAAATCCAGAGGCAGCTTAGTGATTCGAATTGTTATGTCAGAATACTTGGTAACCCAATCAAGGAAGTTATCAGAAGAATTTCAGTGAGGCTGTATTCATGGAGAGAGGAAGGATTAATTGATGAGGCAGAATTCAAATATTTAAATGTCATGCAGCCAACCTCCCCCTTCATTTATAGTCTACCTAAAGTACATAAGTCAAAAGTTGATCCCCCAGGTAGACCTATTGTGTCTAGCATTGGGAGTATCACGGAACATTTATCTGAATTCGTTGATGGTTTTTTGAAACCTCTAGTGATTAATTTACCGTCCTATATATGGGACACTATGGACATTTTGAATAAATTGCAAGACTTCAAATGGGAGGAAGGAATGATACTTGTTACATTGGATGTAGTGTGTTTGTATACGTGCATCCCCAACGACAGAGGAGAACAGGCGCTCAACCACTTTATAGGCAGTCGTAGTGCAAGTTTACGTGACCATTCAAGGATGCTGGTAGAAATGAGTACACTGATTTTGAATAATAATTTTTTTCTCTTTGAAGATAACTGGTTTCACCAAGTGAGAGGTACTGCCATGGGTTCCAGGTTTGCTCCCTCTTACGCCAACCTTTTTATGGGTTGGTTTGAGAGGGAGCATGCCTGGAGCCGGGGGGCTTCGAGATGGACTGATTTGGTCCTATTTTGGGCCCGATTCATTGATGATATTTTCGTGATATGGCGGGGGACTCAAACTGAGCTGTTGGATTACTTTAGGTACCTAAATCAGAATGATTTTAATGTCAATTTCACTATGAACCACAACACTAACAAAATAGAGTATTTGGATGTGGAATTATTTGTGGATGGTGATTCGATCAAAAGTAAGTTGTTTAGAAAAAGTACAGCAACAAACTCCATATTATGAGCAGACAGTTCCCATCCTACATCAGTAACAAGAGGAATCCCTTATGGGGAAATGATTAGATTACGGAGGAATTGTAGTTTGGAAACTGATTTTAGAACTGAACTAGAAAATCTTCAAAACAGACTAATGACTAGGGGTTATAAGAAAAGAGATTTGATGAGGGCCAGAGCAAGAGTAATGAAAATTAAAAGAGAATCCACTCTGGTACAGAAAGAAAGAACTCTATCTAAAGAAAGATTGGCATTTGTCACTACTCACTGTTTACAGAAGGATAAAATAGTTAAAGTTCTAGGTAAGAACTGGAATTTACTAAGCGGCGTACCAGGCTTGATTGATTTGGTAGGTGAAAGACCAGGGGTGGTTTATAAAAGAAGTTCTACCATTAAAGAAATGGTAACTAAGAATTATATTCAACCTTTAAGAACAGTTAATTCTAATTCGTTACCAGAATCACCTAAAGGCTTCTATGTATGTGGATCTTGTAATGTTTGCGTATTGGGCATAAACAAGATCAAGGATTTTATGTACATCACCCAGAAACGTTATTTCATTAGGGAATTTATTAATTGTAATAGTATGGGTGTAATTTATGTAATTGTTTGTGCTTGCCAAAAAATGTATATAGGTAGCACGAAGAGAAATTTGAGAACAAGAATTCAGGAACATAGACGCTCCTATCTGAATCATCATATCAAATCTCCGTTGTATTTACACATGAGGGAACAACATAACTCACAACTGGAATTTAGGTTTCATGGTATTCAGAAGGTAATTCCTAGCATCAGAGGAGGTGATTGGGAATTAAGGATTAGACAAGAAGAAGCCAGATGGATCAGTAAGTGTCGAGCAGTTCTGCAAAGGCTCAATTCTGACACTGAGCTCCATTATTTTCTGCATTGATTTATGTAATGGGTAGACTGATATACTGTGAAAGGCTCTCATCTCAGGCGTTTTTTCTTAATATGACTGAATATGATTAATAGGTATCTTGTTGTAGTTGGGACTAGCAGCTGAACGCTAAATGAATGTTTAAACCAAGTTATATACAATCAAAGTATATATATGTGTCAGTTGACTAAGTAGGGAATTCACGGCGGTTTGGCAGGTAATGTGGCGTTGTTTACTTTTGGTACGGGTTTAAGCTGCTGGCCGTATTTCTTGATCCAACCGGAATTAGGTTGTAGCATTTCCGGTCAGATGATTCGGTAATGGTGAAAGTTTAAGATTATTATTACAGGGCGTTTTGTGCTTTAGATGGATTGAAGTTTCTTTCCGCGTTACTCGATCGGTTTATGATAGGTGGTAGTACTTCTAGCTCGGACGATACGGATATAGCAAAATAAAGACAACTTGATTGAATAGTCAGTGAACGCGAGCACAAGTTATCTGCGTTGTGATTGGAAGGATCTGAATGGTAATCAGCGTGCGATTGGATGTTTTCCCCACACTGATACTTTTCGTATACACGTGTTTACTTTTGGTATGGGTTTTAGCTGCTGGCCGTATTTCTTGATCCAACCGGAATTAGGTTGTAGCATTTCCGGTCAGATGATTCGGTAATGGTGATAGTTTAAGATTATTATTAAAGGGCGTTTTTTGCATTAGACGGATTGAGGTTTCTTTCCGAGTTTCTCGATCGGTTTATGATAAGGTGGTAGTACTTCTAGCTCGGACGATACGGATACAGCAAAATAGAGACAACTTGATTGAATAGGCAGTGAACGCGAGCACTAGTTATCTGCGTTGTGATTGGAAGGATCTGAATGGTAATCAGCGTGTGATAGGATGTTTTCCCCACACTGATACTTTTTGTATACACGTCACCGGCGGACCAGACAGGAAGCATTCTGTGTTGAAAAGTTGATCGCTGATTGGCCCATTGACACGTAGATTGCCCTTCTGCTTTGACTTCAAAATCATGTTTCTGATTGGGCCTTCCTCACTTCAAATACGGTGTGTGGCGGTCCTTTTAGCTTATTCCGGATTTATCGGGCCGGACGGAGGACGCTTTAGACGGAATGGAGGATTAAACTTTTAGGTATGGATTCAGGCATGACTGGGGATTTTGGGATTACAGTTGTAGATACCTGTGTCAGTCATTACAAGGGGCATACATTAGCTGTAGGCTTCTCTATTAATATTAAATATTTTCCTTTTAATACAGATCCTTAATGTAATAAAGGATTAAGGATTGCATGGCGTTTTTGAATTGGCTTGTATGGAAAATTATATGCAAGGATATTTTGGAGAATAGGTGAGTGTAGTTTGGCTTATTCATCGTATACTTAGAGTTGGTTGCTATGTTCTTGGAAGTTATTTTATGGCTATTTTTGACTTCTTTTGACAGTTGGTTAAAACCTGGAGCTATATATACTGGGAAATACATTGATGATTTTGAAGAAGATAATATGAGAGAGAAATGACGAGAATAAATTTTCTATACAGATTAAAGGTGAGATTTTTGGAGTAAAGTCTCCTAGCGTATTAATAATTTACTTTCTTTTTCCTCGATTTTTAGAAATTTTATAGTGGAAACAAAAGTTATAATAATGGTTGTAAGCATGATGGGGGTGTGTGGTGTATGTACCACACCTAACGAGGTACACAATATTCTGTGAAGGTCTAAATGGATTTAGGAGGATGTACACTCTGAGCCAAACTAAGGGGTTCGTGCCAAATTATATAAGTTGGAAAAATTTCATATTTCTGATGGAAATACATGTGGATATATAGTCATGTTTAGATGCAGTGTTAGGCATGTGGATTAATAGTAAATTACAATATTGTTGAGTAATTTATTTTTTGTGAATTTAGATTGTTAAATAGGCAGATTCATTGGAATAATATTTTGAAGAGTATCATTCCCACTGTGTGTAATATGTAATTGTTTTCAAGTAGTGGATTTTGATTATTTGTTTTTACTTTACAGCCCTGATGATGTCCCAGATGGGGACGAAACACGTCGGCTGTAGAAATCATTAATTTGTTTTGAAGTTGGATGATATTGATGACTTGACTCTATACAAAAATAAAGAACAGAATATGAAGCAGACATCATAAAGACTTTTCTTCTTTGGGACTTCAATATTTGATTGTCAAAATTTATGTTTATACTTGACGCTCCTTCTTGATTACTATTGAATTTCTGTATGGCAGTGTGGTTTTTGACGGTGGGCCACGTGAAGTTGAGCGCTCCAATTGACTAATACTAGAGTAATACAAGTGATAGACTCTCCAGTGCACACAGGGTCTGACCCCCATCGTCAGGTTTTGTTCTATTGCATCCCCTCTTATACTCCACCCCCGTTCTTGATTTTAACTATAAGAGCGTCTACCTCCTCGACTGTGCGAAACTGGTACATATGATTGTTCCACATTATACGCAATGATGCAGGAAACCTCAATTGCGCCTTAGCCCCCAGCTTATTCAGTTCCTCCATTCTTTTCCCCAACTCCCACTGTTTTGTGGCAGTGATATGGGATATATCGGATCTGATAGAAAAAGAAAACTAATTAGTGGGGGATTTAGATGTGATGGCTCCTTCCCTAAGAGCCAAAGTTAGAATTTCCTCTTTAACAGTATAAGTTAAAAAGTTGATTAGAATATTCCTGGGCTTTTGTTTAGCTGGGTTCCTCTTAAACGGATCACGATGCACCCGTTGTATCTCCTGTGTGAGATCAATATTGGGGGAGTTCTTTAACACTGTATCCTTTAACAGGGATATCACAAACCCCTTGATATCTGCGCCTTCAAGTGCTTCTGGAACATTAATAAGTCTCAGGTTATTTTTCCTTGAGTGGTTCTCCAGGCGTTCGAGGTCTTCTTTTAATTCTTTATTCTGAGCAGCTAGCTTTGACATTTCTGCTGAAGATGTCCTAGTGGATCTTGACTTAGTGGAGCAGAACTTTGACTATCTTGAGGACTGTCTCTAGCTATTTCAGCTGCAATAGTAGTTTCTTGTTCAATCTCTTCATTTAACATTTGTAGATAAGTAGGGAAAATTGTGCATTGAATGTTATCTTTATATGCATTAAAAGAATCTTCATAGCAGTCACAATTTCCAAGTAATTCCATTTTACCACGCCAAGGCTTGAAGAGTTGCAGAAGTGCTAAATAGAAAAATTCCCTTTTATCTGGAGTTTCGCAACTGAGTTTTCTGTGGTTAATAAGATTTCCTATGGCATGTTCTACCAAACTTCCATCACATTCAATTACTGCATATTTTTCTTCATTTATATTTTCTGTAACATTTCTCTTAAAGCTGTAATGTTGCAGTACTTCATAGAGACATATGTTTTCCAGATGTGGACTCCTTTTAGGATAGTACGTATCCAACATATTAGTTTAAACAATATCTGTACTTTCTGGTAAATTCAATGCTAAGTATTCAATTTCTTGTAGAGATTTCAATACTTGATTTCATGTTGCAGCAAGACCTAGACTTACCCAAATGATTCCTCTTGACTTTGAATATAAACCGGCAGAGCTCAACCGATCCGAACATTCATAGGATTCAATCTCTCGATGGGAAAGCATTTTCAAACTAAAGCTGTACAATTTGTTACTAAGAGTCTTCTCTTGTGAAATTTCTTCCCACATTTCTTTCAACTCTGTCTTTTCAGATTTGGTTATATATGACGTAACATAGCGAGCAACAGCAATTGAATTATCTGCAACATACTGGATATCCATGTTTGCATTCCACATTGTCAAAATCACTGGATTGTAGTCATTGATATACTTTGAATTTTCAGTTCCTTTTATGTTGTATGTATTCTTCGGAGATTTTTGAGTTATAGTATGCCTTACTGCTGACATGAAACTATTGACTCTTCCTTTTGAAATTATTGGACGTGGGAATCCAAAATGACATTTTGTATCAATATTTCCCTTTGACGTGTATTTTCGTCGACAATATTTTCCACATCGATGACTTTGAAACCGTGATGATACCAATGATGATAAATTATGTGGTGTTTTGATTGAAGATGGGGCATGCTCATCTCATTTTCGACACTCTGTCTTGGGAGAGCAACTTAATGAATTAATTTTTAGCCTTAACTTGGGCTTTGTAAATGAATTATGTCAGCCATCTATCCCCATGCCTTGGACATTTAATGGTAGGGGTTCTCACACCACCATAGACTACATTTTAACATCATGTAACTATGCGCATAGGTTACACTCGTTTACTGTCTCAGATAACTCTCTTAGCGATCACTTTCCATTGTGTTTGTCAGTGATATTACCTTCGAGTAGAGCACCTAGTTCTGATAAGAATGACCAGCTGTTAGAAAACATAGCGATCGGACGATCGAATGGGTACTCCCTGCGTTGGGCCATGGTGGACCAGGTCGCAATAACAAAGATAGTGGTGGACAAATGTAGATCAGCCATCGGGACTTGTTTGAATGAGAGAGCTACCCCAGATAACATCATGGCCTCTTTCCAGGTGATATCCAACGCTATAAAAGAATCCCTTTTAAGGCATACTAGCAGCAGGAGACATTCGAACGGATGGTTTGATTCCAGGTGTACCCGGGCATACTCCCTCCTAAAAAAGGAGTTACATAAAACTCCTAGAAACTTAGATGATGTGAGGAGTGCTAGAGTGGGTTATAAAAAGGCTATCAAGGCCAGATAAACTACCCTGAAAAATGAGGCTTGGGAGAGCTTATATAAGGCCTCAATAACGAATGATAGTTCAGCTTTTTGGAAGGTAGTTAAAGATCCTTTTTTGTCAAGCGAGGCTGGTCCTTGTTTTGAAATTGCAATCGCCGAGGAAGATTGGATTAAACATTT
The DNA here is from genome assembly GCA_963921515.1 of Calotriton arnoldi. Taxonomy (NCBI): domain Eukaryota; kingdom Metazoa; phylum Chordata; class Amphibia; order Caudata; family Salamandridae; genus Calotriton; species Calotriton arnoldi. The sequence goes on along the minus strand of CAWUFW010001843.1, from coordinate 132,039 downwards.
CTCTAGAGTATACAGTGGTGAGGGTAACCTTGGCGTGATCTGTAATTTTACCTTGGAAGACTGTAATTTGAAGTCTTTTCCATCGTATTCTGACCTGTCATTCACACTGGACGAGGTGGAGCGGGCCTTATCTTTAAGCAAGGGTGGTAGGGCTCCTGGACCAGATGGGGTCCCCATAGATCTATTTAAGTCAAGTATTTCTTTGTGGGGACCCATTCTGGTTCAGGTAATCACCGCGAGCTGCTGCACCACCTTCCCATCGACTTGGGTAGAATCTACTATCGTCCCTATTTTTAAAAAGGGGGATAGACAGGACCCTGGTTGTTACCGTCCAATTTCTTTGCTGGACGCAGTAACAAAAGTCATAGGTAGGATTATTTTAGAACGCCTCCAGGACTGGGCAGAGGAGAACTCTGTCCTTTCCGACCTGCAATACGGATTTTGAGCAGGATTAGGGACGGTGGAACAGGGGTTAAATCTGTCTATCCTGGTGGGGAAGTACATGAGGGTAAAGAGGGGGAACCTATTCCTAGCGTTCGTGGATCTCACAGCCGCTTTCGACTGTGTTGTCCACAGCAAACTTTGGTCTATTTTAAATGATATGGGGGTGGATGTACAGATCATTGATTTTCCTAAGCGTTTTTATAGCGACGCCAAGGCGCGTGTTCGCTATGGACTGAGGGGTGAGCGGTCAGCTGCATTCTCGATCAGGAGCGGAGTCAGGCAAGGGTGTGTCCTGGCTCCGTTCCTTTTTAATCTATATACTAACGGCCTGGAAGAGGCCCTCAAGAAGGATAATAATGATTTCCCTCAGGTGGCAGGACGTCCAATTCCAGCCCTTCTTTATGCAGATGATGCGGTACTGATGTCCCGCACACAAGTAGGTCTACAGAGGGTGTTGGATGGTTTTTTCCATTTCATGAAAGATCTAGGGTTAAGAGTAAACTCCTCTAAGACTTGTATCATGCGATGTAGATCTGGTGTAAAGAAATCTAAAGATATGTTTGTGGATGGTCAGAAGATCGGGGTAACCAATAGGTTCTCATATTTGGGAATTCTTTTTGCACATAGTGATACTTGGGCACAAACTGTGGCAGCAAAAAAACTGGTACTCCTTAGAACAACATCTGCCCTTACTAACTTTGCCAGGAAACTGGGTAAAAGGCCACCCGAGGAGCTTATTAAAATCTATAAGGCAAAGTGTGTCTCTTCAGCAATGTATGGGGCAGGGATCTGGGGGTTTGCTGACTTGTTGCCCATTCAACGTATTGAAAATCAGTTTTTAAGGTATATTTTATCCATCCCAAAGAGTATATCAACTTGTATATGTCACGCGGAGCTGGGACTACCCTTTATCTCTGATTTAATAAAGCTTGAGCCTGTGCTCTTGTGGCACAGGATATGGACTAAAGTTGAAGCTAAATTAAACAGAGATATTTTATTAGATACTTTGAAACTAGAAGGGGTCTTAAAGATCCCATGGATAAGGTACGTCCGCAACTTCCTACAAGATGTTGGACGTATAGACTGCTTTATCAACCCAAGAACTATTGGGACAATAACAAGAAAAGAATTACGAAAGGAGGGCCTTGCGTTGCTGGACGCTATCAGATTGTCCTCCGAGATACTGAAACCTACAGTCCTGCACCACCAGATGATTTTATCCACATTTAGCCTTCAACCTTATTTGATTTTCGTACCGGGAGTATATGATAGGTTTTTATTAACCAGATTCAGGTTGGGGGTATTTCACAGACTTGTTACTTTACCCATAATGAACGATTGGACCCGTAACCTCCGACCCTGTCCCTGTGACAATAACTCCAGTCAATCTACAATACATGTGGTTCTTTTCTGTAGATTCTATACCCATGTAAGGAAAATGTTTCTAGTACCAATTTTAAAAACGCTTGGGCTTCGCCAATGTAGACCTGCTTTTCTTGTTTTACAACTATTAGATAACGAGCATAGTGTTTTTAGAATTGTAACCTTTCTTAAGGAGGTTCTGAGTCAAAGGAAAAGTATGCTTATTTAATCGATTCTTATCAGATAAAGATCCCCAATTTAATATTGTCTTAATTAAACACTGTTTTTTAAACTTTGTATTATACTATTGACTATGTGCACATGTGTAGGTTAATTTTGTAAATTATGTACTGCCTGATATGTTTAATGTTTTTAAATTGAATATTGCTTCTTTCTTAATCATGTATCATACCAGAGATTATGTGTACATTTGTAGGACATTACTAACCAATGTATTTATGGATATGTTCTTTTAATGTTTTTCTATGAGCTTTTATGATTGTCTGATACAGCTATCGAATAAAGCTTTCTTTGACATCTTTGACTTGACTTTGAAACCGTAAAACTTGTTGTCTTAAGCTGTTTTCTCCTCCTTTTTTTGGAATGGCACAGGTAACATAGACTTCAATGAAAGACAAAACAGTTTCATCAGAATCGGCTCCAAATTTAGGTGCATTTTTAATCCATAATAGCATGTGTATATGAGGAGCACTTCTGGCTTGGTACTCCTTTCTCCAAAAGAAATCAATAACTTCTCCAAGAGGTGGATTATTTTTATTGCAGATAAAAGACATCATAGCTTGAAACCTATGATTAAAATATCTACACACATTCACAGGATCCAAGGAACACAGTTCTCCAGCTGTCTTCAATTCAATGTTTTTTACATTTGAATTTGCTTGTCGTAGAAATTCAAGTAAATCGTCCCATGCGTATTCAGCACAGCTAAGCGTAACGAACCATGTAGGGGTACCTAAGTTTCTTAACATACATTTAAGTTCTCCGTGACGACGATACCAATCCTCATTAGTACCACGTTGACACGCCATTAAATTAATTAACTGAGATTCTAAATGATCGTCTCTTTGTTGAACTTTGTCCAAGAATTCCTTTGCATAAACATGTGTAAGATGAACTCCTGTTTTTAATATGTGGTTCACTGCATATGAAAGTCCAGACAAATCACTTTCAAACAGAAAACTTGTCGAACGCTATTCTGAAGCTAGAATCTGTAGTGGTTGTTCATCATATTGTCCACCTTTTCCAGTGGGGAAGAGCTGTGGAAAACAATGAGCTTCTAAACTTTTTTCCCATACACTCATGGGAGTTCCCTTCGTTTTCTTCATTTGAAATAATTCAATAGTGTTTCCTATCACTTCTTTTGAATGTAGAGGATGTATACTGTAATGTTCATACATTTCTTCACTCCTGGAGTTGTCCACTTTTTCTATTTGGCCAGTTGAAATTTCTGTTTCATCTTCTAAACATATTTCTTGTTCTTCCACATTTACAGTTTTATAATAAATATTATTTTGTACAAGATATAATGTAGCCTTTTGAAGTTTGGTGACATCTACTAACTCTTGCCATATTTTCCGACTCTTTGTTGGTACACCTTTAACTAGGATACCTACAGGTTCAATTTCCTCTCTCTCTATACCAACAGTTTCAATTTTTTTCTTAAAATCTAAAGGTAAATACACAACTCTTCCTTTCAGACCTCTTTGTAAATCTGTTGGATGCAGCTTACCTGTGTGAGGCTCCAGACGAACTATAGCCTGAAACGGGTGCACAGATTGAATAAGAATGGACTCATATGTATTTAAATCTACCAGTTCCAGAGGAATAGCTACCAACTTTAAGTTGTTATGTACAGCTCTAGCTGGCATTTTGTTCTCTTCTAATTTGTTGTAACAATATTTACAAATACGTTGATCAGCACCCAACTCAAAACGACCTTCCACCAACAAATAGGCACCAAATTGCTCCGACTTATCATTGTTTTCCTTTTCACTTTGTTAAATATAGATCAACATTCCTAGTTTGACTCCTATAGTGAGTACGTCGACAACAAATACAAACATAGTTTGGTTTTTCACATGAAAGTACCTTAAACTTTGTAATTTCTTCTGCAAACCTCTCAGTAGTAATGTCTTCCACCTGTTCTTCAACACCTACACTTCTTAAACTCTCATTTTCTCTACACTCCTCTGGTGAACCAAAGAAACGAAACTGTATATCATCAGAAACTTTTTTTTACATCCGATACTGAACCATGCAAAAGCGCTGTGTTTATTTCACTTAAAGATAATGCATAGTACAATCTTCTTACTAACCTCCGCATTTCTGAATGATGTACTGCTAACATTCTTAAATGATGAAAAGTACTTTGACACACTTTTCTAGAAAGACAAGCCAGAGAATGACCCTGCAACTTAGTATATTTTCTCACTTTACAAGGATCTAGTCCTTGCAACATCTTAATCTTCTGTTTAACACTTTTTTTGCATAATCTCGTAAGAAAATTCATAATATATCAATAGATTCCTGTCGTATACTACAGATACTACTACAATCCCACTTATACATTGGAGCTTGTGTACGTCTTCCTTGAACTTCTTCAGCTATTATTTCTTACACATTTCTAGGAACCATCTTTTCTTTTTCAATTGGACAACCATCTTTTACCTCATAACAACGACCACTGGTATCAACTGCATGAACTAATGTACTTTGTTGAAAATAGCTTTCTTCATTAAAAAAAGGTTCAGTACTAGAAGTGTGCTTCCATTCACCCAAATTTGTTTTGCAAAAGTTACTTCTATTAACCAGTCTTTATCTTTTGCTTTTCTCCTTCATAAAGTGCATTGTTTTATTCAATGTTTTCATTCTCTTCAATACCAATATAAATAATTTTCTTTCCAATTCAAAAGCTTTTTCTACTACACTTTCAATCTGTTGTTTTTTCTTGTAAGATGCTGATCTTCTTTTATATTTTTTACAATCTTTCAATAAATTTTGTAGTACTCTACTTTTATACATTCTCTTCCTAATGTCTTTATATTCTTTCATCTGTCTTTCAACATGGATTGTTTTCCCATAACCTGATTTTCCATTAATATGTCCTTTTTTCGTTTCCTTCTGATTGGTTGTACAACTTTTCTTTCTCTTTTCCACATTTTGAAAATTCATTACGTTCTTTAAAAGTCTTTTAACAAATTCTTTAGTTCTCTTACCAGAAGTCTTTTTCTTCAATGTCACATTTTGAACATCATCTAATTTCTGCTTTTCTCTTTCCTTTAAATAGTACTGTTTTTTTCTTTTCTTTTGATCTTTTCTTGCCATACTCAATCTCTATGACTAATAATGGTGAATATCTGAAAAAGAGAAGTTTAAATAGTTTCTAAAAATAATTTTATATTATTATAATAATTATATACAAATATTCTCATCTATAATTAAAGAAATACTATTGATTGCATTGCAAAGCTCCGTCAGATACTGCACAATTCCTACAATTAGAAGACATTACAACCTCCACAACAGAATCACTGAGGACAACTACTACCCAAATCAAATGTGAAGTGTAGTCTGTCAAGTTTTAAGGCCTGCATGGTCTTGTGATTGAGGTATGTCTCTACTTGCACATGTATTCTCATATGTGTCATACATTTGAAGATGCTTTACATATAAAACAGAAATATGCATCTATTTGTATGCTTCTTGTATGTTTCTGCACCTCTTTTGTCTGTTTTTGAACTCTCTTGTCTCTTTGTGTACTTCTTTTCCCTCTTTCTGCACCTCTGTTGCTTCTTTCTGCACTTCTCTTGCTTCATTCTGAACCCCTCTTGCCTCTTTCTGCACCTCTGTTGCTTGATTGTGCACTTCTCTTGCTTCTTTCTGCACCTCTCTTGCTTCTTTCTGTACCCCCGTTGCCTCTTTCTGCACCCTTCTTCCCTCTTTCTTCAGTTCTCTTACCTCCTTCTGCAACTCTCTTGCCTCTTTCTGCACCCCTCTTGCCTCTTTCTGCACCTCTGTTGGTTCTTTCTGCACTGCTCTTGCTTCTTTCTGGCCCTCTCTTGCCTGTTTCTGTAACTCTCTTGCTTCTTTCTTCAATTCTCTTACCTCCTTCTGCATCTCTGTTGCTTCTTTCTGAACTTCTCTTGCCTCCTTCTGCACCCCTCTTGCCTACTTCTGCACCTCTGTTGATTCTTTCTGTACTGCTCTTGCTTCTTTCTGCACCTCTTTTGCCTGTTTCTGCAACTCTCTTGCCTCTTTCTGCATCCCTCATCCCTCTTTCTGCACCTCTGTTCCTTCTTTTTGTACCCCTCTTGCCTCTTTCTGTACCCTTCTTCACTTTTTCTCCACCTTTCTTGTCTCTTTCTGCACCCCTGTTCCCTTTTTCTGTGCTCTCTTGACTGTTTCTGCAACTCTCTTGCCTCCTTCTGTAGTTCTCTTCCCTCCTTTTGCACCTCTTTTGCTTATTTCTGCACATCACTTGCCTCTTTCTGCACCCCTCTTGCCTACTTCTGCACCTCTATTGGTTCTTGCTGCACTGCTCTTGCTTCTTTATGTACCTCTTTTGCCTGTTTCTGCAACTCTCTTGCCTCTTTCTGCACCCCTCTTGCCTCTTTCTACACCTCTGTTGCTTCTTTTTGCACTTCTATTGCCTCTTTCTGCACCCCTGTTGTCTGTTTCTGCAACTCTGTTGCTCCTTTCTGCACTGCTCTTGCTTCTTTCTGGACCTCTCTTGCCTCTTTCTGTACCCCTCTTGCCTACTACCGCACCTCTTTTGGTTCTTTCTACACTGCTCTTGCTTCTTTATGCACCTCTTTTGCTTGTTTCTGCAACTCTCTTGCCTCTTTCTGCAACTCTCTTGCCTCTTTGTTCAGTTCTCTTACCTCCTTCTGCACCTCAGTTGCTTCTTTCTGAACTTCTCTTGCCTCTTTCTGCACCCCTCTTGTCCGTTTCTGCACCTCTATTGGTTCTTTCTGCACTGCTCTTGTTTCTTTTTGCACCTCTCTTGCAAATTTTGGCACTCCTCTTGCTTCTTTCAGCACATCTTTTTCTTCCTTCTGCACCTCTGTTGGTTCTTTCTACACTACTCTTGCTTCTTTATGCACCCCTCTTGCCTCTTTCTGTACCCCTCTTCCCTCTTTCTGTACTTCTCTTGCCTCTTTCTGCACCTCTGTTGCTTCTTTCTGCACTTCTCTTGCCTCTTTCTGCACCCCTCTTGCCTCTTTCTGTACCTCTGTTGCTTGTTTGTGCACTTCTCTTGCCTCTTGCTGCACCCCTCTAGCCTCTTTCTGCACTTCTATAGCTTCTTACTGATTTGTTTTTGGCTATGTTCAATACCTAACTAGTAGTAAAATGATAAAGCAGCAGCGCCAGAAAAGTAACGTTTAAGATATGTTAGGTGAGGAATTAGTGATTATGGTACTTTGTAAGAGTCTCTGGAAAAGTTCACTTGAAGTGCACTAAATAAATCTAAGTGTCTCTTTGAAATATGAAGTGCACTCTCTCAGGTTTTAAGATCTTCATGGTCACCTTATTGAGATATGTTTGACATTGCACCTTTAATTGTGATATGTCTTATACATCTGAACATGCTACACATATAAAACACAGGTATACATCTATTTTTATGTTTCTTTGATATATGATGTTCCTAACAAAAGGTACAGACATATACATGCTTGCATTTAGGAAGATGGTGAGACTTTCAGCACAGACATGTGAGGGATTGCTGCTATATATTTGGCTAGGCCCAACACCCTATGTAGTCATAGAATGATGACTCAGCAGCACAAAATGGAGGTTTAAGACATATTAGGACAAGGATTATTTATAACGCTACTTTGTATAAGTATGTAGAATGCTAAACTTCAAGTATACCACATAATTTTTATTATCTGCATCAAATGTGAAGAGCAATCTGTCAAGTTTTAAGGTCTGCATGGTGTTGTGACTAAGGTATATCTCTACTTGCACATGTATTCAGATACATATTATGCATCGGAAGATGCTAGACATATAAAACACAAGTATACATCTATTTGTATATTACTTTTATATATGATATTGCTAGCAAAAGGTACAGACATATGTATAAATGGTTTCCGGAATATGGTAAGACTTACAGCTAAGATATATGATGGGTGTGTCTCAGTGATTGCATGACTCCATGGGTAGTGCATGGGTGATTGTATGAGTGCAAGGGTAGTGTCTGTATAACTGGAGGAGAGATTGGATACTGATTGACTGGTCACATGAGTGCAGAGGTAGAGCTTGTGTGCATGGATAAGTGCATGAATAGTCCCTGAATGCATAGATGAGTGTATGAGTAGTGCCTACATGAATAAATGAGTGCAACAGTAGTGCCTGGGTGATTGTATGAGTGCAAGGATACTGACTGGGTAATTGGAGGAGAGGATGGATGGTGACTGGCTAATTGCATGAGTGGAAAGGTACTGCCTGGGTGATTTGATGAGTGCATCGGTAAATGGAATGAGTGCAGAAGTAGTAACTGAGTGCATGGATAACTGCATGGATAGTACCAGAGTGATTACATGAGTGCAGTGGTAGTGCCCGGGAAATTGGATGACTGCATGAGTACTGCCTGAGTGATTAAAGAAGTGCATAGGTAATGCCTGGGTGATTGCATGAGTGCAGGGGTAATGCCTGCGTGATTGGAGGAGTGCATGGATGGTGCCTTGGTGCATGGAGGAGTGTATGGGTAGTGCCTGAATGATTGGAAGAGTGCATGGGTAGTACCTGGGTGATTGCATGAGTGCAAGGGTAGTGCCTGGATGATTGGAGAAGTGCATAGGTAGTGCTTGAGTGATTGCATAAGTGCAGGAGTAGTGACTGAGTGCATGTATGAGTGCATGGGTAGTGCCTGAGTGATTACGTCAGTGCATCGGTACTGCCTCGATGATTGGAGGAGTGCAGGGGTAGTGCCTGGGTGATTGGAGGAGTGCATAGGTAGTGCCTGGGTAATTTTATAAGTGCACATGTAGCACCTGGGTGATTGGAGGAGTGCATAGGTAGTGCCTAGGTGATTGCATGAGTACAGGGGTAGTGCCTGAGTTATTGAAAGAGTGCATAGGTAGTGCCTGAGTGATTGCATGAATGCAGGGGTAGTGCCTGGCTGATTGAAGAACTGCATACATAGTGCCTCAGTGCATGGAAGAGTGCATTGGTAGTGCATGGGTCATTGGAGACTTACAGATGAGACATGTGTTGAGGTTTCTACTTTATATGTGACTACGCCCAACATCCTGAGTAGTAGCAGAATAGTGAAATTGCAGCACAAAAGTGAGGTTTATGACATGGTGTAGACTTTTGTCCTAAGCTTCACCATTCTGTAACTACTCAGGGTGTTGGGCCTACCCAAATATAGAGCATCAAACCTACACATGAGTCTGTTATAACTCACCATATTCCTGAAAGCATGTATGCATGTGTCTGTACCTTTTACTAGTACTACCATAGATAATAGAAACATACAAATAGAGATATATCTATGTTTTATACATCTAGCATCTTCAGATGCATAACATGTATGAGAATACATATGCAACTAGAGACATACATCAATCACACAACCATGCAGACCTTAAAACTTGACAGACTACACTTAATATTTCAAACGGACACCTAGATTTATGTGGCATACTTCAAGTAAAGTTTTACACAGATTCTTATAAAGCACCATAATCACAAATTCCTCACCCAACATATCTTAAACATCACTTTACTGCTCCTGCTGCTTCACCATTCTACTACTACTCAGATGTACAGCCTAGTAAAATACAAAGCAACAACACTTCACATATCTCTGTTGTAAGTCTCCCCATATTTCTAAAAGTATGGATGCATGTATCTGTACCTTACCCTACTGCCATCATATATAAAAGAAACATGCAAATAGATATATACCTGTATTTTATACATCTAGCATCTTCAGATGCATAACTCATATGAGAATACATCTGCAAGTACAGACATACCTCAGTCACAAGATCATGCACACCTTAAAACTTAAGAAGCTGCACTTCTCATTTCAAGTAGACCTAAAATCATCTGGTCTATTTCAAGCATACCTCTCCACAGACAAATATAAACCAGTAACCCATCACATGTCTATGCTGTAAGTCTCACCATCTTCCTGAAAGCATGCATGCATATGTTTGTATGCCGCATAAATGTAAGTGTCTACATAGATATGTCTGTATTTACTCGTGTATTCTGATATGTGTTATCCATCTCAAGATGGTACATGTGTAAAACACAAGTATAAATCTATTTGTATGCCTCTTTTATATATGGTGTACTAGCAAAATGTACAGACACATGCATGTATGATTTCAGGAACATGGTAAGACTTACAGCAGAGACATCTGAAAGGTTGCTGCTTTGTTTTTGGCTATGCTCAATACCTAACTACTAGTAGAATGGTAAAACAGCAGCACCAGAAAAGTAATGTTTAAGATATGTTGAGTGAAGAATTAGTGATTATGATACTATGTAAGAGTCTCTGGAAAAGTTCACTTGAAGTGTGCTGAATAAATCAAGGTCTCTCTTTGAAATATGAAGTGCAGTCGCTCAAGATTTAAGGTCTTCATGATCTTCTGATTGAGGTATGTATGTACTTGCACATGTATCGTGATATGTCTTATGTATCTGAAGATCCTAGACACATAAAAAAACAGGTATACATCTATTTGTATGTTTGTTTGATATAGCATGCTACTAACAAAAGGTACAGACATATGCATGCATGTTTTTAGAAAAATGGTGAGACTTACACCAGAAACTTCTAAAGGATTGCTGCTTTAATATTTGGCTAGGCCCAGCACCCTATGTAGTCATAGTATGGTGAAGCAGCAGCACACAAATAAAGTTTAAGGCATGTTAGGAGATGGATTAGTTATTACGCTACTTTGTATGAGTCTGTAGAATGCTACACTTCAAGTATACCACATAATTTTCATTATCTGCTTCAAATGTGAAGAGCAATCTGTCAAGTTTTAAGGTCTGCATGGTGTTGTGACTAAGGTATGTCTCTACTTGCACATGTATTCTGATACGTATTATGCATCTAAAGATGCTAGACATATAAAATAGAAGTATTCATCTATTTGTATATTACTTTTATATATGAAGTTGCTAGCAAAAGGTACAGACATATGTATACATGGTTTCAGGAATATGGTGAGACCTACAGCTGAGACATTTGATGGGTGTGCCTCAGTGATTCCATGACTCCATGGGTAGTGCCTGGCTAATTGCATGAGTGCACAGGTAGAGCTTGAATGCATGGATAAGTGCATGAATAGTGCCTGAAGGCATAGATGAGTGCATGAGTAGTGCCTAGGTGAATGGATGAGTGCAACAGTAGTGCATGCATGATTGTATGAGTGCAAGGGTAGTACCTGGGTGATGGATAGTGACTGGCTGATTGCATGGATGCATAGGTACTGCCTGGGTGATTATATGAGTGCATGGGTAAATTAAATGAGTGCAGGAGTACTGACTGAGTGCATGGATGAATGCATGGATAGTGCCTGAGAGATTGCATGAGTGCAGGAGTAGTGCCTGGGTGATTGGAGGAGCGCATGGGTACTGCCTGAGTGATTGAAGGAGTGCATGAGTAATGCCTGGGTGATTGCATGAGTGCAGGGGTGATGTCTGGGTAATTGGAGGAGTGCATGGGTAGTGCCTGGGTGCATGGAGGAGTGGATGGGTAATGCCTGGGTGATTGGACGAGTGCATTGTAGATCTTGTGTGATTGCATGAGTGCACTGGTAGTGCCTGGATGATTGGAGTACTGCATGGGTAGTGCTTGGGTGATTGCATGAGTGCAGGAGTAGTGCCTGAGTGCATGGGTAGTGCCTGAGTGATTGCATGAGTGCATGGGTAGTGCCTGGGTGATTGGAGGAGTGCATGGGTAGTGCTTGGGTTATTGCATGAGTGCATAGGTAGAGCCTAGGTGATTGCATGAGTGCAGGGGTAGTGCCTGGTCAATTGGAGGAGTGCATAGGTAGTGCCTGGGTGATTTTATAAGTGCATGTGTAGTGGCTGGGTGATTGGAGGAGTGCATGGATGGTGCCTGGGTGATTGTATGAGTGCAAGGGTAGTGCCCAGGGCATTGCATGAGTGCAGGGGTAGTGCCTGGGTGATTGGAGAAGTGCATAGGCAGTGCCTGGGTGACTTTATAAGTGCATGGGTACTGCCTGGGTAATTGAAGGAGTGCATGGGTAATAGCTGGGTGATTGCATAAGTGCAGGGGGTAATGTCTGGGTGGTTGGAGGAGTGCATAGGTAGTGCCTGGGTGCATGGAGCATTGCATGAGTAGTGCCTGGGTGATTGTAGGAGTGCATCAGTAGTACCTGGGTGATTGCATGAGTGCTCAGGTAGTGCCTGGTTATTATTTATTTGAAAAGTTTTATAAAGCGCGAACAAGACCCAGAACGGGTATGAGAGCGCTGTACAAAGAGGATAATTAGCGTTGTCGTGAGGAGACAGTAAAAGTACAATACAAAAAAGGTAGCATAGGAGGAACCAGGTGAAGGCCCTACTAGACGAGGCTGTGCAGTTTAAGCAGCGCTCTACGCCCCGAGAACGATACAGTACATTTCGAATCAAGTACATATTTCAGACCATATAGAGAAAATGATTGTCAGGCATACATTCCAATACACAAAGTAAAAATGATTGTCAAGCACTCGAGGGAAGTGATTATCACATGACATAGAAGCTATTGCTGCTGAAGTTCTTCCAAAAGTATCCATTTGCCTTGTTTCTTGAATGAGGCAGTTGAGGGGTTGGCTCTTATTTCCGTCGGTAGGGCATTCCAGATTCTTGGAGCCAGCCTTGAGAAGGTGCAATTGTAAGTTCTTTTTTTGTTGAATTTGGGTGGTTTCAGGAGTAAGGTATTGGAGCTTCTTAAGTTTCGACTGTACCCAGAGAGCTCGAGTTTCTTTGCCAGGTAAACAGGGCTATTGCGGTGTATAGCTTTATGTGTCAGACAGGCTATCTTGAAGCGGATCCTTGCTTCAATGGGAAGCCAGTTAAGTTGAATTAAGTCAGGTGTAATATGCTCATGCTTTTCGGAGCCTGTGATTAGTCTGGCAGAGGCGTTCAGAGTAGCTCTTAGCGGAGCTAACCTTGCTTTAGGAAGCCCTGCTAGGGTTACCAAGCCATATTCTACTCGCGAGATAACAAGGGATTGGACTGCTGACTGGATGTCCTCGGAGGTTGGAAAGGTTTGATTTTCCTGAGAGTGTTGAGCTGATGATTGGCACTCTTAGTAGTGGCACTGATGTGTCCTTGCATGTTTAGAAATTTGTCCAGGGTGACACCTAAAGAGCAAGCGGAGTCCACCACGTGCGGGGAGCAGTTGAGTGCAGAGATATTTTTGATCCAGTGTTGCGTTGGGGACTCCTGGTTGCGGGGTGTAATCAGGAGAAATTCTGTTTTGAGGGAATTTAGTAACAGATGGTTATGTGTTAGCCATTGTTGAGTTTTTTGGAGCACTCCATTAAGAGTTATAATGTCATCTGGAGAGGAGATCTTCAAATACAGTTGAGTATCGTCCGCATACATATGGTATTGAATGTTTGACCCGTTCAGAATAGCAGTTAGCAGTTCCATGAAGAGATTGAAGAGCGTGGGCGAGAGTGTAGATCCCTGAAGTACCCCAATAGTGACCGGGGTGCTAGCAGCCAAAGTTTGGTTGACTTTGATTCTCTGTATTCGGTTGTGCAGGAAGGAGGAGAACCTGTTTAAGACAGGGCCAGATAGTCCCACCCTATATTGAAGAATGTTAATCAAGTTATCATGTTTGATTGGAAGACTGCATGGGTGGTGCTTAGGTGATTGCATGAGTGCAGAAGAAGTGCCTGAGTGCATATATGAGTGCATGGGTAGTGCCTGAGTGATTACATGAGTGCATGGGTAGTGCCTGGGTGATTGGAGGAGTGCATAAGTAGTGCCTGGGTGATTTTATGAGTGCATGAGTAGTGGCTGGGTGATTGTAGAAGTGCATGGATAGTGCCTGGGTGATTGGAGGAGTGCAAGGACAGTGCCTGGGTTATTGCATGAGTGCATAGGTACTGCCTGGGTGATTGGAGGAGTGCATAGGTAGTGCCCGGGTGATTTTAAAAGTGCATAGGTAGTGATTGGGTTATTGCATGAGTGCATAGGTAGTGGCTGGATGGTTGCATGAGTGCAGGGATCATGCCTGGGTGATTGAGGAGTGCATAGGTAATGCCTGAATAATTTCATAAGTGCATGGGTACTGCCTGGTTGATTGGAAGAGTGCATACGTAGTACCTGGGTGATTGCATGAGTACAGGGATAGTGCCTGGGTTATTGAAAGAGTGCATAGGTAGCGCCTGAGTGATTGCATGAGTGCAGGGGTAGTGCCTGGCTGATTGAAGGACTGCATACATATTACCTCATTGCATGGATGACTGCATCGGTAGTGCCTGTGTGATTGGAGACTTACAGCTGAGACATGTGATGGGTTGCTGCTTTATATTTGACTACACCCAACATCCTGAGTAGTAGCAGAATAGGGAAATTGCAGCACAAAAGAGAGGTTTATGACATGGTGTACACTTTTGTACTACAGCTTCACCATTCTGTAACTACTCAGGATGTTGGGCCTACCCAAATATAAAGCATCAAACCTACATATGAGTCTGTTATAAATTTCACCATATTCCTGAAAGCATTTATGCATGTGTCTGTACCTTTTACTTGTACTACCATATATAAAAGAAATATACAAATTGAGATATATCTATGTTTTATACATCTACCATCTTCAGATACATAACACATATGAGAATACATATGCACGTAGAGACATACACCAATCACAAGAACATGCACACCTTAAAACTTGAGAAACTGCACTTCACATTTCAAACAGACACCTACATTTATGCGTCATACTTTGAATGTACCTTTTCACACACTCATACAAACTAGCATTATCACTAATCTGTTTCCTAACATGTCTTATAACTCACTTTTGTGCTGCAGCTTCACCACTGTGCAACTACTTAGGATGTTGGGCCTAGCCAAATATAAAGCAGCAGTCTATTACATGACTCAGCTATAAGTCTCACCATATTCCTGAAAGCATGCATGCATATATGTCTACCTTTTGAATTCATCATCATATATAAAAGAAAAATGCAAATAGATGTATACCTTTATTTTATACGTCTAGCATCTTCAGATGCATAACACATATGAAAATACATCTGCAAGTACAGACATACGTCAGTCACAAAACCATGCATATCTTAAAACTAAAGAAGCTGTACTATAGATGCATACATGTGTTTTACACGTCTATCATCTTCAGACGCATACCACGTACCATAATACATGTGCAAGTAGAGACATACCTCAGTCACAACACCATCCACAGCTTAAAACTTCACAGACTACATTTCATTCATTCATAAAATCTTTATTTCGGTTTATAATACCATAAAAGATACAAACATAGACTTCCTTTTCAATGGTGCTCGAGATAAAATTAGTTAAAAGTCTTCCGTACACCAAATTCTAAGAGGTCAGGTATTCCAGGTTACAATTTTATAAACACGAAATAGATCAACAAAAGCATAACTCATTTTGATATTTCAATTAAAAATAGTTAAAATAAAAACTACAGTGCAAATGCATTCATTTAACTGGCAAATTTCACAGTTGTTACTCAGTGGGGCGTATCAAATCTGTGCTAATCATTAGGGTCCCTCTACATCTTATACATTAAAAATACAAATAATAATAAAAGCACATTAAAATACTATAGAATCAAATATTATAATCATTATCTTATGAATCGGAACACCCTCGGTTCATAACAATTTTCTACAATTAAATCACAACACTTGAGGGGTAGTCAGTAGCCTCCGCCTAATAGCCCAAAATTGACCAAGAAATTTCGCAACTGCACATACAATAAGTGGTCTTCTATCTGATTTTAAAATGCGTAGAGCTTCATAATGACTCTGGGTCCCCAACTGTCTACACACAGGAGCCAACCAGTTCCTTCTTGGTCTAGCATACGGAGGACATGCAAAAAATACATGGCTGACGGTTTCATTTGGGTTTGAGCAAGAGGAACAGCCCTTCGACTGGCTTTTATTATATGCCCAGGAATTGGTAAAAACATTAATAGGTAGACAGCCATATCTAAACTGGGTGTACAGTTTCCTGTCCCCAGGCTCCTTAATAATATCAAAGTAGCTCTCGAGACATTTAACAGATTTGATGTCTAAGAAGGCATCAGCTAGGCTGCCATGGCGGGTTTTCGAATAATTAGCCAGCTCTACCCAAGACCAATATTGGAGTTTTAATTGGTCCTTTGTATGCTGGGGCGGGGGACCAGGAAACTCGTTAGAGAGACCAATTACTGCCCGGATGGTATTCACATGTTTAATCCACCCAATCTTATTATTTATGTCTAGGGCACATACTTCATTAAAAGCAGCAGCGTAAAGGGCCAAATCAGGGGTGGTGACCAATCTATACCAAAAAAGCAATGGGCGCAAACTCGCTAGGTCTTTAATTGCCCTAACTCCCAGGTCCAATTTCAAGGGAGAAGGGGAGTGCTTTGGGGGAGGGATACCAGGCTCCTAAGGAACTTATTTTCCACATTTGTTAATTTGCTCGCACTTGCTGTACCCCACAATTCTGCCCCATAGAGCACACTGCTCACTACCTTCGAACTATAAAGTTTGAGAGCTGGGGCTACAGGCTTGGTATATGATAGGCAAATCTCCCGCCGCAAGGCCCCAGTTAGCTGTGAAAATTTCAGGGAAGCCTTATCAAGATGGTTATTCCAAGTCATACTATCAGACAGCTTTATACCCAGATACTCAAAGGTGCGAACCCTTTGTAATGGAACATTATCCAAGACCAGATTTCATTTAAAAGTTTTAGGGGCATTCAACATCATCAACTTAGTTTTGACGGTGTTGATGACCAAGCCCTTGTGTCACAAAAGGCCTTAAACTGATCCAAAAGCTTTTGGAGGCCCATGGGACTTTTAGATACCAAAAGGGTATCATCGGCAAACAGCAATGTTGCGATTTTCTGATTCGCCAAGGTGGGGGCATCGGCCTGAATTGAGCATAGCAGGTCAGCAATTTGATTAACATACAGGGAAAAAAGGGTAGGGGCCAGAACACACACTTGGCGTACCCCCCGCCGGATCTTAATCGGGTCAGTGAGTTGCCCCTGGTTTCTCCATCTCACACGAGCAAAATTATCGTCGTGCAACCTGACCAATGGTTCTAGAATACCCAAAGGCATTCCCATATTCATGAGGACCTGCCAAAGTAGATCCCTGGGGACTAGGTCAAAGGCAGTTTTGAGATCAATAAAGGCAAACTGCCTTTGCCCAGCACAACCACCTTCCAATACAGCATGACAAGGCGAAACGCCTGATCGATAGTGCTGGTTTTCCGCCGAAAGCCCGCCTGTAATGGAGAGAGGATGTTATTCTCATCCATCCAGGTCTGGATTTTAGATAAGAGCGAGCGACAGAAAACCTTTTGAGCACAATCTATCAAACTTATTGGGCGGTAGTTGGCGGGCTTAGACCTGTCCCCTTTTTTGAAAATTGGGATCACTTCAGCCCCCTTCCACGAGTCCGGGATGCTTCCTCCTCCGACGATATCGTTGGCCAAATTCATAAAATAAGTTGACCAGTTTGCCCTATCGGCACGAAAGAGATCACCCGGGATGCCATCCGGGCCAGAGGCTTTTGAAGGTATAATGGCATCTAGGGAGCTCATGATCTCTTCCCTTGTAAATGCAATGGTACATATTGGAGCACCCAGATCGTAAGGCATCTGGAGGCTGTCAGTGGTGTTACTAGTGGAATATAACTCACTAAAATGTTTGTGCCATTCACTTGCCTGGATGTTATTGGCCAAGGGAGGTGTGCGTTCGAAATTAGTTTTTGCCACAAGCGACCAGAATTGCTGAGGATCAGGATGTCCAATAGCCTCCCTTAGATCTTCCCATCTCCCTTCATCCCATTGTTTTTTTGCTTTGCCTTGTGCCTGTTTGTATTCGCTTCTGGTTTTACGAATGCTAATAAGATCCCTATTTTTGATAGCTACTGTCAATCTTGCTCTCGCTGCCCTACATTCTTTATTATACCATGGGTTTGCTCCTAAGGAGCTTTCCTGTCGAGGTCTATTCTTATTGATGGGGATATGAAAAACGCAGGCCAGTTGATCAAAGAAATCTCTGTGGAGGATACTACAAGTATTCTGCATGAGCGGATCCTTACTCGCTGTTTCTAGTACTACTAAGTGCTCAGCTAGAGCTTCTTTGATCTTTTGGATTTTAGATTAATCTGTCAAAACCATGGGCCATTTGAGCCGACGCTTATCATTTGTAGCTATTAACTCCCTTGTGCTTAATGGTGCCTTAGGATCTTTCGCAATGCTCCCCCATAGACAACTAATAGTTAAATGCAAAGAATTATGATCACTGTCACAAGCTGGGGCTATAGACATATCCCGCACTAAAGGCCACAGGGTCAAGTCCACTAGTATATAGTCAATCCGACTTGACCCTTTTGCTCCAATAAAGGTCATTCCACCGCCCCTATCTGAGTTGGTTCGCCCATTAGTGGCCCTTAGCCTATATTCTAAGGATAATGCATTCAATTGGAGGGCGGCTTGCGACCATTTTTTAATTGGGGATAGTTCCAAAGGAGGTACCCTCCAGGCTTTATCTTCCTCTGTAACCTCAATAGACTCAATCCAATCGAGTGGTTCGAATGTGACATTAAAATCACCACCGATTATTAACGGATGGCTAGCATTCCTGCCTCCCAATAAGTTGTCCAAGACATTAAGAGTCGACGAGCTACCCCCTTTGGTACTCCTAGCATAAACATTATAGATGTCGACAGTTTGACCTTTTCCATTTGTAAGCCTGATCCCCAAGATATCTGGGCTGTTAGTGACCATCTCTTTTGCTTCACAATTCAGCGTAAGATTTACTAAGGTAAGCAACCCCCTGAGGCCCGACCCTGTTTGGCCGGTACTGCTGACCTAAAGAAGGTCTTAAACCCAGGTATATGTGTCGGTGTCTGGCACCAGGTTTCCTGGAACAAGCATATATCTTGACAAGAGACCAGATCCAACCAGTGCGGACAGTTACGCTTCCTACTTATACCTGCCAAGTTCCATTACAATATATTCATCATTTCCCCATTGTCCCCATTGTATTCTAGTGAAAGGGCCTGCAGGGGAGATGTGGCATTCAGTATAGGTGCATCTCGACTACCAGTCCTTATTACAGGTTCGCTGTCCTGTATGCCTACCCAGTACACCATTGAGATGTTGGAATCTATGGACTCTACTGGGGGGCTACACATACACTCTTGCTCAATCGAGCACACCTCGTGGGGCAAAAGAAAAGGATCAACAGGGGTCATATGATCTTTCTTGGTGATATTCTTGGCATCGCTAGAAAGTTTAAAAGTGAGTCAATCCATTTGTGAGAGAGTTGAGATGGGAATGTCCAAAGGGGCCTGGCTCACGTTGTTATCTTGGCCTAGTTCAGGGGGAACAGTCAATCTCAATCTAATCTTAGTTGTTGGATGAGGATGAGATCTAGCTTCAAGGGCAATAAGATCATGCACAAGATGGTTTGTAGCTAGAATTAACTCAATTGCGTCTACTGGGCTGTGGTCCAGGATGCACCTTTTGGCATGGACAATGTCCTCTCTAATTATTTCAAATATCAAACAGACACTGAAAATTATGCAGTATATTTCAAGTGTAGCTTTCTACACACTCATACAAATTAGTCTAATAACTAATCTCTCTTCAAAAATGTCTTAAACCTTACTTTTGTGCTGCAGCTTTACCATTCTACAACTACTTAGAATGTTACACCTAGCCAAATACAAAGTAGGAACCCTTCACATGTCTCTGTTGTAAGTCTCACCATATTCCTGAAAGCATGCATGCATATGGCTGTACCTTTTGCTAGCAGCATCATATATAAAAGAAATATACAAATAGATGCATACATGTGTTTTATACATCTAGCATCTTCAGATACATAACACATATCAGAATATATCGTCTTGTAGAGACTTTCTCCAATCACAATTCTTTGCACACCTGAAAATTTCACAGAACACACTTCCAATTTCAAGCAAACACCAAACATTATGTGGCATATTTCAACTGTACCTCTCTAGAGACTTATAAAAAGTAGCCTAATCACTAATACCTTATGTCAACATCTTTTAAACCACACTTTTGTGCTGCATCTTCACCATTCTACTACTACCCACATTCTTGAGCCTACCACATACAAAGCAACAACACCTCTTTGTTATACATCATGCACCTTCAAATGTATAAGACATATGAAAATACATATACAAGTAGAGACATACTTCAGTCACAAGTCCATGCACATCTTAAAACTTGACAGACTGCCCTTCCAATTTGAAAGCAACACCTAAAATTACGCAGTATACTTCAATTGTACATTTCCACACACTAAAACAAACTACCATAATCACTAATCCATCTTCCAATATAAGCATATTACTATACACAATCTATTTCAAACAGCATTTAAGTACAATAAAACAAACTACAATACACATCTCTACATTTAATAATATATTTCAAACATCACAGTTCTTCAATAATTTTTCAAGTTTAAAAATAAAGCTAATACATAATACACCTCACAAATTTATAACTCACCTTCCAAATAGATTTGAAGAATATAAAATATCAGAAACTCATAAAAGATTTTCTTATGCACACAATCAATGTAATGCACCACTCTCAACAAGGTAAAACCAGTAATGGCAAACTTTCCCTCTCTTTCTCCATACAAATAAATGTAAGTAACAAATCACATTACTTCCTACATAATTTCAAATTGTAAAACACATTTCTATTGGTTAGACATATTAACCCTTACCAACTGACTTCTAAAAGTGCCCAAACTGATTCTGGAATTTTCTAGAGTCGCGACTCTCCCGTGCACCATTGCAATGGAGCCGCGAATCCATACGGGAGTTCAAAAATATATTACTAATAATAATACCACTATTTTTTAAGGACACACACCACTTCTAAACACAATACTGACTTGGGAAATCTTACTTTAATAACATATCACTTATATATAAATTACAATTCCATATTTTAAAACCACAGTTAAGATTCAACCCTTCCCCCATTCTGCTTAATGCCAGTTTCCATAGTAACAGTTTCTGCAACATCCAACTGAACAGGCAGGTCACAAGTTCACCATATTTTCAAGTTCAGCACACAAGGTTACAAATGCAAACAACAGGTGTGGTTGACTTTTGCAAAATATTACCTTATCCTATCTACTGTACCTTTCAAACATTTTTTAATAACTAATAAGAAACATGCTTTTTAAAGAAAGTAACATGCACCCTATTTTTGAGTGTACAATGTTCAATTATCTACTTTTTTTTTAAAACAGCATCTTGTCCACCATTTTAGACACCTCTCATTCGACCAACTGACTACCTCAGCTACAGACATCTTTTCATTACTTCCAGACATCCCTTCAAGATGCTTAAGGTATGGATTGTTGGGCACAGCTATGTTTTCTGGTGCAAAAGGTATGCTGAACGCAGAGGTATTGACAAAGACCTAGCTTTGCAAAATGTGGATATTAAACGGATTGCACAGAGAGGATTAAAGTGGCACCAATTGATGCCTTTGATTAAAACCTTTTTGCATCTCCAACCCCCTGACCTCATGATTGTGCACTGTGGTGGCAATGACCAAGGCACATTGACTGGGGTAGGTCTGGAAATGTTAATGAGGGACACCTTTGCACAATTGATGTTGCTTTTGCCTCAAACTGTCTTTGTATATGCTAATATATGCCAAAGACAGAAATGGAAATGGTCAAATCAATTCTGTCCACAGATTGAGAAAGCTAGGAAGAATGTCAATAAAGTTGTTTCTGCTTACCTCAGAGACCATAGGATGGGCTCCATCTATAACAATCTACGTTTTGATATGGATGACATCTACAGAAGTGATGGAGTACACTTCACAGATCAAGGAAACTGAGTATTTCTCAACAACCTAAAGCTGTACATTGGCACTTACATGTAGCTACAAAAAACTCATAATAAAAACAAGGGCTCTTTTTAGAGCCACCCTATAACACAATAGTGAATATATTTTTTTAACACATACATACTCTTTTTTATTTTTTGTGGATTCACGCACCCGTTGCGAATCTGCAAAAGCATGGATTCAATGTACTACAACACAATACACTTTTCAAGTTTAACTATTATTTTTAATTTTATATATTTTTACTAACTCTATCAATTTTAATCTTATCATTAACTTCAATCACACTACCTCTTTAAAACAACTTCACAAATGCAACACTACCCTCTAAATGATATACTACTAAATTATTTATTTGAGGAGACTCTGCGAATCCAACGCGACATTACACAGGGGGGCCGTGCTGAGAGCCACGTTGGGGTCGCGACTCCAAAATAGAAAGAAAAAAAACACCCCACTTTCATTATTCGGTATTCGCCCCGGGGACCCCATCCCCTGGGGCATTACCTCTACTTTTTCAAATTATTCTCATTTTTAAAAAAAAAACATACGGGAGGGGGGCCGTGTAGCCCCCCTTCCCTGGGCCACTATTGGCCCCGGGTACCCCATCCCCCGGGGCATTGCCTCTTTTTAAATAATAGTACGGGAGGGGGGCTGCGTGGCCCCCCTTCCCATGGCTACTATTGGCCCCGGGGCCTGGCCACACATTGGGGACCGCGGAGGGAGCCCCAATGCCCCCACGGTCCTGGCTCCCTGCCTCCTGCGGGAGCGGCATTGCTTTTGGACAAGGGGAGCTGCTGACATGCAGCTCCCCTTGACCAAAAGCAACCTGCTTTGCTTCATGGAAGCGAGAGCAGATTTTCTGCTCTCGCTTCCATGAAGCGAAGCATAGTTTGCAATGACAGGGTGGGAGCCATGCTCCCTGCCCTGTCATTGCAAACTGCAATGTCCCAGGGGTGGGCACCCCAGGACATTGCCAGAGCTGGCCCTGGGGGGTGGCGGTCCCCAGGGCCATAGAGGGCTCCAGGAGGGGGACTGGGCAGCCCCCTTCCCAACGTGAATCATAGCCCCGGGGAGGTGGTGGTCCCCGGGGCTTGGAGGGGCCCACAAGGCCCCCCCCTCAATAATGAAGAAAGCCCCCGGGAGGTGGTGGTCCCTGGGGCTTGGGGGGGCCTGCAAGGCCCCCTGCCCATAATTAATGAAAGCCCCAGGGAGGTGGTGGTCCCCGGGGCTTGGGAGGGTCCGCGAGGCCCCCTCCATTAATGAGGAAAGCCCTAGGGAAGTGGCGGCCCCCGGAGCTTGTGGGGGCCCGTGAGGCCCCCCCATAATTAATAAAGCCCTGGGGAGGTGGCAGTCCCTGGGGCTGCGGGGTGCTGCGTGCCCCCGCATGTAATCAACATAACCCCGGGGAGGTGGCGGTCCATGGGGCTGCGTGGGCCTCCACAGGGCCCCCGCATAAATATTAACAAATACCCCCGGGACCTGGCCTACCCGGAGGCTCATTAAAACGAAGCATGGAAGACCGCGCTCCGTTTTTTTAAAAATTGTCTCGGTGGGATTCACGCACCCATCGCGACTTCTGCTGAAAAAAGAAAAAGAAAATGCTTTTTCTGGCCCTGGGGGTCCCTGTGGGACCCCCTGACCAGGCCTAGGGGGTCAGGGTGTTTCTACCCTGCCCCCTTTCCTTTATTTATAACCTTTTTTTACCTTTTTGATGTGACTCGGTTCAACCGAGTCACAAAATGGCTGGCAACACATTTTGGTTTGGAGTGTTGGTAGCCAATCAGAATGAAGCTCGTGCTCCGGAGGGTTCGCGAATCCTTGTCGGCCACCAGATGTCAATATTTTTATTTTTTGAATTTCTCAGGAACTACTGAACGGATTTACACCACTTTAAAAAAAACATGCTTTCTGAACCAAGACCTACCTTTTTGCCAAATTTGGTGTAATTCCGTTTAGCAGTTCGGGCTGTAGCTTTGTCTAAATTTTCCTACGGAACTTAACATAGAGAAAACGTGTTTTGGGACCCCCCTTTTTTCTCGGCCCCCGCTCAACGAATCACCTCGAAACTTTCAAGACAGGAGCTGACCTGAGCGAACCACTAGTTTTGAAAATTTGGCAAAGATTCGTTAAACGGCAAAAGAAAAAACGCTTTTTGAATAGAAACGAGGTCCTAACTATAACTACCTACTGGCGACCGCCAGTAGGTAATATATATATATATATATAACATTCTTAAACTTTTTAGAAACACACTCACAGGATGATGTCATCAGTGATGTCATTTGAAATGTCATCAGTGATGTCACTGACCATGTCATGAGTGATGTAATATGTGACGTCATCAGCAGTGCATTGCGGGGGTGCGAGTTATAGTTAGCTCAGGTAACTATAACGGCTGTATTTCTCTGGTTTTGTACAAGTGAAAGGTCAGCCTAACTATAACTTCCATGAAACCTGTGGCTTTTTCAGTGAATATCTAAGGTTTTTTAAATGCTAATTCCTAACTATAACGTCCCTGAAACCTGTGATTTTTTCAGTGAATTTCTAAGGTTCTTTAAATGTTAATTCCTAACTATAACCAAAGCTAGCTTGGCCCCGCTCAGAGCTATTCTAAACGCATCGGCCAGGCTCATCACTGGCGCTAGAAAGCATGACCACATCTCCCCTGACCTTTTGCAACTAAATTGGGTATCTATCAAAGCCAGAATACGTTTCAAGTTAGCTTGCTTGACGCATATAGCCATACATCACAACACCCTGGTATACTTGGCAAATGAGCTTGAACTATCGGGCTCTTGTCGGAATTTAAGAAGTACATCCATCCTACTTCTGAAACCTCCCAAATTCAAAAAGAAAAGCTCTTACAACCGGGCCTTCACCGGTCTTGCTCCAAGAATTTGGAATGCTCTACCTCCTCAGCTCAGATCTAATCCTTCCACGGCATCTTTCAAAAAACAGGTCAAACGGCTATTCTTGAGTGAACATTAACATCATCAACTTGTTCTCATGCTCTGTCTATAAATTTGACTCTTATTTTACACCGTTGTTTCGATTTATTGTATGCTTGTCTGTTAAATGGGTATCCTGCTCTAGGGCAATGCTGATAATGTTCGGATCGGGCCATCTCTCCAACCCCTGACCTTGATTGTTTCCCCCTTTGCTTGACATTGTGTGGACTCAACTACACCATTTGTAACATTGTGCTTGGTTTTATTCGTGCTTTTGCCACATCTTTACAGCGCTCTGATACCCGTAAGGGTCTTGTTCGCGCTTTATAAAACTTTTCAAATAAATAAATAACGTCCCTGAAACCTGTGGTTGTTTCAATGAATTTCTAAGGTTTTTTAAATGCTAATTTCGAACTATGCCTACATAGGTAGAACATGTACAGAAAGAGGAAAAAAAGGTGCAGAAAGAAGCAAGAGAAGTGCGAAAAGAGGGAAGAGAGGTGCAGAAAGAGGAAGAAAGGTGCAGAAAGAAGCAAGAAAAATGCAGAAAGAGGCAACAGAAGTCCTGAAAGAGGAAGAAAGGTGGAGACAAAAGCAAGAGAAGTGCAGAAAGAAGCAACAGAGGTGCAGAAAGAGGCCTACTTTGATTGTACCTTTCCACAGACTAATACAAAGTAGCCTTCTCCCAAGATGTCTTAAACCTCACTTTCTCTTGAAGGTTCACTATTCATCGACTGCTCAGAATGTTAGGCCTACCAAATGTAAAACAGCAATCCTAACCATATCACTGTTGTAAGTCTGACCAAGTTTGTGAAGGTATGCATGCATGTGTCTCTGCTTTTACCTAGTGACATGTTACATAAAAATAAACATACAAATACTTGAATACCTGTTTCAAACAGCATACTCTGTAAATTTGTGTACAAAAAGGTGTATGTATTTCATTCTGCTCATAATAAAACAGGGCACATGGGTATTCAATAGTATATTTGAGGGTCTCTATAACACCTTTATACATAAGACGTCTGCCTGTGCAACCGAATGACAGAGCAGAACTAAGAAGATTTGACCACCTATAAGAGAAGCTACCCGCTTTTAAACTACCATCTTCAGATGCTTAACACATGTGAGAATACATGTACAAGTAGACATATACCTCAGTCACGAGAGCACGCAGACCTTTAAACTTGACAACTTGCACTTTCCATTTGAATACATAAACAGACAAGAGAAGTACAGAAAGAAGCAAGAAAATTGCAGGAAAAAAACAAGAGAGGTGCAAAAAGAGTAAGAAATGTGCAGAAAGATCCAAGAGAAGTGCAGAAAGAGGCAAGAGAACTGTAGAAAGAGGAAAGAGAAGTGCAGGAAGAGGCAAGAGAGGAGCAGAGAGAGGCAAGAGATGTGCAGAAAGAGGTAAGTGAGGTGCAGAAAGAGGCAAGAAAAGTGCAGAATGAGGCAAGAGAGGTACAGAAAAAGGCAACAGGGGTGCAGAAAGAGGCAAGAGGGGTGCGGAAAGAGGCATGAGAAGTGTAGAAAGAAGCAACAGAGGTGCAGAAGGAGGCAAGAGAGTTGCAGAAACAGGCAAAAGAGGTGCAGAAAGAGGGAACAGGGGTGCAGACAGAGGCAAGAGAGGTGCAGAAAGAGGGAAGAGGGGTGCAGAAACAGGCAAAAGAGGTGCAGAAAGGGAACAGGGGTCCAGACAGAGGCAAAAGAGGTGCGGAAAGAGGGAAGAGGGGTGCAGAAAGAGGCAAGAGGGGTGCAGAAATTTGCAAGAGATGTACAGAAAGAAGCAAGAGCAGTGCAGAAAGACCCAACAGAGGTACAGAAAGAGGCATGAGAAGTGCAGAAAGAAGCAACAGAGGTGCAGAAGGAGGCAAGAGAGTTGCAGAAACAGGCAAAAGCGGTGCAGAAAGGGAACAGGGGTCCATAGAGAGGCAAGAGAGGTACAAGAAAAGGGAAGAAGGGTGCAGAAAGAGGCAATAGGGGTGCAGAAAGAAGCAAGAGAGGTGCAGAAAGTAGCACAAGTAGTGCAGAAAGAAGCAACCAGAGGTGTGGAAAAAGGTAAGAGGGTTGCAGAAAGAGGCTTAAGGTACAGAAAGAGGGAAGAAGATTGCAGAAAGAGGCAACAGGGGTGCAGAAAGAAGCAAGAGAGGTACAGAAAGAAGCAAGAGAAGTGCATAAAGAATCAACAGGTGCAGAAAGAGTTAAGAGAAGTGCAGAAAGAGGCAAGAGAGGTACAGAAAGAGGGAAGTGGGGTACAGAAAGTGGCAAGAGGGGTGCAGAAAGAAGCAAGAGAGGTACAGAAAGAAGCAAGAGAAGTGCAGAAAGAAGTAACAGGGTGCAGAAAGAGGCAAGAGAAGTGCAGAAAGAAGCAACAGAGATGGAGTAGGAGGGAAGAGAACTGCAGAAAGAGGCAAGAGAGTTGCAGAAAGAGGGAACAGGGATGCAGACAGAGGCAAGAGGGGTGCAGAAAGAGGCAAGATGGGTGCAGAATGAGGCAAGAGCAGTGCAGAAAGAACCAACAGAGGTGCAGAAAGAGGCAAGAGAGGTGCCAGAAAAGGGAAGAAGGGTGTAGAAAGAGGCAAGAGGGGTACAGAAAGAAGCAAGAGAGGTGTAGAAAGAAGCAAGAAAAGTGCAGAAAGAAGCAAGAGAGGTGCAGAGAGAGGTAAGAGGGGTTCAGAAAGAGGCAAGAGAGGTGCAGAAAGAGGTAAGGCGAGTGCAGAAAGAAGCAAGAGAGGTGCAGAAAGAAGCAAGAGCAGTGTAGAAAGAACCAACAGAGGTGCAAAAAGATTTAAGAGAGCTGCAGAAAGAGGCAAGAGAGGTGCAGAAAGAGGGAAGACGGGTGCAGAAAGAGGCAACAGGGGTGTAGAAAGAAGCAAGAGAGGTGCAGAAAGAAGCAAGAGAAGTGCAGAAAGAAGCAACAGAGGTACAGAAAGAGGCAAGAGAAGTACAGAAAGAGGCAAGAAAGGGGCAGGAGACGTGCAAAAAGAGGTAAGAGGGGTGCAGAAAGAAGCAAAAGAGGTGCAGAAAGAAGCAACAGAGGTGCAGAAAGAGGTAAGGGGTGCAGAAAGAGGCAAGAGAGGTGCAGAAAGATGGAAGACAAGTGCAGAAAGAGGCAACAGGGGTGCAGAAAGAAGCAAGAGTGGTACAGAAAGAAGCAGGAGAAGTGCAGAAAGAAGGAACAGGGGTGCAGAAAGATGCTAGAGGGGTGTAGAAAGAGGCAAGAGAAGTGCAGAAAAAAGCAACAGAGGTGCAGAAGGAGGCAAGAGAACTGCAGAAAGAGGCAAGAGGGTTGTAGAAACAGGCAAAAGAGGTGCAGAAAGAGGGAACAGGGGTGCTGACAGAGGCAAGAGAGGTGCAGAAAGCGGGAAGAGGGGTACACAAAGAGGCAAGTGGGGTGCAGAAATTTGCAAAAGAGGTGCAGAAACAGGCAAGCGGGCTCAGAAAGAGGTAAGAGAAGTACAGAAAGAAGCAAAAAACGTGCAGATAGAGGCAAGAAGGGTACAGAAAGAGGCAAGAGAGGTGCAGAAAGAGACAAGAGAGGTACACAAAGAGGCAAGAGGGGTGCAGAATCAAGGGAAGTGCAGAAAGAAGCAACAGCGGTACAGAAAGAGGCAAGAGGGTTGCAGAAAGAAGCAAGAGAAGTGCAGAAAGAAGCAACAGAGGTGCAGAAAGAGGCAAGAGAAGTGCAGAAAGAGGCAAGGGAGTTGCAGAAACAGACAAAAAAGGTGCAGAAAGAGAGAACAGGGGTGCAGACAGAGGCAAGAGAGGTGCAGAAAGAGGGAAGAGGGGTGCAGAAAGAAGAAAGGGAAGTGAAGAAAGAAGCAAAAGAGGTGTAGGAAGAGGGAAGAGGGGTGCAGACAGAGGTAAGAGAGGTGCAGAAAAAGGTAAGAGGGGTGCAGAAAGAGGCAAGAGAGGTGTAGAAAGAGGGAAGACGGGTGCAGAAAGAGGCAACCGGGGTGCTGAAAGAAGCAAGACAGGTGCAGAAAGAAGCAAGAGAAGTGTAGAAAGAAGCAACAGAGGTGCATAAAGAGGCAAGAGAGGTGGAGAAAGAGGCAAGAGAAGTGCAGAAAGAGGCACGAGATGTGCAGAAATAGGCAGGAGAGGTGCAGAAAGAGGGAACAGGGGTGCAGAAAGAGGCAAGAGAGGTGCAGAAAGAGGGAAGAAGGGTGCAGAAAGAGGTAAGAGGAGTGCAGAAAGAGCCAACAGCTGTGCAGAAAGAAGCAAGAGAGGTACAGAGAGAAGCAAGAGAAGTGCAGAATGAAGCAACAGGGGTGCAAAAAGAGGCAAGAGGGGTGCAGAAAGAGATAGGAGAAGTGCAGAAAGAAGCAACAGAGGTGCAGAAGGAGGCAATAGAACTGCAGAAAGATGCAAGAGTGTTGTAGAAACAGGCAAAGTAGGTGCAGAAAGAGGGAACAGGGTGCATATAGAGGCAAGAGAGGTGCAGATAGAGGGAAGAGGGGTGCAGAAAGAGGCAAGAGTGGAGCAGAAATTTACAAGAGAGCTACAGAAAGAAGCAAGAGCAGTGCAGAAAGAACCAACAGAGGTGCAGAAAGAGGCAAGAGCGGTGCAGGAAAAGGGAAGAAGGGTGCAGAAATGGGCAGAGGTGGTACAGAAAGAAGCAAGAGAGGTGCAGAAACAAGCAAGAGAAGTGCAGAAAGAAGCAACAGAGGTAAAGAAAGAGGCAAGAGGGGTGCAGAAAGAGGCAAGAGAGGTGCAGAAAGAGGGAAGACGAGTGCAGAAAGAGGCAACAGGGGTGCAGAAAGAAGCGAGAGAGGTGCAGATAGAAGCAGGAGAAGTGCAAAAAGAAGCAACAGAGGTGCAGAGAGAGGCAACAGATGTGCAGAAAGAGGCAAGAGGGGTGCAGAAATAAGCAAGAGAGGTGTAGAAAGATGGAAGAGAATTGCAGAAAGAAGCAAGAGAGGTGCAGCAAGAGGTAGGAGGGGTGCAGAAAGAGGCAAGAGAGGTGCAGAAAGAGGCAAAAGAGGTGAAGAAAGAGGCAAGAGAGGTGCAGAAAGAGGCAAAGGAGGTGCAGGAAAAGGGAAGAAGGGTGCAGGAAGAGGCAAGAGGGATGCAGAAAGAAGCAAGAGAGGTGCAGAAAGAAGCAACAGAGGTCCAGAAAGAGGTAAGAGGGGTGCAGAAAGAGGCGAGAGGTGCAGAAAGAGGGAAGGTGAGTACAGAAAGAGGCAACAGAGGTGCAGAAAGAAGCAAGAGTGGTACAGAAAGAAGCAAGAGAAGTGCAGAAAGAATGAACAGGGGTGCAAAAGAGGCTAAAGGGGTGTAAAAAGAGGCAAGAGAAGTGCAGAAAGAAGCAACAGAGATGCAGAAGGAGGCAAGAGAGTTGCAGAAACAGGCAAAAGAGGTGCAGCAAGAGGGAACAGGGGTGCTGACAGAGGCAAGAAGGGTGAAGAAAGAGGCAAGAGGGGTGCAGATATTTGCAATAGAGGGACAGAAAGAAGCAAGAGCAGTGCAGAAAGAACCAACAAAGGTGCAGAAAGAGGCAACAGGGGTGCAGAAAGAAGCAAGAGAGGTACAGAAAGAAGCAAGAGAAGTGCATAAAGAATCAACAAGTGCAGAAAGAGTCAAGAGAAGTGCAGAAAGAGGCAAGAGAGGTACAGAAAGAGGGAAGTGGGGTGCAGAAAGTGGCAAGAGGGGTGCAGAAAGAAGCAAGAGAGGTACAGAAAGACGCAAGAGAAGTGCAGAAAGAAGTAACAGGGTGCAGAAAGAGGCAAGAGAAGTGCAGAAAGAAGCAACAGAGATGCAGTAGGAGGGAAGAGAACTGCAGAAAGAGGCACGAGAGTTGCAGAAAGTGGGAACAGGGGTGCAGACAGAGGCAAGAGGGGTGCAGAAAGAGGCAAGATGGGTGCAGAATGAGGCAAGAGCAGTGCAGAAAGAACCAACAGAGGTGCAGAAAGAGGCAAGAGGGGTGCAGAAAGAGGCAAGAGAAGTGCAGAAAGAAACAAAAGAGGTGCAGAAAGAGGTAAGAGAACTGCAGAAAGAGGCAAGAGAGGTGCAGAAAGAGGCAAGAGAGGTGCATGAAAGAGGCAAGAGGGGTGCAGGAAGAAGCAAGAGAGGTGTAGAAAGAAGCAAGAGAAGTGCAGAAAGAAGCAAGAGAGGTGCAGAAAGAGGTAAGAGGGGTACAAAAAGAGGCAAGAGAGGTGCAGAAAGAGGGAAGGCATGTGCAGAAAGAAGCAAGAGAGGTGCAGAAAGAAGGAAGAGAAGTGCACATAGAAGCAAGAGCAGTGCAGAATGAACCAACAGAGGTGCAGAAAGAGGCACGAGGGATGCAGAAAGAGGCAAAAGAAGTGCAGAAAGAAGCAAAAGAGGTGAAGAAAGAGGCAAGAGAGGTGCAGAAAGAGGCAAGAGAGGTGCTGAAAAGGAAGAAGGGTGCAGAAAGAGGCAAGAGGGGTGCAGAAAGAAGCAAGAGAGGTACAGAAAGAAGCAACAGAGGTGCAGAAACAGGTAAGAGGGTGCAGAAAGAGGCAAGAGAGGGCAGAATGCGGGAAAACGAGTGCAGAAAGAGGCAACAGGGGTGCAGAAAGAGGCATGAAAAGTGCAGAAAGAAGCAACAAAGGAACGGAAGGAGGCAAGAGAGTTGCAGAAACAGGCAAAAGAGGTGCAGAAAGAGGGAACAGGGGTGCAGAAACAGGCAAAAGAGGTACAGAAAGTAGGAACAGGGGTGCAGACAGAGGCAGGAGAGGTGCGGAAAGAGGGAAGAGAACTGCAGAAAGAGGCAAGAGAGGTGCATGAAAAGGGAAGGAGGGTGCAGAAAGAGGCAAGAGGGGTGCAGGAAGAAGCAAGAGAGGTGTAGAAAGAAGCAACAGAAGTGCAGAAAGAAGCAAGAGAGGTGCAGAAAGAGGTAAGAGGGGTTCAGAAAGAGGTAAGAGAGGTGCAGTAAGAGGTAAGGCGAGTGCAGAGAGAAGCAAGAGAGGTGCAGAAAGAAGGAAGAGCAGTGTAGAAAGAACCAACAGAGGTGCAAAAAGATTTAAGAAAGCTGCAGAAAGAGGCAAGAGAGGTGCAGAAAGAGGGAAGACGGGTGCAGAAAGAGGCAACAGGGGTTTAGAAAGAAGCAAGAGAGGTGCAGAAAGAAGCAAGAGAAGTGCAGAAAGAAGCAACAGAGGTACAGAAAGAGGCAAGAGAAGTACAGAAAGAGGCAAGAAAGGGGCAGGAGACGTGCAAAAAGAGGTAAGAGGGGTGCAGAAAGAAGCAAAAGAGGTGCAGAAAGAAGCAACAGAGGTGCAGAAAGAGGTAAGAGGGGTGCAGAAAGAGGCAAGAGAGGTGCAGAAAGATGGAAGACAAGTGCAGAAAGAGGCAAAAGGGGTGCAGATAGAAGCAAGAGTGGTACAGAAAGAAGCAGGAGAAGTGCAGAAAGAAGGAACAGGGGTGCAGAAAGATGCTGCAGGGGTGTAGAAAGAGGCAAGAGAAGTGCAGAAAAAAGCAACAGAGGTGCAGAAGGAGGCAAGAGAACTGCAGAAAGAGGCAAGAGGGTTGTAGAAACAGGCAAAAGTGGTGCAGAAAAAGGGAACAGGGGTGCTGACAGAGGCAAGAGAGGTGCAGAAAGCGGGAAGAGTGGTGCACAAAGAGGCAAGTGGGGTGCAGAAATTTGCAAGAGAGGTGCAGAAACAGGCAAGCGGGCTCAGAAAGAGGTAAGAGAAGTACAGAAAGAAGCAAAAGACGTGCAGAAAGAGGCAAGAGGGGTACAGAAAGAGGCAAGAGAGGTGCAGAAAGAGACAAGAGAGGTGCAGAAAGAGGCAAGAGAAGTGCAGAACGACGCAAAAGAGGTGCAGAAAGAGGCAAGAGAACTATAGAAAGAGGCAAGAGAGGTGCAGAAAGAGGCAAGAGAGGTGCAGGAAAAGGGAAAAAGGGTGTAGAAAGAGGCAAGAGGGGTACAGAAAGAAGCAAGAGAGATGTAGAAAGAAGCAAGAGAAGTGCAGAAAGAAGCAAGAGAGGTGCAGAGAGAGGTAGGAGGGGTTCAGAAAGAGGCAAGAGAGGTGCAGAAAGAGGTAAGCCGGGTGCAGAAAGAAGCAAGAGACGTGCAGAAAGAAGCAAGTGCAGTGAAGAAAGAACCAACAGAGGTGCAGAAAGAGGCACGAGGGGTGCAGAAAGAGGCAAGAGAAGTGCAGAAAGAAGCAAAAGAGGTGAAGAAAGAGGCAAGGGAGGTGCAGGAAAAGGGAAGAAGGGTGCAGAAAGAGGCAAGAGGGTGCAGAAAGAAGAAAGAGGTATAGAAAGAAGCAACAGAGGTGCAGAAAGAGGTAAGAGGGGTGCACAAAGAGGCAAGAGAGGTGCAGAAAGAGGGAAGGCAAGTGCATAACGAGGCCAAACGGGTGCAGAAAGAAGCAAGAGTTGTTCAGAAAGAAGCAAGAGAAATGCAGAAAGAAGGAACAGGGGTGCAGAAAGAGGCTAGAGGGGTATAGAAAGAGGCAAGAGAAGTGCAGAAAAAAGCAACTGAGGTGCAAAAGGAGGCAAGAGAACTGCAGAAAGAGGCAAGAGAGTTGCAGAAACAGGCAAAAGAGGTGCAGAAAGAGGGAACAGGGCTGCTGACAGAAGCAAGGGAGGTGCAGAAAGAGGGAAGAGGGGTGCACAAAGAGGCAAGTGGGGTGCAGAAATGTGCAAGAAAGGTGCAGAAAGAAGCAAAAGCAGTGCAGAAATAACCAACAGAGGTGCAGAAAGAGGCAAGAGGGCTCAGAAAGAGGTAAGAGAAGTGCAGAAAGAAGTAAAAGATGTGCAGAAAGAGGCAAGAGGGGTACAGAAAGAGGCAAGAGAGGTGGAGAAAGAGGCAAGAGAAGTACACAAAGAGGCAAGAGGGGTGCATACATTTGCAAGAGAGGTGCTGAAAGAAGCAAGAGAGGTGCAGAAAGAATCAAGGGAAGTGCAGAAAGAAGCAACAGAGGTGCAGAAAGAGGCAAGAGGGTTGCAGAAAGAGGCAAGAGAAGTGCAGAAAGAAGCAACAGTGGTGCAGAAAGAGGCAAGAGTAGTGCAGAAAGAGGCAAGATAGTTGCAGAAAAAGGTAAGGGGGTGTAGAAAGAGGCAAGAGAGGTGCAGAAAGAGGGAAGACGGGTGCAGAAAGAGGCAACGGGTACAGAAAGAAGCAAGAGCAGTGTAGAAAGAACCAACACAGGTGCAGAAAGAGGCAAGAGGGGTGCAGAAAGAGGAAAGGGAAGTGAAGAAAAAAGCAAAAGAAGTGCAGAAAGAGGCAAGAGGGGTGCAGAAGGAAGCAGGAGAGGTACAGAAAGAAGCAAGAGAAGTGCAGAAAGAAAAAACAGGGGTGCAGAAAGAGGCTAGAGGGGTACAGCAAGAGGGAAGAGAAGTGCAGAAAGAAGCAACAGAGATACAGAAGGAGGCAAGAGAACTGCAGAAAGAGGCAAGAGAGTTGCAGAAACAGGCAAAAGAGGTGCAAAAAGAGGGAACACAGGTGCAGACAGAGGCAAGAGAGGTGCAGAAAGAGGGAAGAGAGGTGCAGAAATTTGCAAGAGGGGTGCAGAAATTTGCAAGAGATGTGCAGAAAGAAGCAAGAGCAGTGCAGAAAGAACCAACAGAGGTGCAAAAAGAGGCAAGACCAGTACAGAAAGAAAAAAGAGAAGTGCAGCAAGCAGCAAAAGAGGTGCAGAAAGAGGCAAGAGGGGTGCAGAAAGGCAAGAGAAGTACAGAAAGAAGCAACAGTGGTGCAGAAAGAGGCAAGAGAAGTGCAGAAAGAGGCAAGAGAGTTGCAGAAACAGACAAAAGAGGCGCAGAAAGAGGAAACAGGGGTGAAGATGGAGACAAGAGAGGTGCAGAAAGAGGGAAGAGAGGTGCAGAAATTTGCAAGAGGGGTGCAGAAAGAAGCAAGAGCAGTGCAGAAAGAACCAACAGAGGTGCAAAAAGAGGTAAGGGAGTACAGAAAGAGGAAGGAGAAGTGCAGAAAGCATGAAAAAAAGGTGCAGAAAGAGGCAAGAGGGGTGCAAACAGAGTCAAGAGAGGTGCAAAAAGATTTAAGAGAGCTGCAGAAAGAGGGAAGACGGGTGCAGAAAGAGGCAACAGGGGTGTAGAAAGAAGCAAGAGAGGTGCAGAAAGAAGCAAGAGAAGTGCAGAAAGAAGCAACAGAGGTGCAGAAAGAGGCAAGAGAAGTACAGAAAGAGGCAAGAGAGGTGCAGAAAGAGGCAGGAGAGGTGCAAAAAGAGGTAAGAGGGATGCAGAAAGAAGCAAAAGAGGTGCAGAAAGAAGCAACAGTGGTACAGAAAGAGGTAAGAGGGGTGCAGAAAGAGGCAAGAGAGGTGCAGAAAGATGGAAGACAAGTGCAGAAGCAGGAGAAGTGCAGAAAGAAGGAACAGGGGTGCAGAAAGATGCTAGAGGGGTATAGAAAGAGGCAAGAGAAGTGCAGAAAAAATCAACAGAGGTGCAGAAGGAGGCAAGAGAACTGCAGAAAGAGGCAAGAGGGTTGTAGAAAGAGGCAAAAGAGGTGCAGAAAGAGGGAACAGGGGTGCTGAGAGAGGCAAGAGAGGTACAGAAAGAGGGAAGAGGGGTGCACAAAGAGGCAAGTGGGGTGCACAAATTTTCAAGAGAGGTGTTGAAAGAACCAACAGAGGTGCAGAAACAGGCAAGAGGGCTCAGAAAGAGGTAAGAGAAGTACAGAAAGAAGCAAAAGACGTGCAGAAAGAGGCAAGAGGGGTACAGAAAGAGGCAAGAGAGGTGCAGAAAGAGACAAGAGAGGTACACAGAGGCAAGAGGGGTGCAGAATCAAGGGAAGTGCAGAAAGAAGCAACAGAGGTACAGAAAGAGGCAAGAGGGTTGCAGAAAGAGGCAAGAGAAGTGCAGAAAGAAGCAACAGAGGTGCAGAAAGAGGCAAGAGAAGTGCAGAAAAGGGCAAGGGAGTTGCAGAAACACAAAAAAGTGCAGAAAGAGAG
Organism: Calotriton arnoldi; assembly: GCA_963921515.1. NCBI lineage: Eukaryota > Metazoa > Chordata > Amphibia > Caudata > Salamandridae > Calotriton > Calotriton arnoldi. The sequence continues at coordinate 96,249 of CAWUFW010001843.1, read as the reverse complement.
AACAGGGGTGCAGACAGAGGCAAGAGAGGTGCAGAAAGAGGGAAGAGGGGTGCAGAAATTTGCAAGAGGGGTGCAGAAATTTGCAAGAGAGGTGCAGAAAGAAGCAAGAGCAGTGCAGAAAGAACCAACACAGGTGCAGAAAGAGGCAAGAGGGGTGCAGAAAGAGGAAAGGGAAGTAAAGAAAGAAGCAAAAGAGGTGTAGGAAGAGGGAAGAGGGGTGCAGATAGAGGCAAGAGAGGTGCAGAAAGAGGTAATAGGGGTGCAGAAAGAGGCAAGAGAGGTGTAGAAAGAGGGAAGACCGGTGCAGAAAGAGGCAACCGGGGTGCTGAAAGAAGCAAGACAGGTGCAGAAAGAAGCAAGAGAAGTGTAGAAAGAAGCAACAGATGTGCATAAAGAGGCAAGAGAGGAGCAGAAAGAGACAAGAGAAGTGCAAAAGAAGTAACAGAGGTGGAGAAAGAGGCAAGAGAAGTGCAGAAAGAGGCACAAGATGTGCAGAAATGGGCAGGAGAGGTGCAGAAAGAGGGAACAGTGGTGCAGAAAGAGGCAAGAGAGGTGCAGAAAGAGGGAAGAAGGGTGCAGAAAGAGGTAAGAGGAGTGCAGAAAGAGGCAAGAGAAGTGCAGAAAGAGGCACGAGATGTGCAGAAATAGGCAGGAGAGGTGCAGAAAGAGGGAACAGGGGTGCAGAAAGAGGCAAGAGAGGTGCAGAAAGAGGGAAGAAGGGTGCAGAAAGAGGCAAGAGAGGTGGAGAAACAGGCAAGAGAAGTGCAGAAAGAGGCAAAAGAAGTGCTGAAAGAAACAACAGAGGTGTAGAAAGAAGCAAGAGAAGTGATGAAAGAGACAAGAGAGTTGCAGAAAGAAACAAGAGAGGCGCCGAAAAAGCAAGGGAAGTGCAGAAAGAGGCAAGTGAGGTGCAGAAAGAGGCAAAAGAGGTGCAGAAAGAGGCAACAGAGGTGCAGAAAGAGGCAAGTGAGGTGCAGAAACAAGCAAGAGGGGTGCAGAAAGAAGCAACATAAATGAAGAAAGAGGCAAGAGAAGTGCAGAAAGAGGCAAGAGAAGTGCAGAAAGAGGCAAGAGAGGTGCAGAAAGAAGCAATAGAAGTGCAGAAAGTAGCAAGCGAGGTGCAGAAAGAGGCAAGACAATTGCAGAACGAGGCAAGAGAGGTGTAGAAAAAGGCAAGAGAGGTACAGAAAGAGGAAAGAGGGTACAGAAAGAGGCAAGAGAAGTGCAGAAAGGAAAGAAGCAAGAGAGGTACAGAAAGAAGCAAGAGAAGTGCAGAATGAAGCAACAGGGGTGCAGAAAGAGGTAAGAGGGGTGCAGAAAGAGGCAGGAGAAGTGCAGAAAGAAGCAACAGAGGTGCAGAAGGAGGCAACAGAACTGCAGAAAGAGGCAAGAGAGTTGTAGAAACAGGCAAAGGAGGTGCAGAAAGAAGGAACAGGGGTGCAGACAGAGGCAAGAGAGGTTCAGAAAGAGGGACGAGGGGTGCAGAAAGAGGCAAGAGTGGTGCAGAAAGAAGCAAGAGCAGTGCAGAAAGAACCAACAGAGGCTCAGAAATAGGCAAGAGGGGTGCAGGCAGAAAGAGGCAAGAGAAGTACAGAAAAAAAGCAAAAGGGGTGCAGAAAGAGGCACGAAAACTGCAGAAAGAGGCAAGAGAGGTGCGGAAAGCAGCAAAAAAGGTGCAGAAAGAGGCAAGAGGGGTGCAGACAGAGTCAAGAGAGGTGCAAAAAGATTTAAGAGAGCTGCAGAAAGGGGGAAGACGGGTGCAGAAAGAGGCAACAGGGGTGTAGAAAGAAGCAACAGATGTGCATAAAGAGGCAAGAGAGGAGCAGAAAGAAACAAGAGAAGTGCAAAAGAAGCAACAGAGGTGGAGAAAGAGGCAAGAGAAGTGCAGAAAGAGGCACAAGATGTGCAGAAATGGGCAGGAGAGGTGCAGAAAGAGGGAACAGTGGTGCAGAAAGAGGCAAGAGAGGTGCAGAAAGAGGGAAGAAGGGTGCAGAAAGAGGTAAGAGGAGTGCAGAAAGAGGCAAGAGAAGTGCAGAAAGAGGCACAAGATGTGCAGAAATAGGCAGGAGAGGTGCAGAAAGAGGGAACAGGGGTGCAGAAAGAGGCAAGAGAGGTGCAGAAAGAGGGAAGAAGGGTGCAGAAAGAGGCAAGAGAGGTGGAGAAACAGGCAAGAGAAGTGCAGAAAGAGGCAAAAGAAGTGCTGAAAGAAACAACAGAGGTGTAGAAAGAAGCAAGAGAAGTGATGAAAGAGACAAGAGAGTTGCAGAAAGAAACAAGAGAGGCGCCGAAAAAGCAAGGGAAGTGCAGAAAGAGGCAAGTGAGGTGCAGAAAGAGGCAAAAGAGGTGCAGAAAGAGGCAACAGAGGTGCAGAAAGAGGCAAGTGAGGTGCAGAAACAAGCAAGAGGGGTGCAGAAAGAAGCAACATAAATGAAGAAAGAGGCAAGAGAAGTGCAGAAAGAGGCAAGAGAAGTGCAGAAAGAGGCAAGAGAGGTGCAGAAAGAAGCAATAGAAGTGCAGAAAGTAGCAAGCGAGGTGCAGAAAGAGGCAAGACAATTGCAGAACGAGGCAAGAGAGGTGTAGAAAAAGGCAAGAGAGGTACAGAAAGAGGAAAGAGGGTACAGAAAGAGGCAAGAGAAGTGCAGAAAGGAAAGAAGCAAGAGAGGTACAGAAAGAAGCAAGAGAAGTGCAGAATGAAGCAACAGGGGTGCAGAAAGAGGTAAGAGGGGTGCAGAAAGAGGCAGGAGAAGTGCAGAAAGAAGCAACAGAGGTGCAGAAGGAGGCAACAGAACTGCAGAAAGAGGCAAGAGAGTTGTAGAAACAGGCAAAGGAGGTGCAGAAAGAAGGAACAGGGGTGCAGACAGAGGCAAGAGAGGTTCAGAAAGAGGGAAGAGGGGTGCAGAAAGAGGCAAGAGTGGTGCAGAAAGAAGCAAGAGCAGTGCAGAAAGAACCAACAGAGGCTCAGAAATAGGCAAGAGGGGTGCAGGCAGAAAGAGGCAAGAGAAGTACAGAAAAAAAGCAAAAGGGGTGCAGAAAGAGGCACGAAAACTGCAGAAAGAGGCAAGAGAGGTGCGGAAAGCAGCAAAAAAGGTGCAGAAAGAGGCAAGAGGGGTGCAGACAGAGTCAAGAGAGGTGCAAAAAGATTTAAGAGAGCTGCAGAAAGGGGGAAGACGGGTGCAGAAAGAGGCAACAGGGGTGTAGAAAGAAGCAAGAGAGGTGCAGAAAGAAGCAAGAGAAGTGCAGAAAGAAGCAACAGAGGTGCAGAAAGAGGCAAGAGAAGTACAGAAAGAGGCAAGAGAGGTGCAGAAAGAGGCAGGAGAGGTGCAAAAAGAGGTAAGAGGGATGCAGAAAGAAGCAAAAGGGTGCAGAAAGAAGCAACAGTGGTGCAGAAAGAGGTAAGAGGGGTGCAGAAAGAGGCAAGAGAGGTGCAGAAAGATGGAAGACAAGTGCAGAAGCAGGAGAAGTGCAGAAAGAAGGAACAGGGGTGCAGAAAGATGCTAGAGGGATGCAGAAGGAGGCAAGAGAACTGCAGAAAGAGGCAAGAGGGTTGTAGAAAGAGGCAAAAGAGGTGCAGAAAGAGGGAACAGGGGTGCTGACAGAGGCAAGAGAGGTGAAGAAAGAGGGAAGAGGGGTGCACAAAGAGGCAAGTGGGGTGCAGAAATTTGGAAGAGAGGTGCTGAAAGAACCAACAGAGGTGCAGAAACAGGCAAGAGGGCTCAGAAAGAGGTAAGAGAAGTACAGAAAGAAGCAAAAGACGTGCAGAAAGAGGCAAGAGGGGTACAGAAAGAGGCAAGAGAGGTGCAGAAAGAGACAAGCGAGGTACACAGAGGCAAGAGGGGTGCATAATCAAGGGAAGTGCAGAAAGAAGCAACAGAGGTACAGAAAGAGGCAGGAGGGTTGCAGAAAGAGGCAAGAGAAGTGCAGAAAGAAGCAACAGAGGTGCAGAAAGAAGCAAGAGAAGTGCAGAAAAAGGCAAGGGAGTTGCAGAAACACAAAAAAAGTACAGAAAGAGAGAACAGGGGTGCAGACAGAGGCAAGAGAGGTGCAGAAAGAGGGAAGAGGGGTGCAGAAATTTGCAAGAGGGGTGCTGAAATTTGCAAGAGAGGTGCAGAAAGAAGCAAGAGCAGTGCAGGAAGAACCAACACAGGTGCAGAAAGAGGCAAGAGGGGTGCAGAAAGAGGAAAGGGAAGTGAAGAAAGAAGCAAAAGAGGTGTAGGAAGAGGGAAGAGGGGTGCAGACAGAGGCACGAGAGATGCAGAAAGAGGTAATAGGGGTGCAGAAAGAGGCAAGAGAGGTGTAGAAAGAGGGAAGACCGGTGCAGAAAGAGGCAACCGGGGTGCTGAAAGAAGCAAGACAGGTGCAGAAAGAAGCAAGAGAAGTGTAGAAAGAAGCAACAGATGTGCCTAAAGAGGCAAGAGAGGAGCAGAAAGAGACAAGAGAAGTGCAGAAACAGGCAGAAGATGTGCAGAAATAGGCAGGAGAGGTGCAGAAAGAGGGAACAGTGGTGCAGAAAGAGGCATGAGAGGTGCAGAAAGAGGGAAGAAGGGTGCAGAAAGAGGTAAGAGGAGTGCAGAAAGAGGCAAGAGAAGTGCAGAAAGAGGCACAAGATGTGCAGAAATAGGCAGGAGAGGTGCAGAAAGAGGGAAGAAGGGTGCAGAAAGAGGTAAGAGGTGTGCAGAAAGAGGCAACAGATGTGCAGAAAGAGGCAAGAGAGGTGGAGAAACAGGCAAGAGAAGTGCAGAAAGAGGCAAGAGAAGTGCTGAAAGAAACAACAGAGGTGTAGAAAGAAGCAAGAGAAGTGATGAAAGAGGCAAGAGAGTTGCAGAAAGTAACAAGAGAGGCACCGAAAAAAGCAAGGGAAGTGCAGAAAGAGGCAAGTGAGGTGCAGAAAGAGGCAAAAGAGGTGCAGAAAGAGGCAACAGAGGTGCAGAAAGAGGCAAGTGAGGTGCAGAAACAGGCAGGAGGGGTGCAGAAAGAAGCAACATAAATGAAGAAAGAGGCATGAGAAGTGCAGAAAGAGGCAAGAGAAGTGCAGAAAGAGGCAAGAGAGGTGCAGAAAGAAGCAATAGAAGTGCAGAAAGTAGCAAGCGAGGTGCAGAAAGAGGCAAGACAATTGCAGAACGAGGCAAGAGAGGTGTAGAAAAAAGTAAGAGAGGTACAGAAAGAGGAAAGAGGGTACAGAAAGAGGCAAGAGAAGTGCAGAAAGGAAAGAAGCAAGAGAGGTACAGAAAGAAGCAAGAGAAGTGCAGAATGAAGCAACAGGGGTGGAGAAAGAGGTAAGAGGGGTGCAGAAAGAGGCAGGGGAAGTGCAGAAAGAAGCAACAGAGGTGCAGAAGGAGGCAACAGAACTGCAGAAAGAGGCAAGAGAGTTGTAGAAACAGGCAAAGGAGGTGCAGAAAGAAGGAACAGGGGTGCAGACAGAGGCAAGAGAGGTTCAGAAAGAGGGAAGAGGGGTGCAGAAAGAGGCAAGAGTGGTGCAGAAAGAAGCAAGAGCAGTGCAGAAAGAACCAACAGAGGCTCAGAAATAGGCAAGAGGGGTGCAGGCAGAAAGAGGCAAGAGAAGTACAGAAAAAAAGCAAAAGGGGTGCAGAAAGAGGCACGAAAACTGCAGAAAGAGGCGAGAGGTGCGGAAAGAGGCAAGAGAAGTGCAGAAAGAAGCAACAGAGGTGGAGAAAAAGGCAAGAGACCTGCAGAAAGAGGGAACAGGGGTGCAGAAAGAGGCAAGAGAGGTGCAGAAAGAGGGAAGAAAGGTGCAGAAATAGGTAAGAGGAGTGCAGAAAGAGGCAACAGATATGCAGAAAGAGGCAAGTGAGGTGCAGAAACAGGCAAGAGAAGTGCTGAAAGAAGCAACAGAGGTGTAGAAAGAAGCAAGAGAAGTGATGAAAGAGACAAGAGAGTTTCAGAAAGAACCAAGAGAGGCGCAGAAAAAAGCAAGGGAAGTACAAAAAGAGGCAAGTGAGGTGCAGAAAGAGGCAAGAGAGGTGCAGAAAGAGGCAAGTGAGGTGCAGAAACAGGCAAGAGGGGTGCAGAAAGAAGCAACATAAATGCAGAACGAGGCAAGAGAAGTGCAGAAAGATGCAAGAGAGGTGCAGAAAGAGGCAAGAGAGGTGTAGAAACAGACAACAGAGGTGTTGAAAGAGGGAAGAGGGGTGCAGAAAGAGGGAAAAGGGGAGCACAAAGAAGCAAGAGAGGTGCAGAAAGAAGCAATAGAAGTGCAGAAAGTAGCAAGCGAGGTGCAGAAAGTGGCAAGAGAATTGCAGAAAGAGGCAAGAGAGGTGCAGAAAGAGGCAAGAGAGGTGCAGAAAGAGGCACGAAAGGTGCAGATAGAAGAAAGAGGGTACACAAAGAGGCAAGCGAAGTGCAGAAAGAAGCAAGAGAGGTACAGAAAGAAGCAAGAGAAGTGCAGAATGAAGCAACGGGTGCAGAAAGAGGCAAGAGGGGTGCAGAAAGAGGCAGGAGAAGTGCAGAAAGAAGCAACAGAGGTGCAGAAGGAGGCAAGAGAACTGCAGAAAGAAGCAAGTGAGGTGCAGAAAGAGGCAATAGAAGTGTAGAAAGAGGCAAGTGAGGTGCAGAAACAGGCAAGATTGGTGCAGAAAGAGGCAAGAGAAGTGCAGAAAGAGGCAAGTGAGGTGCAGAAACAGGCAAGAGGGGTGCAGAAAGAAGCAACATAAAAGCAGAAAGAGGCAAGAGAGATGCAGAAGAAAGAAGCAAGAGAGGTGCCGAAAGAGGCAAGAGAGGTGCAGAAAGAGGCAAGAAAGGTGCAGAAAGAGGAAAGAGGTACACAAAGAGGCAAGAAAAGTGCAGAAAAAAGCAAGAGAGGTACAGAAAGAAGCAAGAGAAGTGCAGAATGAAGCAACAGGGGTGCAGAAAGAGGCAAAAGGGGTGCAGAAAGTGGCAGGAGAAGTGCAGAAAGAAGCAACAGAGGTGCAGAAGGAGGCAAGAGAACTGCATAAAGAGATAAGTGAGGTGCAGGAAGAGGCAATAGAGGTGCAGAAAGAGGCAAGAGAAGTACAGAAAGAGGCAAGTGAGGTGCAGAAACAGGCAAGAGGGGTGCAGAAAGAAGCGTCATAAAAGCAGAAAGAGGCAAGTGAGGTGCAGAAACAGGCAAGAGAAGTGCTGAAAGAAGCAACAGAGGTGCAGAAGGAGGCAAGAGAACTGCATAAAGAGATAAGTGAGGTGCAGAAAGAGGCAATAGAGGTGCAGAAAGAGGCAACAGATATGCAGAAAGAGGCAAGTGAGGTGCAGAAACAGGCAAGAGAAGTGCTGAAAGAAGCAACAGAGGTGTAGAAAGAAGCAAGAGAAGTGATGAAAGAGACAAGAGAGTTTCAGAAAGAAACAAGAGAGGCGCAGAAAAAAGCAAGGGAAGTACAAAAAGAGGCAAGTGAGGTGCAGAAAGAGGCAAGAGAGGTGCAGAAAGAGGCAAGTGAGGTGCAGAAACAGGCAAGAGGGGTGCAGAAAGAAGCAACATAAATGCAGAACGAGTTAAGAGAAGTGCAGAAAGATGCAAGAGAGGTGCAGAAAGAGGCAAGAGAGGTGCAGAAACAGACAACAGAGGTGTTGAAAGAGGGAAGAGGGGTGCAGAAAGAGGGAAAAGGGGAGCACAAAGAAGCAAGAGAGGTGCAGAAAGAAGCAATAGAAGTGCAGAAAGTAGCAAGCGAGGTGCAGAAAGTGGCAAGAGAATTGCAGAAAGAGGCAAGAGAGGTGCAGAAAGAGGCAAGAGAGGTGCAGAAAGAGGCACGAAAGGTGCAGATAGAAGAAAGAGGGTACACAAAGAGGCAAGCGAAGTGCAGAAAGAAGCAAGAGAGGTACAGAAAGAAGCAAGAGAAGTGCAGAATGAAGCAACGGGTGCAGAAAGAGGCAAGAGGGGTGCAGAAAGAGGCAGGAGAAGTGCAGAAAGAAGCAACAGAGGTGCAGAAGGAGGCAAGAGAACTGCAGAAAGAAGCAAGTGAGGTGCAGAAAGAGGCAATAGAAGTGCAGAAAGAGGCAAGTGAGGTGCAGAAACAGGCAAGATTGGTGCAGACAGAGGCAAGAGAAGTGCAGAAAGAGGCAAGTGAGGTGCAGAAACAGGCAAGAGGGGTGCAGAAAGAAGCAACATAAAAGCAGAAAGAGGCAAGAGAGATGCAGAAGAAAGAAGCAAGAGAGGTGCCGAAAGAGGCAAGAGAGGTGCAGAAAGAGGCAAGAAAGGTGCAGAAAGAGGAAAGAGGTACACAAAGAGGCAAGAAAAGTGCAGAAAAAAGCAAGAGAGGTACAGAAAGAAGCAAGAGAAGTGCAGAATGAAGCAACAGGGGTGCAGAAAGAGGCAAGAGGGGTGCAGAAAGTGGCAGGAGAAGTGCAGAAAGAAGCAACAGAGTTGCAGAAGGAGGCAAGAGAACTGCATAAAGAGATAAGTGAGGTGCAGAAAGAGGCAATAGAGGTGCAGAAAGAGGCAAGAGAAGTACAGAAAGAGGCAAGTGAGGTGCAGAAACAGGCAAGAGGGGTGCAGAAAGAAGCGTCATAAAAGCAGAAAGAGGCAAGAGAGATGCAGAAGAAAGAAGCAAGAGAGGTGCAGAAAGACGCAAGAGAGGTGCAGAAAGAAGGGAAGTGCAGAAAGCTAAAGAGATGTGCAGAAAGAGGCAAGAGAAGTGCAGAAAAAGGAAGAAAGGTACAGAAAGAAGCAAGAGAAATGCAGAAAGAGGCAAGAGAGGCGCAGAAAGAAGCAAGAGTGGTTTGCACACCATTAATACCAATTTAACACCCACATTTAGCAATAAGTAAAAGGTGACCATTCTAGGTTTGCAAAGGGCCTTCCACCACGCTGTAACACTTGTCGCTGCATTTTTGGTAACGTTTGAGCCATTTGTGCTAGAAACAAGGTTTTTTTTGTTCAAATCTGCAAATTATGCAGCAGATGATGGATTATGTGGCAAATGCGGAAAATGTATAATTGTGTGAAAATCGGGGCAGCCAACAGTCGCAAAATTCCAGTGGCCCTGCTCATAACTCTGACTAGGTCCAGAAGGGCTCCTCAGTGGTTCCTTCTTTTTTTTGTCTCATTGAGTTTATAGTTTAGCTTCTATGGAAACGAGGAAGACTAAACCTGAAGTTACCACTCCACAACACAGACTACCATACCACATAATTACTCTCCATAACACATAATCCCACTCTACATAATTCCTATACACTAAATACCACAAACTTTCTATCCACATAATTTCACTGCACAGCATACCACATAACTTCACTACACAAAACGTACATCCATTCCACTCCAAAAAACATTAGTTAAAAAACTTTTACATTTACAATGCCAATAGATCTAACTCTCACAAATGCGAGACCTATTACATTGCAAATGCTTCTTTAACTAGTAGTCGCGTTTGCAGAGTGGTGGAAAAAGGGGTCTGGGCCTCCGACCAGCGCTCAGCAATTCCACTGCATAGGACTTAAAGGAGGTACCAGGAGGGCTTCTTGGCCTCCAAAGTCCCTCAGGAGTAAAGTGGACTTCATCCCCCAACGAGTAGTGTGCCAGGAGGTGCATTTGCAGAGTCGTGGAGAAAGGGGGGCATGGCCTCCAAAGACCTCTTAGCAATCCCACTGTGTGGGACTTACTGGAGGTAACAGGAGGGGTAGTTGGCCCCCGATGACATCCTTGGGGGCCAACTACCCCTCTGATTACCTCCAGTAAGTCCCACACAGCAGCATTGCTAAGTTCTCATAGCAGGCCACTCCCCCTTTGCCCACCACTCTTCAAAGGCGCTCTCTGGCATTCTCTTGGATAGGGATTGAAGTCCCCTTTGCTGCTGGGGGTCCTTAGGGGCCAACTAGCCTACCTGTTACCTCCAGTAAGCGCCACACAGTGGGATTGCTGAGAGGTGGACACAGGCCACGCCCCCTTTCTCCACCACTCTGCAAACGCACCTCCTGGCGCGCTCTCGGTTGGGGGATGAAGTCCCATTGCCTCCTGAGGGTCTCTGGGGGCCAACTAGCCCTCCTGTTACCGCTAGTAAGCCCCACACAGCTGGATTGCTGAGAGTGGTCAGAGGCCACGCCCCCTTTTTACACCACTCTGCAAACACGATTCCTGGCGCACTGCTGCTTGGGGTATGAAGTCCACTTTAGTCCTGAAGTCATCAGGACACAAGGGGAGCTCATCGCCCCATCACCAGTGTGCCAAGAGGCGTGTTTTCAGAGTGTTGTAAAAAGGGGCGTGGCCTTGGACCACTTCTCAGCAATTCCACTGTGTGGGGCTTACTGGAGGTACCTAGTGGGCTAGTTGGCCCCCAGGGACCCTCAGTAGCGACGGTAGTGAAGGGGACTTCATCCCCCAACCCAGAGCGCACCAGGAGGTGCATTAGCAAAGTGGTGCAGGGAGGAGCCTCCGGTGAGTAGCTGGTTTCTTTTTTTAAATTTTCCCTTTTAGGAAGTGGGGCTGTGTGGCCTCCCTTCCCTGTGCCACTTTTGGCCCCGGAAACCCCATCCTCCAGGGACTGCCCAGCCTTTTAAAAAAAAAAAAATTGGAGGGGGGCCGTGTGCCCCCCCTCCTGAGGCACTTACGAAGAATACCTCTACTGGTGATTTCAGTGCACTTATTTTACGCTAGAATAACAACTGTTCAATAATACTTATTGAAAACGTATCAACCATTTATTCTGTGTATCTCTCTGAGAACAAGTGAGCATGAGTGACTGAGCGAAAAGTAAGTTACTGTTTCCACGGTCCTGAGGGATCAGGGTTGTCATGTTCGATAGTTGCCAAGAACTATTCTCTCCTTGGTAAGAGGAGGTTATAGTGGCATTGCTAGCTAGCTGGCACACAGGCCAACATACCCGGTGGGGGTGTCTGGTAACAATCAGGATTCCTGCTATTAGAAACAGGATCAGTGGAAGCCCTCCAAAAATGGTTCCAAAGATGGAGTGTATAAGGTTTGGTATAACTCCGAGGACCGTCTGAAAGGTGCTTAACAGTCCGGAACCTATGGTCTTAAATAGGTGTACAATACCCGTTGTATCGGACATGTTAAAGATACGACTTTCCATTTCTGTGAAATGGAAAGGGCAGTTTGTACGTTTAAGTGCCTGTATCTCAGACGAGGACCTTGTGATCTGGAGATCAAAAGTCTCCCGGGCAGAGGTTAAGGGCACGGTTCGTTGTAAAAGCATGGCTTTCATTCTGCTTAGAGTATCAAACCCTATAAAGGAAACATTTAGCGAAGGCCATAATGGCGCCTCCCTGACTGTATGTGTTGGTGGAAACAATACTTGCATACAGCTCACGGTGACTAGATATGTGTTGCCCGGAAGCATCCCACAACAACCTTGATCATTCAGCATCAAGTAACTCCCATTCAAGAGAAGCCTGAATACCGGGTTAATCACAGCTGCCGGGGTACCCCTCAAGTGACAGGACAAGTTTGCCATAGACCCATTACAAGCCCCATGTAGCATAATATCCTGGCATATGAGAGATCCACTTAAGGCGTTCTCGCAGTTAGTTCCGCTTAGAAACACTTCCAGATCCCCACTCCTGCATCGAAATCTGTATGGTAAATCCCAGGATTCCCTGATAAATTCCTTACCCATCTTCTCATATCTGCCTGCCTGTTGTTGTTCTAGGCAATATTGAAACTGAAAAGTTGCGACCGGTAATGTTATATGGCCATGGATTAACCACTCTGTGGACGGTGACTCCGCCACAGTAAAGGGTAACCTGTCCAGTTTCTCAATGCGCAGCATTCTATATTTTGCTCCCCTCTGTGCCGTTTTCATCTGTTTTTCTGTTATATTGTATGCAGAAAATAATGACGAAATGTTGATAAAACGCCAAGGCACATAATCGGCGCGCAATGACTGCAGCGTCCAGCCTAACAAAATAATAGAACAGAACTGCGACTGTCAGTGTTGCAATATGGACAAATCCTGTTCTATTACATTGATAGCAGAAGATACAATGTTGCCCAGTGAATATAGCCTGGATGTTAATGTAGTCATACCATTGTCAACTACGGCTAACGCCTTTTCTAGGTTAACTCTATCTATTTCTCTTAATCTCTCTGCAGCTTCTTGTTGAGAGATTTTCCAGATTTCGTTTTAGACAGCATACAAAAAGCGCTCCTGACATGGGTTTCTGGGACCTAATAAAAAATCCTGTAGGTCCACATCCTCTGTGAGTAAGGACAAGTTTTGCTTCACCTGGGGTAGTGTTGAGGTCTTTAGCCAATCAAGGCACAACTACCCAACACTGTATGATGTCACTACCCCCGGATGTTCTCGTTGTACATAATGTGGGTCTGGTCTGTGGATACTAAACCCTTCGGTGGTACCCCTGAATCTTTCCTGACATCTGTTTGTGTCAGTAGGCCAAACCAACCATCCCTTCCAATTGGGGTCTGATCTATTGTATTGCAATATGTTATACAACTTAGCCCCTCTTTCTGATGTAAAATTCCCCTCTGTGTTTAAAGGTATTGGAATTTGAGGTGTGTTCAAGTCCTTATTCTTGGCTATTCCAAGACAGGAAGTCTGTTGCACAGTGTCATTCAGAAAAATCATCTGCTGTGGGATGAGGCATACTCTAAACAGTGCTTCTGTTCCCTGGACTTGCCAGTCCCTAGAACCCCAGATTGATTTCAAGTCTACAGTGTCCATCCATAAGTCAAAACCCTGTTCAGACAGCTGGGTGATAAAGGAAGCAGAGTAAATCTGTTTGGTGTTTGTTAACATATTTTTCTGTGCAGATATTGGTGCAACCTTATAGTAGTACGAGGTTGGGTCAGTGTTAAACCCTGAAAAATATGAGTGCAAATGTTTTTGAACTACTTTTCGGTGGTGTAGGGCAATGTTCCCACTGGTGGTATGTGAGAACATTTCTGTGTTTGCTAGATTTATATAAGAAATGATGACCATAATGTTGGTAACAATACATTTTGTCAAAATCAGATCTATCCTCTAACATTTCAGTGCTAGAAAATGCGGCAGATTGTTCTAAATCAGACAATAAGTTATTAACAGTTATTAACAGTTTCAAAATCCCAATCATCAGAAAATGTACTGGAGGTAATGATATCGTTCAATGAAATTTTAAACAAATGTGGAATTTTTAAAAGCTCGGTCGGTCCAAATATATCAAAGTTTACTTTGTCCCACACTATACCATTGGGTATAGGAACTGCTGAAATGTTCACGAAGGACAAGTCTCTTTGTTCACGATGAGATGAAACATAAGGTTTTAAAATTAAGTTCACTTTTGACGTTGCAGAGCTCTGTTGAAGAGAAGTTCCATTGATGAGCAAGTGAAAAGTTATTACTAATCCTAACCAGAAAAGAAAAAATAAAATACCGGTGATTATCCAAAGTTCTAGCCAAGGTGATACTAAATACGTTTTTCTAAGAAAGTTAAAAGAGTCTTTGATCCGTTGTTTGCAAGAAATTTGGGCTGGCGTTGTTTCAGGTTCACATGGATCCAATGAAAAGGTATCGAAGTCGATGAAATAGCCAGATGCAGTTTGATCTATCTTTGGTAGCTCAACAGGTTTTGTTGAACTTGTGGATTGCTCTTGTTGAGGCATGTTGACGTAGACATCTTTATTAGCTTGAATTGAAATTTGTCTTTCAGTTTGATTTTGAGAGTTTGTGTCAAGGGGAACTAGTTCCATTGCATTGTTGTTGATTCCGTTGCTTTGTAAAGGTGACTCATCAAATGTTATGAGTCTTTCTGTTTGAACTTCCTGTATTGTAGCGAGAGGAGGACGTCGGCTACTGAGGAGCCCACGAGGCCTACTATTTAGTATCGGCCACATAGTGTGGTTTGATCAGATCGATTGAGATGAATCTCTTCTCTTTTCTGGCAAGAGGCAGTAGAAGTACAGTTCTTGATCCTTCAACGGCCAGGACAGGTACAGGCTTTCGATAGGATGGCCCGAATTCTTTCTTGTCCACAATCTTTTCTCTGACCAGATCTCCAACTTTTGGGATCCAGGCAGGTCTTGCCATGGCTGAATTGACTTCCCCAGTGGCACTTTTCTTTGTCTCGACCTTACTTAAGGAGGCTCTGGATTCATTCATATCCTGTAAAACAGCCAAACGTTTATTGATGTCAAACGGTTTTTCATCCGCCACTGTGCCTTCACAATCGAGATCAGGTACCCACATTCTTGTCCCAAACAGGACCTCGTAAGGAGTTGCACCTCCCAGAGAGCTTCTTGGCTGGTTATCAAGGGCCAGCTGGACCCCAAATAGGTGATTGACCCACCTACCACCCAAGCCTAATACCCTAGCTGTTAAAGATTGGTTTTTCCTCTCCACAACCGAATTTCCCTCGGGATGGTACGGAGAGGAGTACCACAATGCTACACCCAAACTTCCCATGGCTTCCTTGTAAGCCCTAGAGCTGAACACGGGGCCACTGTCAGAATGTAATGTGGCAACTGCGTATGTCCCTATGAAGACTTGCAAATCTTTTATAACAGTTCCGGCGTCAGCAGAGCGCTGAGGCCATACCCATAAGAATCTTGAACAGGAATCCACTGCAACCATGATATACTTGTAAGCCCCGTCAGATTGTAAGGGGCCGCAGTGGTCCAGGTAAATGCACGAGAGCGGTCTGTCTGATATTAACAATGGTGTCTGCGCTGGGCGAGCTACAGTGGACCCTTTTATCTGTTGACAGATATCGCACTTTAAGACGAAGTCTTTGGTCTGCTTTGTTAACCCTGGCCACCAATAGCGTTGTTTCAGTAAAGAAACTGTCTCTGCAACTCCTGCGTGTGCAGAACCCAGACCCTCGTGTGCAGCCAAGATTAAACCTAAGCTGCGATCCATGTATGGTATTACTCTATCCCCCACTCAAGGAATCTGAGCAAATGGAACGTTGTTTGCATCTAACTTGTAGGAGTACTTGATTGGAAAACCTTTAGGTAGTGCTTTGCTGTTATTGCGTGAAGTAATCACAGCTACCATTGTGCTACCGTCTACCCTCGTTTTTGAACGGGTGATTGCAGCTATGGACGCAGTGCGTACTGCCCCCATCGCGGCTTCATCAGCCAATAAATTCCCTTCAACGTGAACGCCATCACGTTGATGACTCAACGTGTGTATCACATGAGCTCTTGGTAGTTCGTTCTTCAACTCTGCTACCTGATCCCATAGTTTCCTATTTTCGATTGTGCCACCTTTTGAATATCTGAACCCATTTTGTCCCCAATAGTGGAGGTATTTGTTGTATGACTGGACACAGTAAAAGGAATCACACACTATCAGTGTGAGGAATTGTGGATCCGTATTTATCAGTGCCAGTAGTAATGCTTTTAATTCTGCCAACTGAGCCGTGAAGTCTCACCTTTTACAATAGCGCATGCTGCACTGTATTGTTGCTTTCTACTTACGGCCGGTTGAGCAGATCCGTCAGTATAAATAATGTATTTATACTGATCTAGAGGCATTATTTCATTTGGTAGAGGATATTCTTGTTCATATTGCAGGAATGCTTGTGTTTTTAGACTAGGGTCATATCTGTATTCTACACCTGTTGCAGTGAGAGAATTAGCCCATTGTATCCATCTTGGATGTAACGCTTTTTCATTTGGGACGCTTGCCTTTGTGGCAGCCTCTAAGGCCTGTACCGGGGTCACGACAATTATTCGTATCCCCTGAGCCAGTGCTCTTTCTCTCACTACAGCAGTCTGTACTGCTGTCAGAATTTTTTCTGTAGGAGCAAAACGCATTTCAGCGTTAGTGTACAAGTGTGATTTATATGCAATTGGTACTGTTTCACCTTCATTAAAAGTTAAGTAAGTGTACCCAGATTGACCTGCGACTACGCGGATCACCAGGTTGCGTACATTTACGCGTGTCTGTAAATGTTTTGATGATATCATATCAGCTTGTAGGGAACGAAGGATATTCGTGTGTTCCTGTGTCCATTGTCTAACTGAAAAGTCAGGTCTTATTAGGTCGAAGAAAGGTTTTACTCTCTCTGCGTAATGTATGTTCTGCCAAAGTTCAACAATCCCACTATGGACTGTAAATTGTTTTATGATTTTGGAGGTTATAGCAGTGCACACTTTTCTAAAAAGTGGGCTGCCAGGCTGGAGTTGGGATCCCAGGCCCCTCCCCCTTGGAGGTCTTCACGGGGAGCACAACGGCGCTCCCCGGCTTTGATCTTCAGGGCCCGGAGTTGGGATCCCGGGCCCCTGGGAATTCTTCACGGGGAGTGCGACGGCGCTCCCCGGCTTCTTTTCTCCTGTGAGGGGGGCGAGATGGTGCTCCCCTCGCTCCGGTCTCATCGGGGGCCAGGGTGGGCTCCTGGCACCCCATTCGGGCAGTTTCATGGGGAGCGCGATGGCGCTCCCCGACTTAACTTCTTGTGGGGGCAGCCCCAGGGACCTGACCCACCCCGGGGGCACATCTTGGCCCGGCGGCGGAGCCCCATGCGCTTTGTCGTCAGTCCTCCCTGAGGTCAAAGGTTGCCTACCTTCTCGGGGGCGTATCTCGGCCCCCAGGCAGCCCATCTGCTCCATTTTGGCCTCTTCTTGCTCCTGGTGGCACTCCCCAGCCACTGGGAGCCCTTTCTTTCACCCTCCTGGTCTCAGGGAGGGTGAATTCATCAGGGCACAGTCCTCACTGGCTCCATGCACCAGCCTTCTGCCTGGCTCTCCTCCTGGGCCTCTCTTCTCCTTGCGCAGAGGCCCAGGCTTCTGCTCACTGGTCCTGGACTCCCCTTTTGGTGCAAGTCAGGGTCCTGGGACAGTCTGAAGGTTCTTCCTTCCAACTGCCCATGGCGCCAGGCTCCAGCACCAGTCTTCCTCAGCCGACCACACCACAGAGAGAGCTCCTCTTCCTGTGCAAGACCTTTTAAAAGAATTTGGAGGGGGCTGGCAGGAAGGCTGTGCTTGCCGTATCAGGCAGTGACACATCACCTCTCTGCCCCTGCTCCCTCCTTCCTGCCCAGGCCTCTGGGATAGTTCAAAATGGCATCGTCCAGGGGTCTCAAGCCACATGGTCTCTGAAAAGCCCCTTCCCTCCTTTCTGCCTCCTCTCCAGAGCAGCTTGGTGCCTGGCACCAGGTGACAGCTTCTGATGGATAACCGGCAGACTCCACCCATCATCTCTCCCTCTTGGAGAGGAGACCTTCGCCCTTGGAATGCTTCAGTTTGGGGAGGAAGGTCATTAATCCAGCCTGGCAGGGTCACACCCAGCCCGGCTCTGGTTATGAGCTGAGTCAGAGGAATATGACATTTCTGGATGACCCACAAGCAGTACAGATATGGCTTTGGACTCAGCAGAATACTTCTTCTCACCTATGTTACAGTGGACTTTAGTGCGTGTCTGGAATTTGTAGGCCCTAGGGAAGTGAAACTATCCCATGTGATCCCCATCCTCATAGGAGAATAATGGAGTGGTCCTTCAGTGAAAACAGTAAAGCACACTGACTTTCCCTTACATGTTTCTTCCCATTGTATAAAGCCTATTCCATGTCACCACCCAGCTCTACATAATTCCTGCCACACCATTCTATCTGTGCCTGCTCCTGGGCTGCGCACGCCAGGAATCTCCCCTGGGCAGCCCCTACATGTGTGCACACGCATGTACACACATGTCTGCATGTAACCAGCCCGGTGCCGCTTACTCCGGCTGCAGCGCAGCGGCCTACTCTCACCAGGGGGACACGGTAAAATCCACATGCAGTCTCTTTCATCATGAGTTCACTGTGGGTGAGTCCCAACTTATGAGGCTCTCCCACAGTAAAAGCTCAACAATTAGATGTTCAAAAAGCGAAAAATCCGGGCGGCTCAGATGGTCAGAACCACCTTCTAACTCCCACTATTGGCTGTAAATTTTTTAATGATTTTGGAGGTTATAGCAGTGCCTTCACTTGAAAGCTCGTATCCCAAAAATAGGTCATTGAGGTGGGCTATCTTTGATTTTTTAAAGTTAAATTTGTAACCCTCAGAGACGAAACCCAAAATAATGGTGCTTACCCTAGCCAAGTGTTCCTCTAAGTCATCATCTGTCCGATAAATATCATCTACATATGATAATGCTTCTTCATCGAAATTCTGTAGTAACTCTGTTACCCTCCTTGAGAATAACCCCGGGCTATTCTTATACCCTTGGGGGAGTCGGCAACATTGACGCTGGGACCCTAGCGCTGAGAAGGCTGTCAAATATCTGCTTTCAGGTGCTATATTTTGGCAGAAAAATCCATTTGAGATATCTAATGTTGTTTTGTATTCTTTCTGCACAATGTTATTCATTAATGCGGCACTGTGTGCATTCTGAACCGCAAATGTCTTTGTACATGAATTCAGGTGTCTATAGTCTAAAACGAGACGATATGCATTGTCGGGTTTCATTACGGTAAAACAAAGGATTATTCATTTATGAGGTGCATGGTTTAATTACACCTTGGTATTCAAGTTGATCCAAGATCTCCCTGACCTGTTTTTAGCTTCCTGTTTTATGGGATACTGTCTTTGTGGAGTTGGGTTTGTTTATATTGGAATAACGTCGTGGGGTGACTCTTCATCCCACCCTACGTGGTTGCGGTATAATGCTGGAGCAAGGGCTACCGCCCACTCCTGCGCGTATGTATGTCTTAGGTGTGCGGGGACTAGGTCGGAGAAAGCTGGAAAAATTACAGTTTCCCCCTTTGGGCATTCCATAACAATAGTAGGCGGCCAATCTTTTTCCGCTAATAGGATGTCATAGCCCGAAGTCAGGTTCTCCCAAAGAGACCCTTAACTTGTCTCGGCTTGTCCCCCTCCATTTGGAGTGTTATTTCATGTAACTTGTGTGGGACACTCACCCTAGTATCAGGTGTTTCCACCGTGATATTCTCACTCAACTCAGCTGTCATCAGAAATTCCATCAGGTTCCGGCGTGCTATTGTTACCTCTGCTGCGCTGTCTAGCATCGTCAGAGCCCATTCCCCGTTCAGTAGCTGAGTCCTCAGAATTCTGGGCATGTCTAACTTTGAGACCTGCTACCTTCTTCTTTTTAAATTGAGGTTTTGCTTTAGGTTTTTCTTCTTTCTTTGAAGCGTAGTCTGAAGTGCTTTGCTTGTCTCTGGACTTTGTACGCTCTTCTTGTCTTTGTTCTGACCGTCCTTCCCTCTCTGAGTTTTTAATGAACCCTGAAAGGAACGAGAGGAACAAGTATCAGTATCCTGATACCTGTCAGGTTTTTTAATGTTATCTCTATTCCTAAGATTATATCTCCTTTCTGGGGGCTCCTGCTGAGGAGACCTTCCCCTGGAGTGAGATCTGTTCTTTTGTTGTTTATTACTGTCCGATTTCTTCTTTGAAGAAACTGGTGTTTGCTTTGCCTGTTCTTTATCTGAACTCCCCATTAGTTGGGGTTTTACAGATCTAGCTCCCAGACTGCCTCTACCTAACTCTGCATAAGCAGTTTCAATTATTTTAGGTAGTTCTGTCTCCTGTTGTAATGGAGTGAACTCTTACATGCGTTGGCGTATTGCCACTGATGCTGCTTCTCCTTTAATATTCGCCAATATTATCGCAGATACCTGGGCAAAGTTATTTAACAACTTCCTCCCCAAGTTTAGAGCAGGCTCTGCTCCATACTTGTTCTGTATTTGTCTTAATACATCTGGTATTTCCGCTAAAGTGATGAGTCCTGGTATATATTGCAGCGAAGACTGTGCCCCAAGAGGTACAATCCTCTATAGAGGGAGCTATCCCCATTGCCAAGCAAATAGTAAGTATTCTATGCTTTTCCTGTGGAAACACCGCCTCCAGTTGTGTAATTTTTTGTGCTATCCAGAAGGGCATTTGTTCATGTTTTGTGGGCATTTTGCCCATCACTGCGTGCAGTGTCAGTGGTGTAATTTTTGTTGTAGCAGTTTGGACTGGTCCTGGTTGTGTAGCCGGTGTGGGCTGAAGTGTGATTGTTCTCAACACAAACTGTGTCATGTTTCTGTAAAGTCTTGTTAATTCTTTATGCTGTACAAGTAAGTCTCCTCCTGGCATTGTGTCAATGTCAGGATGTGGTGTGTATGCCGCTTAAACTGGCCATGTTGCTCCGTCTCTTTTGAGCAGACCGAGTCTTACTCTATTTCTTGTATGGGGGAGGGAGGGCGCCTTTAAACCAGTAGACGTGTTCTTCGTAAGTGAGTGGAATTTCAATGTCCTCATATGGACTATACTCATTTGGTATATCATCTTCTACATAGTAGGGAAATGTTTTGGTTTGTGCATTTGCCTGCAGGAATTTAATCCATGAATAGAATACCTCTGTTCTATATGATTCGTGTGCCTCAATCACGAAAGTCACTTGCCCACCCCTAATTGTAACACCATATGCTACTAGTTTCAGGGTGACAGCATTTCTAACATTATCTGCATTGTATATTGCATCTGCATCGTCTTCTTTGGCTGAGAAGTTTAGTGCATTTCCTTCATCTACGTCTCTCTGTTCAGTCTGTTCAGTCATTATTTTTAGAAAAGAGAGCGTTTCAAGGGAACTGAGATAAGGTGTTATGCACAATTAGGAATACTGTATCCTTCAAGCTTGATTAAACCAACAGCCAATACATAGGAATTTTCCTACTCAGCTGCGGCGGATCTGTTCCCTCCCACTCCAGACGTCTCTGGGGAAATGTGAGTAGGGGTCTCTGAGAATAGCACGACTGAACTACTCAGATTTGACTGTTAAATAAGTGCAAATACCAACGTTGGCGGCGCCATGTCGTGTAGTTTCTATAAGACCTATATAGGATCAGTGCTTTTAGACAACATACACTGCGGGACTGGTGTCCAGACTGATTCCAGACACCCCCACCGGGTATGTTAGCCTGTGTGCCAGCTAGCTCGCAATGCCACTATAACCTCCTCTTACCAAGGAGAGAATAGTTCTTGGCAACTATCGAACATGACAACCCTGATCCCTCAGGACCGTGGAAACAGTAACTTACTTTTTGCTCAGTCACTCGTGCTCACTTGTTCTCAGAGAGATACACAGAATAAACGGTTGGTACATTTTCAATAAGTATTTATTGAACAGTCATTATTCTAGCGTAAAATAAGTGCACTGAAATCACCAATAGACAGTAGCATATATAAATGAGTAGCAGCACTAAGAAAGTAAACAGATGGTAGGTTTCTACCATTTTTCTAAAATCATAAATATAGGCAAGTATATAAAATACATGGCAATAAAATGCGTACTCCTACGATGCACCCTAACTAGATGTACCTAAGTGTACCTAGCATGTGAGTAGGTGTAAAGCCAAGAATCCCTCTGGGATAAAGCCAACCCCATTACCTGATGCTAGCCTGCGGGACCCCATTCTGGTCTCGAGCTGAACACCCCGCAAGGGATGTCAGACCAGTGTGAGCTGGAGTATCTGCATGCAGGAACCTCAGCGTCTCGCGTCAGTGTGTTGGCATGGAAGTCGTGATCTCCTCTCTCTATCTCAGCAAGATGTGGTGTTTATATAATCTAAGGTATCCCCAGGGGTTCTACCTTGCTGTGCCAGTGTCGGACTTAGGATGACGTCGGGAATTAACTTTATACACAGTTATTATGCAGGAGATGATGGTCCTGCTGTGATTCCAAGAAACTAAGAATCCTCATGCATAATTTATGAGGCCAGTGTCCAGGGAAAAACCCTACGTACTTATGTGTAGTATTGTAACTGGGTAAAAGGTCAGTCGTCCAAATCCGTTATGTATGTAGTATAGGAGAGAAAGTAGGTGAAGGTTTATGATGATACCTATACCTATATCGGGGTACCTATATGAAGCAATGCCCCCGGGACCTGGCCCATTCGGGGGCTTAATTAAACGAAGAGCGGGAGCTTAATTTAAAAAAAACTTTTTGGCGGGTCCGCGAATCCCGCCTAAAATATTAAAAAAATGCTTTTTTCGGCCCTCAGGGTCCCTGTGGGACCCCCTGAGCAGGCCTAGGGGGTCAGGGTGTTTCTACCCTGCCCCCTTTTCTTGTTTTTTTTGGGCGATCCGGTGAGGAAATAAAACGGGAAACCGCCTCGCTTTAAGGGTACATTGTCTCATTGGGGGATTAGTGGGGCCCGCTGGACCGTGAGAACGCCAGTGTGTGACTGTATATCGGTCCGGTGAGCACGCTTTATTTGCAAAATGGCCCCTGAGCTGCCACCCGCTACACGCTGATAGTTGGATGACGCTCTTACTACGTGGGGGTGCAAGGAGTCACTAGTCGAAGCGCGTTTCTGGCTAGGCCGTTTTCACCTGAGCGCGTGCTGCGTCGCGACTGTTTGGATGCAGATGAGGGAGAGAAAGGAGTGTTGGCTGGCGCCCTGAGATGAGGTGCGATGGGGAGGTGATTTGAAGCACGAGCCCGAGTTGACTCCTGACCGTCCTGTGTCACTGCTGCCTGGAGTCAATCACGTGGAGTGCTGTGCGCGCTGCCCCCAAAAAGAAGAAAGGTGCGGGAAGTGCATGGACTGAGGGCCAAAATACACATTTTGTCTACTGGTGATCCGAAAAACGCTGAGGATCACGCGTTGGGAGAGGGGCAGTGTATGCGTGGAGATTATCGTGAAGCTCCTTCTTCACTACGGTGGTGCACCCCCTGAAAATAAACCATGGGTAAACAAGACACCAAACAGCCCAAAATTAGCTTTGATCAGAGAAGGGCAACCCGCCTTACGGAATCGGACCCCGAGACCGCCGCAGAAGGTTCTACTGAGGGACAACTGGGGGACCAGGGAGAAGACATCCGTACACTCATGCTCGAAATGCGCTCCAACCTCCGCACCATTGACGCGAAATTGGACACGTTAACGGCCCAAATGGAATCTGTAAAAACTCAGGTTGGGGTTCATGAACATAGGCTGGATGTGCTGGAAAATAAGCAGTCAGATTTTCACGAATTTCAGGTGGAAACAAAAGACCAACCGCTGCAGATGGATACGTTATTAGGTGTCATCCGTGCCAAAAATGAAGATTTGGAGGCAAGGCCCCGCCGTAACAACCTGCGAATTACAGGTATTCCGGAAACTACAGCAATTACTAAAATGGAGTTGTATGTGTCGGAACTGCTGCGGGACCTGTTTGCTGCACACCTTTCACCGGTCTTTGCGGTGGAAAGAGCTCATTGTGCTTTGGGTCCCAAACCTCCAGTGGGGGCTCCTCCCCGGCCCATCCTGGCGAGACTTCTGAACTACCAAGACCGAGATGTGGCACTGCGCCAGGCGCGCGCACTGGGGAAAGTCACGCATCGAGGCAATCAAGTCTCCTTCTATCCGGACTTCACACCAGCGGTACAAGCAGCAAGACGCGAGTTCTTGCTGGCAAAGCGGATCCTGTTGTAGGCACAAAGCCCCTACTCGTTGTTATATCCCGCTAAACTTAAGGTGTCTCATGACGGCTCTTCCCACTTTTTTACTGATGCTAAATCCGCCCTAAAATTTGCAAAACATGTGGGTGGTAAACAGGCCAAGAAAAGTCCTAGACTGGAGGAATTGACCAAAAACCAGCTAAATGACAATGATTGAAGACAATATGACATATTCTTCTATATAGTATAAAGTAATATTTTTCTATTCTTCTTGGGTCCTGGAGAGGAAATGTACGATTATTCTGTTTTGGCATCAGCTCCTTGCCCTTTTGGATCGATTAGTACTGTTGTTTTTAGCTGACAAATGATAGCTTTGAGTATTTGTTATATGATGGTCTGACCTGGGTTTGAAAATGGCTGATGGATACCCCGGGAGGATATTGTTTTACTTTCTGTCGCTAGTGATTTACTATCCATAGCTGTTTGATATTAGATTGTGCTTGGAATAGAGGGGCGGGGTGTAGAGGTACTCACTTCTAATATGTAGCCGCATATTTATCATTCGGTTGCGTTGCAGACCTGACTCCCTGCAGTTTCTTGGCCACCCTGCCGAGGTAGGGAAGTGTGCCGGTGCTCATACATCCCCATGGGAGCTTTCCCAAAATTATGCAGTTTTGTATTTTATTGTTCGGGGGGTACTCTTCAACCTGATTGGGGGGTTGGTGTGGGAGGGGGGTGGTGGGTCGGAGATGTTGTTCAATGTTTTGCTGGTGTATTGGTATGCTATTGGTTGAAACACATGAACAGACTTGAGATCAACACATGTTACCCTAGACACAGTGATTTCACACACATTACTTTATTGTACGCCACGGGACCAGTATAAACTGCTTGTCATGGAACATAAGAGGTTTAAGTGATGGCAGGAAATCCAGGCTCGTACATGCATATCTTACGAGGCATAATATAGATTTGTGTGTGCTACAGGAAACTCACCTACATGTTAAGCCCTCCCCGAAACTCAAACATAAAAGATGGGGGTTTGCCTACTCGTCGGTCTATTCCAACTCCCGTGGGGTGGCAGTGTTGGTTAAACGTGGCGTTGACTGGAGGGAGAGGGAAGTGCACACGGACCCTGAAGGCAGGTACATTATTCTGTTGGGCTCGTTGGGAGGGGTTTTATTAACCTTGGTAGTAATATACGGACCTAATATAGACTCTCCCAGCTTTTTCCACGATATATGGGCCAAAATTAAAGCGACTGGCTGCACCACGATTCTATGGGGGGGGGGACTTCTATGCCGTATTAAATGATGAACTGGATAGACAGGGTACGGCACGGACACATCATCCCGCTGCTGGCAAAGCTCTGAATGCAATAATCGAAGATGGGGACCTGATCGACGTCTGGCGCTTACGAAATCCGCAGTCTAGGGAGGGTACCTGCTTCTCTGAGCACCATAAGGCATGGTCTCGGTTGGACTATTGGCTGGCGTCTCGGGATGTGGCGAGCTGGGTGGTGGAGGTGAAGCACTTGCAGAGAACACTATCGGATCACTCCCCATGCCTCTTGAGGCTTTTGCTCCCTGACACAACGCGGAGAGCGTTCTCCTGGAGACTGCCCCCGCATGCGCTATTAGATGCGGCGTTTAAGGAGGAAATCCGTAATGATATAACAGACTATTTCACTCTCA
This sequence comes from Calotriton arnoldi, assembly GCA_963921515.1. Classification (NCBI taxonomy): domain Eukaryota; kingdom Metazoa; phylum Chordata; class Amphibia; order Caudata; family Salamandridae; genus Calotriton; species Calotriton arnoldi. The sequence continues at coordinate 71,303 of CAWUFW010001843.1, read as the reverse complement.
ATACAGGCTCTGTCGACACTGAAGCCTCTTTGTGGGAAGCATTTAAAGTGGTCATTAGAGGACAGTGCATTTCTAGACAAGCGGGGGTACTTAAGGCCATCAGACTCACACTGACTAACATCGAGGCTCAAATAAAAGATCTCAAAACGCGCTTTTACTCTGATGGCACGCCTGCTATTTTAGCTCAGTTGAAAGTGAAACTACTAGAATATGACGAAGAGGCACAGAGGGAGGTGAAGTTTCTTGGGAAATATGCAGAGGCTCGTAGATATGGAGAGGGAGATAGACCAGGACGGACGCTTGCTGGCATGATTCGCACTCCGAGGTCCACTGCTTACATTCTCGAGTTGGTTAACAAAGATGGTAGTACTGTCATAGGTCCAGTGGCTATACTTAATGAGTTTTCCTCCTTTTATGCCCAATTATATACAGCTACACAATCCAGATGCCCGGAGGGCATGCAGACGTTTCTAGATTCCCTGGAGCTGATTTGGTTCAGTAACGGGCACAGGGAATACATGGACTTATCGTTTACGGTGGAGGAAGTGGCTAAAGTGATTAAAAGCTTGCCCCTAGATAAGGACCCTGGGTCGGACGGGTTGACGACCGCTTTTTATAAAGCATATGCGGAGGAGCTTGCGCACAGACTTCTGGTTTATGAGGAAGCCCAAGAGACAGGTATACTACCCCAAACAATGCGAGAAGCGATTATTGTCACCTTGTTAAAACCAGAGAAACCTGATACCGACTTAGATTCGTATCGCCCCCTGTCGCTCATTAATGTGGATGTCAAAATTCTGGCGAAATTAATAGCTAACAGGTTACAACCTATGCTCCCCCTCATTGCCCGTCCAGACCAATAGGGTTTCATACCGGGGAGGTCTACTTCCCATAACCTTAGGACAGTCTTTTCGGTACTACATTATTTACACCCAGATGTGCAGGCAGCGGCGGTGTTCTTGGACGCGACCAAAGCCTTTGACTCGCTTGAATGGCCCTATCTCTTTAGGATATTAGAGCGGATAGGGTTTAGCCCCCTTTTTAATAAATGGATCAGGTTATTATACACCGAGCCAACAGCTAGGATACGAGCGAATGGTCTCTTATCTGATCCATTTCCGATCACGTGGGGCATGGGTCAGGGGTGCCCTCTGTCTCCCCTGTTGTTTGCCGTTGCGATGGAGCCCCTAGCTGCATGCATTAGACAACATCACACGGACAAAGGGATAGGGTTCAGCTCTAGGAGCCTCCTGATATCACTTTACGCGGATGATGTCACCTTGTATATTCAGAACCCCGCACATAACTTAGATGCTGTACTAAAAGAGTTCATCAAATTTGGTGGGTTGGCTGGCATATCCATAAACTGGGCTAAATCAGTAATATTCCCCCTAACAGACAACACCAAGGCAGTGTCTTCTGAGTTCCCGTTGAAGTGGGAGGATGAGAAAGTAAAATATTTGGGAATCTGGATAAGTCGGGATTTACAGGAAGTGTGGAACTTGAATTATGGTAGAGCCATTACTTGGATGGAAGAGAGGGTTGCTCTATGGGCTAAGCTTCCTTTGTCATTGGCAGGGAAGATCGCATTGGCGAAAATGGTTGTCCTACCTAAATTTTTGTATCTCTTTGTGAATTTAGCGATCATACTTACACAACCGTTTTTTAGAACACTGCGCTCATTGTTAATATCCTTGGTGTGGGCGGGCGGACAGGCTCGAGTATTGTGGGAACTACTGTCTCTCCCGCTGAAACAGAGAGGCCTGGGTGCCCCGGATATGAAACTATATGCACTTTGCGTACAGGCAAAGTTCCTGTATTATTGGGTCCACCCAACGCCCTTTCAGCCACACGTGGCTGTGGTGAAGGATGCAGTGGCACCGGTTCCTCTACAAGTAGCATTGTACCAGGCATATCGACGCCCCACAGACGGTATTGACACTTCTGAAACTTTAAGATGGGCTTGGGATGGTCTACGGAGGCGGGCGGGAGCCCAGATATTATATGCCCCTTCAATTCCCTTAGCACAAAACCCAATGTTACCCAACATCAAAGATGAGATAAGCAAGAAGGTTGCGCAGAAGATGAAACTTCACACGTTTGCGGACCTCTACCCAGGGAACACTTTTAGAGACCCCCTGGTGGCGGAGGAGGGACAGCGGGTACCATTCGGGGAGTTGTTTCTCTATCACAAACTACGAGCTGCCTGCCGCGAATTGCACAGCGATTTCCTGGCCCCACCACCCCCCTTATTAGCCTTGGAGAACCTACTTCATTCACCATCACCACGTAGACTTATAACCAGACTTTACACACATATGCAAACCGCTGCCCCTGTGACGAGACCTAGTGCATTGCTGAGGTGGAACGCAGAGCTATTGCCCCCACTGACTGAAGATCAATGGACATACTGTTGCACTCAGCTAACTGAGCTGTCTCCGAACTACAGGCTTCGTTTGATTCATTTCAAATTCCTCCATAGGTATTACAGAACACCCATCAGTTTACATCGTATGGGGCTCAGAGATGATGACTGCTGTTGGCATTGTGGGGTAGCCCCCGCTTCCTTCCTACATATGGCATGGGAGTGTTCTGCAGTTGCTGAATACTGGTCCCAGATTTTTACGTCTATAAATCAGATCCTGGGTATGTCATTGTCCCCGTCCCCGCTATTGGGACTGTTAGGATATGTTAAGGAAACACATATCAAAAAGCGTAAATTGCATGCATTACTGCTGCTCTTTGCCAAACGCCAAATTGCAGTTCACTGGGGGAGGAAGAGGAAGCCTACGACCATGGAATGGATTAGAGAGGTTATGTACAGTCACGTTCAGTTGACCACCTTCTGGGAATTGATGCCATCCACCTCTAGACCCCGAGAGATATGGGAGCCATTTATTACCTGGGTTCGGGAGAGGACGAGTGGCGATGAGGATGCTGTGCTAAATGCTGTCCAAACTGGGGATGTATAATTAATACGGTATGGAGATCTGATATGTGTATAGGGTGGATACTGTACGGTGAACTCTGGAATCTGCTATTATGTTACCTCTGAATGTCTACTATTTCATGAATACTGTTCCTGGAGATATGGGGGCGCATTGCTGTAGTAGGCACATGATGACTAAAGATTACTATGTGTGTTTTGAACTGTCGTATATCTAGAACATGTACACCGGACCTGTTAGTTGTTGTATAAAATGTATACTGCATTTATTTGGAAATACCAATAAATAAACAAAAAAAAAAAAAAAACCAGAGTCAAGCGTTCTCCTGGAGACTGCCACCGCATGCGCTATTAGATGCGGCGTTTAAGGAGGAAATCCGTAATGATATAACAGACTATTTCACTCTCAATACAGGCTCTGTCGACACTGAAGCCTCTTTGTGGGAAGCATTTAAAGTGGTCATTAGAGGACAGTGCATTTCTAGACAAGCGGGGGTACTTAAGGCCATCAGACTCACACTGACTAACATCGAGGCTCAAATAAAAGATCTCGAAACGCGCTTTTACTCTGATGGCACGCCTGCTATTTTAGCTCATTTGAAAGCCAAACTACTAGAATATGACGAAGAGGCACAGAGGGAGGTGAAGTTTCTTGGGAAATATGCAGAGGCTCGTAGATATGGAGAGGGCGATAGACGAGGACGGACTCTTGCTGGCATGATTCGCACTCCGAGGTCCACTGCTTACATTCCCGAGTTGGTTAACAAAGATGGTAGAACTGTCATAGTTCCAGTGGCTATACTTAATGAGTTTTCCTCCTTTTATGCCCAATTATATACAGCTACACAATCCAGATGCCCGGAGGGCAAGCAGACGTTTCTAGATTCCCTGGAGCTGATTTGGTTCAGTAACGGGCACAGGGAATACATGGACTTACCGTTTATGGTGGAGGACGTGGCTAAAGTGATTAAAAGCTTGCCCCTAGATAAGGCCCCTGGGTCGGACGGGTTGACGACCACTTTTTATAAAGCATATGCGGAGGAGCTTGCGCCCAGACTTCTGGCGGTTTATGAGGAAGCCCAAGAGACAGGTATACTACCCCAAACAATGCGAGAAGCGATTATTGTCACCTTGTTAAAACCAGAGAAACCTGATACCGACTTAGATTCGTATCGCCCCCTGTTGCTCATTAATGTGGATGTCAAAATTCTGGCGAAATTAATAGCTAACAGGTTACAACCTATGCTCCCCCTCATTGCCCGTCCAGACCAATCGGGTTTCATACCGGGGAGGTCTACTTCCCATAACCTTAGGACAGTCTTTTCGGTCCTACATTATTTACACCCAGATGTGCAGGCAGCGGCGGTGTTCTTGGACGCGACCAAAGCCTTTGACTCGCTTGAATGGCCCTATCTCTTTAGGATATTAGAGCGGATAGGGTTTAGCGCCCTTTTTATTAAATGGATCAGGTTATTATACACCGAGCCAACAGCTAGGATACGAGCGAATGGTCTCTTATCTGATCCATTTCCGATCACACGGGGCACGCGTCAGGGGTGCCCTCTGTCCCCCCTGTTGTTTGCTGTTGCAATGGAGCCCCTAGCTGCATGCATTAGACAGCATCACACGGACAAATGGATAGGGTTCAGCTCTAGGAGCCTCCTGATATCACTTTACGCGGATGATGTCACCTTGTATATTCTGAACCCCGCACAGAACTTAGATGCTGTACTAAGAGAGTTCATCAAATTTGGTGGGTTGGCCGGCATATCCATAAACTGGGCTAAATCAGTAATATTCCCCCTAACAGACAACACCAAGGCTGTGTCTTCTGAGTTCCCGTTGAAGTGGGAGGATGAGAAAGTAAAATATTTGGGAATCTGGATAAGTCGGGATTTACAGGAAGTGTGGAACTTGAATTATGGTAGAGCCATTACTTGGATGGAAGAGAGGGTTGCTCTATGGGCTAAGCTTTCTTTGTCATTGGCAGGGAAGATCGCATTGGCGAAAATGGTTGTCCTACCTAAATTTTTGTATCTCTTTGTGAATTTAGCGATCATACTTACACAACCGTTTTTTAGAACACTGCGCTCATTGTTAATATCCTTGGTGTGGGCGGGCGGACAGGCTCGAGTATCGTGGGAACTACTGTGTCTCCTGCTGAAACAGGGAGGCCTGGGTGTCCCGGATATGAAACTATATGCACTTTGCGCACAGGCACAGTTCCTGTATTATTGGGTCCACCCAACGCCCTTTCAGCCACACGTGGCTGTGGAGAAGGATGCTGTGGCACCGGTTCCTCTACAAGTAGCATTGTACCAGGCATATCGACGCCCCACAGACGGTATTGACACTTCTGAAACTTTAAGATGGGCTTGGGATGGTGTACGGAGGCGGGCGGGAGCCCAGATATTATATGCCCCTTCAATTCCCTTAGCACAAAACCCAATGTTACCCAACATCAAAGATGAGATAAGCAAGAAGGTTGCGCAGAAGATGAAACTTCACACGTTTGTGGACCTCTACCCAGGGGACACTTTTAGAGACCCCCCGGTGGTGGAGGAGGGACAGCGGGTACCATTCGGGGAGTTGTTTCTCTATCACAAACTACGAGCTGCCTGCCGCGAATTGCACAGCGATTTCCCGGCCCCACCACCCCCCTTATTAGCCTTGGAGAACCTACTTCATTCACCATCACCACGTAGACTTATAACCAGACTTTACACACATATGCAAACCGCTGCCCCTGTGACGAGACCTAGTGCATTGCTGAGGTGGAACGCAGAGCTATCGCCCCCACTGACTGAAGATCAATGGACATACTGTTGCACTCAGCTAACTGAGCTGTCTCCGAACTACAGGCTTCGTTTGATTCATTTCAAATTCCTCCATAGGTATTACAGAACACCCATCAGTTTACATCGTATGGGGCTCAGAGATGATGACTGCTGTTGGCGTTGTGGGGTAGCCCCCGCTTCCTTCCTACATATGGCATGGGAGTGTTCTGCAGTTGCTGAATACTGGTCCCAGATTTTTACGTCTATAAATCAGATCCTGGGTATGTCCTTGTCCCCGTCCTCGCTATTGGGACTGTTAGGATATGTTAAGGAAACACATATCAAAAAGCGTAAATTGCATGCATTACTGCTGCTCTTCGCCAAACGCCAAATTGCAGTTCACTGGGTGAGGAAGAGGAAGCCTACGACCATGGAATGGATTCGAGAGGTTACGTACAGTCACGTTCAGTTGACCACCTTCTGGGAATTGATGCCACCCACCTCTAGACCCCGAGAGATATGGGAGCCATTTATTACCTGGGTTCGGGAGAGGACGAGTGGCGATGAGGATGCTGTGCTAAATGCTGTCCAAACTGGGGATGTATAATTAATACAGTACGGAGATCAGATATGTGTATAGGGTGGATACTGTACGGTGAACTCTGGAATCTGCTATTATGTTACCTCTGAATGTCTACTATTTCATGAATACTGTTCCTGGGGATATGGGGGCGCATTGCTGTAGTAGGCACATGATGACTAAAGATTACTATGTGTGTTTTGAACTGTCGTATATCTAGAACATGTACACCGGACCTGTTAGTTGTTGTATAAAATGTATACTGCATTTATTTGGAAATACCAATAAATAAAAATAAAAAATAAAAAAATAAAAAACAACCCAGAGTCAAGCGTTCTCCTGGAGACTACCCCCGCATGCGCTATTAGATGCGGCGTTTAAGGAGGAAATCCGTAATGATATAACAGACTATTTCACTCTCAATACAGGCTCTGTCGATACTGAAGCCTCTTTGTGGGAAGCATTTAATGTGGTCATTAGAGGACAGTGCATTTCTAGACAAGCGGGGGTACTTAAGGCCATCAGACTCAAACTGACTAACATCGAGGCTCAAATAAAAGATCTCGAAACGCGCTTTTACTCTGATGGCACGCCTGCTATTTTAGCTCAGTTGAAAGCCAAACTACTAGAATATGACGAAGAGGCACAGAGGGAGGTGAAGTTTCTTGGGAAATATGCAGAGGCTCGTAGATATGGAGAGGGAGATAGACCAGGACGGACGCTTGCTGGCATGATTCGCACTCCGAGGTCCACTGCTTACATTCCCGAGTTGGTTAATAAAGATGGTAGTACTGTCATAGGTCCAGTGGCTATACTTAATGAGTTTTCCTCCTTTTATGCCCAATTATATACAGCTACACAATCCAGATGCCCGGAGGGCATGCAGACATTTCTAAATTCCCTGGAGCTGATTTGGTTCAGTAACGGGCACAGGGAATACATGGACTTACCGTTTACGGTGGAGGACGTGGCTAAAGTGATTAAAAGCTTGCCCCTAGATAAGGCCCCTGGGTCGGACGGGTGGACGACCGCTTTTTATAAAGCATATGCGGAGGAGCTTGCGCCCAGACTTCTGGCGGTTTATGAGGAAGCCCATGAGACAGGTATACTACCCCAAACAATGCGAGAAGCGATTATTGTCACCTTGTGTGTTTTGAACTGTCGTATATCTAGAACATGTACACCAGACCTGTTAGTTGTTGTATAAAATGTATACTGCATTTATTTGAAAATACCAATAAATAAAAAAAGACAAAAAACAAAAAAAAACAGAGTCAAGCTCAAGATCGAGAGTGTTTGGGGATCCACCGCTGTCACCAGATACTAATATTTCTAAATATATCAATTTCTCGGGAACTACTGGGCAGATTTACACCATTTAAAAAAAAGAGTCCACTCTGTACCAAGAGCTACCTTTCTGCCAAATTTGGTGTAATTCCGTTCAGCAGTTCGGGCTGTAGCTGTGACAAAAGTTTCCTATGCAAATTAACATGGAGAAAACACGTTTTGGGACCCCCCTTTTTTCTCGGCCCCCGCTTGACGAATCACCCCGAAACTTTCAAGACAGGAGCTGACCTGAGTGGGCCATTAGTTTTGAAATTTCGTGAAGATTCGTCAAACGCTTTTTGAATAGAAACAAGGTCCTAACTATAACTACCCACTGGCAACCGCCAGTAGGTAATATATATGAAAAATATACTAAAATTATTTAAAAATGCAATCGTACAGTTTGAAACCAAAGCATACAGAAAGCCACCATAAAAAAATATGAAAGCGAATAAAAACCATATTTAAAAGGAATTTAGGATGTTAAAAAAAGATCAAAGTAAAAGTTCCCACCAAACAGAATAGGCAATTGTTTGTGTTCCGAGTGGTAGACAAAACATTTCTGTTCCCAGCAACCGCAGACCATGATCCCAAAGAAACACATCGGAGCAGGTTCATGGAGAAAAGGTGTTCCTATCCAACACCCTCAGCAGCCGCTGAAGAGTGACCACAGCCAGAGTGAAATCCACAGGAGCAGAGTCAGGATCCAATTCACCAGGATCTGAAGCATCCCAGGAAGGCTTGTAGAATCAATCAATCAGGGAGCTGTGAAGCGCGCTACTCACCCGTCAGGGTCTCAAGGCACTGTGGGGGGGTGCAGCTCCAGTCAGTCGAAGAGCCAGGTCTTGAGGGTCTTCCTGAAGATGTGCAGAGTGGGGGCGCGTCTGAGGTTGATTGGGAGCTCATTCCAGGTCTTTGCCGCAATGTAGGAGAAGGCTCTTCCACCCGTTCTGGCTCTGTGAATGCGTGGAAGCAACTGAAAAAACAGGGGACATCGATACAAATGGGTCTTTAGGGGGTCAACCAGTACTTCCATGTCCACAAGCTGAGCTGATTGCATTCCTAGGCACAAGTCCAAGGCACACTCAAAAGTGCACAGCAGACAGTGGAATACAGACTGCACACAGTGAAGCCACACAGGCTGATAGGACAGGAACCAATGTTCAATTAGTTCCTGAAGCAAAGGTTTGCCGAAGCATTGTACCATGCGTTCACAACACAGGAGCACATGTGGTAGTGCCAGCTCCATTTGATCTCGAAATGGGACAACCATTGCGGAGCAGAATAATCAAAATCACAGTCCTGACAATCAGGAACAGGGTAAGCGAAAGACTTCCAAAGATGCTTTAGAGCACGTTGTGAATAAACAATTGAATGACTCCTAAGACTGTCTGGAAGGTGCTACCCAAACCAGAGCCTAAGCTTTTAAAGAAGTGGGCTACCCCCGCAGTATGAGACATGTTTAAAATGCAGTGCACAAGTTCTCTAAAATGCTGTGGGCAATCTGTGCAAAGTAGCGATGGTATCTCTGAAGAGGACCTTGCAACGTGAAGATCAAACATCTCCTTTGCAGATGTTAAGGCCACATCTTTCTGAAACAGTAAGGCTTTCAGTCTGCTCAAAGCATCAAAGTGCACGTTCGAACGTTTTTATCGAATTCCAAAGTGTAACCTCATTAACTGCACGGGCAGGTGGACACAGTACTTGTGTACAGCAAGTGACCACGGTATAAACCGTCACAAGATAGGCTATGCCCGGTCTCATCCTGCAGCAACCTTGATCCTTCCACATCAAATAACTCCCATTCACGAGTAATCTGAAAGCCGACTGAATGATGTCCACCGGGGAACCTTTCAAGTAACAAGTTAAGTTTGCTGTGGAAGCATTACAAGCCCCATGAAGCGAAACCTCCTTGCACACTAAGGATCCACTTAAAGCATTCTCATAGCCAGAACCACTGAGAAAAACTTCAGTTTCCTTATTCTGACAACGGAATTTAAAAGGTAATTCCCAATACTCGTCTACATAACCTTCCCCTAACGCTTCAGATCTGCCTACTTGATGGTGTTCTAAGCAGTATTAGAAAGAAAATGTCGAAATCGGCAGAGTAATGAATCTGTGTATTATCCAATCCACGGAAGTTGTCTGAGCTACAGTGAAAGGTAACTTCTCTAATTTCTCTATGTGTAACATAGTGTATGTCGCAAATTTGCATGCCATGAGTATTTGCTGTTTCATGAGTTAGTATGGTGAAAACAGGCTTGTGGCATTAATATGTCGCCATGGTACGCGGCCAGAACAAAGTGTCTGAAGTGTTCAACTTAATAGCAGGATATATCTAAGTTGTGACTTCCCATGTTGCAATGCAGACATGTCATGTCGTTTAATGTCAATTGCCGACAACACTATGTTACCCAGGGAGTACATTCTAGAAGACAAAGTTGTCATACCATTGCCAACTACTGCTAGAGCCTTTTCTAGATCAGCCCTGTCAATCTCGTGCAGTCTTTCAGCAACTACCTGCTGACAAACTCTCCAAATTTCATTGTATATTACATAGAAGAACCGTTTTTGATGTTTTCTTGAGTACCTAACAAGAAGTACCATATTTCCAGGTCATCAGAAAGAAGAGACAAGTGTTGTTTCACCTGGGACAATGTTGACGTTTTTAGTCAATCACCTCCGAGTGCCCCGTCTGCTCTTAATGCAGGTCAGTCCTGCTGATCTTAAAGCCCTCAGTGTTACCTAGGAACCATGCTTGACATCCGTTAGTATCTAACGGCCAAATTAACCATCCCTTTCAATTAGTGTCTGATGAATTGTACGTGCCATTGCATAGCATGGTGTCAAATGTTTCCTCCTTATATTTTGTAAACTGCTGCCAGTTTTTAAAAAGTGTAAACATTGGCATGCACAGTGTGTTCAAACACTTTATCTAAGCTCAACCAAGACATGACGTTTGTTGCACAGTTTTGTTCAGGAAAATCATCTGTTGTGGTATAAGGCATGCTCTAGACAAAGCCTCCTTCCCCTGAACCTGCTAATCTCTTGTCCCCCAAATTGACTTGACACCAATAGTGTCCCTCCAAAAGTCGAACCCTTGTGTGGACAACTTGGAAAGAAAGGAAGCAGAATAAATCAGCTTGGTGTTTGTTAACATATTTTTCTTTGCAGGTGATGGTGCAAGCTTATAAAAATAAGAAACTGGGTCCAATGCATCATAACCAGAAAAATAAGCAAACTTCTGTGCAAATGTCTTTAAGCTACCCCATGGTCGTGTAGGGCAATGTTCCCATTGTGTTTATTTAAAAACAGTATGTGGAGTACTTGCTTTATGCAGAAAATGATGACCTTGATGTTGAAAACAGAACATTTCATCATAATTAGACTTGCCTTTGTACAGCTCATCAAACTAAAAAACTGTCGAATGCCCTAGATCTTCTAGCTTTTTATGCACTGTGTCAATATCCCAATCATCAGAGACAGTACTAGGGGTGATTATGTCATTCAATGATAATTTAAACAAATATGGAATTTTTAAAAGTTCAGTGGGGCCATACACATCATACAATACCCTATCCCAAACAATCCCATCAGGAACTGGAACAGCTGAAAAGTTCACCATGGAAAGGTCTCTTTGTTCTTTGAGTGATGACAAATGTGGTTTTAGAACCAAGTTCACCAGTTGTGCAGCAGAGCATTCTGGGAGATAGTGTTTATTTAGAAGCAGATAAAAGACTGTCACAAAATCAACCAGGACCAGGAAAAGTAACACAATTGTAATCCACAGACATAACCATGGAGGAACAAAGTATGTCTTTTTCAGCCAAAGATAGAAAACACACAGTCTCAGTCGAAACGGTAGAGACGGTGGTGCTAGTGGATCAGATGAATTTGAGAAAAAGTCATCAAAGTCGATGAAGTAGGCAGAGGCAGTCTGATCTATTTTTGGTGGCTACAGGATTTGTAGAACTGGGAGATGACTTGATCTGTGGTACGTTGATGTAAACAGCATTCGTGTCAGGATTCCGAATTTAAATCTGTGTTTCTGTACTAGTCGATTGTTCAGTAGTTGAAGTAGTAACAGGTAGAAGAGATACTTCATTGTTGGTTACTACTATTTCGCTCTGGGGTGAGGAGGCTTCTTTATTTAATAAAGCTTCCATCTGAACTTCCTTTATGGTAGTGAGAGGAGGCAGGTAACTACCCAGGAGCCCACGTGGCCTACTGTTGACAATCGGCCATATAGTGTGGTTTGATCAGATCAATGGAGATGAATCTCTTGTTTTGGCAGCCGGCAAGAGGCGAAAGAAATACAGTTCTGGTACCTTCAATGGCCAGGACAGGTACAGGCGATCTGTAGGATGGCCTGAATTCTTTCTTGCCAACAATTACAATTTTCTCCTTGACCAGATCACCAAACCTCAAGATTGTTGTAACCTGTTGTTTGTATAATGCATTCTCCCCATAGATTCCATGTGCCCTGCTGCTCAGACAGTGTGTTAGGTCATTGGAATGTTGATGAGTGGTTGGGCTTGAAGCGTGGTCAGTTGATGGGAATGGGCTGAGCAGCAAGGATGCTTCTCCTGGTGGGGCATTTACCATCTTACTTATAACCTGTAACTAAGACTTATCTTCTACAATAAATCTTCATCTTATAATCTACATGACTGGCTACCTAACTTCCTACTTACAAGAAGGTATATCTTTGTACAACACTGGTGATGATTCAGAAATGGAACTACGTGTAAGGAACAAAGTGAAAGGAAATGGTTACTGAAGAAAGTAAGAAGAAAAGAAATTGAACCCTGACGGAAAGATAAATGCCCTGGAAGCCCCACCAGTGTCTTTTACATCGGACAGCCTGCAGTCAACAGAAGTGCTGGGCAATTGATCTGTTTAATTTTGAGTGAACTTGCACTGTTGAATTTAAGTGGACTGGCAGTGTTTATTTGGAGCAAATTTGGAGTGAACTGGCAGCAGTTAATTGGAATGCACCAGCAACATGTAAAGAGATCCTAGCATGTGTAACCCATGCGTTGAAGGCGACTTCCTGACGAGGCAGCAGGAAACCTGTAATGCGCACTACAGTGTCTAAGGGGAAGCAGTAAGTGCATTGCAACTCGCGTTTGAAGTTGAACTTGGGCAAATGTGAGGAGTGCTGACTGCAATAGGCAGCGCTACACAGTGGAAGTGTGTGGGCTGCTCCATGAAGTGGATTACGGTGGATGTAGGAAGAAAATTGTAATGCGAGGTGGAGGAGCAAACCGGTTACTGATAACTGTACTCAGGCATTTGTGAGAAGGCGCGATCGTCAGCACCAGCAATTAGACTTGATGCAAATTTAGGCAGCCTGAAGCAACAGAACTGTACACATTGTTCACCCTTCTGATCTGCTTATTCGGGTGAGATATCGCTCACAGGGCTTGAGGACTTGGTGTTACCTGCCAGTGAAATTTTAAATGTTGTTTTCTTTATTGATGTTTTAATACTGATTTCTTTAGTGATGCTGTCAAGTTTTAAAGTTGTACTAAATTGTTTAAGTATATTGTCAATTTTACACAATGCCATGCTAAATGTTAGTTACCAGAATTTTGGGGTTGTGCGGAGTGTGGAATTTAAAATTATCGTCCCTCAGGAGTTGAGGAGATGTTGTGGCTCTAAATGCCCATGGAGCCAGGTGTGTTTCCCTTTGAGATGAGTGGTAAAGTTTATGTAGTGTCCTGTTTCAAGGATGAGCAAGTGCGTGAGTGTGGATGTGAGGTTTGAAAGAGACCCTTTGGGTGGGTGGGTTGAAAGACACCCAATGTTACTTAGTGTTGTGAAGTGTCCTTCCCAAGAGCCAAGGTGAGTTTTAGCGGTCATGTACCCTAGTGTTACATTGTAGTGTCATGTATTCTAGCATTGCAAAGTGTTCTTCCCAAGGATCAAGGTGAGTTTAGGGGTTATTTATCCTAGTGTTGCGTTGTAGGGTTGTGTACCCTAGCGATGCCAAGTGTCCTTACCAAGGAGGAAGGTGTGCTTCAGGGGTTGCGTACCCTAATGAAACATGGTAGGGTCATGTGCTCTTGTGTTGCAAAGAGGCCTTTCTGAAGGCTAAGGTAGGTTTTAGGGGTCATGTACCCTAGTGTTATGTTGTAGGGTTGTTTACGCTAGTGTTACATTGTGGGGTCTTGTACCCCAGTGTTGCGTTGTAGGGTCATGTAACCTAGTGTTGTGTTGTGGGGTCTGGTACCCTAGTGATGCACTGTATGGTCATGTATCCTAGTGTTGCTTTGTGGGGTCATGTACCCTAGTGTGGTGTTGTAGGGTCATGTACCCTAGTGTTGCGAAGTGTCTTTCCCAAGTGAGTTTTAGTGGTTGTGTACCCTAGTGTTGCCTTGTGGGGTCATGTACCCTAGCATTGTAAAGTATCATTCCCAAGGGGTAAGGTGAGTTTTAGGGGTCGTGTATCCTGGTGTTACATTGTAGGGTAGTGTACCCTAGTGGTGTGAAGTGTCTGCCCTAAGGGATTAGAGAGAAGAGTAGGGGTTGCATGTACTAGTGTCCTCCTTTAGGATTAGTGAGTGGGTGTGTTGCACCTTAATGTTCTAGTGTGATGAAGAAGGAGTAAGTGTGGGTGCTGCACTCTAGGTATACGAAATACTTAGGGGCATTATTAGTTCCCTAAGTCCTGCAAATGATTACCTGTTTTGATTATTAATATATCTAATGTTATAGGACTGTTTGATCATTTATTGCCATGCTTAGTACTTTTTAATGGCTGATTTATGAGTTACAATTTTTACTTCCATCAGTTGTCCTGTTGTAATATTGATGTATGAGTTCAAATAGTAAGGGGACTCATTCATTATTTCCATCGCACCTCTGTTTGTTCTTTCATTATTTCTCTAAGTGGAGGGATGTGTTGTAACCTGTTGTTTGTATAATTCATTCGCCCTATAGAATCTATGTTCCTTGCTGCTCAGCCTATGTATGAGGTCATTGGAATGATGGTGAGTGTTTGTGCTTGAAGAGTGGTCAGATGATGAGAGTGGGCTGAGCTGCAAGTATGCTGCTCCTGGTGGGGCATTTACCACCTTACTTATAACCTGCAACTAAGACTCATCTTCTACAATATACCTACATCTTATACTCTACACGACTGGCTACCTGATTTCCTACTTACAAGAAGGTATCTTCCTGTACAACAGGCATCCAATGAGGAACTGCTGGTACTTCCTTCACTCCACCAGTGACGATGTGTTTGACTTTGACGTTGCTTTGTTCATCCAGGAAACTGTTCAGTTCCTGTAAAACAGCCAGACGTTCGTGTATGTCAAATGGTTTTTCAGCTGCCACTGTACTGGGATTGTCGAGGTCTGCGACCCACATCTTAACCCCAAAACAGGATCTCATAGGGAGTCCGAACACCAAGGGTTTTTCTAGGCAGATTGTTAAGTGCCCTCTAGACCCCATAGAGGTGATGGACCCAACTGCAACCTGAACCTAACACCCTTGCTGTTAAAGACCGCTTTAAGTCCTGATTTTATCTCTTCACGACCGCATTTTCCTCGGGATGGTACGGGGAGGAAATTCCGCAGAGTCACACTCAAACTTCCCATGGCATCTTTATAAGCCCTGGAGGCGAACTCCAGACCTTGGTCGGAATGTAGTGTGCCAACTGTGTCTGTCTAAAGACTGATGATAAAGACTTGCAGATCCTTTACAACAGTTCAGGCATCAGACAACCGCTGTGGTCATACCCACAGGGATCAAGATATACTTGTAAGCCCCATTTGATGACAAAGGGCCACAATGGTCCAGATAGACACAAGCCAGAGGCTTGTTTGCAATCAATATATGTGTCTGTGGTGGACATACACCAGAGGAGCAACTAGAGTGAAATTTCGGGGGGGGGGGCTAATAAAAATTTATGGGGGGGCTAATTCTTCCAGCAATCGGCAGAGTGAAGATGCAGGGACTCTAAGATGGGGTGAAAGAACAAAAAAGCCTCATTAACAAGTAAATGTTCTTTTAAAGACCTGTGAAATACTCGGGTGCGGCTGTGTGTGTGCCCGGGAAGCCGTCTCAGCCCGGCGTGACACACACGACGGGGGGGCTGAAGCCCTTTGAGCCCAATGGGCGTTGTGCGCCTGACGTACACAGTGGAACCCTTCATCTGCTGACAGATGTTGCATGTAAGGACAAAGTAGCGTTGCTGCAATAGTGAAATTGTAGCAGCCACCCCTGCATGTGCAGATGCAAGACCCTCGTGGGCAGCTACAATTAAACAGAACCTGCAATCAGAATTTGGTATTATTCTATCCCCCCACTCCTGGAATGTGAGTAAATGATATGTTTTGTGCATCTAACTTGGTAGAGTACTTGAGTGGAAAACCTTTTGGCAAGTGGGTGTCATTGCATGCAGCATTGACAGCCATCATGATGTCTGTGCCTATTCTCTTGCTTGAACGAGTATTTGCAGTGACTGCAGCAATTTGCACTATTGCTTTTGCGGCTTCATCATCCATTGAATTCCCTGTGACATGACGTATGCCAACACATTGGTGACTCAAAGTGTGTATTACATGAGTCCGAGGCAAGCAACCTTTCAGCTTTGCCACCTGTTCCCAAAGCACCTTTTGAATCTCTGAATCCATTCTGTCTCCAATAGTGTAAGAACTCATTGTAAGATGGACGCCATAATATGATTCACACACTATGGGCCAGATTCACAAACGTAAAATGAGACGAAAGTCTAACTTTACGACTTTCGGTATTCACAAAGGGCATTTACTACTCGTAAATGCCCTTTGTGAATATCCAAAATCGTAAAGTTCAACTTTTGGTATTCACAAAGGGCATTTACAAGTAGTAAATGCCCGTTTAAATGGTCCTTTTAAAACATTTTTCAGGTGTGTCACTGCAGCCTGTAACCCAGTTTTAAACTGCCATTTTGGCCTGACCAAATAATCCCTTTGCCAGGCCTAAAACATCCCTTTTATTACTTGTAAGTCACCCTAAGGTAGGCCCTAAAAGCACCTATGGCAGGGTGCAAGGTATTTGAAAAGTAGGATATGTTGGTTTGAGCTTTACATGTTATGGCAGTGAAGAACTACTGAACTTATTTTTCACTATTGTAAGGCTAACTCTCCCATAGATTAGTACAGGGTTCCCTTATTACAGTTAATAATTGCTAGCTTCATGTTGAGAGCAGATGGAGAAATGATGTTTACATGCAAATGAATTGCAATTTAAAGTCTTCTTTAATGGTAAAGTCCGATTTTAAGTTACAGTTCTAAAATTGCTGACACCAGCCCTGCCCTGCCTTTTGTCATAGTAGACATAGAGGAGCCAAACCCAGAAGGACAGGGAAACTGGACAGAACTAATTTGGGAAGCAGCTAGGGATTGCCCCCACACAAAGGCTGACACTGGTGATAAAAGGTGGCACTCTCAGACCTCACATCAGATTATTTCTAGACCTGTGGAACACTCAGAAGGACAGTACATGCCCATGGTTCTGGACCCTTCGTGTGGTGCTAGTGTATACTTCTCCTACAAAATCCTAAAAGCTGGAACATAGAATTTTTTTCAGAGAACTTTTGCTCTGAGAACTGCCATGGAACTGGGACTTACCTGCAAGCCAATCTGATGAAGATGCATCACCATTAGGATTGACTTTGCTGCAGCTCCCACAACTTTCTTTGTTGCAGTAGCAACCTCGTAGAGCCCGCTTCGGCTACAGTAAGTTGCCTCATCCTGCTGTGGTAACCTTAGTTCCAGAAAAATTTCTATGTCTAAAAGCAGAAGTGTTCCCAAGACATGACGTTGACTAGCACCCGATTGACAGTGATGACCTCCTCGGCGCAAAAACTTGGCTTTTCCCACTCTGATTTTATTCTCACCTACTTTGGCGGACCCACCAAGACTTTGCCCAGCTGCTCCCCGTCGTCAATGACACCTTCTTCGTATGCAGCCTGGAGCCTTGCCCCGCTGAGACTCTACCTTCTCAAAATTCTTTTAAGTCCGAAGATAAATCTGTGACCTTGTCTCTGTGTACGACCTACTCTCCATCGTGGTTGGCATTAACTTGCGACTTTGACCTGGGCTTATGTGATCAGACACCCCTGGTTGGCACTTTCTTCTTCAAGGTGCAATTGTTCTTCAAGAAAATTAAAAAATTTAGACTTCCGGTTCTCCTGATTTACTTCGTTTTGATGTCCCTGTATTTATTAAAATATACTTTTTTTTTTCATTGCTTTGTTTTGTTTTAATGTTTTCACTGTATTACTGTTTGACTGAGGCATACATACTTTAGAAATTGCATCTAAGTTAAGCCTGACTGCTTTTGTGCCATGCTACCAGAGGGTTAAGAACAGCTGAGTTTAGTGTCTTTTTGTGGTTCACCTAGAAAAGGTAAGCATTTATTATTTGAGTGGGGTTTCCACACATCTCAAGTAATAGCCCCATTTCTTAAACCGTGGACTGCAACCACACCGCATCCCATTGAGCATTACTTGAATGGGATGCGTTCTAGGTTAGCTGATGTAAGTCAACCCATCTTTCATCATGAACAGACACATTCAAGAACACTAGGAAGCGAGGAATATATTTTCAAGATTCATCAACATCAAATCTTAGTCAACACAGTATGAAAAGTAACTGTTATAAAAATTAATGAGATAGTGGCAATGATACTTGTGATGAGACATTATTATGGTATCATGAACTTTCTTTTCATCAATATTCCGAACCCCTCCTTTTTCTCGGGTAACTAAGCTAAACTTAGTACCAAAAAAAGAGGCCTATTTTAAGTTTCATAGATGATTCACACTGGGCCTAGATGAAATTGTAATTTTTCCAGAGTAATATGAGTAATTACTGTCATTTTGTATTACTATTGTAGCACGAAATTACTGAAAATTATGCAATCATGCCCATTTGCATAATTTTGAGTAATATCATTCAAAAAGCTTACTCAAGAGTACAGGAACAGAGCGTGATCAGCTACTGACTGCTGCTGTTCCTGTTCTGCTGCATTTGTTGAATTCTCAGGTCCATTTTGGCATGACAGTGCATTTTGTGCTTATTAAATAGCACTAAGTGCTGAGTTGCGCTCCTCTTGTAATTGCTCACAATCTCGCATAAATGTGCTCTAATGTCGTGTAATTACACTACAGCAAACTACACAAGTTAGGCCCACCCTTGCTACACACCAACATACTTTTTCTGAACAATAGAACCAATGTTCAGCAAAGAACCAGCAGTTGCTGTTTCTGTCTGCAAGTTGGCTGATAAGCCAAGGAAAAGTTGGATTTGACTTCCCTATAGCCTTCAGCACAGCAAAGTGATTAGGACTTCAATAGGATCCTCAGCCTTGCATCCCTGAAACACAGTTTCTCTCCATATAATAATGCTCTTTGAACATGGTTGAATGTTTGACTTGGCCCTCTCTGCTGGGTGCTCCCTGAACTTTTTGCCTTCGCCCTCCTGTGTTCTTAACCCGTTTTTGATGGCTTTTAGGACTCTACACACTTTACCACTGCTAACCAGTGCTGAATTGCTTGCGCTCTCCAATACATATGGTGAAATTGGTTTACAGCCAATTGGCACATTTAAATTACTTCTAATTCCCTAGTAAAGTGGTTTTACATGTAATTATGGCCTGTAAGTTAAATGATACTAGCCGGCCTGCAGCACTGATTGTGCTACCGACTTAAGTAGCCTTTACACGTGTCAGGCCTGCATTTTCAGCCTGTATGCGTAGTTTTGAAGTGCCCATTCAACAAGATAAACCTTTCGTGAGGCTAAACCTCCCTTTTTAATGCATAAAGTCACCCCTAGAGTAGGCCTTAAACAGCCCATAGGGCAGGGTGCAGTATGTTTAAAAGGTTGGACATATACTTTTAACATTTACATGGCCTGGTAGTTTTTTGCCACAGCAAGGCCTATTTCTCCATTAGGTTAACATTGGGGTACCTTATTACATTTATTAAATGTTAACTTTAAACTGGGAGAAAGTAGGCATGTTGTGTTTGGTGACTAAAGAATTGTAATTTAAAACCCTCTTTAATGGTAAAGTTGGATTTTAAGTCACAAGTCCGAAAATGCTGCTTTTAGAAAGTTTGCATTTTCTTGTCTAACCATTTGGTGCCTGCAGCCTGTATTCTGGGTAACATGACTAGGTGTAGCTGTCAGTTGATCTCTGTGTACTGCTCCCAGACAGTGAGACAAAGGGGAATAGGTTTTGGAAAAATTATGCATCTCTTACTTGTTGAGGGGAAGGATCTGTCACTTACCACACATGCACGTTACAAAGGCTTTGCCTGAGCACACTCATAAAGGGTTTGATATTAGTCTTTTGTGACCACAGAAAAGCTGGGGCTGGGAGGCAGGGAATTCCAAGATCTTCTGGGGTGGAAACCTCCAGGATCTTCTCTTACTCCAAAGTGGACACCAGGTATAAATAATGGAGCCTCAGTCCCAGCTCTTCAGTACAGCTCTGGACACATGGAAGACTCAGAGGGACTTCTATGCTGCTCTTTTAGAAGGATTGCTACTCTTAGGTTGGAACTCTGTTGCCCTGCTGCCTGAGTGAAAGGACTGGACCTGCATCTTGAACCAAGGACTACCAGGGACTCCAAGGGCTAATTGGCTAGCCTCATAATCAATGCCTCAGTGATAAAAGTGGCTGCAACCACCTTGAACCCTGCACCTGGAATCTATCTGCTGTGAGTCCTACTCCCCAAATAGTGCCACTCCAGTCCCTGACCTTTGGATGTGGGCTTGAAGGTGCTCTGCCAGCCCAGCTGTAGCCCTGTAGGCAGACCCAATGCAGCGTGACGCATCTCCTTGCAGTGCCACTTCAGAACCGCAGCAGTGCAAATCATCCTTGATGCTGGACCTCACATCCCAGTCTGCAGTCTCCTCGGAACCGCCGCAGCATGCCGCACCCTTGATGCAAGCCTTCGCATCGCAAGCCCCTCTTCAATGGCTTCCTCGACGATGACACAGAACTTTGCATAACAAGCCTCTCATCAACTGCATCCTGGACGACAACGCAGGACTCTGCATCACAGCCCTGCAGCTTCCTCGGAACCACCGCTGTGCAACGCATCCTCAATGCGGGATCTCATAATGCTCCACAAGCCAAGATTTAAGATACTTTGTTCATCAGGCCAAACTTGGTCCCTGTATCTGGCCCACGCTCCATTACGGTCGGCCTGAAATACTTGTGACTTTGTTCCGGTCCGGCGTGTTTGAGATAACCACAGTTGGTGCTTTGTGCTTTTAAGAACTTTTTTTTTTTAACTTGAACTTTCATATATTCGGTTCTACTGATTGGAATTTTGTTATTTTGGTCTCAAATAATTTATTACATTTTACTCTATTTTTCCTGCATTGTGTTCTCACTTTATTCCTGCTTGAAGTGCTCTGTAAAAACTTGGCACATTGTCTCTGAGTTAAGCCTGACTGCTTTTGTGCCAAGCTACCAGAGGGTGGAGCATAGGTTGATTTGGGGTTTGCTTGTGTTTCACCTTGACAGAGATTGGGGTTGCTGGTTGAGTGGGTTTGAGTAGGGTTTTACCTCCCTCAACCACTAAGCCAATTTCCTACATTCAGCATTTAAAAGATAAACAGTTAGTAATACAGCCATATTACTTTTCACTTACTTACATTCTGTGA
Source organism: Calotriton arnoldi (assembly GCA_963921515.1). Lineage (NCBI taxonomy): Eukaryota > Metazoa > Chordata > Amphibia > Caudata > Salamandridae > Calotriton > Calotriton arnoldi. Next base: position 50,003 of record CAWUFW010001843.1, on the reverse strand, counting down.
AACCTTGCTTGTTGTTTAAAAACAAGAGTGAAAAGTCAAGATATAAATTTCTATTAAGCTTTGTTCATTAGTTAAAAACAATAAGTGGAAACATAATTCAAACCAGAAAAAACATGAATATATTCAGCAGGCTAATTATGACCTTGCAACTAACAATGTTATTAATAAATGCTCAATTGTATTTGAAACATACACCTCAATAAACAAGCATGTATAATTTAAAAGGGGGATACCTAGAAGAGAGAATATATCATGGATATGCCATTGCAACCTTCCAATGTTTTGGATAATTATCATTCTTGCCTTTACTTCTTAAAAGAAATTATTCTGATGGTACATTGAGTTTAGTGTGGGTGATTAGTGTGCTTACTAGGCTCAACACCAAAAACGATTACTATGTCCTTGGTTATGTCCTGACTGCTTGGCTACCTTTGCACAATCAAGTGCAAATGAAGCTGAGGCGTTCAAAGCCCAGCTGTCAGAACCCCTTTCAGAGGCTCATGGACCATGCAGGGCTATTAGGCCCAAATGTGGAGGTTGAGGACTTTTACTTCTGATGTCCTGAAGACCGACCTACCATGGATCCCACTCAACTAGGCCAAATACCACATCTGCACATGCGTCTCAGTCGTACCTGTGGTCGAGCAGTCAAGTCTTTCTCGGTGGGGGATGTAGATAAAGGTTAGTAAACACGACTCATAACTCAAAATGCAAACTGTACGAACAATAAATCAATGCACAACCAAATAGTTGCTTTTATAAGAAAAGGTAGTATTTTATTTCTAACTTTATGACATTCAGAAGCAGCAACACAACCCCCCTTGAGGCCTGGGCTCTAGTAGTTGTCAGGCAAATCTTTGTCCCACCCTCCTTTGTGTAACTTGCTCAGGATTATTCCCCATTCACTCGTGGCTGCATCATATTAGGCTGTACTCAAGAGTTCTCCCTTCGGGTCTTTTAGGAATTTAGTCAAAAGTGTCTATGGTGGCGCAACACCTTCAGCAGCGAATCCCCCGGGGCCGATCGCCCTAGTTTAAGTCTTATCTGCTCCTGCAGCACCGAAGTATTTGGCGTTACAGTGGGTGCCCTGAGCACGGATACTCACAAGGTCTGATCCTGCTCTTTGAAGTCAGGCTGCTGTCAGCAGCATCGGATGGGCTCAGGCGCACTCTCTGGAGTGATGCGGTTGCTTTCCCCAGTCATTGTAGCAGCTTCCAGTCCACAGAGTTACTGTAAGTCAAGTTCTCCCCGGTGGCTGGTGTCCTGTGAGGGTGCATCATCCTCCTCAGCGTGCTCCTGGTCCACTGCCAGCACACACACTTACTATGTGCGTGCGGCACAACTCTTCGCCCTTCATATATTGAACTTCACAGAAACACTCATACACTTAGCATGTGCTTTCTTGACACATGCACTGCACAGCACTACATCTCTCATGTAATGTATCCCTCTTGGCATACATCCAGTACATGTACTAACCACACATGCACTGCACAGTACTGCTCTATCCTTGTACTGTTCCCTTCCCAGGCACAAATACAACCAACGCAGAGTCACTACTCCTGCTTTGCTCAACACTCACATCTTGTCTGATGTAGGCCAAGTACACAACAGTGGAACTTTTGAAAAGATGAGTGAGCCTGTAGGCCTCACTCCAGTGAAACAAGGTAAAAAGATCATGTTCACTACTACTGACCACAACACCGTTTGCTGGCACCACCGCGCTTGTGCTGCTGAAATCCTGGTGAAGGTGGTAGCCTTCCACCACTATGATAGTAGTGCTCTGGGCGCCCCTTCCGGTCTAACAAGACTGCAATCCATGAGACAGGCCTATGTCATGGCGCACACACATGATCCATGTGCACCTATGACAAAAAATCAGCATTAGGGATCCAGACATCAGTCCAGTTGGGCAGTAAGGGCAGGTGTACATGTCTCTTACCATGCAGAGGAGTTTTCCATCCCAACACCAGCTGCAAAGTGCAGTACCGAAAATATTAATTCCCAGTGAACAGAGGATTTCCAACGACCCAGAGAACAGGTAGTACATCTGGTATCTTGAACTCATGCCTTTCATTTTCAAAATGACCCCCATTTAGACTAGAAGCAGTTCTAGCAACCAAACTAACAATACGTGGTCAGTATCCCTGCCTAGCGGGTTTGCAATGATATACAGAGGAATAATGGCAACGGAAAAGATGTATAACGGGGGATTATTGAACGTAAACCACTGTCATTCAAATCACACACTAATATAGCGTCTAAAACACACTGATGGAGTTGAACGCTCTGCTCTTTTTGTGCATCCAAATTCTTTAAATCTTCTTAAAATTGATTGTTTCAGGGCTCGATTTTATGTTAAAAGTTATTGCACCTTAACTTTATTTAATCAATTGACAATTTCTGACCTGAACTTAATCCTGCTACCTAAATTACAGCTTTGTTTGCTACGAATGTTATTATCTGAGACTTCCTGCTCTCATACATGCATCATTTTCTCTATGGAGTTTGAAAAAAATAATTTTATGTTACAGTTTCGGAACTCTTGCAGTGTCATATACTTTTCAAGGGACGTATTATAACAGCAATTTGTAATTATTTGGAACATTACTATGAGCTTAGAAAACATTCTGAAAAGTTCTACAATACTACAAAATTACAGTGCGAAGCAAAAACGTGATTTGGAGGGTTTGATACTAAGATGAAAACCGCAAAGTTTCCAAGGGCCAACAAGGCAACCATTCACATCAAACTATGTACTAGACTTACAGTTCCGTGGACGCGATACTCCATCAACCGACCTGACCAGTGGAGACGAGGTGAATCAACAGAAATACAATTAGGACCTAAACATATTAGCAGGGCTCAGATGTATAATAGATTTATTTAGTTAATATATATGTGTTATTATTATCTATTCACCCGTGCCATTCACAGACTATTTAAAGATGATACATAGTCCAATCTTATAGTGCCATATTTTAATATATCATGCAATTATTGGCGTGTGTGCCAGGAGAGGAGTTATTTTTTGTTTATTAAATCCAACCGTACAAGAAAATACCTTGGTGGGTTAATGTGACCAATAGAAACGTTTCTGATTGGTAAGTGTTCTCCAGGAACAGTCTTTGTACAGTTATTTGATGTAAGCTTGCTTTACATCCCTAGTCCATGAACCTAGTGTTGTGGCTTCATAGTGCTGTGAAAACAAGGTGTAATTCATGTAGTAATGTTCAGTAAGCCAAGTTTGATGACAATCTGCTATATTCCTTAACAAACCAATTTCAGGATAGTTTTTGCCATTTGTTAATATTGATGTTGATGTACGCAACAATACGTGTAAGTACAAAAACAAAATCGAATTACTGTTGTCGTAATCCCCCAATATGAACTCTCCATCAACCCTGAGTCAGAAATATGTGGTCAGGCAGGCCCTGCACCCTAGGCTTGAGGCTACTGATTGACAGATCACAGGTGGGGTGGCACATAAGCAGGAGGACAAACGTGTGAACAGGAAAACCCAGACTAGTCCCACAGATAGACAGCGACACCACATTGGTCCTGGGAGTTTGGCCCCAATAAAACGTACATGGCCGAAGGGGCGCGTGTTCCGAAAACACCATAAAGTTAAATGTCACATGAAGTTAGGAACACTCAGCCAATCAGGACACAGCACGCACTATACAAACAGTGATCACGTGCTCCCCATGCTGGACATCTGGACACATTACCCACTGCCCCTCATTGTGTCCACGCAAGGTCGAGACCCATATGCATTTGTCATCAGGTAGTAGTAATTTATGGCTTCATGACAAAACCCACATTCCACTCCCGAAACATGATTTATGAATTGTTTTATGATGCTTCAAGAAATTTTTAAAAATACATTCAAAACGGTTGTACTTTGAATCAGTCCTTAGACCCTTTTCTGTATGCTGCACTCCTAGCCGTAGTGTTTAATTAAACCAACTTTTCCTGTTTTGCCAAACGCCTCTTGTCTTTGTTTTCTCAAGGTAAATTTATAATCGAGCAACATTTTGGTGAGCCAGATAGAACAGATGGATGCTTCGAACCTGACTATAGCCAAAGGAAAGTACCCCGCTTTGACGGATTCACATCAGTGCAGCAAGCAAGGTGAGCGATTGGTTGAAAGCTTTGCTGAATATGCGTGGCGCCATTAATTGGGTAAAAGACTACATCTGATCCTTAGTCCCCACCATTTGGCGTATGGCAAACTAGGAAGAAGCAAACAAATTTAACCTGAGCGCCCTGATACTGACAGAAATCTGACATATTGCCCACTTCATGTGTCCGAACGAGCAGGTTGTAAGGCGGTCTCAGAGACGATCCAGCGGAGGTTACCTTTCTTCGATTGGCAGCAAGCTAGAAAAGGTGAATATTGGTTGTCGCTTGGACCGCTGGCTGTGATACAGACAGTACACTTGGCCTTAGGTGTGATACAGCCTGACTTCTTGGACCGCTGGGCGTGATATAGATGGTACGCTTGTCGCCTGGGTGTGAAACTGGAGCGAGGCCTCACCGCTTGGACCACGGGGCGTGATACAAATGGTACGCATAGGCCCTGGGCATGATATAGGGCCAGCACGTTTTTGATAGCTGAAAGACTTAAGAGTTGTTATTCACTTGGACCACTGGGCGTGATCCATATGGTACGCATGACCCCTGGGTGTCATTCGGACATTAGGGAAAATTTGGACCTTGGAGATTAAGTATAGCTTGTGCTTGGCAAAGGAGGGCCTGTGGTTGACAAGTAGTTTTTTGTTTCTGCATAAATTGTTGTCATCCTTGTCTCAGAGCTGATATTGACAGACTATTGGGCTCACTTAGTCCTGTGTACCGCACAAAGCCTCCCCTTGTCATTGGGGAGCATGCGCTAAGGAGTGGTCTAAGGCATTTTTTGACAAAGTCATCATTTTTTCTCTGTCAGTTTTTTCTCTCCCCTCTCTTCAGTTTGGTTATTAATTAATGCATTCTAGATGTTGTGGTTCTGGTAAATTGTTGCAATTGCACATCTTGTCTTAACTGTTGTGTTTTGTTAATGTGTTTATGAAGGCGCCACTAATTCGTTAAGTCATTTTTCCATAGCTGTTGTTTTCCTGCTGAATTCTAACATTTTTAACTAACCCCGTGTAGTTATTTCCCCAACGATCAGAGAAGAATAGAAAATTAATTGATAATAAGAAGCTAGAGTGTATCAGTCCCTTAAAAAGTTCCCAGCTATGCTTGTCGCCGTTAAAACACATGAAAACTAGATTCCCCACACAGATCAAAAAACTTAGCAAGTATTGCCACGAATGGCAGACACACACTAAGGAACACCTGTTTCCCTGGCCTGAGGGGGGAACCTTGGACATCAACATAATCGAACATACAAGAACACACATTCGGACCAAATATGTAGGACAATATAAGACCAGGAGAGAGGCAATGCTAGAACTATGAGCTGTCTTAGAGGAGGCCCAGAGTGACAATCCTATCCTAGAACCCACAAGCAACGTGTCCGTGCCTCCCCCACCGTAATAATAATAATAATAATAATTCCTATTTGTAGAGTGTGAACATATCACCCCATTGAGGGTTCCAAGGCGCTGGGGGCTGTTGGGAAGATTAAGTGAGTTATTGCCCAGAGTCACATGGTGCCGAGCTGAGCTGCCGCCAGTGCCAGGGATCGAACCATAAGCCCTGCGCACCGGTGTCAGCTGCCCTGGCCACTGTGCCACACCTCTCCCCTAGGAGGAATGGAGGTGCTCTCTCCAATGCCTGTCATCCCCGCATACGGTTATACCAATCCACCAGTCAAAGGAGCCAAGGTGCCCCCCACTGAACAACAAACTACCAGATGGGGGGGGGCAACAGGACCAGGCAATCCCAGGATCACCCCAGCCCAATGCTAGAGCTCCCTGATACTCAACACCTTATCCATCGCGATCGACCCTTCGAACCCCAGCGACACAGCGAACGAGCTTTCCCATTCGTCCAGGTGAACACACTCAGGTGCCAAGGAGATTCATTTCAGACTGGACTAAGGAGGGGAACCTAGGGGAGGGTTAGTTGAGACAGAAGATATGGCTGTGGCTGGAGATTGCATCAGATATGGAAGGGGAAATCCTGACTGGAATTTCCCCTACATACAGGAATGCCTTGTAAGAGGTGGGAAAGAAGGCAAGTCCAGAAGGAAGGAAAGCGCAAGAAAACAAGAAAAAGTTAGGATAGAACCAGGGTGTCACCACAAGTTCCCTGGGATGGAAACAGGCGATCATGGTCAGAGTAACTGTAGCCGCAATGGCACAGAAGGCGGTGTCACCAATAGGAGTACCACCGCAGAAAATCAGGAAGGATTTAGCATGTAGTAGCAGGGTTCCACGAAGTGGTACAGAGAACGCCCAAGGCTGGGACCGGGTTGCGATCCTCCCTCATGTCCCAGAATCAAACAAGCCACAGTTTTGAAACAGGCCAGTCCCATATTCGGTGGGTGACACGCACACCCCCACACTCATATGCCTCGTGCTGTCAGTGACCCAATGGTCCGAGGAAGAGCTCACTGTAGCAGTTTGGGTAAATAACGCACCCTACAGCTTCCTAACTGACACAGGGGTGACAAAGTTGTGTCTAATGAAAAGGGATCGATTCCCTATCCAAAGACTCCATGGACACGCAGGGATTCTCGGGCAAGGTTATGAGGGTCCCCTTCATCAAACCCTTGGAGATTGATGTGGGAGGCAGCCACATAAAAGGGCAGCTATAATATCACCCCTCATCCCCGACAAATCTCCTAGGTAGAGCTTTAATAGCCAAACTAAATATGACCATTCATTTCTCATAAGATGGGACACTGACCTGCTCAACCCCTGGGGTTGCCCCATCAAGACTCATGTCTTTAACCCGCCCACAGCGCACAGACAGGCCAATAAGGGCAACACTCTCAGACCTGACGGTCTTCACTAACACCGTACTCACAATCATTGCCAATGCACTGGAGCTGCTGGGTCAAAAGCAACAGCTACTACTTGTGTTCGGTAGGTTGAGTCACCATGATATGGAACCACAGAAGGAGGTGTTGTTTTGCTTGGAAGCCTTAGAGGTACGGCCCACATACGTGATACTGATGGCCACCGACCAAGCAATTGCAATGTGGGCATGCATCATCCTCCTTATGCCCTGTCTCAGCATATGGGTGGTAACCGATGACCAGCTACTCAGAGAGTGTCCCGGGGACTCCAAAATTATTTTCACTGACCCTATTACGGTTAGGGTGGAACTGCAGAATAGGGCCCATTGTCCATGACAGTATTAACAATGTGGCAGGAGTAAGACCTGTCAGGAGTACCACCACAGCTTTGGGCCAGGGGACCCTATGAGGTGAGGCTCATAAATACTGTCGAACCGGTAATGATAACCACTCGAGAAGGTGCAATCCTGCCCCAAAGAAGCCAATTAGGGCATGGCACCAACAATTCAAGCAATAATTGATCAGGAGGTTCCTCTACATGGGCGGTTTTCCCTGTAAAACACCAATTTTACCAGTCAAAAAGAGTTAGGGAGGGACATGGCGCCTGGTGCAGGACTTGCACCCCCTCAATGGCATCATGGTGCCAGAATTCCCTGTAGTACCAGACCCCTCCATCATATTGACAAACATACCGCAGATGCCCACTATTTTTCCATGATAGACATCAAGAACGCATTCTTTAGCATTTTGCTACACCCCGACAGTCAGTACTTGACTGCGTTCACCTTCCAAGTGGTTCAGCTGCTATACCGGAGACTGCTGCAAGGGTACTGTGAGTCCCCCAATATCTTCAAAAGAATATTGAGAAAGGATTTTGCCAACTTCCAATTGAACAGCACCCTGATTCGGTAGGCTGACGACATCTAGATATGCAGTCCCTCTGAGATCCTATGTTGCCAGGGCACAATAGCCCTCCTGACTTCACTTGCTGAGAGAGGACACAAAGTGGAGAAAGGGAAGTTGCAGTATGTGCTAGAGGAGGTTAGCTATTTTATCTCAGCAGCTGGGCGGTAGATCACGCCAGAACACGTAGATTCTATAAGAGCTATGACACCATCAAAATTGAAAAAGGGTATGCAAAAGTTTTTAGGATTATGCAACTATGTGCGATAGTGGGTCTTCGACTACAGTGCGCTTATCGCCCCCCTTACACGAAGCCATGAAAAAGGAAAACACCGGCCACGAGGAACTAGCGTGGATGCCCAAAATGCAGGAGGTTTTCGACAAGCTAAAAACAGAAATACTGCATGCCCCAATGTTAGGGACGCCCGATTATAAGAAGTAATTTTTCTTATTCAGCCACAGGGATGGGCGAGTCGTGTCAGCCGTCCTAACACAGAAGTACTCTCTGGGTCACAAACCCTTTGAATACTACTCCTGGACTCGGTCATGCAGGGTTATTTCCCATGTGAACAGGCACTTGCCGCAACAGCCTTTTCTGTCGACAAAAGCACCTCCATTGCAATGGGGACACCATTGACACTGTATGCCGAGCATTCAGTGTTTGCCATCATCCAAAAGAGCAAGAGCACACTGACTACGCAATGGGTTTCAGGGTACAAAATAATGCTCTTCAGGCCTTCTCTAAAAATAGTAGGTTGTCACTTAGTGAACTGAGCCACCTTCATAGCCCATAAGGTCCAGAAGGGATGGGAGATCCATGACTGCACCACATACACCCCTGATTGAATTAACCAGGCAGAGGAGGATCCCATCTTAGATAGTGAAGCCTTGTTCATTGACGGACCCTCCTCCATAGACCATAAGGTACATGTAAGGCACACAGTGGGGGGTAATAATGGTTCGAAGCCTCAGAGACACTGCAAGTAACAGCGCAGTTAACTATCCTCCCAAACCTCTTAGCACAAGTGGCGGAGCTGACAGCATTAATTGAGGCCCTTACCCAAAGCTTCGGGAAAGTCGGTAACCATCTACTCAGATTTGGCCTATGTCACTGTTAGACCTGGCATCCTTGGAGTGGGTTTCCCCTGTAGTTTTGCATTTGCCTCCTGTGTTTGTACTGTGTGTTGGACTTCATTTTTGCTGGACTAGATGCTATGGGCACTTTGCCACTGCTGCTAAACCTTTGCCAAGGGGAAGAGCTGGAGAAACTGAAGGAGAAGTACTGCCCCTTTGCTGTGTACTGTCTGGTGTTGGTCTGCAGTGGCTTTTTCTGCCAAGGAAAGTCAAGGACTTTGCTGTGTGCTGTGTCTTCTGATTGAGGAAGATCTCCAAGGGCTTAAAGTAGAGCTTGCCTCCTGTTTTGAAGTCTCAGGGATACAAAGACTTCACCACCAGCTCCACTGAACTTCCTTGCTGGGAGTTCTGACCTGCCAAGAAGTGCCTGTGACTGTGTTGGACCTCTGGAGGTTGTTTCTGTTGTTGGGAGCTGGAAAAGTAACGCAACTACAAGAAGCGTGACACATCTGCACCTGTTTCTGACGCATCGCCAAAGAAATTGATTCAGCGCATGCCTGCAGCTCTAGAAATCACTGCACGCCAAATCCCGTGCACCGATCTCCGAAGTGCGAGATCACCACACCGATTCCGACGCAGGTCCTGCTGTGCGGCTGCAAGAATCCACACATCATGGGACCGCAGTTGGAGAAATCAACACAGCGCTGCTGCCGCCGCCGCATCGAGAACTGACTCATCCCCGATCCTCACACATCACACCGGGGTGCCAAGTCTACAAGAACGCCGGCGCCGCAGTAAGAAACCGACGCATCACCTCCCAGCACAGTAAGAAACCGATGCATCACAACCCCTTCAATAAGGAACTGATGCATCACCTTCCCTGCGTGGCAGTAAGGAACCGACACATCACCTCCACTGGAGTAAGGAACCGATGCATCACCTTCCTTGCTGCTGTTTTTGTTTATGATTTTGACTCATCCAAGGTACTTTGTGTTGAAAGTGTCGCATCTATAGTTTGCTATGGACAGAACTGTTTCTACCTTTTAAAAGTCATAATTTTATTACTGTATTATGAATTTTTGTCGTTTTGGTCTTGTTTGGTTTAGATAAAGTTTACTTATTTTTCTAAACTGCTGTGGTGTCCATTTGTAGTGTTTTCACCTTATTACTGTATGTGTGCACAAATGCTTTACACACTGCCTCTGAGATAAGCCTGTCTGCTCATGCCGGTCTACCAAGGGGGTGAGCAGGGGTTGTTTTAGAAGTGTATCCCCTTTACCTTGGTTAGGAAGAAGGTCCCTACTTGGACAAAGGTGCAAACCATTGCCAACTAGAGACCCCCATTTCTAACAGTCACCAACACAGTGCACTCTAGCATGGGTAGGTAGAGAATGCAGGGGTTTCTCAAGTCAGACGGCATCCCTGTTACCCACAGGGACCGCCTAGAGTTACTGATCGTCACACTGCCTGAATGCTTGGCCGTGGTAAAATGCACCGCTCACACTGGGGCCAAAGACTTCGTATCTCGGGGGAATGCACTGGCGGACCATATTGCGAAAAGGGCAGCTTACGATATAATCAAAGAAGCAAATGTACGCTCTTTACAGCAAGCAGCAGAAACAAAGCTACCACAAGGTAAGCCGTACGTAGAGATAGCAACGCTATACTTGAGAGAGTTAGAGGTAACAGCATAGTCTGACGAAAGAGAGCGCTGGATAGCCAGGGGCTGCACACAAACCGCACATGACCTTATATAACGACACCCACCCACACGGACACCCATCATACCACAGAGCATAGTTAACATAGCCTTACCCCAATTGCACCTACCAACACACACCTCAAAAGACAACATGATAGCGGAACTCCAGAGCAACTGATTCATGCCTAACTGTTGGACTTGGCCCTTTTTGAAGGGTCATCCCTGAACTTTTTGCCTTCCTCCTATATTTTTTCTGACCTGTTGTTGGCTGTTTTATGACTCTGGGCACTTTACCACTGCTGATCAGTGCTAAAGTGCATATGCTCCCTATGATAAATTGATGTATGGATTAGTGACTCCATGATTGGCTGGATTGGTTTACTTGTCAGACCCTAGTACAGTGCACTGAGTGTGCCCAGGGCTTGTAAATCCAATGCTGTGGTGGGCTTGCAGCACTGGTTGTGCCACCCACAGAAGCAGCCTGTAAAAGTGTGTCTCAGGTCTGCCATTGCAGAGCCTGTGTGCAGTCTGGTACTGCCATGTTGACTGGGCAAGTGCACCCACTTGCCAGTCCCTAAACCTTCCCTTTTCTGCATATTAGTCACCCCTATGGTAGGCCCAAGGGCAGGGTGCATTGTAAGTATAAGGTAGGACATGCCCTGGTGTGTGTGGCATGTCCTAATAGTGAATTACAGCCATTTTCGTTTTTCACTATTGCAAGGCTACCTGTTCCCCATAGGCCAGAATGGGCAGTTTGATTATTACATCTTATAATCCTAACTGACCCAGGGAACATGGTAGAAAAACTAATTTAGTATGCCTGAACTCAGAATGATAAAATACATCTTTTAGTGAAGTAGGTTTTAACATTCTGTGTTTGAAAATACCACTTTTAGTAAGTAGGTATTTTCTTGCCTAACTATCCAAGCCTGCCTCTGCTAGGTTGTGTATTCCTTTTCTGGAGTTTGAGTGACAGGGGATGGGGGATTCCAGGAGACAGGGTGAGTCAGCACAGGGCTGAATAGAGAGATCTGCATGGAGATGGGTGGGAGGAGTTGCACCTGGGACCTGAATAGGGCTGTGCCTTCCCTCCACAATGCTGGCTCCACCTCCTGTGGTGTGTCTGATGTCCCTGCCCTACACTGTGAAAAGAAAGAAGGAGTCTTGTCAACAAAGTGCTCCAGGACTGACCAGAACTGGTTTGGACTAGGCAAAGGCCTCTCTGCCTTCAGAGAACAAAGAGAATATGAGTATAAATGAGGGGACCAAAACCCCAGAACTTTAGATCACTTTGGGAAACAAGAAGAACCTTTGCTGAGGAGAGGAACCAGAGAAACTGAGGAGGAGACTATCCCTAAGCTGAGTGCTGTTTGGGGGATTGGCCTGCAGTGGTTGCCTGACTGCCAAAGAAAGGAGAAAGGAACTTTGTGTGTACTTTCATCAACTTGTAAAAGATCTCCAAGGGCTTGAGAAAGAGCTTGCCTCCTGCTGAAGTCTCAGGGACAACAGACTTCACCAACCAGCTCCCCCAAGAGTCTTTCTGGAAAGTGCCTGCTGTGCTGGACTTTCTGAGGGACTGCGTGTCGCAAGAAGCTGGAAGCGCGACTCACGAAGAAGAAGCGTCGCTGCCGCAGCCGAAGCGCCTCGCATCGCCGAAGAAAAGGATCGACGTCGCATCAGACGCTGCCGCATCAACGGAGAAGAGTGTCGCCGCCGCTGCCGCTATCGCATCGTTGCCGAAGCGCCTCGCATCGCCGGAGAAGAGGATCGACGTCGCATCAGACGCCGCCGCATCACCGGGAAGCGTGTCGCAGGGCCTGTCACGGCTCAGAAGAATCGTTGAGTCACCACACGGCCGTCGCATCGTTGTCGAAGCGCCTCGCATCGCCGGAGAAGAGGATCGACGTCGCATCAGACGCCGCCACATCACCGGGAAGCGTGTTGCAGGGCCTGTCGCGGCTCAGAAGAATCGTTGAGTCGCCACACGGCCGTCGGGCGAGCACGCATCGTGTCGCATCAAGGAGGAGACGCCATCTTTGTTTCATTGCACCAGATCTTCATCGCATCACGGCGTTGCTGGTCGCATCACCACGAAAGCGCAGTAAGAAACCGACGCATCACCTCCCCACGCCGAGAAGAACCGACGCATCCCCTACGCATCAGTAGGGACCCGACGCATCACCGTTCTTGCGTGTAAGGAACCGACGCATCACCTTCCCTGCAACACTTTCTTTGTTTAGCGTTACGCATCCTAAGGTACATTGAACTCAAAGTGTCGCATTTACCATCGAAAGAGAACTGAGTTAATGCTACCATTTTTGAAGTACAGTATTGTGGATTTTTGTCGTTTGTGGTCTTGTGTTAAATCTATATAAAAGATACTTATTTTTAATATACAACTGGTGTGGTGTCCATCTGTAGTGTTGTCACTTGATTACTGTATGTGTTCACAAATGCTTTACACACTGCCTCTGAGATAAGCCTGTCTGCTCGTGCCAAGCTACCAAGGGGGTGAGCAGGGGTTATTTTAGGAGTGTACCCCCTTACCCTGACTAGACGCAAGGGTCCCTATTTGGTCAAAGGTACTTACCTCTGCCAACTAGAGACCCCCAAATCTAACACTAACCTTACCGAAAGCAATAACCATGTATTTAAATGGATGCACCGTCTGCCAATTGTACTCACCCAAACCTACACTTAAGGTTGTGTCATCGTCTATTCCAAGACCGACTGGCCCTTTAAGGCGCTACACAACGACTTTATGGATATGATCAATTGATGTGTCAACTATCAATACTTAATTGTAGTGATCTGTCCGTACTCCAGGTGGATCGAAGCCGGCCCTTGTGTACACTGTGATGGCGTTCCTCGTCAGGGAAGTAATACTTAAGTGGGGGGTACCAAACATCATCTGATCAGACAATGGAAGGTACTTTGTCAATTCCTTGTTCAGTCACATCTGCGCCCTCTTAGGTATAGCACACAAACTAGCCTCTGTATAACACCCCCAAAGCAACGATATCGTTGAGAGACTCAATGGCCTGTTAAAAAATAATTAAGCAAAATCTGTGCCAGCCTTAATAAAAAGTGGCTCCACTGTCTGACTCTAGCCTTGTTCGTGTTACGGAATACACCCAGCAGTGATCACCATCTCACACCACACCAAATTGTAACTGGTAGACTGATGGGAACCCCCATCCCAAAAACACAGACCAAATTAAGCGCTGAGTTAACCTCACAAGCACTAGGGGACGAATTGCATGTGTATCTCTCTGAATTAACCAAGACTGTTAAGTTCCTATCTAAAAAAGGTGAACCATTGGAACTCTAAGAGCACCACCGTCAAGCTGCCGTATCAAACACCTAAACCTGGGCAGGACGTGTATGTCCGCAATTTCGTAAGGAAATGGAAGCAGGCCAAGTTTGAGAGGCCCTACTGAGTGACTTTCTCAACACATATCGCCCTCAAGATGGAAGAAAGAGATGCATGGGCCCACCTCTCCAACGTGTGGCTGAAACCTTCCAAGGCAAACCCCCCATGAACTGTTGTACATCAAACTCTTTCAAACTTCTTTAAAGTAAAGAAATTTACGAATCACTGGAGGACTACTGACATCTTTGTCACTAGTTATATATTGTTGTACAACTGTATACCCTCTATTTACTGTGGGTGTGGCCGCATCCACATGTTGCCAAAGATCTGCCTAGTTAAATGAAGTCCCCCCCCCGACATTTGCACAGCGCTTGCATTAGGTTCTCTCCCATGTCACCTATAATTACACTCAAAACAACATTAGTATTCCACATGCACTACACAATGCACTCTTACACAACACATGGTATCAGCAAATGACCGCCGTGGATGCCCAGACATCAGCTGGGTCATGCTTCACTTGTTCGCTAATACCACATGCAGTAGGCGCAGACAGACTTTACTTTTCCCAAAAGATAGCCCTTGAAAAAGCAAAATGCCTTCTCCACCAGCACCTATGTAGGATTAGGGCCAAGATATAACCCAACAGAGTAGTACCCCATAGAATAGTGGTGAACATGAGCCGTTATGAAACCAATTCCACAACACTATACCTCTTCACCGATCCTAGGGAGATTCAAACAGCTAGATAGAATGCGCAAGCTAGTCACCGTAGATGAGGATACTGTTTGGTCCGGAGACTTTCCAGAAAAAAGATTCACAGAGGTAGCAAAGCCACCGCACCAGTGCACGAACATGTCCACTCCTGCTTCCGTCTGTGGTCCCAGGGTGGCCCTTATCATGTCTGGTGCAGTCTTTTTTAATAACAAATGGATGCCAGGCATGGAGTTCTAGTGTGGGGCCATCCACCTCGATGATACGAAGGGAAATGAGTTTAGTTGAGGAGGGTTAAATACCAGCATAGATAACCCCTGCCAGGAAATATGGGACACTGACATAGATAGGTACAAGTGGTTGGAAGGGAAGGGGCAACCCCTGATTGTACATAAACTTACACTGTATTCCTTGTGTTTCAGAGGAAAAGGAAAGATTCCACTCAGCACTAGTGACAACTGTGGCGCAATACTGGACGTACCGGACATGTAATTGGACACCTCCACACTGATGGATACATACTGGCAGTGTGGCGAATTTGCCTATGCCCAGCTTGTCCCCAAATGGTGAGGTCTGTGCACCCTGGTCACCATACACCCCCTTACCCTGGTCATTCCTGGAGAAGATCTGTCAGAGTTGTAACAATATCCGCTACAGAGGAAAACAACTGTATTGCATCAGCCTCAAGAAAAAAGAACTGCTGATTATTTTTGCTGGGCTAAGTTCAAAGACATTCCTAGGGAATTCAGTCTGTTTTCTGACACAAGTCAAAGCGGTAGGATCCATACCCTTCTTCACAGTGCATACGACAGAAAATGCCAGCTGGTTGCAAATAACCAGATGGGAGTTGTTGAAGATGATGAATACTACTAAGCACGGCCTTAATGCAATTTGGGAAGAACTAGGAGCCATCCCCCATCATGGTGATGCAACATTGGTACGTGTTGGACTTGATGACTGCAATGGAGGGAGGGGTGTGTGCCAAGATCAGTGTGTGCTGTTGAGCATTCATCCCAGGCAACGACATGAACAATGGGACTCTGACTCTTGTCATTCAAGCACTGCATCGCTTACAATCAGGCATTCATAAGGAGAAAGGTGTCCCTGAGCAACACTGGTACTATGGCTGGGTTTCCTGGCTCCCGCAGTGGGTGACAGCACTGTGCACATCATTGCTGCCTATTCTCATTTTGGTATTGTTTTTGTGGGGTTTCCTATAAATGGGGGTTTCCTGCTGTAAAAACTCAGGGCCCGATTCACAAAAGTAATCTGAGACAAAATTCCAACATTACGACTTTCGGTATTCACAAAGCGCATTTAGGGGTAGTAAAGTTAGGATTTTGCCTCAGTTAAACTTAAGTTTTTGTCTTAAGTTTAACTTAAGACCAAAACTTAGGTTTAACTGAGAGAAAGTTTTGGTCTTAAGTTTAACTTAAGACCAAAACTTAAGTTTAACTGAGACAAAATCCTAACTTTACTACTCCTAAATGCCCTTTGTGAATACCGAAAGTCGAAAGTTAGGATTTTGTCTCAGATTACTTTTGTGAATTGGGCCCATAGTCCTCAAATTGGGTAGAATGCAAGTAGCATGGGAAGTAGTAATAGCTCAAACTGAAACACGACAAGCCCCCAACAATGTAACTGTCATGAAGTATGGAGTAAACGATAAAGTTGAAAATTCAACTAGACAGGGGAATGTTAATATTGATGTCGATGTATACAATGATGCGTGTATGTACAAAAATTAAATTGAATCGCTGTTGTCAAAATCCCCCGATATGACCGAGTCAGAAATATGTGGTCAAGTAGGCCCTATGCTCTAGGCTTAAGGCTACTGATTCACAGGTGGGGTGGCAAGTAACCACCAGGACAAATGCACGAACAGGAACAACTCAGATTAGTCCTACAGATAGGCAGCAACACCACAATGGTCCTGGGAGATTGGCTCCAATTAAACACACATGGCCAGAGGGGTGCGCATTCCCAAAACACCATAAAGTTAAATGCCACATGAAGTTAGGAACACTCAGCCAATCAGGACACAGCATGCACTACACACACAGTGATCACGTGTTCCCCATGCCAGACATCTGGACAAGTTACCACTGGCCCTCATTGTAGCCACGCAAGTTCAAGACCCATGTGCATTTGCCATCAGGTGGGAGGAATTTATGGCTTCATGACAAGACCCACATTCCACTCCCAAAACAGGATCTATGAATTGTTTTATGATGCTTTAAGAAATATATAAAAATACATTCAAAACGATTGCACTTTGAGTCATTCCTCAGACCCATTTCTGTATGCTGCACTCCCAGCCATAGTGTTTGAATAAACTAACTGTTCCTGTTTTGCCAACTGCCTCTTGTCTTTGTTTTTTCTGGTAAATTCACATTCGAGCAACTCATTAATAAGGGGAAATGTGCCTGTCATTAAGGATTGTTTATTAGACCGTTTTTGGGACTTTTAGTGCTAGGACAGGTTGGAGAGGCTCAGGCCAAGCCATGTGAAACCACAATCTGCCTTGTGTTGGTATGTGTTATACCACTGTTTGCTATGTATGCTTTATGACAGTGCATATGTTGTATCACTGTTTTGCCACCCTGTGTGTGTTCTACAGATATATGTGTGATTGTTTGCATCACACACTTATGGCAGTGAGTGCCTCTAATATATTGTCCAGCAGCTACTTGGTATGTTTTGAGGTTGCACGTGTAATGGGATGCTCTTTCCTTTGCTTCTCTTTGCTGTGTTAACCCTCAGGTTGTAGCACAGTGGCTCATAAAAGATGACTACAGCAGTGTCAGCTTTATGGTGGTGCGCCCGGTGCTGCCGCACTGCTCACCAAGTTCAGGGGGAGCCATTAGTGATCTGACTGAAATGAACAATGCTGTCCATTGTTAATTTTCATGGTGTCGGTCGTCATGGAAGTAAAAAATGGGCAACAGGGCTTTCCAGGATGGGTATAACTACAGTGACCACTCATTTCTTCCCAGGCTGTGGAGCCCTGGGACTGTCGGTGTCTGAGTCCAAGAGCTGGCTGTGTCATGTTTGTTGCGCTCAAAGTGAGCGTAGCTCTTCCCACCCCTGCCTCCTCTTTTAGCAGTGCAGCAAGGTACTGCACTAATGGATCTGAGCTGCCCCATGTACTTGTACTGGCTGACTGCAGGGGCTCTGGAGCAGCTGACTTTTTCACACAGAGCCAGCACAGCAATAGGGTATTGGAAATGCCTGCCCCTACTGAGGACGTTGTTCGCCGAATCTGGCTGCTCTAATGCATAACTCATTAAGGACTGAAATAGGGATTATACTGTGGGCTATGTTATGTTATGTGTATTTGTATAGCACACAACTCATCCAGGAGAGTATCCTGCTGTATGGGCTGAGCTTGAAATGTGGCTAGGTGAAGAGTCAGTTTCTTGTGGGATTCAAGAACTGAGGAGGCAGCTTCGATGTGCAGGGACAGGTTGTGCCAGGCATTAGAAGCGAGATAGGAGAAGGCACAACCACCAGGTCTTGTTCTGCATATTCAGGTGGTTTGTGAGTAGGAAACTGGTTGAGCGGAGTTGTTTGGTAGGTTTGTGGAAGTTTATGTAGTTGTTGAGGTGCATAGGGCCGGTGTTGTGGAAGGCTTAGTATGTGTGCACGAGGAGTTTGAAAAGTGCTTATTTGTGAATTGGGAGTCAGTGGAGCTCTTTGAGGTGTGGAGTGATGTGAGTGCGAGATAGGAGGTTGAGGTTGAGTCTGGCAGCTACATTGTGTATGGCCTGGAGCCTTCTGGTCAGTTGAGCTTTCATTTCAAAATAGAGTGTGTTGCTGAAGTCCAGTCTGCTGGTGATGACGGTTTGGGTGACTGTTCTGCGAGGGTAGGTGGGAAGACATTTAAAGAGCTTCTTGAGCATCTTGAGTGTATGGAAGCAGTAGATCGAGACTGCATTCACTTGGTCTATTATGGTGAGTTAGTTGTGTATTACTATTCAGAGGTTCATTGCGTGTGTTGCTAGGAAGGGCTTGGGTCCGAGTTTGCAGGACACCAGGTGGGGTTCCAAGCCAAGGTGTCTTTACCACAGATTACTACTTCTGCCTTTGTCTGTGTTGAGGTTGAGGCAGCTGGTATTCACTATGGGTGGGCGGTAAATTCTGCTCCACAGGTGCAGTTCACAGAGTTTTTGCCACTCTGCGCTCTGCTTGGAGCATGGAGTTTGGCAAAAAAACTCTGCTGGCGGACTGGAGTTCAGCGGCATGTGGCACTCGCCCACCCCTAATTACAATGAGCTCTGTCATTAATGTTCCCCGCAGAGTACAGTCTTCCTACAATGCATTCAGTGCTTAGGTACTATTTACCTCCTAAGTGATTTACTTCTTTGCATGAAGAGGTCATATCGGGAGATTTCGACAACAGTGATTCAATTTAGTTTTCGTACATACACTTATCATTGCGTACATCGACATCAATATTAAACTTCCCCCGTCTAGTTGAATTTTCCCCAAGCAGCAAATGGCGCACAGTTGGAAAAAAGTAAATGAAATATAACCGCCACCCAGCTGAAGAGAAGAACAGACAGTGTGCAGGAAGGAAAGGTGGTATTGCCCTCTTAGGATTAGCAAAATTGTTGAGTAACAGGCTGACGAAAAGTGCTATTTTCTGTAAGTGGAAGGGATAGAAGTTGCGGAGGAGAAGCCTGTGCTGTGACACAGAGCAAAATGAATCAGTCCCACATACAGATAACAGCCCTGCAGTCAGGCAGCCTCGTTAAATGTAAAATGCATTTATTCATGGTGACAGAAGGAGGAGCCGTGAGCGCCTGTAGGTGCATTGCGATGTGACAAGTGAATGCCCACCAATAATGTATTTTGCACCAATTTGAGGTCAGATCTTCTAATTGAAACCTATGTTACAGAGTTGCACATTCAGAATAATACATTTGATTGATCTTGTTGCACCCTGGAAATTTTAATTTTAATCTCTGGCTCAGAAATGGGGGGATGGTGGGGGCTACTGAATTTGCCTCCCCTGTCTACCATGATTTACTAGCAATAGCAACTCCAAATAAGCCATGACCTTATTCCCTAAGACTAAATGCCCCTCCCTTAGAAATGGCCCTGTCACTGTGCTCCTCATAACTGAGCATGCGCATACCGCAATCCACTGTGGCAACAGCAATAACGTATTCTAAGCACAGTGTTTTCATTGAACGTGGCAGGCATGTCATTGCATGTCACAACAACCGTGCCTGTGTTCCATCAACCCGCGCCTTGCACGCACAAAAAAAGGAAACCTCTGCTTCGTGGCTTACATCTAGGTCGTGTGATCAAAGACATTGTCCATGTGGGAAATGTGCAGTGACGCACATTGAAAATGATCACATGCAGAAGTAGAAGAAAATGGACTTTTCGATGCCCACAAAACAAGATGGGTCGGGATGGTTTGTGTCTAGTTTAGGGTGTGTGCATGCCATTTATTTCCCATGGTATTTTTAATTTTGCATGGCTGCCATATTTCCCATAACTGTGAATAGCCATCACGTAGTATGTTAAGTCATGTGTTGTGTCTCTCCAAGAGCTCCAGAAGAGAAGAGGCGGGTTAGGAGGAGGAAGGAGGATGGTGGCAGAGACCGATCTCTGGGAGGTGAGCACAGAGCAGGCGATCGCTCTGGCACTGCTCGGGGGCAGCAGGAGAGGAAAGACGGGGTTGGAGGTTGCGGGTAGGTCTGTCTGTGACCTTAGCATCCAAAATACAAACTATTGCAGAAAGTGGCAGTTCTGGCAAGAAAGAGATAGACTCTTTTAGCATAGTTTGTATCTGATGTTTTAATAATTTTTATGACACACACTCCAAACTTCATGTGTTTTGTGGGTCCTACAAGGCTTTTTTGTTTCCTTACTAGGAACAGATGAAGCCTATAAGTTTGTTTGGTGGAAAACAATCCTGCCTTTCCATCTAACTTCTTGTGCTATTCATGTCATTGTTTCACTGTTTTCTTGAATTTATAGTTGGGTTATAAATGTAAGTTCTTTTGTTTTTCTTTTCTTCCTCTGTATAACTCCAATATACATTGGG
Source organism: Calotriton arnoldi (assembly GCA_963921515.1). NCBI lineage: Eukaryota > Metazoa > Chordata > Amphibia > Caudata > Salamandridae > Calotriton > Calotriton arnoldi. The sequence continues at coordinate 29,206 of CAWUFW010001843.1, read as the reverse complement.
TAGGGTGCAGTGTCAAACCCTTGTGCAGTTTATGCTTGCCATGTTTCTGTTAGGCCTGTTAGGGATCACGCCTAAATCGGAGTTGTATCTTCTATCAGCAACTATAGCTTCTGATTGCTTCTTGCTTTTCTGCATTCAACAGAGTTGAAGAGAGACACTTGACGTCATTACATGACTTTTAATGCAGAGTCGTCTATGCTCATTGGTGTGGAGGATGCTTGGGTCATTAATATGCCCCAACTTCCTGGTTTCAATTTAGTTAATGGCCCAGAGGTATATCTGTTTCGCTTGAAGGCACTCACAATTGAACCTTAGGGCGGTTCGAGGTACTCTCAGCAAGCGGAATTTCACAGAGTTTATTGCTAACTCCATGGAATTCTGCAATGTAGAACTCAGCGAGTTCTGCCCACCTCTAATATTCACCCATCTGGTGATTTTGGTCATGCAGGTGGAAAAATTGGTTCAGGTGTTTGGTGTCTTGCTGGTGAGAGAAAGTATGAGCTAGGTGTGGTCAGCATAGGATATGATGTTGATTTCGCTGGCACAGATGATGCTGGTGAGTGGGGTCATGTTGGCGTTGAACAGAGTGGGTCTGAGTGAGGATCCTTGTGTGATTCCTTAGATAAGGTTGATGGCGTTCAAGGTGAAGGAAGACAGGCTTACGAACTAGGTGCAACCGGTCAGAAATTAGCAAATCCAGCAAAGTGTGGGACCTTGAATATCGGCTTTGTGCAGTTGCTGGATAAGAATGGCGTGGGAGATGGTGTCAAGCACTGCAAAAAAATTTAGTAGGAAGAGGGCTGTTGTGTTGCCTCTATCCATGATCATATGACTGTTGTCTGTGACTGTAATGGGTGGAAGAAAGCAGTCACTCTCATGAAACAGAGGTATGTGAAAATCTGCAGCAGGAATCTAAGGCTGGGTACTTCTGGCTGCTCCATTTCTTAGGAGCAAATACCTTGTGTTTTTTTCTACGACATTCTTCTTCACTTTACATTTGTTGCTACATAATCACTGCGACTGAAAAGGTAGGGAATGTTAGTATATTACCAGTACGCAGCAGTGCATTGGCTATGCAGATGGAGACACTGAAGTGGCAGACCTATCTTGGTAGAGCATCAAGCTACTGCCTCCTCACCTCTCTTGTTTCCATAGGATCAAAATATTTTGTTTACTTAACTGGTTTTTAGTGAGTAGGGTGCCTGTCAATGTCATGGATGACAGGTACATCTATGTGCCCTATAGCAGGGTTAATGTTGTGAGTATCTATCATGGATGTCTGTGTTTGATATGGAGATGGTGGTGCATGCGATTTGCTCTATGCTTTCTGCTTGTCCAAACATTGTGCGAATGTGTCCACAATATTTCTGCTAGGTCAGAGACAGAGTACAGAGCATATACACCACCAGTGACTGAGGGGGAGCATTTGCTGTGTACCATTAGAGTAACTGAGCAACAGAGGCAGCTCATAGGAGGGACAGGAGAGGAGGAAAGAGCAGACAGGTTAGGCATGACAGGGGAGGCAAGAACAGCCTGCAGGGTTGTTTGTGTGCCCACCAATTTTCATGGATAATATTAATGGCAAGATTACTCTGGTGGTTAATGTACTTGTTGGAGAAATATGTTTGATCTAGTCACCATTTTGACTCATCATAAAGTAGCACAGAGGGTTAATGTGCCTGCTGAAAAGCACAGCTCATAACATGCAGATCATTGATTTGTATTTTATGTAGCTAGCTCAGTGGATTACTTCTTTTGTCATGCAGATCATTTTGTTACTTGAAGTTCATAGGTTAGAAAGAAACCTTGTAATGTACCATAGTGAGCAATGAACAAGCATCAAAGAGCTGAATGCAAACTGCAAGGCATAGTTTTAAAACGCTATTGTTTTTTTCCTCAATCCTTCATTAGTCTAAGGTTGTAAGGTATTAAAAGATTCCTAACAGTATAGAGAACCTCAACCATTGTGTTATGAGATTGTGTTTCTCCAGACCAAGCACTCTCACTATTTAATTCCCACCAGTGTGGGAGAGGTGTGGCGCAGTAGCCAGAGCAGCTGACTTTGGAACGCAGGACTCAGAGTTCGATCGCTGGTGGCTGCTCAGCTCAGCATCATGTGATTCTGGGCAATAGCTCACTTAATCTCCCCTTCGGCCCCCCAGCGCCTGGATACCCTTAGAGGTGATAAGTTTGCGCTTTACAAATGTGGAATTATTATTATTAAAATGTGACCTTTACACCTTGTAGTCCTCATTGTCTTATGCACAATTCTTTTACACTTATTTACATGTATTTACATGCTCATACAACATATTGCTGCTGTATAATATTGTATTGTATGGTAATTGTATTTATATAGCGCTTACTACCCCTGACGAGGTGTCAAAGTGCTTTTCGGCGAGGAGCACGCTCCTCCGGAGCACAAAGAGGATTAGTGGACATGTGAGTTTGTCATTTGAGACCGAATAACGGGGGTGCTCCCACGCTTGGTACACCCCGATCAGTGCGGGTTCGTACCAGGGCGCAACACCTCTCAGAACATACGTCGGCTATTTCATGTTCAAAATATAGTGCGAGGCCGATTCCCACGTGCCGCATGCCTTATACTAGACCTAGAAAAGGCCTTCGACACCCTGGCGTGGCAGTATTTATTCGCGGTTCTGCAATGAGTAGGGATGGGCCCCCAACTACTGGCGTACATTAGATTGTTATACACTGGCCTCGCTACCCGGGTCCGTATAGGCCAACATATCTCTCCACCTATTCAGGTGTCCCGTGGGACGCGTCAAGGATGCCCCCTTTCCCCATTGCTGTTCGCCCTAGCAATGGAACCGCTGGCGATAAGACTTAGGGAAGGGGCGAGCTCTGGGGTATCAACTGGAGGGGCGAACCCACAGCGTGTCTCTCTACGCGGATGACCTCCTATTATATGTGAGAGACATCACGGCGGACCTCACGCCTCTGTGGGCCACACTGGACGACTTTGGAAGAGTCGCGGGCCTGAGGGTGAGCTGGGCCAAATCCACTATTTATCCCCTTCATCCAGATACCCCCCACTGGAAGATATCAGCCGGGGAAATTAGGTTGGCATGGGAAGGGACCGCTCCTAGATATCTAGGAATCAGGCTGTACCATGCTCCGAGGGATCTTCTTGAGGGCAACCACTTTTGAGCCCTACGGGGGATCAAGACCCAGGTCGCCTTCTGGCGAACGCTTCCCTTGGCCCCCGTAGGGATGGTGGCTCTGTCAAAAATGATAATAGTACCCCGTCTTCTCTATTTTTTCGCCAACATCCCAGTGGTCCCCCCCCAAGGGCCTTTTTTCAAGACCTAAACTCCTTACTGCTGACCTTGGTCTGGGGAGGAGGTCGCCGCAGATTAGCTTTGACGACACTACAGCTACCACGTGACCGCGGTGGGCTGGGGGCCCCCTCCTTTGAGGCCTACTTCCTTGCAGCACAACTGCAGTGGATCTCGCGATGGACAGCGGGGCATCATTTAGAGGAGACAGAAGTGTCAACGGGGGCACTGTCAGCTCCAGAGATCACCCGAATGCTCCTCCCGGGGCCAGACCCAATCCTTCCTACCCCGTTTTGGTGAAGGTAGCCAGATCCTGTATGCTGCGGATCCACCGTCTTTCTCAAATGACGCCATTGTACTCCCCACTATTGCCACTAGTGGGTCTTCCTAGGGGACGTAGCCACTACACATCCCGGGATTTACAAATATGGACCGAATATGCACTTACGGAGGTGGATATCCTGTTCACTGATGGTCAGTTAACTTCGTTTGAAGGCCTAGCAGAGGGAAGTGGGCTTCCCGCTGGACAATTCCTGCTTCACAGACAACTCATAGCAGACTGTAGGAGGACGTGGGACTTGACGGAGGGGGAACCCAAAACGCACCCCACACTACATGCGATACTGAACATGGGAGCAGGGAGACACCTTATCACATGGATATATAAATCAATCATAGACCTCACATGTGCACCGCTAACACGATTACGGCAAAAGTGGGAGGAGGAATTCGGACGGGCACTACATGACGAGGAATGGTCGACTGCACTAGAGCGCCATAAAAAGGTGTTGCGTAATCAACGTTTTAAAAACATCTAATTTAACATACTACATCACGCGTACCTCACGCCGGAGCGGCTCAAGCGCTTCTTCCCAGCGACACACTTTGAAGGCCAACGCTGCCACATGTCAGAGGCTCCATTTGTTCACATGTTGTGGTCCTGCCCCACCATGCAGCCTTACTGGGCGGATGTACATGCTGCGGTTTCCACGGTCACAGGTCTGATGGGCCTCGCTTCCTGGGAGGCTAGCGCCCTGGGGATTTTTAAACGGAAAAAGCAGAGGAAGGTGGAAACTCTCTTTGTGATATTGGCCATACTCCTAGCTAAACGCTGCATTACACTACACTGGCGTTCTCCCAGCGGCCCCCCGATAGCGGCATGGAGGGGCGCAGTCCAAAAATGGGGAGCAGCGGAAGAGGACGCAATCAGGCAAGAGGAGGCGAGGGGCACACAACAACGACATCCCATATCCATGGAGTGGTCAATGCTCCTCCATGGTTTCAAACAGACACACAACTCCCCCACGAATACCCCCGAGGCCACGCAAGCGGAGTTCGGCCCGAGACACCCAGTGCACCACAGGAGCCCCCCGAAAGGGTCCCACCCCCCCACCCCCATATGACTCCCGGTGTGACAGTGATACCTCATGCCAATAGACCAGCGGCAACCAAGGCCCTCATTCCCAGCCCCCCTCGTTCCATTCCTGAATTACTCACCCCAGTTGGTTTCAAATAGGAGAACTCTTTTCAGTCACTTAAGAGTAGTAAGATGCACTGAATAGACCCTGGTAACTCACGAGCCGGCAGGAGACCCATGTCCACTAGGCGCCCATATAGGGTCAGAAACATAACGCCTACCAGAACACGTAGAGACCCTAATGTTTTTTCTGTTCTAATGTCAACATAACGTGACAAATGTTACACGGCTATTAACGACGTAATCAAATGTATACTCTGTATGTACGCTCAAAAACTAATAAAAAGGTTTACTAAAAAAAAATGTGAGTTTTCATTTGGGTTGAAAAAGGATAGTGTAGGGATAGAAGAGGGAAGGGTTTGCATTTATATAGCGCTTGCTACCCCTGATGAGGTGTTGAAGCGCTTTTCAGTGGATAGCACGCTACTCTGGGACCCAAAACAGGATTAGTGGGGGATTAGTGTTGGGGAATATGAAATTCATTTGAGCGGTGGACATGGGAGTCTGTTAGTTGGATTGGAAAGGACAGTGGAGTGATAGAAGAGGGAAGGGTCTAGAAAGTGTTTTTTGGGGGGATCATAGCAAAAGGATTAGGTGTGGGATGAGTAAAGGGGAGCTGGAGGGGGAAGAGTCAGAGGGAAGGGGTTAGAATGGCTTGTTTGGGAGATCTGAATAGTAAAGGAGGTTTGAGTTGATGCAAGGAGAGGTAGAGGAGAGAAGAGTCTAGAAAGGGTTATGTTGGGGATCATAGTAGTAGGATGGGGTTTGGGATGAGTCAGAGAGTGCAGGTAGAGGATATATTGAGAGAGATATAGATTGGAAAATAGGGTAGTTCATTGAAAAGAGTAGTAGACTGAGGTTTGGGATGAGTAAGAGAGTGGAGGTAGAGGATATATTGCGAGAGGTATAGGGTGAGATATAGGGTAGTTCATTGGAGATGCCAAATTAGAAGTAAAGTAATAAATACAAAGATATATAGGTACATGGGAGGTGTATATGTATAAGGAAAGTAATATGTGCAGATTTAAGTTGTATTTAATAAACTCAGACTTTCAGGTGTTGCTGTACTTCAAGCTAATTTGGTTTTATAATTTATTTTTTTATAATTCAATAGTTAAGCAATTGTAGATAAATAGTTATGATAAAAATGTACTTATTTATGTAGTGACCTATATACATGTGATCCAGCGCAATATTAGCCAACAATATTCATACACCATATACTCACTTGGGCCCATACATTCACACTACACTAATACTTACGCTGGGTGTCTGATGTACTCTTTTATCAAAGTCCCTGCTACCAATTACCTTCTGATTGAAGAGTAATAACTTACCAATGGATCCTTTGCTAATTGGGAAGTTTAAAATGAGTAACATTCATTATAGTACATAATCCTGAAATAACCACTGAGTCAGGAAGTTTTAAAATGTTTATCTAAAGTTTTAGCAGAGTAAAATACAGAAAACACGGTACTTGATTGAAATACCCCAAAAAAAGCATAGAAATGATTTTGCTAATAAATGACGGTGTTTAAGGAAGAGGAGAGAATAGAGACAGCAGCGCAACTAAAGGTTGCAGTATAGTTACCTAAATGCGAGAACCAAGCCCCTTGGCCAAGGAGTTGGAAAAGATAGGACCCAGGAAGGATGAAGAGCAAAGACTTCTTCCATGATCAGGACAGGACCGGTGACCTCTCTACAACGATGCCTGCGCCGTTCCCCTCTCTGATACTCGACTTCTCTCGATTCTCCCGTGCCTTCCTTCTAATGGACTCCACCGCCCCCTCCTCAGGACCTCTTCTGGACAGGGATTCAGTCAGCAACCGATCAGCATGGCAGTCTGGGGCTTTTCTGTGTGTTCTGAGAGTCAGCTCTAGCTAATTAGCTAATTCTATATCTGTTATACCCTTCTACGCCCATGTACCTCCCCTTAATGTTGCTAAAATATGGGACCACTACTTCTGATTGGACAGGGACAGGGGGTGGATTTTCGCACCATATCGATTTGGCCTAAATTGTAAAGCCTATTGTCTTTACGTTCCCGCCCCTTCAAATTAATACATTCGCTTTATTTCCCACCCGTCTCACGACAAATGTTATACATTTTACAGGAGAAAAGTAACAATTTGTCCGCCGGAAACATTGAGTACATCCTCTTCGGCCAATAGGTCGTGGCCTTGGGAGACGTCCAAGTTGACTTCACTTGGCAGGCATACAGGACACATGCGCAGAACCCTCTGTCTCTCGAGTTTCAAGACACCAACCCAGGCCCAAGTTTACGAATTACTAAAAGTGCAAGAAGAAAATATTAAAATCACAAATAAAAAAGTTTCACTGTATACCCACTTTCCCTACTCTATTCCCATTTAATCATAATACTATCCTGCATTAGTAGCGTTAAGAAAACGACAATTTAATAATGACATGAGAGCAAGCTTAAGCATGTGAAAACATTTAGCGGCCATTTTAGTGCACACTGCGCAGAAGCAGAAGTTTCCCACCAAGCAAAGAAAGACGTCACACCATGTGATCAGGTTGCGACATGCGCAATGAAGTTCCCGCGCTTTAGCGGCCATCTTGGTTTATAGACAAGCGTTATTCATTAGTAAAACACATAGGCAAGCGTCTATCCCTTCTGTGTTTGTGAATGCAAATATTAGTATTGACAGTACAAGTTTAATAAATTAATACTATGAGGAGGATTGCATACAAGCAAGTTTCAATTTTGAAACCTTGCTCCATCACATGTTAAACATAGAATAGTATAATCATAAGGAATATGTACACTTGTCAAGCAGAACCAAAGAACATCTATATATTTACAAACACAACTATTATACATGTTTATACAAAGGAATACACATATGTAGGTACACATATATAGTCCCAATAAATGCTCACATACACAGGGACACATTGCACATCTATGTTTGAGCATGGTGGTTATGTTGGGAATAGCCAACTTTTGAGTAGTCTTCTCAAAATAAGGTAGTTATTCGTGGATCTAATGTTTGGGGGAAAAGAGTTCCATAGTTTGGCTGAATGAACAGAGAAGGATGTGCCACCTATGTTTTTTTTTCTTGTATGGTGAGATTTTCAGGTGAGGTGCCAATCTAGAGTGGAGGTTCCTTTGCTGAATGCATTTGGTGATTTTATTCCTGATGAAGAGTGGTCCTGTTCCATGTATCGCTTTGTGGGTGATACATAGAAGCTTGAATGTGGATCTCTGGCAACCGGTAACCAATGTAGGGCCTTCAAGGCAGGGGAGATGTGGGCTTATGGCTTTTGTATGTGAGAGTAGCTCTGGCAGCAGAGTTCTGAATCCATTGTAGTCTTTTCAAAGTTGTTGAAGATGATCCATGGTAGAGGAAATTGGCGTAGTCAAGTTTAGATAGAACAGGAGAGAGAGTAGACTGAACCTTGTCTGGAAATCCCAGGTGGGAGAAGATGCGGCACAGAGTTTTTATAGTAACAAAGCTTGATCTTGCTACTTTGCCCACTTGGGCATTCCTTGATAGTTTAGAGTCCATGGTAATTCCACAGTTTTTTTCTTCCTTAGATGCTTTAGGTGGCGTTCCCAGATTGTAAGGCCAAACGGCAAGTGGGTCATAATTTTTCCAATCGCCACATGTGAGTATTTCCATTTTAGAAGCATTCAATTTGAGATGGCTCCATGTCATCCACTGATAAACGTCTCTGAGGCAACTGAAAGTTTGTGAGTTTTCAATGTCTTTGGGGCTTTACAGTTTAAGGAGTATTTGTGTGTCATATGCATAGTTATAGCATGTGAGGTGAAATTGATTGATCAGTGCCGGTAATAACTTCATGTAGATGTTGAAAAGCATTTGTCAGATGATAGAGCCTTGAGGGTCCCCTGCTTTTGTAGGTACGGTTTGGATGAGAAAGGGAGGGTATGGATGACATTTGTTCTGTTTTGAAGGTAGGATGGGATCCAGTGGAGAGAAGTCCCCTCTATGCCGGTTTCATAGAGTCTTTGTATTAGAGTGTCATGGTCAACCGTGCCAAAGGCTGCTGAGAGGTCCAAGAGAAGTAGCAACCCTGTTCCAGTCAACTGTGTTCTTAAGGTCATCCCAGATGGCAATGAAGGCAGATTCTGTGCCTCTTCCTGAATGAAATCCTGTTTGGAAGTCTGAAAGTATGGAATTATCTTCAATGAATTGTGACATCTGGGTAAATGCTGCTCTTTCCTTCAGTTTGCCCAGAAAAGGTCCATTTGTAATCAGTCTGTAGTTATCAGGATTGAGCGAGTGCAGGTTTGTTTTCTTTAGTAATGGGCGTATTTATGACTTTTTTAGATCTTCTGGAAATCAAGGAATTGTTGATGATTCTTCTTACTGGTGTGGCAGCAGAGGTAGTTAGAAGAATTTTCTTCAAGGTTTGTGGAGGAGACGGGTCAGAAGCGCTACCGGCAGGCCTGCTTGCTTTGAACAGGTCCATAAATTCATTGTGTGATATTTGTTAGAAGGAAAGCAGAGGCTGGGTTAGCCTACTCTTGGAGGTTTTTTTTGGAAAAGGGTCAGTGCTTGTGTTTTTTCTTTGTTTTGCTTTGGTCTGCTTTGGTCGTGTAATGATTTGCCAGTTTGCCTGTGAAATCTTGAGTAATGGGATGAGCTCCTTCTAGGCAATTTGGTTTATGAAATTCAGTGAAAATGGTATAGAATTCTTTAGTTCCACATTTATCATTTTGAATTCTGTCTGAATAGTATTTTTTCTTAGCTTTTTTGATTGCTGACTTGTATAGTCTGTTAAGTTTCCGTAGGTGAAGTTTGTGATTCAGATATTTTTTTACTCGGAGACGTTAGTAAATGATTACTCCAACCTGCTATTAAGGGCATTTATTGACATAGTGCGGCAATAGCTGTACTTTTATATATTACACTTCATTATAAAAATGGAAGTTATATATCTTCCTCCAAAGGGTTCCAGAGTATGTGCTTCAATTCAACTCGTACTCCAAAATATGAATAAAATAATGTTGTTGTCGTCTATACTGATCAAAACATAAAAAAAATATTATCTTTTTCCATTTATCTCACTTATCACATCCATTCAAATCTGCAAAAGTGTAAAGTTGCGCTCAAAAACATGCTTCTGGACACTACGACAACGTTATCCCGTTTCTTGTTAGTTGAGTTTACCTCTGTGTGGGAACTGCAGGCCAACTGCAGTATTTGTTTTTAAAGGGGGGTGCCCTGTCTTTAAGTGGTGGGGAGAGTATAGCGGATGTTACATGATATTTACATCAACAGCTTTTCTGCAGCACGTTGATACGAGGTGCGAAACATGGTTCCTATTAAAATTTGCATTGGCAAAGCCAATACGTCTCACCTATGCAAGAGCCATTGGCTTTGCCAATATGTTTTAGCCATCTTGTACACCACCATGTCTGCTGTTCAGCATGCTTAAAAGGTAGTAAGGTAAAGGAGAGTGGAATGGAGTGTCGTAAAGTGGAGCAGAGTTGAGTGTCTTGGAGTGAAATGGAGTGTCATAGAGTGGAGTAGTGTAGAGTGTTGTGGAGGGAGTAGAGTGCTGTAGAGTGGAGTAGAGTTGAGTGGAGTAGAATGTCAGAGTGGGGTAAAGTGTTGTAGATTGGAGTGGCATAGAGTGGTGTAGAGCAGAGTGGAGTGTTGTAGAGGGTGTTGATTAGAGCAGAGTAGAGTGTCGTAGAGTAGAGTGGAGTGGCACACAGTGGAATAGTGTTGTAGAGTTGAGTGGCATAGAATGAAGTGGAGTGGCATACAGTAGAATGGAGTAGTATGTAATGGCGTGGAGCGGCGTAGGGGGAGTTGCATATAGCATCAGAGTGGAGTAGTGTCGGAGAGTGACGTGGAGTGGCATAGAGTGGAATTGAATGTCAGAGTGGTGTAGAGTTTAGTGGAATAGTACATCACAGAGTGTAGTATTGTGAAGTGGAGTGTCATAGAGTGGACTAGAGTGAAGTGGCATGAAGTTCAGTGGTGCAGAGTATATTGGCGTAGAGTGCATTGGTTTTGAGTAAAGTGGTATAGCGTTCATTGACGTAGAGTGCAGTGATGAAAAGAAAAATGTTGCCAGCAGTCATTACAAGATTCAGGGACATAGTCCCCTGTCCTAAAAATGTCAACAAATATGAGGTGGCAGGGTAGGGATACTCTACCCCCTAGGCCCCATGGGGGGACCCAGAGGGAGCCCCCGCACCGGGGCTGCAGGATCGGAAAACCAAAATAGCGGCTAGGGCTGCTTTCTATTCTTAAAGGTATGAGTACAACTATAAAAGGAATTAAATAAATGTGAACCATGGGCTAAGGAGAGATGAGTGGGCCTGTTGGAGGATGCTAGTGAGCGAATCCGGAGAGAAGGCGATCACTGGTGGTTATTGGGGGTGCAAACAAAAGCCTGTCAACCCTCACGAAGATGAAACGGTACACTCAGAAAATGAACAACTGGATACCACTGCAAAATTTATCACAATGGCGCAAAGCCTGCATAACATGGGCAAACATTTGTTCCAAGGCATTTTGGAGTGATTATGAAACATAGTACAGGTTTTATAAGTAGTTTCACACTACATATATGTAATGGAAGGCGTGTTAGAGCACTAGTTGCTTTACTTTGAAGTAATAGTAGGTCGTTTTTGAGGTGGGTCTCATTGCTTGTGGATAGGGGTAGTGACCTTAGGTGGGAAGGTCTCACTCGGCTTATTAAACATTATAGAGAAACTGTGAGTGAAAGTATGAGCTTAGGGGCAAAGATCTACCATCAAAAGGGATCGTCGTACTCAAATATGTTTCTCCTCTTCACCGCTAACACATGCCTAGCTTTCATTTTATCGTTGAACACTCCAGAGCTGCTCTTTACACCAAACTGGCCATGACTACTGATAAGAACCAATGAATGCAAGTGGATCATTCTACAGCTGAGTTAATGCTGATCTCAAGTGCATACTAGTTTTTGTGACTGAGCAATGACAAAACACATGTCAATATTTCTAGATGCGAAGTCAAACTTGCAAGCTAAAGTTTGATGACGCCTTCGGGTCACCTGTTACATAGCATGCAGCTATTCCTAGTTGTCTGTTGGTAAGACCTATTGTTTTCATTATTTTGCACATACTTAAAGTGGAGTTTTAAAAAGCCCCTTGCTCATTATTGGATGGCCTTGTGGTCTATCTCACTAACCCACTCCCAGTTCGGTGACGTTCCTTCCTATTATTCAGTTTGGCCTAACAGGGTGCATTTCAGTTTCACAGTGCACTGATTGGGTGACATATTCGTCCATTGCTGGTGTCAGACCTTGCTTTTGAATGCATGTGGAGGACCGTTTTCTCTATTACTGTATCTCTCTGCTCCCTATCCCCCTCTCCTCTTCCTCACCAAAGTCAGCTTCTTCTTTCCGGTCCCAGCCATGTGTTTTGTTTGAAACTTTTCCCCACTTTTTGCCTCCTGCAGCATGCGCAGCCATCTTAAAAATGTATCTGTATCATTTCAAAATGTCTGTATGACCAGGCATGCGTGGCAGCACGTAGGGATGGTTTTGTTTTACTTAAACGCATACCATTCAAAGATGGCAGCTGTGATTGTCATCTTTGAACTGGCTATATTAAAATAAATCTAAATGCATTCGTATATGGACACCGTGATGCCATGGTGGCCATCTTTGAACAGCATTTGTTAAAACAAACCAAATGCATTCAGCTGAGCTTGGGTTTCAGTCATATTCAGCGAGCTTGGTTGATACAAAACTGGCATAGTGCCAGATACAGTGCCAGACTCCAGCAACCCAAGTGAGCTACCCACAGACAAAGACCATGGACAGTGGGCTCGTTCCAGGACGTAGTCTATTGTCAGGCCCTGCATCAGCCCCCCCCCCCTCCAACTCACACCAGCTGCACATGGTCAAACACTGTGTGCTGCAGGCTATGGGCTCAAGTCCTGATGACAGTGAATTCCTGTGACCAGCACCTATCCCACCCAAATCATCACAGAGATCATTGTCAGTGGTCTCGGGGCGCAGAACCTGAAACTGCTTCCATCCTGACTGGTAAAACAATCAGCTGGTCTAAAAGCTGTGGTCGGGCATGCGCCCAGCACTTCTCTCACTGAACCGACCTACATTTATTTATTTAGTTATTTATAATTCACTCGGGCGCCCAAGGGCCTCATCCTGCTCGGACTATTTAGAGCTCAGACTTGCCATATGAAGGAAGAACAGAAAGGATGAGAACAGAACATAGTAATGGGGTACGGGCAAGATAAGGGCTCAATTGAGGAGTCTTTAGTTTTTTTCTGAAAAGCTTTAAAGTTGACATTTAGGCACGGGTCACGTGGGATGGCCTTCCAAACTTTGGTTCCCAAAATCCTGAAGGATCTAACTCTGCTTCTTCCCTTCTCATAGGGGTTAACATTCAGAAAGGCACCCGAGTTACAGCACAGGAATCTTGCAGCAAGATAGGAAGAAGTCCAAATAGAGAGCAGGTTACTGCTTAAGTTACTCAGGCAGAGAAATTTAACACAAATTAGTGCCTGGACTGGAAGCCATTGTAATGAGGGCAGAGGCTTTTGAGACATTAAAACATCTGCGAATGTTGATGTTGTATTGCATTGCTAATGTTCTTATCTTTAATACTTCAATAAAAATTATTTGAAATAAAAATAATAATAAAAACATACTGATTCACTTTAGCAAACTCATGACAATGGACATGATTTTTTAAATTATTGCAGAGCATACAGTTCTGGTCACTTTGTGTGGACATATTCCTCACAGAATCAAGCCCCTCCTTAACTCTTTCTGCCAACAGATAGCTTTTTGACGTAGATTAGTGGATGATTAATACAGATCTTCTTATGCACACTTCTATTCGGGCCTTCTGTTTTTCCTCTTCTTAGGTGCCTAGTCATATTACTTTAGTCCTGATGAGACCTGCCAAATAATGTTTAGGTTCAACCATCGACAAGTGCACCCACGGTTGTAAAGTGATTTAATCCCAGAGAATACAACACAAAATAGATGGCAGGATTCTCTGTCTGAAAGCCACACAAAAAATATTGGGTGCAACCAGTATGTTTTTAATTTTTTTTTGTATTCTGTGATATTATTTTCACACGTTCTTGAGTACTGCAAGGTCTACATTATCATCACCTTATGTATAGCACCTTTGTACTTTGATATAAGAAATATATTCTTGAAAAAGAGATATATAAAAATATATATATATATTTGCGAATGTTTCAGACTCGGACCTTTATGTTTTGGATACTCTGGATTCTGGTGAAGTGGGAGGTCAGGAGGCCCAAGTAGATGGCATTGCAGTAGACCAACCAAGACAGGATAAGTACAGCTCACACCCTGGCATGGCATTCATGTGGGAGGAAAGGGACAGTTTTCCTCAGCATGCGTAGGACAAGCAAACAAGAGGATCCTCATTTCTGGACCTGGTAATCAAAAGACAGTTTGTTGTCAATCCATTTCCTCGGCAGAAGGGGCTCATGTCCTAAGTGAAACCAATCAGTCCATGTGGAATCAATTAGGTGGTTCCCATCCAATAAAATTCTTTCTTGTCTCCATCCATTTTAAGATATTTGGTGGAAATCCAGGTGCAGATAATCACTAAGCTGTTCCCTAGCGATCTGTCCAGAGACTTTGAGTTCTTGTTGGGGATACCTTTTTTCATAATGGAAAATAGTGTTGGAGGTAAGTCTGCTGCATCCAACTCCTCACAGGTCAAGAGATGGAGGAAGATCTTGAGACATTGTCTAGCTAAAGCTAGCAAAGGAGGCACAGGGCTCAGGGTCAAATTGGCCTTGATGTCTATGTCTTGTTGTCATTACTTTTGTTGACAAAAAATATGACTAGACCCTCACAGACGGAAGCCAAGGAATAAATGGCTGGGCTATAGCACTGTGACCTATCTAGGGCAGACTTTCCAATGCATATTTTTCCTGCCCTTGTCCACCGTGTGAGATATGGCAGACCAGGGCAGTAACACTTACTAATAGCCAGCATTTGAAAGAAGAAAACACCACGCACGTCATGGCCATTGATTTCAATATTTAGGGCAGAAAGAAAAGACCATTTTGGGGTTCAGATTCTGCAGAATAAAACAAAAGCATGCTGATAGGTGGCGGGGAAGTGTTGTACTTGACACCTTTGGCAGACTTTTTACATTCTCTACCCTATTTTTGCTGAACCACTTTTTGTTGGTATTAAGATTCTGTACACTTTACCCCTGCTAACTAGTGGTAAAGGCATTGTGCTCTCTCCCTTAAACATGGTACAATTGGTATACACCTAGTTGGTGTGGTTTGCTGACCCCAGCAGGCCACTATTCCTGTAGCGGCATCCAGATGGAGTGATTCTCAGTTTGCGCCTTACCACATTAATGTTCATGAGGTAGTCATATTGTGACCCACTCCAAATGCGAATTTCACAAACCAACGTGCTACCACATAGGTTGGCTTGCACAATTCCGTGCTGTTCCCAAAAATAGTGGTCGTATTGGTTTCTACATCTGGACTTGTATTCATTCCCCTGTCCAGCTCACCTACCCTAGACCAATGCACGAGCTCTAAATCATCTGCTAGCTCAGCAGTACTTTTTACTAAGTTCTAAATGTATAAGTATGCCGGAATAACTTGAAGTATATTAGGTGTCTGACAACTTACTCAGTTACCTATTACATGAATCGCTTATTCTTGACATTTGAAATGCACATGCACGTTTTAATGCTGCTTGCGTTCATAATTGATTAACAATTTTCGGCAGGTACCTTTCTCTCCAGCGATGGTAATATTAATATGAAACAGACAAGGATATAAGCGTGATATAAAAATATACACATTGAGGTGAAAAAAGCTTACTAGCTAAACACTACACCAAAGCATGATGTGATCAATCAAAACATTTAAATGTAGGCTTCCCTCTAATTTCTGGAAACATAAAATCAGACGCTTCAGAAAATACTACATGAAAAGCAAATGAATAATATTGGTCAAAAGCGTAGCTATTAATTACAAGTGTGGAGCACTGGCACCAGGGCTCAAGGGGTGAGGGGCCCACCACACCTTGATTTTTACCCAGCTACAGGCATGGAGGTGCGTTTTCCTTTAGTTGTAGAAGGGCCAATGGCAGTCTGTACCGGCTGACAGTTATTATCAAGCCTCACATTCAGATTCCCGGGCATATCTACAAGGAAATGGCACAGCGCGGCAGTAAATTTGACATCGCCGCGTCATTTAAAAAACGCAGGGATGTGCCATATTTTCAACAATACAGCGCACCCCTGTGTTTTCCCTTGCTCTGGCGCTAAAAATAGCTGCCCAGCACCAACACAGACACCCTTGTGCCAAAGTGCAAGGGTGCCTACATTGCAGGGAATTATTGTTTATGTGCAGGAATGTGTCCCTTTGTGCACATAAACAATCAATAATGGCGATTGGCTACTTCTATGTGTGCTGTCTTCTGCAGCACACATAGAAAAAACAAAAACGAGGAGAAATAAAAGTATTTCTCCTTGTTGCACCAATCTAATGCCTGCTTTTGCATGGCGTTAGTTTTTGGTGCTGCCTCAGATTTACATATCCTTGTAAATCTGGAGAAGTGTAAAAAAGCAATGGGTGTCATTGCACGCTCCATTCACGCAGAGACCTCCGTGGAAGGGTACCATATTTACAAAGCGGCATTAAAACGACACAAAGTGGCTTAACACCACTTTGTAAATATGGTGCAGGATATTGTGCCACCGGAACGTCGTAAACAGTGACATTCCAGTGGCGTTATCCCCTTGTAATTATGCCCTTGCAGGGCATTAGTTTGTAGAAGGGATACTTGGGGCCTGACTCGGTGTTTCGCTTCACTGGGTGTGTATTGGGTGGGGGGAAGGAAGGGGACACCGTAGTGGCTAACGGTGATAGACCCTAGGTGTGAACTGGTACACCCTCGTCAGAGCAAACACGGCATAACGACTGCAGTTCAGAGGCTACCTGCATACTTGCCTGGGATAGGTTCCAACCCTTGCTGCTCTGACACCGCGCAGTGATGACGTGTTCCATACGTATTCCCTAGCTGACTGAAGATTGCCAGCTCTTCTCTCTACATACGTGTATGCTGTCTGGCACTCTTAGCCTCGCCTTCTGAAACCCTTCTTCATGGCATGAAAAGCAGTAAAAGTTGCTTGCTACAAAATAGTGAGCTCCTATGTCTCCTGCTGAAAGTTCCCCTCCTTTCCTTGAATATGGCCATGCTTAATCTGTGTGATAGGGCACCACAGTTGTACAAAGGAAATGAAAAAGGGAGCCTAGATACTTCTGACTGAGGTACCCCTGACCTCTGGCCACTTATAGATTCCCGGTTTGACGGGCAGCAGACTGTGAAACTTGTCTTTGCTGAACTCTCGTGCTCTTAACCAGGTGCTGCAGCTGGCAATGTATGCTAATGGGGCTGACGGAAGCAGCCTCTCAAGAGGAAAGTTGTTACTTATTACTACTGCTTTGCCAGCCTCATTCCTTCCACTTCAGTGCAAGCTATGCCAGGTTTCTGTTCACACAATGCCGTGAGCTGGTAATGTGCCCTGCCTGACTCCCGCCCACTTACTGCAGCATGCTGCTTATGCACAGGTGACTGTCTCCTGTCCATCTAATCCCATGTATGTCTAGTGTCAAGTGATCCAGTCAGATTTTTAAGACTCGCCTACGAGACAGCTTTTAGCTGTCTATAGGGAAAAGCCTATTGGGGACCACAGTGCTTTAAGCTGTGTCCACATTTGCTAATTGGTAACATTTATACCTAATGATTAACTCAACTGCATCTGGCAGCAACTAGTAAAATGCCGGTCCAAAAACAACTACACACATCCCCCGTCATAGTTAAAGAGCAGAATACCTTTTTAATTGGAAGCCAGAAGATTGTACTTGTCCCAGGTTGACCACAACCTACGTAAAGAAGCCTCCAAGTAAGAGACATTTCTCAGTGAGGTTGAAATAAAGAAACTGGAGCAGGTTAAGACTGCATCACCAATGGTTCACTGATCTGTGAAATAAAAGCCTTGACCTGAATCAAGATGCTTGGCACACAAACATCTACCTTGCATCATTTTTGCGATACCTTAACCCATTCTTGGAGTTTTGGGGTGACGGCAGTCGGGGTGCTGGTCCTGGAAGTCCATTGGTGCCATTTGAAAAGAGTGCTGTTGGCTGAAAAGCCAGAACAAACTGATGTTACCTAGGACATAGAGCCACCAAGAAGTATGCTGCAATCCTGATGCCTTCCTGTGTCTGAGGCATAGCATGGTTGCTACTGTAGAGGAGGACACACTTTAACATTAGGTGGTATTTACATCCTACATGGCCTCGGCATAAATATATTCTTTTTATTTTACTGTTGTCTGTTATGAGACTTTTCTGTATGTGCTAGTGTTGACATTTGTTGCCAATGGTACACTACAGGGGACTACACTGCCAATTTCTTTTCCATCTGGGTCGCCTGGGATGGTCTATTTTCTAAATAATTTTAGTGTATGGAATATATCTCCTTTGCCTCCCTGTGCTGCGAGAATGACGACATGTTAAGTGGTAGATGGGTCAACACAATTTTCATATATATTTTGTGAGAAGTTAAATTCACCAGCTAAGTAGAAAGGAGGAGACTGTCATTTTAAATGTGAAGCAGATAATGAAGTTTGTTGAGATGTAAGATCTTGTAAGTGATAAAAGACACCTTAAACGTTATCATTGCCTCAAGAGGGAGCTATACAGGTCTCTAAATACTGGGGTAAAACGATCAGATTTCCGGATACTGGACATGAGTTTGGCTGCAGACTGAATGATGGTATTAATAGGGACTAAGTGTAGGACATCAATAAGTAACAAATTGTCATAACCAATGTTTGAAAGAACTGAGCATTGTACTACATGTGTTAGGTTGAAGAAAGGGATTAACGTTTTCATAACATGTAAGGTAGTTTGAGCATTTGAACAGTTTGATTCGATGAAACAGGGAGAGGTTAGAGTCTATCCTCGTTCCTTGTGATTTCACCACAGTTGAGAAAGTTGAAGAAAAATCATTATGACTGAGATATGCCAGTTAGATCTGATAAATCTTGTTTTCAATATGGTATATGAGTTAGATGAACTCAGTTTTATCCATGTTCAATTTTAGGAGATTCTTAGCCATCCATTCAATCAATCAATCAATCAGGGAATTGTAAGCGCGCTACTCACCCGTGAGGGTCTCAAGGCGCTGGGGGGGGGGATCAGTAGTGCTGTTCAGCCAAAGAGCCAGGTCTTGAGAGTCTTCAGGGAGGGGGCGCGTCTGATGTCTGTCGGGAGCTCGTTCCATGTCTTGGCGGTGATGTAGGAGAAGGATCTTCCTCCTGCTTTGGCACTGTGGATGCGAGGGGTTTTGGCGAGGGCGAGGTTGGCTGATCGGAGGTTTCTTTTGGGTACGTGGAGGATGACTCTGTCGTTGAGGTATTTGGGTCCGGTGTTGTGTAGGCATTTGTAGGCGTGGGTGAGGATCTTGAAAGTGACTCTCTTCTCCACGGGGAGCCAGTGGAGCTTCCGTAGGTGTTGGCTGATGTGCTCGTGTCGAGGGATGCCGAGGATGAGTCTGGTGGTGGTGTTCTGTATCGTCTGGAGTTTGCGGAGTAGGGATTTGTTTATGTTGGCGTAGAGTGCGTTTCCATAGTCCAGCCTGCTGGTGATAAGTGCGTGGGTGACTGTCTTCCTTGACCCAGGGGGGATCCAGTTGAACGTCTTACGGAGGATGCGGAGGGTGTTGAAACAGCTGGAGGCGACGGCGTTGACCTGTCGGTTCATGGAGAGGGATGAGTCGAGTACGATGCAGAGGTTTCTGGCATGGTCCGTAGGGGTCGGGGGGCTGCTGAGGGCGGTGGGCCACCTGGTGTTGTCCCATGCTGAAGGGGTGGTTCCGAGGACGAGGACCTCTGTCTTCTCAGAGTTGAGCTTTAGGCATGGTCATCCAGGCTGCGATGTCCTGCATTCCTTTCTGGAAATTGAGTCTGGCGGTGGTGGGGTCCTTGGTGAGGGAGAGGATGAGCTGGGTGTCATCAGTGTAGGATACAATGCTGAGGCTGTGTTGTCGGATGATGGTGGCGAGGGGGCCATGTAGATGTTGAAGAGGGTCGGGCTGAGAGATGACCCCTGTGGGACTCCGCAGGTGATTTCCGTGGGAACGGAGAGGACGGGCTGCAGTCTGACCCTTTGGCTTCTGCAGGTGAGGAATGATCGGATCCAGTAGAGGGCGGTTCCTTGTATGCCGGCGTTGTGTAGTCTGGCTGCGAGTGTGCCATGGGGGATGGTATCGAAAGCTGCTGATAGGTCGAGTAGAATCAGGGCTGCGGTGTGGCCTTGGTCAAGGAGGGTGCGGATGTCGTCTGTGGCGGCGAGATTGGCGGTCTCGGTGCTGTGGTTGCCTTGGAATCCGTATTGAGATGGGTCGAGGATGGCGTTGTCTTCGATGAATGTCGTCAGTTTCGCGTTGACTGTTTTCTCTGCAACTTTAGCAGCAAAGGGGAGAAGTGAGATGGGACGGAAGTTCTTGAGGTCCGTGGGATCAGCTGAGGGCTTCTTGAGCAGGGGCCTGACTTCTGCGCATTTCCAGTTGTCTGGGAAGGTGCCGGTTTCAAAGGTGGTGTTAATGGTGCGTTGTAGTTCGGGTGCGATGATGGTGGCAGCTCTGTGGTAGATGTGTGGTGGGCAGGGGTCGGTGGGGGCCCCTGAGTGGATGCTTTTCATGGTCGAGGCGGTCTCTTCGCCCGTGATGGGTGTCCAGGAGGAGATGGTGGGCTGGCTGGTGTGGCTGGAGGGCGGGCCAGCAGCGGAGTCGGGCGTATGGTCGACGACGTTGTCGTAGAGGTTTTTGATCTTCAGGTGGAAGTAGGATCCGAGCTTGTCGCAGAGGTCTAGGGACGGGGTGATGTCCGTGGCTTCGCTGCGGGAATTGGTGAATTCCTGGATGACACTGAAAAGTTCCTTGGAGTTGCCAAGGATTTTGTTGCGGATGAAGGTCCTTTTGGTGGTTCTGATTCGTTGGTGGTAGTCCGTCATGGCGTCCTTGTAGGTTTTGTAGTTTCCAGGTGTCTTACTGTTTCTCCAGTTCTTCTCCAGGCGTCTGCAGGTGCGTCTGGCTTCTTGGAGATCGGAGGTGAACCAGGCGGCTTTCCTGGGGCGTTGTTTGTCTGGGTTGCGTAGCGGGGCGAGCTTGTCTGCGCAGTTGGAGATCCAAGTGTGGAATTCCCTGGCTGCGACGTTGGCATCGGATGCCGTGGTGTGGTTGACTCAGGTGAGGGTGGAGTTGAGTTGCTCGTTGGTGACTTTGCTCCAGTTCCTTTGTGGTGGGCGTGGGGCTGGTTTGGGTGCCTTGGGTTTGTCGACGAGGAAGTGTACGCAGTGGTGGTCGGTCCATGGGGGTTGTGTTGTGTGACTGAAGTGGACGCTGTTTCCTCCTGCAAAGATGGGGTCGAGGGTGTGTCCTGCCCTGTGGGTCGGTGTGGTGACAAGTTGTTTAAGTCCGATGTTGGCGAGGGTTGGTGGTGGAGTTGGGGTCGCTGGGGTTATCGAGGTGGAAGTTCAGGTCTCCGATTAGTATGTAGTTCATCGAGGCGATGGTGTGGGGTGCGATGAGGTCGGTGATGGTGGCGGCAAAGGAGGCCCGGGGGCCGGGGGGTCTGTAGGCGAGGGTGCTGCGGAGTGTGGAGTTGGGGCTGGTCTAGATCTGGAAGTGCAGGTGTTTGGCGGAGGGGAAGGTTTCGCTGGAGGTGGTGAGGCGGAGGGTGTTCTTGTGAATGATGGCAAGACCCCCTCCCGGGTGGTTAGGGCGGTCCTTCCTCTGGATCTTGTATCCGTCTGGGATGGCGGTGGTGATGTCAGGGGCGGAGGAGGCGTTGGTCCAGGTTTCCGTGAAAAAAGTGATGTCGGGCGAGAGAGAGTCGAGTAGGGTCCAGATCTCCACGGCGTGTCTGTGCATGGAGCGCACGTTGAGGAGGATGCATCTTAGGGTGTTGGTGGTGTTGGCGGGCAGAGTGGAGTGGAGGTGAAGGTCTGATGGCAGTGGTGGCAGGAGAACTGGCCGTGGGTCGTGTTTGGCGTGGCCTGTTGGCAGTCGCTGTCTCTTCTGGGGTTGAGTGCGAGGAGGGTGGCTGTGTTGTAGCTGTGGGTGGTTCAAGATCCAGGGTCCCTGGCACTGGTCGCGGTCGGGTTGCGGACAGGCTTGCCTTTGGCGCACCTTCGGCGTGCCAGTGGCGCGCCCGCTGAGCGCTTCCGCTGCGCGACCACGCAGTGGCCGCCATTAAATGGGGGGGTGGGGAGGGACAAGAGGCTGGGAGGTGGGAGCGGGGGCTGTCCGGGGGGGAGGGGCCCAGGGGCAGCAGCAGCAGGAACAGAGGCAAGAACCAAAAATAACTGAAACAGCAGCCTCGTACCCCCCAGGATGAGGTCGGAGGTCGGAGGTCGGAGGTCTGAAGAGCGGGCGACGGCACAGTGGAGCTGCTGGGGAGAGAGTCGACCTAGACCGGGGGTCAGAGGTCTTACTCCATTCAACATCTGTCTAATCCAAAAATTAAAGGTGGTTGGAATGCTACTCTTGGTGGATGTATGTGTATGCACAGTAGTGGTAACATTCTGCACACAATGAATGGAAAAGGAGGTATCACCCCGCTGGTGTCAGACATGTCAATACAAAAGTATAAATGAGCTTGTACCGGATAATCTTTAATATTGGGCCGTCACATTGTCATTATTGCCTGTTGCATCAAGCTAATGCAGTAAATGATGCTTCCTGATTTTAAGTGTGGATGGACCGATATTTCACATTTAATCTCTGATTTAACTCTGCCCTTCCACTGTGATAAAACAAGCAGACATGTGGCTTGTGTAAATTGGAAGCACAAGGACCTGATGGGGCAGAGTGCTTGGTGTTAGTCATTGTCTATGTTCAGTTTCAAATGTTATACAAATCACACAGTATTCAGGATCCGTATTCTCCAGTGCCAGTATCAATGATGTTAGTTCAGCCAGTGGTGCAGACCAATCCCTGAGGAACTGGGTAAATGTTTTTTGAGAATTGAATTTCCCATCCATCATGACAGCGTGTATCGCAGCACAAGCCATTGAATACTGGTGTTTGATGCCTATAGCAGGCTGGGCTGAACCATCAGTGTATCTGATGTGTTTGTATTGATCTAGAGGCAAAATAATACTGGCCATGTGGTACTCATGTTCATATTAGAGAAATTCTTAAGTTTGTAATGTGGGGTCAAAAACGAAGTCTACGTCAGTAGCTGTCAGGGAGGTAGCCCATTGTATTCAATGTGGAAGTAAGGCTTTCACGTTAGGAATGCTGGCCTTTCTAACAGTCTCTTAGGCAGATACAGGAGTAACAACAGTTATTGGTTTCCCTTGATCAGTGGTCTTTCCTTGATGACAGCCATCTGAACAGCAGTGAGTATTTTTTCAGTGGACACAAAACACATTTCTGCATTGGAATATACTTGCGATTTATATGGAATTTGCACTGTGTCACCTTCATTGAATATGTTGAAGTAAAGCCATTGGCACCCACAATTATACTGATTACCATATTTGTTTTGTTTACACATGTGTGTAAGCGTTATGATGCTAGCATGTCAGTCTGTAATGATCTCCGTATTTGTGTATGTTCTGTTGTCCAATGTGTACTGGAAAAACCAGGGCGAAGTAAATCATACAAAGGTTTTATGCATTGTTCATAATCTGGTATACATGTTTCACCAAAGCTGAAGAATCCTAGTAAGGATTGCAATTTTTTAAGTGTATTTGGTGGTTGTAAAAGAACACATTTCTCCAAGAAATGCGGCTCCAGGCTCTTGTCCTCAATTGATAGCTCGTATTCTCAGAATAGGACACTGAGAAAAGCAATTTTTGTTTTCTTAAAGTTGAACTTATAGTCATGTTCAGCAAATTCCAAAACACTGAAGTCATCGTCCATCAGATATATGACATCAACATAGGACAATGCTTCTGCATCAATCTCATGTAGAATTGACTTTACTTGGGCAGCAAACATTCCTGCACTTTTCTTATCCTCTTGAGGCAATCCACAGAAACGGCATTGTGAGCCCAGCGCTGAGAACGCTGTCAAGTCTCTGCATTCAGGCACTATGCTTTGGCAGAAAAAACTGGTGGAATTATACAAGGTTGTTTATATTATTTATGGACAATATTGTTCATTAAAGCCATAATGTGTAAATTTTGTATTGCAAATGTTCGTGAAGGGCTGTTTAAATGTCTGTAGTTTAAGACTATGTGGTAGGAATGATCTGGTTTTGCAACCAGATGCAAAGGATTATTCATAAGGGATACACACGGTTCTACTATTCCCTGGTACTCTATCTGTGAGAGGATCTCTCTCACTGGAACTTTCACTTCATATTTAATAGGATATTGTGGTTGCACTTGCGGGCTAGGCCTTATGGGTATAACGGGATAAGGCATGGTTGCGGTATAATGCCGGGGCTTGTGCAAGGGCCCATTCTGTGGCATACGCTTGTTTAACCTCTTCGTGGCCAAGCACTGAAAATGATGGCAAAATTACTTTTTCTCCTTTTGGGGGCCAATCGATCTCTGCTAAGCGAATGTCATAACTAAGGGCCTGATTTAGATCATGGCGGACAGGTGACTCCGTCACAACGGTGACAGGTATCCTGTCTGCCGAAATATAAATCACATCATATCCTATGGAATTTATATTTTGGCGGGATATCTGTCACCGTTGTGATGGAGTAACTCATCCGCCGAGATTTCCCCAGAATATTACCCTAATGGTCTGCTGTATGTCACCCTCAATTTGTACATTTAATTTAAAAAAGTCTGACCTGAGGGCTGACACGTTGATCTGGGGTTTAAACTTCTATAAAGTTGTCAGTTGCTTTTGCATCCAGAAATCTCTGCCATGCTGTCTAGGAGAGTCCCTGCCTACATCTTGTTCTGCAGGAGAGTTCTCAATATGTGTGGCCTATATTGCAGAAATTCCTTCTACATTCTTTTTCTTGAATTGGGTTTTTTGTTGTGGAAGTCGAGCGCTGTGAGTCCTTTTTTAGTTTCCCATACTCTTCTTGTCTGCGCTGCGATTGCCCCCCCTCTCTCTGATCATCTGTCTGATGAGTCCTGAAAGGAACAAGAAGGACGTGTATCATTGTACTGATGCCTATCAGGCTGTTTGGTGTTATCACAGTTAGAGTAAATTGTAACATTTCATAGAGGACTCTGGTTGCGGAAATCCACCCTGTGATTTAGTTCTTTCTCAATTTTGTTGTTTGCCCCAACATTTTGTAGTTGACTCGGGTGCTTGCTTGGTATTTTCCTTCTCAGAACTACCTTTAAGCTGTGGCTTATTTGGTCTAGCCCCCAAATTATCTCGACGTATAGATGTATAGGTGTCTGCAATAATTTTTGGGAGCTTGCTCTCCTGGCCTGCTATTGCAACCTGCGCGAGACGCTGGAGTATTGCTAATGCTGTTGCTTCCCCTTTAATATTGGCTAATATTATTGAGTGTAGTGTAGCAAAATTGGCAATTAATTTTATCCCAAAATCCAGGGCAGAGACTGCCCTGTAGTCATTTTGAATTTGCTTCAGCTCTTCCGGCAAAACTGCAAGTGATGGTGTACCATGTGTTATGATATATATTGTAGCAGAACTGTACCCCAAGTGACACAGTCGTCTATGGTGGGAACCATTGCATTTGGCAAGAACATTGGGAGAATTCTATGTTTAACATGGGGTCCCATATGTGGAAACACTGCTTCAAGCTGATTTGTTTTTTGTGCTATCCAGAACGGTATTTCCACCCATCTGGTGGGAATCTTTCCCATTATAGCATTAATAATTACAGTACTAATTGAAGGCACAGCTGACTGTGGCTTGCCACCTTGAACAGCCCTTGCTGGGGCAGTTGTTATTGTATGCATAACAAACTGCCTTAGCTGTCTATATAGTTTAACTAGACCAGTATAGAGAGCACACAGATCACCCGCACTAAGCGGTCCTAAATTTGGATATGGTGTGTAGCTGGCTAATGCTGGCCACGAGGCCCCATCATTACTAAGGGGGCCTAGTCGTATGTTGTTTAATGTATGTGGTAGGGCTTCTTGGAACTAGTTTTGACGTTACTGATATGTTAATAGTATTTCTAAATCGTTATAGGGTCTGTATTGACCTGTTAAGGGAGATTCATCACAATGGTGAAATGTGTGTGTATATTAGCATTTATTGCTGGAAAAGTGACCCATTAGTAGAAAACATCAGTTCCATAAGCATTGTGGTCCTTACCCACAAAGGTAACATCCCTCCCCCCATTTTGTAGCCCATGTAATGTTAAATGTGCTATAGCAGCAGGTCTATAAATAGCAGGAATATTAATTTGGTTCGCCATTGTAATGTATGGAATTCAGAGATTAACTATAGTGGAGTATCCTTTTAAACATTCTAGTTTGAACAACCTACAGACAAAAATAGGTGCTTCCTAATATGCTGAGGAGGATTTGTCCCTAACCACCACGGACGTCTCCTTATAAAAGGTGACTGGGGTACCTTGGGCACACACAAGAACTATCCATGAGACCCGTTAAATAAGTGCCTGACCTAAGAACGTTGGTGGCGTCATGTTATACGGTTACCTCTAGAAAATGTAGGACTGCGTATTAGGACAACAGGATGGCAGAGTGCAGGGACTAAGTCCATCTACATCACCAGAAACTGTTGGCCCATTTCCTAGCTACCTCACAGTGCCTCACCAGAACCCCTAAACCAACCAGGATAATAGATGATTTCAGCAACCTCGAAAATAACCCTCTGATCCCCAGGGGACTTGTGGAAACAGATCTTACCCCATTCGTTGATTATTCATGCATGGCCTTGGTAAAACACAGGAAGGATCTGAGGTACAATTTCAACACATTTATTGAAAAAATTCATAATGTTGCATAGAAAGAATGCACTACGATTATTAGGTAGATAAAACAAAGCAAGGTAATCAGAATTGTGAACATTGTGAAAAGAATGAACAGTCCAACCATGGCAGTTAGATTTTTATATAGTCCTGCCTAGCTTCAACCCTATTCTGAGAGCATATCGGGTGTACCATCTGCCCAATCTCTTATGATAGCCTGAGACCCCATACCTGAATGACTTGGTCTGGAGTTGAATTGGCAATCCCTCTCTGCAGGATCAGCATTGGCAGAGCTGCATATTGAACATGAGAGTCGTCCCTCTGACCCACTAAGAGACAGTGCCCTGTTTATATAATAAAACCACTGTGTTAGAGGTACAGCTCTGATGCAATGATGTGTCTAGATATTAGAAGCTCCTAGCAGGCAACACAGGGACTAGGATATCTTGTTCTATGTTTCTAGCTTTGAATGAAGTGTACTGGTTATGTCACAGGAAAGATGTCTAAAAACAAGCAATAGCAACATGTGCAGCGTTACTTAGAATCATATCACAGAAATAAAATATGTAAAAGGTAACAGGACTAAAATGAAGTCTGCTAAAATGAGTAAAACGTAAAACTAAGAGGAG
Source organism: Calotriton arnoldi (assembly GCA_963921515.1). Classification (NCBI taxonomy): domain Eukaryota; kingdom Metazoa; phylum Chordata; class Amphibia; order Caudata; family Salamandridae; genus Calotriton; species Calotriton arnoldi. Next base: position 1,858 of record CAWUFW010001843.1, on the reverse strand, counting down.
TACCAAAGTGGGTCCACGAGAGCTTCACCACACAAGGTATAGTGCAACAAACAACATTCCAGGTTTATTTTACGCATTTATTCAGGGAAGTTCAGTGGCACCCCTGTGTAACTCTGATGGTGATGCATGCCAACTTGGTGCTAGCATTGGAACTGGCTTGCATGTGAGAGGCCAGCTTCCATCTGGGTGGTCCTTTGAAGTGATCTAGTGGCAAGGAACTGAACATTTGGTGAACTGAGCTCCTTGGTCAAGTGCAGCTTTGCAGCAGAAGGGAAGTGGTATCCAACCAAGTCCTCTTCTTCACACATACCAAATAGAGTGAGTTCTAGTCTTTGTATCCTCTCTCTCCTAACTACTGACAAGGGTGATTGAGGAGTACTGGCGCTCACTCACAGTACACACAATATCTAATGCGCTGACTCTATTAATGCAGTGCTTAAAAAGGAGGATGTCAACCTGCACACCCTGAAAAATCCTAAGGTTTTGTAAGCAAAGCCTAAAGCACATGCAAATTGAATACACATTGGCGAAAGATATTCTCCAGATTGCAAAGTCCATTGATATTAAGTATTAATTCTTCAATGGTCCTTTGCCCACAGTCAACATGTATTTTGTCAAACAGTGTTTCGTCGATGGGCGTCTTGCCCCACGACTTCATCTGGGCTAAAACAAAAGCCTCTATTTTATATTGGCTAGAGATATGTGCTCAGTGTGAAAACACAGTCAGTCTGTGACATAATATACATTAACCTTGTATCATAAGCATAATGATCAAGGTATAGTGGAAAACCATGTGTCAATGAATTAACTCCACAAGCGATAGTGCTCATGAAAAGGACCTAACATTCAATTCTTGATTTATATGGGAGGAGAAGAACAAAAGACAAGACATTATACAAATACTAAATCGATATAGTGTTTTAGTCATTGTCAGCCATAAAAATAAACACATGACACCAACAATTTGATAGACATAATCTACACAGATATGCATTTTTAGCCCCTTGTGTCACATGCCAATTGCTCCCCCATCCAATAAGAAAAGCCAGTTGTGCTTGTTTTATAAACCCAAAGTAATGCCAAAAAGATACACCAGGACCTCATAATTCAGGCATGTATCTAAAAGAGAAAGGCACATATTAGTGCCCACACCCATAATGACAAATCACTCACAAACTCCTATTCACCAGAACACCAGTATAATGAGACATATACCTTCCTTATGTCTTGTATCTCTGCAAGTAAAATAAAGTGCACATCAGGACTACAAATAACGTTACCACCACCTTCTTCATACCAGAACTTAAAAGTGAGGCTCCTACCTTAAAATTGGAAAACTGTTGTTTGCCTGGTGGAGAATCCAATCTGTTCTTAACATAGGTGAAATTATACCTATATCAAAACAAGGGCACTTCTTACAACTGTCTCTCAGTTATCAGTGCCTTGAAGGAACTTCCTCCAGTACGTGAGCCCCCATATGCGTAGCCGCTTCACTCACCACAATTAAAACTGCACTCCGACCGTGTAGGGGAATCCATCATTCATCATTCCTCATTCCTCTATCTGGTTTTAGAGCTCCTCTGTGGCTTTCAATAACCTTCTAATGTACGTCTGGGGTACTTTATTCCTTATATCATTTGGTAAATGTTGATCAAAACCTTAAGCGAAATCCAGTATTCTCGTAATACTGATTAAGTAACTCTGTTATGCTGATGATTTTCCAAGAAGGAAAAGGTATAACTATGCTGAGTGCCACTGCCTGCCTCTTCATTAATAGGATGAAGTTTTTTGCTGAAATTAATTTGAGGTGAGAGGTTCTCAAGGCGTGGCCCTTGCTTCTATTACCATGATATACACC